>CM048045.1:19080000-20357500 GCA_026259375.1 Verasper variegatus
GATTATTTGCCAGTGTGTTTACATCTGATTCACCTGCACCTGGCACAGTAAAGCAAAGCCGACTGGCTCCTCGTGAGTTTTTGCAAAATCACAAACCAAGTTGTGGGGCTTTGGAAATGCATGAGGCGCTTCGCTGTGTAGCATTACCATGATTCATCTTCACAAAACTGCAAAAGCTTGTGATAATCGCTTTAGCTAATCCTTGCACGCTTCGGGCAAACATGCATGGCAAGAGTGAAGGGGTGGTTCTTAAACCCCCAGAGGGGGTGAGCTGAACTGGGTGATGCTGCTGGTGTCGGTGCAAAACGGCCACATTTGTGTGATGTGTGTGTGTGTGTGTGTGTGTGTGTGTGTGTGTGTGTGTGTTTTGTGTGCCACTAAAATTACTACAATTGCATTTGAATATGTTAAATTTAAAATCAACTGTCAGGTGGAAATGAAATGTGAATGCAAGGTGTGGAGCTCTGGGTCCGTTTCACCCAGTTAATACATGTTTGCCTTTGATTATTGCACACCTACTGTGCAAGTGTGTGTGTGTGTGTTTGCATATCTCCACGGCCTCGGTACAATCTCTGCACGCTCGCAGCTCAATCCAGGCATATCCATCACTATCTATCACCACGTTGACAGGAACGTCTTTTCTCAGTCTCAGCCCTGGCTGCCTGCAAAGCCTCACCTGTGCTGCTTCTATTTCTAGACTTTGGATGCTTCCAGTAGAACGAAAGCACAAAGGTTTACACCCAGACTGACACCTTCCCGGGATATGGCCTATAGACATGGCCACAGGATCACCTCATTAGCATCAGAGGGTGCTCTCATCCCTGACAAGCGAGACTTCACTGCACCTCTCTCACAAAATAATGAGCAAATATAACCTCTAATGTCTAAATATAGGTAACCGCGGTCTCGAAAGACTCGGAGCAGAAAACGTACACTGTGAGAGGTGTCTCGGGCATTTTCGAAGTTTCGTCGTGGTGTGGGCGTGAGGAGTGCGCAAAGTAAACAAAAGACTTTAAGAGGAGGAAGCGATAGTTGAACAGTGTTTGATGAGAGCTCTTAGCCTGTAGCTATAGCACATTAGGCACAGATGAGCCACAGCCAGCTCCCACACTGTTAATGTGGAACACATTACAACTGCACAATGAGTTATGATTGCCATTAAAGAGCAAATGATTCAGACTTCACAGCTGGATTTAAAGGGATCACACTCCGCCCTGTCCTTCCTTGTTCCTGCCCACGCTCCCGAGACACTCAGGTGACAGTCACTCCACTAGACTCGCCTCACCAAGCGCGTCTACTCACACTTGGCGAGCTTTTGTGAACGTTTATGCAATTTTCTTTGGATGTTTCCGTCTATGAACCCATTTGCGTCACATTAAGCAAACTTGAGCTACGAAGTGCATGATTACATTAGCTGTGCGCAACATGATTAATTGGTAGTTTGTGCAGCTCACAGACTTCAGCCGAGATGAGCTCAACCTTCCTTCTCTCTTGAGACACCCCCCGATTCTTTTTCTCTATCTGCTACTTTCAGTGCTAGCAGGAGGCCTAATAATGGCATCATACATTTTCGTAAGCCATGAGTGAGCAGTACATAGGGGCTGGTGGCGAGAGCGGAGGGGAAGAAGTAGGTAGATTCGCAGACGAAGATACCTCTCGTTCAATTGATCTCTCTTTCTCGCCCACATGATCTTCCGCTCTCCCTGTTGGGCCAGGAGCCTAGCTGTGAAATGAATGAGAGGTAAAGCGTGGGCAGTCGCTAACGCTAAGATAAGGACGCTGTTTTGTCAGCCCCAGCCTAAAGCTCTGTCTCTCTGGCACAGGAAAGAGGAGGGAGATGGCAGGACAAGTGTGATGGGAGCAAATCTACGTGGCCGAGAGCTAACGGCGCTGAGCGGCTGCCGCAGACAGGACAGAAAAGCATTTAATTCGGGCGTGTGATCCCTACAAACACAGCTAACAGGCCAAGAGAGCCCTCACACTGTGTCAAGAGTGTCAGGTGGTCAGAAACCTCAACCGCTCCTCTCCATCTCCACCGCACTTAGGGAAAGCTGGGAGCAATTACGGCAAAGAGAAAAGTTTCTCTCCAAGAAGGAGAAGTATTTGAGGTAGAAGACAAGTTTTACTGTCTGTTTTTAAAAAATGTGGACCCCAGTGAGCCGGCCTCGACCGCTGAGGGGGAGATGAAGAGACGGAACCTGCATTTTGTCATTAGGCTGCGAATCAAACTGCGAAAAAGTAAACCAAACAAAACCGTCAAAGCAACGACTGGTACAAATTACCGCTGGTGTTTAACATCAGAGTAACAAAACAATCAAACAAACAAAAACACTGCAAATATATAAATGAGTTCTCCATGGGTTAAATTGAGCCTCATTTATTTTAAGTCCTGCTGGAACATGATTTGTGGCTGCGAACGCCCATGCTGTGCGTCAGAAACCCAGCAGATGCTTAGTTACGACTAAAACAGTAAAGACACTTAATGGTAATGGGGGTGGTGGCGGCGGTGGTGGGAAGGAAAACAATAAGCTGTGAGAAAAATCATAAAGTGCAAAGCTTTGAAAACAGATAATTAGATCTGTGACAACAGAGAACAATAACAGTGTCAGCGGGGATGGTGATGCCTGCATTGCATGAGACAACAGCACAATGTGCCTGTCTGAACAACTCTAACATATATCATGTTCAGCGCCCGAGTCGCATTCTGTATCACGCGAGCTGCTAATATGAATAACGATGCCAAGATGAAGAAAGATAAAAGTTTATCCTTCAATAAATCACCAAGTTTTTTCGCCAAGTTTCTCGGAGCCAGTGAGTCCTCTCTCCCTCTGTCACGGCCGATCACTGACTAAACAACAGCACAGTGAGAGACCAAAGCCCTGTCAGTGCCTCATTAGGCTGCTCATTAGGGAGCTGGCTGTACATTCAAACATTCTCCACGGCTGACCATTTGAGTCAAGGCTAAGTCATCTCTCTTGCTCTCGCTTGCAAGGCGGAGGGCTCGAGGTCAGTGGGATCCGTCATTATTAGTTCCGTTACATTTTCTCTGACTGGTTCGGATCTAACGACCTGATCCTGGGGTCAGACAGCCTCCGGCCCTGTCTGCACGCGTAACCTTCTCTCTTCTAGGGTCCAACTTTGCATTCGTCTTGGTGCTGTAAATCACTTCCTCTCATTTTGTTACATGACCCTTGCCTGCAGGCTCCTGACACTGCACTCTTCTACCGTTCATACTGCCAGCACTAGTTTTTTGGGTTTATGAAGTTGAACTACAACGAGAACATGTTCCTGCATGAGTGTGACAGATTGATACACAGACTTGTGTCAATCACATGTGCACGTGTGAGACAGCGTTAATATAAAATAGTGGATTTGGCCCAAATAGCTGAATACTGCAGCATTGGCTGCGGTCAAAAGGACATGAAGAGGAGGTAGCAGCACCTGCTACTGCCAGAACAAGCTTCCTGCTCTAGCTTTTGGCAGCAGAGCTCTACGGACCGTGCATACAAGCTCCCATCCTCATCTGTCCCTGAATTAACCATGTTCCTCTGAAGAATTTTGTAGACACACAGAAACACATCTTAGGTGTTGCTCCAGGCACAACTTCTTTCACTTCAACCACGGTGTCTTTTTTTCTGCAGACTTTTGAAAGTGTTCTTCAAAACACAGCTACAACCTTGTCCTTTGAAACGTTTGTGGTCTCTGTTGTTGTTGGGCCACCACAACACATCTGAACAGTGTCAGCACTCCCTTGTTATAGATGCCACGAGTCACTGAGCTCGAGAAAAGGGACGAGCATCATTCTTCCAAAGGATATTCCATCCATTTAGTGCATGGTGGGAGTATTCTTACAGAATACCTATCATCCTGGTATTTGTACGGGCTATTATATCTGATTCACATCACTGTCATACTCATCAGAGCATTCTGTGCCCACCTGGTGCCCTGTACGGAGGCGTTTGTTATGTCTCTCCACTCAGCTATTCACTTATTTCCCTCAGTTTGTCACCTGTTTACAGAGAGACACCGAGACAAATGCTGAGCAAATCAGTATCGACTGGACATCGCAAAAAGGCAAAAAGCTTTAAATAATAAGGTGAACTCAAATGTATAATACATATACATCTATTATTGATTCCTTCAACAACCAATCAGAACTGACAAGTGGGGGAATAAGTGAAACACAGGTAGAGGAAGATGAAAAGCTAGAGAATCCTCAACCTGGTCCATGGGTCTGCCGACAAATTGGTGACATATGGGAGGCATTCGAGGGGAAAGGAGAGAAAAGTAAAAAAGCGGTGGAACAAGATGGTGTAGATGAAATTAATAAGCCCGGGTCAGAGATAACAGAGGATTGTGGGTGATTAATGCCCCAAACAGTGCAGACAATCCCCTGACACACTAACACACAGACAGCCACGTCATTACTTCACCGTTGTTACTTTCTTCTCTTTTCTTTGGTTCAAATTTCCTGTCTTGTAGAAATGTTCAAAAGAACGCCCTATCATAAAAAACATAAAGACTTGTGATTTCCAATAGTGGTTTAGGTCTAAAAGCTATTTTCCAATAACATAACAGAAAACCAAGTCCCCCAATTACACTCAATTGGTTTTTCACACTTAAATGGTAATATTGAATAACGCCATAGAATCCTAATATGTGTTCTCATTTGTTTTTTGTGTATTTTGCTTGTTTAATCTGCTTTCTCCCTTCACAGTGGGTTAGAGCAGTGGCGCACAGTTACTGAGACATAATGAGTATATCTTTGTGCCATAATTATTGGGTGCGACACCGACTGTCGATACACTTGAAAGTCTGGGTTTCCGCATACACACAAGTGAAAAGACGAGGATAGAAGTACACATGCAGTTCATCACGAGCGCACACACACACACACACACACACACACACACACACACACACACACACACACACACACAGCCACACACACAGCCACATAAATGCTCCGGGAGCACAAAGTATAAATGGCTTTCATACGATCATTGATCTGTCCATTCAGCAGCCTCACAGCCGGACAGAAGATGAAAACAGCACTTTTGTTTATGCTGCTGTAAACGGTGAGCTTGTGTGGAAGGAGAAAGGGAAGAGAGAAGGCCACATCGATATCGGCCAAATGGCTGTTTCTGGTTACAGTCCGGGATCCTTGTTTGTGAGGCAGGAGACAATAGGCCTTGACTACTAAAGTGCTGGAGGGAAATGAGGTGAGAAAGAAAATCAAATTGATATGTCTCACAATGGGATTACCCATCGGCTGAATTACCAAATGAGGATTTAGCGATTTGTTGTTAGATAAAATGTAGGTGCGCTGCTATTTGGCTGATGCGATGTGTTTTTATGAAACCCAGAGGGGATACTTTACTTAGTATCCAGACAGTCACCTCTCGCACACCTTCATTCACTCACCAGGAGGGGGGAAGATTACATGATTAGTATAGGAAGCTCGGAAAAAGCTATTTGGCACAGAGGTTTCAATTTATCCTCTTTCTGGGCTGCAGGAAAAATGTGGAGACTAAGTTTTAGATATTGGATTGAAATATCACAATCTGTGGCAGAGCATCACATTAAGTGAAATCTGGGTGTTAACTAGTCGCTCAAAATTGGCGTGCAAACACTGCAGGCTTTCTTTTGGCTTCCGTGCAACATTATCTTTCATGCAATGTCGACTGTGAAAACAATAAAAGCATTAATAAACAGTGATAAATTAAAACGATAATAGCAAGATTCAATCTTTCTGAAAATGCTTTCCAAGCCTAATAGCTATATGCCAAAAAAGGTTTTTTTTTCCTGCCCTTGCATCCAGATCCGCTCCAAAATCAAGTTCCGTGAAAAATGTGTTCAGTAGTTTTTTGCATAACCAACCAACCTGACAAACAAATGGACACGGGTGGAAACAAAACCTTACTGATGGAGGTGATTTACGCAGTGACAAAATGTATGTGATGTAACAAAATCCTGCAACACAAGCACAGTGTAAATTACTCATTAATTCACCAATAGGCAACATGTGAGCAATGACGGCAACAGTTAAAATATATGCACGGCCAATATCAGTGCTGTCATCCGCATAAAATGAAATGCTACGGCTGAGCTAACAGACACAGTTTCCCAATTAATGTTGCTTAGCAGCATCACAATTTAAAGTTTCCTACTGGTAAAACTTGACGATGGTCCCCAGGGAGCTCTTCTCTTCCGAGTGAAATCACACCTATTCCAGCAAACACACAGGAAAATAAGTAGCTACAAGTGGAAGGTACTACCTATTAGTCGGTTGCCAAGGCTCTCAAGAAATAGGGATGTGATTTTGCAATGGCTGAGTGTCTGGTCCTTCTCCATTCCCTCCTGACCTTGGGCCGCTTGGTAATTCAGAATAGAGCTGTCACTGAAAAAACCTGCTGGAAACTGCTGCACACCGGGAATAGAATAAAACTCCAACCTCTGCCTCATACAAATAGCGACTGATGAATTACGAATGAGTCCAGAGAAAAGCCCCAAAAAGCCACCTCTTGTAAAACTAGACTGCTGGACGGGGGCAAGGGTGAGCCAGGAGGGAGTCAGGGTTGGGGCGGAGCTGGTTGCACTGTGGGACAAAAGGGACAAAGTGCAATATCCTGCTCTGTCTCTGAGGACGGTCTGCAATGAATTTCCCATGATAATACAGGGGAATGTTTCTTTCTGCAACGTTTTAACCCCATTCCTGTCCCTTTCTGTTTCTGTGTTCAATCGTGTACTATCAACTCTGAAATGGACACGTGGAAGACAGAAAGCGGCGGAGAGAGGTAACAGAGGGTTGCAGAGGATGCTGGAGATGGACGAGAGTCGATTCGGGTCTGTCAGTGGGCCACTGTGTGGGGAGTGTAATCAGAGGGAGGGAAAGGTGCATCATTATTCAGAGTGAGGAGCCGGTGGAGAGACGCTGAGAGGTAAACCAGATGATGGAGGAGCCTATGATTCCCCTACTCCCCTCTGGCGCTGCCCCCGAGTCCACCCCTGTTAAACCCTGAATCCGGAGCTGAGAAACGAGGAGTGTGCAGCAGCGGGCGCAGTGCTACCCATCACTTTCACAATGGGGAACATGGAGCCACATTTACTCTTAAATCAGAGCATGGCAGGGGGCAGAGAGAGCGCGCTGGCTTGTGTGTACGTGCTTGTGTGTCATACATGCAGACGTGGACACATGAATGCTATCTATCCATGTTTAGTGTCTTGTAGTTTCTTATTCTCAAATAATAAATAATTTAGACAGAAATTTAAATTTGCAATAAATAGATTTTCAAGTCCAACCAATACCTTTGAAACGAAACCTTTCAATCTAAAAAAAAAAAAAACAGTGACGAGCAGCATATTTTTTATATTTGAAGGTGATTCTCTAACTAACTGTATCTGGCTATACCATTTCTATTTTAATGAAAGGTTGCAACATCATTTGTTGTAACCCTTCAAACCTTCATCAGCTCTATATCTTCAATCATATGAAGCAGCACTATGTCTTTAAAGAAGATAAAGACAGTATATGATTCTTATCTTCAAAGACACAAAGCAAGCAGATGGAGTAAGCAAAGCAAGCAGATGGGTGCTAAGTGAATCACTGTGTGTCTTTTCTCTGACTATGTGATGTGAATAGAGATTAATTGAGGAGATGCGCTCTCACTCATTCCTGAATTGTCCTTGCACCGGATCTCAGGATCCAAAAAATAATTACAGGCAACACTAGAACAATTAAGTCTGCCTCCTGTCCAGATGCTATCGGAGCTACACACAGTAAACAAGAGCAGATAGGAGCAGGCCCCAGGAAGTGGAATGAATCACAGCCTCGGTCCGATACAGATGCTCCCCCCCACACACACACTCCTGCCTCATGCTTGGATCCAGTCAGAGCTTCGTCCGTCCATTTTCAATTGTTTACCTGTTTTCTAAAATGGAAAGACCTCCAAGCACGATCAAATTGGAGGACAACCGCTGTGTGCATCCGAGAGTCGACTGTGCACGTGTGTTTCCGCATGTGGGCCTGTGTTTTATGTGTAGGCACAAAAATGGAAATAAGAGATCATGGGCAAGTGGGCCTGAATATTTATTTAAGGTTCCCATGAGTGTGTGCGCCTGTGTATCTCCATGGAAGCCTTTCCAAGGGAACATAAGCTACAGCGAGTACAAAAAGAGTAGATAGAGATGACACATGGGCAGACAGACAGAGCTGAGATAGGCTCCGTCAGCCCAGAGGTGGTTATCTGCCGCTTCACAAGTCCCCTCAGCTCATCCCACCAGATTAGCTGTCTGGAATCCTCAGATCAGTTCAGAGACCGACAAACGTCACTCCAGATGCTATTTGTGGCATTCGATTGATTTGCGAGGGCTCATCTCTGCCCTGTTAAAGACGCACATAAAAAAAAAACAAGACCAACAACTTTTGTTTTGCTGTGAAAGCTTCTATTGTTGGGTTATAAAATAATCAGTGGTTTGAATGACAAGCGATAAAAAGCGTTAAAATAATGTGTAATGCAGTATTTCCTTTTTCACCCCAATGTATTCATGTATATATTAATCATGTGACTTCTTTCTGCGTGGTTCTTACATAGGACCAACTTCTACACCGAGGGTATACAACAGAATCGCCTCTAATACTCACACAGTCGGTACTGGTTTGTTTGGTTTGAATCTCGTATCACTTTTCATCATCTGATCCTATGGCCCAGGAGGTAGAGCGCATCTTTAACTAAACAGAATCGGCGGTTTGATTCCCCGGCACCACCTGTCTGCATGCAGGAGTGTCCTCGGGCAAGATAGATCGCCCCCGCTGGCAGTGTATGATAGAAATAGCTGAGAGTGAAATTATGTGTAAATGGGTGAGTGTAGCTTGTGCTGTAAATCACTTTGCGTGGTTGGTACGTTTAGAAAAAAATATACGAAGAGAAATATAAATACAGTCCACATAAACATGCAAGTGCAACGTTTTCAGACTCCAATTACATGCAAATTTGGCAAAGCGGAAATGTGAGCGCACGCGGGCGAAAGCATTTAAAAGGAGCTGCTCATATTTACCTCCACAGACATCTGGCAAAGTGAGCACAGTTTGCACCACATCATAATATTGTCCCTGACATCAGCGGCATTCAAACCACCACTTCATGAATAGAGTCATGTTTCATCGCTGTTGTGAAGAGGCACTCCGTGTGCTACATAATGCCGCTGCCTACAGTGGAGCAGGGAACAGCATGCAGTTGTAGACCTGTGAACTCTTGTCATCCTTTATTGAAGATGACATGTACTTTTAGCACACATCGCTCCCAGGCTTTCTCCCCTGCGCTGTCAGTTTTAAACATACAACTGGGAGCGCTCGCTAAAAAACAGAGCGAGCACTGCAGACACACATAAAACACATAGGAGCTCATAGTCTTTGATTCGGCAACACAAAACACTCTCAGATACAGACACTTACTGTACACACACACACAGACACACACACACACTGATTTAAGTGTCTCCTGGGTCGTCCTTTTCTGTAAAATAATCCTTGTTAGAGATGCAGGGGCGTTGTAATGACAGCCATAACCATTCTGAAGCAGTTAGTCTTGGTAGCACCTCAGCCCCCCCAGTCTGCTGGGAAGCCTACTTCACACACTCTTTTATTACCTTCAAGACCATTAGTAACTCCATTTTATCGCTGTCATCGTCACCATTTACCTGACAAACGCTGCCTCAGCAGGATTTCCGCCTCCCTCTCTTTCCCTCTGTCTCTCTCTCTCTGTCTCTCTCAGTCACTCACAGATTCAAACTTTTCTTATTTGGTACAATTACCGGCTACGTCGGAAACAAAAAGGTACTATTGTGGATGACACCATTGATTATTCAGCAAATACTAATGAAGCTGGTTGTGTTCGTGCACACAAAACATTTGATATTTTCAAACTGGAGATGTAATTTGAATCACGAGTCATCATCTGATGCAAGTGGTTCATTGTTGAATCGACAAATAATTGACAGGATTCTTAAATATACAGACATATGTGTCATATAATTATTTTCATTCCTCATGCAGAAATCACATTTATTATTGGGCTACAGTTTTATTACAACATGCTTGATTACCTTAGTTTCAGACCATTGAAAATGTTATTATATTTCATTTCACAGCAGTTCATTTTAAGGGATCACCTTAAGCTGTGGTGCTGTAAGATCCTTTTTCGGCACAATCACTCAAAAAGGTGAAGCAACAGCATTTCCCCCTGGTGGCTGGCTGCAGTATATAAAGTGTGTATACAAAATAATGAATAATATGCCTCCTCCTTGTTAGCTGATGGGACCTGGGCCAAACCTAAAAGTCCTTTTTGGGCAGTTCTTACTACACCTTTGTACATCAAAGTGCTGGTTCTTTCAGTATGTTTGCTTTTAATAACTTAAAATTACAATGAATGACATTCAATTCCATGAAAACAGGGCTAAACATCATGATTGACAGCTGCGACTGACTCGAGATTGGCCAAGCCTGCATCGGCGCCTTAATACCACGGCTCCTCCAGCCCCATCGGAGCCAGAGAGCAGAGCTCCTATCTCGAATATGTTGGCCTCATTTCTGGATGGTGGGAGGAAGTGGAGATGTGGCGTCCGTCATTATACAAGTTTCAGACTGCAGACTTTAGAAAAAGCTAATGAACCGACACACAGTTCATGCGGCATAAACATAACCTGGAGGGAGAGCGTTGCAGAAATATGCCGCATCAGAAAAAAGACATCAGATTGCTAGGAATCATCTTGAGGTGTTTTTTTTTGTCCGCTGCTCTTCCAGGAGTCTGGTGACAGAAGATAGTGATGCAGTTTGAATCATGTAGTGCTGAGATCAATACTGACTGATCCTACTGTGCTGACAGGCCACTGCACATTCCTCTATGGACTCTTATGTCTGGCCCCCTGGCCTGATAAATGCTGACATTCAGAAACATGACACCACTGTGATGGACGTGTGTGTGTGTGTGTGTGTGTGTGTGTGTGTGTGTGTGTGTGTGTGTGGGTCTTTGAAGGAAGATAGATGGGCACATTTCTCCAGGGCTGCTCACATCTATCCAGGGATTTCTGTGTTGGTGTACTGTAAGCGGTGGCTGTGGTTAAGTCCAGCCTCTCTGTATGTCTCGGATGACAGGGATATACTTTCCTTCCCTATAACTTCATCCCTTCATCGCAGCTGAGAGACAGCATGCACAACATAATCCTCAAAACACCTCTGTTCCTGCAGCTCCTGGGGGCAGTGGGATTTCCTTTGAAGCAGGTGTGTGTGTGTGTGTGTGTGTGTGTGTGTGTGTGTGTGTGTGTGTGTGACATCAAAATGCAATTACAGAGGGATTAAAGAAGATAATGTTTGTGTATATTTTATTGTGTGCGCCCATGTTTTGTCAATCCATCACTCCTTGACCTTTTCTCTTTGTCTCTCTTTCTCTGTCACTCTTTCCGTTCCCGTTCCGCCTCATCTCTCCTATCATCCCTCCGTCTTTCCCGTTACGACTCTTCAACCCGACACAAAACGATTAAAGATAACATCACAACCATCACGCATTAATGCAGATGGTTTTTTTAGTCCTATAGTTTTCTGTCTGCAGACAACACGGCCATTAGTGATGTTTGTTGTGTGAATGAGCAATGCACTCAAGGATCTTCAAACATCTATATTCATTAATTTCATGTGGGTCATTCTGTTTCAAATCATCGAGCTGCACAGTCAAAGATCTTAATATTTTTCATGCAAATATGGTCATATGAGAAACCTCTGGAACGGAAATTTGATGCATCTCGGATCCTAATCAAGGGAGAAATGGTTCTCACATAATAAATTAAAGCTCTTTTTCAGCTTAATCTGTGTGATTTCTCCCATAAAATTAACAACGTTATTGGGTTTATAACATTTCTAATTGAATACAAAAATATATAGTTTGGTCGGATTATCACTAAAGTTATTTTGTCTTTGGTTTTTGAGTAGTTACTGAGATATCAACACTTATCTGAAGTGACATCACATCATTAACTCAAAAACATCCTTCTGAGGGATCAACGCAATCTGAGGTACATGCGAAATACTAACGTACAACTTTGTCGCTGGCTCCCAGTTCAATAGATAATGTGCTAAAATAAATAATACATGTGCAGAGTTATAAGTCTTAAGCTAAATGTTCAGTTTAGTCCGTTTTTTTATGTTGCTGTTTGGTGAAAGCAGAGGACTGTGTGGGCACAATTGTTTTTATCAGAGCCCCTTTTCTCTGTTATGGCAATAAAAGAGATCGGTGAGTGTGATGACAGAGGAGCTTCAACCTGAACTGCAAAATGTAGAAATGATTCATGTTGCACAGTCAAAGTAGAGTCAGGTTAAAATCATTGAACTTAAAAACAAGCTGTTTTACATTACAGCCATTTGAGGGGCTCATTAGTGCAGCGTTAAATCTGGTTGTGCCAAAGCTCTGTCGATCTCCCTCAATGCAGTAAGAGAGATTGCTCACCCGCAATGGTTTTTTTTTACTAGCAAACACGAGTTACGAGTGAACTAAAGACAAGGCAGAATTTTAAATACTAATCTGAGAGCGAGGGTCACTGCGTGTTTGTGTGTAGCAAGAAATCCCCTGTGAATGAGCGGAGTTACAATGATACAGACATAAGCAGTTCTGTGACATTCAGATTTCAAAAGAGATAACGGCTACAAGCTGAATGCAATTTTTCATAAAGCAAAATTCATTTGCGGTTCTATTCAGTGAAAGAGAAACACAGCTTCAAGGTGAACCAACAGGGGTTGGATGTATGCATCGAATCATGGTAATTGCTGACAACTCTCATTTTAGCTGCACCTGTTTAATTGTGTGAATCATATTCAGCAGCATACACAATTTACAGCTTTTTCCCAGTTCACTGCAGAAAACAGAATATCTCATGAGCAAACTGCCGCTGCCTGACTCGGGCTCGGCAGAAGACATATCTTAGGAGAAGAAGTAGCATTTAAAATAATAGATTCTCTGTGTCAGAGTTGAGAGTTCTGCCTCCAGCCATCCTCGGCTCTTCCTCAGCAGGAGGATCACTTCCATTTTAAAGCCTTGGAAGTTCAATGATAAACAGCCTTCTGACAAGTTAGTTTAGACTTTGCATCATTACCGTATCGCAGAAGCAACCTTTTGATCCTTTCTGTATTAGGGACGTATGATTTCCCAAAATGTGTGGTGGTGTGTGGCGTCAACTTGCTATGCAAACATCACAAATGAGTGGCTTCAATAAAACTGGAAAGAAAAACCTTACACATCGTTAGACTTGTTTCTGAATTTGATCAAATACTCCATGAGTCTGCTGCAGCTTCCTCATTGTTCGCCAAAGAGGTTGTTTTCACCCATGTATGTCTGCTTTGTGGGTTGGTTGGTTTGATTGTCAGCAAAATAATGAAACTTGTATTGCGTCAGGGAATAATGAATGGGTCTTGATGAAAACGAGGCACATTTAAGTAACTGATATTATTCAGTGTGTGGAAATTCAATCAGCTTGATTGGATTTAATCAGACATGTTGGGCTTGGCGAAGGTTGAGTCCCTTTCTACTAGCACCTTGCAATTGCTGGCCTACATTGTCTATTTCACTTTTCGCTGTAATTTCTTCAGTTCAGTGGAATACATTCTCTATTTTCTTTGCGCCAAACCTTGTGGTTTTGCTGTTTTCCACAGTCATTAGTAATATAAGTTTCACCAGTCATTGACAGTAAAAGGTGGAAAAGCTGAATAATTCATATGAAACCACTTGCAGAATGAAAAGACTCCTCTGCTCAGGTGTGCACTTTATACAGTTTATTCTAAATTAATATAAGTCAGGTCATTTCATTTAGGAAACATACTTTGACTGAAAAGTTATAATACTGAATGTCGAACTGTGCCTTTCAGATTAAATTTTGAAATACATTCATTGGACAGATCTTCATTCATTGAAGTGCTGAATGCATGAGCATGCGGTATTGTAATTTCCTCAACACGAATAAGGCCTCTGCCACCACAAGTCTCTTTCTGAGTTGAGACAGGGGTAAAAAACACTCATTTCCTGTAGCACTGTGGCTCAGAAAACAGTCCGGCAGAAGGCGAACTGAGCACAGAACCTACGAACATGAGCAACGTTGATATGAACTGTCAAGTCCGGAGAAAGTGAGGGAAAAAAAAAGGAGGCAACACAACTCTCTTCTCATCCTACTGCTGCCGTGGCTTTGAAGAGAGTGCTTTGTTCAGCCGTGTTATTACATTATCAGCCGACAGACAATTTGTTTGACGGTGCTTCTGGAGAGAATTGTGAGGAGTGGTACACACTGCTTTAACCCCCCCCCCCTTCTGTGGTTTCAATTAACAGTTCTCTGCTCTCCAAAGCAGTACGCACATTTTTTTTTTTTTTTTTTTACATCAGTCTCTTCGGTAAGTCAAGGACAGGCTATTACGAATCTGTGGAGGCGGCAGGCTCGCCCACACGTTAATTGCTTGGAAGAGAAAAAAAATTTTTTTGGAAAAGTAGAAATAAAAATAAATAAAAAGGAGGTAAATACTCACATATATATAAACAGGGTGAAACGGCTTTGTACATCACTGTGTTGGAGGAAGTGGTGACTCACTCCTCTCGCTAATATCACGTTGTGTCACTTCGGCGACAGTTTGAACACAAAGACTTTGTCGGCACGTTTCCTTTCTTCACGACCACGCGATCCACTGTTTGTAGCAGACACTGTCTCTGTTAGCACATTGTCAGTGTTAATAAGCAGCAGGGAGCAGGACGCTGTCTGGAGAGCTGCAAAAACATGTTTCTTTGGGTCCGACTATGCCAGCGTGTTTGTGAAGAAATACAACATGCTAAGTGAGACCTTGCGTGACCTGGCGACTCCTCATTAAGGCTGAGAAGATGTCAGACATTGCAGTTAACCTATTCGCTCTCATACCGTCAGTGTAGCAATAAGACATCCAGTGTAGTTATCTTCAATGACAGCTATGTCGAGGGGGATGTCAGAGAAAGACACGTCCAAGGCTACTTCCGTCTCTCCTCCTTTATGGTGTCCTCTCAAATAGAGTCATTCTATTTCATTCTGAGATCACGATTTGTGCAGTACAAGTGTTTCCATGAATTACCTACACTGCGGCAATAGTTTTGTAATGAACACAAACAAATTCTACACTTCTCCTAATGACGCTATAATGACACAGAGCTCATAACACAGAGGCCCAACAATCCCCTTAAACTCAATGAAGCTGCACCTAATTGTAAAGACTCAGATATTAGTTTGCTAAATTTGCCAGTTTTTTTTTTCAATAAGATGAATAAATTATTAAATCGGTGTTCTCAAACGACCTCTCGCCAAAAACAAAACAAAAAAAAAACAATCTTGGATCTGTTGCTTTGTCTGGATCCCTGCAAAAATGTAATGGGTTTGTTCTTGGCCGAAGTCTCATCCTTCCACCAAAAGTTAAGTAGTTTTTGCATAAGCCTGCTGGCACACAAACAGACACACAAACAGACACACAGACAGACTAGAATGGCACTCAGTTGCACGCACTCATAAATGTCAGCCCCCTGAACATGTCTGTCTTTTCTCATCAAGATCCCGGAATCATCTGTGAGAGATCAACGGATATGTTGAAAAACGTCCTGTCCTGAGATGTTAAAACATATTGAAGGACACATTCCTGAATCTGACCCCTGTTTCAGATTCACACCGAAGTCAAACGGGTTCTTCCCTGACCCACACCGCCTGTTTCCCCCAAGTTGCATGGTAGTCTGTTCGTCAGTTTTTGTGTAATGCTGCTAAATATCAGACAAACCATCAAACAAACCAACAAACAGAAGGACAGGGGTGAACCCTCCTTGGCGAAGGTAAGAAAAAAACCTTTAAGATGTGTTTTACGCTGCCTGGCGAAGCGGTGTGCAGCGCTCAGCCCCCTCCTCGCCCTGCTGTCTCTCTCTGTCTCACTCACTCACTCTCGAACACGACGGATCCATCTGTCAAAGTCGGACTGGCTGTCGGGAGCACAGGGAGAAATCCCGCCTCATCCTTCCCCAGCCAGCTTCCACCACAGATGAAATCTAATTCTGTGGGAGACACTGAATACTTCATTATGATTCCTCTCCGGATAAAACCACTGTGTTACCACTTCATCGCTCTCACCAATCCCTTTTAGGTGTGCTAGTGCAGAAACAGACACGCACAGGGAAACACAAGCATATAAACACAGTGGCTGTATGCTCTGAATGACAGAGTTATACAGGCTTTGCATGAGAAATGCAGATAATGCAGTCAGATGGCAAGGAAAAGCGATGTCAAACAGACAGGCCTTCAAATGAGGCAGTGAGCCTCCCCTCCTCCTCTCAGAGCACTGACAGCCTCTGGCCAGAGACTCAAGCAGCGTCAGGATGTCAAACTCCACTATGTTTTGACACCTCTTGCTGTCCTCAGCAGAAAGAAAGAGGCAAAACAGCAGCGAGGCCTTTTGTAAACACAGAATTCACAGTCCATTTGTGTTTAAGTTCCTGTTGAATGCACAAACAGGCCTCGCAGAGAGACACACATGCGCATAAAAAAAAACCAATACACAAAAAGAAGGGGAATATATGTTTGTTCTTCAGATGTTCTCTGCAAACCTTAAATGACTTCATATGCTGGTGATGAGTTTTCTGTAAAAGTTGACACATTACAAGTAAAGACATGACCGACATTATGATGCTCTTACTTTCAACATTAGAGGAAAAATATGTGAATAAGTGATGGTCAAGAAACTATTGCTGGCGAGTTCTCCTCCTTGATGGAAGAGATTGTTTTTAAATGGCAGGATGGACTCTGAACCAAGACGTCCAAATCAATACCACTTCAGTAGTAACACCTGGAATTTTATCTGATGGCAAAATTATACTGCGGTTGAATCACCTTCAAACGTACAAGGGACATTCACCATCTTGACCTATAATGCTTAGTTTTTACATGCACAGGTTTGCAGACTGATTTAACACCACCGACCTGAGTGTGAAGGCCTGATTGCTGAAACAGATAATTGAACAGGAAAGTTATAAGACCCCATACAAATGGTTGGAGAAAAATAAGTAGCGTGGGGCAGAGCAATAGCGATAAAGAAGGAGAGAGACTGAGAGCAAATGTACTACTGATAGCGATTTGGTGCTTGCCGGAGAGGAAGGGAAACAGAGGGGTCCGTTCATGTGGCTCTTGTCCCAATAGAAGAGATAAGGGAGTAGTGGAGCTCAACTGACCTGGTAATTACACTGCACTAAGTCCTTGGAGAGTTTTTTTTTTTTTTTCTTGATTCGGAGAACTCCATAAAACACACTCCAGAAGACACAGGAAGGGTTAAAGGCGTTTGATTCCATACTATTCCGGAATTAACTGCATCACATCTGCCATCTGTCAGGATGCACAGTAATTTGTGTGTCCAGGAGGAAGGTATGTGCGTTTCTGCCATATGGCACAGCCCTAATTTTGGCCCCAGCGGTCTATTTGAATATTTGTCTTCACTAGCTTGCTGGGATGCCCCCCCTCCACTGTCACCGGAGAACTGGCAAGAGGCAATTTTCTGATGTTATTTGGGTGATTTTATTTGCTCAGTGGGGAAGCATGGCCCCCAACCACCGCTGACGTATCTCTACTTCTTCACAATCTGCCAATGCAAAGCGCACCTGAGACTTGGTCGAATCGGAGTAATGAAGTACGCAGCAAACTGACAACGGCATCAATCAGACGACAACAGCAGGACTCACAACAAAGAAGAGATGTGGAATAGCAGCGAGGACAGGAAGATGAAACTCAACTATAAAATATTCCACAGCCATATGAATGTGATAGAGAGAAAATTAAAGAAAAATAAAATGAATGTGGATGGTTCTGGGGGAGAAGAACGAGGCCAATCATTTGAGGCCGGATAAACCCTTTATGGGCAGTGTCTGGTTGGATTCTCCTCTCTGACAGCTTATTAAAGTTTCATGCAGAAATGAGTCAATATTAGATATGACATTTTCAGAGAGGACTAGTCTGGGGCGGATATGGGAATAGGGTGAAGTTCTCGTTGCCATGGTGGCCAAATGACCAGGCCTGGCCAGAGGGGACCCAGACAGGAAGGAAGCACAAGGTGCTTCCATGTCAGCGATATAACTTGCCTCAATTTCCACGAGAATAAAGTTGTAAGGCCATGATCCAAAAGTGAATAAAAATTAAGCTTCTAGAAATGTGAAAAGAGGATATTTATCTGTCCATCTATTTTCATTTTGGGCCATTTCCAGTTTTTTTTTACACAAGGCATGTAACTCACATCTACACTATTCTCTTATTCTTTACATTATTAATGTCTGACTACGATATCTGTAGCTCATTACTTTCCTTTTGTCTTATCCTCGCGTTTAATAAAGATGGCGTCTCGATGAAAGGCAGTAGAAAGAGTGAAAAGTGACGGGGATCAATGGGTTTTGCAGAACTCGCAATAAAAGACATTATATTTCCTCTCCTTTGAGATGTGTGGGATAAAGTAAAGCTTTCATTTAAAGACATTTAAAGACAAAGCAGCGATGTAGAAATATCACAATGTCTAACTTTTGTGAGGGCCAAATGTCATGCTGTGCTCTTTCATACATGTCTCCCGCTCTTCCTGTCGAACCTTTAGAGAGGTTGTCTGACGGGTCTGCGGCAGGACCGACTAGAACCAGGCCGCTAACAATCACAGCATCTAACCTTTCATTTCCTGGCTTCAAGTACAAAATGAAAGACATGGAACAAATGATCCGGGAGGGGGTGATGGAGACAAAGAGGTTTTAAAGACAGAGATAAGGGAAGTTAAAACAGGGGGGAAGAGAGAACGGTTCAAGAGCGAGGTGGGGGGGACGTGATTGACGGCAAAAGACAAAGGTGACAGCCTCGGCGAGGGTGCTCTTTATTTCAATGAGTGTTAAAGGGATTGTTGTGGAAAAGCACAGGAGCAGCAGGAAGTCTGAGGAACTGGCAGACCAATTAGCTGCAGTGGTTCAAAGTTTAAAATCCTCTTTCTATTCATATGCTCTCCTGTCATTCACTCATGAAAGGACACACACACACACACATATACCTTTATAAGCATCACACACCAGTGCACATGATGCTTGTATGACGCTTGACTAGACTCTCACTTCATACACAAGTGGCTTTCAGTAAGATGGAGTTGATTAGAGATGCTGTAAAAAGAGGATGGACTTCACAAGCCATTGCTTTCATAACGCTTTAGGACTAAGCACAAATTAAACAAGCCACATGCAAGTGAAATCTAATTGTGACCGAAAGGTGTGATCTCATCTGAGCTGTTATGGGTATATACATATATAGAGTATGTTTGCACTGAGCAAGCACATGCTATTCCTCTCTTTGCACACTATCCACTCAGCATGCTTTGATCTGCCAATATCAATCTGCACGTACTTCCCACGAGGGCAGGACCATAGACTAACTCAGAAATGCACAGGTTCCTTTTTCAATCAGTATACATCCGAGGAAGTTTCTGAAAATAGCTAATGATAATAAGGTGAGTCAGTCCTCTGCAGCATTAGCGCGTGCCCTGGTTTTAAGTTGAAGAGGGGGGAGAGTGTGTAGGTTGTAATTTTCACACTTTAACTGGCATTCCGCTGTTTACTTTCACTGCAGCAGGGGAGCGAATGCGGAGAGAAATGTTCCAGGACTTTCTTGCCAAAAGAAATAGAAAAAAAATTGAATCAAATTAAAGTGTGATAATCAAAGGCTGATGCAGTGCTCGTTGTGAAGCCGCTCGTTTGAAATGGGCCTGTGGTGATGCCGGTTGCAGCTTTTCTTTCTGACACTGTCAAAGTGACCTGCAGTAATTGGGCCAGGCCAAGTAAAGCACAGCTGCAGGACTCAGCGCACAGAACCCAGACGCTGCACCAAAGAGCCACTCACCCGTTTGTTCAAAGTCCAGCGAAGCTCAACCGTGAATTTGCTGTTGATGTGATCAACATCGTCAAAACACAGACAGGCAGAGATTCGAATTAGGAGCTGGATACTGTATGTGTGCGATCGAGTGTGTGTGCTTGTACTTGGGTGTGCGCGCTTGTAACTACACTTTGTAAAGGTTCCACTGTGGATATGCACGAGGATCTGATATGTTGGGCCTTGGCATCTCTCCTCTTTAATGAGTATCTCTGGAGATGGCAGGTGCGTGTTCAGCCATTCTTTTACAAGCTCAGCAACAAACAGGCCGGTCCTCTTTCTCCCACTGCAATTACCACTGTCATTAGCAGAATCACATTATCAACAACACCAAACAAGTCATATCGCTATTAAACACATGCACAACAAGAAAAAAAAAACACACTTCTAAAGTACTGGCATCAGCAGACACACCTAGATCTATGACAGCAATTTTAAAACGGCCACCAATAGGAATATGACTATAAATAAGGTAAAATAGATTTTTGGAATGACCTTCCTAATGGGTTCAGTCAGTATACACTTTTTTGAAAACCCATTTAAAAAAAAATCTTTACTTAGCAGTCCTTGACCTGCCTCTCGTGTTTTACCCTGAATGTTACTTTAGTGGTGTGACTTTTACCCTTATTGCAGCACAACACTGAAGATAGTGACGAAGCAGGTATTTGAAACCGTGCGTCCTGTAGTCGGTGCGACTGGGGTCCTCCACAAAGCCCCCCCCCCCCACCAAAAGGTGAGCACTATTATTATGTTTACTCTTTAAAGCCAGAGTGGTAGCTGGGGAAATCATCTACTCTTCTCTTTCATTGCTAATTTCTCTCTCCCTGTGTTCTCTCCCTCCGTGGCTCCACTTTGCTCCTCAGACTATAGATAACAAATGCCTCCTCTGAGGTGCAGGGAAGCGTTTCAAAACCAAATAATGAACACATTTGGAATTTAAAACTCCAAAGGGGCACAAATCATTGGTGGCACGCAGAGAACTTTCATCAGTTATTTTAAGTTTCAAGGTTGGGGCGAGTTTGTGGCCCTTCAGGAAAACCACAGGGCGGGATAATTACCTGCTTTGCTGTGTGTGTGTGTGTGTGTGGTTGGCAGGCAGGTCTGTCTGGTAAGATAAATGGTAAATCACCCAGGGGCAGCACACGAGAGATGAGGAAAAAGTCATCTGTCGTTATTGGAGGATTGATCTGTGATTGGGTTTGAGTCTCGTTATGTGGACGTTTACTCCGGCAGCAAAATTGGATGTGAAAAACAAAGGTCCAAAGATTTACTTAAGCCTAACTGGGTGAAACAAATATAAGAGCTATGAGAATAAAGATGGTGAAGCAAAGGTTTGTCGTGCCATAGACGTTGTGTGTACTGGCTTTTTCTAACCTCCTCACACAGCTGGAGACACACGAAGCGATGGAACCATTAGCTTCGCTGGGTGGTCACTTTGGGATGGAAGATCACACACACAGCCAATACCCACAGTCTCCGCTGGGTGATTCAGCTGAGCAGGAGTGGAAGGGAGGAGAAGGTTACTGGCCGTTCAACCCTTTGAATTGCAGGGGAGGCTGGAGCTGAAGTCTCCTCTATGTTTTCTCCCGTCATGGCTCGCCTGGGGCAGCGGGGAGCTTTATTTACTGGAGCTGACACGCCAGGGGCGGCGAAGAGCCCTAATTGCTTTACGGCCTCCTTGAGCTGCCTGATGTGTTTTGCTCTGAACATGGATATCTCTCACAGGGAAATGAAGGGACCGTGGCGTGAATGTTGCCCATGTCCACTTTTAAAAGACAGGCCTGATGCACGCATGCACAGAGCAATGCACTGACACACTCGCAGGGACCAGAGAGGTCTCTAATAGCCAGACTCCATCAGAGTACCGGAGGGAGCTTAGGCGCACGCTATGCAGCACTAACGCTCAAACAGCAAGCACTGCCTCTGGTTCACCATTTCCTTTAAAGCTTCAGAGTATGATGAGGGGCCCATCACTAAAATCTCATCTTTGTTGCACATAATGATGATGCTCAGTGAAACTAAGAGACCACAGCACATTATGCCGATGCACTCGCGCTGCTCAGATACTACATAAACCCTGGTTTAATCAAGTCTAATTGTTGAGATTATGAGGACTTGTGTATGTTAATGCCTCAACAAACACCAGAACTGGAACAAGTATTGTCCCTTAGGAGGGTTTACGCATTTTCCTCTGCTATTAGTTCATGTTAAGCTGTGAGTCAGCTGAAGACAAACGCGATAATGACGAGTGGATCAAGCTTTATTTATGACTGCCAACATCAAATACTGTGTTCTGTGTGAAAGTGAGGCCTCCACGTGGTTCATGAGCATGTTATAAGGGATTAATAATGCAGATGTGTGTGTGTGATGAGTACAAGAACGTCTCATGAGCTATCTGATTCATTTTGGAATCAAATGATATATTCAGCTCCGTCTTATCTGCTCTGTGGAGACGCTGGTGTGTTGACAATAATCCATTCACTTTCCATTTGCACTATAGTTAAAACTTTACTCTGCAGACCCTCTCATTCAAACAGAAAATAACAGCATCTAAAAGCAAAATTAATAATGAAAGCCACCCCCCATCAGGATCCCTATTAATGTTGATTGACCCTGGCTCAGTCACCGCCACAGCTCACCGCTCACCCTGTGCCTGCCCGGGTGCCAGTGCAGGTTAGCCGGTATGCGAATAATTCCCAGTGGACATTAACAGTAAGAAGTAGGGCAGAGGATCCGGTGGTGAGCTCCTCTTCCCACCCTCGCTCTCAATCCCCTCATCAGCAAGTTAATATTTAATTATACAAGCTTCATTTCACACACTCCAGCTGAAACCATGAGGTGGAGATGGAGGTATACGGGGGACCACTATAATGAAAAGGAATACCGACGGCTGGTCGAGGATACGAGACAGAAAGGGAGGGAAAGAAGTAGAGCGTGGAGGGGATGGTGCAGCCGCCTGCAAGTTTAACCAGGCAAGTCAGTTAAATACATTATACAGTACGAGTGGTGTTGGACCCATTAAAGGTGAATGTCTGTGAACGGGGATGCAAATACAGATTAAACATAGTGTGAATATAACGATGGAAAACATGACTGCTCCCCAGAAGTGAAGCCAAAGCGTCTCAGTTACCACCTGGTGACCAGTCACTAATCCCACCCTGTCCATGTTAATGGTTGGGACGTGAAACAAACTAAAAAGTCAAGATGGCTATTTAAGGTCATTCTTATCACACTGATGTTTTCCCCAGTAAGTTTGGTTTTAATCTTTTGTTAGTTATGTGATGCGATAGAAATTCTATAGAAGTTGAGTGTGCGCGTCAATCGCTACTCTAGTTTTCACAGTTTCTCTTTTCTCTTTCATAAAAGACATGTATCCGCTGGTAGACGTCAGCGCAACCATCCATCTTCCCCTCGTCTTGCTAATGCAACACATCCCACCGTGTTGTTGACGAATGGCCTCACTGATATTTGTTCTGTTGTGTATCTTCCCCCCTGAACCTCCCCTTCTCCGGCGAAGGTGTGTAGGGCGCTTCGGTTTGCCACAGAGTATATTTAATAACTTTTTGTGCAGTTCAAAGTATAAACACCTCAATGTCAGAGCAGAAAGTTTCTAATCTTACAGAGCCATAATTAATTCTAATAACAGGGGACAACTGGATGTGCGTCTCCCTAAAATGTTTATCTGTTCATTTCTTCCATTTCTTTGCAGATAAGTGCGACGGCTTTTCACAGATTATCTGACAGAGGAAAGACTTTAATGACACAAACAGACAAATTAGGCTGCTGTGTACATTAGGATTCCTCTCTCTCTCTCTACTCTGTTTACATTTTACACATGACCAATTTAGACTGGACATCTCCTGCCTAGTTGCTGGAGCTAATGATGAGTAGGTTCAAAGCGCCGCTGGAACTTTTTTAGCAACGTGTAAGTCACACGAACAGTTTTAAGAGAATTATTCAGGGAACTTGTGTTCAGAGTATTTAATGTTGAAAATGTGTCCTAATATTAGACCTGTGGGCTATTTCCTTTTTAACAAATCTTGTAGGAGTGAGATCTTGCAGATGAAGTGGTCGAGCATTAATAATTTATGACTGGGGCTTTTTATAGAGCACAGCCCTTGAGATTCATAATTCTATTCACATTAGGCCACAGAAATAAGCTAAAGTTTTAATAAATAGGTATTAAAACTTTAACTGATATTAATAGCACCAATTAAAGGGCATGCTGTGGAGCCATGCATCATTTCTGTACTGGTAGAGTGGAAAACCCACTACGCAGAACCACCCTCGGCTCTCTGAGTCTTTCACTCACTTCTTTCTTTCTCTCCGTCTCACTCTTTCTAATCCTCACACGCGCAGTCTTTGCACTCCATCACTGTCTCCTTTCCAAAATAAGAGATAATAAAGAGTAATAAAGATAAAGAGTTGACACTCTGTAGTGGAGACTGTGCAGAAACATTAACATCTGTGCAAACCTTTTTATGGCCATCATAAATTGAAAAAAAAAGTTCAGTGTGCTATAAATGCGAGAGACGCAGCATTTTACTCCACCTCATCATTCCACAATCAATTCACCGAACATTACCACGACAAGACGAGAGCGTCATGACCATCCGGGGTCGTGATTGATGAGCAATTTTCCTTGTCTCCCACATCATCGTTTCCTCCAGTGTGCCAGGTCAAATGGTGTGTGTCACGCCGCCACTGCTCATTCATTTCAGTTTATGAAGTGGAACCTACGCTGGATGGTCATGCCATTAAAAGACATTAGCATGCACGTCTTTGCCGCAGGTATTGAGCGCATGCAAGTTGGGCTGTTTTAACCAAAGCTTTATTTCACAGGTGAGTGAAAGAGACAGCATGGATGTTACTGCTGTTTGTCTCAATGCTGTCAGCTTTAGTAGCACTAGGGGGGCAATCGCTGGGGATTTTCTCCCTCTCTCCCCCTCTCTCTACCGCAATTTCCTGCTGGGCCCAGGGACAAATGGTGGTAAAGGATGAAAAGGTACTGTGTCTCCTTTGTTCTGCAGCTCTGAACTCTATAATTCATACTATAATTTTCTTACTGGAGCGATTGACTTAAATAACAGCTTCTGTGTTCTAATTTGTGTTGGGATTTATCCTGCTGCTCGGGCTAGTGTAAAGCTAGAGTGTCTTGTGAGCTGATCAGTGTGAGCAGTCAAAGAGAAATGAGATAGCAGAGTGGGGAAATGAAGACGGAGAGAGACGGAGGAAGGCTCAAAGAGAGAGCGAGGTTCTACTTCTTTGCTCCAATGATTCCCGATGAAATTGATTCTCATGCCTCCTGGGATCTCCTGCTGTCCCCTCTCTCCCCTCCGTCCCTGCCTCCATTACATACCTGTCCAGAGGATGAATGATCTACACATTACCCATGAGTACCGCTGACCGGTGCACGCATCAGCGACTCCCAGCGCTCTGGGACCTCACAAGACACGCCGAAGAGGCCGAGTGAGAGGCCGAGCCGGTAAAGGGTGGATGGAGAAAAATAGAAACGATCAAAGCTGGTGATGGAGATGAGCACGGGAAAGAGAGAGTCAAAGCGAGTGAGGGAGAAATCACCAATGTGACATGGGTGAAAAAGTGTGGAGGTGTGATTAGGTCAGCAGACGGAGATGTGCAGTCCAACGGGACAATGGAGGCGATGAGTTAGTGTATTGTAACGTAGGCAGGGGAGCGGAGGATGAAGTTAAAAAAAGATTAGGGATTCCCCGTGAAAGAAATGAAGAACAGATGGAGAACGAGGCTCAGGTTGCCTGTGCAGGGTGTTATAGGCTTTGCCACCAAATAGCTCAGAGGGAGGCAATCAGCGCTGCGCATGTGGTTTCAACCCTGTAGTTCACCGCTGCTCTCCCGGGGGATAGGTGTCACTCGTGTGGAGAAAGAGAGCAGCCACTTTAATGAATGGAGCTCTTTATCTGAGCCTGAACAGCAAGTTATTACCTACTGAGTAGACACTACGGAACGAGCTCCATTTCCATGGCAGTGATCCCCAGGGCAGGATGGAGGAGGGGTGGAGGGGGAAAGAGGAAGTTCATATTTGGTGCCTTATTTTGTAACAGGGTATGACATCTCCGGCCTCTGTGCTTTAACAAAGCCCCGAAGCATGGTCGAGCATCACTGACGAGAGGAGCATTAGTGTAGAAGGCTGCAGGAAAACCACACAATAATAACACCCACTGGGGAGGCCTCAATCTCTCCAGCTCCTTTCTGCATTTCAACTAGGGAGATGGGAATGTTTACAATGTATTCATACAAGTATTCATAGCATCGGGAACTTCACTTTTCGTGAATGATTTAGTTTTCGTTTGTCTCAAGAGGGTTTGGCCATAGAACGATATGAGCTTATTTTGACTCTAATTAACACTCAGGGCAAATTAAAGGTAACTGAATTATTTCTTAGCTAAAAATGTACACATATGTTCAGCTTCGGTAGAACTGAAATACAGTTTTTATAAACCAGTCTGTACAAAACACATTATCCTGTGGGAGCTAATCTCCTCAGGCCCAAAGAAGTGGGGTGTATAGTGCTAGTAAAAATAGCTATGAGTACTTTCACTCGGTAGTAGACTGGCCTGACCTTCCACCCACTGGACACTCTGATCCAGCTGCTTGTGATTGCAAATAATGATATTTATTAGTGCCATGATGAAAGAAAGAGGGCAGAGGGCAGATGCAGATGCAGAAACTATAAGCCATGTACCTGTGATTACTCCAGAACCTCCCTACACTGTGTGTCTGCAGGCGGTGGAGAAGGAGGATGGAGCCAGTCGAAACCCTCTGTTCTCCAGCTCTGCGGGCTCTGAGAGCCGCCTGGTTCCACTGGCGCTGCCCGATAGCTTTAATTGGTCTCCTCTGGATAGCAGCGGAGCACGGGAACACTTACCCACTAATGGAGTGAGCTGCAACAGGAGTAATGACTTTCATACACACACACACACATATATGTGCATACATGTGCATTCAGACAGACGTACACATATTAGTATGCACAAGCTCAGCTATTTGCATGTACAAAGTAAAGCATTTAATCATCCTGGGAACGCCTGCAACTCTTTCCATCTCACTCCTCTTCTGCATTGAGACATAAATCCATATGCCTGAAGACCCGTCAGGAAAATCCTATGTGACTATAGTTCCCCCACGTATGATGTTGGAAAGACAAGTTACTTCTTCCATGGTAGAAGTTAACACATTCAGGCAGGGGTTGAAGTTAGAGTATCAGAACCCAACTAATTTAAATCTTTGTAAAAACTTCAACTTTTGTGCAACTCCACATTAAATCCCTTCTGGTGCACTGAAATATATATATAAAAAAAAAAGATCATACCAGAGCTAATGTGCCATTTTAGTCAGTTATAGTGTGACGGAAAACCCAGAGTGTGGTGACTTAAAATCATGCATCTGAAACGTAAAAAAAAAACAGAGGGAAAGAAGAATCTGTTTTCCTCTTTTGACTCTCTGGGGAATGATTATAGATGTTATTATTCTCACGGACAGATGCTGTTTGTACCGAGTAGACCATCTCCAGAGCTTTGCAACTTGCAAGATGAGAGAGAGAGAGAGAGAGAGAGAGAGAGAGAGAGAGAGAGAGAGAGAGAGAGGAGCAGGAGAAGAGAGGAGAATATAGACAGACGGTGATACCAGTGGTGGAAGTGCAGTATGTGAACCTCCTCTTTTATCTATTGAGCATCCGAGACAGACAGAGAAACAGACCACTCCCTATCTTGCATTGCTTGCCGGGAATTACAGCGTTGAGGACTGGGGAATTGCTAAAAGCTACATAAACACACCGCACACCCGGCAACTCCCCATCGCCTCCGTATGAAAAAAAACAGAGCTTGGAATAAAAACATGAAAGGCGAGCAAAGGGAAATTGGCGAAGGGTAAACGCGCAAATGAAATAGGGAAGCGAAGACGAGCAAAAATGAACCATACAAAGGGAGTGTGATCCCTTTTAGCATTTGAGCTACGTGCATTTACTGACTGAATGAGAGCACAAGTCTCCAGGATGTCTGAAGTGCACAGAAACAAAGCTGACGGAGGAGATCAATCCAGAAAACTCAACACATCCCAGCAGCAGCTGTCACTCTAATTGCCTCCTTCACTGTCATCTTCAGCATCAATGCCATGCTAATGCTGCACCAGGTAATACTGGTTATGGTCTGGGGATAATTCCACTTCCTCTAATGAGCATTTGATTTCCATACAGAGCTTTTTTCTTTTCTGTGGGGGCGACCACGGCCCCTCTACATGTGGACTTAAGTTGTGTACAGTACTTTTGCCACGATGGCATAGTGCCAATCTGGTTTGTTAATGGGCTAAGCAGTGTTTACTGTTCAAAGACTTCCACATGAATTATTGATGGCTGCGCGCTGGAGTTGTGCTTGGAATTAGCTGAGAATAATCCATCTGGGCCTACCTCACTTCTTAGGTGCCGTGTCTCTCTCCAGGGTAAACAGGCTGACAACAAACTTGTGTAAATTAGCCAGTATTTTGTTATCCTGATTTCTGCGGAGGATATAAAGTGGCTCTTTAAAGGAGCACAAGAAACCGTGCGACGAGGCGTTGAGGCGGTGTGAGCACAATGGGACGGTGACCGGAGGGCTTTACTTTTCTCAGCGGAGGCACAGACGCTAAGGAAGGCATGCATGCATAATGTCAAATGAATAAATCAAGAATTATTTTTAATCAATCTGTGATCTGAGCTTATGCACTTGACTGATCATTTTGCAAATATTTTATTAAATCATTTCCTTTCATGTAATCCGTGATCCCATCAGGGCATCGAGGCAGCAGAGGAAAATCCCCCAAACCGACCTGGTTATTGTCCTAATCATCCTCTCCTCTCACCCGTATCCCCATATTTGTAACTTATTATCTTGTTAAAACTTTCACCCTTTGCTGTAATTTTTCCTTCAAGCTCCTCCGTGTGGTTATGATGCTGTGTGCGGTTGCCCTCTCTTAAACCCAACAGCAGTCTTAATAGGAACTGTGCTCTGGAAGCCATTGTTTGTTTGGTTTCAAAGGGAGACTGATGAACCCTTGGAGATTGTGGGATGTTTGGAAAAGGTTAAATACGAAAGTAACCGTCTCCCATCTAATCTACCAGAAATGAATCGTATCACATGAGCGCATAGGACAGATGGCACCAACATAATGAGTTGCTTGTGAATATGCATTTGCTTGCACTGTAAAATACATAAGACTGTGTGAATTGTGAAAAGAAGAATGGTTATCTGAGAAAGTCTGAAAAAAAGAAGAAAACATTGGCAACGAGCTAAAGGAAAGACACGACTTCTGTATTTGAAAACTTCTTCCCGCTGTGCTCATGTGAGTGATGCCAATTTGTCCAGACCCCTGATTCATTTTCTTGGCGCCGTTTGGTGTGAGAAACGGAAAAGACTTTGCATGTAAAGTTTGGTAATACACTCTTGGATTAGATCCATTGCTCAGACAGAAATGAACCAGCCTAAGTAAAGAATGCAGCAGTCTGTCAGGAGAACCTGGCTTTGCTTTCTTTTTCCTGTTTGAGTCTTTTTATAACCATTTCAACTTACCTGTTTACTTTTGCCTTCAGAATACCCATCTGCCATAACTGTGGTGACATGCCTTTGAGCAGCTGATGAGGTTTGAGAGCGCAGCACTGCAGAGGGGAGAAGCCTGCTTAATTAGTGTGACTGTGGAGTCGGGAGATGTGTTTATCTCATTATGGGCGTTTGAATGAATATTCACATGTCCTCGCTCAGAATAATACGGCGATTATTAAACAGACAAAATCCAAAAGTGTCCAAAAGAGCAAAATATATCTCAAAAGATAATGTGAGATCCAATGTGGTTAAAGCAAATGGCTGAGGTTTTCGGTAGATGTTTCATGTTTCAATGATTCACATTGTGCACCAGAGCACAAACCAGACACAGCACGGTTCTCAGCAAGTCTTTCTCAGGTTTCTCAGGTGTCTGTGTGCTGAGCAGAGATTGATGTGCTCTATCTTCCACTCCCCGTTGTCCCTCCCCATCTGTATCCCTCTGTTTCACCTTGCTGAGCTAATCCAATCTGGCCAAATCCCTCTGCTAAGGAGGCCTACACAGGAGCGGTCCTACTGGGAGCAATATGCCACCCGCTTCATTGGCAATGGGAGCCCTGTAGGTCTTCAAGCCCAACTGCGGCGTTTTGTCAGTAAACAGACAAAGACGTATGAATCGTTTAAGTGACACGGAGCACGCGGTCTTGCGACAATAACATGTTGTAGAATCGTGACAAACAGGTATTCGCTCCATGGGATTACTGCAACCCTGTTCGTCGGCGACACCACACAGCAACAGAAGCATATCTCCAGGGAGCCGCAGTCTAATCTTCCAGATACCTGCCACACACCATCAGGTGCGAAGACGAATCACCTTTTCAATGGAGCTGCTCTACCAAGGAGAGGACAGTTATGATAAGCTGCAGTCTATCTCTACATAGTCAATTACACCGCACACCGCCTGCATGGATGGCCTGAAATCAGTGTTGCACCCTAATGAGCAGAGCAGGCAATATTAAATTAAGTTCATCCATCAAGGGAACAGGCTGTTTCTCCATCTAATTGGCAGTTGTGGCTTAAGAACAGGATTCTGTAAGAGAGAGTGGTCAGTGGTTTATTCCATCTCCATTCTTTTTGTTTGACTCATCTCCGCTTTTTTATCTGCTCCGTCTTTCCCTGAGAAAGGTTTCACTGCCCAGACGGCCTTAATGAGTCTAAGATGTGGGTCTGCCGAGGCTCTCTTTGTGTCTTTATCTTTATCTCTGGCTCACACTCATTTGGACATGTTGCAGGGTTTAGCCTGGCAAACAAAACGCATTATCAGCCTCCTGTGGACAAATAACAAACAGCCTTTCACATAGTCACACACACACACACACAATGTTCTGTTTCATGCGCAGGTACCACAGTTCACAACCTGTGTCTCTTTTCACCGGTCCTGTCACAGAGACTCCAGTCGTGCTCATTGGGGAGTTCGCACTGAAACCTGCAGAGTCTTGTGTTGGCATTTAAATTCAATACATGCTGGCCCTTATTAGTTGGCCGGAGGGAGGCAATATAGACACAATGATGTTTATAATGACCCTTCTCTCCCGCAAAGCACACCCTGCTGACTTTAAAGAAAAAGAAAGGTCAAAGTAATCATGCTTCTCATTGGAGGGATTCTGAGACTCAGCAGAACACAAACAATGGCATGTTCTTAGGCACATACAGGCCTTGGAGCAGTTTCTGTGCATATGAGAAAAAAATTAGCTTTCATTAAATTAAAGAGTTGTTTTTTACGCAAATTCTAAAACTATAATATAGTGACTGAAGAAGGAAACTGGAAATTTAAGGTGGCAGATAGAAAAACAAGGTTAACGATCTACAGCAACGTGAGCATCTCAGTGACGTTGCACTTGATGATGTTGCTTTGAACTACATGCTACTTTTGAATGGTAAAATGCTGAAATTTGCTAATTAGAGCTAACCCCAAACTCTACTCGGGAATGATGGAGTGTATAACTAATTCATGAAATTAACTAGAATACCACTCAGTAGAGAAACACCAAGATCCAGCATTTGATTTAAATTCAATCAAGCTCATAAAGTATCAGTTCCACTTAATGTGCCTGATTATTATTTTTTTTATTATTATTAATGAAGATTCATCTATCCAAGTATTCCCTGGTAAATCAGTAAAATTGTTGAAGGCCGCTCTTTCTCACTATGTTAAGCAGAGTCCCCAAAAAAAATGAATGGGATCTTTCCTGACCTATACCACAATCCATCCTTTGTGTTTCCACTTTGTGTTCAGTGGTTTTTGTGTAGTCCTGCTATGTCACAAACCAACACAGATGAAACATGATCTCCTTGGTGGACATAAAAAATATTTCAGACCACCAATGTTACTACTGTGAATGTTATGGGGGGTGATTAAAGTTTTACTGACTGAGTGAAAACATTGTCCTTCTAGTCCTTCAAGATGAAAAGTCAAGGGCTCATGTTAGGATTCATCGCCTGGGGACTGTGGGTAACTGAGATACATTTCATGGCAGTTCAACCAGTAGTTGTTGTGATAATCCAGTGTCGACCATTGACACCAACTGACCATTGTTGGCCTCCACTGGGCCACAGTACGGCCGTAACAACGTACTGTTTGTGTGATGGATAGTAGAGTAGAAATGAATAGAACACATAATCCACCTGTATCATCATATACTGTCTGTAGTCAATACAAACTCTTTAGATACACAGTGCTATGAACGCACTATAATTCTACTATTATTAAAATATTAGAATTATTCTTGTGATTATTGTGATTTGAAGAAAGTAAGGTGACATTCCTCTGCATTTATAACTTCTATTTTTAGCATCTGTCTCATCTCCTTGTTATTTATTGTTTGATTAAATGAAAATTAATTTCCACCATGTATTTACTGTCACCCAGTGAAGTCAACAAAGAAAGTAATACCTTTGATCTATAAAAATACATGTATTACACGTCTCATTTATCAAAGGCTTAAGTAAATCCAAACCAAATCTGTATTAAAAAACAATAAATTACTCTAACCCTGTCATAAAGTGTAGTTGAAGTTGTGAAAGTTACAGCGATAATCTTTGAGTCGCCCATTCGGAACAAATGATGATGAACTAATAATGAAAAACGTATGCGTTCGTTCTGCTCCTCTAAGCCAAGGTAATACCATTAAAAGAAGATTTCACAGGCTACAAAACTCCACAAAAGGATAATGTTGGCATACACAAGGTGCTTGCATCCTGGTTTATTCCTTTAATGTGAAATTGAGACACAGGAAAACTGAATATGACACCAATATTTGATGTATTTCTTCTGCAGCAATCATTTTTTATAAGTTAAGCAGTGGAAAAAGCTCATGCTGCGGCCACAAATTCAGGGCAGTGATGTTCGTGTAAAAGCCACTCGGGCAGTTTTAAATTTGCACTCAAAATCGCGTAAACATAAAAAAATGCATTTTGTGTCGAAAAGGTGGTGAAGCAGCTTCTACTGCTGCTGCTGCTGCTCAGACGTTGTAATGGTTGTAAAAATCATTGACAGGACCAAGGAAGCAGGATGGGGTTTTAATTTCATTACGTTTTTCATGAGGCAGACCAGACAGGGGCCCTCACACATCATTATTTACACCCTGGCTAGTGCTCAACTTAATGTGTATTATTGTATCTGCAAACTAATCACACTCTGATGCGGCCGTGGCGTCGCACAGGATTTTTGGAGCGGGATTTACGAGGCTGTTAATGGCCAAGGATCTAACGTGAGGATTACTGTATTGTGAATATCAGTTTCCAGTCATTAAGAGGGGGTTTAGTGAGGTAAATTATAAATGGACCTGAACAATTATCAGCAATTTTAAACGATAGATAATAATCCATAGATATAATCAATTGTAAACTATTCTATTAATTGGGTTAGTATTGGAGTATTGGTGTCCAGGTAGTCGGCACCATTATCCTTGTATGAAAACTCAACACATATTATATATGTGATGTAATGTCTTCAATCCTCAGAGGCAACACAAGAAGAATCTGAACAGCTTCCTAACAGTAGATTTCTCTTCATGGTGGCTTTGGTTCTTCAAAGTGCTTCCCCTGTAAAACTATACTTTCAATTAGTTTCCCAGAACTTTCAGGGAGGCGTTGCAGACCAAAAGTTAGAAGAGAAACTGGGACCATCAGCTGCACATTGGCAGAAATGCACACACATTTAATTCAAATTCCTGTGTCTCCTCGACTGGAGCTAAACAGCCTCTTTTCACAAGACAGAGAGAAAGTGCTGCCGCGAGGACAGAACGTCTCCAATTTAGCTTCAGTTGGAAGGAAGATGTTGAGGAAAATGTAATGAGGGAGAGATTTGGACAGACAGGAACTTTAGAGAGGAAGGGGTTTGGAGAGAGAGGGAGACCGAAAGACGAGACGAGAGCAGTAACGTTGTCTCAAAGTAGGCTGACAGGTAGCATGTGTGGTTAAAGGGGCAAAAAGCCACCAGGGCCTCGTGGTCACCCTTTCAGTCAACAGGCAGCTCGTTGCCTCTGTCACTCCGCTTCTCGGTTTTAGCCTCTAAACACGAGAACACACCCTCGACTCCGACACTGACAACGCTAGAGAGACATACTAACAACACGCACTCCAGCACGAGTACACGTTGAGCTGCCACGCGTGGGAACACAGAGGGACAACTTAATCTAATAGGATTTAGAATGAATTGGGAGACGAATCTTGAAACGTTCAAAAAGGCCTTTCGAGATGTTGGCCTTTTGATTGATTCTCCTGTCAGGCTTTTTAGAAGAAGTGAGAAGCAGTGAAAGGAATCATGGATCACAGCATGCATTTGGAATCGCGTGTGTGGAGTTGTTTACAATCTGCTCATCAAGGCGAGGGGTAAATCTCTCCCGTACTTTTTTTCTCCACCTTCTAGCGGGAATCAATAGCCAGGGAGCTTGTTCTCTGCATCTCCCCGTCATTCATTTTCATTCCAATCACTTTGCTGTGTATACCCTTGATGCCACAGTGGAGTCATAGATCAACACCGTTGCAAAGTGGGGGTGGAAGCATATGCAATGACTGTATGTGTCTGCGTAACCAAAAACGTGCACATGCATAAGTGTTTGTGGATCAGCGCCAGAGAGACCACATTTGGGTATTACCACATATCAACGTGCTTGTCTTCCCGTAGCGGGTGTCTGAATATTTCATCTAATCATTAAACGCTGACAGGCTTCACAGAGTAGCGCCACTGATCCCCGTCAGAGGAATACAGGGCCTGACTTCATTAGTCCTGTTAGTACTAAGCTGCTTTACCCTCACTCACGCCTGGCTTAACCTGCACAGCGATAAATGCTGAGCGGAGGAGGAAAGATAGGCAAAGGGGAAGAGAGGTGAAACAGGAGGAAAGCAGCGACAAAGGTATTTAAAGAGCGAAGCAAAGGTGCCAAAGTCGGGCATGGAGGGTGGGGAGGGAGGAAATGGGAGGGGAGAGGGAGGGCACAGAGCGTGTGAACCTTGGGTTTCAGAGGCGGGGGAGAGGATAAAGCTCAAAGTGGTGTTTGAACTGTGAGGGATTTACAAATGCAAAAAAACGGGCAAAACAACCAATTGACTTGTGTTGCAATCGATCGATTATCGACAGCCGAAGTGCTTTACTGCGATTCCAGCGTGAGGCTCCTGTGAGCCGAAGAATTACCACTGACCTCTGTGCACACACGTGCATCTTCATTTATGCATAAGCTACTTCATGCTTTCACATATGTATCTAAGCAGATAAAGATATGCACGCACATCTTTGGTCTCAGCAGAATTCCCCGGTAAATTCATCTGGTTTCTCTCCTACCAGGGCCCCACGCCCCTCTCACTCAGTCTTCTGCTCCTGGCATCAGAGGTTTTTGGCTGGCTTAAGTACGCCCACAGGCCCCGGAGGGACAGCCCGTGACGGATGGCAATGCGCGTGACTCCAATTCGATTCAGCCCATTTGATAAATTTATTGCTGGCATTTTGAAAATGAAATTAGAGGGACGTCTCCTAGAGACTGTTTTTCCAGCGCAGGTGCCATAAATATACTTCATTTGGCAGAGGAGCGGGAGAGGGAGTGTGAGAGGGTGGAGAGGGGCTGGATAAAGGATGTGGTGGTAGGGGGGCAGATAGGTGGGGATGTTCCGCAGAAGTAGAGGAATAACGAATAAGGTCGCGTTATAATGAGCTTCTGTATTAATCATGATATTGGAGGGAAACAACAGTAAAGGTTAGTCAGCCATAGTTTGAATACTACCTGGGCCTTAAATGCTACGTGCTGTCATTCAGTCTAATACATGTTCTGTCCTAATGTTCTCTTTCAGCGGGTGTAAAATCCGCCTCTCTCATGTTGCATATTGACAGATTGCATGATGACATTGGCGGTGTGCACAAATGTCCTGCTTTCTCCATCTTTCACGCTCATGCACACACAAACACACTCACGCACAGATGCACACACACAAACACACACACACACATAGTTTATGTACATTATCTTTGCCTCAAGGCCCCGTGGCTCTTCAGTAGCAATGACACTGTCAGAGCTGCATATCCATCTATAACTCAGAGTGGATGAATGAATGCGGCTGGTTATTTTTCTCCGTGACAGCCTTAATGTGTGGGGCCGAGCGACAGGGAGTGTGTCTCGTGATGCTTCCCGACTAAACGTGATTCGAATTGGACGGAACACACGCATCGTACAGGCGAACAAAGGAGAAGCTCCATTCCTCAGTCGGGGGTCACGTGACCTTATTTACCTCACTCTCATTCAGAAACATATACGAGTGTAGCTATGGAGGGATGATGTACCTCAGCCTCTGCTCATGTTCAGCATTCATCAGAGGGTGAGGCCAGGGCAGCTCACATCACTTACCTTTATAGGTCCAGCCGACAAACAGTCACCTCCTCACAACAGTGTGTACGTGTCTGAGTATAAACTGTCGCACAGATGCACGCCGTCAATGTCTCTTTCACTGTATCTACAAGCGGCTTCAGTGGATTCGAAGCCTTGTGAAGGGGGAAAATGTCACCGTGTTCCCAAAGACACACGAAATATAAATGTTGTGCATTTTATACCACATCTCATGAAGATGAAACTAGTTTTACCTGCTGTCTGTTCTGCTCTGGTGAAAAGCTCGTGCAAAACAAAACCCAAGTTCTTACGAGCACAGCAGGGAATCAAAGAAAGTTTCAACAAAATCAGCGGGGGAGTTCTCCTGAGTGATCGTGTGCTTCTTCTCCTTCACAATCACAGAGTGTGACACACCCCTCTGCCATTACTGTATCTCCACCACGGAGAGCGGAGGGCTGGGACTTTTGCTCGGTGCATAAACCTGCAGGCTGTCGCTCAGAACAACGCCCCTGGAGCTGTTTAGACACTTTGGAAGTCTGGCCCCATCAACTTACAAAACAGCCTACAGGTACTTTTCCAAAATCTCCCCCCCCCCCCCCCCCCCAAAACACAAACAAACGAGTTCCTTCTCTCCCGGAAGACCCACTATGCAAAGCAATCACCTCCCCCTAACCTCACATTAACATACACATGCAACTGTGGAGGAGTCTAAACAGAGCTGTGATTACTCTGAACACAAGACGTACAGAAATCAACGCATAAGCACAGACTGCGGGCTGTCTATCATTGTGGGTTAGCAGGATAATTGAGTCTAGGGTGTCAGTGGGTGTGAGTGATTGACTCCGTAATCAAACAGATTGTTCTGTAACGGAAACACTGAGGGTCTCAGTTTCAAATCAACATCAACACCACTGCGATATGTTATTCATCTCATTAGCAACCTACACGGGACCCATGTGAAAAACGCGAGGGGATCCACAGGTGACTGATTGAGTGCTGTCTTACCTTTTTGTGATGATACTGCGGCATCTGTAGATAAAAGAGAGAGGAGACACAGAGGAGCGTGTTAGGAGTTGACAGCACACACATAAAACGCAGGAGATGACAGCCGTGGAAGTGATTTGCTGGGAGGGAAACAAGCCACCCAGGAGGATAAACAGACAGGGTGGGGGTTGTACACAACCAGGGGGGTCTCTCATCTCAGACCTGCAGAGAATATTCCCTTTACCACCCTCGCACTTAGTCATCCCTCAGTAATCATGCAGTAGGTGTACTTAGCAGAACCCGCAAACGAACACAGCAGCTTTTCTCCAATCCACCGAGAGAGAGACGGCGGGTGAGAGGGAACAAAAAGAGGAATCTGAGCAAACACATCGGAGAGTGGCATCAAGTCGAAAGATGAGAGTCTCCAGACCTTTGGAAACCTCTTTCACAATTTACCTGGAGTGAGCTTTCTAATAAGTAAAAGTAATGCCGCTGAGGTGCAGCAAGACAGAGCAAATCAAATCCTTTTAGTAAGCATTTTAGGTTCTTACTCAGAGCCCACTGGAGACACTCCGGGCCCAGAAGGCGTAAATCAAAAACACAGCCCGCTCAGAGGGGAAGAATGTACTGCAACACATTTTTTATACAGCAGAGCATTTATTTAAAAACCAAAGGATGTGTTCTGCTGTAATCTTGCTATATTGTTCCCACAAAATATTTACCAGGACAGTATTTGTAAGCTCCCAAGGTTTCATTTTTATTTAATAAACTTGTCAAACTTGCCATGATACAATAATAAAAAAATAAATAACAAAGGGAGGCAAAAGTCCTTTTGTCTCTTTTTTTATTACTTTGTACTTTCAGCAAATCCTTTAGAAAATGTCTCGGCTGGCCATGTGCCCAAAAAGCCCAAATGGCCACAGACATGGGAAGGGAATAATTGAATCCAGATGGATTTGTGGTGTACTGGGCTGAGGAAGTGATAATCCAAAACTCTGCCTAATTGCCAGAGTAAAGATGGCGTCCATTGTGGGGGTGGCATCGGTGTTTATCAAGGCAGTGTGGCGTGGGATTGGACTGAGCATTAGGGCTTTACACACTTTTGTTTTGTGAGGTGTTACAGTGGATTTGAGCAAACATTGGGCCCTCTGGTTATTACATGGTCTGATTGTCTGCTATGCGACTGTCCATAAGCTCTGCATGTCTAGTCTAATCTGAGAGGAGGCTTCAAATAATTAGTTAGTGAAGCACTCTCACGGCCCAGCGCAGTCAACCTTATCAGGAAAAAGAAAAACCTTGGTCCATTTCCTTTTCACCCCAAAGGCTTAAAGACTCTCACCACTGTTAAAGCCCTCAGGGTGGCTGCATAGCCGATAAAATATTATCCAACATGTCCCAACCACTGCCCCGACACTTCTTCTTTTCGTCATTTGTTATATTGAAAAAGGCTAGAGTGTGTCAAATGGAAATGTTCTGTTAAGCGCTTGTAGTACAAGCAGGCTACATGCACTTGTTTTAAACTTGTGAAGGCCAACTCTACAAAGGACAGGACCAGTTCCAAAAGCTTATAAAACCTTTTTTGGCAAAGACAAAGAGAGAGTTCTGTCTGTGGTGATGAACACACCTGATTTATTATACCTACATATTTTTTAACATCTACCAAAGGTAATGACGGGTAACCGACGTAGTATTAAAGGGATAGTTCGCCCAAAAATGTACTCACCGCTACGCCGTTGGACGGGTGGGTGAAGTGTTTGAATCCACAAAACTCCTCAGGAGTTTCAGGGGTAAACAGCGTTGCAGCCAAATCCAATACAATTGAAATAACTGGCGACCGATCTTCAAACGTTAAAATACAACAACAACAACCAAGTGTCCATAACCCCAGACATTCAAATTCGACTAGAAAAGGCGTCATTCACACCATGTGTTTAGCCTAAATGTCCTTAGGAGCCACATTCACGTGTGAATCAAAGTGTTTGGTGGACTCAAACACTTCACCCACCTTTCCATAGATAATGAGCAAATATTAATTTTAGGGCAAACTCTCTCTTTAAAACGTCGTTATAACTTGAGTAAAAGAGAAGACAAATCTTTCTGGAACAAACACTGCGATGCCAGACTAAAAGCTCGAGACAGCACAATTTAATTGTGTGATTTAATTATAATATAATAAGGCATAATTTGATTTTTGAATTAATAAATTAATTAATTGGGCCTATGTAAAGCTACCTGCAGTAAACAGCAGGTTGCTGCACTCTGATATAATAGATTAGGGTTGGGGAGAAATTATAATTTTTTTTATAACATGGTCTCTATTAACACTATTTTGAATACGATAAATAATGAAAACGCACCAGCTTGGAGATAATGAATAATCAGATGAAAGCACTTCTTCCCTCTGTAGAACTTGCAGGGTCGGAGCAGAGTCATTATGCTGATTGGTGTCAGCACTTATAAATAACTTTAGAGAGGTAAAGAAAACCACCATCATTGATTATTGCATTTTCTCACCCGCTATCGTTGGCTCGCGTGGATTTGGAGACTAATTTGCAGTGAATGTGTGAGTGGTGTTTTGATGTGAAACGGCCCATATGTCAATACAGGTCTCCCCCCAGTGCAGAGCGAGTCTCGTCAAGTTAAGCCGGGCCCAACAGCATGGCCAAGAACATGAAACGCTACTTTCTGAAGAAGTGAATGTCCCAAAGGTTTTTCTCCACTGAGGAGAGTAGAGGATAAGAGCAATGGAAGTGAGGAGTGGCACTAAGACAGTTCATTATTCATTTAGGTAAACAGCTATGTAAGACTGTTTAAAAGCCAAGCACATACCAAAACACAGGAATTAGACATGCGTGCAGGGTATTATAAAACCTAATCACATATATTTTATCAGTCATTACTTATTAAAAATACATCTATTTGATTAATTCTTTTTGATTAAATCCACACACAGTCATTAACCAGAGAAGGAGTAAAAGCTTCCAACTTGGAATTGAATGACAGAACGACAGCCTACAATTACTGCATTCAGACTAAAAGTGAAGTTTCGGAGCTTGAACTGGCGAATGTTCCAAGTTAAGACCGACACACAGGGAAAATGAGTTTATGTCAAAACTCCGGATCTAAGAGGGATCACACATAAAAGAAGGGATCAATGAAGACACTTGCACAAAATGGGACGTTACTACAAACCCCTTCATCCTGTGATGTGGGATATTTGACTGAGAGATAATAGGGTTCAACACTACCATGTGGCAAATATCAATTGGAGATCAGCATCACAGCATCGGTAACTGATCAAATTTTCTTATTCCAAAACAAAGAGCCCAGCTTTAGTCGCTCCGGAGTCTGTTTTTAGCACCTTTGCTAAGTTGTGAGGATGTGTTGTGTAATTTGGGGTTTTCAGACGTCAGTAAAGTTTGCTCCTCCACCGCTTTCTTGTTGCGGCTCCTGCGGTTGCCATGGACACATTAAGTGGCGAGCTGGAAAGTTTGAACAACCGCAGAAGCAGCAACCATTGTCTCGCTTGCTTTGCCACATCACTCCGCCTCAGTCGAAGAAAGTTCCCTGACGAAACACAGGAGCAAGCAGCGGTAACCACAAAGGCATTGAAGGAGCAATTACAGCTGTTACATAAGCATCTAATTTCACTCTGATTGTTCAAAACTAGGCACAATCGTCTTCTGGACTAAAGGCTGTATGCAGCAGATAGAGTATTTTCATGTGCGTGGATTCACTCTCTCATTTGAGTGGTTGTTTGTCCCTATACATCGGCCCTGCAATATGGTAGAGACCTGTCGATCGTGTACCCTGCCTCATCCGCAATATCAACTGCGCTTGGCTCCAGCCCCTCATTACCCTCGAGTGATGAGCGGTAAACATGATGGATGGATTTTAAAGCAGACTCCCTCACTCATCAAGAATAAAAGAGAAATGATTCTCTATCGAGCTGATGATGCATTTTTAAAAGTTTGATGCTGTGACATGAAAAATAACATGAAAAGTTGCCGAACATGTTGCGCTGCAGAAGTTGTCAAACACCAAGTAGCACGGGCGACTGTCGGTGTCCATTCGTCAGCACCTTTTTGGTAGTTTGTCCCGCGTGAGCGTCAAATGATTGAGAAAGCTTTTTTCTCTCTCTCTGTGAGCAACGAGCTGGTTCTTTTCACCCTCAATGTCGAAATGAAAGATTGGAACACCTGCACCAGACTAGATTGGAGCCATAAACACGGTGTGATGGATTTAACTTTAATGACGACAGTGAGAACTATCAGCAGGGATGAGAGGGGCGTCAGAAATAGTATCGCAGCTGAAGGTGCAAATTTCTTACATTTTCCTCAGCTTCCCTCTCTTCTCCTCAACTCTTCCTCAACCCTGTTTACTGTCACACTTCCCCTATGTGACTCTATTTCCAATGACAGGTGCATTTATTTGACACATAAATGCTGTAAAGCAGTTGTTTCTAAGGGGACGATTGTAATGTTAAACTCTTTTGAAAATCTCTAATTTGAAATAAGGAAAAGACACTTCCACTTTCTGAATCTTGCTCGTTTCTTAAGTTGTGTTAAAAATGACACTAACACACTGTTTTAAAGACATTATTAGATGAAATCCACCGACAGCCGCCACTGACCCTCTGGTCCATTACGTTACTGATTCAACCAGGCCCATAGAGGTGAGACTGTACTTACATACTGTGTGTATGTCAGGGTTAAATCCCCCCCCCCCCCCCCCCCCCCCCCCGATCCTTTACATACAGTCTACATCCCGGCCTTATTGAATTAGACTGCTATTGGAAACATGTCGTCTATTGACCCCTTAAAGTTAAGGCCTTGCTGCAGCCCGCTCTGGGAATAGTTTTAATTACAGAGAGAAATTGGGTTCGATTTTTATCCCCATTGTTAAAAGTGAGGAATCCCTACATCGCTAATCCTCGCTTTAAGAAAAAGGAAAACTATATCACTTCTGGAAAGTGTGCCAGCATGAATATATGTTGAGTGGATGAATCTGCATGTGAGCCACGTACTGTACTGTACCGTCTGCAGACTGCAGTGCTATCTACAGATGATTTACCCCTATTGATATATATCATCACTGCAATGTAATTAGGATAAATTTCAACTCTGTAGCTGGTCGTCTCTTAATCACACTCACTGCTGGACAGTGGCAGGCCAACAGTTAAAGTTCAGGATTAAAGACGCCACTAAGTGATGGATGGTGACACCAGTCAGTTGTGACCACTGACGCAGATGTTAACATCTCTGTAATGGTCCAGCTCATCCATGAATCATACACGATAAATACTGAATTTACATCTCCTGGTTAAAGTGGCTATATATATATAACTTGCTGTTGCTGCATCAAAAGCATAAAGAGCTGTTGTCTTACAAATCGAGTCCTTTTAATCTCTTACTTCAGAACAATGGCGAGTGTTGCTAAGTGAATCGTGTTGGAGTTAAAGCTGATAGACGTTGAAGATCAATTACTTTTTCTTTAAGAACTGCAACAAAGAAAAGAAGGACGTCGTCTGTGTTAGTTTCTGGTACTCAATTAAAATAAATGTCAGCGACTCGTCGGAAATGCGGTGCTACCAAGCGGACCGTTAGCGGCTCTTGCGGTCTACATCACTTAAATGCGTGGTTACATTTTTTTTGGGGTGGGGGGGGTGCACGTCAGCGTACAGCAAGAATCTGGCTTCAGGGGGAATATGTTTGGGTGATTTTGGGTTTCAGGAGAATAACATCCAACCTCAACCCCCTGGAGTTCAGCATCAAACTTTAGTACTTCACTAATAATGAACCATCTCCAGTGGTGAAAAGCAAAACTGACGTTAGCTCTTGTTGTGTTTCTACTTCTATCTATTCTAGCTAGCGAGCTTGCGAGTCTGCCATGAAGAAGCAGGGCTGCTAATGTAGTACATTCCTCGCACATCTGTTGTGCTACTAGTGAAAAGAGGATGTGCACTCGGCTGTAATAACAGTTTGCAATTTACAATCACCAGTTACTGTGAAACCTACGATACGCTCATCCATAAATTCACTGTACAAGCACCGACTGGTATGTAACACGCTAACATGTCATGATTCATACTAAAGTTCCATAAGCACATGTATGTGCCGATTTAGGAAAAGGAAACAAGACAGACTGCAATCCATGGTTTTAATTAGCCGTGTATAGAGTATAGTGTACGCTCATCTGCTATGTACTGCACAGGGAGAGCGGGGAGTGCTGCCTTCTTGCTCATTATGTACTAATGAGTTGTCTATTAATGAAAATGGAAAGCATTTATTTTGCGAGCACAAAGGGTTCAGCTGGATTAATTACTGCACTACGGCAACAAAATGAAAACAGAAAGTGCAGCATCACTCTTGTGTGGCACAGTACCCATTAACCAACTGTTATCGAGGCCTGGCCAACGGTGCTGCACCGTGCACACCAGGAGACGGTTTGCATGGACCATTTAAGCGTCATTGTGAGCCGCACTTTCAACGTCGTCTACATACTCTGTGTGAGGCATGCATTATTAATCGCACATGACTCAATGCGTGTCAATATAAAATGCTTTTCCACTGCAACACAACATTTCTACAGTAGGCGCACTGTAAAAAACATTGTGTGCGAAACTCCTTAAAAAACAACTGACTTGAAAATAGACTATTTTGATATAAAACACGCCCAAAAGTATAAAAGGGGGAGGTGGGGATGAAGAACTGTGAAAACTGTGGCTCATGTGCTCAGAATGGAGGAAATTATGACACAGGACCAGAGGGAGGGCACGAGTGTGGCTGAGAAGAGCCGGGAATTAATATAGCAGCAACTGTGGGATCCCCGCGATGATAATATAATTTTGTCATGCAGCATTTCTTTTCAAATGGTGATCAGAACCATTCTAATAGGCCGCTAACAGCTTGATTTCCCATTGGGCTCTCCTTGGAGAGGTCAGGGGAATGGGGAGCGTGTGGGCTCTGGCAGCCTCAGCAGATGGTTCTTGATCAGATATTAGAGGCTAGGCAGCGAGGTCGTCTGGCCACGAGCGCTCTGTCCCGCCGGGGGGGAAACAACCCTCGTCAGAACCTCCGGCCCGAGCTCTGCTTCCAGCGCCAGACGAATAGCTCTGCGTCCCGGCCAGACAGCAGGGACATTGGAGCAGTGACAGACTGCTGTCCTTAAGCCTTGTGACAATCTGGGCAAAGTAAACTCAGAAACATGCCGTCTGCTGTCATTTATTGTCCTCCAGGAATTGATTTCACCATATTTGGGCAGTGCATGATTTGATGACAAATGGTTACGCAAGTCCTGCCGTTGTCGGTTTCCTTTTATAAAAATAATGACAGCGACAGCCAGAAATCCTACTGAGCTGGATTTGAAACAACTGTCCCTCTCCTCCCATCACTCACTATCCCTATTGTGGCAATGAGTGCAGGGAAGATAAATCATAAAATAACAGGAATCAGAGATTTAAAACATCAATAGTGTTTTTTTTGTTATTGGGAGGATCATGTATTTGTTATTAAAATTACATCTGAGAAACGTCAGTGTGGAAGCAACAAGAACGATAAGATAAATCCTAATTAGATAATTCTCCATCATCTATTGGCATCCCTCGCTTCTTTTCCTTCATCCCGCCTCATTTGTCACTCTCTCCCTCCTCCATCGACAAAGTGGGGTGAATAAACACGCCGACCTGAGCTTTATTTATCCTTTCCCCTGCGACAGTGGCAGTCTAAAATGGCAGGGTTTTGGATATGACCTTCAGTTAGAGTGGCTCTCCATCAGTCATTGCTGCCACCCACAGATCAGACAGTGGATGAGGAGTCGCAGCGCCCACCGTCCTCCCCCCCGTCTCTTCTCCTTTTTCTAAACCCCACAGCTGAGATTTCTCATCCCCAATTTTTATTTAATTGTTTGCCCTTTTCCTACCCACGACCTTTCTTTATTTGGTGAATATTTAACTAAATATGTAACATCCAGGGTAAGTGCTGAATACTTAAGAGGAAATATAAAGGGTGCATGATTTTGCATATAATACACTAAAATGCAAACAATATAAAAGTAGTGGGGCGATTTTCCCTAAAATAACTAAAATGGGACTGTGATCTTATTTTTCAAGTGTACTGTCGAGAGAGTGTTCATTATAAGTGAGCATCACCGTCTAAAATCTCTCATTGTCCACAGCTTTAAACAGCTTCATGCCTTTAGCTAGACTGTGTCACCTCTTTGAATCATTTAGAACTTCTGTTTCAGGACTTTGTGAGATACAGATGAGAGGCTGTGCCGTTCGGAGCGAAACACTCCCAGCATGTTCTTTTCGGCTGCTTCCCTTTAACGTGTCGGAACAGATTTGTCGTATTGCCCGTGGAAGAGCTGCCTGTTGCACGACAAAGTTAACAGATAGCTTTGCTTTGAGAATTCTCTGACTGCGTGTAGCCGGACCACTCTACTCATGTTCATTCAGTTGTTGGCTCCTATTCCACAATCAGCCTTTTCCTATTGAGCAGCACAGACCCAAGACACTAACTCTGGTACAATGAACCATTGTGCTCATATAAATATGTACACTGTCTCTTTTAAATAAAGAAATAGTTACATTGAATTGTTTTTTTTCAAATGGGTTATACCTTATGAAAAGACCTTATGATATAAACATGATATTATTTGACCAGAGAGAGAGAGAGAGAGAGAGAGAGAGAGAGAGAGAGAGAGAGAGAGAATGAAAGAGGAGGCAGAGGGGATGGAGAATGAGAAGCACAGGAGACGATTACAGGAAGAAAAAGAAACACTTCATCTAAGTGACCTACGGGACGTCCTCACTTGTCCCTTTCTACCAAGACCAGTAATCCAGTGATTATGTTGCTCCACATAATACTAAGTTATTTTACTTCACAATTTGCGATTTTGCATCCTCTTTATCTCTTTGAATCAGCCATGATGAGTGGCTAAGCCTCTGATTATAGTATTCCGAAAGACACAATAGTTAAAAGTGCTCACTTTACATAATGTAGGTACTAAGCCCCTTATGCTAACACTCCTGACTCAGCTCTGCTGCCTAAACCCTCGTCCAGTTCACAGTTTTCATAAATCTAACACATCTCCATCAGAGATATTGTTTGTGTGAAAAACAGTGATGAAGAGTATCCACTCTACTTAAGTATTTCACACACTATTTAATCTCAATTGTTTTTCTGTCAATTGAAGGAGAAGACAGGAGACTCGCCACTTTGGTGTTTCTCCTCCGTTTTGCACTTGCTGTCCACAAACCTATCTATTAAATCAAAGTGAAAAAATGTGCATTAAATATATTTTAAGAAAGAAGAATATCTACAGGAATAGATTATGTCACATACACTAACCAACAGTATACATATCCTGGACTGGCAGAATGAAAAGGGAGACAGAGGTGAAGTACATTCTCAAACTGACCTTTACATTTAACAGCTGTGATATATTATTGTGTCAGAATCTTATAATCTACCATTAAGGAGTTTAAGTTGGGATAAATCATATCACAAAACAATATCCTATATGCAATAAAGACAAGGCAGGTTTATTCGTATAGCAATGAGGCAATTCAAAGTGCTTTACATAGAATACAAAAGGCCTAACTAAGATTTGCAGCTGACCTGCAGTTCTCCGGGAGCTTGTCCCACACCATAGAAAACTGAACGCTGCTTCTCCATGTTTAGTTTTGACTCTGGGGACAGACAGCAGACCTGTTCCAGAAGACCTGAGGCTCTGGATGGTTCTTCACAAAGCATAACATATTTCATTTTCCATCATCAGAGCAAGTGGGAGCATGTAGAGCTTCAACACAAACACTAAATTGGTTTCAGAGAAATGGAATTGTTACATTCCTTAATAACTGTGTATTGCTTACAATGTGTTTTTTTATATACACACACACACACACACACTCACAGATTTTCATATCAAATGTTCTTGTTCTGACACTCGGTGCACTTCTCTATAAAAAACCTCAATAGTAGAGATGAGGTTTGAGCAGGAAACAAATAATCACAGAGGCCTCAGGCTCCACTGTGCATCTCCATCCTGTTCATTCCGAGAAAACGTTAGGATTTTAATATAATAAATATTACTACTATCCTGTTTTTGTTAATGGTAATAAATGAGAAAAAAGCTAAAAAACTACATGTTAGTGAGAGTGTATGGGTCAATGCTTTTAGTGCTTTTACATTTCCAGCAAAGGTCTTTCTGGATGTAATTAAAAAGAGTAAATACACAGTTGAATAAAACAGACAAGGACAGAAATAAACAGCAGAATGCGTCATGGCCAATTTGCTGTAATGCTCGGTTTCTTTCAGGCAAGAATCTAAATCTCAAATTACTTTTCCAAACTTTGTTCCTTTCATTCATTTGACTGTAGCACTAAGTCCTAGTACATAACATTGTACACATTTGCTTTAACCAAACTTGTTCTCACTGTATAATTCAAGTATGCCCCTTTGTATAAAATGCTAATGAAATACAAATCAGAAACATAAATAGTGGCTGCTACTAAACTATTCACAACCAATGTGTTACCCGTACAATCAACAATTTTGAGTGTTAACTATTGAATAATTCCAAGTCAATCCATTATTGTGTTTCCTGTTAAAAATGGTGTGGTAAACGATGTTTGTCTTTACACTCAAGGTCTAGTGCAAAAGAAAAAAGATCTTTTAAAATTGATTTTGCCAATAACAGCGGGTGAAGCCAATCGTGTGAAACAGCCTGCACAAACCTACCAGGGACACGTGTGATTAGACTGAGTCGTGCTTCTTGGAGCAGCAGATAATTCACATGAGAATAACGGCACTCAGCAGATTGCAAACCTCCACCAAAGCCCAACAGTAACATCAATCAAGATGCACCAAATTGATCATACTCATAGATATCAGTGCCATAAATTTGCCTTCATGCATTATTTCATGGGAAATAGCAGAAAATGTGAGAAAGAAAGTGATGAAACATTCCTGGATCCGTCCCTTTGTCCTCTGTCTCTGTTCCATCCCTCCACCAAGTAAACTACAAACCAAGGGACAGGGGTGAAAACATAACCTCCTCGGTGGTCAAGTCGGTTCAAGTCAACGTTAAACTTGAAAGATTTGCTTTCAGTGTGTTTACATCACATTTAAAATAAGATCTAACTTTCACACAATTCAGAATCAAGTAAAAAGTCCCAGTATTGTTCCGAAAGTGAAACCATGGAGACATCAATTGGCTTCTCATGAGTGCTGTGTTGAAAAGAGCAGCTTTCTACATAAAGCTCCAACATCACCGGTCCCCCCTAATAGGGTTAACTACCCAATAAATCCTCAGCAGTGTGAGAGATTTTTATTTTTGCGAAGTGTTTTTTGATGAATTTCTAGACGAGGAGTCAACAGAGTACAAGGCTCAGAGGAACCGTCTAGACCCGCTTCCTTCAAATCCAAAAATATCAGATAATAAACACACCAACTGTGCAAAGACCAGCAAGAAGTTTCCCCTCTTTGCAGAATCTGCAAACACAACCAACTTAGCATTGAGACAGACTTTCTATAAAGCACTTGTGGATGCCGATAGCGCAACATGAAAAACAGCCCCACACAGCAGCCTCGGGGCCGGCAGAGAGAGCTTCAGCGGCTGCTATAGCTGAATGTCTAATTCAGACCTGCGGACAGCTTCTAAAGCTTGAGGAGGGTTAGATGGCAGCAGGGAGACACTACGCCCTCTGAGTGCTGCAGCCTGGACTGTTAAAGCCAGATTTAGTCTTATCTGCCAAGTTGTACCAGTGGTGCTGTCGTAGCAGCTTCCAGTGGAGGATTTAACATGATGATTGGCCACATCACCACTGCAACATAAGATGGGCGTCACATGCATTGTGAATTCCTGCAGTGCGTTTGTGTTTATTTTTTTATTTACTGTGTGAGATGCTGTTGAGCGACTGAGGGAAAGTTTGCAGTGGAAGTGTAAATGGAAGGAGTTCTGTATTTAAATAGCACTTTTCTAGTCTTGATGACCACTCAATACAGTTTTTCCATTCACCCAATTACAAACTAAAAGTCTCCTTCAATGTACCCAGATGTATTTAAATCGGTTATAGGTTGGTGGTGTGAATCCCAGACTCCTCCATTCCGGGTGACAAAGTGTCATTGGGCAAGACACTGAACCCCAAATTGCCCGTAATGGATGTGTGTGATAGAGAAAGTGCTGCATTCATGCACTGTATGAATGGGTGTGTATTGGTGTAAATCCAAATAAAACACGATTGTACTCCATTCCTCATTTTGTGGTGGAGTTTGCCGAAAATACAACGGAAATCGGTTGATTCGGCAACATGCAACTTCACCACTAGGTGTCACTAAATTCTACACACTTGAACCTTTACAAAAAAAAGCAATTGCTAAGACTTCCCTCAACTTACTGTGTCTCAACTTTTCTATCACAAGCAACCCTTCTTTTATCAGCAGAAAACACATGTAGGACACATGCGGCTAAAACTGCATGATCACAGTACCTCCTGTGGCATAATTGTATTTTGCGCAGATGAATTTCCCATCTGACGGTACCTCCAGCCGCCTTTGCACGACCCTAATGCAGAAGAACAAATCCAGCTTGAGACCTGGAGCTCACCGGAGGCCCATCATCGTATCAGGGAGGCCTTGAATCGCTCAGTGTGTGGAGAAGGATGGTTAGTCAGTTGGAAAGAGAAACAGCTCAAGAATAAAAGACCAAGTGAATGAATCTTGGTGAAGCCCAACTACTGCAATTTGTGATCTTAGAAAACTGGTGGACCTCCCGATGGGTTGTTTTGGCTCTGGCAATCAAAACTGTCTCTCTGTTATTCTCTCCATTCATCCTCACTTCAGAGCCAAACTACTGTGCAAATGCTGGAGAGGGAAAAAACGATCCAACCACCTCTGTTCCATAATAACTGATCTGCTCTCCCTGCTGTCCTCTGGAGGGTTAGGGTTGTCCCCCATGGGGACAAAGGAATGAATGAGAAGGATTAGCCTGAGATGGTGGGATGGCGAACAGCTATAAAGCACTTTAAAACTAAAACTAACATATATTCACCTGCTGGAATGAAGAGTAAGATGAACACAGAGTTGTAGAGTAAGTGGGATAAAGGAGAGACTCAGTCAGCCCAAGTCAGCACCCTCTGTTGTTAATGTTAACAGCCTTGCCACGTGTGTGGGGATGGCGGCGCTATAGGTGACTCTCCTGAGAAGAATGCAGTGGCCAAGAAGGTGCATAAGTCTGTTTGCTCAAGTCCAAATGGATGCAGACCCAGATGCTGCTCTGCAAGAACTCGAGACTGATTCACGTGGTCATGAGTAGATGGGGAGAATCACATGTGACCTTTCAGAGTGTTTGAGGATAAGCTATTCACACTAATCAAGGAGTTAGTTGTAGTTGTGCGTTCACATTTGAGGGGAAAGGGGATTTAGCCATAACATCAGCACCCGAGTAAAAGTAAAACATGTGTAAAAAATGAGGGATATAGTTATTTGCTTTCTGCAGGGTTTACTTAGGTTTCCACAAGTTGAAGTCTTTTTAATGACTTTTCAAGACCATAATAGATTACATTAAAGAGCTATGTGAAGTACGACAGACATGAAGGAATATCCCCGAAATACTTACACTTCCCCATAATTGAAGATAAGGTGAAGTGTAGATAAGATAACCCTCGCAAAGTAAAAGCAAAGACAGTAACTATCCATCGTCAAGCAGAGTGTTCATGCGATAAATTGTGACCACGAAACTACAACACGGAAACATTACAAACTAAGACCTACCTTAATGCTCTAGTAAATACTTTTTTAAATGCATTAAAGTCATTTAAAATCAAAATAATACAATGTGTGACCATCCTCATTTGTTTTACTGTGAACTACTGCAAATAACCTGCAAAATCCACTGACTTCAGCACCAGACTATGAAATTACATCAACTATAACGAATAATTTATGTTCACACAAGGTGAACAATATTTGTTGCAGTTCATGGTTGAATTAAACTAAGCAAAGCATATCTCATGTTATGTGAGGACATAAGCACAAACACTTTTTAATGAATGTTTGATACTTTCTTTTAGGTTTTCACATCCCCTCGAGAAAATGTCTAATGAACAAACAACAATGACACCTGAACATTTCATAAAATAAAATGCGTGGCACCAAAGCCGAGACACATGTGGAAAAACCTGCCGCCGTGGAGTCGTCTGGGAAACTAATTTTATTCCCAGCGTTAAACCTGTTATCAAACCCACATATTAAACCAGGCCAGCTTGTCCAGAAGTACACAGGCAAAGCTTTTAAGCAAATGGCAGTTGTGTAAATTAAAAATGGCAATGTTGAGAGTCAATTCAATAATAGCTGAAAGCCATTACAACATTGTCATTAACAAGGTTGCTGGAAATACAATTAGCCCCCTCACATTGCTCACGGCGGCAAGCGGGGAGACGTTTCAATAAAAAACAAAAAACACAGGAAAATGACAGATGGGCCTGAGTGAATGATGCACTTAACCAAGCTTTGGGTCATTTGGAAAGATTGGATTTTTTGGATCAACCGCAGGAAGTTGAGACGGCATCAAACGACAGGGGAAGAAAAAGAAGCGTTAGGATTACTTGTCGTCTTTGCATCCGACGACATCAATATTCAAATGATATTTAATTTTGCTCTTACTTTTACTCTGCTCCCCCCCCCCCCAAATGTGAACAAAGAAGCACAACAAAGTCTTTGATTAGTCCGAACAACAAGACCCCCATTCGGGTTCTGACCTGAAGGAATCAATTTAAAACAAACTGGGCCTGAGAGTGAAAAACTGAAATGAGAAATGAAGTTCAAGCTATGACACTTTACAGGTTTGTGAAGCCGTTCAAGGATAACACAGACAGACGGACAAGTCTTTTTCTTTCCCTTCTTGGCTGTTTGGGCCCAGTGAGACAGCATTTGTTGAGATGGCATGTGAAGGAGGATGAGGTCATGGCTAAATGAATGATAAGCATCACTGTCACACAGCAGACTTCCAGGTCTCCTTGGAGATAACAACCAGCTGTCTATCCCCAGCACACTGTCGTCAAGGTCACTCCTCTGCTTATTATGGACAAGCCACTGCTCCTCAAAGCTAACGCTGAATCACACGACTCTTGTTCCTCTAATGCTGTGAGACGTAACAGCTTTTTAACTATGCTGGTGATACGGCTGATCTTACATTTCAGATTCTGTGTTAATGTCATAAACTATGGGGCGGCATTAGATCACAGCTCTGACATCTTAATCGCAAAGAGCTGCATTAGTAATACAAAGAGAAGTCTCACCAGTGTAGCAATTAACACTTTTACATAATTCAGCACCATTTAGACACAACGTTGAATTAAATTTGTCAAGGGAATTCAGTATTGTACACAGATTATGTTTGTACGGCTGCTTTAAAACGTAGCTACGCTCTCAGAGACGCCATGTGTTCCCGAAGAGCGTTCGTCGTGTATTTGGCGATGTGTTGTTCCAGCATCGGGAAGGTGGGTACCACTGAGATCCCAGTGCAGCACTAAGGCAGCAGACTGCAGGGTAATGAGGAGGCAAATATGATTAAGACCGTCTCCTCAGGCTGCCTTGGACCTGCCATTAAACCAGCGGACACTCCTCATGCCTAATCCATCACACTGCTTAGCTCCCACTGAGAGCGAGGAGGGCGACGAGTGTTTGTTACAACAGCCTCAAACCTCCAATCTCCCCTCACTAAAACATAACACTCTTTATTAAAGATCTGCCACCGGAGCCCCCTGGACACAGGCCCGGTGGAGCAGGTTCCATACATCTCGGGCGACTTGATGTGATCAAATCAGTGAGGGGAGTAAGGGGTTTTACACATCATGCACATGAAGTCCACAACTCAGAAGTGAATTTTGTTGAAAGACCCACGCAAGACAAAAAACAAGCTCACATTTTGTTTGGGAAATAAAGCAACGATGATGGAGCTTTGTTGCCAAGACATGCAAGAGTGCCAAAAAAGATAACATTAAATTACATGAGATAACAAATGGAGATCATTTTACCAGCCCCCTCAAAGACTGAAACTACTTCCAGATTAAAACTCTGGGATCTGAGCATACTGTGTTATTAATACAGGTTTAACTGAATCTCTACTGTAAACAAAAGCTAGTATATAGCTCCATGGTGGTATTTAGTCAGTGGGCAAAGTAGACGATGTTGTTGAAAACCGTTTTGGAATCACATTACACCAGTTAGCATATTCACCACGTCACTGCTTTGTGTCTGCATTCTGCCAAGTGTCGGCTGGTTTGTAGCCCTTCGTCTGTTTACACATCTGCTCCACTGGACATTACACAGGCCTTGTACCAAGCAACTGGCAGAATAAAGTCTGTTTAATGTCCGGTTCGGTCGATTCACACATTTTTTCACACATCCTACACCTCCTCCGGGGTAATGTCAGGGAAAATACAAAAAAAGTTCAGGGTTTCAGGTTTGAAAAAAACAGAAGCTTTTTTTTTTTTTTTAAACACAGCCTCGTTTTAGAAAACTGCAGCTCTGCCTCTCGCTGAACAGATTGGAGAGAGAGAGAGAGAGAGAGAGAGAGAGAGAGAGAGAAAGGTGAGCCTCGCTGTAACTTCATCACTCACTCACAGACATTTGGGGGACGCAGTGTTGGACTCTGGCCAGTCCAGCCAACAAAGCTGATATGGCCAAAGAGGCACTGCACCGTGTTTGTGTCTAATGACAGTCTATTTTTCTCTCAGCTACTGACGATAATGCTGATGTAGATGTGACTAATCTCATCTGCTCTTCTCCGCACACCCCGTTAATGCATACTCCCGCAACTCCTGCAGTCAGATACTGAAACACCCCCCCCCCCCATATAATCCCCTAAAGACACAAGAATCATGGATTACAGCTGGAGAGAATCCACAGGCGGCTCACTGTTGAGCAGAACATGTTGGATTGTGGTGCAAAGCCTGTCGGATAATTATCAGCAGGAAGCGCGGCCTGTGGAGAAATAAGGCATCTTGTGCCCTAGGCCCTTTAAATGAGCCCTGCAGACCAGCTGAAAGATGCTGATGCCTGTCTTTATTGAGGAAATGAGAGGTAGTTCCATTAAATGAACGAGGACTCCAGGGGAGCACAATTTGAGTGGAACACTGGAGTGCTGCATAAATATGAATGTAAGGAGAAGGCTCCTGTGAATGGCCACAATTTAGAGAAACAACATCTAGTGCATGTGATGCAGTGACCAAGAGATCAAACCTTTTACAGCATCAATAAGATGTGTATTAATCATTTCTAACTAGAATGCTATGTATTGATAGATAGTGTCCATACACAAGTGAAGATTAGTGCTTCTTCACATACAGATATGTAAAAACACTGCAGCTGCATCTCTGTGTATGTACCAACTAATGGTTAGTGATGAATTATAGTACACATTTTATTTAAATGGACTAATAATAATAATAAAAGGTCAGACACACATTGACTTTACAGAACGATTACACAGTCAACACACGGTCTCTTTGTGGTGAAACTAATACGCACAGTGGAATTAATGAACGTAGACTTGTCTCCTCATTTTGCTCTGTAACCTGATTCGCCGTCCGTCCTCTCAGCTTTGTGCCTGAATTAAAATGTAAAGCGACTTCAGCTTCTTGACGGATTTGTCTCTCCTCTCCCCTGACACCAGATCCTTAAAGTGGAAGAACCAGCTTTCTATTCCCAACACGACACCAAACCGCAGTCTGGTTGAAAAAAAAAAGGATCTCTAATTACTTAAATGGAAATAGTGGCTTGGTCGGATTGTTAATAAGCAGAATGATATTTTGGAGAATTTCAGTGTGAGTTCTTTTTTTTTGCTTTTCCATTAACTTATTGTTGTACCTTTTCTCACAAAGCTTTGCTTGATTATCCCGCAGGAATTCACCTTCTCTGGCGCTAGATGAAAAGCCAACAAGCCTGATGTGCGTGCATGAGGCATTTTCTCTCTCTGTCATTGCATTTGAAAAATACTGTAATTATGGTGCAGCGAAGTACAGTCTGTCACATGGTGGGGGCTGGTGGAGAAGATTGACCGCTCTGTTTACATAGCCACGGGAAATAGGGATTTAAATGGGGAAGTTCTCCGCTCCAAGTTTGGATTTGGAGGAGTCTTGTTCCGTGTTTAATGGGGTAGTTGAGCACTCGGAGAAGATGGAGAGGGTTTGTTTTACGGCGATTACTGGAACCGGAGCCATATGTTTGGTTTGGAGTCGATATCCTCCCCTTCAAGTAAGAGCTACATAATTCAACTTTTTACTGCCTAATGATGACAGTCCAAGTATGTCACCTTTGTCAGAGTGGATCTTGTACCGCTTGACATATTTCGAGGGGTGAGCACGTGTGTTGCACGAGGGCGAAACCCAGGGCGTGTAAGTTCAGCTGCTGGGACACGGAAAGAGACGAGAGCCAGATCAGTACAAAACCTTAATGTTTTATGACACCATAGGAGGCTTTCATCCAATCTGCACTGACTCACACAAAATATAAACACAGACACACACACACACACACACACACAGACACACACACACACACACTTCATCCACCAGTTACAATTTAATCATTTCAGTCAAGCATTGCATTGCTTGTTCAACCAAGCATATCTCTCCATCTCCTTTTCTATTTCTTTTTCTTCACTTGGAGGAAACTTCAATTTTGTGTGCGCGCTCACCACCACCACCACTCCGTCTACTTTGGGGCAGCACTGTCTGCACTTCCTGATTTTGTTTCCATAGTGACTGCGACAGAACATTTCCTCTGCAGTGATGGATTCTAAACTAACGCAGCAGCCATGATGACACGCGGATCAACCCGGCTGACAGCGGTGATGACTTCCTCCTACTGAGACTCAAACTCCCGTCTCCGTGTACCCACTCTCTCACTCCACACACACATTCATTTACATGTAAACATTTCTAGCACTGATGGATAAGGATCTCACTCTACTGAGCTGCAGTGCATGCCAGGCTGTGGTAAAAGATCTAGTTACAGGCAAGAGTGTAATCATCACGCTTTCCTGGTGTGCCATCAAAAGTGCAGTGACAGGAAAAACGGAGTCTAGTCATGAATCAAGAAATGCCAAATGCGCAGCAGTGAATAATTCTAATCTGTAGCTTTTGCAAGGGAAGCAATACATTCCGAGAGGGATTTTTCTCATACTGTTCTGCAGGAAGAGATTTACAGCTCAATACAGTGAGTATCATAAGACACATTTACATTCGGCACCTTTCTTCACCTACAGCCTGCCAGCGGCCCCCTGCATGACCTATATGCTGTTTGTTGTCAGCCTAATGAATCTGCCATTATTAATTATTTTTTGAGAGTGGGGACAGTAACAACTGCCTGCTGCAGGGAACTAATGAGACGACTCCCACTTCCCTGCGCCTTTTCCTTTTGAAGTGGTAATGGGCTTAAGGTGCGTGTAATTTCCTGCCGATAGCGGATGTGGGAGAGGGCCACACCTGGGCACGCAGGATAAGGAAGTGGGACTCGGGGCTCTCCCAGCGGCGCCGCTCACCGTCCTCGCTAGCGCGTTGCTGATAAAGAAGCAGGTGTGGCACTGAAGTAGGATGCTGATAATACTTGTGTATGTCAAACCGTGACTGCAAGATGAACTGCCCAAACACCTGAGTTAGGATATGTGGACTTAACAGTTGCTCGGGTTGATTACAGCCACCAGTAACTGAGGGTGAATGGGGGAATAAACTGGAGTGCTGTAAGGTTGCAAGTAGCTACACAGGATTCTGGAGACACGCATGTTGTATAAAGCAATCCCATGAATATTTCCAATATTTTTCAATACACATGACATGTAAACGATATATAGATAGCGTGCACTGCAGAGTAAACCCGTGCCCTTTAATCTTTTCTGTCGACATATCACATTTAACTCAGACGCAGCGATGCATTGCCCTGACAGTTTGACACACCGTGCATATATATAGATTACTCTGAAATTCACCCCAGGTTATATTTTTAAGAAGAATCACCTGCAATATATTCTGAGATACACCAGGATGCAACACTATATTGGCGGAGCACCTGAGCACTCTATAAAAGTACAGTGCCTTGTAGAAAGCCCATTTTGCACCACAGTGTGTGCAGTGAAAGTTTTAGGGGTAAGTAGGTGGCTGCGAGGATGGATGGCAGCCCCTGTGTCCTCTAAAGTCTCCTGTTGTAGGCCAGAGCCGAGTTCACCTTCATCTATCAGCAGCATCGCTGTGGCCACTATAACTCATCTTCACCTACACAACAAGATATGGAGGGTGAGCGTGGAGGTGGAGAGAGGACGGAAAGTGGAAGAAATAAAGCGAGAAGAGGATCGCTGGTGTCCTTGCTTGAATACTGTGGATGCCGGTTTGCACATACTCTCTCTCCGTCCTGCGTCCTGACGTTAACGTTCACTGACGTACATAAAGACCCAGTGTGTCAGAGGCTGGCTCTATTGGATTACCTGAGGACACATTGTCTGTCGTTATTGCAGAGGTCCTTGTCGATTAAAGCTGCTGATAAATTGATCATGCCTCAAGGCCACCTGCTGGGCGCCGTCTGGCAACAATCCGACTCAATAGCAAATCAATGTTGCATAAACCAGGTTATCATAGCCCGTATTGATCTCATCAAGGTATATGGGGAGAAACATTAGGGCTCAAAATATGGTGGACAACAAAGGACAGGGTTAATCACATTTGACCTGTCTCTTCGAATGAACGGCAAATTGAACAACAAAACAGGCCTCACCCACAATCACCATTCGTTTGTTTGGTCAGTGAGTTTCAAATTTCATTGTGATGAGGTTGTGTGTATGCATGCATGCACTTGCACCATTTTGAACCCTTAGTTCACCCAGAAATGAAAATTCACTGATTATCTACTCACCACTATGTGGATAGAGGAGTGGGTCACCAGTTACTTCAGTGGTATTTGATTCTGCTCTAACACTGTTTACCCCTGAAACTCCAGAAATGTTTTCTGGACTCAAACACTTCACCCACCCCTCCATCGATCCAGTGGTGAGGAGATGATGAGTGAAAGTTTGTGAACTATCCCTTCAAAGAGGGAGGACATTTTGACCGGTCGTCAGTTTTTCATAGGGCTGTTTAAGGATTCAGACTTGCTTTAAGGTTTAGGGTTAGAATTAGGTTTAAGTCAGGGTAAGGGTAAGGAATATGTATTTAGTCGTGATGGTTAAGGTTAGGGTAAGGGGAATCCATTGTCCCAACAAGTGACCTCAACCAAGATAGAAGTACAGCTGTGTGTGTGTGTGTGTGTGTGTGTGTGTGTGTGTGTGTGTGTGTGTGTGTGTGTGTGTGTGTGTGCGTGCGTCTTCCTGTCCGAGCAGGTGCTCCCCATCTCCTGAGGAGTGTTCTACATATACAGTCACCTTGGGCTGTGTCTGTCCTGCCACTGAGAACCGAGCAGTGGGACGACCTGACTGGCTAACTGGGGGATTCCTGTTTATTCTCAGCAACAAGGATGCAGAGAGAAGAAGTGACAGCAGAACAGAGTCACAGGGGGAGAGAGCGAGAGAGAGAGAGAGAGAGAGAGAGAGAGAGAGAGCGAGAGAGAGAGAGAGAGAGAGAGAGAGAGAGAAATGGAGGACAGGATGTCAGAGAAAGAGAGAGGGGTGATGCACTGCAGAGAGATGGCAAACACACCAAATATCTCTACTCCAGCTTTAAATAAAACGGAATTATGCAGTATGCCATGTTTGTGTTTCTCTCTAATGATGAGCATGGTAGCAGAGCTATATGATCAAACTGTGTGGGGAATGCGGGAATGAATAAGGACGGCAGAGTGGTCAGACAGGGGAATTGAACTGTCTCTGTCCCAGAGTCGAACCTTTAGCCTTCTCAGCAGATACTGTCAGATGAGAGCAGGGAGTCGGGCTGCGGTTGGTGGAGCAGAAATATGTACAACGGAAGTGAGGGCGAGGGGTACACACTGCGAAGCATGTCCACCTTAAAACGACTCATTTAGTCACATCACAGACATCTTTAAATCTGTCGTAAATCCTTTCTTAATTAAGAGGAGCGAACCATTCCTGCCAAATGGCCTGTGATAACTCCACCTGTTTTCAATGCAGTTTCACTGGATTTAAGTGTAAATATCCGGAGGCAAAATGAAAAGAAAATGACACCTCATTAAAAAAAAACTGAGAAATATGATCCACAAATACGACTATATTTACACTTTCTATTACTTTCAAAGAAAATAATTAATTTTGAATTACAAAACATACTTGTTTTGCAGTGTAGATCGAGAACAATGGGCTATGGAATCAAAATAAGAGTTGGGCAGAGAAGGAGAGAGAGATTGATTGGGGACAAGTGGGGCTAAAACAGCGAAACACAGCCGAGGGGAATTGGTGGGGAGGAAAAAGGGGGTTCCGTTTTCCTGCGTTGTGGGGATTAGGGGCATGACACCAATCCAAACAAAGCTAACGACTAGAAAAGGGAGTGGATGAAACACACACACACACACACACACACACACACACACACACACACACACACACACACACACACACACACACACACACTTACACACACACACAACAACACACCACACAAACACACAACTGCCACTTGGAGTGACACACAATTGTAGTTTTGGGTCACGAGCACAAGGGAAGAAAGGGGCGAGAAGGGGAAGAGTAAAGCTGACGGGTCAGAAATGGGAGGAAATAGAAAAATCCAGTCTCAGGAGGCAGCACTCTCTGAGAGTAACTACTGGACAACATGAGCCTTTTACACACATATCAGTCTCTTTTTTGCCAGGAAACGCACAACAATAGAAGCTTTTGGTTTACAGAATAAAAAATGTAAATACACTGGAAGGTACAGTCCTCTAAATATGCCCGTTTGTCTTTCATCAAGATGGTGAAAACGTCATACTTCATCTGACAATGTTAAAGACAATTAAAAGAAGTTCCTGGATCCGCCCCCCTGATCCACACCAAACTTTAATGGGTTCCTCGCTGGCCCATATATGGTCACAGGAAGTTTTGTGTAATGCTGCAGATGCCGATGACAGATTCAAGACTCTCTGTCTATCTGATTCAAGTTCTATATATTTGGTCGGATTTGTTTTCTGTCGTTTTATTCATAGTTATTTGTTAAATTATATTTAAACTGTAAAATATAAATATCAAGATATAATTCTTTTTTTTATATTGGCTGATATATCAGATTTATTTTACTCTCTAATGTAGTTAATGGTATCTGCCCCTAAAATTCCATTATCAGTCTGGCTCCATCGTATACAGAGCAGCGTCTCCAACATGGGGTCTGGTCTTTGAAGCCGAGATGAGGAGTGACAGAACAATAACGCCCGGATCCATCCTCAAGGAGCAAGTTGTTTCTGAAGATGCCCAGATAAAGCGAAGATGAGTGCGTGGAGATAACGGGTGCACAAAGACAGATCGCCCCCTTATCATGTTTCACCGGAGTGAAAGATGAGAGCCTGCGTCTATGTGACGAGACCCATCTTTTCAATAGTATCTATAAAGACTGACACACCCGTCCGCTGACATCTTCCACTTCCAAGAGACTCTGTAGTGTTCTTTGCCGTCTGTGTGAGAAAAGATACGGAACCACTGCAACATTTTATCTCCTGGCACTATATGGTGCTTTTGAAAGGCTAAAAACGGGAAAAGGGACGACCTGTACAGTCAAATTGCTCTGCCAAACCCAACTCTTTTCTTTTACTGCCACACATTAACCTCTCGCCACATCCACTACATGATTTAGTGCTCCTCAGAAAAACAGTCCAACTCTCAGTCCCTAAAATGACAGCTATAAAAGCCATGTCATTTGCCTTGGGGGGGAATGTAATACCACACGAGCCAGTGTATATGCCTGAGTTGTGCCATCTAGTAGAAACACCTTCTCCCTCTTCCTGAGAATGCAATATAAGAAAACGTGCTTTTTGTTATTCCATTCCCATTTCCATTAAAACTGACATTTCATCTAAAATGAAACCTCCGGGGGAAACTTAAGAGCTGGAGAGGAGATGGAGTAATAAAGATCTGTGTGTGTGTGTGTGTGTGTGTGTGTGTGTGGGTCTGAGTGTGTCCATGTAGATTTGTGTCTGTGTTCCAAGTGCATGCCAGTGTGTTTCTGGGGGTAGATGCGAGAGCATGATGACCTGAATGTGTGTTTATTTTGTGTGCGTGTGTGAATGCATGTGATATAATGTTTTTAAAAGGCATCACGAGCTGGGTTCTAAGAGCCTGTGCGTGCGCCCCCAGGCCTCGCAAATCCATCCCGTTCCTCCGCTGGATCAAGAGAAATGTCATTATTTGTAGCCATCAGTAAGAAATCAATGCAATTATGTTTTGAGTCTCCACTCTGTTCTTGCCTATAATGCATAATTTGCAAAGTCATAAACGCCATTAACACATTCTCCCTCCAGAGCTCTCCTCTCTTAACCCTTGATGGTGTGATCGGCTTTGATGGGAAACTAATTATTCTGTTTGCAGTAGAGGCTTATGAACTCACTCCGCTTCTCGCCGCAAGTGACGGAGACGCGGGATCTGACACTGCGATAGCGTCGGTCCAGGAAAGACTCTGTTGTGCTTCTTATTCTACCACGAGAGGATGAGTGACAGGGGTGGGAATGCAACAAATATACACTGGACCTCGTCCTCAGACATGCACATACATGCAAACACATAAACCGCTGCAGAGTGAGGAACATGGATGGGGGCCGAGGTCAGTGGCCCTGTAACGCAACAAGACATGCTTCTGTCCGGGGGGGGGGTCACCGTGTAGCAACACATCTCTGTGGACTGGATCAGGTGAAGCTAATTTTAAAAGACTTGGAAGTTTTTGAATAAAGCTTGTATGACAGTGACCAAGCTCTGACCCCTATTGCATCTGCAGCAGAAGTAGTGGAATCAGGGATTAGGGGGGAAATGGAACTTGTAAAACACGAAGACAAAAACTGACAATCAAAGATGGATGTATTGATGTGGACACTCAAAGAGCAATTAGTCATGTCAAACACAACAATTAACTCCACTGTGAATCCATACTTAGAAATAAGAAACATCAGATTCATAAAGTAGTAAAAAGATCTCAAGAATTTAGATTTTGTCTTTGGGTGAACCGAACACAGAAGTCCAGATGTGGTCCACTGGATGCATCGTCATCTATCAATAAACCTCTTGACATGAGGTCAGTCTGTGTCCCCCTATGTCTCGGGGCAGAGAAGACAAGCAAACATCCAATTCAAGATCCACAACTGACCCGTCTCTTCGTGAAAACCGTCGGCTCTCCATTCTCACAGCCGGATTAACAGGCTCAAGACCTGACTGCTGACTCCATGAGCAAACACACGACCTGCACGGTCTTATGTCTTCGTCAGGAACATAATCCAACGTTACAGCTTCATCAATAAACCGATCTATGGACTGAATTCTTCTACAATCAACTGAGATCTATGATGTGAATGAAAACTTAAAGGAAACAATCCTCTACTTGATATATATCACATATTTCAGTTTTCTAAACCCAGAATTTCAGTGAATGAGTGAATCCAGCTTCTGAATTACTCCTCACAGGTAGATGTTCTATTACTGTAGAGCAGAGTGATAGTTGAAATTGTGTGTGAACAAGTTATGTCGAACTAACCATGGCTGGACGCTTCAATCCCAGTCATGTAAACAAATGTGTGCAAAGTGTAATGTGTATTTTGGGATGTGTTCAAATAAAACAACACTATTTATTAGTTTCCCATGAAAAGGCTGGACAACTCAGTAAAAATGGCACAATCACCTTTTTACATCTAAATGTAATGAGCAGACGCTGGTGTTAAGAATTTAGAAGTAATTGAGATCTACAATGCAGGTTTGTGCCATGTGAGGACATGTGGGTTTAAAAAGACCCGGCAAAGCACAGCCTTCGAAATCAGGTGGCATCAAGCATCAATGAACTGCTTCTGTTTAAAACATCTGGGTCTCCCAAACCTTTTTCCAGCAGCTCATTATAGATTTGTTTAAATCACACTTTGATATAAAGTCTACTCTTCCATGGCAACTGCACACAACCAAGATGTGAGCAGCTGTAGCTTCAAAAATGCTTAGAGGACATAAGAATTTAAAATGCAAGACAAAACTGGAAATAAAGTATCATTGATGAAAACTAGACTCACACTTCTGTTGATGAATCTGACAAGCTTTCTGCATTTAGAATAAACACTCAGTGAGTGCACCTTGGCCCAAGCCCAACAGTCCTCTCATCGAACCACATTTAAATCTCACCACACCGAACTGCACAGACTTGAAAATATCAGTCCCTTAAATACGATATATATAATGTATTTCTTCCATGAATTATTCTTAGAAATTTACAAAAATGTTGGAAAACTATCTGATAATGTTATAGAAAGAAAAGAAAACATCCTGGATCCACCCCCTGGTCCGGACTGAATGGGTTCTTCCCTGACCCACAGCACTTCCTTCCACCAAGTACCGTGGTGATCTGTCCAGTAGTTGCTCATCAATGCAGCTAACTCACAGAAAGACAAACAAACAAGTGCCTGGCGGAGGTAACAAGCCTCAGGTAGGTGGACAGCGTTGCTAACCGGTGTCTGTCTGTGGCGTGAAGTCACCACAAAGTGTTGTTATTAAATCTAATACTCCCTGGACCACAGATATTAGACAGAGGGGGTGACTGGCCCCTTCTGCAAAGAGCCTCTCCTGTGAAGCAGCCGTTGAGATGATGAACAGTTGGACAACAGCAGCAGGTGATGACTAATCCGGCCTCTTTCTTCCTGCAGCCACTGGAACGCTTGAGTTCAAAATGAGATGGAGCCTCGCAGCACAGCGGTGCACCGAGCAGCCGTTGTGTGAGTTTAAGGACAATCATATCAAGCCACTCGGTATTGACTCTGATCGTGGACAGACCTATGAATCACACCTTGTAGCAGCAGCAGCAGCAGCAGCCCTGGTGGGAATGTTTGTCTCCCTTCCACCAAATCCACACTAAACTGAAATATATGGTGCGCCTGTCAGTAACTGTTACACACACACACACACACACACCTAAAGACTTGCAGGTCGGTGGTCAGTGTCGCTGACTAATGCTTCCTGTTCTAGTAGGAGGTCATATACTGCTGCCGTCTGTACAGTCAATTGCCTTCCATGAAGAAAGTGAGGGAACTTATCACACGGGGCGGTGGAGGAGCTGGAACCTCCCGACTGAAATCTGTCAACTGCAATGTAAAGATACGTGTTACAGCTACATTTGACACCTCTTACCAGGACATGATGAAGTCTGCAACCGACGCAACAGCAATGTGTGGAGACAAAGCACAGCGTCCATAAAAAGAATCGCACAAATCAATACCCCAGTGCCTCCTACCTCCACTGACTGAGACTCACAATAACACAACGCTCAGTTAAACCGACCGCCACACACACACGGCACATGTACACACACACACACACACACACACACACACACACACACACACACACACACAATATATATTTTATTCTATCCATTATTCATCTTATCGCTAAAATATTAAATCAAAATTCTATTATTCCAAACATATTGTCAAGCTGTAACAGAAAAATAATCTCATATTCCAGTCATTCTCTGCCTTCTCATCTCATTCAGACGATGCTGTTGCGCTACATTTAGTCTCTGGGTGGAAGCTCTCATCCACAAATGGCACACTATGAAAGCTTTCTTCAAAAGCAGCCGGGGGAAGAGACTGGGAAAAGGTACATTAAATTCCTGAGGCAGTAAGTGATAAAAAAGCAGACACGCGGAGACACCGAGAATATAATCCACCGCAGGGTTTGCAAGGAGTTCACGGTGAAAATGGAATGGTCCAATTACTTAGTAAAGATGTTAAATATTTGATTATTACCTGTTCCGCCTCTTTTCATTTCATGGGTAAACTGAACACGTTGCGGTATTGAAAGAGTTGTTTAAAAAAAAAACTAAACTTAAAAACAGCTTTTTTGATTTGTTTGAATTTAGCATGTTTACTGTCAGTTGTCTGAAGTCAGAAACAGTCAGTGGCAGATGCACTAAAGCAGAGGGACACCTGTCTAATTTATTCATGTGTACACAAATGGTGTATAATTCATGACCACATGTTCCCTTATAAAAACAAAATGAGAGAGCGCTGTTCAGGCTTTTGGTTTTACTACAGTGTACTAACAGGAGTTTTTGCAAATGTTAATCCTGAAGTCTACACAGTAAATGTACGTCTAATGCTTATTGATAATTTTTCAAGCTGAAATCGACATCTAGCAGCTTTGGGGCCATTTTTTAACAATCTATGCCAGTTTTGCTTATTAAATGGCACAAAAAAGGTCATTGCACCAACGGCCCTCAGATGGACGCAGGTGCATTTGCTATTTAAACGTCAGCCCTAGGCGGGAAAATGAATAATGCATCAGTCTGACACTAGCAAGGAAACTTGTGCCGCACCTTGCACCATGGCACTGATGGGGACCATGGTGTTTATGCATTATTGTGATCACTACCTACTCGTTTTAACACAGAGAAATAAAAGAAAATGGAGAAGATGGGGGTGGAATCAAATGATGGAGACAGAATGGAGTGTAACAGAGGAAAAGAAGAGCTGTGAAGAGTGTTGGCGGACGACAGGGATCAGGGTCGTTAAGTGAACCCTTAATGGAGGATAAATTTGTGGACTGAGAGGTCAGCTAATTAAGGTGACTCAGACTAGCATGATTCTGACTTAATAATTCATCATCTTTTTGTTAATTATTCATTAAAGAACTGCTCACGGCCAACCTCCTTCAGTGATGGCAGAAAAACACACGCACACACCAACTATATGAACAGGCACATACACAGAGGAGAAAATGAATAGACCCACACAGAGTGTATGTCTGCAGAGGAAGAATACTTCTTTAGAGTAAATTAAGCTGAAAATAATTGAAACTGATTTCTGTTTGCATAGCAGCATGAAGCATTTACATCTCATCTATAGTAAAAGCATCTCCTTGACCTTCCACTTCTCAATAAAAAAGCCAGAATAAAAGACCTTTAGAATTATACAAATCAAACAATGTTTGTTAGACAATGAAATTTGTCATTTCAGCAAAAAAGAAACTACGCCTATTGACATGATGCTCAGCAGTAATTTATTCTGGATCTGTAATACAGATTGTCTTCATTGTTGGTTATGTTCAGTGCCTATAACTAATTATACTGTGATGCAGTTCCAGCTCCAGTTTATAAACTTTACACAACTTCTCTCGTGTATAATTATGTGCTCCTGAGCTGCCTGAAAGTTCTCCTCTCTCTTTGGAGTTTCTACTCCCACATCAACGTTTAGGTGCGTTCCATTACATTTCCAGTCCCGACGCCAACACAAACACACACACGCGCGCGCTGTGACGAATTTAAAACTTCTCTATTATCGCAAACAAGCCGAGCGCGGCATCTGATAGATGCTTCAAAAAAGTTTGGAGGAGGATCGTGAACCAGAGCAAACTACTTTGAATTCAGGCCTCACTTCGCATAAAATATTATATTAACAGTATCAGATTCTGAGGCTTCACCTTTATTTGACTGCACTGGCACAGCGAAGCCCCCCCATCTCTGCTCACATCCACTCTCCCCGTCTCATTTTCCTCCACACGTTGTCTCCGATAAGTAATGCAATCTCGGAAAAGGTTACGTCTCTAAAACAGGGCAATCATATTAAGCACTAATGGATACATAAAATCAAGAGCTCATAGGTGATGATTAATCAACTTCTGAAATGCACTGGGTTTAAATCAGTTTAGACTGAATTAATCCCCAACCAGCCACTGTTCTTCTCCTCTGGGCAATTTAGTGAGAAAATACAATTATGGCCTCAGAGTTACACCTCGCTGGTTCATCTCACCTCTGTTTTCCTCCAGTGTGCCAAACCCTGCCTGCATGACTCAGTATGCAGCTCCCGCAGCCAGGGCGCAGTAGTGACATGATTAAAAAACGAAAAATGTACCAACTCCTGATGGAACATTTGAAGCAATACACGTACGATCAAGTGTTGTGTATCTATACTCAATTCAGTAGATTAAACTCGGAAAAATATATATTTTTAGGGCTTTTTCGAGCCCACAACTCAGGTTAAGACAGCTGCTGCGGAGTGAGAGGATTGAAACCATACTTTTGGAGCCAAGAGAGAAACGGGCTGTGTTCTCGTCTGGCACGTATCACGTAGTTCGAAGGCTGGGGGTTATTCTCAGGGTTCCGTCTTCCTTATGCTACAGACACACATTTCCCACACATTTCCATTACCCGCTCAGCCATTACACCAGAGATGTGCCCCTCTCGGCCTCAGTGTGGAGTGGGTCAGGATCCAGAGCTCTGCCCCAGGAAGAGCTCACAATATCTTTGATCCCACCCATGTGACCATATGCATATATGTGTGTGTGTGTGTGTGTGTGTTTGTACAAGTTTACAACGAAGTTACACGGCTTAATAATACATGAAGTGCAGTGGGTTGCCCAGGGAGAAGAAGCATTTCAACATAAATCCTTTGACTATAAATCCTCATAACAGCCTCAAACTGGCTGACCATTCCTACATCAGCACAGTGGTCAATGCAGATGATGCCTCTCAGGTGATGTAAATCAAAAATTTAATTCATGATGAAATTTGAAATTAATCTCCGTCTTTTTATTACCAGCAGTTTATGAGCTGTCCTCCGTTTTCACTCGTGAGTCACTGACCTACATACATTCAAAATAGCAGATAAATGACGAATGTGTTAAAAGATTGTTTTTTAAGAAAAGTCTTTCCAGGATTGGAGTTGGGCATTAAAACAATAACAATAATCACTGCCAGTGTTTCCCCTGTTTTACCAGCGGGGGCAGTCCAGGCAATGTGTTTAAATACACGTCTCATAAACTCTAGACCCAATCAAACAAACACAAAGTAAACTTCAAGTACCGTATGTGTCCTAATTACTTCTGAAAATAATGTACACAAGTATAAGGGAACTGTGACATATATTTTTTAAGTATTCTATAAACTTGCATATAATATCATGAACTCACAGATGATGAGAGAGAGGGGGAAGATCTGCTGCTTTCATGTTGTATAGTGTAAGTAATAAAAAGTCTGTTTTTTCAATAAACGGACTGCATGTTTCAGTTTTTTGTTTCGAATCTGAGCGAAAGTGGAAATATAATAATGTGTATGAGCATTTTTCTTCTTGACATCAATAATGGCTTTAAGGATTTCTTGGAACGGGGGAGATGACATGGCTTGTTAAAGAGAGAATGACAGCCAGACAGACTCACACACTCACAGTATCACAATCATTACATTTCTAAGATTTATATGAATGTCCTCATTTGTCTCTCTCACTATATATATATATATATATATATATATATATATATATATATATATATATATATATATATATATATATATATATATATTGTTCTATTCCACCTCTACCTGGAGTGCAGTCCTTCCACCAGGCTAAAATCCACAGGATGTTCCGAGCTTGTTCTCATCACCACAAGAATTGTAAGACTGACCAGAGCAGCACCGGACTCCTGTTGGACGATCATACGCGTATTTGTATGCAAATGTCCACAAGTGCGTGTGTGTGTGTGTAAATTGGTGTAAATCACACTTACTCTTTATTGGTTGCTCAGATGCCCACTGAGAGAAATAAAATCCACTGTTGTGAGTGTGAAGTGGCCATAAAGAGAAAAGGGCCCAGTGAGAAACAAAGGATGGAGAGAGAGTGAGAGAGAGAGAGAGAGAGAGAGAGAGAGAGAGAGAGAGAGAGAGAGAGAGAGAGAGAGCGCAGGTGCCTACAAGTCCTTACAACTCCACTCTCCACCTGAACAGTCTCTTCTCTCTGCCGTTACCTCCGGCCCTCATCTGCATGGCTCTTCATGAGAAAACATCCCCGCACGGAAATTAATTTCACTATCAATGAATATACGTAGAACTGTGAAGGAAGGAAGGATCTCGCCGCGGATTCCATTTACCCTGAAGAAAACTCCATAACTCAGCTCCGGCTTGCTTTGAAACACGCAGATAAAAGCACGTACGCTTGAGTTAGGAGGTTTCCGCTCTGGCTTACGCTTCAGCCCTGCTGTTACACCCACTGTGTCCGTCCCTTTGTACTTAAATCCATATTCAAATATTGGGGGATTTATGGGTATTGATGTTTTTAACCTCTTTCTGCTGACATATTAGCATTAAATATAGCATTCTGGGTAATGGCGAAGAGACGAAGAAGTAAAACACGAGGCAATGAGAGAGAGAGAGAGAGAGAGAGAGAGAGAGAGAGAGAGAGAGAGAGAGAGAGTGCAGATTAAGGGTGCATTGCTGTGTTTGAGCTTCATAGGCACATAAGCTTGATTCATGCAAATCAATGTGGCTGTCAGCGTCCTGGACGTGGCCACAATGGCCCCTTTATGCCGGGTGAGGCTCAGCACTCTTCTTGATGGCTACAGGGCAATAATTATTGAACATATCCAGCCAATATGCTGTGTCTCTGGATAACTGTCAACCCCCCCGTTTAAATGACAGCGGCTCGATAAAACTGGAATATCACATAAAAATGTAGCTTTGCTTCAGCTTGCAAACTGTGCGTACACACACACACACACACACACACACACACACACACACACACACACACACACACACACACACACACACACACACAGCCTTGCCTCTCACTGACTCCTGTTTAAAATTCCATTCTGTCAGCTCTCTGAGCATGGCTAAACAGCAGCAAATGAATTCAGTAGGTGGTGATGTGTGTCGGGTACTGCATGTAATAATGCATATTAAATTCAATAATTGGAGTCTAATTAGAGAAGGTAATAAAGTCGACTCAGAACTCTCACATCTCTGAGCAAACTAGGCAGAAGTTCTCCCTGGTTCGACGTTTGAAGGTGGAGGAGAAGCACCTCAGATCAAATTCTACTTTGAATGCCTGCTGGAGGTGAGCGCTCAGTTTTTACTCTCAGCTTTTCATGAAGCTTTTCAGTGTTTCATGAAGAGAGACTGTAGCCATCAAGAGAAGTGGCAACGTGTGATGTCGAAAGACCCCGGGTAACAGCGACGTGTCGATCCGCTGTCACTTCAGCGTCTCATGACTGTTAAAACTGTACGAGATGAAGTGAACATCCACCACAGACATCATCAATTCAATCCTGTCAGAATCAGCCGCAGAGGCTCCAATGATCACACTCCACCAAGGTGTTAACGAGAAAGTGATTTCTTTTCCTTTTTAAAAGCATCATTAGCACCAGGCGTCGCAGTGTAACACCGTGCACGCAGGAGCACCATATCCTTGTGAGAAGACGTATTACAGCCCAAACGAATGGGAAACTAATGGAGTGACGCTGGCAGTGTTTGGGCCGTTGTATGGACTGTGCACCTCATATACTACTCAGCTCACTTTCTTTCTGTCAGCAGTAAAATGCTAACACCTTCTGCACCATGTCCCAGATTTGGACCATTTGCATAAACTGCCATCTTAAATTATTCACAGCTGCTGTCTTGGCTTTTCTGACTAATTATATTTTCGGCTCCTTTGCTTTTCGCACTAACATTTAGACAAAGAAGAGAGTCCCGACACAAGCACCTGCACACATCGGCAAGAAAACTGCAAACACACGTGTGGGTGACACGCACATTCAGCACCACAACACTTCAACAGTTTTCTGAGTTGTGTTGAAGGTTATTTTTCTAACTTTGCTACATTTCCTCCATTGCCCTCCACTTGAATGTTTTATTCTTCCTAGATTTTAGTGAATTGGGAACATAAACATTTAATCGGCTCATTATCTACAGAACGTTTTTTTTATCTGTTTTCTGAACAAAAACATTTGGAAGGTCAGCGGCAAACTTGAGGGTTGGTTCAACAAATGCACAAAACTAGAGAACAACCAGAAACATTCCCCACAAGTGAACTTTCAGAACTACTGCCAGGACACAACCTCTGCCAGTCCTTTGCTACGAGTTTCAAAACAGAGACGGCATCTTTTAACACGCCACTTTGTCGGGGCTAGAATAAATCAAAAAGGAGTCTGAAAGTACTACAGGCTTCAAGTTTATAGTTTCAAACCAGACTCATTAGATTTTGTTACAATAAAAGTACGAGTGAACCAATATGTTCTCGCACAAATGTTTGTCGTGTTCTCTTCTCCCAAGGCTGTTTGTTTCCTCTACCAATAATCAAAGCATCAAAACATGCAACTGTTTGTAACTCGAAGGTTATTTCCAGTCAGCTTTGTAATTCAACCCCCATAATTCCCGACATAAACACAAAAAAATAAACTGATACAAACACACATGCCTTTGCCACTCAGCCCAACTCCTAAACAGCACAAGCACCATCGTCATTTAAAGCAGGGCCCGTGCTATTGTTGCTAACAATGTGCCAGACTTATAATCTCTTTAAGACCTCAGCGTCTTCTCCCCCCCGCTCCCTGATATATCTCATTATCAACTAATCTGAATTCAATAGTTGAATTCGACAGAACTTGACAATTCCCTTATTACTATCATGTCCTCCTCATCCCTCCAAGCAAACACTGATACTTTCATTAAAACGCATTAGGTGTTGCATCCTTCCTTCCCTCCTTCCTGCTCCTTTTCATTCCTCTTTCCTCTCTCTCTTGGGTGTTTGTGTGTGTGTGTGTGTGTGAGTACATATATGTGCATGTGTTGTACATTTTCATATTATATTCTTTGAGAGTTAATCAGTTAATCCCACATACACAACCAGAGACTAGCAGCTCTCAATATATTAACACTTACTTCACTCAGTATGTGAGAACAAAGAGAAAGCAAACTATCCTGCGATCTCTCCTGTGATCTCTCATACAACTTTCAGTTTTGACTCCGGCAGATCACACGCCACAGATTCCCTTTCTGTCGTTTTAAACACAGTCTGATTATAGACTAAAAAAGGGGGCCATGAAATCGTTTGGAGAAACCACAACTTATAGAAATGTAGGAATGAAAATATCTCCAGGTATGTATCGTGTCATGTGGATCGAACCCTGGCTCTGTCCTCCCCATGTTCCTTTCTCTCACACCGTCTCTCGAGTCATTTTAACCTCAGGAGCTGTTTTGCTGAATAACTACTTCCACATTAACATATTGTATTGCCTGCTCACCTGCTTTGTTATGCAGCAACCGAGCAACAGTATTCAATCTTAATTTAAATCCCAACCGTTGACGCAGCGAAAAAGGAAAAAAAAACTTTACTTTACTTTCTGCGTCTCAGATCTATATAAACGTCGGAGCGGCGCAGAGGGCAGTTAGAAGAGAGGTGAGTGAGAGCAGAGCGTGAAATCACCTCAATAAATCCTACTGTTTACCATTGATGACACCCATGTATCTCATTCATCAGTCTGAATCCATCACTTGGTGTACAATATGTCTGGGCCTGATGATGAAGCTGCTGATGTTTGGAGCAACAATAACCTTGTGTGACTGAGTGATTGAGTGCGAGCTGTGTTCTCTCATGGCTACAGGTCGCCGGGCTATCTCCTTCTGAATCGCATTTTGTTTTGGACCAAATATTCTCTCCAGACACAAAGACTGACACTGATGTGATCCTGAATAAGTTGCTCTTTTTCCTTACTGAGGCCTCGCTCAGGCTGACAAACGTATTGATTTCGCCGGGATGCCCAGTTTTTCCCTCAGAGGATGTTTTTTTATAAAAGGCTTGTGAAATTGAGGTGTGACCGGCAGGATTCTCCTATCGGAGCCGGAATCCGTGGACGAGCAGTCACTGTTGTAGCTGTTCCACTGTAAACATCCTTTCACACTACAGCCTGTGTGGGAGTCGCGTTGCCAGATCCTCCAGCGCCTCTCTTGTCCTTGTGTCACAACACTCATTAGAAATATGCTGGATTTGTGTCTCCGCGCATTTTGTCGCCGAAATCCAGTGTGACTGTCGGTAACCCTCGCAGACGGATGAGTGGCGGACTGTGTAATGTCACACGATTACAAATCTTTGTGATAATACTAAATGCTCAGTATGTGACGGAAGATCCTGCGGCAAAATCTTGAGACCCTTAAGGGATCGGAGAAATGAAGCGGTCTTCTTCGTTTACTCACCGTGTTCATGTCTCCATGAGGATGAACGACAGCTGATGTTACACTTTGTCATTGTTAACTTTGAGCCAGACCTTTAGATTGCCAGGTATAATTGGACACACACACACACACACGTTGGTGATTGATGGAGAGAGGGGGAGAAAGCAGAGCTTATTTTCTATCTCTATTGTACCTCTACCTCTATCACACAAACCATGATACTTTCAGACACCATATAAATAGTAATATTTACAGCAAACAAATGGGACCCTGTACAGCTCTTAATCACCAAGTCCCAATAGTCGCCTCTAATTCAATCAACACACATTTCTTATATCTTATATCAGTCCAGTGTTTCCTCTATGTTCATTTTGCAGCGGCGGCCAAGTAGCCTTGTACCGTGCTGTATTACCCTGCCGCATGTCCTCACCCCCCCCCGAACATTAACCAACAATAATAATCACTAGTTATTAGGACCTGAAGAGGACTTGAAGTTTGCTTTGATTCGCTTGAGAGTTTACAAGACACGTATTTAAAACACATTGGAAAAAAAGTTCAACATTTAGCACTTGGTCGGCCCGGAGAGAAATCCCAGGGGAGACAATGCAGTCCCCTAATACACCAGAATATTATTATTATTAATATCCATAGGAAATTCATGAAAATGTATCTCATAATGTTAAAGAAACTGGAAAAATGATTCCTGGATCTGCCCCCTGACGCAGATCTGCAACGAAATGTAACTTGAATTAATTTTAACAAAGCCCCGTCCCACAGTGTTATAAAAAGTGATTTTTTGTTTGGATACACTCCAACCATTTAAGTGCGTCTTTCTGAACCCATTGTTCCTCCCAGGGGTTTATTCATAATCCTGCTGACAAATAAACAAGCCAACAAACCCAAAAGGTGTTGACGCAGGGAATAAATCCAAGTAGAACCTTCCTTCTACGAGGGAAGAAGGCTGCCTAACAAAACGTCACACGCTTGTAAATATGAACCGTTTCTAACACACACCAAATCAAAGTATGACTTTCATTCATTAACTTGATAATGTTTACATTTCACCTTCTACCAGATAATGGTCGCAGTTGAGTTTCTGAACATGAATATCATAATAATGTGTGAAAAGTGCTGAGAGAAAAAGCCCACGACTCACTCTTTAACAGTCTGTTCCACAATGATCACACACACCGCTGTTTTCATTCATGCGAACGACGGAGAGAATCCAAAAGAGTGAGGTTCAGGAAAATGAAAATGTAGCGTACATTGTAATGCCCCCCCCCACACTCCCGTTCCCCAGCTAATAACTATGCTGAATGTGCTTTCTCCAGGGAGTCTTTCTAACCTTTACCCCTCCCTAAATAATAGCTCTATTGCCAGCTAGTTCCAACTCTGTAATCTAAATATAATTGGAGGGGGAGCTCCGCTTCCTTAGCGGGGAATACTGTAGGAGTCTTTATAGCTGGTATCTTCAAATTAAACCCTCCCCGCTGCACACTGCATCTGATCAGCACATGGCCTCAAAAGAAAGCCCGTGCTCCCGTTGTGATATCGTCTGCGGGATCTTGTCACATTACTCTTATTGTGCACGGCCGTCGGCATCTTACTCTCACCTGCATTAATAATATGCAACGTGGAGTTTGTGCAAGTAGATGATATCTGCACGGTAACAGTCAGAGCTGATATTTAATTGCATCAGGAGACATGATATTCAGAGTTATCACTCAGAAATTGATGCATATAGATCAGTAATAATTCAAGCTCCCTGCCACCATTTCTTGCGAGTTAATTCTGTACCTGCTGATTCCTTCTCATTTCACAAGGATGCTGTTAATGAAACACACCAAAACTATGAGGAAATTCTTTTTTGTAAAACCCAGGAAGCTTCTTTTGGATTGTAGGATTGTGTTTTGCTCTGGCCAGAACACAATAGCCTGACATTTCAGTTTCGAAATAGTCATCATAGCACCACAGCTGTAACCATGCGAAGGCACTGGGTGCGTGAATCGCTCTGTGCCGAGCTCCTCTGGCAGTGACGGCTGGATTGTTGCTGGAGGAGCTCGAGACAACAGCGATGGGAATGGGAATAGTTAGAGGACCAAATAGTAAATACTCCCACTGATGAAAGACCTTAGAATCATTACAGTGTGGCTGCTGTCATTTCATTAGCAGCCTGTCTTCCATTTGCACAGATACACCTGTGAGGAAAGCCACGGAGAGTGTGTTACTTTTAAGACATTATAATCTAGAATTGCACTCAGTGGAGCGTATACCGCCACCGAAGCCTCTTAAATTCAATCAGGCTGCACCAAATTGAACACACTTATAGAAATCAGTCCCCTCAATATGCCTGATTTTTTAAAAAGGTTCAAGAACTAGTTCCTGGGAAACACCAATGGGATCTTCCCTGACTCATACAGCATCCTTCCACCAAGTTTCCTGCTAATCAGTCCAGTTGTTTTTGTGTAATCTTGCTTACAAAGAAGCTAACTAACAAATGCACAGGGGTGAAAACATAAGGGAGAGATGAGGAAGGCGTAAAGAGGGTAATGGGGTTTTTCCGTCATCGTGCAGGTGAGAATTACTGTTTACTGCGTGTGTGTATTTCCTGAAACCATGGAGTTGTCACTTCTATTGCAGGTAACGCTGCACGTGCACTTGTGGCCCCATCAAAACCAGCCACAACAAGGCCATCCAATCTGCTGGACTCTTTCCATCATGTACCTAAACACATAAGCTACAATTTCCCCTCAACCAGCTCTCTTCTGGGCCCAGAATCGATGGCCGGCGTGACTTTCCTCTGCTGTTAGCATTGACATTTGTTGGCCCTTTGCTTCCTTTGTCATTTCCTCTGGGGAGTTTACCGATGTGAGAGCGAGCGAGGGAAGAAGAAAAGACAGATAACCGAGGAGGATGGGAAATGAGCCATTTCTTTGAATGAAATACATATTTTTGTCTTACCTGGTTTGAAAAGAAGCCAGCGGGGTGGAGGACACACATGTGGAAGAAAAAAGGTTTCTGTTAAGAATACGTTTATAAATGCAGAAATACATAAAAAAAAAAAAACATAGGTACATGGTTAAAATGCATTCAGTTTTGTTACATTGGTTTTCTCTCTTGAAAGTTGCATGGGCAGCTGAACACTGGCAACATCAATACTGTAAAAGATCAAGCCCTGCGTTTTCAGCTCTCTCTCTTTCCGCTTGTTGCTCTCTCTCTCAGTTCTCTCTCTCTCTCTCTCTCTCTCTCTCTCTCTCTCTCTGTCTCTCTTGATACTTTCAAACGCTCAGATAAGTAACTGGGAACGGTCTCGTACCTCGCACACATATTCTTGAACAGATAACGCTCTGCAGAGGCTCTCCTCCAACAAAATATCTCCATGTCCGCTGGCACAAACAAGCAGGCACCAGAACAGCAGAAAGTACCCGTGTGAATAATGTATAATCGGCGATTTCAAAATTCCAGCACAGTGTGCGTACTGTATTGTTACTTTCTATCATGACAGATTTTTCGGGTTGCCCCATTAGCTGGCACTGGACAGATTGTGATTTACATTGTGCAGCCATGCAGCACTACTCTCAAGCCTGGACAGAGGGCTAATGGAGGCACACACGGCTTTTATTAGCTGTGAAATCCAATGGCATCAAATATTAAACACTTCATTATGGAGGACTGCTCGTCTTGTTCCACAGAACAGCCACTTAAACCTACAACGGCCACGAGAAAATAAAGAGAAAAGGAATATGCGATGACAGCCATAATTACTGGAAATCTATTTCATAAGATGTGTTTGTGATGGGAAATTGCTGTGTGTGTGTGTGTACTGTATACGTGAGTATGGGTGCATGCTAAAATGTGTTTGCACTCATGGGCATGTCAGGAAACATAATGTTGTGCGTTAATAATTAATGCTTCTATATCAAAACAACAATCGTTTTCTCAGTGGACACATAGGAGAGTGTGTTTAATAAAATGAAATGTTCCCATTACATCTGACATCAAAGCCTGTTGAACTCTGACTCGGCAGCTTATGCCAACAGTGGGCAGTGGTGAGGAGACAGAGGCAGGAAGGAGAAAGAGAGGGGGCGGCTCACAGAGAGAGAGAGAGAGAGAGAGAGAGAGAGAGAGAGAGAGAGAGAGAGAGAGAGAGATAGATAGAGAGATAGAGAAAAGAATGGACAGACAGCCAGAGAATGACACAGGGAATTGGAGAAGAACCAGACAGGCGGTCGTCAGGGCGCATGAGTGACAGCCTCAGCGACGACCTCTGAATGATTTATCCCTGGACATGCTTCTGTCTATCAGAGCATCAGGGGCCATTAACATCAGAGGAAGCAGCGAGTGGAGCCTCGTCTCGTCTGCCATTACTTAAAAGCTGACCCTCGGGATGGAGGGACAGAAACGTTGCCTCACTACCAAAGCCGCCCTGTCCTGTCCTCCAGTACTGTATGCGCACATTTCTCGGAGGAACACTTAACGGCCTCAGCGTTTTTTTGTTTCCTCATACAAAAGGATCAAAACCTTCGCAGCACACAACTTTAATCAATTGTAATCTGGTCCACCTTGACCGTTGTATCATAGAGCCTGAGGAGCTATATTTTACTTTAAAAAGCACCAGGGCCGCACGCTGACTCCCAAGTGTGATTGTTATTCATAGAGGCTTGTTTCCAGCACCTCTTATTTGTCTGCTACAGCAGGGGTTAAGGCTCACTCAGAAAAACACCCTGCGAAGAAGCACAAAGAGTTTCACTTTGCTCGAGAGGAAGCTGGCATGCAATTACTGCAGTTGTTTTATTCATTAATGCGCTTTATTTTATTGAAAATAATTTTAAGCGTTTTGGCCTTTTAGTCTCAAACAAAAGTGCAGCAAACTGTGCCAAGATTGAGATCGCAACCCCAGCAGCTGTGGAGTAAACCACCGAAAGCCCAATTTTCTGTAGAATGAAGGAGAACGGCACAGAGGAAAAGAAGAGCTGAAATCTCAGTCTCAGATTCTAGAGACAACACAATCACAGATAGGCCGATAAATCTGTGTTTGTTTTAATGGCATGTTGATGGAAATGTATTAAACTAACGCCGGTATTGGCCAATGTTTGCCTTGTTTACCGTCTTCGGCCGGTATCCACAAATAAGATAACATTCACTGATGGCAGAGGCCAGTGTTGATTTGTTGTGTTTGCAGAGTGATATCAAGATATTGACCGGCACATACAGATTTTATAGTTTATCATTTATGGTCACACCGCTTCTCTGTCCTCTGCTCCGCCTTTGTCCACACACATGCACCGTTTGTCCCCAAAGGAACTCTATGACACACACACACACGCACGCAGAGCAAATAGGCTGCTGTGGCACATACTGAGCCAGGTAGAGTGAAGATAACCTGAGTTGACGACAGCGACGCTCGTTACCGCCATTGTCGTTAAGTACGTTTCACACGACCACGCCAAACTGGTTACACAGGCTAAAAGCAAATCCTTAGAAAAAGCTAAATTTAAAATTAATTTAGACTCGCATCCTAAATTCAAGCAAACTTCTTGTGAAGGTACAAGCTGAGACGAGGCTGCCGCCCTCTCTGTGCCAGTGTCACCTGCAGGCAATGAAGCACATCAGCAGCAGAGGGATGGAGGACAGAGGACAGGAAGAAGGACTGACTGATGTCTGTGTTCCTCAGTCTCTTAAAACTTCACTCAGCAATTTGATGTCAGGAATATTCTTTATTTTAGTGACCTTTTGGTTTCATTGAAATCGTCCTCAGTGTTTAAGTATTATTTTTGCTATGTTTATGCAATTTTTCTTTTTTTTTTTATTTCTAATCCTTCTGAATGTATTCTTTGAAAATACTTCTTTAATAATAAAAATAACTAAAAGGCTTTTGAAACAATTATTTTTCCACAAAAATAATCTTTGTCATGTGAAAGACAGTAACATTGAAGGTTGTTTTCGTAATTTATAATCAAATGTGTGCTCTTTCAAACTTAGTGACTTTAGGACTTTAAAAGTTTTAATTGTAATTTAATGTTTCTCTGTTTCAATGGCAAAAGGGGAAACAAATAACACTAATAAACAAACAACACCAGTATCAGCTCAGAATTTTACAATCAGTGCAACCCTAATTAAAACCGTAATAGCATAACAGCCATTACGCCCCAGGGCAAAGGAGAGATGGAAACACTTGGGATCAGAAGTGATGAGAGGAGGAGAGAGGTTAAGTACAGATGGAGGCAAAAAGGACAAAATCCAAGTTGATCGTTGTCCCAGAAGCCTGAGTTTTAACCCGTCCCCGCTATGAGAGTGGCAGATTCAGTCGCGGTGCAAATGAACGATGGGGTTAAGCAGAAGGAGAAAGTATTTAGGATTGAATTAGCCCTGCCTCTCCTTGTTAGAGCGGTTCAGGGCTGACAGGTGCAGGGAGCCCGGCCACATACATCCTCTCTCTGCCGTGGCAGGTGACGTCCCTGCCACATGCAACAATATCAGGTGGGAGAGCGAAGACGATATCTGCAGAGGCTTGTTTACAACCATCAGCGTCCCTGATTGAATTACCCACCGTCGAAATGAGTGCACCACTCGGAATCTGAATAGAAGTGCTGACAAGTCGGCAACATATCAACCAGGGCAGTCACACTTAAGGTATCTCACTGCGCCACATGTCAAATTAATTGTGTGTAACTTCTCTCAGGTCATGTCCTTGAATCACAGCAATCACCAGACCCCGACCTTTGAGTCAAACCCAAAAAGCAAAAGAAGCTAAATGTCACAGTTCAACTGTAAAGGAGGTCAAACTTTCCTCACCTGAGCTGAGCCGTGACGTGGACATGAGGGAAGAGACCTGACGCCAAAAGTCACTGGCACAGTTTGAACATTTCAACACTTAATCACTTAATTCCGAAGTGAACTACATATGGACAATCGGACCTATAACCCGAGGAGGTAGTGGATTATGACGGTGCACTTCAATGAATAATTTGGACAGAGCCAATAATGAAGTCATAAACAAGCTTCATCCCATGCCCCTCAGATCGGTGAGGATTGATTGATTTTCTCCACGGCCCTGGATGTTCCGTGGATCTTTTTCTGCAGACTGCCAACTGTGTGCATCAATACTGACGTGCCTTGCTTAACCAATGGCACCCTTCAAAAAAAGCGGCAGGAGGCTTGCAGTCGATGAGAAAACTTTGTGTCTTCGAGCTGATAACAATTATTTGAAAGAAGTGAGAGACACTGACAGAGACGTCATGAACGAAGTGTGAGACCTGATAGAGAACATGTTTTTTCTGTGGTGGGCTGGTGATCTAGATGATCCTCTAACTTAAACACAACCCAACTATTGTAACTATTTAAAATGTAAAAAACAAAACATGTCACACAATGGACACAATGTCATTGACGTAAACAACTTTTGTTCTATTTCAAAAACTCCGCAGGGCATGAGCCTTTATTTTGAAATGCAGTTATTGTAGATACATAAAAGTATTGTAGATGCAAATAAAATAAAATGTTACTGTCCTTGGAAATCGTTAATCATATTTTCTGGTTTTCTTTCTTTATATTTTATCTTGTTATTGTGTGTGTGTGTGTGTGTGTAGGTGGCTTTAGTGTCTCCAGCTGTGCCAATGAGAATATGGACATCTTCCATTAGATCCCTAATAAAGCTCAACCAGGTAAAACAGTGCTGCCTAATCAACCCTGTCACTAAACACATCACCGCCGCTGTTTACATTTTCAATTAGGGCTCTTAAGCTTTGTGTGTGTGTGTGTGTGTGTGTGTGTGTGCATGTGTGTAAATCGGAACCAATCACCTGTGCAGGTCGCGGTGCACGGCGCTCACAGGGTAATCATGGGACTGTCGGTGACATGCCAGCTCTGATGGGCATCTACCATTAATATTTATGGTGCTTTAAATCAGCCCCACACTGAGCCCTTTGACAGCAATCACCCCGGTTCTTTGTTTTTTTTAATATCCACATCCAGATCAATTCTGATGAGCATTTCAAGCCCCTGGTAGAGCCAAGCACACGAGCAAACTTCTGCTTGTGCTCAGAGATGAAGAGAGCCAGTAGAGGGAGGGGGGGGGGGGGGGGGGGGAGTAAAACACAATTAACGGCAACTTAATCCAGAAAAATGCCATTCTACAACCAATGTGGAGAGAAAATGACGTCTTGTTCTTCAATGAAAACAATTGAGGTGACACTGCCGGGACTTGAAATAAGGACGAAGAGCCAGGGCAAACAATGAAAAGCCAGTGGAGCAGTCACATGGCGCGTCACGTGCCAGCAGGAGACGCAGATGTAAAAGACCAAGACAAAAGTACCTGGGTAGGAATTTGCATGTCTGTATTGTTGATATGAGAAGTGACATTTTCTGGCATTAGAGGTAAGCTTCATAGGCTCCTGCGAGCTCGCTCTCTTCGCTACCACCGCGGCGCTGCCATTTTATAAACCTTTGTGTGGACTGAGCTGCTTTTGTCTTCTCCAAAAAGACAAACCAATCTGCTTATCTCAGAATCCAGAGGGAGCGCAGGCGTTTGTTTCTGCAGATCGAAATAATACGCAGGAGAGGATAGTAACCTTCGGAACGAGTTGAGCGGGTGGGAGGAGGCAGATTATGTGACAACGTGTGCGCGTGTTTGTGTTTGTGTGTGTGTGTGTGTCTCTGCATCTGTGTTACCGAGTGTGTTTATGTGCAAGAGAAAGCCTCTGCTGGCCTTGAGGCGCCCCCACAGATGTTCATTTGTAGTGACAGCAAGGTTTGTTCTCTCTGTGTTCCCATTTATCACACTGAGCTGATTGTATGGCTGCGGCCAGATCCCACGGAGAGGACACAATCACCGCCACGACAGATATGCGTGAGTAAGCAATACAGCTCTGTGAATTTACAGACATAATCTATCAGCCTGGATCAGCAGTCCTCACCGAGAGAAACGAACACACAAGCGGAGAGGGGCTCCCGACCATGTCCTGAATATGGAACGTTAATTTGCTCCTTTTTTACAATGCATTATTAATGAGGGATGCACTGAAAGGTTTGAGATAAACCTTCCATAAAAAAAACTCCCGGGCTCCACATGTGGAAAAGTCACCTGAAAAACAAACAAATGATAGACATGAGCTGGTATTCCAGAAGAAAGGAGGAACGAGCTGGAAGGAGTGGGAAGGAGCGACTCCTATGGGGAACGAAATGCTCTTTGCGGCTTTAGTGAAAATAATGACTCACGAAATGGAGCACTTTAAGGAAATTCACACTCAACTCTCTTGGCTCTCTTCCTTTTTCACTCTCTCTCTCTCTCTCTCTCTCTCTCTCTCTCTCCCCTCTCGCTGCTCGCTCCACTCTCACATTGTCTCTTTGCCTCCCATCAGGAAAATCACAAGGCTCCAAAAAACCGACTCTCATCGCTCACACTCTTGAGTCTGGAGTCTGCTCACTCGTTTGCGCCTGCATATACACCGATAGAGATAGGTGGCGTACACCTGCAAATCCCCCAGTGTGAATCTTGACCTTTTCACATGAGTCATGTTTCCCATAAATATCTTCTTCTGTGTACTTGCTTTTCAAAGTGTCTATACGTGTACTTGTCTCTGTCTGTGCTGTGTGTGTGTGTGTGTGTGTGTGTCTCTCCGTGTTTCGCTGCAGAGTTGACCTTTCCATCCCTGCTTTGTCCCAGATTAGAACTGACACCACCCTCTGCTACAGACCAAACTGACACACACACACACACACACACACACACACACACACACACACACACACACACACACACACACACACACACACACACAGAGAGAGAGAGGCCGGTGTTGACAGGTGAAAATCTCTAAAATGTCACATGTTTAGGACCTCTTTCTAAACCTGATTAAAAACACCTTTTGACATTTACACATTTCCAAAGGAGGATTCATAAGAGGCTGAATCATTTTCTCAACTCACAGACAGACGTGTGAGGGTTCACAGACTTCCTCCGCCTGGCTTCATTTCTGGATAGTGAATCCTGTGGATCTGTATTTACAGTCTATGCTCAATACGCTGTAAATGTCAATTTCATGCTGGTGCTAGAGGAAAAGTCGTAACGTGTCACAGACGTCATAAGGAGTCGTCCTGAAGGGGGGATGTAAGAACACAGAAAATGAACCACGGTTAATAGCACTCAAGAAAAACAGTCAGTAAACGTTATCCTCTGGAGACCATGAAGGACTGTGCAAACGTTTATGTCAGTGCATTCGATAGTTAAAGGGATTTTTCAGTTTGAACAAAAAGAAGATGGCCATTTATTCACATTTATTAAAATATATACCTCAAGTAGCAGCTTCAAAAGATGGAAATCCCAAATGTGGAGACATGTGATTTTCACTGGGCAACAACAATGCATAGATTCACTTGTTATATTGTCGTAGCAGATAATCGAACAGACTCACAATCCAGACACACAACCTACAAGTTGGAGTGAACAAGATAACAGCAACACTACTAAGCCAATTTGATGACACCAGTTTGACCCCAAAAGTTACTAGTGAGTCCCTGCACTGGCTCGCGAGGGTGAGGATCTGTGTGGGGCTGTTGGTGGATGTGGCTCCGTCTCAGTGGGAGAAAGACCAGAGAATGAAGCTCAGACTGAGCTGAGCAACACTCCATTTCACTGATGGCTGAGCAGCCTCTCAGCCACCGCCGCTGGGGGATAAGCTCACTTACCTGGATAGAATGTGCGTTTCTGTCTGAGTGTGAACGTGCATGCACCAATCTATTTATCTGTATCCATCATTCGTTGAGTGCGTGGTAGTGTTCTATCTTTCCACCTGTATACATGAGAATACACGTGTGTGTGTGTGTGTGTGTGTGTGTGTGTGTGTGTGTGTGTGAGTGTGTGTGTGTGTGTGTGTGTGAGTGTGTGTGTGTGTGAGTGTGTGTGTGTGTGTGTGTGTGAGTGTGTATGTGTGGGACGGTAACCCAGTGTCTAGCTGCATGGACGATGGGTTCTGAGGCCTGGTCACTTAACCTGAGCACTGACCCTCATCGGTCACTGCACTGGTGACGGGACGGGACACAAAGAAGTCAACACCTCTTGGTCGCACAGGGTTCAGGGCACAGCCTGCGTCGCCATCAGATAGACGTGTGTGTCTTAGTGTTTTGTATTATTTATTTATTTATTTCACGTACATGCATTTCGTGAAGAAGACGCAGAGACGGAGAATGATGAAGAAGAGGCACTTCTGAGAGATTTTTGCTTGCACATGCACACGTGTGTTTATATCAGACACACGTGCTGGCCACCTCACCGCTGAACTTGTGTACATGCTTCAAAAAAAGCGAGCTACCATTCATATTAAGTTTCTATAGAGACGTACAAAGATGAAATACTAAAGTAGCATCAAGACATACAGTACAATCCCATAAATTCTCAGATAATTGTGTATACAAAATAAATTACAACCCCCAAATGATGGGATTTTTCTGAACTATATTGGAGTTTAAAAAGTAAGATAGTTAAATATTCGACCATCATCTTTTTGTCACATTTATTTTCTATCTTGACCAAGCTATGTATTTGTTGGGATGTTTTAAAGCTGGAATGTATCTATATAATACGTCTAATGGGGACACTGCGTCTGAGTGACCATTAATAAATATTTTCTTTTTACATTTCAGCTTATAACATATATAATAACATATGGGCTACATCTGATCTGAAGTATCTGCACCGACCTTACCGCAGATGTGTGAGCCCAGTTGATTTAACGGTGCAACTCCAAATTGCTATTCATAGGCCTGTATCCCAACATGCACTGGGTGAAAGGCGAGGAAACACCACAGAGAGGTTTGCCAGTTTCTCGTAGCAACATTCATACTCAGAGTGACACTCACAGTTAAATTTAGTCTCCACTTTACTTAAGCTGAATTTCTTTCCACTACAAAAAGGAAACAGGAGCATGGAAGAGAGTCACACAGCCACGGGGGGGGGGGGGGGGGAGCTTTAAAACCTCACATATAAATAGAGCGGAGCTGGGTTTTGACCACAGAACCTTCTTTGTAGTATGTTGTGTTTTTTTTTTAATGGCCCTGTGCTGGAATGCCACATGCCACAAGCAGCGGCACACAGATATTTCACACATATCCACAGACATAACAGTGTAGATGCCACTAGTTGCATAGTTCAGCCACAGCCTGCAGAGAGTAAAACGATTCTGTACAGCCAAGGGAGCAAAGGGATAAAAGGTATATGAATGAAAATGAGAAAGGATCACAATAGAGAAAGTGTAGAGAGTTTAGCCTGATGGGTTGACATTTCATGAACTCTTATTGTCGATATGTGAGCAGACGCTAAGAATAAACCTGGGTTTTTCGGCTAATGTCTTCGGGAAAGATCCATATGGGGAGACGTATTAAAGCAGCTTCGCCTTGTGCAAAAGAGCCAGAAGACAGAAGGGGGTTAGAAGTGGCAAACAGCTCATATCTGCCAAAAGAAGAGGTGAAGAACTGTTACTAAATACATTCAAAGGGGCCAGATGGTTTACTGAACAGTGATCTCACACCAGAAGGGAGGTTTTTCTATTCCTTGTTTTACCATTGCTGTGTGTGAACTATTTTTATTTTGCATTCGCCGGGGCAGAATGGTAATGTCGGGCAACGCGGCCGTGCCTGCTTCCCCGTGCTATTCAAGAATCGAGAGCATGATATTACTTCAACTTGAACCCCCCCCCCCGACGGTATATAGAGCTGAGCTAACGACTGTTTAATATCATTGTGTTAGGACACCACCAACGCAGGAAGCAAAGGTTTAAAAGGGGGGGGGGGGGGTGAAAAAAAAATGGTGTGACTGATGAGGAGCTCTTATAAACATGCTGATTCATTCCTCTGCGAGCGCTAGGAAGCTCTTCCTTTGGGAAAGAGGGGTCAAACACATTAGCTCCCTGCATTGAGCGAGTGCAGCGCGTTCAGAGAAGTGCTGGTGCGAGGCTGTCAGGGAGGCTTCACCCCAGCGATGCTCAGGACGGAGTGACAGAGCTCAAGCGAGGAAACTGAGCTCTCAGTCGACGTCACCTTTATTGGAAAACAATGCATTTCACGCACTCAGGGACACGTGTGGCGTAAAGTGCTGCAACGAACAAACACAACGGCAGAATTTAATCATTTGAGGTTATAAAACAAAAATGAATTCGACAGGGGTGTTGAAATATATATATTTTTTAATCACAGCAGCACTGTAATCTCATGAGCGCTTCGTACTGGGATATTTAGAGTTAATATTACTTTTCATATTACTTTTATGTTTCATGCATTTTTCAGAAATCCCCACGGCCCCCTATCAAAGGCCTGGAGGTCTTACTAATCAGAGCCCAGCTTTTATGAACACATCAATATTAATACAAAAAACAGAAGCGTGGATTAAGAAAAACTTTTAACGCCTGCTGATTCAAGTGATTTTGTGGTCTGGTGTAATTAACGGAAGGGATTGTAGTTTATATTGCATGTTAACATTCCCCTTAAGAGTCTGTATGAGTCACAGAATCAATGGCGAGTTCCCCGGGCTAGTAACATGGTGTAATTAAGTCCAAACACTTGGACAAACGGACACACACACACACACACACACACACACACACACACACACACACACACACACACACACACACACACACACACACACACACACGACCCAACTAAGTTTTACATCTTCCCATTTTAATTTGCACGTACCAAAACTAAGTGCAAGAACCGTCTGTTTGAACTTTGCTGTCACAAAAATATCATTCTACACCTGCATGCCCTCAGACCGTGTTCTGTGTTGTGATCGAGTTATTACAACAAGTACATGAATTGTTAAGGAGACACAATCTAAGAGGAGGAGACGTCCTGGATTCCACTCTGTCTGAAGATCAGGATCAGGCTGTTGTGTCATTAAACAAACTAATATTATCAATTATTATTATTATTATTATTGATTATTAAATGGGTGGACTGTCTAGAGTCTCTATGTGACTCCCTGACATATCGTAGCTGTATGGAATAATCCATTATAATCTGTATTTTTGATGATTTCTGCGTTCGTGTTTTACACCTGACATGAAATATATAATATTTTCTTTAGTCTTTGTGTATTTTGCAGGAAAGAAAATGATGAATTCTGGACTGTTCCAAAGAAGTTATGTAGCTCCATTTTGATTTGATTTTCCTGACGGATAACAGACGCTTGTTAACCGACCATGTTCTGTCAAACTGACAAGAATGAAACGCTGTGTTTAGAGTGAACAAGTGTCTGTGACACATGAAAACAAAACCACCACAACATTTATTATAACAAGGGTGAGAATATGTGGGATTTCCAACGTGCAAACACCAGCATGAACAATAGAGGATTCACACATCATCACACACCTGCAGCTGCGGAGCACAACAGAGCAAAATAGACCAAAAGACCTACACAGTGTTTCCCATTAGTTATCTACACTCTGGTGGCCGGCTATAGTCTCACTGTTTCATAACGACCCCAAATTTATCTTACACTTGTCTGAGGTGGAGGGAACCTGCTCAAATAGCACAGGTGTCCCAGGAATACAGAGAGAGAGCTTAAATACAGACGAATTTACTGTTTAACTGACACTAATAATTAGTCAAAATACTATTATCTACTATTAAAGAGATAATTATGAAGATTCCTATTCCAAAGCCTAAAAAAACGAATTTGATTTTGTATCACTCAGCACTAGAGGGCAAGATTCATAGGTCACAGGTGAAATAAAGAATTCTTAAAATGATCTCCATTGCCAGGGCAGTCAAACCTACGTATCTACATCCGACCAGACACTTGAATCAGGAGTAATCGCCGCAGTAAACGCACACTCCAGAGCCACCCTTCTGCACCAAGGCCCCCGAGCAGGGAACGGTGTCATTGCTGAAAACCATCCCAAGAAAAACAGTGTAAATACAGATCTCATTTATTACATCTTATTCAAATGTGTCATTATGCCCGACGGGCCACCGTTAGCTGCAGCGTCTACTGCTGAGAGAAGAACAGAAATTCACACACTAGATTGGATATTGCTCTCAGAATGGCTCTCTGGAGTAGCGCCGGGGCCATTCTTGGTGCGGAGGATTGATTGAAATTGCACAAGCGTGTCGTCTTCTTTGTTTTTAGTTACAGTAGTTGTGTTGTGTGTGTCTGTTTCTGTTAAGTTGCGTGTGTGTGTGTGTGTGTGTGTGTGTGTGTGTGTGTGTGTGTGTGTGTGTGTGTGTGTGTGTGTTGGTGGACACAGGGCGAGGTACGGGGTTTGAGGCTCAGAATCATTAATATTTCCATCACAGCATCTGTGAGCTCCTTAAAAACCTGACAGGCTCCGATGAGGTCACGGTGCTAAACGTCATGTTACTTCCCATTTTCCATGTAACAGGTCTGTGGGCAATGTTATCACAAGGCCTCTGGAGCTGAAATGAACTTGTATAATCAGCTGGCGAAAATGATTTTGGAAATTGCCTTTTATTATTAGAAACACTCCATTACTTTCAGGTATAAATACATTAACTGCCCAGTGAAAGGCGCTAATGTTTCCCCGTCCTCCTCCTCCTCCTCCTCCTCTGGCTCCCATCCCTCTGGCCCCCTCCAAACCGAGGCCTCTTCCCGCCAAAGCCTCCCAAAATATGGTGTGCGTGCAAAATTTACAGGATGCCTTGACACCCAGTGCCTTGGCTGGGTTGGTGGCTAAATGGAAAGGTATGAAATTAAACAAATTAATTCTGCTCTTTGACTGGCTGACAGCCTTGGTGCCTGTCACTGCTGCTTAGTGTGATGCTAAGGGGGGGGGGGGGGGGGCCTGTGGTGGAGAAGCCAAGCCTGGACGTCAACTGCCAAGCCTGGACAAAATGCTCAGCGGGCCTGAGGGACACCAGCAGTGCAGGTGGGGGGGACAGGCACGGATGAAGACCAAAGAAAAAGAAGACAACGGGAAAAGGAGACAGGAGAGAATATAAGGAAGAGGTAACAAAATACGAGGGGGGGGGGAGCCTTCAAAGTGTTGGAGCAGTTGAAATTTATTGCAAATAACTGCTCCTGATGCTCCGCCGTTTCAATTTCACACAACACAATCCACAGCTCTGGAGCAAATGTGTCCCTGTCAGCATCACTTAGGCTTCTGCTGCTCTCGGTCTCACACATCCGGGGCCCTCCCTCTGCCTCCTCTTCCCTCACCTTCACTCCCTCGTCTCCCTCGTCTCTCTCTCTCTCTCTTCCACCAACTTCCCTCACCTTATCCCCTCGCATCTCTTTTTAACGTTCTTTTTTAAATGGTTAGTCCACGGCAGACAGACACGAAACAGACAAGAGGGGCGGGAGATGGGCAGCGATGAGAGAGACAATAGACAAAAGGAGAAAAGGGGATAAAGAGGTGAAATATGGTAGAAGCACAAAGGGTTAAGACGAATATTATTCATTTGGGCCAAGTGGTGAATAATTAATCTATAGGATGAAGAGCAGCTCGGGATTCATAATGAGGCAGAGGCCACTGTTTGGAAGACTTTCATCCTCCGCAGTCTAAAGACCCTTTATCCTGCCATTAAATTTGCCAAAGAAAAGCTTCTCCGGAACTTTAACTGCGTGTCTCTGTAACAACTAAGCCGCGTTCGTCGAAGCTGATGCTCTCCCCCGTCATCGGGATGAGAATCAGCTCTCCCTATGTCGTGCACGGCACAGCTGGATTAGCCAATTGTGTGCTTCACCAGCAGCGTCGTGAGTGGCAGGAAGAATCTGTGAGGGAATCAGGCTGAGAGACGAGTGCTGAGCGGCAAAGACAAGGACGCAGAGGAGAGGGAGAACGAGCGAGAGCGAGAGAGAGAGAGAGCTCCACTCAGTCTGCAGTGGTTTGATAAGAGTTATTATTTCATTATCTCTCCCTGGGCCTAGTCCTGAGCTGGCATACACAGGTACAAGCGCATGCACAAACACACACACACACACATACTGTACAAATACACATGCACACATGCTATTTGCACACAGCAAAGATAGAGAGAGGGGGAGAAGCAGAGAAAGAGAACGGAGATTAAGGACATTTTAATGAGGGGGATGAGGGATAAGGAAAACAGGCCACAGAGCACTTATCACAAGTTAGCACTGAAACTGTGAGGAAAGCAGTTGTTCAACCTTCCACTGCTACACCAGTTACTTCCCCATGATTGATCTCACACACACACACACACACACACACACACACACACACACACACACACACACACACACAGTTCATCCTTAATCAACTTTAAGACACATTTGCTTTATGTCCCTTCAACGTGCATGTGATGGATTCAGACTTTGACACAGAGATATTTTCTCTCTCTGCTTCTTTTTAATTTTTCAAACGAGAGGTCTGGTAAGCGACAGTTCATTGCCCGGCGGCGGCGGCACTGCGAGTAAATGTAATGTTTCGCTTCAGTCATCAGCTTACTCCACGAGTTTGGGGGAGACCTGGATTTAATTCAAAGTGTGGTGGGCTGTTTGATGTTTTGTACCTTACTCTCAGTGGGATGTTTGTCCCCATTAGAGATTTATCTGTCCTGATGTCTGGCACAGAGCCGAGCAGAAGCTGCAGGCTCATTTACTTCAGGCTCCAAACCACAGTCACTGTCTATAAAGTACAGTATATACATACAAATATACTTACATAAACTACATTCATATATTATACATATGCAAAGACAAACTCCTCAGACTTTGTGGGTTTTAATTGGATTTCTTTTTTATAATACTGTAGTTATATTCCATAGTATGTTTTGGAATATAAATTATTTATCCATCTAATAGCTTCTGTGGTCTGAGTCCTGCAGCTGGTCTTCACTTGCCACAGCTCAATTACTGCAGGTCACTTTTACAGTTCCAGTAATTAAGCTGCAACCAGCATCACAGCAAACAGCCCATTTCAAAAAGACTATTATGAATTTGTTGGAATAGGTAAGGTTTTTTTAAATCTCATCTTCTAAATGTAAAGGTCAGGCGTAAAAAACAAAAATCATCAACATCCTCCCAGTGACCTGCAGCTGACAGACCAGTGACAGGCAAGGACCACACACTGACATGTTCGGGGCATGTCAAAACAAAAGGTAGATGTGGATTCACTGATGCATTTTAAGACTATGTATATGCACTGACAGGTGTGAACTGGAGTGCAGCACAAGACGTACCACATGCACGTCCACGTGCACAAATACACACACACCTGGCTGTGTTCTTTCCACCAACAAATTCATGATCAATCCCCTTTTTTTATTTAAATCTAATCAATCAATTGTTTAAATGTACTTTTGGCTTCATGCACTCCTGAGCTGAAGTTGCCTACATGACCCACAGTAGTAAAGGTCTTCAGAAAGAATGCGGCATATACAAAACAAAATATTATTTGCAGAAACCAATGTGAGATGGCTGACTGTGGAAAACTTTGGTTTAAGTATTATATAAGCCTAAGTGATGCCGACAGGTGCACATTTGCTGCAGAGCTGTGGATTGTGTTCTGCCCCCCCAGGTGAGCTTCTCTGAAAATACAGGGAATATTTTCAAAAGATGCTCCCAGCTACTTTATCTTCTTTTAAAAACCCAGCGGCCTCTGTGTTGGCTGATTTTAGAACTAGTGCACAAAACTATTGTCAAGAGTGTTTTAACTCTTCACCTTCCTGCCAGGTACGAGTTGTAGATCTCAGGATAAACTTTTTAGACCTGTGTCGAAGGCAAGTGAAATAGATGGCAAGCTCAATGTGAAGACTCAATTTCTTCACCGACGGGATGAAGACGGTGGCGAGGAAACAGCTTCCATCCCGTCTTCAGCCAGTTGGAGCCTTCAATATTCTACAACTCAAGTGACTGGTGAGATTAAAGCCACAGACATTGACATAAACTGGTGTGACCTCGTCTGTGTCTGTTTTTCCAGATTCCTATGCTGTTGTTCTTTTTGTTTGTTGAGCACGTGACAGTTTTCCACTCCTGGTTGACAGGAAACAAATGTTACATTCAATAAATGCAAATGCAATCAGCTCTTTCTTTATTGGACAAAGCTCGTCATACAGCTGTCAAAGTAATGTTTGTCTTCCGTGTATTTCTGTTCCTCACATGAAGTTTATCCGCTTCCAACTTAGAGTGAGATGTGAGGATGAGATGTGAGAGAGGAGGAAACACATTTTGAGATGTAAGACAAGTCTTCCACTCCGGCTTCCTCTGACTCGGTGCCTGTGACTGATGGTGATGATGACACACAGCTGGAATCAGCTGTCAGTGAGTTTGTGTTTGCGCAGATAAATGTGATGTACAGTCGAAACAGAGAGAGTGAACAGTTAAGCCATTACTTTTTCAGTTGTGTCCACCCACATGAAAAGAAGAAGCCATCTGGAAAAGAAACTGCTGGTGCAGAACACAAGGGTGCTTGAATTTATTTGGTTTTACGGCTCTGGTCATTCACAGATAACTTGTTAAAGGATCTAAGTGGCTCATTATCAGAATGCAAATAAAATGTCTAGAAATAAAAATATGCTCCTCAGTAAATCATAGCCAGAGTGTGATAGTGGCCCAGGGTACAGGGAGGGTGCCCCGCAAAATACTGTCAGGGAGGAGCGTTTGGCTGCTGCACACAGACAGATTGCTGCACATTGGGAGGTGAGGATTGTCAGAACAATGGCAGAATCTTTGTAGATCTTTGTGGACCGTTCACCAAGCGGGTCCACCTTTAATGAGTGAACCAAATCTTGATCACAACTTGCCATTTTCAGCCTGTAGGGGTTCTGGGATGGCTGTTCTGTTTCCCACAGCAAAGGGCGATCTGAAAATAATAATAATAATAAATAACACAGAAAGTGGAAGGGGAGGATAATGCTGCGACCCAGAGTCTTCATCTGGTGAGTCAAACTTCACCTCATTTGACCCATCCTTGTATATATCCAATAATAAGGCGACGACAGACAGTGGCCATGTCTGCTTCCACTCACAGACCTCCTCTGGAAAACCTCCACACTTCTCGCAAGAGGGATGAAGGGAATGTGAAAGGCCTTAATGATGGTGAACCTGATTAGCTTTTTAAATCACAAAAAGGATAATAGATAAAGCCTCTGAAGCACATCAGCGATGATGTGTGGACTGCTAAATAAGCTCACTTCCTGCTCGGCTGATGAGCATACATTAATAGAGTGGAAGGGGTAGTGAAGCGGGGTATGCAGGATGGAGGCTGAACTCTCAAAACAAACAATTGTGCCCGAGAGACACGGTGGTAGACAAGTGTATACGTCAGAGTGTGGGCACTTATGAAGACGAGCATGTTTGAATAACAGAAAAAGAGCACAGTTGAGTGCAGCCTGCTTGAGTGATACAGTAATAGCTTTGACATTTTTGCGATGCCACTTTTTTGCGGCTCGACAAAGTTCCAGGTACGGGTTAGAAGCTAAGAAGAGAACAAACTGTAAATGCTTCCTTTGGAGGAAAAAAAAAAGGTGCAACGCAATAAAAACATTTTTTCAAGAAGATGAAGAGAAATTATTGAAATAGTTTTGGGTCTTTTAATTCAGCATGAGCTCCAGTTTTTCTCTACAGTGACCCACCTCCCCCTCTGTGTCCCTGGGGCAGGTTGAGCTCAGGCGAGGAGGGGGGAGGGGATTGGTGGCACTTGGCAGGAACCATGCGGCCATGCCCAGCCCTTCATACTTCATTAGTGTCTCCTGTTTGCTCTCTAACCTTTTTCTCCATTCCCTCCCATTCCACAGCCACCCCGACATCATTTATCGCCACAATCTCCGGGGAACTAGCTCTTCCCTCAGGGATGTCCAACAAAGAAAAAAAGGTGTTTGTGTGTAAGAGGAAAAGTGCAATTGTGTGCGTGTGTGTGTGTGTGTGTGTATGTGTGTGTGTGTGTGTGTGTGTGTGTGTGTGTGTGTGTGTGTGTGTGTGTGTGTGTGTGTGTGTGTGCTTACACCCTGCACCTGAGCTGTACAGCAGCACTGCAGTGATGAAGCCAATAAATTCTGTGTTTTCAAGGTCCCCTTGTTCATGCCGTGTGCTTTTGAATCTCTCTCTGTTCCTCTTGTTCATTCCTCCGTCTTGCATGCGCGGTGCCACCTTAAGTCAGAGGTTTCAAAGGCAGGAAGTCGCATCGTTCCTGAGGCAGCGATGCTTGGGACTTTCTCACTCCACTTCTCCAAACCAGGCACTCAAGCCACCACTGCAGTACTGTGGGTTGATTTGCTGGACAGAATTGTTTTAAATACATTAAAGCTTTCAGACATGCACTGAACTCTGCAGTCCCTCCGAATTTTCCCGGAGGAGGCGCACGTGTGAAAGCAATTGTCAGAGTGAGACGCTCGGTAGTTTCTAAGGACTTTATCCACCTGGCCTCCTAGTATCAAGTCAGAAGAAATCCAGGAGAAGTCCATGTGTGAACACAGAAGGGGATCACCCCAACTGGATTCACCACGAGCGAGTGGGGGGGTTGATGAGGCTTCTAAAACGCAACAGACACAAAAATTCAAAAACAAATTTGCGGTGACACACACACACACATAGAAGACACCGATGAAGATGTCAAGAGAGTTTGTAGTGTTGAGAGCGGACGATGGTGTCGGGACAATGTAATCATGATCACGTGATCTCTGCAGCGGAGTTAATACATCACTTCCTGCCTCTGCCTGCTGCACACGGCTGCTCCACCTCTCGCCTGAATACTGCCGAGGATTTGATGCAGTCGTGAACGCGTCTGTGCAGAGGACCTCCTGCTGTGTTGTGGATGTGCGAAAGACAAACTCTGGGGAAACTCTGCAGCGAATTCCCCGGATTTTACCCAGAGGTCATGTCTAAAAATGACTACACACGAATGAACACAGATATGCACATAATAAAAAGAGGATGAGCACATATGCACCTGCTGAAGTTCTTTTCCAAAGTGGATACTCTGAACCTACCTGTGCCCTATAAAAGCACCAGGTGCACACACACACGCACGCACACGCACACACACAGAGACACACACACCTATATATAAACCCGGATATGAACCATGGAAAATATGAATAAGTGGTTGAGCATTACACATCAGCCTCTGTGACTCTTTTAGCACCTTTCCACACGCTCTCATTCTTCCTCCAGCCAGCTCATCTCTTACTCCAGTTCCACAGAAAGCCCTCAACTAACCAGAATCATGTGTAAGCAGCTGGATTAGTAGCACCCAGAGAAAGAGCACCACAGATAATTGCAGCAGCTTATTATGGGCTGACGACACCACGGATCCTACAAAGAAATAAGAAGTATCCTATCTATTGTATACCTCAAATTGAATGACAGTTTTTGCGACTCCAGAATAAATGTAAAAATGAAATACATCTTCACAAGACGCATTATGTATCTTTTTTATGTGTGGAAATCACATTTACACCAGCAAATGGGATAGAAACTCACCCACAGTCTCAAACTGATTGGGTCTAATGGAACGGTTTCCTTGACCCAACTGAGCTGGAAAAGGTTTATGATTGAATGAGTTTACCTGCTGCTCTTTCAGCACAGGAAACTAAGGGAAGTGTAACACAAGAACAGCACATGCTTTTCCCACAGTTGAAGCTTTTGCTGCTAATACAATAAATGTCACATATAACCAAAGCCAGGACCACTTCCCATGGTACTGAAATGGGAACAACTTCGAGTGACTGGTGCCCACAACTTTCCCAGTGCGTTGAACCATGGGAAAAAGGCTAAAGACACTAATGTTCAAACAGCGGTAAACAATCCCACCATTTGTCCCAGTGCCACAGGATTAAGTGGCCATGTTGGCCTCTATCACATCCACACAGCACAAAACATTTCCCATGGTCCCTCTAGGAAAACTCCACACCCACAATGTAATTACAGTGAGGGCAGAGCATGGTCAAAAAACAAATGTCTACTTGCCATGTTAGGTGGCCATCAACAGGGATGCAATACGCAGGCCCCGGGAAATGAAATGCAAGAATTCATTCAATACATTAGGTTGCTTTTACCAGTTAGGACCTATACACTGGGACTGGAGCCAAGACCGTGTCACTCAGACAGATCTGTGATTACTGTAGAAAGCAGACCAAGGAGCTTTAGCCCCTGAGAAACAAAAAGCAGCCACGGGGGGAAGATCGAGGATGAGAGCAATAATGTAGAAGAGAAAGGGAGCTTGAGAGGGAGGGACGAACGCAAAGCCGAACAGATTGAAAGTGTCAGCGCCCCACTTTACAGCAGATGGGGATTTCACGATGCACAGCTCTCCTCTCATTCTCTATTTACTATTCTCCCACTTAGGCTTAGCGAGAAGCAACTCTTTAGCGAGTCTGTCATGGCTCTTGTCTAAATACATCCATATTCTGCTGCACAAACAAGTGCAACACAATTCAGCACAGTGATATGAATTTGTCAGTAGCAATATACGGTTACTTGTGTCTATGAGGATAAATAACAGCAAACACACAGGCGGCGCGAAAAAAATATTCTCTCTCAAGCTGAAGAAACCAGAGGCATTATAGTGTAATTGGCTTGATATGGGCACACACACACAAAAGCACACTTACCGCCGCCGTCTCCATCCTCAAGGACCGCTGCGGGTTCAGGCGTAGAGCACCCAGCTTGGTAATGAGGGGGAAAACTAATATTAGGAGTGCATTAATATTGTTGATCTGAGGTGGCGCTGAGGCTTAGCACACCAGCCAACTGCGGTGTGTGAAATATGCGGGTTTGTGCGTTGTGTGAGTGCAGCGGCGCCCAGGCGGAGAACATCACTCAATCAGCCGTACGTTGGACAGGTGGACCCCGGCAGATCTGCTCGTGCGCCCCCTGGACAGCAATCCATCCGCAACCCTCCATTACTCGTGTGCACACACAGACGTATGTTCCAGAGACACCAGAGCTAAAGCAGATGCTCATTTACAGAGAGAATTCAATTGATTTGTACTTTTGTTGGCCGTTTCTTTTTAAGAGTGGTGAAATTAACCAATACTACTCATTCCGGGCTCTAAAACCAGATAACTGATTCATCATTCAACGGCTTTCACGTTAGAAGTTTGGGAAATATAATCAAACATTTCTAATTATAATCTGCCAGAAATTTCTCACCACTTTTTTTTGTGTCCTTGGAATGATATGACTCACTGAGCAATGCTGTCTTGCAGCAGGAAATGGTCACAAGAGTCAATACAATTATGATTCATAATTCATAAAAGCCCACATTCCAAAGTCAGTTCTTTTAAACTGCACATCCTGTCACCAAACCAAATATATAAGTATCACTGTATCATCACAGCGGAGAATTCCCTTTGATTAAAAGACAAAACAGTCACAGACAGAAAAACTCGACAGCCCAGTGACACCTTCCCTAAAGAATAACTCATATTCATCTCTTTGAATTACTATCACAGTGATATACGCTTGCATTTCATGGCTTTTCTGTGGGTTTTTCATTTATTTTTTAAACAACAGAGAGGATTTGAAAAGCTTTCAAGTGCAGCAGTCTCCCTGCTGTGACAGGCAACAGAGCAGTGGAGGTGCTGATACTCTGTAGGGAATTTTGCCTGAGGTCACTTGAAGGCATCCAGAAGGATACATGGGGTGTCACTTCCATTTACTCCTGACTCCGACAGTGTGGCTTATAGCGTTATGGTGAATCTGTTGAGCGGTGTGGGCAAAGGGAAAAGTGACGAGAGGATAGAAATGTTGAGCCACAGCTATTACCCCCCCGTGCCCGAACAGTGAACATTTGCAACTCTATTGTGACACAGTTTCTAACCATGCTTTGGGATCTAAGAGGAGTCCAGGGATGACCTGTCCATCCCGTTGTCTCCTCGCGTGTCAGTGAGGCCAGTGCCAGGCCGTGCACACACAGATTTGTCTTGTGCCTGCGCCAAAGTAAAGGTGACAGTGACAACACCATAACAAGGATGACTCACCCTTTCAGACCGGGCATAAAAAAATTTACAAAAAAACATCACCCATTTACATTTTGTGAGCCTGAGGATAATTTGGTTTTACTGGAGAAATAAAAAAAAAGCTGTGAAAAAAATAATTGCTTCTTGTTGTTTTGTTTTTTCCACTAACAATGTCCTACTTTGTTTTTGTTCCCTCTGTAGGACACCCAGAGCCTGGTGGACAATGTTTGTCTCTATTAATAACTGTAATTTTAGCTCGCTTACCTTGCTGGACTGCCTGATTAAAAATGAAATGAAAAGTCTAATGAAGCGGTTATCTCTCTTACAATCAAAATTTCCCCGGCGTGCAAATGTGGCCAAATGTGGCCCAGTCCCTAACCTCCTTATACCCCCCCCCCCCCCCCAACCCCTCACACCATGCCCAAGAGCCCAATACCTCACTATCTCACCAGAGCCATCCTGGCAACCACAGCCATCATACAGATTGTATCTCGAGCGCGGCAGTGTCAGGCTGCATTAAGGCCTCGGTGCAGGCATTAGCACACGTGGCTAAACAGGGAGGCTGCAGATTGAATTATGACTCTGCCTCGTGTGGGCAGAATGAGCAGAAACACATGTGTCGCTGTTACTCTTTTAATGAGAACATTAAACACATCAGCACACTCACCATAAAACGTCTGCACCAACATCTGCATGTTGCCAGGATGAGGAATCCTCCCGCTGGATGCAAGTGGGACCAACACGTCTAATTGTCTTTTCTTTTCTTTTTTTACTCTGAGAGGAGATGTCGGTTAAATAAACGTTTTTAATATAAGGAGAGCAGTTTGTTAAATCTTTGAAATATGTGAAAAAAGGTGGTCCTATGGAGGGGGTCACTTCAAAATGCTGACAAAAAAAATTTTGAGTTTGGAAGTGGCAACAAAAATAGGCCAGTCAGAGATGATTGAGTACGAAGATGAACAACATCCTTCGTATTTCAAAAAGACATCCTGCAAAACTGTAAACTTGCAATGTGAACTTCCTCTCAGGAGTCACATGCAACCAAGTGAGTGATACACACCAACATAGCAGAATAGCATCTCAGCTAGCAAGTTGTCCCCAATCAATACTTATTTACTCCCTCCAACTGGCTGGGGACCAAAGAAAAGAGGAAAGAGAGCAAGTGAATGTATGTGTGAGTGAAACAGAGATGCTGAGTAACAAGGCAATCAATTTAAGTTGTAAAAAAAAAAAAACAACAACAAAAAAAACCCTAGGTCCAATTCTGCAAGGAAATGGGAAAATATCTGCACTAAAAAGCAACTAATAAATGTCAAACAATGTGTTCTTTTGTAATCACTCCATCCATCTTGTTCCATACACTGCACACGCTCTGCACACGCGGCGGGTGTGTGGGAGCAGTCTGCTGGAAATGCAATCAGGTAGATCCTGCAGTCTCTGGACCCGGGCGATGCTGCTTCACAGAGGAAATGCCAGTGATATTCTCTAGGGCAACGAGCGGGGAGGAGGGATGAAGAGGGATCATCCAAAAGGTGTGCGGGTACGAATATGTCACTGTGCAACGTGGAGGCTATGAGTGCGACTGCACCTGAGAGTATGCTCCTGTGTGAAGAAGTGCGTTTGGGAAGGGGGGGGGGGGGGGGGGGGGGGCACTGCATAAATGGACTGTATTCGCAAGCCTGGGCTGGGAGAGACTGAGATGGCAAGGGCAAGGAGATAAGAGAGCCACAGCAAACAGCAAGTCAGACCAAGTAATGGAAAAAGGAGGGGTTGGGGAGAGAGAGAGAGAGAGAGAGAGAGAGAGAGAGAGAGAGAGAGAGAGAGAGAGAGAGAGAGAGAGAGAGAGAGAGCTGGGGATGGGAATGAAGACCTGGGACATTGGGAGAGGTAAAGCCGGCGGGTTGCTGAGCGTGAACCGGTGTCGCCCTGTCACGTTTGGCTGTAAAAGCTCAGACGGGGACAGCGAGGACCGAGATTCGAGGTCACATCCCAAGGAACACGGGCCCCTAAAATTGGATCTAAATTAAAGACCAGTCTAATAATCGGTATAATCCATCTCGCAGATCATTGCCGAGCATGTTACAACCGAAGCCTGAGCTCGGTGCCGTACAGTACATTAAAAAACCCTTCATTACTATGCAGAAATCACTTAGAAAGATATGAAGAGCGCCACTCCACAGAGAGCCCAGTGCACCCTGGGATATGGAGGGGAGAGGCGGAAAACGGGGAGCGGGCACATAGTGGGAGAAAGAAAGAGATGCAAGATTGTCCAACCACTGTCAGTGTGTATGAATTATACATGAGTTGTAGTTTTAACACTGTCTGTTCACTTTGTCACTATTAAATATTCACACCAACATCTTTGTCGGCCGTTGTTAATTACTCATCACAACAACTAAAGGTCTCTGCCGGAAATTGCCGATGCCAACCTCCATTAGTATGAAGCTTGGGCGGTGGCACATCTATTAGTAGCAGTAAATCAGTCCCGGTACCAAATTTAATAAACCAAGTTATTTTTCCGTGAGGTTTGAAAATGCCGCAGTAGCACTCTGTCACCCTGGCAAAGTTAAACCTTGTTTTGGAGAAGTTTTGACACCGAAGCACAGAGCAGAGTAACGGTGAGCATGTGTGGATCTACTTTTGGCAGAGCAACATTCAAAAATCGTTTTGGAGCAACAGGGAAAAAGGATTTGAAAAGTTGTCGAGAGGCTGAGGAGTCAAACGGCATCGTTCAGGTTTACAGCTGCACCTCAGCAAAGTTGGAAAAACTGGCAAAAAGCTGCAGAGCTAAAACAGGATATGGGTTAAAGGATCGGCTCAACTATGTAAATCACAAAAAACACGTTGTCTCACCTCCTCTGCATCTTCAGACGATCTAGTGCAGATCATTTTGGTTTGTTTTGATATCCACCTCCTCTGCTACCAACTCAGTAAAATGAAAGTGAATCCATTAATGTACAGGCCATTAATCAGGGGGAGTGTGATGCTGCATGACAATAAGGGCTTTAAATTCAGGAACATAATACATAACACTCTTTTTACAATGGCTTGTTATCGCTTTCAGAACTCCTCATATGATGCATGTATCATGCACAAATTTAAGTGTTACAAATATGTTGCTCCCATAACTCTGATTCATACACTGCAGGTTATATAGAACCAGTCAGAGCTTATAGTGAGAGAGATTAAGAATGATGACGTTATAAGAAGAGCAATGTGGCATCGCTCATTTAAACAGCATTAGTAAAACGGTGACAAGCATTTGATTCATTAAAGAAATCATAACAATCAAAAGTGAATCTGAAAGTTGTGTTTAATCTCTGCTAAAATAAGACAAACTGCCTTGTGTAACAAAATATACAACTCGATATTTAAGAATTTAGCTTTTTCTAATCACTTTAATGACACAATTGATCATATTAAAATTGATTAAGAGAATGACAAACACTATTAGAAAGTATGATACCTAAATATCAACCCTAAACCACAGACTACCGACCGTAATAAGGTCTGTTTGGCTTTTAGCAGTTTTTTTTTTAGCACTCAGTTACATCCATGTCCTCTGTCCTGACTCATTTTTCTTTTTGTTCATTGCGTTTGCTCCTTACTGCAAAAGTAATATTCATTTCACTTTATTAAGCAAATTAATGTAAACTAAATGAATCACTGAAGAAGGGGTAATAAAGCGTGAACCTTTAACACAGTTTCCCCCCATCAGCCATCTCTTCATGCCATGCGCAATGCACTACATGCACAACGTCGCCCTGAGGCAAACTCATTGTTACCTCTCGATAGGTCACTGAATCTGGTATCTTACCAGTTCAAAACCAAAATGGATCAAAGACCATCTGCAAGTAACCATGTTCCTAGTGACTCCCACCACTGCAGCTTGTCAAATGTAAAAACTCAGGTTTTTTTCAATAATAAACAGTGCAGTAATTGTAATTTATGATCATAATGGCAACCTAAAATTAATTTTAAATCAATGCATTGAACGTTTTTTGCATATTAGAATTCAACTATAGATGTTGCAAGTGAGCGTTTAGTGAGCATATCCCACAAACAACCACTGTACATCGTCTGGTAGCTTCCTTCTTACTGCGGCTGTTTATATCTGGTAACTAACTTATTATCTGACACAAAGAATTCCTTCCTTTAACCCATCCAGCAACATCAGATAGGAGACACAGAAAAACCCCAGAGAACTGACAAACACCCTTTGAAAAACATTGTTTTTCACCAAGGGAGAGAACAAAGTCAGCAGGCAGCAAGAGTTTTGCCCCCAGACACTTAAATTTACACACTTTAATCCTGAGCTAAGCGTCAACACACAGGAACCTTGAGCTGTGTGGCTTTACTCTGCTAGCCCGGCTAACAAGGCTGCAGGGACATCCTGGAAAGTTGGGAGGCAGAAAGTGCCGAAACGCCTCTGAAACTACAATCTGTGCTTTGTCACACTCAGTGCTGCAAGTGCATCCACACATAAATTTGGATTTGCATAAATGTATGGTCGTGTTTAGTAGAAACAGCCGCTGACCAAAGAGAAAGAATGTGTGAGTATGTGTGTGGTGATTGTGGTGGGAATAGGTGGGGGATGGAGGAGGGGGGTGGGGTGCATGGTGTAAACACGCCAGCCTACATGGATTGGGCTAATATCCAGTTTGTTCCCTCTCGCCTCAGCTCCACGGTGGCTGCAACGCAATTTCTTCCAATTGACCTCCCTGCCACCGGCACAATCACTCTCCACTGGAGACACAACGGCCCCAGAATACGGAGCAGCCAGCAACACTAGCCTGGCGCTGGAGGAGCCGGCAGCGAGAGGAGGTGGGGATTGAACCAACCACGAGGCGGAAATGAGATGAATTAGGGAGCGGGGAGGAGGAGGCGCGGGGAGGTGAGAGAGTGAATTTATTCTGTGGTGTAGTGGCAGTGACAAAGCACAAGCATTTAGAGATCAGCTCAGGAGGAAATTAGAAGCGTTACAGCCAGCCCTGTTGTTTCCATGCTTTCATTCTGTCTGACTTTTACTTGTTTTAGTCCAAATGACATTAATGGAATTGTAGAACTATAAGGCGACTGATTAAAAGAAGAAGGCAGATCCCAGCTGGAAAACTTGTAGGTGAATGACACAAGCTTTATGACAATCGTAAGAGAGCTGGATTCTGTCAGTATACAAATGCCAATAAGTAACCTTGCAATCACACAAACTTGAGGGAATTGGCCCAAAGGCTAGGAACTAGATTTACGGGAGCAATAGCGCAACCAAAGGCTAAAAGGCTTTATAACAGCAAAGGATTTCCAATAAAAGTGAGGTTGGAGCCCTCTAAGAGCAGCACTCTCAAGTAATAGGATTAGTAGAAGTCAAGAGCACGGCCATCTTAACTCTTGATGTTGCAGAAATCGCTGAGAAGCATCTTTCTGCCACAGCCGATACAACTCTGCTGATGGTGCAAGAAAGAAAAAAAGAAGAAGAATCCTGAAGCCGCTCCGTGACGCTGGGATCTGGCGTCTCTACACTCAAACATTTACATGTGCAACCAGTGGACACAGCAGAAGATAAGCGCTCGTTGTGATCCGACAAACTCGGCTGCGTCGTCCAGCAAAGGGAGAGACGTAAAAAAGAAAGAGTTGAGAATGAGTAATATGTGTGAGTACGGAAGTGATGGCCCCCGCACCCCCAGCTTATCTCACATTCTCACTCCATTCAACACAAACTGCTGACTGCACCATGTTCCCCCCGGCTGCTCCTCCTCCTCCTCCACGCCCCCCCACCCCACACCTTGCCCACGGCAACTCTCCGGGACGCTGTTCCTCTCATTTCTTTAAATGTTACATGAAATTAGTGCAATGCATCAGTGGGTTTCAGGGTTTTTTTGTCTCGCTGAAAAATCACTTGGTAATTTGCTCGGCACATGAAAGGAAGGCGCCGGGGCACCTGAAGGTCGGCCACATGTCTGCGCTCACGATGCACTTCCCTTTTTCAAGCACAGGAGTACAATCATTGATTTTTCTTCTCTTTTTTTTTGCCCACCTTCCTCTCTGGTATCCATCCCCACAGACGTATTCCTGTCTTTTCTCTCTGACTCGCCCCTCTGCCGCTCTGCGCTGCTCAGATGAATTTGAAAGAGGCAGTGTGTTTGGCTCTCCATTAAACTCCCTGAGCCAGCAGATGAGCAGGGTGTCCTCGCTCTGCCAGTGTTGATGTGAACGTGTCTGCGGAAGCACGCAGCCATTTGTGCGTGCGTTTGCATAGGTATGTGTGTACACATGGGTGCTGGTGCATACGCATGGGAGCATGCTGCTGTTTTCAGTTCAATGTCCTGTGAGAATGCTTAAGTGCAGCCTGCTCATTTTGCCCACGATTGCTAGCAGGCTCATTTCTGCACCTTCTCGTCGTCTCTAATAGCCTAATGGGGCCTCCAGTACTTAGGGCTGTTCCAGTCATCACACCAGAGACCCCGTGTACTACTGTAAAAAGAGCATCACCCTCACTTTCTGGGAGAATTCAGAATTCTGCTCCCCCCCCCCCCGACAGAGACACACTCTGCTGCAGGAGTGGTAGCCACCGTTGGGAATTGAGCTGCACAAGGATCGAGCAGAGGAGAGCAGTGAGTGATGGAATTGCACAGAGATTTAATTCAGCTCTTAGGAGATGGCAGCTTAATGTACATAAATGCACCATAAGGAGCGGAATGAAGGAGGAAAGGCATGGGGGGGGGGGGGAATCATCAAGGCTATCTCGGAGCTAAGGAGTGCAAATGTAATTCAATATATTACGACCCGAGTAAAAATGTAGAGCTCCAAAGCTGCAGGAGGCTCTCGCTGCTTGTTTGCTGCTGCTTCTGCTGCAGGGGTCATAAAGAGCTGATTTCATGTGACAGGAAGAGATAATCAGATGAAAATAAAACCATTCAGTTGTTCTTCTTGTTGAAGCTATGGTTTGGAAAGTCAAAACAAATAGATTTGCTCAACACACAGCCTATGTTTGTATAAACTCTGAGCCCAGAGGCCAAGTCCTTTCAGATTATAGCAACTTAAACCTAAAGGTTACATCTATGTCATGTCTTACGTAACAACAAATGTTCCTTTGAATAAAGGTTTGTATTCTTGATCACATGCTTGGGCTGTTCCAGATTTCAAATATATGACTCAAAAATACGACTTCAACATTATATTTTGTCAGCATTGCAGGTGGCATCTGACAAAATAGAAAAACAATGTTGCAGTGGCAGTTTTCAGGTGATTTGACAGCTTTATCACAAACTTGGAAGTTACACTTGACTTTTTAGCATAGTTGTGAACTGTGGTGCATAAAACTGTCTGAGAATGACAATAAGCAACGCGTATGCATGATGAGTTGGATTACTGCTTCATATGTACTTTAGGACTATTTGGGTTCTTTGTGATAATGCGTATTCAATAATGATGATGGGAATAATAATGATATTAATGCTAATAATTAGAACAACTAAAAAGTTTTTAAGCATTTAACCCGGTCATATACATTTGTATTTTTATTGAGCTTTGCAAAGTGCCAGTTTGTGTTTCTCCCCATGAGGTTTTCTGCAGGTTTCCTATCACCCTCCAACAACATGCATATTGGGGTTAGGTTGATTGGAGACTCTTAATTGACCGAAGGAAGTGAATATTAGTGTCAATGGTTGTTACACTGCCTCCTGTCCAACGTTGGGATTGGCTCCAGGTCCCCAGTACGGATATTGGATGGATAAACTTTCCATTTTTGGGTTTGTGATAAAAAGGCCTGCTACCACAGATATCCAAAATGTTCCACACATAAACAACATGTCCTCTGAGGACAAGCTGAGCAGTGAGGACGCTCAGGCAGGGGGTGGTGGCTCTGTGGCTTTCCAGTCCCATGTGATGCCCAGACAGAGCTCACTGCCAACCCTAACCCCCTAACCCTCACTGCCAACACGCTAAGTCTTCCATGACCAGGACTGCTGTCCACAGATTCCTATTGGATTTCCTCGTGCTCCTCGTGAGACTTGAGCCTCCAGAGTTTGGTTTCGTCCACGTCACGCAGTCAGCGGACACTATTCCCAGCTATGGGCTCCAGAACGTCAGATCTGGAGCATGCTATGACATTCAGGGCCGGCTTTCATTCCTGCCTCACACACTGACACTTTGTTCACTGTCACACTCCGACAGGACGTGCTGAGAAAACAAAACTTGGGCACAAACACTATGCACCCCCACACATGCAGATGCAGATGCACACACACACACACACACACACACACACACACACACACACACACACACACACACACACACACACACACACACACACACACACACACACATACATACATACATACCCTCCCTTCTGTAAACTACTCAGCTGGAAGAATACTGTGTCAGCCATTGCTCAGTGGGAGAGGGAGGCAGAAAAAAACAGAAAGACAGAAAATAAGCTCAGATAAAGAATTGAATATGTAGGAGAGAATTTATGAGGAAGACGGCATGAAAGATGCACGGCGACATGAAGGAATATAAGGAAGGAGAAGAGAGTGAGGTCTCAGAAATAGACTGAGACAGAACAACAGGGATGTGTGGAGGGGGGAGAAGAAAAGGGAAAGATGTCCAAAAAAAAAAAATGAGAGCATCAGTCTTTGCTGGTCCATTTGGCATTCCTCTCGCTGTCCTGTCTGTCTTGTCCAGCAACTTCACTGTGCAGCTCAGCTATTCGAAAAGCCTCTCACATAGCCTTTCACATTGGATTCCAACATTTTCATGCACTTCCTCCCACTTCATCTTACGCTCGCTGTCTCCCGGTCTCTTAACCCCCTACTGCCATCTCATCTCCTCAGTGTGCAACTTTTGCCACAGGGGGAAAGTTTCTGCATATGTGAGTGATTTTCACATCCCCCTCTCCATTCCTCTTCTTCACCACAGCGAGGAGTCGACGTTTCTAAAAAAAAAAAATCTACGTTACACTGGCCAGGTTCTTCTGAATATAATGAAATATATGCAAAAGCTTTTTCTGTTATTGACTAAATGCTTTTGCATAAACCGACCTGTCCGCACATTATCTCTCTATAACCCCCATCCAGCATCATCTAATGAAGCAGGGAAAGAACACTCCCGTGTTATATAAGGCATGGGGTGAGTTTAATTAAACAATGCTAATGAGCAACTAATTAAAAGCTTTCCAATCAAAACAAGTCAGTAATTACCTGGAGCAGAGATGGGTAATGAGCACACTACAATAACTGGCAGACAGGCAAACCCATGGAGACCCTGAGTAGATCAATTCCCTCAGTATTAATGACCGCTCTCTTTTCTCTGCCGGCCTCTGCTCTTCGTCTCTCTCTGCTCCAGCTCTCAATACGTCGGACCGCAGAGAGGATGAATGGGGGCTGACATGATGCCTGGGAAGGAGCTCTTGAGGAAATACTGTAGCTCCAGTGTTGAGAGAAACATCAAACATGCTTCTTGTGTCACTCACTAAAATGTCTTTCTCGTCCTCCCCCCCCCCCCCCCCACACACACACACACTTCCTCTTAGTGCTGTATGACTTTGACATCTGCTGAAACATGGTCGGGCTGGGCGATAAAACAATATCAATAATTATCCCACTATGATTTTCCCCAACAGGAATTTGATCTTTAGCAGATTTGCAAATTTTTTGAAGACAGACAGACAGACAGACGGGCTTTTCATCACAGTGTCACAACGAAAGTATTCCAATGTTCGGCTGTGGAAACTCTCTGACTTTAACTTGCACAGAATACTTTAGTTTCCTAGTTAGTCAGACTCTCAGACAGATTTATTTTTTTTTAAATACGAGGACACATAGCTCCATATAATGATCTCGCCTTTCATCCAGCCGCTCTGCTCTGTGCTTTCATTACTATGATTATGCTCATTTTCTCATACAGGGGAAATGAGAGGCATAAGTTTACTCCAAGGGCTGTTTTTTACCGGCATGTCGAGTCCTCAACTAAAATGGCCCTTTTAAGTCTTAAGGAGCAAACGTCATCTCCTGACTTGTGCATTCAAAATTGTTCTTGATTTGACATGATGTTCGATAAAATGAGCCACTTTTGAAGTTACGGCAAAAACATTTCCATTCCCCCAGCTATAGCCGTTAGAATATAACCACCTCTGCAACCTGAGTGCAAAATAAACTGGAGGCATTGAATGAGATAGTTGTTGTGAAGGGATTTTATCCATCCAAATTGTTTGTACTTGAATGGAGTAGTTAGACTTTGAAGAGGCCTTTTGAGAATTGGAAAAAGCAACCCTCGGGTTTAACATTGTTCAGCCATGTTTAATGATCCAGATCACACTGTGAGGTGTTGTAAGGCTTTTTCATTCATATTAACCGTTTATCCTCGTCCGACCAAGTTTAATAATTTCAAAAATGAAGCAGCCATTTCATTTCCTGCTATTTTCTTGGTTTTCATATATCAACCAAGAAATCTGGACTAATGCAGGTGGCTGTTTCCTGTAAAAATGCAGGAAATTAGTTTTAAATCACTTTTTTTCCCCCTTCCTATAATCCAAGTTTGCTCCTCCAGTTTAATACATAACGTTCATTAAGTCTGCAGGGCCCAGAAAGCAGAGCACGGCACGCGCACACAACACACACACACACACACACACACACACCTGTCACACATGGATGCATTGATATAATCCATAATCAATGTCTCTCTGTTAAACACTCTCATTCTTAAAGTTCTGGTAAAAACAAAATAGGGCATGATAAACATTTCAACAGCAGGGCATTGTGGTACCTTCCCACTGATGGTATACCATGCAACACTTCCTCTGTTGACTCTAATCTCATTCTCCTCTCCTCCACTGGTTCCTTTGGTCTCTGTTTTCCTCTCTAAATGCCATTTGGCTGTGTGGGGGAAACCTCTCTAAAGTAATTCTCTACAGTGATGCAATGGTCTTCATTTTCCGGCCACAATGACAGGTCGATGCCCGTGACTGGGCTCCCTTTTCTCTGAGTGACAGGGTCACTACCACAGAGGCAGATGGAATCACCATATCTAAACCACAGTGATGCCATGGGATGTAACCATGGCATACCTCTTGCTGCATCCACTCTGCGTGAATGCAAGTAGGACTGGCAGGTGAGAGGAAGGAGGAATGGAACACTGGAGTGTGAGTGTGAAATTCTACTGATAGAAAAAGAAGCCCAGAGGCCTGTGAGATAAGACGGGAAGAACAGGAGATGGGGAGGAAAAAAGAAGAAAGGAGCAAAATGGGGAGCAAGGAAGTGATCAGAATGTAGTTAGACACAGGAATATGATGAATGGCCAGAAAGAACGAGGCAGGACATGTGGGATATCCAGAGATAGATCCAGCGACGGGGAAGAAAGAGAGATAAATAGATGGATAGATAGCAATGGCCTCTCGGCAGTTTTCTTCCTTTTGATCCTCTCCTCACGACTAAAAAGATTATCAGTTTCTCAGAAATGCCTCAGTCAACAGGGAGCAGTCGGCATCATCTGTTTCCTCTTGTCTCTCTTTTTCTCTCAAGCAATTTGACAGAAGGCTTTTTAATGCATGTTATTGTTATTCTCTATACGGTGTGCATAGAGGTGGTGTCTTACTAAATATCTACTTGTCATGCTTAGACAACCTTCATTCTTTTACATTCAGTGATAATGCATGACAGGTATTCTTAATGAAACCACTGTCTGCTGTCTATACTGTTTAACATACCACGATTATTACATTTCCCAGATGTACCTGCAGCACATATACACACACATACTGAGCCTGTGGAAGTTATTCCTCCTTCCTCCCTGCTCTCCTCACCCTGGATGTGTGAACCATTTAACCAGGTAGGCAGATCAAACCAGTATTTGCTGTGGGCTATAGCTGCAGCTCAACTCCTGCACATTAAATACTAATCCCACCATATATTTTAGCTGAAATGTTAAGAGAGGAAAACAAAAAAAGAATCTCCTGCTTTGAAAAAAGCAAGGCATACATGCAAGTACTGATCAAGCCAACGTTTTATTATTCATGAGCTGATGAGGCATATGAAACAATGGAAAGCCCTTAAATGTTGTGCTAGAATGGAAGTAAGCATCCAAGACACAACAACCCTCCCAATACTGACAAATGTGGAATTGTTGGCTTTCTTAGCCTGCAGCTGAATTTACAATCCAATCTTACTGCAGCAGAGGAGCGTGTGAGGGGACAAGGTCACATTCAGACATCCATTTTGAATGTCACACACTCAAAATGTAAAAATTAATCATTTAGTAGATTTCGTCAAACCAGTGCACACAAACCTAAGCCAGTTATACTCGCCCGAGTGGTCAAGTTAAGTGCGGTCTTAAATCTGTGCCGGACAGATTCTGAAGACAGGTCTTGAGGTTGATAAACTTTAACAAAGACCAAAATTCTTCATGGACGGACATTTAAATGGAAAATGGATTAGTGCCAGTCCATGAGAATACTAAGAGAGAATGAGCATACAAATTAAGCTGTCTACCCACAACTACATGCATTATGTTTCTCCAACGACACTGGAGAACTGTCTTCGAGGACAAATGATCTTCTCTGAGCTCATTAGACAGTGGGTCATTAAGTACATTCACACAAACACACTAATCACAGATTCAAGTTTAACCTCGACCCCCGAAACCTTAACCATCAAGTTCAAAGTGACAAATGCAATACTATGTATAGACAATGGGATGGAGCGGTATTCTGTAAGTAGATATGACGCATAGCAGTAATAATAACTATAGTACTAACAATAATGCATCATGAATGGAGGTTGAGGCTGTCTTTATAGTTCACATAAGAGTGTCCATGGTGATGGCTTCTGTTGTACAGTCCAAATGTTGTGGGGACAAAAGACCCATGCGTCCGCTCCTTAGAGCAGCGTGGGAGGAGCACAGCGTTGCTGAAGGAGCTCCCCGGGGCACAACTGGGACTCGTGCAGGCAGTGGGATGTATTGTCCAATTTTGTTCTTCCTCTCACTCGCTACCTCGGGGGTGTCCTGGGGGTACCCTAGTAAAGATCCAGCCCTGCTGATCCGTGTATTCAGCTTTTCCTTCCAGCTGATGTGCCACTACCCCGACCAGACGACTGCAAAGTGTCTGAGTGGGGAAGGGTTGACTCTGGCCTTTCTTGAACACAGTTATGTTGCCATCCTTCCCACTGCAGCCTGTTGAGATGATCACCCAGGTATCTGTTGGCCTGGAGCGCCTCGGGCTCCATCCCCAGCTGACTGACCTGGCAGATTATAGCTTTGAAACACGACCTGCAGCTCTTTGGTCTTTTTCGCGTCGAGCTTGAATTTCTCTGGCACCACTCTGCAAGTCTCATCACTATTGATGATGCCAACAATTATGAGTAACCAGAAAAATACAATGGAGCCATGAAGGTTCCTTGCGGAGCTTTTGCACAACTACGTCCATGATAGGAACAGAAAAATGGAGATGATAAATTGCGGAGAAAACCCCACCTTTCTTTCTATTCATCATTCATTAACTATTCATCATCATTAATGGAGTATGTGTATTTATCTGTGTTTGGTGCACTATGCTGGGGACCTGGATTTGTGCTTGCAGCTAGAAGGGTTTTCCTGTGAAGATGTGAAGCTTCAGCCTCTGCAGGACAAAGCAGCAGAGTCTGGCAGACAGTTACCTCAGATCACACTCCATGTATCTACCTCCTCTCTCGACTACTCTCATCTCCTGTCCTCTCTTCCCCACTTTTCTCCTCCTCTGTGAGGCAGGGGGAAGGAAACACAGATAAGGCTGCTTCCTCAGAAATCACCCATCACAGCCCGGTGATGTGTTCAGCTTTGCTGTCTGAGAAACGCTGAATTTGTCAATCCAGTTCAACTGAAATAAATATGTGAGCTCAATTTGAGCTGCCGTTTTAAATGAGACGAGGGCTGTAGGTGTATGGATAACAGAGTGTGTGCTGCATAGCTCAAATGGGCAACAAATCATGTTCTGCAGCTTTTATTCTTTCTTTTTTTTACACTGAGATTAACCCAGAGTAAAGACCTTCATAACCTATTATCAGAGGACATTCATCAGTAGCAGCAAAACAGACTGATTTGTATCAAGGTAAGATTGCTCTCTGGGGCTTTATCACAAACTCCCTCAGCTACATACCAGCGGAGAGATATAACTCCTTGTTCTCTGCAGTTGTGCGACGAAAGGCCATCATAAATTATAATAAAACAGCATGGCAAGACCCAGTGCACGGTTATTACCAAATCTGTGGTTATAAAGCACTGACATAATTGTGCATAATGCATATTTATTACTTACAAACCAAAGGGGGAGTGATTATTTATTACCTCATTGTGAGAGAGGTATATATATGTGGGAGTCGCAGAGGATGAATCCCAGTTATCTACAGACTCTTTACTCGCTGTACTATTTAAAGCCCAAGTACAGATGATGAACAGCTCTGTCTCGGTATCCATTCAATGTTTCGTTCAGGTGAACCTTGGGCCATCGGGGGGCCTCTTATTCACGAAGACAATTCCTGATCTTCAGAAGCTGTAGTCACTCTCGTATCCAGTGCATCCTCCACCTTGGTTGACTAAGTGTTTATAAGAAACGTCTGCCTGCTCTGTTCTGTCTCCGTGGAATGCCTGGGAGAGATGTAGCGCTGCTGTGTTGCGTTGATGTTTTATGCTCTATCTGGGACACATCTCTTACTAGCATGCCACAGCCTAATGGTATCACAGATGAAGTGATATGATTGGAACAGATGGTTCTAAGTTCACTCGCTACAACTCAGGATTCCTGCGAAGTCCCAGAATAGACTCCAAAGGACAAAAGTGCCAATGGTGACAATCATTGAGGTGTGAACTGTTAAACTGGAAATGTCCAAATGAGTCGTTCACGCTGGCGAATCTTCTAAGTGCAGCCGAAGACTTCTGGAGAGCTCATTCTTTTTTGGGTGAACTATTCTTTTAAGTTTGGGTTTACCAATCACCTTTCAACTACTGGACTAATTACAGCAAGCCTTAGTGGAAGGATCACGTATGGGTAAGGGCATGCAGATGGGGAAGACTGGAATCAAACCGCTGACCTTCTGGTTGGAGGACGACCACTCTACCCCTCAGCCACAGCCGGCTCTGTTTTTTTCGCCCTTTTCACCAATTTTCCAGGAAATAAAAACCCGGACCTTGATATAAAAAGGAGGAATATTGAAGGGGCTGAAATCCAGTGTGTGTACAGTGTGTAAACTTAAGTCCTGCTTCATTGAATTTAAGAGGTCTATTGGCCCTTGTTGGAGGAATGAGTTTTTTCCGAGTGCCATTCTTGTTCTTTAAATCAGTCAGACAATACTTTTCAAAATTGTAAACATAAAATAGCAATAGTAATAACTGAAACGAGCCACAGTAAAACACACTTCTAGAGAAGTTGAGTTTTATTCCCACATTCATTTCCAAGAACCAAATATATCTACAACCTGCAGTGGCTTCAACACCCTACTATCTCTCGCTGCTTATCAGAAAACCCCTAACGCTCCACTGAGAGGACTAATTATCTGCACCACTATCTCCACCCGCCCGGTCCTCGGTGAGTCCAAGGCGAGCAAGACGCAATCCCTAATTCTCACTGTCAGATGCAACACTGATGAAAACCTCCTCCTGGATCAACAAGGCAGACTGGAGTCTGAAACTTCCCTTGTTATGGGACATGAAGCCGTAGCTGAGCTGCTGGAGTGAGCCGCGTGGACAGAGTGGCTAATTTAACATGTTGTACTACAGGACTGATTGTGACACCTGGGAAAAGGGCTGCGCTGTACACGTTGCCCCTCTCCAATCAGGAAGACATTCCTCTCGTCTCACAAGTGAAATACAATTATCCATTATTACCCGACAGCATCCTAAATGTCAGGCCTGATTTGTAAATGATATGCTACTCCTAATTACGCTGATATTTCCAAAAGCAAAACAAACCTCTCTCCCTCACTCGCCGCCATCACAGGGCCCCTACCCTTCGCCTTATCTCTCGCTTTCCTTTTCATATTTCAGATTGTGCTGCCTTTTGGGGGAAAAGAGTAATTCCATTAGTGTGTAAAGCACTTAAATCTAACATTTAACTCAACTAACAGGTGCCCTTTCATTTCCTGGGGTACCGATGACCTAAAGCTTTCAACAGCTGTAAATAAGAATCAGAGTTAGCAACTGAAATCCTGAGACTGGAAAAAAAAAAAAATCAAGGGGGTGGAAATGAATGAGGAAAATACACCCAGAACACGGCAGTAAAATGTCAGCTGTTCTAGCGGAGCTGCCAAATGTTCACCTACTGTACAAGTTAACACAACATAGCAGCAGCACAGCAAAATGCAGGCTCAGGATTCCTGGAGGTGTGAAACTTTGCCAGAGATATACACTAATCATTCAAAAACCGACAGCTGTGTTAAAACTTTGGCCACCGTGTCCATTAGCTTAAAATGCCTGCGAGACGGATGTATTTAAGTACTGAGCGATACTAACGTGTTCTAAGGATGTGCCATGGTGATACTACGTGAGTTTACTACGGGGGTTAAGACAGCCTTTGAGCTACGTCAAATGAGTCTCCTGGCTCCAATAGGCAGCATTGGCCCTGAGGGTCAAAGAATATGTCACGCCAAGACATCTCACGGGAGATGAAAGATCGTCTCCACATCTTAACCCACTGGGTATTACTATCATCATTAGAAATGTTTTTCACAACATAGCCCTGGGATAGAATAAATGAGCCTTTAGACAGAGCAAATGACCGGTCTGAGGAGGGCCCTGCTTCACCACTGTAAGGGCAGAACTCCATGAGTCCCCTGCCTCCATTAAAGGAGACAATGTGATTCGCTTTTGTGGCCTCCCCACGGCCCTCTCTCAGTGTGAGATGAGTTGAGTCTTCAGCTGCAGCCACCAGAGAGACATACAGACAGCCATACCGACTTCTGCTACTGCCATTCAGATGTGGAGACTGAACTAAAAAAGTTGGCACATCTGAAAGACGCCACGTCCGCAGAGAGATCACATTAGGGCTCCAGACGGTCTGCAAGAGGAGCGTGGGCTAGTCAGTCCAGATCTGAGAACTACCCGACAAAGAGCCAGCCGTCGCAGGGTAGACTCAGGCATCCCATTAGCCTTTGAGTTTAAATGTCAGTGTCTGCACTGGCCTAATTCAGCAGGCTATTTGCCTCTTCCCCCTGAGACCCGGAGTACAAACATATAAACAGAAGCAGGAAAAATAAGTCAAATGTCACGTGAGACTATTACAATGAAATACAAACAATTGAAGAAAGTATGAGTATATACAAAATGTTGTTTCATCAAAGCTATTCATTGTAAACTCATAGATTGTGTCTATGCTCATAAACGTACAATATGTGTAATTTAATGTGCAAGTGTTGGTAATTGCACACTGGGATTGTCCTGGTTGCTGCAGCCAGGGGTCCTTCCTGAGTGTGGCCCCTGATGCCTGAGTGCTTTGTGTGACATTTTGTGGTAAAGGCCATTGTAAACAAAAGCATCTCCACCAGGACCAACAGCACAAATTCTCTACCTTCCTCAGTGAAATGATAAACTCCTCCTAATGTCTCCTTTATCAGTCGTTTACAGTTATCTCAGCTGTGGTTCAGGTCAATACATATGTTTTAGAATTGATAAAACGGTTGCTTTAGAAACTCCTTTCAGACAGAAGAGGCCACCATTAGAAATATGCCGTTCATGACCATCGCATGAGAATAAGGGCTAGTGGGTTGAGTCGGGTTTGTAGATAAAAGCATATTTTTGGGGTCGGGTGTTACAGGTTTGCTTTCATTACGGGTCGGTTAGGTGCGAATAAAATAAAACCTTGAATGTAGGTTTCGTGGTTTCTCAGTGAATTTAGAAAAAGCTGAAATAAAAACCTCCTCCAATTTTCCAGGTTAAAGAGTTGAGAGAACTATAGACTTCTCAATCTCCCATTACTTTTCCAATAAGCTCTATTCCCAGTAACTGGTGAAGGGCTGTCCAGGCGTTATGCATACAAATAGACCACTTAAAAGAGGAAAAAACTTCTTACTTTGTTTTATGTAAACCTCTGCAAAGCAACCTATTTAAGACAGATGCCACAGTTGGTCCATTAAGGAGCCATAACGCCGGAGACAAATGGACGCTGAGGAGGACAGTTTGTGAGCCAACACACAACTGAGTACCAATTTATACACTCCAAACATGGCAACAGAAGCTAACTGCTGCCAAAAGCCTGGCACAGCACGCGACTGACATGCAAAGCACTCGCAGAGCACTTGCTCTCTTCCTCTCTGTCTCCGCACTAATTGCATGCATGCTGTTTAAGCAGGCATAAGTATACTCCAGCCAATTTGTTGGACAATAGAATCTCATTAATGATATCTGCATTGTGCTCCCCAGTCCATACTACACCCCCTTTCACTGTAACACACCATCACTAGTCACACAGAGTGGGTGCACTATTGGTTTGGATTTAACTGTCCCCATTGTCTTCTGCGTTGTATTTATTACCTTAAAATACGTTGTCTCTCGCATATTTACACATCATATATAGCACCCAAGGAATCTGATTGAAAGGGTAGGAGAAATTCATTTTCAGTGTTGACTTGAGTTTTCACCATGGCAACACATTGTTCACTGGGTTTCCATGCACATTCAGAAAAGGGCAAAAACAGTTGGAGTCATTGTCCTTCCTTGCGAGGCCATTCATCTTATCCAATCCCAAATTGCAATTAGCCCAACACATGCCGCCACAGTCTAAATCACATCCAGCATTTCACTGCGACCGTGGTTCACCAATCCCATAATACACATTCCACGCGGCCGACCTCACCCCCCCCCCCCCCCCCCCTTCTCCCCTCACACCCCCAGTGAGGTCATCTGTCTGGGTTTGAGGCTAACCTCTTCACCATTGGCTGCGCTCTGCGGTGCAATGTGAAGCTTTGACATTAGCGAAGCGAATCTGAGCTCGAGCAACTGGCAGCAATCAAGCAATTAGGACACCAGTGTGGTCACAGTGGTTTTAGCTTCAGTACAGTTAATGGTAACATTTCCTCCTCATTTCAGCAGCAGGGAGAGACAGTCACTTAGTTATAGAAAGGCTGAGTCTGACACAAGATGACACTTTTTCAAAGATAGAAACAGACACACTTTTATTCTGCAAATACATAATTTTAAATATTCAAAATCCATTAAGAAACACACAGCAGTTTCACTGTGATGCCCTCTGGCTGTTATTGTTAAGAAATTTGATTAAGCTGCTATTATAACTTTTAAAAAGACAGAATGATTAAAATTAAATACAGACAAACATATTGTCTGTGGAAATGAAATCACACTCTTAAGCTCAATTACCCCAGTTAGAGCTCAGTGGGATATGGAAACAAACACATATCCAAAATCATACAAGAAAAGGGAGAGAGAGAGAGACACAAAGGACAAACTGAGACGCATTGAGACTGATGAAAAATGCAGGAAGTCGTTTTAGTGGTGGCGGCGATTTCGCGAGGGAATTCACACAATTGTTGACTTCCATGTTGAGAGAGACAATGAGTTCAGCTTCATTGACTTCTACAGAGCCAGTGAAGCACAGTAATTACCATGGCTCAGACAAAGGAGGCGCTACCACCACAAACATCCAGCACTGTGGCGTCAAAGACACTAACAAACACACACACACAAACCCACACACACGTAAACCGTAGCTACATTTTTAACAAACACACATGGGCACACAAGAAATATATACAGTAGCAAGGCAGAGATTATTCTTCAGCCCAAGCAGCGGAAGAAGAGCGGAGGCAGTTGCAATTGCAAATGATAGAGGCAGATAAACAATATCATCTGAGGTAGGAATGTGTGTGTTACAGAAAAGAAACACATAGTACGAGGGGTATAAGGAAAAAATGAGAAACGAGGATCTCCAAACAATCTAATCTGTCCTTGAGTGCCCTCCTGCTGCAGCATTGTTCCTTCAGATAAGTTGGGCGGCGCTGCAGAGGAACAGTCAGGAGGAGAGGAGAGAAAAGGCAAAATCAATGATAAGTCTCCACTTGACTAAAAAAAAGGACTGAGGTGGAGGGAGGAGTTGGAGCAAACGGAAGGGGAGGAGAGGAATAAGGAGACGGGCATCAAGTGGGAAGTCTGATTTGCATGTTGCGAATAAAAGAGACATCAATGCAACAATAATTAACTTTCCAGAATATCATAATGTGTAAACACATCTTTACGCTTCTGAACATCCAAGTGTGTATTTTAATTCGCTGGGAAAATTGTCTCTGTGGCCGATTAATAGGTGGCGGAGAGAAAACGAGCCCATTCCTCCAAGTCAAAGATAAGCAAATCCCTTTTCCCCCGATGATGACATGAGAATAGTCTTTGCTAAATGTGCAGACATCCCATCAGATAGGTGTAATATATACAACCTCTTTGTCTTCCAGCTCAGGTCACCCATCCAGGGCCCGTTTAATTCATTAAGCCCTATCTTAAGTGGCTGAACTGATGGACTTCCATTATTCCAAAAAGTTTCAGAGCGAGTCCTCCAATACAATCACCTCCCAGCACTGGTATCTAAATTAAAGTTAAATATTTAGTAAATCTTTCTAAAACTGCCCGAGGGACGAGGCTGCATGTTTTATGTGTTCGTTTCCGAGATAAATCTGAGTGCAAACAGTTGAAGAAGAAAATCATTTGCCATGAGTCTGTGCTGTTCCCTGTCTAAACATTCAGCGGTTAGGGAGAGAAGGGAAGCTTGTACATGTGAAAAAATGTGACACACACACACAAACAAACACACAAACACACACAGAGTACTTCATGCTGGATTTACAACAAGACAAACATTCATTTTAACATTTCAGGGGAAAAAATTAAGGTGAGTATTTTGGTGCAAATGTCTGACAGATGCCGATTTTTGGTGTAATAATGAATATGAAAATTAGAAAGTAAAATATTGGCAATAGTGATTATTACAAAATAAATGTCAATGATTCCAAATATGTTGTTGTTAAAGGAAACGTGGGAAATAAACACACAAATACAACCAATGATATTCGACTTAAAAATAATATTGAAAAGCCCTGTGTGAGCACTGTTTATCCTGTACAATAGAAGTTTTCATATCCCAACCATCTGCAAACAAACGGTAACACCCATACGTCTGTGAGAGGCTCATATCGGATGTTTTTTATCATCGGCCAACTGATAAATCAGCTCTGAAGTCACCAGATCAGTGAAGGAGATCATGTCCACACTGTTGGTAAAAGGGGGACGGCTGTAATACTGGATAGAATCTAAAACCTTCAGACAAAGAGGAATTAAAAAACAAAGATGCTGGCAAGACAGATGTGAAACCAAGGACAATCACTCATTGATTCATTCCATCAATAATACTAATTGCTATTCCGTTCCATACTTTGCTCAGCTGCCTTACACTGCGAGTCCACAAATTTCACTTTCCTCATTGTGGTACTGACAAGGCCCAGACATGAGCATTGTTTAGGAACTCGATCAAAGAGTGTAGACAGAGAGGTTAGATTTGAATGTGCCACAGATGAGTGGCAGGGATCCTCCTCTACCGGACTGGACTGATGCCACGCTCGCTGCTGTGTCTGCAGGTTTTGCTTCAGTTCTCCAAACTGGAAAAAAAAAAAACCCGCCATGTGAGGAGTCGACGCTCAGTTAAAATGCGGCATTACTCATTGTTTACATCATCTGAACAAATCACTGAGGGCTGCTCCTCACTGGTCTGGTTGCTGCTGCCAGGCTTCATTAATTATCAGAGGAGGATTTCCAGACTAAATTTCTTATACTTAAAGAAACTCTCTCTCTCTCTCTCTCTCTCTCTCTCTCTCTCTCTCTCTCTCTGCACACTGACCAACAGATACCTACTTATTCATCCATCCACCTATCCATCCATCTTAAACCTCTTCTCACACACACATGCAGTGCACGGAGAGAGCAGTGCTCTGTTAAACTGAGGGAGTTTCTTTGTTTTTTGGCACAGATTAGTGCTTCAGCTGTGAGGACAGGACAGCCCAATTTGTCAAGAGGGTGCACGGAGCTAATCACATCAAAAGAAACTGCTGCCCGGGATAACATCAGCCCACAAGCAGGAGACCTCGGTCATTAGTCCACATCTGCAGGACAAATCACTGCTGAATGCTGATATACTTACGCGCGAGCAGGATCATGCCCAGTAAAACTCGCAGCGTGGTATTGACGCAAGATAAACAACGCCGAGCAAATTTGATGGGATGAATGGAATGTGATGCCATGTTTAACTTCGGGAATTTTCTTCTGTTCGGTGGCTCGCGCCGTAAATCTCCAAATGGTAAAGTGGTGCTGCAGTGTGCACTGCGGCAATCATGTGTATGCAAATGTGTATGTGCTTCAAAGAAAAATGGCTTTTCTCTATGGCACAGTTACATTTAGAGTGCCTTCACCCCTCCTCTGCTCGAGTGGAAATATGGATCAAATGGATGAAAGATGTTTCCGCCACTTCTCCATAAGAAGGAGCAGACATCTATGAAGAATATTCTACCTTCTTAGCTTTAACAGAACAGACTGGTGCCCTTCACTGCAGTATCATTTGTCTCCATTTTTTTCTTCCTGTCCAGTGGATATCACATCCGACTCAGCATTTCAGCACATCCTCCTCTGAGAAAACAAGCCTCCTCTAGGGCTTTGTTGGGCAGAGACACGATGACGGTTAGAAGACAGACTGCTGGCGATTTAAACTGCCATTGGACCAGAATGCTGCCAGTTGCTGGTTGGGAACCAAACCACTAAGACGCTTATTTACTTAAGAGTCATTAAAGGGATAGTTTACCCAAAAATGAAAATTCCCTCATTATCGACTCACCACTATGCCCGGAGCCGCGTTCACGTTCTCTCTCTGTCTGTCTGTCTGTGTTTTGTTTATCTGGAAACCCATTCATATTATCACCCTCACACTCGGCATGTGTATTGTTAAGGGCCCAAGGATGTGCAGTGTGTAATTTGATGCAATTTAAACAAGGACTGAGTCCTGCAGGTCACTTTTACACCTTCAGAGAGAAAACTGCAAGCATGATCACCACAGGCCAAACAAACAGCCCGTTCCAAAACAGGCGCATTTACATCAGGCACTGCACTCGTGGTCTTGATCGTCAGAAAGTGATAGCTGCACTTGCTAATCCCAGAAAAAACAAAGAAAATATGTGTGTGTGTGTGTGTAGTGTTTTTATTGTTACATACCTAATGAGGTGGTCATCAGTAACATCTATAAGAACAAAGCCTCTCTGACTGGCAGCTAATTCAAGCTCACACACGTTGCCTTTCACGTGGCTGAGCAGGCGTCGTTACGCTCCGCTCGACTCCCGTGATTCCTTTTCATGATAGATACTGACAATGTTGTTGTTGTGAGGTACTGTAGCATGATGAGGCCAAGCCTTTTATCAACATTTCCACTGATTATTATTATTCTGCTTCCACGTTTCATTCTCTCTCCTGTTTGTCTCATTCAGTGGAAGAGAAAACAAACTTTCTGAAGTTCAATCGTCACCAACCGGCACCTTCGATTTCACACACACGTACGCACTGGAGTCCGTTGCAGGCAAAGTAGACGTACACTCATTGTGATGCGTAAAGAGACAAACAAAGAACACATCCAAAACCTATTTTCTTAAAACACAACAGGGACTGTCAAATTGCTGTCACTAAACTTTGTGATTTACCAAACTATGAATAATTTGTGCATAAATTAAGGGGAACGGATAATGAGAAATGCCAGGCTTTTGTGATGAGAGGAAATGGAACGCAGCAGTGGCCAATCAACTCATGGAGATTGGAAATAGAATCACCAACCTCACCTGAGAAGAGAAACATGCGGGGATGGAAATCCTGACTGGAGAGTTAATAAGCTTCCGTGGCTCTGACCAGCTGTAAATGAAGGGGCGGGGAGACGGGGCTGCTACGGATAAGATGCACTGCTCCGTCTCTCATTGCTGGGGGGGATTCGGTTTCTCTGTTTGAAGGTCTAATTCTTGTGATCTGTCATCTCGTGCCGCCCCTGCTGCCCAGTGTGCCCCCGCAGGACGATGTGATTGACTGCAGCCAACGCTCAGTGGGCACGGAGGCCAAGTCTAACAGGCACAGGATACTCATCTATATCCATTAAAGAATTTGGTTCTGATGGAACGGTTAAATATCAGGGGGCTGCGGTGCCAGCCATTTTGTCCAGGTCTCCCCCCCCCCCCCCGCCTCCCAGCACCACCACCACATGCTGTTTGCATCTATTAACAACAGAAATCAAATGTGTCATGGCAGAGTGCTGACATTTTCTTACACTGTGTCTTTTCATTTAGCTCTGGGGCACTGCAAAGAGTCTGCCAAATACCTTTCTCATGTGGAAGACACCGGCCATGAGGAAAAAACCACTGAGGGATCAACACTGCAGAGACTTCAGAGGATCTCGGTTTTATCAGGTGCCGGTGGTCGGTCAGCGGTGGTGCTGACACCCAGGCAATATCACAATAATCTCCTTATGCTCCCACACCCTCTCTCCGTCTCCAAATCTTTCTCTTTCACCCCCACAGCCCGGGGGGTGTCTGCCTGGGAGGCACGTCAGCATGTATCTCCCTGCAGTCTGTCTCTCTGCCACTGTGGCAAATCAATTCTTAATAAACCATCTGAAGGCTTCCTCTGCTCTACCTTTCATTTCCCCTCCTCGAAGCTGCAGGGCAAATTAGTCAGCCAAAAGGATGGGGGGGGGGGGGGGGCAAGCAGCAGAAGAAAGCAACCGAGAGGGGAGGGTGAAAGAAAAAAGAAGCAAGCGAGCAAACACCTCCAATTAAATTAACAAATCACTGTTCTTAATTAATCTGGGAATTTCCACAGAACTGTGGGTTTGGGACGTGACTGACATGGCTCGAGATCCCCTGCATCTACTCTTTGTTAGTGCTGCTGGGCTGGAGAGGCAGAGAGAGGTAAAGGAGGAGAGGAAAGGCAGATGAAAGCTTAATAAAAACTCTCCGCAGAGCTCCCTGAGCAGAATAGCGAAGCCGTTGCCCCCTACCCACCTTCCCCCCAAACCCACCCCTACTTTGGTTTCTTCTTCCTCCCACTCCCTCATATTCTCATCACCCCCCCCCCCACCCCCTTTACTTGGCTCCATCTCTCCTCCCTCTACAACAATCTATATCTTTCGACCCCTCCTTCCCTCTTCAACCCTTCTTCTCCCTTTCAAATTTTCCCAGCTGTCTGAAAACCGGTGTTTGCTAATGAGGTGTGGGATTGACAGCTGGATTACACCTTCGCTTTGTAATCCTTTCATTTCTGTATTTAGGGTAATCACCTACGCCCATCAGCCCCCCCCCCCCCCCCCCCCCCCCGACCTGGGCATTGTTTCCTGCCCCTGGGGACAGTCGATGCGTCTGCGTCATTTGATTGTATGTGACTAACCTTAGCCCAAGCCCCAGTTCATAGGAGGGCAATAAAACATTCATTATCTCCACTGAACACCGAGGCAAACAATATATGCCAATCATCATGCAAGACCACCAACACTCTGCTGCATAGTTCATGGACCCATGAAAGGTACAGAGTGAACCCATCTTTCTGTCCTGGCACAGTGAACGTGTCTGCTGCTTGCCAACCTGTCTGCAGCTCCTCATCCTCTTTTTATTTTACCTCAGAGATGAGCAAACAGTGTCTTTCCCTTCTGCTCCTCCAGCCATTCTCCTCCTCCTCCTCCTCCTCCTCCTCCTCTGTCTCTCCTCCCTCTTCCCTCCCTCCCTCACTGGAGCTCGTTCCCTATGCGGCCACAGGATTCACTTTGTTTTTGATCATTCTCAGACTCAGAGCTACACAACTTATCTGCTTCTCTACGTTCTCCCAGGCCCAGAGGAGGAAAGCGGGGCCTTTCATTACCCTTGCTCCGCGCCGCCTCCTCTGATGTGCTGAAAAAGACAATAGACAGATGGGGAGAGGAAGAAGAAAGGATTCTGACCAGTGTGCTTTTAAAAGCGTGTTGGTCCCAAGGCTTGAAATGGCTGGTTCACTAGCATACATTTAGTCATGGAGTTCCACCAATCGTATTACAAGGCCTTTTGTAGCCTTACAAGCAGAGACATGCTGCACTGTACTGATTTACAGCATTTAGCTTCTGAATCCAAGTTGTATAGAATAACAGCAAAAGCATAGTTAAAGGGATTCAATGAGAACAGATACTTCAGTACCAAGTCGATGGCAAAAAAAATGTTGACAGTACTGTATGCACCAAACAATACCACAAGCTGCTGCAGGATGGTTGCCTGCTCTCACACATACATAGAGACATATTCACATTAATGTATAACATTTAAGCATCGAAGGATGAGTTCAGGTTAACTTTGCACAATATATTTTGATCTTCTACACATTTCTTCACCGCCATGACACTTAATAAAAATACTACAACAGCAATGACTCTGCTGTCAATTAATAATTCAGTCAATATAAACAAGTTAATGGACTACAGTTCTGATAATATATTCATATTTTGTGCCAAATAAGTGTTTCAAGCTTCTAAAATGTGATGATTTGTTGCTTGTATCTGTTTTAAATTTAATGTCAACACATTAAGGAGTTTTTCAATAGTTGAAAAACCAAAGTCAAAAACATAATGGAGATGATTAGGACATTTTTAAGCAATATTTGGCAAATAGGAAAATAGGCAAATAGGAAAAAATAAGTTGTAACATTGCATTTTGAAGATTACCTCTTAATTTGCGCTGCAACCAAACCGACCAGAGCGTCCTTGAGCAGTAATTCAACATTCAACCACAACCTCAGACGAGAGCGGTGCCAAACTAGCCGGCTAATGGTGTCAAACCACAGGGAGATATGGAGATCTCCCCTTTGGGGAAATCAATCAAGTCCGTCAAAAAGCCAACATCTATCTTGACATGAATCATCAGACGCGGTTTGCAAAGACCCCAGCTCATCTGAAAGCTCCTTTGTTAGCCCCTTATTAGCTTTTAGCCTGTTGAATAGCGTAGGCCCAGACGCAGAGGGACTCATCATTGTCTTCTGATTAATTAACAATACTGGCACTCTGTTTGTCGACCCCCGACTCCACCACCCCTTTCTCCCTCCGTCCCCTGTGTTGCTGCACGGCTTCCTTGTTCAGAGGCAATGATTCGCCTGTGTGCTGAACTTAAGAACTTAATGGGGAACATTCACAGGGAGTTCAGGACACAATTAGTGATTACCAGACAGCCATGTCTTCTGAGGGCTTCCATCCTCCGTTTCATCCTCCCTTAACAAAGACAAGGGATCTTCAAGCAAAGGGAATAGCATATGAGGCTGTAATGCTCATGGATTTGTCATGCCCACATTCTCAGAAAGATCATACACTTCTGCTGGTTGATAAGAACACTGGGAGAAATGGACAGAAGTCTCTTTAATTAACAATAACGATTCCATCTCAGTTTGGTAAAACTAGGCAGCGTGGACAGATAATAGAGAGCCGAGTTAGAGGTGAGAACAATGAGCCATTTTGCATATCCTTTTTAATTATTATTTTTTTTTAAATCACTCGTAAGAGGAGTTTTCTCAACAATGGCTGCGAAAGAGCTTTCAGACCACTTCTCTTTGATTACGTCTTATTACACGGAACACTTTAGGTTACAGACTTTTGAGGAAAAAGGGAGAATTATCCAAACTCATCTCCTGCATTTTTTAATACACCCTGTGCTTGAAAAAAATGGTAATAGAATTTGAAAGTTGAAACAATGCAACAAAAGACTTTTCCCACTGCAAAATGGTGTCAACCCCCATGTCCCTGTCACCACCACCGCTGCCAGTGTATGTTTATCGCAGCGCGCAGGAGAAAATGGAAAGTGATGGAGCCCTGATAGCTGAATCATCACTTTAACGGTTGCCTTCACAGTGGCTCCATCTCTAACTGAATCAATTAGGCTGTAATTAAAATGCTGCCATAGACAAATAAGAGGCAGGGGGAGGAGTAAGGAGTGAGTGGGCAGGGAGAGGACACCACAGTGTTTGGACCCGGGCCCAAGCTACAGTATACTGGAGCAGCAAGGAAATCTGGATTCCAGTTTTATTAGAGAGCCATAATGGGTTTTCTGTTTGTTCTTTGCATATACATGGGGTTGCATTATTGTGTACAGTAAAAGTTTTCGGATAGGGTTCGGTATGTATATAAAAGCACCATAAATGATAATGTGCTACCTCTTTTAGTACGCATGCAGAACTTGATCTTATATTTCCTCTTCTTGCCTGAGAGGAAAGTGTCTCCCTCCCTCCCTCCCTCCCTCCCTCCCCTCACAGTAGCCCAGCTGAAGGACATGGTCAGTGTGTGACTCTCGAGTAAAAAGAAAACAGCCTTGTAGGCTTATAGCCATCCTGCTGGTCTAATCCCCCGTCTGACACATCCCAGTAAAAGAGCAGCTCTGGGGGCGTCTTGCATCATTCTTGTTCCTCATAACAAACTATTTCACCAAAGACAGCGGGGCCACCTTACAACAGCTGCTCGAGAGTCTTAATCTGACACTACCGACAAAGAAAACCCTTCTTAACCTCACACACAAATGTGCATGCGTGTGTGTGTAAAAGAGAAAGAGAGGGAGGGTTAAGAGAGAGAGAGAGAGGGAGAGAAAGCTACTAGTGGCCCCTTGTCATTTTACAGCCTTCACAGACCATCTGTGCATTAAAGAGCTGGAGTCCGGGCAAAGTATTTAAACGGCTTTAATGTCTTCAGGAGGGCCATAACCTTGGTCCTGCAGGACCCCAGATTGGGCATCATACCGAGGTAGGAGGGCTCTTAATGTACCAAGCAGATGACAAGGATACAGAGTTCACACACACACACACACACACACACACACACACACACACACACACACACACACACACACACACCGCAGGGTAACTCAATCTGCAGGAAGTCACCCCCATATTTTTTCTTCCCCTTCATCCACATTCCTCTGCCCTCCCTCCCTGTCTCCACTGTCCCTCCTCCCCAAACAAAAAGGGGAGAAGATGTCAAAAATCTCCTTAAAGTATAATGGCCTCCACCTGCTTTCTTTCTTTTCTCATCCTCTCCAGCTTGCCTGTCTAATGACCAGCTTGATAAAACCTGGAGGATACCCACAATGCACTGGACAACGACCTCAGTGGGCACAGTGTGTTCAACCGCAAAAACACACACACACACACCAGGCACACTAAAAGCACGTAACTGTTCCACGACATGTGTTCCCAGTATTAAACACAAAGAGACTCCTGCAGGTGCAACGCCTGCCCCCCACTGTCGAGCTCATAAAGCACTCGCGTCTGGTCCTGAACGGAGAAGGAAAGCCTCAACCATGAGGCTAAATCATCTATATGAGCCTCACTGGAAAATCTGCACTCAATTTCTTTAAACTATTACACACACATCAGGTCTGAGGTTACGCATAAAGTAAATATGTGTCAACTGGCTATTTGTAACAGCTCCCAGGGGTCAGATTACGCTCTGGCCCGAAGCGCATAAACGAGCACCTCAGTCCGTCTGTACGTCTGTCGTCACCACTTCACCACACATCCAACAAATGTCGTCCCCGTGCGTTTCTCGATTTAATAACCATGGCAAAGGGATGTGTCTGTTCCCGTCTCCGTGACTGAATATCCTCACAAGAATTAGCCACAAACCGTGTAATGGTTCAAACAGATGGCGAAGAGAGAATAAGGATTTGTGTTGTTATTCTGCATTATGACAGAGATTAGATTGTAATGTGAGAGGAGGGTGCAGCAGACACAAAGCAACAGTGAGGGGAAGACAGGTCTTTGCAACCGATTTAAAATAAAGTAAAACACCGTGATCCAAAACTAATAAAAACAGAGAGCGAAAACAGAGGGCATGATTTAGGCTGAAACAAAAAAGAAGCAAAGGAGGCTGTATTCCAGCTAATCTCCGCGAGGACGCCTGTCTGCTATCAGCCCAGATAACGCTGCAGGCTGTGTGTCATGAGATTTTGGGCGAAAGGTAAACAGGAAATCAAAACACTCTAATTCCATTTGAGGGTGAATAGGAGGAGAAAACCAATGTGTTGTCCATCCCTATAGAGCTGCGTTAAAAGAAATGTCCTCTTTTATTCAGGCTCCTGTGAGTCACCCCTTCGAAGCGGACCTCTGTCCCCACATCACTAGCGCAGGTGGGTGTGTGTGTGTGTGTGTGTGTGTGTGTGTGTGTGTGTGTGTGTGTCAACTCAATCTCCATGTGTTAGTAAAACCAAAGGCAGAGGATCAATTCAGGCTTGTGTGATTGAATCATGCTGTTTCGTATGAACGTGCAATAAAATGGGGGTAAAAATTGATACCGGCTGTCGACTGCTATCAACTTCTAAGTTCTAAGTTTGGATGATGAAGACGATGAAGATGATGTTCGGAAATACAAAGCCTGCAGCTAAATAACAGCTCAGCTATAGGATTCGGAAGGGGAAAAAATCCCCCTAAAGCCTATAACAGGGAAGCTTCAACCAACCACAGCAAGAGAGAGTCATCACACGGGGCCTTCTGGATGCCCGCCGGAAGAGATTTTTGGAAATATTATCCTGGAGAAAATTACAGCTCCGAACAATTTGTTTTATTCAGAATGCAAAGCCCTCGTATCCATTCCTCATGGTTTCTGGTTATCCCCGGAGTGGGCAACAGCCAGAATATGCTCTGAATGAGATGGAGACAAGGTGCCACTGAATAGAGAGAGAAGGGATCTGGGTCAGAGATACAAGGCTTACATTTAAATGCTAACTGCATGGCAGCAAATAAAGACACTGCAAAAGGCATTTGGTGTATGTGCATGTGTGGGAGGAGGAGGTATAGTTTTTTATATATTAGGTTTTCAAAGGTTATAGAGAGACAGAACAAGTGCTTAAAGTGCATCAGGATATTTATGAAACAATAGCAGTCCAGAGCCGGAGCAAGAGGGTTGAGGACAGATCTGATACAGAGATTCAGGACATGCACGGCGCTCGATGAGGTGCTGAAGGAGTAGACTCCTTTTCTGGAAATTCTAAAAACAAAGTAACGACCGCAGAGAAAATTTCCCATTTCCCCTCTGAGAAGCTACACTGTTAACATGTGCATTCCCATGCAGTCTCCCAGGCACTGACATGTCCAAGAAAACACCAGAACTCCTCAGACCCGTCTTTCAATTCCCCTTCCTCTGTTTCTCTCTCACACACACAAACCAGCACAGCCACAGTCACACATGCAGCAAGTGAGGGGGCAGCCCGAAACCACCAGTAACCAAAACAAAGTACAAGGTCAGCAAAGTGGGCTCGCTGAGCGGAAACCAGCAGCCTCCCTGGCTTTCATTACCAGGAACAGAATCAGAAGAGGGAAGCAGGGACACATGGGACGATGTTACGTTTGTCGGCTCTGTTTATCTGTGCGAGTCCAACTCACACTCCCTCGTCTGCGGGACACAAAAACCTTCCAAACATCACGACGGCATTAATTGTTGATGCGGTTATCGAAACTTTAAATTGGGGACGAGTCCGACTGTATTTTTCTTCATGGCTGAAACGAACAATATCTGAACAGGAAACCGAAAACAAATTATGAAACAGTTTCATTCTTTTGAGTGCATGCGCATGTGTGTGTGTGTGTGTGTGTGTGTGTGTGTAGTGATAACAGGCACAATTTGAAGTAATCAAAAGTCCTGCTTACAGTTCAGGCTCATGTTGCACCAGCAAAAAGCAGCAGTGTCCCATTTTTATGTGTTTTTCAGCCATTAACTCTGGTAACTGGTTTTCTGGATACATAGAGAGCTAATCAATTCTCTCAGCAGGAACAATGTAATGTGTAGTACTTAATGTTTAACAATGAAAACGCTAAGTTGGTCAAAACTCCCAGATTTTCTTTTCAGGAAGTGATCTGAATTAGATTAACAGCTAATTAAAAGAAGATTATTCAAAAACAAAATAGTGGGGAAATGGAGATGACTCATCGTTAGACTGAAACTGACTAAAAACAAAACAGAGAAATAATGAAACCACAAAAAAGCTGGTTTTATTTACAACTAATGAAATGGGAACAATAAACTGCAAAAATGAAAAATGAAAAAAGCAGCTGCTGCTTCTATGTGGCAAAGATTTAACTGTGGTTTTCTTCTCAGTTTTGGTTGAGTCATATTTGCTGTGGCGGTTTCAATAACCACACAGGGCTTTTTTCACTTTCTGTAATTTGGTACTTCCCAGTGACTCAAAATGATAAAAATGTGAACTGCTACGCCCTCCTCCTCCTCCTCCTCCTCCTCCTCCTCCTCCTCCCCGACGACCTCCTGTCTAGACCCCGGCATCCTCCTCATCATGGCCGTGGTCCTAGTTCTGTCCTTCCCATTATTCCCCTGATGGCTAACATGAATATATACAGTATATGTTTGTGTGTGTGTGTGTGTGTGTGCGTACACATGCGAGTGTGTACGTGTGCATCCATGAGTTTTCTGTGCATGAGTGGGTGTCATTACTCCTGCCCCCATCTGACGGTTTTGGGTTAAACAATGTTATTATTAAAGCCCTTCCAGAGTCGCTTCCTGCCCCCTCCAGTGATACCCTTACCAACTATAAATCAACTGTCTGAGCCCTGGAAGTCACATACGATGCTTGTGTGTGTGTGAGTGCGTGCGTGCGTGCGTGCTCCACAGCTGTGCTCTCAGATGCACGTGAAGACGACACTGCAGCTGTGAGTGTGTCAAGGCAAAAAGACGAGCACCTTACTTTCGCAGGATCCCCCCCCCCCTCAAGAGAAAACAAATGATGAATGTTGAAGCACATGCTCGGGATGTGATTCAAGGGAATAACGTCAATGAATTTATGTTGCATGAGTCGATCGTGGTTTATTTGCTGTGATAATGCATCTGACTTCATAGTGGCTTCTTCTAAACAACTATAAAAGAACAAAGTGTGCAGCCAAATCACACAAATGCATCGATTGTTGGAGGTAAATTGAATTGGTAACGGTGAAAACAACCCTGCTAGACCACTAAAGATTAGTTTATGTCAGAACTGAGGCACTGAGACAATTTCATCTCCCTGAAACCAAACCAGATAAATAATGCTCTGTGAAATAAATGGCTCCTGTGCAGCAGTGATGGCTCATTCTGGGATTGTTTGTGATTGTGTTGACACCCCCTGCTGGGCTGAAGACATAACTACCACACACAGACACAGAACCAGCTCACCACCAGCGACAATGTTCCATTTCCAGTCAGGCTTTAATACACTTAAGTTAATGAGACAGTCAAATCAAACCGATTCCTTCCTTCAGACGTATTCATCACTCCGGCAAAAACACACATGGAGACATGAGAAAGAAAACAACCCCCAAAAATGTGCTGTACACAGTTGTGCTGTACATCAATATTCTAAAATGCCTGTGTCTGTGCACGTTAGCCTGTGTCCACACACGCTTAAGAAAGAACGTCTAGACAGCCGTATCCACGCGAGTGTCTCTCGTGGCTAAGGAGAGTGAGAAATATATGGTGTGCAGCTGCCGAAGACACAGTCGACCCACAAAAGAGCTATTGTGCGCCCACAGCAAAACAATACAGCTTAGCTAAGCTATGAGAGAGAGGAAAAAAAAAAAAAACATGGGGATCAATAGAGAATTGCAATTAGCCCACATTGGCAGGAGCAGTGCCAGATTAGACACAGGATGTCGATTCCATTTCCTGCACTATCGGGCCCTAAAACTTGGTTGGCTCACTGTGTAATTGGAGCATCGCACATAAAACTGGATAAGACGCTGTGGTGCGAACGTGTAGTAATGAAGACGGTGATAATAACAGTAATGTGGAGGAGGTTGGTTAAAATTAAATAAAATTCTGGAGTGATCCGTGTTGCCAGACGACAACAACAACAGACCGAGGTGCTGACTTTTACAGCACCGAGTTGGATCCGGATCAAGCTACTGAATTTACGTCAATTTTCCATACGTATAAAAGCGACTTCAATAACCTGAAGACAATATGACCTGGCAGAGAGAAAAACACGCCACCAGTTGTTTTTTTTTCCTTTTACAGGCCTTAGCAGAAAGAGAGAGGGAGAGAGGGAGAGAGGGAGCTCTTGGATGTACACTGTAGATCGTCTGGACAAAATGAGAAAGAACTGACTCGCCAATTAAAGGTCTTACCTTTGAGTATGCCCTGGCCTTGCAGTACATCCCTTGAAATCAGCACAGAGTAGAAGCTCTGAGAGAAGCCAGGTCGGCAGGGACCTTTGAGTGCACGCTCCGCATTATTCCTCTGGAAGAAAGAGAATACAATGTGAGTCATCGATAAACATGGATCTCATTGATTTCTTGCTTCTCTTTAGCCCTGAACCCACGAAGAAAGGCAGCATATATAACAGCAGTTAGCAGAAATATATTCAACAAGTTTATCAAATATGGCCCTGGCTAAGCACATAATACTCATACACTCTAATGTCTCGGATAAAATGTGCTGTGTAACACACGCTCCATTAAAGCAGCCAGATGAAATAGGTAGTGCCCTGAGGAATAAGTGAAACACAAAGTAAAACAAAGAAAATTGCATGAACGCAGCAGCATTTTCTCATTTTCTGACTGTGGGTCTCACAGCAGCACAAAGGACCCTGCAAACAATCTGCAGAAAAAACTTTGCACCCAACATTTAGTGTTGCATTACACACACACACACACACACACACACAGACACACACACACGAACACCAGTGCAGGGGCAGGCTGGTGTGTAGTGGATGAACTGTGTGTGTGTGTGTGTGTGTGTGTGTGTGTGTGTGTGTGTGTGTGTGTGTGTGTGTGTGTGTGTGCATGAAGGAGTGAAATGCAGCAGCTCCTCTCCTCTTGAAGGAGGAATAACGCAGCAAAGTATCTGTCATGTTCCCTAAATGTATATGAGCTCCATGGTTTGAGTGAGGAGAGCAGAGAGGAAGATGCAGAGCTCCTCGGTGCACCCACCGTTAGAGGCAGCCCACAGGCGCAGACTTCATTCAGCTCTTATCGATTAAATGATACGGAGAATTGTTGAAAAGCACCTTACAACTTCCATTTTTAACTTATTGCAGGCTGCAGGGAAGCTTTAGGAAAGGATGCGCTGGCGGAAATGAGTTGCAGGCATCACCATCGGCGATTGAACTGTGCAACATCTCTTAACTTGTCGCAGCCCGAGAACCCGCAGCGATCCGGAGAGAAGCTCCGATCAGGATCACAGAGGACGACGATGGTTCCTTTTACTTTTCCCCTCTTTCCTTCACACACCCAGACATTCATTAGGGGACCAATTAGCGGGACTTAATGGGAAATAACAACCGACGCTGTGCTGCTGCTGCTTCTGCTGCAGCAGCGGGACCGACGCTGGACTCCATCCGACTGTACGCGACTTTATCCAAAAGCTTTCATCCAAACCCTGCGCCTCGGAGACGCCTGCTCTCACAACTCATCCGCAAATCACATGTGCGAGGAGAAGATGGAGAAGAAGGAGAAGAAGGAGAAATCTCACCCAGAACGTGTCCAGGAGAAGCGCCGCTGTCAGGACCAGAGCGAAGTCAGCTCTCATGGTGGCGGGGATACGCGCGTCAGGGGCTGCGTGCTGGACGAGGAACCAGAAGAAAAAGAAGAGTGGTCGGTTCGTAAATTCTTCTCCTCCGGTGCTGCTGGTGCTGCTCTTATTCCCCCCGGTTCTCTCCTCGGTCAGACTCTCCTGTTACGTCCCCCGTGTTCGCGCTCCGTGCGTTGTGCTGCAGCTCTGCCCCGAGTTTCCCCGGCTCTCTCATCCGCAGGTGAGCGCTCCGCTCGGCACCAAGGCGCAGCCAGCGTCACTCTCCAACCCCTCCTCTCACCCCCGTGCAGGAAAACTCCCCACACGCACTTAAAGAAACACTCGTTAGAGCCTCGGATGAGACGAGCTCGGTTCTCTCCTCTCACACACGGGCCCGATGTGCGCACCTCATGCTGCGACCTGCAGGGGTTTTACGCAGGTTTTTTTGTTTGGTCTTTAATGCGCAAAGGAACATGGCGAGCACACGAACCATTAGCCCTGGAAACGTCCACCACTGGTTCACAACCATCAAGCTCCAGCACCTGAACTTGGGCTTCATGCATTTTCATTCATTTCAAGGTTTAAATAAATCTTTAATGTTTCCATTCCATTGGCATCGCGTAAAAACTCTTCAGGCTACATTTACGCAGTGAGGCTACACACATCACGTGACAATTATGTGACCTGCAGCTGATAAGCACCTGTTAAAAATTGTTTTAGAATGCTGTGGCCCCTCCCCTTTTATGTGCACCATCTTAATCACCATGAGCGAAGTTAATTGATTCTATAAAAAGTCGTTAAAGTGTCTCATGATGTCGACGGCTTCTCGACCTTCAGTCTCCCGACAACCAGGCCGATGTGACGTACTCAACACGCCAATAAAAAAACACGTACACGACATTAATAGCAGTTTTTTTATGATGTGATTAACTCATCCTGAGCTCCGTTTTTTAAATGTGTACATTTTTCGTCACATCCAATGTTTAAAAAATAAAAAAGATGAGTCTGAGTGATGAAATGCCATTAGCGAATCTTTGTGGCATGAAGTAATGGATGCACTTTTGAATAATTGATTTTCTGTGATATTGTGACGTGAGGACCACAATCTGAACCACCACAGTCTGCCACACTGACTGAAACCGTGCAGGAATCCATTTGACAGAGAGTCAGACAGAGTCAATGACAAAGACGCTCATGAATACAGACATGGATGGTGACTCAAGTGTGTTTTGACGGGATTGATAGGCCCCGTGCGCGGTATTTGATAATCTTTATTTTATTTGTGACATTAACTAACCGAGTGCGTTTTCATTTTGCAGAGATTAATAGCGTGCCATGCTGACTCTCCGTTGACGAACTCACCAAATGCTCCTTTTACCTTTTTTCAACAAATCCAACATTGTCTCTGAGACTGAGAGTATAAAAGAGAATTTTCATCAAAAGAAAAGCTGAGCATGGGTCAATTCAAAAGCTTTTCAGTGTGAATCCAAATGTTTCACAAAAGCTGAACATACTTCTCGTTTTTTTACCCAAAGAATGTTCTGTCAAAGGATTGACAAGGCCACATCCAAGTATTACCCTGTATCTTTACTATGTGGTTCAATAATACCTGTTACCATCAGCAGTTTATGTCCCTGAACATTGTCTTGTGGCTCCATAAAACATGTCCCTGTACATAAAACTGCATAATATGGAGGTTTGCCATCTATCTGGCCTTTCTTAACTACTAATGATCTTTATATTTGGCTGTTTCTGATAGGCAGAGCGGTCTTTGTGTCTGCTTAGTGAGCCAGTGGCCTCTAATCCTATCAAAAAATATGACTCTGCATTAGTGGGTGGCTGCTCAGCCAATTTCCTCTGTGTGACATGCAGGCGTTTTACCACCTCTCTCATCCCAATCCCTCGGCCCCAAGGATCAGCTCCAGCACTCCCAACCAAAGTCCTTTTTTATTCCTGATGGCCCCTGTGACATGGTGATGGTTTTGTTCTGCTAAACGCTGTGACTGGTGGGGTCTCTCTTTGTCACGCTCGCTCTGGGTGGTGTGTGCGTGTGTGTGTGTGTGTGTGTGTGTGTGTGTCCCACAGTTGGATTCAGTTTGTGGCGATATCAGAATCTCTCTGCTCCATTCAAAGTGTTAATACAAGTGAATTTTACATGGTAATAATTTGCTTTGTTATTTATCCAACTTACTTTTGGTTTATTTCGTACCAAATACAATGCGATTAGCAGCTAGAATGACACTCAGTAGAGTCCATACCTCTTCCAAGGCCCATCAGTCTCCTTACATCAAGCTGCACCACATTTCACACATCTATAAACATACTATATGTATGTATGTATCTATATATAGCCTGATAATGTTTCATTAAGTTCCCTCTATTAGTCTCTGCTAAGGAAATGTTAAAATCTCAAAGTTAAAGAAGTTGAAAAGAATTCCCCAGATCCACCCTCTGACAAGGATTTAGTAACAGTGTTTTGCCTTTTTGTTTTTGCACATGTGGGGATATTCACACAGTGACCACACAGATGACAGCAGCTGAGAGGCGTTGTTTACCTTGATGGTTCGGTGGAGATGGGCTGATTCACACACACAGTCCAGCCTGTCGCTGGCATCTCTTCCTCCAACTCAGTGTTGCTGTTATCCTCCTTGTACATTCTCCTGCAATATTTAAAACAAATCACATGAAGCAGGCCACAGTATATCCCTGTTGTGTGGACTCCTTTTTTCTATTGAAGAACAACACTTCCAACAAGCTGCTATACTGCATTGCTTTTCCTATAGCTGCTTGACAATTAAAAGGCTCCTGCTGGTTCGCCGGCGGAGAGCAGAAAACAGCAGGAACTGGTGCAGTTTGCATTAGCAGAAGCTCTGATGCCGTTGTAAAGCAACTGGTTACCAGTGAAAAATAAAACTGGTGCCTGACAGTACAAAGAGGAGAGCAAACTAAAAAGAGGGAGAGAAGTAAAGACTCCAAACCACAGAGATTCAGTTCCAAGCTACAAAAGGAATGAGAGCTGAATACAGAGAGACTTTTCAAACACTGCCATCGCTCTAGTAACCAGAGAGGCTGCACACATCGAGCATGTATGGGTTGTAAATTGTCGGCTGCAGAAGTGCTCACTATGACCTAATTCCTGAGGACACTGTGCCGTGTTAGAGACTGACACATTTGAATATTTAAGCATAGAGGCACAATCCTTTTAGATTTTATGAAACGCTTTTTCATTTCTTTAAATTTCATTGATTTTCAGAAAGTACAGGATGTAAAAAAAAACTGTAATTTTGTATGTACATTTCAAGGTTCAGCTTCCCTTGCTGTTACCTTCTGTGTCTTAATACATCATGATTTCCCTGGAAAGCAGGAGGGTATTAACACTAAGTTGGTTATGCTGATTAAATAAAATACAGTGTCATTTAAAAAAGAAATCTTTTAAAAGTGCATATTCTTGTTGATCAAATAAAACACGGCAAAAATATTACAGAGCGAATTAGTTTTTGTTTTTCTTGTTTGAATTTGTGTGTTTTTGTGTGTGAGGCTTTGCAAGGACCACTGAAGGTATCATCCTATACCTGAGCAAATGATTCCCTGGTTAGCATCGTCTCTTTGAATACCATCAATGAACGCTGATGCTAACTTGATGCTAATTTTCAACTGAAGTGCAGATGTTACGTTTAATTTTAGCAATTTTCCAGGAGGTATTTAAAAAAAATGATAATAAGTTGACAGTTTTTGTTCAAAGTTCAGTCCAGAAGTACATTGGTATCTAATAAAAAACAATCACCAGCAACATCATCGTTGATTGATGATTTTACAGCACAGCTCCTCCCGGTACTAACACAGATTTGTTCCTCTCGCTTTGAGTGGTTTGAAGTTCGTCTGTATCCCTTTGTGGCGTTCTTTGGTAAAGGAAACAGCAGCGGATGTTAGGTGGTGTATGGCTAAAGGAGAAAAGATCCAAATTCATCTCTGTAAACGATTATTTCCCGGTGCTTTTAGACATTTTCCCTGCACTACTGTGCCTTTACTTCAGAAGTCAGATGCACTTTTAGAATCATTTGCTTGGGGATAGTGACTATCCTCTAATCACTGATGGTGCTTCCCGTTTTGGGGGGGGGGGGGGGGGGATGACTTTCAAGTTCCATATTGGTTTCATTGCTAAACTATTGTGTTTTCGGAAAAGAGCTCCTCCCTAAGCGCTGATGGACAATTGTTCATGTTCTTGAATCCTTGACTAAGCTAACAGGAAACAGGAAAATAACTCCTGTGAGGAAAGACAAGATTTTCATTTAATTTCTTTCTTACTCACCAGTCTGACTGTTGTCTATGTCTCCCTGTTGTTTGTGACAGAATTTAACTCCATCCAGACTTTGACGAGATAGAAAACCGCCCCTGCTGAGAGTTGGCATCTAATCCACACTCACGACTCAAGACCTTTATAACATTTAACACTTAAACTTGACATTGCGGATAGATCACAGTTGGAAATAATGATGCCTCAGTTCAGTTTACGCCTCCTAAGATAGACGGCACACACACTATCTGAGTCCTGGACACAGCTACATGTAATGCAGCCATCGTTAAGGTTTCTGCTTCAACCTGAGTTCGTTCACCAATGTTTTAAATGTCCGCTGCTCAGTTTGTCACCATACAATACAACATATAACATATGCTGCGGTTGGGAAACAAGTTTTGAGAGTTTTTTCTTTGTGCACATAAATAAAGTTACTAAATAAAATTAATTAAAATTCAATTTGCATAATAAAAAAAGCTGGATTTCTCTGTGTACAAAGGAAATGGCAGTGCTGCATGGGTTGCTACACAGCTGGAGAGCATTTAAGTTGAAAACATTAACATAAAGATTAGCATATATATAAATTAAAACGTATATATATAATACACACACACAGACCATGATAGGCGCTTTAAGTCAAAAATGACTTAATTAGCTCCTTCTGCAGTTTAGTGCAGCGCCCGTTCTGCACATCTGTTTGGATTGGGCTGTTTGTTTGCCCTGTGGTGATGCTGGATGCAGCTTTCTTTCTGAAACTGTAAAAGTGACCTGCAGTGACTGAGTCACAGTAAGTAAAGACCAGCTGTTGAAGTCAGTCTGAGGAACCCGGAGGCCGCTGCTGCACAAAGAGCTGTTCGCTGAAGCTCGACTCAGTACTCGAAACCTCAAACTGGAGGATTGGCTGCCGCGGTGTTCAGACTCATTGTTGTGAACCTACCTGTTGTCATGATTGTCAATCTCACTTCCGTTGCTACAGAGTGATGGTGGTGTATTAATACTGAACATACTGGGTGTCCAAACACACAAAGATTCTACACTGAACTTCCTTGGGCCTGGAACAATACACAGTGCTGGGTGTCGAAAAAGATGAACGGTTCTGGATATATGCGAGCTGCAAACAGACAGTCAGACAGACAGAGCTCTAGAATATTTAGATATTGATTCAGACTCTGCCAGTGTTGTTAAGTTGTTCACATTTTTCACCTCGTCTTTTTCGCAGAGTTTCAGAACACAGGTCACTGTTAAGGTTGATATAATTGAGGGATAAAGCTGAAAATTGTTAGTGTTGTTTCAAACTCGGTATTGGGCAGTTCGACAACTGACTAGTTTGATCTAAATTTGAACTTATATGTCAACCTATAATTTCCAGCTCAAATATTTACTTGTCCGTTTGACAGTACTGGATTTTCTGCAGGAGCAGAATGAATTCCATATTTCCAGTATGCATAAGTTGGTTTGTAATAAAGGTAGCATTTTAATTTGAATGACCTGCTCACAAACACATATTTGTGAGCAGGACTATTGAGTAATTGATTTTAAAGCAGGAGCTGCCCAACATAAACAAATGGGATGCTGTTATCATAACCTGTCAGCTGAGGTTCTAGGAGCTGGGAGCGATGGGAGCAGTGGGAGCCCTTATTTCCTCAAAAAACAGGATCTATCTGCTGAACTCCCATTGAGGCCTGCCACTGCATTGTGGACAGGGTGCTTCATTATGTCAACTTATATTACTGTGCGCAAAATACTCAAACAAACTCAAGCCCGGGGAGCAGTAAACAGCCAGACAGCCTGGGTCTAATGGCAGTTAAAGAAAGCAGGGGAGACAGGCAGCATCGCTCTGAGTTGTCTTAGCTTATTCTGAGGGGCCCAGTCATCTGGCTCTCCTGATAATGATGCTTTCATTAGCCACTGGGATGCCAGGGCTGTCCCATACATTAAATCATTAGGGATCTCTCTCTCTCGATCTCTGTCGGTGAACTGATCTGGTTGCAGTCTAGGTTTCACTTTTTTCGATCTCCACTCTGAGGCCATTAATGCAAATTACACTGAGAAAAGAAAGCTGGTAAAAGTGCAAAGGGTAAAAAAGTAAAACCCACTGAGTGTGGTGCCAGTCTTTACAGATAGTGCGACCAGGGACCTTCCTCTGGGTCTTAAAAGCTACTCGAGAGATGGAGTTTCTCTTGTCACAAGCTGGACATACACGGCTGATATGTGTTTGTATGGAGGACAAGGATATGATCCCATCCTTTCCTTCTGGATTACAGGGCCGCTGGGGTTTCCTTGTCCTGCCCCTGGTATCCTGTAGCATTGCCCATGGTTGACACATGGAGGCAGGGCTCTCAATGGTTGATGATGGATTCAAAGAAGCGTTGACAGCTGCGAAACAATGACCCAGACGGGGTTCGGGGGGGGGAAATGTGAGCTTGGAGCAAAAAAAAATAATACTATTGTTTGATTTCCCATCACTGATGGAGACGCAGCGGAAAGAAAATGCAGCTGGATGTCCCCGGTGGCTTAGCAGTGACATGAATTATGATGTACAGACATTACAATGCCAGCTGCAAAGTGGTCAGCTGAACAATGCGGAGCAGCGGGTCCCACATCATGTGAAATTCACATGGCACGTCACTGGGAATGGTCAGGGGATCGCAGCATTGTGCCATTCAGACTTATTCTTCTTTTAAATGAGTCATGCAAATAATGTGGTGTGTTTAAGTCCCTAATGTTTTTCTTATGTACTGTACAAATGGAATTGTCAAGTTAACCCACAAAGCCCTGAACTAGCACTATCCCACGTGCATCAGGAGAAGGAGATGAGACAAGACATCTGACATGAATAGATGCTGCATGGTAGAGGGGTTTTTCACGTGCATCCGTCAGTCACATGTCTACCTTTAATGGAGCTGGACTGAGGACCGACTGCAAGCTATCCTCAGTTCTCTTTCTCTCTCATTAACGAAAACCCAATCAAATATTGTTGTCAGTGTGGGTGCACAGAGCCGTGCAGGTGCTTTCATGTGCGGCAGGCATGATGCATTTGCTATGTCCCGTGAATTGTGGGGGGGGTGGGAAACGAGGTGCTATGAGAGGAGAGATGTTAAAGTGATTCCTAGGCAGGGAGAATTTTTAGCAGCTATGGGAGGCACTCAGTGGAGATGCCCCCAAGGCTGATAGGACGCTTTGATCAGAGATGGAGGGACACGCCTGTTAAAAATCAGCAGCCACCCGTTCCCCCTCATCTCTTTGTATTCCTCTTTCTCCATCCCTCTTTCTCCCTCTCCATGTCTCTGTCTTTCATATCTCTCTCTCTCTCTCTCTCTCGCTCTCCCTTGGTCATTTTCCCCATACCTCTCTCCAACTCGTGCAAACACACACTTACTGAGGGATCAGTGGAGCTGTCTTGTTTCCACCCAGTCAGGCTCCCCAGGTAGCTGCACTGTCATGCCCACTGGAGAGGGTAGCACTGGACAGATGGCCCATATGTGGAACCCATCATATCCCTAAGACAGGCGGCGTTAATAAGCATGCAGCGCACACAAAGCCGTGCACACAACGTCCTGCGATATACATACACTAATAAATCATACAAATCCAATCCAGATATAAAGGCAGAGACAAATACGCAGCCACGGCTACACTTTATTGCAGCCAGATTCCTGTGCTGTTCAATATGGTATTTCAATTGCTTTGATTTCATGGCAGCATATTTATTTCTGAAAACACTTTCCCAGTGATTTGGTTTTGTGGTTCCCTTTATGTCTTTTCCAGGGTTGCTGCAGTGTGGGGATTCTCTGACACTGAGCAACAGTAGTGAGTAAATTATTCCATTCAATTATCTGAGCATTTGCTCAATATAAATACCATCTGGGCGCTTGAAATAGATTAGTTTAAGGCCATAGTAAATTATTAAACTATTCCCAGTGAACGAGTCCCCATTCCCCTTTAAATGAGGCAGACTTATGGGGTTCATACCAAGCCTGTGGAGGTCTGACGGGCTTGAATTGTGTCTGCCTGGAACCCTGCGCCAGGATTCCCAACAGGAACATGAAAACAAGTTCAACCACCGCTTGACCCTCCACTTCTTCCTGCTGCCCAAACAGTTAACCCATTTCCCAGACTAACTGGCCTGGCCTAACAAGCATGTGAGGCCTGGAATAGAGAGAAGTATGCTTGGAAAAGGCCCTAACTCCGGAAAAGGGTGGGTTATGAAATATCAGCCCTCTGATTTTGGTACATTACTCCTGACCATAATGTATTTGGCAGGGGGAGCTCTCCACACACATGACCTCAATCATGCTTCTCCCTCGCACATGGACTCAGTCTGACAACAGACCTACAGCACAGTATTTCTCATTTATTTGGCACACTCCCTCTGGAGGGCCAAATCCAAATTTGAACATATGGCTGCCCTGCAATGTGCAGACACCACTACCCTCTAGACCGCCTGGGCTCAGTGTTTGGGGGCTTGGACGCCTCAAAAGTAGACACAGCCACACACACACACACACACACAGCAACACACACAACACTCCAGCAGCTTTCAGAGGACTTTTAACCATCTCATGACCTGTGAAGCATTAATATAAATGTCCTTGATTAATCAATGCCAATCAATCAAATCCCCCTATTTTTGCTCCTGCTGCCACCACATTATTCATTTTGCGACACTGATCCAAGTCGTTAGCAGGCACCTTGAACGAGACACTCAGATAATCTTTCACTTTTCTGTACCAAAGGCTTGACACTGCACACGGGCCCTTCATCACCCTTCTTCAGCAGATCACAAGGCTCAGGTGTCCCCAAGCAAGGCCCTCTTCACAACACCATCTCCCACTCATCACCTGCAGCTAGCATAGAAATGAAGCACAGAAACAAAAGCGTCGTTACCAGCAATCTGCGAAACCAGGGCTGAGACCCTTCATCAAATGGCACATCATCAAAACACATTTTGAAAAGAAAAATAACTTCCCCCTATCTAACCGCCGATCGTGAGAGCCATTTTTCAAAGACCAAGTATAATGGAAATTATGAAAAGGCAATTTCACCCTTGGGTAGAATTAGGGCAAGTGAGTGCAACGCCCGGCATTGTGCTGTATCATGTTGGGCTGTAAACACTGAGATACGGAGCTGCAAGTTGTTGACACGTCTTCTCAGTGTATGGTTCTGTTACCCCACAGCACCAAGGAGTCCACAGTTCAGAGAGCAGAATAAGGGGCAGTGCTACAACTCAAAGCTCCTATTATTTGTGTCAGAGTGGAATAATGTCCCCGTCCCCCTCCTCCCCCCCTCCTCCCTCCAGGTCTGTCCTCCTCTCTTCATCTTCTTCTTTTAAACCAAACTCAGTTCCATTTGTTTTGATCTTCTTTTACACCCACGGCATCGGCGGACGTCTGTTCAAGCTGTGCTGCTTTGCATTTGTTTAGAATTGTCACATGAAAAACATTTTCCCCTGTCCGTTATGTGACGGTAATGCATCGTGTTCTATCTTCGTCTGCGCTGAAGGATGTGTATGAAAATCAATGCAGGGCCATTATGGTGATGCTGTCCTTCAGTGGCAAATGGAAGGAATGTGATGTTATTCAATCAGAGTTTATGGTTTGACTATTTCACCATGTATGTTTTTATTCTGACTTTTATTTAAGAAAGCAAAATCTGACACAACAAAATGATGAAATAGAGAAAAAAAGGGACGAATTTAACAATGTTAATTTTTACCTCCTTTGTCAAACTGCACACTGCATTTCACCAATCATGCTGAAAAGTCCCGGCGCATCACGATTCAAAATGATATGTTGACTCAGCTCAGTAATCGTGGTAAATATGTGAAAACACAAAAGTGTAATTCATGGCACCTGCAGTGGATTGCTGATTGTGTTTTGATCGCTGCAAAACACAAACACCGCAGCAGCGCAGGAGGCCTGTGCTGTTTGTTTATAAGTTTCTTTGTAGAAGTGTCAGCAATTTAAAAACTGTCATTCCCAGAAGCTCGAGCGAAAAAGAAACTGCGTGTTTGGGCCACAACTCGGTGGCAAATATGTTGATCCAAACACTTTAACTTCTTCGTGGAGGTGAAAAATGTTAGAAAGACAGCGTCAACAAATATATATATTGCAAAAAATAAGGGAAAACACTGATGCGGCACAAATACACAGACTACTGACCACAGCTGAGATTCACTGAGCAAACTCTGATCATCTGCACTGGTTTCCCTTGTGTTCCTTCCCTCCTTCCATCGCAGTATGAGGAAAAGGGGTAAAATAGTGACAGTTGCTACAAACACAATACAACACCACTTACAACGATGGTCAGAGAACATATTCCTCCACCACGACTAATGCTTGATCTCACCATGTGACAAAAAAATCCTTGGATCTGGCCGTTCATGTAGATCCCATCCAAAAATGCAGATTTTGGGTTCTTCCGGGGGTCATCCTCCACCACAATGGTTCGTAGAAAACAAACCTACAACAATGTGAACGTACTTTCCTGCAGGTGGAGGTTGAGTTACAGTTGCTTGTGTTGCTCAAAGCAATGAAAAGTGCTGTACTCCATTGACATCGTATTGATATTCTGATTTTGTGTCTCAGCAATAAAACCTTATTTTCCATTACAGCTATTTTCTTTGAGTCAGTGGGCATTAGAGGAATTTTAGCTGGAGGCACTTCCACACTGGATTCAACTCATTTCAGCCCTTTCTGAATATTCGCCCTCTGAAACTAATATAAACATAACCCGACAAACCCTGCGTGTAAGGATTAGTTGTCGACATTATTTCAGCGAATTCTCCAATTCTCTTGTCTGCATAGTGAACTTTCCGAGCTGCGTAAAAACTTGGGCAGCAACATCACGGCATGTGTCTAATTTCATTTACCCAGCTCTCCAACTCCGATTTAACACGCCTCAACTTCCTGCTTTTATCCCTGCATCTCCTGCTGGGGCCGTTGGATTTGTTTATCAGCCGAGCCATCTGAGGCTTGGCAGCAGTGAGACTGGTGTAGTATTTATGTCGATCCCTGTTCCACAGTAGGAAATACACACATACAGTAAAAGTATCACCACATAGTTTTCTTTTTTTCATTGCAAATGACTAGTGACATGCCATAATACTAAAACACCACTTCATTAGGGGTTTCAGTGACTGCGGGTCTCGAAGGCCCTCGGAGGAAACCACAGCACAGGGCACTTTTTTGTAGATTCACTCAAGTTCAATTCAGGACGCTTCTAATGGAGTCCAGTGTTTCCCATACACTGATTTAATTGTAGCTGGCGACCACAATATCAATATCGACCGCCACATATTGATTCTCTGTTTTTCTATTATTTCAAATGCTTATTTCCCTGTAGAGCTGCACACAGTATATCTTTGAATAGCCCCTCCTCTGTGAGCACCACAGATGGATGCCATGATGGCTCCCCAAAAGGAATTGTCTGGATCGCCCCCTGGTGGCTGACTGCAGTATAGGTCATAAACCCTTCCTCCTCCATGTCAGAGAATGGGACTAAAAAGTCAAAATACATGTCAAATCATTTTTTTGCTAGAGTCCGTGCGGACTCTAGCTCCAAATCTGTGATATTTTGGCTTTATTTCTGCAAAGTGGGAGAAGTTAGAGTATCGTCGTCCATCTTTATTTCGAGTCTACGGCACAAACACCAAGTCAAAACATAATCATGTGTGATAAACTGGATTGTTGTCAGCTTATTAACAGCTCGAATAACTGCTAGTGAATATTAACTACAAGTGGATGAAGATGTTGAATCTTTAACTTTTCACTGTTGGTGCAAATACCTTCTGGACCAGAGGTATTGGCTTAAGAACTTTAAAAAAGAACAGTGGGATTCGCTGCCCAAAAGGCCTTTTCCACCGAACAGAATCTGACACGTCACAGTGGGAAAAGCTCAGGTACAGAAGATGAAATTCATTTCTGGGACGGAGAGAACAGAGTCATCAGAAACACCTGCGTTCCCTACTGCGACAAGTCAAAGTGTCTGCTGTGAAAAAGCCCCATTATATGGTCTCATTTAATAAACTAGTAAAGAGCAAAGGGAGGAAGTTAGATGGTGCACTTCCTTTAGTCTGGTAAGTAAATGGTAACATTAGCTACGCAGCAAAAGCAAAGCTTCCGATTAGCTCCAATGTGAGAGCACAAACGTAGCCATCGAAAACTTTAGCAAGTCTGAAGTTAGGATAAGTGGATGTTGTCCTGCAACATCAGAAACTTCCCCATAGAATAGTCACAATTATGTTTCCGACATTATTATATTTCTTTAATACAGAAACATGTATTTCGGTGACAAGGTTGCAGAACAATATGTTCGAGATCAAAATATAAAAAAATGATAGTTTCGTGACTCTGGAAGTTGTTTTCTTTAGCTGGAAAAGCTTATTTTTTGCAGTTTTGTCACCTCAAGGTGGTTTATACTTTGAATACTTTGAATACTTTGAATACCTTTCCACCACAACCCTGGCTCAGATTTGATATATCCTTCATAAGCTGCCTCCCCTCATACTCATGTGCATATTGTGTGTGAGAATGTATTTGCACGTATTGCACAGATCTATCCCCATGAATTATGCATGTTGTGCAGTTTAAGGGCACTGCCAGTGATTTTACACTTTGTTGGATAGCTGAGAGAAGTTGAGCATCTGGAGCTGGCTACTTTCCCTGTCATCTCTGCCCGCCCATTTCTGCATCTCAATATAAGAATGAACTGCTCCAAAGACAGTGATGTAACACACACACATATATATATATATATATATATATATATATACTACATGTATAAGATAAACTCTCATAAGCTGACCAATAAAACTGCAAGTCGATTTCAAGCCTTGTAAAACTGCAACAAGGTGCAGCTGAGCTCTGTTTACCTCGCTAAGATAATCATTATACAACCCCAGTCATGCTAATGACTAATCTGCAATTAGACTAATTAATGCGACAATTAGAAAACACTTCTGTAATTATACTTGTTTTCCCACAAACATTTGCAATATTAATTATCTGAAAACGTAGCGAGTTGCAGAGGTTATTTTAGAGGATGCAGTGAAAATAAATAAACTTGAACGTGTACGTGCACACATATGTAGTTTTTGTGTGGGTATATGAACTATAGGCTTAAAACATTGGAGGGTTATATCGTTTCAATTAGAGGAAATCTGTTTTCCTTCCTTCTCCAAAGACTCTTCCCGTGTCTGTGTGTGTTTTCCTCGTGGTTCTGCAGCTTCCTCACACAGTCCACAGACACAGATTGGGTTTACGTCCATATTGACTGTAGCTGTGAATCTGAGAGGTTGTTTGTCTCTGCATGATTGTGATGTTTCAGAATAATTTTATGGCAAATCTGGAAATTCTGAAACACTCACCAGAAGCCTGGCTCTGTTTTGTTGTCTCTGACATTTTGGTGGAGTGAGAGCCGACTGATCAGCTGTGCACGGGGTCAATGATATGTCTCTTTGTCGTGCTTGTGGTGCGATTAACCTGTCTGGCACCTGTAACTCCGGCTGAACTCAGGTCAGTGACACTATTGGCAGTGATTGTTAACCCAGCTGGTGACTGTGACTCCAGTTACTCTAACACCTGAACTTGGATCAGTTAGACTTATTAGTGTACGGCGGCCCACCCGGGAAGCTGAACTTAGGTCAGTTGGAGAGATAGCAGCAGACAAAAACCAGTTTCCCTCTCGGTGCTGTTATGTAGCCTCACGTGTGACCCACGCTGTGAGTTATATATGTGTGTGTGTGTGTGTGTGTGTCGACAGCACGGCCGGATTCTCAGCGATTGATGCACTGAGCACTTTTTGATACCAGAGAACAGGTTTGATTCATTTTGATCCTGCACTGCAATGCACAAACACACACACACACACACACACACACACACACACACACAAACACACACACACACACACACACACACAAACACACACAGTGTAATTATAGAAATGAGCGATGACTGGTGCCAAGAATAATTAATGTAAAGGCTCCAATGAAAAACATATGAGCTCCTGTGTGTTTGTAAGTGCATGCATATCAGCCATATATGTGTGTGTGTGTGTGTGTGTGTGTGAGTGAGTGAGTGAGTGTGTGTGTGTGTGTGTGTGGGGGGGGGGGGGGGGGGGGGACCCTTGATAGCTGAGTTAATGGGTTAAGGGTTAGGGTTAGTCCGGACCCAAGTCTCTGGACTTTACCCGGAGGCTTAATTATGCACCAAAGATCTGGAACAAACTCCCACTACGTGAAATGCATCCTCTGTGGACATGTTTTTTATGATCTTGCTCTCAATTGTTTTAACCATGTCTTTTCTTGTATTGTAATCTTAACCTTGCTTTAACCCTTTTACTAAATATACATTTTTATTCTAACATCTTTTACTGTCTCAATATTTTCTGTGTTTAAACTTCTGTTGCTCTGTTTCATGTAAAGCCCTTTGAGTTGCTTTTAATGCTAGGAAAATTAATATTATTTATATACATATAAAGTTTAATATCATTTATTATTAGTAGTATTAGTAGTAGTACTAGTAACAGTAGTAGTATTATTACCTTTGAACAGTGGTTGTAGGACTTACAGTATAGATCCTGTATTCTGTGTTTAAATAAAACAGCCCTCTACTAAACTTTTATGTGGTTTTCATGATTTTAATCAACAGTTAAATTTCCATCATATAACTGAACTGTGCTGATATGTTCTGAAAGCACTCTGTGGGAAAGGGCTGCTACATTCCACAGAAAATCACTACAAAACTACACAGGTCTTTATAGTGTTCAGCTCATTGATTTTTCATTACTTCTCTGTATGGTCGAGCTGTACCAACATTACACCAGGTACCACTGTTCCTGTTGGACGACCCGCCAAGTGGTCCAGTTCAAAACGGATGAGAAATGACAAAAAGGAAGAAGCTGGTGAAGAAAAGGAAGCAAGCCAAAGCTGGACGGATATTTTCTTTATAGCCGTTGGTGCAACACACCTCAGAAAACCAATGCAAACGATATGCAAACTACAAATTCAGCCTCATGGGCTTGTTTGATGCATACATCACATGTTTCTGTGTCGCCTTTAAAAATTGTACTACAATTTTAAGAGTAAAGTAAAAGGAAAATTACTAAGAATTGCTGTGACAGGATCCAGTGGTGCAGGGATTAACATTAAATGTTGAAATGTGAATAAGAGAACAAGGGGATGCAGGAGAAAAGGGCACATCGCCACTGCCTGTGAGCAGAGCTGCCACTGAGGATCCATCAGGGAGTGAGACGTATAAGCTGGAGACTTAATTGGAGACAGGTCGTTTCTTTGTCTAATGATAGAGATATTACCAACATTAAAAAGTAAAACAAGAGGTGAACTCATAATCATTGATTTGCCCATGTTTGCTCCATTCACTGACTGACGATAAACAGACGTCACTGAACATTGTCTGCAGTCGTCTCAAGATCCATTTTATTGTGTTCACTGTTTCCCTTTACAAACAGATTCACATGAACTCCAGTTTACCCACATATATGTTCCTTCATAGAAGAATGAAGGCAAATAAAACCAGAATGAAGGAATGTAAGAGAAGAATGAGGGAGTGAGAGAATAATCCAAAGAGGTTTTTAAACAAGTGAAGCAGAATGCTGCAGCCTTGGTTCACCAACAACACAAACAGTTCATTTATAATTAAGATAGACGCCGACACAGGGTTTATTGAAGCCCAAGGAGGTTGTGAGGTAACCCAGGTCTAATCCATCCAGACATTATTTTATATAGCATCTTTCTATAGATTTTGTCCAACCCATAACAAATGACAAGTTTACTTCTTTCCATTAGTAACTTTTATCAACATCTTCATGGTCAGAAGACTGAAAAGACTGAAATCACTCTCGGCATATGGTCCTGTTATACACTGTAAGTTGTGCTAGTATAAAGCTTTACAGTCAGTGATGCTGGAATGTTCTTGTCTACATCAAAGCCCAATCATTTCACGTTACATGGAGCATTAAATGTTATTGTCAGCAAATAAAGCCCAACATTATATTTGCACAAAAAGTTGTTGATCAAACCTCCCTATTCAAATTTATTCACAAAATGTGAAAATTAACTAAAATTAAAATACTCAAGTGTTTAATTATTCATCCCACACAGATTTTGAATTACAGATAAAGTTCATTTGAAAAAGAGGGAACAAGTGGCTGAAGAACGACAGTTTGAATAATTAGCAGAGATCTACAGAGAAATCCATAAATCCCCTCAATCAACGTTTGTAGGATTCAGCGAGCCTGACCTCTCCTGGCTTTGCTGAACAGAGACCAAACGCAGACGCGAATGAGTAACAAACAGCGATTTGCATCATCCTTTGAGGTCATGCTTTTGAAATGTTTCACAACCTGAAGTTAAATGTGCAGAAGAGTTGCGAAATGAATCCAGCCCACACTGTCACACTCTTTCATGCAGACAAAGCACGGTATCATTTATCACCGTGTCTACTTTATAATCAATGCCTAATGCCGAGACAAAATAAAAGCCTCATATACTTCAAGCATAACACCGACTCCATGAAAAGCCATGCACTTTAATCAAAGTGCTAATAAACACAGTGTGACATAGTGACGTGCATGCAGCAGGTGCAGCTTCATCAGGTGGATCCTTCCCGTCCCGACGTATCCCATGAGAAGAAGACCAGACCTTCTCATTTCAGTCAAGCCAACGCGGTCTGCGCAGACGATGAAGGATGCAGGCGACGTCGACTGCGCAGACCGGGTCCTGTCAGGTGCGTCAGGGCGGGAGTGCCATTGAGCATGCACTTGGCAAAATCGTTGACTTTGACATTCTCCAATTTCAGGCTGAATTGGCTTGAGTCGGACTGTCAACACCAATTTCTACTGCAAAGTTCTGAGGTGTGTGAGTGAGCACATTTGACGCAAACGACCTGAACTGTGATGCAATGGAAACTGGGTGCTCCATCTACCCCTGGCCACTCCGAGCACATTAGGAACATGCCCATCTTCTTCCTAAACCGTAAAATCCAAGCTGAAGTAGGACCAGTGTTACACAGTGGAGATGATCCAGGATGCGTCGCAGATGCTGCTCGAGGCTCTTAGGGAACAAGACTTCCAGGCAGTGTTCCAAGTGTGGCAGGAGCACTGGGAGCTGTGTACTTCTGCAGAACGGTACTACTTTGAAGGTGCTGGTGGCCGGATTTGAATGAGGTACGGCCTTTGTTTGTTCTGGGCCATTTCCAAACTTTTTGATCTCACTTCATGAGCCTAAAGGTGAGACGTTTTGTTCTCCTTCACCGACAGATTGTCCTATCCTCCGATAAAAAGGAGAAAATAGTGTAATGGTATCGTATAAGTCGGCTTTAAAAAAAATGGAAACTAAGAAAGGGTTGCAGTTCATCTCATCTTACTCGTCAAAAACAATATGTAGAATGCAAATGTGTACATAATGTCTCTCTATATGAGCTGGGCCATGTTTGCTCAAACTCAAATTTAAATTCACGTTTAGAAATTATGGCATGGATAAATACATCATCACACTCTTTACAGAATATATGTCTTATCGTGCGTTTCTGAGATTACATTCAAAGTCGAATGATGCAAACTTTCCGTCTGTGGCTTGAAATGACATATTTGAACTCCTGGAGCACACACATATTCTCGAGAACATGTGCAACACAACAGCCTGTGGTCATCCTCTTTCTCTTAGAACAGGCAAATAAACACAAATGATCCTGCGGTGCAAATCACGCAGCCGGTGTGAACCCACCATTAAACGTTCTTGCAAACACAGAGGCAGTCGATAGAAACTCGAGAATTATTTCGCCAACAGCGCACACTTCATATCTCCATCACCTGGGAAGAGTCCAGCCGTCAGATGCCAGCACACAGTGCTTACCTGTTTTTTCAGCCTTTTAAAAAAAATCAATCAGATTCCCACACAGTGAGATTCAGCTGTTCTTAAGCTGCTTGATGATTAAATAAAAACGGCAACAGAAAAGAAAAAGTAGTTGTTAAGGCCGACTCACGGTGAAAAACACAAACAGGTTTTGTTTTCTCAGGGTCTTAACGAGTGCATGTGAGAATAAGGCCTCTGAGAGGTGGTTCAGGGTGAAGAACTTCATTTCTTTATTTCTCTGACAAAGCCGTGAGACGATGAATAAATGACTTGTTAAGAGGAGGTGCGGCCTTCGCGCGTTAAATTTTCATAAGACGGGAATGATTGATTATTGATTTAAATTTTTCTGTCATACGGCTATTGCTATCCTGAGTGGAGGGGCCGAGGTGGGAGACGTGCGGGTGATGCGGCTTTGAAGTCGGGAGTATGTCTTTGAAGCCCGTTAGCTTTGTAATGTGCTTTAAACGTTCCTACACCGGAGCAGAGATTCCACCCTGATGTGATGAACAAATAATCGTCAGTCCTGTGATCCCGCGAAGACCTGACGAGAGCAGGAGTACGCTGGCAAAGAGCGGCGTCTTCACAACCATTCTGCAGGGGGAAGTGAGTTTTCAACTAAACATTAAATTATCTGCTCCTTTCACTCTGCTCACCTGTCTTATCAGATCTCTCTGTCTCGCGGTCCCAGGTTTCCACGGGCGCCGACGGCAACAACGAGATGCTTCGCGCCTGACACGCTCGCAGCTGAGCGGCAACACAACAGGCGGCGGCGTCTGTGCTGCTTCCTGTCACATCCCCTCCCTGTGACCTAAACCAAACACAGTGTCACACCTGAGGCACAGGGACAATGAAGAGCACTAATCGGCAGATGCCAGGGTGTTCTGCACAAAGTGCTCCGGCATGACAGTCCGTTCCCTGTGTAATTACTGCCTCCTGGTTGGGACCATTAAATATTCATCCGCCATTGGCTGGGAGCTGCTCCAACTCTGCCACTTCACTGGCAGCTCTTTTCACTCACAGGTTGGTAATGCATTTCTTTTTTTCTGTTGTATCCCCCTTGTTCTCCCGTTCACATTTAAACTTTGCACTTTTAATCATTGCGCCGGTGTTTCTCTTTCTCGGCACATTTGGATTCATTTGTTCCCGAGCAACCTTTTCCTGTAAGTTCATCACTTCCAAAGATTCTCCGTAAATTCACATACACCAGACAACTTCAATCATAATTAATATTTAATCAGTTATATTTGGAGCCTGCAGAGGAGAGACAGCGGTGATGCTGCTCTGCTCTCTCTCTCTCTCTCTCTCTCTCTCCCTCCTGCATGAATCACGTAGGAATAAAAGGTGAAAGGGAGCTGAAAATCACCACTATCCCATAGGATTAAGTCTGAGAATTACTAAAGCATGGCTACCATTCGGATTAAAATCGATGTGAGAGAGGTGCATTTAATATGAGAGATGGGTCAATTCAATATACTCAGTTGTATTACTCCCGCGTGTCTTTAAAAAACAAACCTGCAGTTTAAGCCCTGCAACAACTGGAGGTTAAAGGTCAGAATGGTATTTGCTCATTTTAGAAAATTACAAAACCATCTCGCAAAACTGATATTCCATTACAGTGAATGGACCGAAGAAAACATTTCATTTTCCAGTGGAAAAGCAGATGAAACTTGTAGGTACAAATATATTATGTACAGGGATATTTCTTGATATTTTCTATTGTCTTGTCTTGCTGAACAATGTATTCATTATGAGTAATGGTGGTGACTATAATAACCTGAACAGCAGAATATAAAGGTTCAAAAGATGTGCTAGATGTGTAATGAGAGGCTGTTAGAAATAAATGTGATAAAATAATGTTCACTAATTAATTTGAAAATACATTAATTTCATATGTCATGCTAATTCACAAATGAGGAATTCACTGACTAAGCTGACTAAGAAAAAGAGTGTATTTATATGCTATCTGTATGTTTTGGAAAGTGGCTGACAGATACTGGCCATGTTGCCGTAGCATTTATTATGGTATTTATGATCACCCTTTTAAACGTTTAATGATGTCACATAATCATCTTGTCATTAATTTTGCTGAGGACCTTCATGCTCCTGAGGGGAATAACCATATTTTTTGTTTTAAGAGCCTGAATACGGCCTGAAGTCGAGCAACAACAAGCTTTACTGTTTTTAGTCCATAAAGCACAATATCAACGAGGGATATTTGCTAAATGACGAATGGGACTTGAGGGGAGAGGCTCCACTGCTGAGCGACTAAATAGCATAAAAACGTATTGAACACAATCATTTTAAAACTAACACAAAATGTGACAAACTCGACGACCGGCTTGAGGCCAGTGGCTTGTGTAAAGAAGTTGGTTATGAAAGACTGTTGGACTCACAGCCTTGATGATAACAAAATCACTTTGAGATACATTTTCATCACAGACACAGTTTATCATCGCATGCAGCACGGCGCTGTGACAATGGGACTTAGCGACGAGGACGCGCAAACTTTGACACATTGTTACGTGGTGTCAACACTCGGAGAGGATGAGAAATCTGGATACATAAACTGTGATGATGCAAATGTCCTTGAAACTGAGACAAATACACAAAGCTCTGAAAATTGTATAAGACTCAATGTCAGCAGCGATGAGTTGAGCAAAAACACCACGGAGTATATTTTGTGACATATCTTATTTCCCTTTCAGGAGAGCTACAAGTTTTTTCTTGGCCTTGATGCCACAGGAGCTGAATAACACAGAGGAAATGTAAAAAAAAAAATAAAAACAGGGAGTTTTCAACAGGCTCACTTTAAGATTTTGGAGACCTATGAAGTTTATTCATATGCCTGAAACCACGCTCGGTTTCTGGGAACACAAGTGTGACAGTGGCATACGTGAGATCACGACGAGCTAAATACAGCCGCACTGACAACGGTTATGGTTTGACAGTCGACACAAACAAAAACGCACTGATGCAAATGAGGAACACTTGAACTTTCTATCACAGGCAGGGTTTTCCCTAACGTTATACCACTTAGTGGCGTGAAAGGAATCAAACATGCTGGGAGTTTTCTCATAGCTTTGCCGTAATGGGTCACTCTCCTCTGCCTGATTGGCCGAGAGTGGGACCACGGGGGGGGGGGGGGACAAACCACATGAAGTTAAGGTGCATCTTAACTCAAGTTGGTGACAACTCAGTAAAGACACATCCATCTGCTTTGTGAGCACTTGTTGTTTGTACACAGCCACAGCATGTATGTTGCGATTAGTACACCCAAGCTAAACTGAATATCATCAGTTTTTACAGTATTTTCAGAATAAAAACACGATCAAAATATGTATCCATCGCACGTTAATCTACAGGGATAAAATTCACACATACACAACAGTGGTCAATGCCAACACACACATTTATATATATTTCCGCTTGTCTTGTCAGTGGATGGAGGGGATGGGGGATATGACTCACTCACTGTAAGCTTGTAACCGGTTTACCTATTGATCCTGGCTACTGTTCTCCTTTGAAGTAATACTTAATAAAAAGTTATAAAAAACATACACATATTTTAGCAGAGGGGACTGAGCTGTTTTAATGACAGCGGTCGCCTCACTACATGCAAATGTTCCTCCAACGTCCCCCTGACACCATTTTGCAAGGCACCAGAGCTGCATCATGGGCTTAAAGCCGCCAAAGACTTAGTTTGAAGAAATACACACAGAATAGTAGAGTTATAGTCCGTGCAGCCAAACCATTCTGCAGCGCTGACACAGCCCTCTGGAAATAAATCTCACTCTGAGAAACTAATTGAAACGTGGTCTTCCAGTTCTCAGTCTCGGCCTTTATTAATTACGTTTGCTGTTTGTAATTAGAAATGTAATTACTCTTTTAATATGTAATAAGTAATTGAGTACATTTTTCAACTACTGTGTGTGACATATCTCCTCTTTGGGTCCGTTACAGTATTTCTCTCGCACTCACTGACTGCACTGCTTATTGTCCCCACGGGACAATGACAGAGGGCATTTAATGAAAGGTCAGGAGGTCAACAGAACATTTTGGAATTACTCAGATAATGTAATGAGTATCAGGGCATTGATTTTGAAAAGTTTCTATCTCTGGAACAAAATATGGTTCTAAGGGAAATTTGGGGTAAAGTTTGGGTATGGTGCTAAATGATCAGGTCATAAATCTGGTCAATGAGAGTGTTTCTCACAAATCCCCTAATAAACTAAATTAAACCAAATTAAACTTTAACATTAAACTAGACCAGGACGACTTCTGCTGTAGTTTCACTTCTTCAACAAAATAAGTCTTAACATGCAACAACGACGACACCCGTCACAGCGTTTGTCATTTGCAGGGGATCTGTAAAATAAAATTACCCCTACAGCTTGCTGCACACTTTCTTGATTGGCAGTTTCTTTTTTACTCCTCACAAGATCACACTCACATGACAGTTCCGAAGAGTGAAAATTCCTAAACTAGTTAACTGCAATTTTAATCACTCGGTGTTGCCTTTGGTGACAGATTCCACCTCATTTCAAACTGAGACTTTTCTTGCACGCAGCCCTCACACCTGGGCGTCCCAGCCTTGGTGTCACCTTCTCGTGCATTATTCAAATCCCTCCTTCTCCCTATTTTCATAAATTTCCACAGTAAAGGACGGCGCTGCCCTCGACCTTTCCCGGAGCTTGTCGACAGGTGTATCAAAATCACTACTGCCTTTTGTCTCATGGAGGCAGTTTGTACTAAAACATAAAGCTACAGGCATGTGGCAGCAGACTTTGAACTCACAGATAAGTGTGGGACACATCAGGATATGGACTCAGTGCTGACATCAATTTTAAAGGAAGACAGAAACACCGTTGACTAAATGAACGCTGCCATCTTGTGCATTTGGACCCAGAGTCTGCAGAGCAGCGATCAGAGGATGGAGGCACAGTAACGTGGTCCTGCTGATACAAAATCACAAGTAAGTCTGAGTCTCATCCTGTTTTTACAGCACCTAATTAAACTAATTAAAATCAAACTTACTGGGAAAATTTACACTTGAAGAAACATAATTGTGATAGGACCTAAAACAACGTCTTTGAGTAACAGATATTTGACATATACTTTTTTTTGTTTGGTCCACGTCCCGTCCACTAACATGGAGGAGGCGGGATCAATGACCTGTACTGCAGAGTTTAAGAGAAACACAGATACAGATGAACAAAAACTAAAGCTAAATGACCAAACCTCATCATACAGGTGTTATGTAGACAAGAGCAGTGCTACCTACTGTTTATGTGTCTTATACATAAATGATGATAGCGCAAGAGCATTAAAGATTTAAGAAATTAGATTTGTATTCAAACACATTCTATTTAAATAGAAGAATGTCTAATGGTGGGCATGTTCAGGTCTTTTAAATTCCTTGCCTGAGGTACAATGTGAAGCTCTTAGAATTACCTCAGTTTCCTGTAGAAAGGTTTGGCCTTGACTCAAAGGCCGGACTTAAAATGTGATCTTTTAAAAAAATGCTTTGTGGAGGAAAATTCAGTGTCGGCTCCGTTTTCTCATTCCTATGATATAACGTGGTTCCAAAGCAAAGCAAAGCAAAAAAATATGTTTTTTACTCGTTTCTCTTTGATTAATACTTATTGCAGCTAGATAAACACATATTAAAAGATTCCTTAGAGGACACTGATAATAGCTGTCTTCTACTGGCTGTTGGGAAATGAGCAGAAAGCTGAGGAGCTCCCTCTGAGGGAGCACTGCTCTGTAATAAATTGGCTGTTTATTACGTTACAGGAAATTAAACAATGGCCCAGGAAAGGCAGCACGTTCAATTTAAAATTCTGAGGAGAGGAAGAGGTTTAAAAGGACCAATAAAGTCACTCCACTATCCCTCCGAAGGAGAGTGAGACGCCTGAGCAAAAGTCTTTGTCTCGCTGATTGCCTTTTCTCCCTTTTATTCCTTTAATGTCAAATGTGTTCTCTTATCTTAATCTTCATTAAGAGCCTTCTTCTGCCCAGGTCTGATCTCCACTAATGACGTACAGGAGCCAGTTGAAACGCTTAGTGTTGTGCGTCCCATTCATTGCTGCCTTTGAGCCACAAGTCACGGAGAACAAACAGCGCTCATTGTTTTGATGATAACTCTCACTTTACAGCACCCACAGCACCGCCGCTACAGTAGAATTACATTGTCTCTGAAGTCAACAACGCGCACACGTAAAAAAAAGGATGTCTTGATTGTTATGAAGTGCGTTATGAAGGAGTAAACAACAGGAATGAAATGCATGTATCTTAATGATAAATACGAATATGTGTACAGGTGTGAAAGCTTTGTTTTAGGATCGGAGGGGGAAAGAGAGACAGTAAGTGGTCAGAGGAGGAATTGCATGCAGATTATCGACTGCCCCCCCACATCATCCTCGTGAGCAAAGATCTATTAGTGAGAACAGAGGGAAATTTAGGAAAACTGTCTCGAGTCTTTATTTGAAACGATGCTCACTTCGTCTGAGGGACTTTTTTCATCAAACAAAAGAGCGAGAATAAGTTGTCATGTTTATCTGTTATGTGTTAGAAAATGAGATTGCCTGCACATGCCAGAAAATCACAAAAAAGCCAAAGAGACAGGGAGATGGCAGCTGAGGCTCTGAGTCAGGAGGAGACAAAGGCAGGCAGCTGGAAATTGTCACATCAACACCGTCCAGGTCCAAAGTTATTTTGGTGAATGGCTGTCGCATAGAGACTTCGATCATTGTGAGGCTTCATCAGCCACTGACAAGTTTGGACCTGGGACAGCGAGGACGAGGTCGTTTGGTAAACAAACGGTGTGTGTGTGTGTGTGTGTGTGTGTGTGAGAGAGCGAGAGACAGAGACAGAGACAGAGGGAGAGTGTTGTGTTTGTGCCTCTGGGTTGATGAGTGTTCAGGTGAGGAAGACACAGTTATGTCTGACTAACCAAGCATTGGAAAACAATGGATGTGCTGCACCGAGCTTCACAATATTACACATGCTCATGGACTAGAGACATGGGCACACACACACACACACACACACACACACACATGCACACACAAACACACACACACACACATGCACACACAAACACACACACACACACACCCTCACATTCAGCCCATGCATTCTCTCACAATACATTTCCTTCTATGATTGATTCATACATTATTAACCTGTATCCAGTCAATTAAAGTTTTCATATTTCACAAGCTACATTACAATTTGTATTTTTTGGAACCAAGGTTGATTTTTCCAAGATTTTGCTTCCGACACGTGCACATCTTGTAATAGTGGTAATAGTAAAGCCCCCTCCCTCCAGTCTGATATAAAGTTTATTTGTAGAGGGTTAGGGTAAAGACATGCAGACTTGAAACTTGTATCAATTAACAGGCAACACGACTCTTGTCAAAGAAAATTAACAAAATGTGCACATCTGGGACTGTTTCAAAAACAAGCAGGACCTTTATCAAATTAAATACTTGAGAAAAACTGTGATCTTGATGCCAGATGTTTGAGCCGTTCTTCAAACCGCCCGACAGATTTCCTGAAATGCGCCCCGAAGCAGCTGTGGTACGGTTAAAGCTCCGGAATTAAGCAGAGAAACTCACCAAGTTCTCCTCTCTTCATCAGTATTGGGTTCACGGAGGTATTTTATTTATTTATTGAGTAAAAGATCCAGATCATCGTCACTTGATGATGATTCCATCTTTATTTTGCAGAAGCTCGACTTAGATCACGGATGATCATCATAATTCGTTCGTTAAATAGAATGAAGCTCACTGTGACTTGTCAGACTCAGTTTTTCATGATGTTTATTCAAATTGCCGTCGATGTGCAGCAGCCTTTACTCTCACTTTAACTAGAGCTGCTGCTTGCCTAACAGTGAACATTATCATAACCCTAACCCAGGGATTTACATTATGAAGACAAGCTGATTGTCTCTATAGGGAAGACAAGTCCCCATAAGGGGAGGGATATGAATCTATAAACAACATGAGTAATACCCCCCCACTCACACTGGTAATTATAACTATAGGCCCATTATACCTGTTATTCAGTGCAACACCTTGCTTGATATTATCATAAATTATGTGCAGTTCATACCTTAAATAAACTAATTTGTGCTACAGATGCAGATGAAGCTCTTTCCCCTGTATAATCACACTGGGAAACAAGTAGTTGTGTGTCATTGTGAGTGTGGAGCAGGAAACACAGCGCAGCAGTTTTGTGTTACATTATTCAAGCCCCTCATATACACACTCTTTGCAAAAGTCTGTAATGCAATTAAAGGACCAAACTGGAGTTAAAGAAAGCTTTGAGTGGGGAGAGAATCCTCAAGTGAATGTTTCAGGTGGCAGAACAATTGGAAATCAATACAATGGATGAAAATGAACAAAAATCATTGTGTAAACACAAAATTCACTGAATAACATTTCATAATGAACTTTATCTATAACATCTATATTCCTTGTATTCATAAATCTAAATAGTATGTTTACTTATCAATTCTGTATTTTTATAATGAGCTTTTATATATTTCTGTAGAAATAACAAAAATATTCACTTAATATAAGGCCAAGATTGATAATGGCTTTGTAGATTGCTAATCCCTTTATTTCGGATCCACATGCCTTCCATGAGAATATTTTCACATTTGACTTTAATTTGATCTATTTAGCAACAATTTGACTTCATTTCATATATTTTTACTATTAAAATACTTACATTCATTCATCAGTGCCATTTGCTGTCATTTTCAACATTTATATACACTACAAGGAGGGTCTCTTTGGTTTATGATTTAAACGTCTACTCTTCTTTCACTTGGGCAGCACTTTGTGTTGAGACCTGAAAAGTGCTATATTAATAAAATGTATGATTTACATTATTAAGGTATGTACCCATCACATTACCTCCTGCAGCACCGAGCTTCTGTGTATTGTACAGTAGTGAGTTGGCCCAGCAGGCAAATTGATATGTAATGTAATGCAGAAAACCTCATAAATAAAGACTCCAACTTAATGTATTTATATTATATGATCTAATTTGTCCTTTTCTACTTTCAGTCTCTTTATTCCTTCATCTCTTCTCTTCTATTTCCTATCATCTTCTCTCTCTATTCTATTATTTTCCCTCGATGCTCTATTAACATTCTCTGCAGTTCAACTCTGGTTTCGTGCATTTCTCAATTTCCCATTTTTCCCTTCTCCCTCCATTCTCTCCTGCTATGATGAGAAAATGATTGCCCATTCACAATCGGGGATCCTCATCTACTTTATTACATAGGTGAAAAATGGCAGGTTATTACATCACGGCTCTCTCTTGCTCGCTCTCTCTCTCTGCTCCTACAGACCAAAGTGAAAAATAATAATGACGACGATTTTTGTTATTTCTTAGATAGAATAACAAGAAAGCCATCCAGTAATTATCTGCAAGTCTTTAAGGGGTTGGTTGAAGAGTGGGCTGCGCTCTGTGGAGGACGGAGGAATGTAAAAACTGGAAAGCTGGTCATGAATAAATATGACACCACATTTTCCCTTCCTCTTATCGAGGTTGCCCAGAAAGCGGTGGAGAAGGAAGTGCACTGATTACTGCAACTGCTGCTGACTCTCTGACAGCAGATGTCTTGTTGATGATAGGGCGCATTACTACATGAAGGCAACATACAAATCTGTTGAGAGGTTGCATGCAACACCATATAGCACTGTAGTTATGGTATAAGCCGGCCTTTTAGACCTATGATTCTGCCTCAGTAAAGTCATAATGCTCAGCTTCTCAGTGAAGTTCCTGAATACCCTCTCTGGATTTTGGGACCATTGGTTGCACGTTAACAGTCTTTATATTTCTGCGGGTTGAGGGCCGCTGGTACGACTGGTGCGGCGCGGCTCCATCCATCAGAGAACATGTTAGTATTCACCGCTGGGTGCTTTTCATGCTGCATTTCAATTAACATAATCTCTTTTTTTCCCACAGATGTCAGCTCAAAAGCAACAAAAAAAAAAAAAACTGAAAAAAACAGCAGACAGATTTAAATATCAAGATTTGAAAACAGCCACCTCACAAAACAATGCGTCACGATACTGCTGTGTGTGCATCTGCCCATTTGCATGATGATCTCCTGCTGCGTCCGAGAGGCTTAACAGAAACTAACTGTACTCTGTGGAATTGAATGAATGACAAAAAAAGGAAAACGGAGGAAGACAACAAATGTCACAGGGAGGCGCACAGAGAGAGAGACAGGCTGCCAATGGTGGATGAATTGTATGCAAAAGAAATAATGGTGTTTAATGCCCAGGCAGGTCCTTTTGTGGAGTGGGTTAATATAAACCCTACCGGGCTTTGCAGCGTTCCTCTATAGGCTATTCTCAGCACACCGCAATGCTCATCAGCTTCTCCTGCTCCGCTGCACGCACACACACACACACATTCAGCTCATGCATTCTCTCACTTTGTTTATGCTTTTGTTTAAGTTGCCCTTTTTCCTCTGCCCCAACCTCTCCCAGGTGATTCAACAAAAGATTACAGATTGCTGTCTTTAGGCGGGAGGAGCGAAGGGAGCACTGTGCGGCAGTCAGCGCTGCTTATACAGACTGTGGTCCAACAGTCAGTATTAACTGGAAATGCTAGTATTTCAATAGCATGCAGACAAATCAATCAACCCAAAGCTGCACAAGATGTTATCCGCACTCTCTACAGAGGAGATGCATGTTTTAATGCAAATGTCCGATCGAGAGCCCTCCAGATGATCTACGGACTTTCTCCGCCTGGCCTCCTAGAAAAAAACCGAAAAGAAAACAAATATCTGTCCGTGAAAGAGCGGAGCCATACGTGTAGAAGACACTGACGAAGATGTCAAGAGGGTTTGTGGTAATAGGAGCTGACGCTGGGCGTCTGTGTCAATCACGTGATCTTTAAATCTCTTGCCTGAATAATGCGGATGATTTGTTGCTGTTGTGAAAGTGTCCATGCAGAGAACCTCCCGTTGTGTTGTGCATGTGTGACGGCTCGAGTAAGAAGTAGTGTACTGTGGTGGCTTTCACCTTTGAGTGATGTTAAAGAATTGGATAACATACATTCTGGAGGAGGGACTTCATGAATAGCAAGCAGACAAGCTGACTTACTGCTCACTTAAAATCTGTATCTGTGTGATTGACACACATGGACGGTGAGGCGCATTGTATGTTTTTTACTCTATGCACTGACAGTGATTGACATCATCTGGCAGAAAGAACCTCCTGTCACCAGCTCCATTTTCTTATAATCATAAATAAGGGTGTTTTTGGAACGTATGTCTCCTAAGCTGGTGACCGAGCTTGTACTGTTGTTGCCACTCCTGACGAGCTGTCTCTTACTCCAGCGCCCCCGACGCACAAGGTCTCACTCCTGTCTCTGATGTGAAGTGCACTCCAGGAGGCTGCTGGTCATTATCTGGACACTTCCCTCTTTTTTAGTCCTCGTCAACTGGCTGAGCCTCTGAGTTGAATGGCACCCGTCTCCACTACGGATACACATACATATCCATCGTATATACTGTAGTAATAGTAATATACTATTCATTATCCTATCAATGGGAATATCTGTCTCTTCTGTTGCTAAATGCGCCATTAAATACTCACAGACTGGTTGCTAACATTGCTAACTTCGCTGTTTGGTCCTGGGAACGCAGTAGTCAGCTTTCTCTGAAAGAAACAAGACGACCAAGTTAGCGACCAGTTAGCAACAGGGACAACAAATGTTAACTCATCAGGCGAACACAACTTCCTCATCAATCCCAATTTTCTAACTAAATCTTTTAAATTTGGTGGTTTTGCTGTCTAGTGCTGGGAAGACAGTCGTAAAGGCATCTGTCTCAGCTTTCTCTGAATCTGTGGAGAGACTCCTTTCTAAGAATCAACTCTTTCACACAAATATAGTCATTTGAACTGGCTAATGCTTTACGTCCAGACATGTTCAGCTCACTAAGGGTGCTGCTGATAAAAGTACAGACAGCTTTGACTTCCACTTCCACAATTACATGCAACACTTCCCCTTTTCCAAACTCTCATCTCAACTTTGGATGTAAATCTATAAATCAGCGCTCAGTGCTAATCCTTGATCTCTACACCGACGTAGAGAGCCTCTGCGTCTTATCTCGGATCCTAGCAGGCGAACTCAAAGGAGAGTCTTAATCATTAGCCTGCTAGCTAGATTAATAGCGATGTAGGGTATTACCGTCCTGAAACTCAATGAGAGTGAGAGGATGGCTCCCGCAGTGTGGCGCCCATCTAAGTGCACCTGTTATATCTGTTTTATCCATTTTATGTGAGAAGAGAAGAGAGGAGAGGAGACGCATTGTTCTCTCATGTCTCCTGTGAACATGCCAGGCAAGATTCATTGGGTACATGTCTGTCTGTGCATCATTAATGGGCAAACTCCCAATTAAGGGAAACTGAGGATAATCAAAAGCTAAATACACCACTGTACCGCAGCTCCTCTCCTCCAACGTCCGTCTTTATTCTCTCGTGGAGAAACCGGCTCTCCTTCTTGGAGACAAAGCAACAACCAGCAACTGTGTGTTTTTTTTTTTTTTTTTAAATGCCACTCTTGCATCAAAGTGACACTCTTCTGCACAATACCCTGTTGAGAGTCAGCGTTATTTGGATTTCGCTGAGCACTCAAGGCTAATGCTGTCACTGTGGAGAAGTCTGTCACTGAGCACTTCTGTATCAGATACACTTGGCTGGATGATTCCCCTCAAGGTTGAGAGAAACAACCGTTTTATTCGCAGTCGCTGTCTGTATTCTTACTGTTGCCTCTGCACTCTGGAAAATAATTACTTGGAGGTTGTTTCAGGGGGACTTGCAACATAAATATAGAGAAGAGAGGCCATTAGACGGTTAAACAGTGAAATCAGTGGCGGCTGTGCACTTTAATGTGTACTGAGAAGTAAATTGGACAGAGTAAAGAAATAATTGATATCAAACTGATTTGAATGGAAAAACTATGAAGGCAATTAATTCTCTCCCTTTTTTTCTGATTATTTTACAAAAGAAACTAAACTTTTTCTGGACCTATTTGTGGAATTAGTATTTCTCAGAGATGGTTCCTTACTTTTTTAGGTACGTGTCAAGACAATGTATATTTGACAAACATTAATACAAGCTGGTTTTTTTACTTTGAATCCAATCCATCCATTCACTAACTATCAAACAAATCCAACTATGACATCACTATGACTGATCTTGACAATAATATTACAAACTTCTTCTGTGTCCATCCACACAGACTTTTTGTTGGTACTCAAGAACAGACACTGATATTGAGAAGCTCTCTCAGTTATTTTGTACAATTGTCTCTGCACCTCTGAAATGCTTGATTTGGACCCAAAGCTCCACCAGTGCACAGCTCTATTCACCACTTACACTCAGTTTGTCACCCGAAGAGGGAGAATAAAGGGAAGAGGAACATGATGGCGGCTTTAATGCTTAAGATCTGTGCCGACACCTTCCTGAAAAACCTCTAATGACAAGGCAAGCTCATTGAAGGCAGGAGAGGCCCAGATTTAACACGCCACCCAAAAACTTCACACAGCCCTAATTATTTATTGACTTTGTTATTTAGCAGCAGTTTCACTGCCTTGCTCTCGTCTCAGTGGGGCAGGATTGTGGAGAACGAGGGAGAACTGCGGTCTCAGAGAAGCTGTGTATTATTTAAACTGAGCCGAAGCCATCGGCTGCGTCTTAGAAAAAAAACAGCACGGGATTACGAAGCGCTGCTTGACTTGAACATCTCTCGTCCTGAGGCTTGTTCAAACTGATTTGTACGTCAGGATGCTCTGGAGAGACTGGGCCAGAGAGACAAGTTTTGTTTGGTCGAATAAAAATGCAAGAACGCAAAGATGCAGAGGTCGACAGAGAAATGTCTTCAGTGCAATTGACATGGAGCATAAGGCGTTCTTGAACACCTCAGAGCAAAAACATTGGCATCGTTTAAGCGGATTGCAGCAGCACTGGGGTTAATCTGGATATTTCCCTGAATTTTTCCTGCCAATACTTCAGTAAAATGTCCCGAAAATGTCAACCCAAGTGAGAATGCAGGAGGAAAATGTCTGAAAATTCACATCTCTAACCCGTGATGGACACCAAACTGAAAGAATACAGCCCAGAATGAAAAGGGGGAGAGTGGGAAAGTAGGAGACGCCAACAAAAATGTGGACTTGGAAAGGCAACGAGATTTGAGAGCTCTTGGCAACAAGGGCCGACACAGGTGTTGATGTGCTGCAAAATAAAAACTGCACACTGTAGTTTTTCTCAGCAGATTTTATACGTAATGTTCTTTCTCCTGCTGCTCCTGCAGGCAGCACATCCCTCGACTGAATATGAAAAATTGTCTATATTTGTGAACGCGTCCTGACCCGGACAATCTCCTCCTGGGTTCTTAATAAGTTAAAAGGTCTGCACACAGCTCTAGTAATGGATATTGAATATTGGTGGAAATACAGTGTGAGTGTAGGAGAGACTCGTCGCTGTCGATGTGTACAGTGTGTTAATGAAAACGAATCATTCTAATCAGGGCTAAAGACAGGATCTTATCAGGGCCCATTGAGAGGCTTATCAATATCCCAGCTTCAAAGCAGAGGACTAACAGCATGGGCCTGAGAAAGATCTACACATTACTGCAGTTGTATTCAGGAATAGTCCTGCTAATGAAGGAGTGAGGCCTAAGTATGGGGTAAATAATATAACTCACTGACATCAAATGAGCATGAAATGGATTTTTTCACCCCTCGGCGTGTTTTTTTTGGGGGGGCATTTTCCCGATATGATGAGATCATGGAGTGTGATGTCTGACTTGTAGATGTGTTTCGTCTTGTCAATATTACCAACTGAGTTCATTGAATGAGCAGAGAGCCCCATAGAGCAGTCCTTTAAAAAAAAAAGAGAAAATGTAGCTCGCACCCTTTTCCTCTGACTGCTCACACATGCACTCTGACAGCCGCGCGGAGATCTGAGAATAGCTTAATTGAGCATACCGCGACAAACTTGAGCTCCAATTATGCCCCTTTTTGTTCTGTCAGCTTCGACTGTTAATAGCTTAAGCTTATTGTTCATTATAACCACAGGTTCAGCTTTCATTTGAGTGGAGTGAAAAGCAGATTTAAACTTCTTACATTACCGCGCAAGTTGATTCACACACACACACACACACACATACACACAAGGTAGACACTTGGTGGAGCTTTCAAGATGAAAGGTGAGGTAACTGCTTGTCAAAAACCGCTGATGTGGGAGTAAAGGTAATTATATCTGCATCTCTGAACCAAATCAGACACGTTGTCATGAAGTAGATGCATTTGCCATTTTTTTTTACTCACAGGGTTTTGCATCTGTTTGAGAAGCAGCTAAGATGGAGCCCGAGGGGGAGAGTGACACAAAGAGCAAAACAGTGATACGTCTGATGGAGTGGGATCATTTAGTAGTTCCATCCCATATGAATGTAGTTCATCCTACACTATGATAACAGTATTTAGTTGTATTGGAAACACACAACAGGGATTATTATTATTTGCATGTTGTTTTAATCCTGACCCCCTCACCCTTTAAACAGGGGGTTTCAGACAGAGGCTGAAAAGAGGAGCTGCAGCAATGTACGCTTTCAACTAATAGCCTCAAATTCAAATTTTTGAACGTGAAGACGGGCATATAAACTATTTCGTATATTGTGCCAGTAACAGTAATAATTCATAATTTTTTTCTTATTTTATATAAGCCATATATATTATATATTTCATACATTATAAAATATGTCAGAAAATACATCAGAAAGCCACAATAAAAATCAGTATGTGTTCTTTGTGGATTTCTGTTAAAGAAGTGTCTAAGCACAGTTAATAGTTTGACGACTCCTAAATGAAACAGGCGACAGCAGAACTTTAGAAATGCAGAAGCACCTGCTGTGAGCCACAGCAGCACATTAGCGAGCAAACGGCAAAATCAGGTCAGGCCGGTGGTGACACATGCAGGCGGCTAACGAGTTATTAGTCACTGTAAATGAAGAGAGTTTGTGTGGGACTGTGGATTAAATGGAGGCGACATCGTCAGGTAACCATCCTGAGAGCTCATTTCTGTCACGTCCAGTTGCTTGCTTCATTAACATCCATGGCTACAAAAAAGTATTAAATGAAGAAACCAATTTCTAAATGACTGAAAAGGTTTGTTTACTGAAGTTGAACGTCTTCAATTTCAATGAAAGCTGGAACGATTGGGGTGTGGCAAAAGTTTGAACCGGGCGGGGAATGAAATTTCCTCATATAAACACTTTCCACTTACTTTACCTTGAACAAACTTTGAAGTTAATCGATCTGATGGAGTGAAAAATGACACTCGCCATTACGGAGACACGTTCGTTGTTAGCGAGGTCACGCAATGTCGCAGAGGAGCGGCTGTCTGATTGGCTACTTATCACCGTGACATCGGGACGTTTCGAGGGACACGACCGCTGTCAAGTTCATTCCGTCCAGGTTGACATTGTGCAATGAGGGACGTCTGCTGCAAAACAATCGGTGGAGCAGCGTCGGGTGAGGGGCGGTTAAAAATAATACTGTTTGAGGTTGTTTTTTTATTCGAAGATCACGGAGCGTGTCCCCTCTGATATTCCCCTCACTCATTCACTGATGTGTTCATTTATTTATGGCACTGGCTAAGCAACCCGCAGAGAATTCACATCAGCCTTCCTCATGAGGAGCCCTGTCACATCTGCATACTTTTTAATAGCTCATAACTCAAACAGGCCTGGCTTGACACATCCCATCAAAAAGATGCAACACTGCCTGACATCGAACTTTCTCCCTAAAACCTTTGGATGCGTGTCCCATTAACCCTTCACTTAAACCCTGCCTGGATGGTTGTTACCTCCATATACATCAAATTGACCTCCCTGTGCATGTGCAGTAAAATAAATAGCCTGCCATTCCTGTTGATGTGCAATCCATTTAACTCAACCCTTTACAGCTTCCCTTTAACTTATGTGCGATGTTCATTCAAATCCAATTAAGTTGCTCTATTATTATTGATCATTAATTGCATATACAAGCACGGCATAGACAAAAATAGCCATTAACTCCAAGTTCTTCGAGGCAGTTGTGTATACACCCCTTATCTTTTCCACCATAGCTGGCCGGTTGCCACATAAACGTATATTCCTCCTCCTCCTCCTCCAGCCTCGAGGATAAAACAGGTTTAACAGCCAAAATGAATCAGGGATGCAACAGCTTCCTGCCAGCTTTGATTTCAAGTCAATATTTACACCCGAGATTAAGGGAAGTGAAAAGCAGCAGCAGCCATTAAACACAGGATTTAGCGTCGGCACTTAAGACACAGTTGCGTCTCGGAGAATTTAGGGGGCGCAAAGAAAAGAGCTGAATGCGCAACTTAAATTAAATCAAGTTACATATATCAACATGGAAACGGTGAAGAAAAGAACAGAAGCACCTACGGCTGTGAACATATTATATTATGGAGGGCTAGTTGGTTTTTCCAATTAACCCAAATCATGTTCTTGTTTTCGGCTTTAGTCACATTATTATCCCCCCCCCCACCCCCCTTCACTCCTTTGCTCTTCATTGCACCAGAGCTATATTAAGCTACTAATACAACTTGAACATCTTGCGTTTTCATGTTAAAGGTCTTTATCTCTCAAAGCTCTGGCTTTTATTTCCAAAGCAAGCCACTGGAAACTCATTGAGCTCATCGCCGTGGTTACTGCGGACAGCAGTCGATCATCAAAAATCTCACATTGTTTTCCATCCAGATGGTTTTGAATTTTTCGCAGGTGAGTAGGAATAAGGAAGAAATGGTGGTAGATAATGAGTGAATTTTCATTTTTGGGTGAACTATCCCTTTAATGATGGTTCATGTTACCAGTCTGTTGTCTATTTAAAAGTAAATAATACTTTGCCATGTTTGCAGCACTCGTCCTTTTTGGTCCCTGGCTGAAGGTGGAAGAGCAAAACAGAAGTTCCTGTTTGCAGCAGCAATGGATTGTGGATTTTTTTTCTCAGAAAATACAAACACAGACTCTTACCAACATCCTTCACATTCACACTGGACAAATTAAATCACTTTACTATGCAAAAGAAACACTTTCCTAACTGTATTTTGTTGAGTCATGTTCAGCTTCCAAACACAGCATGTAGTGTAGTGTTGGCTTAACATGTAAACCTGCACATTATTCATCCCTCCATATCACATTTTTTCCCTCTGGCTGGGTTTTAGAAATTAATAATGTTGTCACAATAGTTCTTCCCAGGTGAAGAAATAATTGTGAGGGTGCATGCGAGTGTGTGTGCACCCTGTTATAATGAATGGCATCCACGTCGGAGGACATGGAAATAACCACGGCGTCATCGGCACAGTATACCTGAGAGTGGATCATCCATCAAACGCTATGGACAAAGCCAGTCAAGACGTATGACACTATATCATGTTACCCTGAGTTACTGAGCGCTGTGCAGTTAGAAGATTTATATCCACTGACAGCTTCACGACTCAGAACTTTGCCCACCCACCATCCAACCGCATTTACCTGAGAGATCCCCCTTTCTAATATCTAATCTGATTAATACACTTTTATCTATGTTGTTAATGAAAGAGGAGGGTCTTTATTGAACAGCAAACATTACTGAACGTGGTCCCTCACCCTGTCATTTCATGGGAATAGAATCACTTTATATCTTCTCACTCAAAGAGGCAGGAGTGAATTACGAGACGCTGTGACTTTAATCCTTTTTTCAGCCACACAAACACTGGGTTGACCTTAATTTCTGTGCCGCTAACACTCGCTGTTGCAGGGTGTTAGAGTTGGAATCCTCGTCTTGTTCTTTTTGTTCTCCCTGCCTCTGCTCTTCCTGTCACTGTCTGACCCGCCGGCCGTCATTTGTCTCGTCAGAAGCAGAGGGTAGACAGGTAAATGGAGGCATGCAGGTGGCCCGGCTGTGTTTGTCTGCCTGGCGGCTGACATTGTGCACGGAACATCTCTGACCTGGCTCCATGCAGCACTGTTTTTAATGGCACCATAAAGCATTGAAGTCAATAATATCTGCACCTCACACACTGCGGTTGATCCATACACCATTCGGTCAGTGAAGACATTCATCGGATAAACCTTTATTTACTTCAGAATGCATTGATTAAAATAATTTTTATGAGACTTTCATAAGAGGGGTATCAGATTTATTTTCTTTAATATCTCTCAGGTGTCTCGGTGTCTGCTGATATTTATTATATATACAAAGCAGCAGATACAGAACAACAACCTCCTGTGTGTTTCCTGTTCTCTTCACCACATAGAAGGAGACGGGGGCACAAGAGAGAGGAAATGAGCTGCATTCGACAGGAATAATGATCATTTTAAATACAAGCACAAACAAAAAAAACTGTAATTGCAATAAACAGTCACACCTGGTTTTTCCAAAAAGGCTAAATGTTCACTGGGATGCTAGTTAGGTCCTTAATTACAGGAGAGGACAAAAAACCTCAGAGAACCTCTGTTATAAATCATCTGCAGGTGAACCAGCGTCTGACATTTTGCCATTTCACAAATGTCCTTGTGGAAAATATCTGCAAAAAGCACAACCATATGTTGTCAGGGAAACTGTCATTTGAAGTTTGGTAGCTTGAGCATGCTGGTCTGGATGACTTGTCATCTTTTTCTGTTTGAGCGACAGTAAAAAAAGAAATAGGTGCCTTTTTGCTGGCTGACTAGACGAGGGCAAAGTGAAGCATGATCGAAGCTGCCTGTCTGCTGTCTCCTCTCGACTGTGATATTTGGTTATTCCAGTCTTCCTGTCGTCTTAAACACATATTTACATATTGATTAAAAATCGTATACTTATGTAATAAAAGCATTAAACAGTATGTAAGCATCCTGGGAATATGCAGAATCGATTGACTGTAGTATGCAGGAGCATTTCAAGGATATTTGGGGGCCCTAGGCAAAATGGAAATGAGGGGTTCTAACATCGATCCAAACCCAAACCCCTCCAGAAACACATAATATCAAATCAGATTATTATAATCTACAAAATCAGCAACAAAGTGGGTAATGTATTTACACATAAATAAAAGTTAAGTAGTTGATAAACTCTGGAAACAGGTGAGGACCCACATGTAGATGTCAAGTGAGGACAGATGGAACAAACATTCTTTTATTGAAAGTGCAGGTTTGGTGGGCAGTCGACTCGGGTAGAGCTGTCCACACACAGAGAGGCAAGGTCAAAACCTAACTGGAGGAACAAGGACAAGGAAAGTGAAGTGAGAGAGACACTTAAGGAGAGAAGCTTAAAAGTAAATCAAAAAGGGAATCATGACCTCAAAGTGCAAACAACAATATGCAGTCAACTCAAAAAGCAAACACAAGGAAAACAAAAAGGCCAACAAAAGATCGGAAAAGATAAAAAAGTCCTAAATCAAACACATCAGAAGTCAAAGTTAAAGTGCAGACTTCCGGACACATTATAAAGACACACATTTAGACGTTCTAGTCGTCAACCAAACCTCTAAAATCACAAAGCTTTTGGCAGGAAACAACTGGCACGGGGCCTCGTTCGGGGGTTTCCTGACTCTGGTGTAGTTTCAGTTTCCTGTACGTATAGAATTTAAGTGGATTCTCACAAATTGTCATTGCTGCGGATCTGCTGTTTTCAGGAGGACCTAGGAAATGAACCTGTTGCAATGCCCCTGGTTATCAGACAGAGTTGAAACAACAGCTGATTCTTGCTAGTGAATAAAAATTCCTCTATTGACAACGAGTCTATTGATAACAACTTGTACTTATATACAAACGCTGAAATAATTATTTGGGAGAATAAAAAGTTGTTTTTATAAAGTTAGCACAATCTTAACATCATCTGAAACAAGTGTATTGATTTGTTCTCCACCATAAGTTCAGTGCTATTCAAACATACTATATAATCAATCAGCTATATATCAGTTAGAGCTGGCTTTCAGTTGATTATCTGCTTTTCCCCTTTTAATCAGCAGCCAGCACAGGCACATTATTAAGGTTTAAACCTGCAGTGATCTGCAGCACGTTAGCAATTTTGATACTCTCCACGCCATTAAGTGCTAAGACTGACAATTCATTCTGTCCTCAGAGAACGGAACATCAATGTGATGTTAATCATCGAACTCATTTATTTTCCTTAAACTCCGGAGCCAGCTGGAGGCTGCAGCAATAACAGTCCTCTGATACCTCTCGCCATAGCCACTCAGTCAGGATATTAATTGCCCAGTTATGTCTCCCTGTTATCAATCTCTACCAATCACACTTTATTAAATATAGATACAACGGCCTTCTGGCTCGCAATCACTCAGCACAGTGGGCGTTATCGTTATGTATCTACAGTACACGACTCTGCAGTGCTGGACACAGTAAAGATGATCAGCTCCGGACCGATAGCATCACTACACTGCAAAAAAGACAAGGTTAGGGAGACTCAGACTTCAAGGTAACTTACTGCACTTGATTTTTTAATTATGAGGCCAATTCAGTTTTCTAAGAAAATCGTCGGTTAAAGACAAATAATTATCTTTAATTCAAATAATTTATCCCATACTTATATAAACTTTGAACCTCCACTCTGGTCAGAACTCACAATTGTTTGTGTTTTAACACCATAAATGTATAAAGGGTTGGGAGCAACGTTACAAATGAAACTCAATAAAGTTAGTTGAAGCAAATAATAAAAAATATTCTTCAGGCACTTTATTTAAAAAAACCTAGTAAGCAGAGCAATTTCAAGTTTCAGGTTTTTTACAGTGTATCCACAATCACCACGTAGCCCAGGCAGCCCGTTTTAAAATCCCCTTCCTCTCTCCCCAGTGTCATTTGTGTGTGTTTGACAGCATGTACACGCATATGGTCCAGTATGATAACGCTGACTGTCGACGCTTACATGCCTAAAATAGTGCTCAGTGCCTGATGCTGAAAGGAAGGAACAGTTGCACACCTCTTCTGATGCATCCCGCTATTTGTTGTCTGCCCTTCCCACATGAGATGACTCAGTGGCTTGTGGGCTGCCATGGAGACTGAGCTTGAGGTTGCAATTGCGATACTTTTATTTGATCATATCTTCTGTACAACCCACATTCAATTTGTCAAATGTCAACAAAAAAAACCTGATGTCTTTAGGTTTGTTATGTAAGACGGTTATTTATTAATTTTATAATTTGTTTTGCTCGGTTGGTAATTTTAAAATTGCTGTTTGTTGTCTGCAAAGAGAATATTCGATTAGTTTGAGAAAGGGTAATGTAGCACATAACCCGTTTTTTTGGTGTAAAAGACTGTAAAAGTTACAGTTCTATTGTGTTTATGTTCCCACTTTAACCACAATCCAACACTTTGAACAGAGGCTACAGAATCCAATCTCACAAACAACAAAGGAGTCATATCAAAAATTAACCGATGCCTCGGGGTCCTGTGGGTCCCACTCGAATCGTGCAGGGGATTCCTTGGATGCAAGTCGAGGCTGCACATCCAGATGGCTTCGCCTGTGTTTTCATTTTGAGCCGCTCCTGCAAACGTCAGTATATGTGGAACGCTCCAGGCTCGGGAAAATAAAGTTAAATATATGAAGAGAAGTTTTTTTGTTGAGGTGTGTCATCTCCGCTGAGCGAAGGCGGAAAATAAAGAAAGTGGGACAGAAACATGTCAAAAAAAGGTGAAGACGTTTGCATCATTATAAGTGAAATGATTTCACTCTTTGTTTCACGCCGAGCCTCTGAGCACCAACAAAACCGAACGCTGGGTTCAAATTAATTGCCTTTGTGCTTTTATCGTCCTCCCACAGAGCGGCTTTTATCAAAATCATTATCTAATGGCTGGAAATGTCTGGTTAGAGCTCGCATAGCTACCGACGACTCACTCATATAATCGTGGTTAAACGGGAGCTAAAATGACCCATGTCCATTGTCCTCCCACGCCCTCGCCTTCTTCACTGGCACCACAGTTAACATGACGCCGCAGCACATTACTCAACACGACCGCAGAAGGAGAAAAGGGGGCAGATTTGATCCTAATTGCAATGTCAAGGTTCATTTGTCACGACGCTGACCCTCCCACTCACCTTGTATCTGCGGGTGACCCCCGTGTCAGGAGGTAACCAGGTGCATTACTACAGCCAATCACAACACTGCCTTTAAATCACTCTCCGGCTGCCCTGCCTTTGAACCAGGCACTAAGGTCATCTGACGTGTGGCGTATTTCTGAATTATGAACAAATCCAATGCCTTTATCTCCCTTCATTGAAGATTTTATAGTCCGACCGAGCCGAGTGTCAAATACGTTTGGCAGGCGTGAGTGTAGCCTTGTTACTAAAAATAGCTAAAACGACTTTGTTCATGTAGTTTTGAATATGTCTCAGAAATCAAGTCATAGATGCGATGTGTGCAGTAGAAAACAGAGTGAAAGGGCAGGTGCAGCAGTGTGGGGGGTTGTGTGTTAGCATTTATACTGTTATTCAGCAGCTTTTAGTGGAACCAGTTTACAGAGGACACAGGTTACTGGTGATTGGGAAGCAGCCAGGGGTGTAGCACAGAATCCAGGGCCCTAAGCATTATCTGTAGGGGCCCCCCCCTCCAAGGCTCTCACCAAGCTTTTGTATTTTCTTTACATATGATGAAGCCAAGAACTGGAGTGGTTCTTATCCCCACATTTAAACAAGTAATAATTACCTGTGATACATACGTAAATCTGCACAATGTGAAATCACAACCCTCTTTGGGGTTTGCTTGGAGTATCATCCTGAAGAAGAGGAAGAAGAAGTAGTATTAAGAAGTATTTATTAGTCTAAAAATGTATTAGTTTATTAGTCTAAAAAATATAAAACATTGCAGCTTATTAACCCCTATACATTGAGAACTATTCACAAACAACATAATAAAATACAATTGAACAAGATAAAACTAGAGCAGTGTTGCATTTGCAGAAACAAAATAAATCGATTTCCCATTAAAGTAGCAGTTCTTTTCTTTTCAGTACAATCTTTGGATCCAAGCCCAAAGTGCAGTGGTTCAAAAGCCTAAAACCCCAAAAGAAAAAAATATTAAGACTAAGTGGAAAACAGGTAGAAACAATTTAAGTATGCTCTGAATAAGATCATCCCCCCCAAAAAAATTATAATAATAAATAAAAGCTAAATATAATAATTCATGACATTATCTTAAGGCATCCTCAATTGAGTGCATGAAAGGTTTTTGTACACTACTGTATATAATATACTCAGTTGTCTGGTCAAGTAAGTGAATTGAAATCATATAATGTGTTAACATGAGAACCATGTAATGGTATTAAGACCAAAGGCCTGAGCTTACAGGTCCCAGGAGAAAAGGACATGATCACTAGTAAATGAAAAAGCTTATGAACCTCAGTATTACACTCAGAGTTGGGAGATCAGGAGCTGCCTACATAATGGCTACTGATACTTTTCTTACACTTTTTTGACAGGAAATAGTCACCTTCCAACCTCTTTGGAAACCCTGGTGTTACTCTAACTCAAGCCCCATTCACACGTCTTTACCATGTTCAGCTGTAAAGGTTGACCTGTCATCCGTTATTATGGTCTGCAGGTTATTATACTGGCTGACGGTGAGTGTGGGTGTGAAAAATGGACGGTGGTGTTATGCTGTAAATTTCACTTTTAACCACACCTGAAGATTATACCTCTCTTTTCTCCGAGTGCTTATAAATTACGAACAAGGGGATGTTTTTAAAGTGGACCAGACTGGTGAGTTCTGTGTTTTGCTATGTAGTGGACCCCTTACTCGGTTAAAGCGATGACCTTAAGTACCTCTTTTAAGGCTGACTACAGATTCATAGTCGGAATCAGAACTTCAAGCTGTTATCATGGTAATGGTCAAAATATCAGAGCCCTCCTTTCAAGAGTCAAAGCTGAAAGGCAGAGTTTAAAAAACAACATGATCCCACAGGAGGAGCAGAGACAGAGGTGGAGGTGTGGAGGACAACGAGAGCTTGGTGAGGACTTGGACCTGCTCTGTCCTCCTCTCTGTCTCTTGACTGCTAGAGACAAGGGGACGTTAGGCATGCTTCTCTCCCTGTGTCATTTGAGAACTAATGAGATGGCACCAGGCCCATGAATGGCTCATTGGCCTGACGCACATTACTGTCTGTAAGTGGTTCTTCATCCTGTTATGGCCGACCATGCGGCTGATCTTCTACCTGTGGCAAATATTGTGATGAATCGCAAAGTTGTGCAGCACGATGGGCCACAGTTTACCATCAATACGTCCAAATGTCAAGCCTCGAACATTTTCTATAATCTTTATTTTTCTATGTAAAGGGCCTTGAGATAATGTATATTATGATTTGGCGCTATACAACTCAAATTGAATTGAATTTAATTGAAAGAGTTTGTTGGATTGTCGCCTTTGGCTGTTCCCAACGCAGTGATTTCATTCATTCGCACCTCGGTGACAGGAAAGGTTAATGCCATGTCAAATTCACTGCTGCAAGCAAAGTAATTAATTGAAAGAAAATAATGAATGAATAAAGTAATCAATTCTTCCCTCAGTAGATAGTCTCTCCATGTGACCACAATAAATATTTGAATGGATAGATATAAGTTAGTCAACTTTGACTTGATGTTTTTTTTTTATTATTAAATCCATGGGCTCACATGGAGATGAGTCTTATAATGAGTGAATACTTTATCAGCTATTCAGAGCCAGATATATAAAAAGCTCTGGAAAGGCACAAATCGCTTATTTACCTATAGATTTAACACAGAGGTTTACTGTCACTGAAGTTAGTATCATAAAGTTTCTCACTGGTGTCAAATCCACTTTTCCTAACATCCATTTAGAGGCAGCCGGAAACATTTTGGCCGTCGGACTGCAGCCGCTGCTTGCAGCCGTAATTTTCCCAGCAGTAATTTTGGCAGCAGCAAATATCTGCCCTGGACGTAAAGTGAGAGATTAACCATCAGCTTGTCAAGCCCCAGTTGTAGTGAGTTGTTATGTTAAAAATAATTACCTGGGCTGAATGGGGCTTTAGTCTTTAGGAATTGGACAATTAAACATATGCGATAATGTTCTGCTGTTTCGTAAACCATAAAAAAACGTGTTAATTTATTAAGTTAGTTCGAGTCACATCTCCGGCCAACTTAACACTTACTGAGGTTCTCAGTATATCTCCCTTAAATAATTAATGTCTTCCTTCTTCAGATAGTCCAGAGAGACCCTTTACCAATCTTCAAGAAATGATTGCTGCTAGATTGAATATTCATATATACTGCATGTGTGTGTGTATTTATATACATACATACTGTATGTATATATATATAGTTGTGTGTATCAGATACAGCATGTTGCCTAGTCCCCTGGAGCTCGTCTCCCCGCGAGATGTGATCCTTGGATCCACAGGAATGAAAAGCAGGGCAGAGGGAGAGCAGAGCGGAGCAAGAAAATGAGAACAGAGCATTGGGTGGTATTTCAGCATGGGATGCCCAGTGAGATTTCAGGGAGGCTGCTAATTAACAACAACACCAAAAATGTCCAAAGCGGAGAGACCTCCAGGGGAACCCTATGCTTCCTCAGATCTTTGTCCAGGACATGGATGGCTGGGCTGGAGCGGGTTTTATGTGGAGCGGGGATCCATCCAGAATGACGCCACGAGAGCAACCGCACGATCTGAGTCAGACACAACAACAAATCTAGTTTATGATTTCCACATTCGAACGTGTGACTCTGGATCCGTCACAACTGTTCCCAGGGCTGAAGTGAGAATGACACGACAGTCTCACATGATTGGCTCATTAAAGATATTAATGTTGATTAACCAAAATAAGTGTTAATGACTCTGCATCTCGTAATGTAACCACTCTGAATGCTAATTATTAATTAATGACCTCTTTTATTTTGTATGCAATGTTTCATCAGCAGACATCTCTCCCGACAGCTGGATGAAATATTTGAATACATATTAAAACTCTAAAATCTCTGACCCAGATTTTACTTTAAACTCTGCTCAACAATTACTTCTTTTTAACAATTAAACGAGAAGCACTTGTAAAACATTTTGTGCGACACAAGTTGTTAATATTTCACCATTCTACTTTTTTATCTCTTACCGGCTTCCACAAAGTCAGTGAAGTGACTCAGAGATTTGCTACTTTTAAAGGGTTCCCAAAAGAGAGGCAATTATTTTCTGAGCCGAGACATGTGGGTGACCACAGGGCATCTGTGTGGTCGTGTGCTTTTACCTTTACGAAGCAAATCAAGAGCTGATCAAGCTTCTCTTTTCAAAATGAAAGGACAGGACATGATAGATGGATAGATGTTGATTTTTGGATGAATACAGTCAATTATTCGAAAACTAATTCTGTGCCTGTTCTGAATCTGCCTATTTGGAATGGGCCGTTGGCTCCGTCTGTGGGGATGCTGGTTGCAGCTTTGTCACAAAGAGCTGCTCACCTGTTTATTCAAAGTTCAACGAAGCTCGACTCAGGAGAAGAATCCCAAAGTGGAGAATCAGCTGTCATTGCCATTGTCGGAAAACACGCTGTTGTCATGATGTCACGGAAGTCTCAGCCGCCACTGCCACGGAGCGCTGGTCGTCTGTTCATTCAACTTTGATCAATATTAAACGTATAGTGTGTCCAAATCGCACCAGATTCCACACTGCACTTAACAAACACATGTCTGCTACTAAGCCCATGAGATGAATGGTTCTTGAGTTATGTGCTGTAACGCTGTGGCTGGTGTAAGTGTAGCGTTGCCTATAAACTTAACTGGTACTGAATCACTCTCGGGCTGATCTCTTGCATCTAGTTCACAAACTGCACCATGTTACTTAGTGGCCCCGTGTCACTTAAAGAACAGGATATCAGTTTGTATGAAGTTAAAATAAATCCCCAAGAAAACAAATCTCATCCTACACTAACATCATGTGAGCATCATTCTACATGTACAAAACTTGTACTTGACTCTTCCTCAGTGTGGAGAAGTCCCACATCAGTGTATCTGATGAAACGCTGATCACATGTGAGATGAAGACGGAGTAAAGAGAAAGCCTGATGAGCTCCGTCTGACACAAAAGGAGACAGAATGCAATCACGGATAAGCCGTAGCTTGTGGCATCCTTTGATGCCTGACCAGCTCTGCAAAATAACAAATCCCCTCAGTCTCAGGCTGCACTCTGAGAACCTGTCAACCACTACATATCTCCAAGACACTAATAATAAATTTAAGAAGGAGGGGGGGTTTGGCTTTTTGTTTCGTATTGATACCCAACATTGCAAAAATGGTGGCAGCAACATAAGTGAGAGCAGTAGGAGACAGTAAAAACAACAGGATGCCCTTTCTAAATGATATACATTTGTTTTGATTTAATATGCATTGCCCTTTGTGTAATAGGCACAAATAGATTGCTTTACAAAGTTAAAGCCATGAATCTTGACTGAGAATTTTATCTTCATGATAAGGAAACAAAACCTTTTCCCCACTGCCACTCATCACATCCTGCCTCCAGGGTCCGTAGATGAATTCTCAAACAGCAACCCAAGACCAAGAGTCAAGCTGCTGATCAAGAGCCCCGGCAATCTTTAGACGTGTTTCTCCATCACGCGTGTATTGTACTCTGAGAGCACGCGGTGTTGTATGAGGGCGTGACGGCGGTTTTATTAGCTCCCTCAAACTAAATTTCCATTTAATTTGTGAGCTGGCTCCCCGAGTCTGCGCCTGGCAGCTACAGGTATAAATCTGGCCTTATCTGGCCCAGGCATGCACAGTTCATATCCACACACCCCGTGCCAACAACAGATCTATAATTCATGGCCAAGCACACCCACGTTATTGGCTGCCCGTGTATTAGAAACTACAACACAGGAAAAAGAATTCAATGTGGTGTCATCCCAACAGCTCAGAAGGCAAGAGGGTATGTTTTCTCTCCCCGGAGACCAAGCATGTGACAGCAAACTTCTCTGTAGTGCTATTACACATGAAAAAAACAGCAACGTATACTGCACCAAACTTTTCACATTTATATTCTGCGGCGTGGCTTCCTGTGTCGTTATGCCAGAGTGAGGGTTAACATCAATGTGACCCTCAGGTGAAAGAGTGCTGTGTTTGACAGATGGGGAATTATTCCTCCAATTAGGCTAATTGGAAGAGACAGGTCAGGGCATATAAGCTGTTGAATAAAATCAAATAAACAGAGGGGATGGTGGTAAATCGACCTCAGGGAAAACAATAAAAGGACCAAATGAGGCCACTGTTTCTGTGAAAATCTATACTGGAAAGAAATATTGTCACTCCACTGGTGGCCGTCCTCATGAGCAGTTGCTTTCGACGAGTTCTGCTAAAAGAATGCGGATCCTTATCTAATCATGCTCTCCAGTTTGTGTCATTGTGCCTGCTTGACGCAGTTCAACGGTAAAAAGTACTAATAAGGTTTTAAGAATAACTCACCGGTCCTTCAGAGTGGAACTGTGAATGTGAAGGACATCAGAATCCAGACGATGACTGGAGAAGAAAAGACTGACAAAGAACAAAAGGACACTTTCATTTACATGGCACGGCAGCTGACGTCCCTGAAGCGCACGTTAACACCCCAGCAGGAAACGAGTCTCAGTCAGTGTCTCACGCTCCCGGTGAGAGCAGGGAGTTTATGGCGGTGGCGTGTGGACAGGTGGTGCTGGAGGGAATTTGTGGAACCCCTCACTGGGTCATGTTAAAGTGAGATGGGAAATGCAGGGCAGGGGATGAGCACCGAGGGCAAGTCCCACTGGTGTCCTCTTTGATAAGCATTACCGTGGCAGCAGAGGAGGAAAAGGGCTTTCAGCAGCATGGCGTCACGGTCAGCGCGGCGCTAGCATAACTTCTACAGCCCACCAAGGGCCCATACTGTGGCGGGGAACAGACAGCGAGATGAGAGAGACATCAGACACTCTGTAATTAGGACCACTCGAGAGAAGAGGTGAAGGAGGATAGCACAGCTAAACACCTCATCCTCTCTTATCCCCTCCTTCCACGATTCCTTGGGGGTCATGCTTGTTTTTGCCTTGATATCTCTGTTAATGAATGAGCGCGGCGTCTATTGCCCAGAGGGGACCGATGTTTGTGTCTGAAAGGGGAGGCGGGGAGGGCCACGCAGCGTTTTGCTTGTGTTGTGCTGGAGCAGCTGGAGGCAATGACGGGGAACAGAATAACAATTTTCGTGCACTGAGTGAATGCATGAGCACTCGCTCATTGCAAAATTATAGGCACACATACACAACTGTAAATGAACACCTGCTATGATGTACAAGCATATGAAATAACCCAGCATCAATAATAACAACTATGCAGCATGTTAGCCGTGTCATTGGGTGCGTTTTAAACACTTTGAGAATGTGAGTGTAAATGAAAGTGTGGATGAAAGAAAGACCTGATGAGATGAACTGTCTCATACAGCTACTTAAACGATGCACTGATCATAGATTGTGTAGAAAGATGGACGATATGACAGCTGCCAAAAAAAAGGAAGCCAAACTGTCTACATTGCCCCCTAGTGGCTGGCTGCAGTGTAGCTCATAAACCACGCCTCCTCCATGTTACTGGATTGGACACAGACCAAACTAAAAACTCAAAATCCTTTTTAAAGATGGTTTCTGTCAATTTAGGTACTTCTTATTAAACTGATGTATATTCAAGTGTTTATTTTTCCAATAATTTGGGTTTTAGACTACAGGACTAGATGGTGAATATCCGTTTTTTCGTTTGAAGGTCTTTTGGAACAGCTGAGGCTAAAGGTAGATCTGACTGGCTACTTCTATAAAAAGAAGTGAAAGGTCACAATTGACAGCTGAGGCTGACTCGAGATTGGTCAAGCGCATGTAATGGCAGTACCTCGATTCCACAGCTCCATCCCCTGACCACCACTACACAGACCCTGTGTGACATTGTCCATCCTTTACAGCCTATCGACCAGATACTAACTTTAATAGGCTTTTTATAAAGTTTAGTAGGTTGTTTTTTTGTATGTGGAATAAAAACCTGAGGGATAGGTTTCCCGTGTGGACACACAGCAGAGAGTATAGCATCGGATACATGGGCCATTTCCCACACGTAAACTGATATGGGATCATTATAGGTTAAAGAGAAAAAGTCAGATGGATGCATGTCTAAACAAACCTTAATCTTCTTAGTCTCTATCCAGATGTTCCTTCTTACTCACGTACCTGCTGAAATATGCACGCCTGGCCTCCTCTTCCTCGGAGCAGCACCCGGTCCACTCGACAGATGCGTCCTGTCAATCTAAATAAAGAGAAACACGGCCAGCTCATCACCCTGCCGCTGTGTTTGCCGTGCAAGATTTCTCTTCACCAAACATCAGCATATGTCCCAGTGAAGTCCGTCCAGTTCGCCTCACACATGCACAATACCTGAGTACGTAATAGTATCATAAAATGCGTTTATGGGCGTAATGTTTGTGGAGATCATTTTAAAATGTGAAAGCTGTTAGACTGAAGCAGATTGTGCCATAAACACTGTAGTGTTGTAGTCAAGGGGAAAAGAAGGGGAGGGTTTGAAGAGCACCCATGGGGGAAATAAAGTCTTGTACAGTATATCATTATACTGTGGCTAGCACTGTAAACAGTATGATTAATATTTCATGATGTGAATGTTTCTTTAATGGATTATTAGACTATAAACAGGCAGGGAAGTGAGTGTTTAAACCAGCTCATCATGTTCAATTTACTGAAATGTCAGTTGTCAGGAGATGATGAGGTCATCTTTTATGACACTTCAAACTGATCTGAGGATTTTACAAGAAGGGAGCATGTGTGAAGGAAATGAAATTCAGCGGGTCCAAAAAGGGACTGATGAAGTCGTCCTAGTATTTGAAACCGTCTGAATGATGGGTGACAAAAGGGGAGCGTAGAGGTGAGTCCATTGTCGTCTGCAGCAGGTCTTCGGGATCTCTCTCCAGAGCTCTGAAGAGCGTATTTGAAATCCAGGTGATGAGAAATTGCAAACTGAGTGCAGACAAATACACACAAAACCGAAGATTGCAGATTCACAGGTGCGTTTAGTGTCTTTTCCAGCCACATGAGTGGATTTAAAGCTGAAGCAGCGGCACTCGAGTGTGAGCGAGGAGGGAGTGGAACAATGACCATATGTTGGGCTTGGTGCAGCCGCAGGGGGATCGATTGGTGAATATTTCATTAGAGCATGAGCTAAATTCTTTCCAAATGAAAACATACATTCATCCCTGAGGTGGAGCTGTACCATATGTGCATGTTTATTAATACAGCCTTGCTCTCTGGATGTAGGGTGATGGATATAAGTAATTACTTTTTCTCTGATCCCACCGCCTGCTGTTACTGCAGCAGTTTAGCTGTGGTGAACACAAGGTAAGTTGAAGAGTTTCAGCACGACCATGAGGTGTTTTGCATTCTCCATAAAGTAAACTGCCATTTTTGTTGTTGTTGTTGTTAGTTATGGAATCATAAAGTGAAATGAATCACTTTGTTTCCTGGAGACATAGTGACGGCCTTCAGTGGTAACTGGTTTACTCTCTGGAAAAGTCACTGCTAACACGCTAGTCCACTGGGAGCATGTTAGTGCTACTCAGTCAATCTAACTCTCCGAGCTTCCCTCTATTCTCTCTGATCAAGGCTTTTAATTAGTTCCCTCCTGATAGGTTGCCCTCATGACTGTACATAGGCTAATATGATTCAGTAAAGACTTATCAAAAGCCCCAAGCTTTTGGTTCTAAAGAGTTTGCCAACTGATCAGTTTAAATTAATATTTATAATATAAAATCCTGTTAAACTGTCCCCTGCACTTTACATTCAGTCAGAGGTATATTAAAGCGTAAGGTGAGACACTGGGAACTGTAAAGAGGTACGGTAGCTTTTTGGTGTAACACTGACGGGTAACAGAAACAGGCAGCAGGCGTGGGTAAAAAGAGCTTGGTCTTTACTGACGTTCCAAAAGGTCAAGCACAGAGAAGCAGTCCAAACAAGGCCATCAAAAAGAGGCGTGAATCCAAAACCACTGGAACACAGACCGGCAACCTGAGGAAAGACTCCAGAGAGCACATGCATGGAGGTACCAGTGATGATCTGGCAGAGAACACCAGACTGAGCAGACTATACAAAAGGTTCCCTGGCAGGAAATGAGTAGGTACAGGCAAATAGTTAAATAGCTGTGTCCCAGTTCAGTTCTATGGCTTTCGAGGTCTACAGACCATGTTTTTAGATGGCCGAACCAAACTGATGGTGTCTGGTCCATGAAGGATCGGATTGAATTGAATTGAAAAGTGTTTGTTCTTATCGTTTTCAGCAATTATTCCCTTCAAAAAACTGAATTGGGACACAGCTAATGACCGGGAACTTAAAAGACAGGAAGTGTTAGCACAGTTACAAGAATAAAACAAAGGAAATATAGAATGTGAAAACAAGCAACACGTAATATTTGATATTTTGGCTACCCATTCTGAAGTCTATTTCAAGACTTTTAAACAGTTAATACAGGTACAACCTGGTCTGGATGTTATTAGTATTCATCTAAATAAGGTGCTAACTGCCATAGTTTGCATATGACATGTGCAGAAGAAGAAGCCTGTGCTAAGTTGCTGATGGCATTGATGTCATAGCATGACGGCTTTATTGCAGTTTTGTCATGGCACATTTCTCTTATGTGACAAGAGACAATTAATACTTTGCAGTGTGTGTGTTCGCCTCCTGCTACAACTCAAATAAGAGGAGTAAGAGAAGGAAGAGGAGGATGACAAGAGAGCAATAAACCCCAATCAAATCTCTTTATCTTTGTTTTTGTTTCACCTGTCTGCTGATGTTTCCTTTACTGAATCTTTATCTACACAGCGCCATGAAACCTTTCCTCGTCCTTCTCTGTCATTACCTGTCTGTCCTCGGTTTGTTTCCACCCTCCACTCTCTATGAACTGTGGTACTCTTGAGTGCACTTTCTTTAATTTCTATTTCCTGCTCCCAGAGAACTGCCACATCCATTCATATCAGGGGTTATATAGCTGGATGTTTAAAGAATCTATATTGCAGCAATGCTAAGCCTGTAATAATTTACATTATGCAACTTACTCTGTGGCGTTTGCTGCTAACACATGTAATGCAGTGTTACGGAAGCATTGTATTACTTCTCCCCCCCTTTATCAAGCTTTTATTTTGTTGTTTCAGTGGGAACAATTCGTAATTACATTTTAATATTGCACAGCCAAAGCATTTTTATTACAGTTTCCGGGAACTAACACCAAGTAGAATATTACCGGCGTTGCTGCAACCTTTTCAATATCATGGAAACACATTCAAATGTCTCATTGTGATCTCATTACACTGAAGGGTTGACTTCTGTAAGTCAATTCAAAGGCGCAGGTAGGGTTCCTCCGTATATAACCTCAACTCCTCTTGCCAGTGTATTGTGACAAGGACGATGACACTTTTGAAGGTTTTTATAGCCACTGAGCAGCAAGAAAAACTGGATGTTCCTGGAGCTAGTTGGGCCTGTAACTATATTTTTCAAGCGCGTACATTATGGTGACCTCCTCTCTCTGACACCACCTGCACAGGAGGGAGGGATGAGTCTATTTGACATTCATGCCCACTTAAGATGAATTAAACATTACACATTAAGTATTCATGCACTGTGGCCTTGAGGAAACTGAATATTAACGCTACTTTTTTTGTTTCATACAATGAATTTGTTCTACAAATTTTTATTTTTCCAGGGACATAAAACAAATTCACAAACTCCTCTTTTCCTCTAATGGAATCTCTCCCCCAGTATCATACATCTTTCATTTCCTATACTTCAATTAGAACATGATTTATACACATTGTCCTATTATCCGTTTGGTGTGATGCCACATGCTTTCCTGCCATTATTGAAGTAATATCAATGTTAATTTATAGCGATCATATCAATACATTAGAACATGAGAGAGCCTGAAAGGAATCATAAACATTTCATGCATTTTATTACATATGTGTGAATCACACCGAGGAGTCGCTTCTTCAGTGTCAGAGAAGCTCAGGGACTTGTGCTGGCAAACAAATCATTAACTGTCTAATTGACTGACTGAGGGAGTGTCAAGCTGTATATATATGCATCTAGTTGCGTCAGTTTCAACATGTAAACACAGAGAAATGCAACGCCAGTCAAATGAATCCGTCTGAGTTGAGCGACGAAAAAAAAAAAGCCATCTGTTTTGCACATCACAGGGACTTAAGCTGTTTATTTGTAAGTCAGTTTGCAGAGATAGCAGTGTGTGTGTGTGTGTGCATGCGTGTGTTCGTGTTTGCTGACGGGTGAGAGGGAAGCAGTTTTAATCACCACTAACCCTCACACCCTGCTGACAGCGTCAGAGAGGACCGGTCTCATCCCCGTTCCTCTGATCAGCCTCATCAGCTGTCTGCTTAGCCGTCCATTCATCTCTTTATTATTTATTTACCTCCACTTTGTACATACATATTCCTCCAGGGAGCACATCCTTTGAGCGTTTAAGCGACGCCGCAGCCTAAATGCCTAGGCAGAGCAACTTTTCCAGGTTAGCTTTGGAGTTTAACTCTGACACGTCCTTTTTAATATTTGACAGATATGTTTTAAAGGATCGGAGGAGTGTTGGGAGTTGACTTGATTGATTTTATCTCCTGAACTCAAAGCAGCGAGCTCATTTCCAAAGAATAATCACACTAATGGGAGGCCAGTTAGAGGCACGGAGCCGATGCGCATTTGCTCAGCGCTGGTATTGATTTTGTATATAACAAATCAAATTAACACGGTCAATAGACATAGATAGTCTTTCTCGTGTCTTTGCAGGCATACTAATAACAGATCAAGCCACTTAAATCAGCCTTTGGAAACCTCTGCTCATCTTTCAGACTTGAAACATCCCTTTAATTTCCCATGTAGCCACAGACACCAGCCCTTTTTCTTTAGATTCATTAGATGAGGTCATACTCTGCGGGCACAAAGGTCAGTTTCTATTCCTTGGTTTCTGTCAAGGATCCTCAATCTGTCGTGCAGCTGTGTCATGTGACACCACCTCTGGGCAGGAAACCAGAGAGTCCTTCCACTACATCATCACGAAAGTGAATGACAGAGCGAGGACAGGTTTAGGGAAGGTTACGCTCTTGTGACAAAACATTTCCAAAAGGCAAATCACTGTCACTAAAACCAGTTCTTAGGTGAATTCACAGCATAAAAATGCCTCTTACTGTCAAAACAAGGATAACAAGAACTTTAATATGTAATTGAAATACATAAAGTCATAATTATGTTTTACAATTTAGGTTTCCCTCAACAATTAGTCGCACAAGGCTGAACCCTGACTTGCTGTGTTGTGTCGAGTTGAATCAGAAAGAGAAAATGGCATTAAGGTTAATCGATGGTTCCCTGAGAGAACAGTGAAAAGGATTTCAAAAAATGAGAAAGGTCAAAATGTGAGTATTTGAAATCTCACAACACAACAAGATGAGAAACAACCATTGCAAAGGTTGAAGAGTAAATTGGCTTTGGATCTCAATGCGTGGACCTTTTTCAACACACATATTTAGACAGTGGGGAAGATTACCAATTAAATCATTTAAGGCCACAATATAAACAAAACAACTAAAGCAGCAGGTCATATTTTAGATACTAACTCTGGAAGAAACGCTTGTGAATGGCGGACAAAGATATTTACTGTTTATTAAGGATGTGACTATTTCATCAAGACCAACAAGCATGATAATAATGAAATGGAAGAGAAAATGGAGAAAATGGTTTTTAACTCTATTATAATGAAATGAGACCTGAAGGATGCGTCTTTGTATTTTATTGTCAGTAAATCCAAAGAAAAGAGCAAAGTCTGTGTACAGCTTATTCCTCCATGTGCTCCATTGCTTTCTAAAAAACTATTGAAAACACATCAATGAGCCACATTGGCCTCAATGTTCCTTCATTATAACGAGCACGATCCCTGTGGTAGAACTTGAGTCAATACCCACTGTCCTGCTGCGACAAATACTCACCAACACACCAAGTCTCTGCAGCTGAAATGTCCCAAACTGATACACAGCAGCATTTGCTATAACCTACATTACACAACTGTTTGGGGAAATTATGTAATGGAAAATGAAAGCATATATATATATATATATGTCACTGACCTATTTTTGAAGGTTTATGTCCATATTGGAACAAACAGTTCCGTACAAGACAATGCATGTGACCCTATTGATTACGCTCAGGAAGTGTGGACAGAGCACACTGTTCACCAATAAGCGGAACGATACATGTTACTGTTGATGAAGACAAACACACCTCCGGACACCTGCACCTACTGACTTCAAGTCTTTGTGGCTAATGGGACATGGATCCTCACGATGAGGCACCATGCTTGAGATCGTGCATGATTAAGTCAGCCTAATGACATTGGCTGTGGTGCTTTGCAGAGGTTAGGGCATCAGGAGCAGGACACCGTGGCAGCAACCAGGTTTGATTGATGGTGTGCAGGGCTCTCATCATTTTTCCTGACGTTGAATCCGTCTAATCCTAATGCAAGTTTCACATCAAATGAGCTCTTCCGGTTATCGGATTCAGATATAGTTGTTTAATCAATCGGTGAGCTAATACAACCACAGCGACCGAGTGTACGGCTGCCTGACAAATCAATTGACTGTCTCCGGGAGGAAACGTATTCAGTGAACAAATGTACATTCCTAACCTATCATAAAATCTTTATTGACAATGTATACACTCGTGGCACCAAAGTCAGATGAGAAGATCGATACCACTCTCAAATCCGTCTGGCAAGCAAAGCGGCTGGTTAGCTTAGCATCGGAAGACTGGGAATGTGTATCCAGTGTGAGAACGTCCAGCTACTAGCTCCTTTTCAGCTCACTGGGACATTAAATTATTGTTTGTTTCACACATAGAACAACTGAAATGTGTTACTTTGGATGGGGGGTGGGGGGGGTATGTGTCAGATATTTTGGCCTGAAGCAGTGACTTGCTGTGAGGTTGTCAGACAACCAGACTCCATAAGACTCTTTGTGTTAGGCAAAGCTAATCGGCTGAGACATAGTCCCCAGTGTCAAAGACTTTCTTTATCATCACGTCCACTCCCCTTCAACGTCTGTATGGTGTGGGGCTAAAGCCTGGCACCTCTTGGACTGGAAGAATAAAATGAAATAAAAAGACAAGCATGGGCAGGCAGCATTTAGTTCTCTTGGAAACGTATTTGGCATCACAATTTCACAGTATATTCAAGTAATTTGTAAGAGATAGAGTTGCAGTAAGTGATGTATTAATATCCTAATTATAATGTTATTAAATATGGGAATATTTGGCAAATTTGGCACTGTTGCCTCAAACAGAGAAGAGTTCTGGTTCATTCTGTTTGCGTTTTCTCCACATGACTGAGTTTTCTCCATGTGCTTCCTCCTACAGTCCAAAGACATTGATGGAGGACCCTAAATTTCACCGTCCAGGTTGTACCCCACCTCTCGACCAATGTCAGCCGAGCTCCAGCCCCCACACGAATGTCGAAGAACACCAGTGCTAGATAGTCGATGGATGTTTAACATTGAAAACTCAGGTTTCTAGTTCAAACACACAGTAGATGCTTTGACTTTTTTGTTCCTACAGTATGTATTTGTCGTGTAATCAGAATTTCTCCGCCCTGTGGTTCCAATAAGTCAGTGTAGGACAAAGATTACGATCGGCAGATAAACAGCGGTAGTAACTGTGGAGAGCGCTGTGAAAGTGGTATGCATCACACAGGCTGACTCCTGATTGAATCCCACACGCCTGACAAATAATCTCCCTCAGCGTTGTTTACAGAACACCTAACAAGTGTTAAATTTGTACCACTAATCGGGGAAAACTGTGAAACCGCGTCATTGTGTACGGTGCAGTAATCCATTATTGAATTCCATCATTGTTATTCAGCTCCAATCTCATTACCTCCATGCAACATTTAAGTGCGTCGGAGATGAAGACTGACACAGTCGTACCATCAGAATTCAAGCACACAACGCATTGGGGTGGCGGTGGGGAGGGGGGGGGGGCTTATATTCACGCTGCATAGCTTTCGGTTTTTAAGTTCACTTCTCCCATCACACAGCGGCATCATCTCTGATGTATGAATAACACAGCAACAAGAACCATGGCCGAGGTGTTTCATATTCAGAACAATTTAAACAATGCGTGTAGGCACCTTTTGGATTTCATGCATCTAAAATTACACCTTCCCAAGGTTTTCCTCTCGCCCACAGCCAATGGGATTCATTCACTGAATGTTTCATCGTGTGTCTGCCAAGATGTTATTGAGAAATTACAGTGCATGCGATGAGTTAGGAAGCACTATGACAGTGCCCAAGTGGAAACCAGGAGAGATGTATTATTATGATATTTTTCTTGGAGGAATCTGGAATTGAATTCTGATTCAGTGGAATATGATTTCAAAGCGAGGTTATACCATCCCCTGATAGATGACACACAGGCAACAGTCACGCTACACGGAGCATCGCAATAGATACACTGAGTACAGAGCCGGCCATGCACGGCACCGGCGGGCTGCATACAGATGAGCTTTGAAGGAATGGGATCACTGGGGCATAAACACGACAACAAAGGATGTAACGGAGGGTTTACTACCTAAACTCAGTTAATCCACTTTGTTATCTGTGAATTAGAAGTTCGCCAACATTTTCAAAGGAGATGTTTGTAGCGGAGACATATTGCGTGTATTACAGAATCCGGCTCATGGAAGTTTTACGGAAAAGGTTCTGAAGAAATAATATTGGAAGCTGCTGTTTCCCCCAGAGGCCAAACTCAACCGTTCACACACATTAAATAGAGATGCATTACTGACATTTGTTTTTCGAGGCATATTGCAAATAAAGGACAAAAACAATTACATAAGCATATAAAAGCAAAGAAGTGCAAACATATATAATTAATACATAAATAAAACTTATTTATTCTATCATTTCTGTTTATTTATTCATTTATCAGTTTCTAAGTTTCTGTATTGATTCATTTCTACATTTATTCATTAATTTGTTTGTGTTTCATACAAACATTTGAGTGTTAAGAGATATTGGTCTTACTCAAAAAATAAATACAGAGTAAGGGTCAGTGTGACCCAAGAAGACAGGATTGTGCTGCGTCTGAAAGAAGTTGGAAGCTTCATTATTTTCTCTTCAAAATAAAAGTGGGAAAAAGAAAATCTCTATTAAAAGCACAGTACCAAGACACAAAAACCACAGAAAAAAAAAACAGTTCCTCGTGTGGAAACTGGGGCTGTACAATCATTGCAAAAATGTTTTTTGTGTTGTGGTGGATGAATTCCTAAATGGAAGTGTGCAGTCCCGGCAGGTAATTACGAGGATAAAAAATCTGTCTGGTTAGAACGCCGGCTCTGTTCTGGGTTAGTGGTCGTTCCATAGGATCCCATCAGTTCTAGGGGAGCATATTCAGCTCTGATAAATGACTCAACGAGGATAAAAGATATCACTGACGACTCCTCGCTCCTCTTTTCTTTACACAAACACACGCCTCGTCTAATCTATCCTTATTTACTTAATTTTCCCTGACAAAACCAGACTCCTCCATCCTTGTTCCCCCGAAAGCGCGTTTACAAAGATGGTATTATGATGAATCTACTGTCGTGAGGTGTAGCTGAGACATTGGTACAGTACAGATGAGGTCGACCACATCAGGAGGGTTTCAGGATACAGAATAGTGGTTGATGGGGGATTTCATCAGGTGAAACGTGCTATTTCTGGTTCACCTGTACAGTGCATCATGACCGGTGATTCACTGGGTGGTGAATGGGAGGAGAGCTGCAGGTGATGAATCTGGGCTCTGTATCCTGGGAGGTCATCCACATGACATCAAGAGCGATTAGGGGCCTTGTCCCCAATCTATCAGGGGACAATCGGTGTATTTCATCATCACATCTACTCTTTTTTCCCCCTTCCTCCCTCACCCATGGGGAGTCACTCATCAGAAACGGTCATTTAAATGTGTGGTCATGGACAAGGTCACAGCCAGACTGTACGTATGTTGCTCTCTGAGCCTATGTGTGGTTTCACCTGCCTACGCATATGCCACAAAGACAAAGGGAGACAAGGAACCATCGCTCGTCCCTGAGGAGTCATCCATCAGGACTGTATCTGACCCTGGAGGACGGATGTGGTCCCCCGGCGCTCCCTGCTCACCCTGGATGGATCCAAGGTTCCACTGCTGTGGCTCCGAGTGCTGGAGGAGTGGTCGGACTCATTAGACATAGTGTAAGGCTGACAGCGGCAGGACGACAGGACGCCTGGGGTTCTGTCCGTTAATCTTGGTTAGAGATCAGTTTTTGTTAATGTCTTTGGGTCTTGTGGCCCCTCAGACTGTTTGTGTGATACAAAGACAATTTGTTCAGCGCTTTTGAGGTGATTCAGGCAGGAGGGTGTGTTTTGTGTGATTGACAGGACATGCAACCAAATGGACCAATCAAAGACGTGATTTGCTTTGCCACGATATGCAATTACATATAGTTTCAGTGTAAAATAATGAATTGGCCTTAAGACGGCTGGGTTGGATAAGAGGAGCAGGAGTTCAGTGAGTAAAGATTGACCTACCTTAAAATGCAACGCCGTTATATCATGAATAATGAAATAAAAAACATTTAAGAGTGTAGACCTGACCTTTGGCTTTTATAGTAAACCATTGCCTTTGCATTAATATTTATTGTGTTTTTAAACTTCCCAATAAACAGAAAATTGTACTGCACCGAAAATGTCCTTATTGTCTCCAACAATATTCAGTTTGCAGGGCAAAGGCAATGATTTGCAAAAAACGCTGCTCTTCTTAGCAGAGAAGAGGAGAACAACAGCGACTCTGTGTCCTGCAGCACAAATTACTGGGCAGCAAAAAAAAAAGAGCAAATTACTAACTGACTCCTTTTTAGGTTAATCAAATATTGATTACAGGAGTTATCACAAATTGATTTGACTGGAATAAGTTGGCAGAGTTGGAAGAAATGAATTGGGAGCAAGCAGTTCCTTCCTTATAAAATATAAACCATTTATCCACTATCGACGGAGCATAATGTAAAAAACAGGTGATTAAAATGCTATTGTGTTTATTTACTTCCATGAGTCATGTGCTGGACATGATTTTACCAAATAACGTCCTCTATCAATCCAGAATGGCACATAAAGTGATATGGTATCTTAAATTCTCTGTTTAGAGAGATTTGCAACGAACTCTGGGCGTGACCCTGAACCCTGAGCTGACGAACCCTGGGATGAGAAACCCTCCAGCTCCACAACAGCCGATCTGATTTCGTTCAATCAATAAATGTTCACCGAGTTAGGCGTGTGCCGGGTGATTGGAAAAAAGACATCGTCAATGATGCTCCAGTACGGCAATACACAAAACCAAACCTCCTTGTTAATCAACGGGAGCTGGAAAGATGTGGCAATGCATATTTATCTTATAGAAACACATACACACACACACACACACACACACACACACACACACACACACACACACACACAGCACTGCACCAACAAAGAAAGAGACAGAGAGTTGTAAAAAAGAGTGGATAAGTTTGGACTAGCTACACGTTATTCAGCTCGGTCCTCCAGAACTCATTATTTAGTCTAATTTCCTTGATGGATGCTCAAGTGCTGAAATCCCACTGATTGTTAGATTACAATGTGAAACAGATCTATTCAGCTGTAGCCTGATGGAGACACAGTGCTGCTGGCAGCTGAAGATGAAGATCAAATTGACAAAGAAGAATGATTTTTGAGATTTGTTGTTAAAAAACGTTTAAATCTGAGGGTAAATCTTATTAAGTCTGTTTTATATTTTAAAAACAGCATTTGCTCAACAGCATAGACGGTATTATAGCATGTTATAAATACTGGTTAAGACTATTTGCACCAATATTTACCTTGTCTAGTCCAGAGTTAAAACTTTGAAGTCTTTTCAGTCACGCTACAATCATGCTCACTCAGAAATATCCCAAATATATAATTAGAAATTATTACAAATTAAACGAAAAAATTATGTAAAAACCCAATGACAAGGCCTCCATTCAGGACACGAGAGCTCGAAAATGGTCTGATAGGAGGGAAATGATGTGATTCCTAAGCTATGGCCTTCACAGTCATTACATCTCAACTCACACATATGTGGCATTTAGATTTCTATGCCTCATTGCCGGTGAAAGCCAGTGTCCAGAGGCATCATGTTTTTGTGTTGTTCTTCCGTCCGTCCCATTCTTCTGATCAAGACTCCAAAACTATATTTTAAAAAGCGGTCTAACCAATACATGAACATTTTCATGCTGATCAATGTATCAAATCACAGTTTCTTCTGTCATGGACTAAAAGAAAATGGCTTGTCTTATGTGATCTTTTTCATGACTTCAGCATCAGCTGACCACTCGGCCTGTATGTGCTTTGTGATTATTTCCTGCCTCTCACCCTGAAGATCTACAAGCAGTTTGTGGCTATTGAAATGGTTGACCTGCAGCGAGAAAAAAACCAGAGTGCCACAAGGGACATGAAACTACATTTAGTGAGTTCTAGGTCTCTCTCCTTTTGTTCCTCAGTGTTCCTCCTCTCACTCGTATTCTCCTGTATAACACAATTGAATGCAATTCTGCCTTTGTGCTCCTCTCACTGTATGAATCCCTCTACCTCTCCCCCTCTCTCACCATCCTTGGCTTCACAGTTTCCATCCCTGAGAGCCAATCGATAGACTGCAACAGCCTTTCAATGAAATCGCCCCTGCGCCACTGGAGAAAAGAAACGTTGTTCAATCGAACCGATAACTCTCTCCTTCTGTTCCTCTTGATCGCTCCCTCCTTCCCCGCACTTTATTTTATATATATATTTACAATCTGCCTTCCTCTCTGTTTTGTGCTCGATGCGAGGAGGATGACAGGAGGTGGAACAGGCAGTGGTCAGAGTCCACAGCTGGAGGCTTGTGTGATGATCAGTGAGGAGTTATACCAAGGAATCATCATGCTACAGGCATTGTAAATTACCTCTGAGTAATGCCAACGAGATAAAGCAGACAGGGGGGATGAGAACAGGTAGGCACAGTCAGTCTTTCGGTCAGTGCAGATCGCAGGGAGACGCAACAGCTGTCACATAAAACAGGAAGTATCGCAAGCTTTATATGACCCAACTTCAAGTCTGACCCAGCTGCAACGTGAATGTGTGGCTATGAATGTGTGGCTGCATGTGTGACAGCTGACAGGCATAAAGACGAGCAGATGAACAAGGTGGCAAAATGTGTAAGTGCGGGGCATTACTGTGAATGTCAGCAGGTTTATTTCCAAGAATCCACAGTCAACAATCCTAAATTCCCATTGGGAACTATGTCCAAAACAGCAGCTCATAAAACCAGCTTTAATTTTAGGTAAGTGGGCAGCTGTGATAACCAACTGTGAAACATATGTGTTGTCCACAGTAGGCCCTGCGCAAACCGGATTTGTCAATAAGGGCTAATTGTGATGAATCAGCAAAGGAAGACGCTAAACGAGTTGTGATCAAGTTTGAGTCGCTTGTTTTCTATAATCCATGCTTTCACTATTAAATATAATATGCGGGGGAGAGGTTACATACTTTTTGAATCCAGGTGCATTTATCTTGTATGAGCAAGTACTGCATTGGACTACAATACAACTACAATACACAAACTTAAGGTGATGCAAGCACCTGAGTGGCCAAGCTCAGTCGAAGCTCTGGTTCACAATCCTGCAATATTGGCTTTTATTCTTTTTCTTGATGATAAAGTTTAAAGCAAAAAAGAATATTTACTCCAGGCGAGTAAACCTGTGGGCAAAATGCCTCCCAAACTACTTTATAGAAAGAGAGACGCCCCATTGGCCTCCCCCTCGGTGATGCTCTGCCAGCAGCAGCTGATGAAATGCACCCAGACACGACCTTTGAGGTTGTGGCGGTGGATATAAGGCCACGCAGAAAATCCTGATGGGAAAAAGCATTGACTCATACTGAACCGCTAACTATGGAGAAAAAAAAGGTAAACAAATCATTGGAACAAGGAATCCAGGGTCAATCAGGCCATGATAGTCAGGTTTCACAACTTCAATCATCAACAGCTAAAGGTGATGGATGATGGGAGTCAACTCAAGGAGAGCCACGCCCCTCCATTCTCATCCCCTTTTGGATAGACTGCAAAACAAAACAAAATAGTGCACGGCAAGGCTATGCTAACTTTACTAGCCAAAGCAAACCAGCTGCTAGCCTGCCAGCAGTCTGCACCACAAACTGAACATCAAGATGGACGACATGACTGCTCCCCAAAAGTGAAGCCAGGGAGTCTTGATCGCCACCTGGTATCTCATAAACCCTGCCTCATCCATGTTAGTGGTTGGGGCAACTAAAAAAGTCCAAATACAGGTCAAATAGAATTGTCTCAAAGACATTTATGCTAGTTCGTATCACGCTGTTGTATGCTCAAGTGTTCCTTTTAACAGTAAGGTTGGTTTTAATCAGTTATTTCCTGCTATGAAAACCGGATGAAACGGTCTGACAGCTATGACTGACTCATAATTGAACACTTATAACAGGGGTCCTCAAGAAAGCTTTACCCCTGATCGCTAGTGGGAGGAAGTGGTTGAGTGTTTTGGGCTCTCCTGTACACAGGGAATTTTATCCAGCGGTGCCTCTGGTTGTATGTTCATTGGTTTCTTTAACTGGGCACCTATTGATTACAGAAAACACCGTGCTGAGAGCCTGAAGGCGGTGTGGCGGACGGAAATATATCTGATATATATGTGTGCAAATGTAACACTTAGAAGTAATGAATAACATATATATATTCTGTAAACGCATAAATGTCCTCGTTTTAAATCAATGACATTTATAAAGACGATATCTGTAAACACGAAAATAGACCACAGCTCAAAAATGATAATGAAAATGAAAATTCAAGTTCAAGTCTGAAGCTGATCTACTGGCAGTAAATATGACATTGAGGAATCTATTTTTGTCTCAGCGGTAAACAGTGGGTCTGTGTACCAGCAGAGCGACATCATTGTGTGTCACACCCAGGTGTTCCTCCCACTCGCGCACGCCTGGAATTTGGGTGACCTATCATGAAATGGGTGGACAGGCACTGTAGGGGATGCTTCAGTAGCAATCACAATTCAGCAGCCAGCAAAGTGCAATTTTGATGTCAAGAATCAACAGGATACGAACTAATGCGTTTGCCACTGGGAGGCTGTCAGGGGCACAGTTTGGGGGAGGAAAAGCCTGAATGATTTTAGGGGCCTAGAGCTTGACAAAGACCCTGCAACACGTCTTGGGATTATAAATATAACGTCAGAGCTGTTGTTGAGCTGTTGTCAGGGAGCCCAAACTTCCTGGCACTGCCCCCGGGCATAGCTCAGCCATGGCACCGCTTTTTGTTTCCCTTTTAGGAACCAAAGCACGGAACTTAAATTCAATTTTTACAACACATCTTTTTGATTTTGAGGCACTTTTGACATCAAAATGTAATAAAATGCCTTCGCCAGTGCAGCGTCTGTTTTTGAAAATGGAACCAAACATATGGCTGAATGTAGAAAGGTGTCGCATCACAGTTTGACGTGTACTTTAAATCTAAACTCTAGAAACTGCTTCTCTGTTTGCACGGTGTTAAAAATGAGACGAGACAAACTACATTTTTCATTCGCTCCGTTTGTGTTCGACGCAAAATCCCATCAATGCTTCTTTTTCCTTGTGGGAATCATATCCCATCTCCTCCCCTAGGTGGCATTTCCATTACAATCTGGTGGAACTAACATTTTCAATAATTGCGCATCAAATGTAATGATGCCATTAGGACGAATTTCCTTCCTGCGTCTGGAAAAGAGCAATAGCCTGATTATACCAATGCACTGCAATTCATACAGTTGTGACATATAATTAAGGCCTTACGACCCGAACTTAGTGAGAGGGATGTTAATGCTCTTTACACCCATCTATAGTTCTTACATGAGAATAGAGGATTGCCTCACATATACAGCAGTGTGTAGTATGTGCCAATGACCATGTGTAATGTCGTTTGCATGTATTTTCCTAATATTTTAACTTATTCAAATTACCAAGTCTTCTTTTGTCTTGTACCATTTCAGTAAAATTCAGAGTAAGAAGTGCAAATAAAACAATTTGCCCTCTTTGAAAAAAAACAGGCCAATGTACTGTAAATATCAAAATAATTACAATATACATAATTCATCATTGATACGTTCATACCCTGAAAATGATGTATCATTTGAATTAATTGACATATTTTACCTTCATGTTTCCTAATTACATTTGAGCATGGAAAAGAAAAGAAATATCTGCGTGTTGTTCCATCAAGGTCAGTTTCGACTCCGAGACAATATATTTGTTTCTCGATTCCTGTTTTTGCTCTTTTTCCACAATCAGTGCAGCATTGCCTGTTTTCAGGACCTGTATGCTTTGGAGCACAGCTTAATGCGTAGCACCTGCTGTACATTCATCCACTCCACACTGATTTTTCGATCATGAAAATTGCTTAAGCACGGTTCTGCAGAGTGCACAGCTTTTAAAAAGGAAGAAAAACAAGTTATTTGATTGGTCATGGCTAATGCCAGCACCCAACAGGAGCTTCCAGCGTGTTCGGAAATGTGAGTCAACCCCCGTGCACCTGCCTGGAAGCTCTGGACCTGGGTCCCTTTAATTACCTTCAGAATGAGGCATGTGCGTTTTGCAGGTTTGCATCACTGCCTAAAAAAGAAAAGACACTAATGCGGGGGGGAGAACAACCAAATATATTTTCTATCCAAACACACATTGTGGAATTAGGGAGAGGGACAGCAGTGGAGACAGTGACGGAGGAAATGAAGCCAGTGGTTGAACCAAATCAAACACGGTAAACTTCCAATGAAACATGAAGCATTTTAAGCTTTAATTGAGTTTTTATTGGTGGGCAATAATGATGCAAATTACACAAATTGACAAATTTTGATGGAGCATATCAACATGTCTGAAAATACTTCTAAGGAAAACACTTCTCCCTGTCTGAGTAGAGACGAGTCAGGAGGTGTCAGGAAGCTTTGCTTGTCTTAAGAGGCTCTCATAATGCATGAGCAGGACTCTGAGTGCCTGATCAGCACAACGATGACATTGATGCCATCCCTGCTACCCCGTCTCCTCCTGCATTATTACACGTCCAGATACCATCTTTAATTCTACTTCCTTTAAACAAGGTTGATGTGAGGGTCATTAAACCTCCTTTCATGACGTTAATTACCTGATAAGGTTTTCTCGGGGTAAGAGAGAGAAGGAGTGAGCAGACCGGCTGATTTCCTCCAACACCGAGCAGCTATACACATTATTCTCCCACCTAATCACATATGTGCCATCATCTCTTATCCAAACCAGAATTACCGCCTCGCAGTTGTGCGCCTCCATCAGCCTGTTAGGTTGAATCGTCCATGTCTGTCCAGACCCACGTAGTATATGTGGTGAAAAATGTAGATGCTTCACACATCTTCAACCGGGAAGCACAGGCGATCTGTACAATCACCACAGTTCCAAGGTCAGTGATACCGATTCAGTGACCGACCAAATGTGAAATATGGTCACATTTCTTGAGTTATGGTGTTAGATAATGACTGGAAAAGGGTATTTGCAGAACATTATCTTCTCACAGGGAAGTTGACCTTGGACATAACACGTCATCACTACATAATTTTATCCTATCGGACATTAGTGGGATGATTTGTCACAATTAATGTATAAATTCTCGAGTTATGGCCAAAAACATTGACCTTGACCCTTGACCACCAAATTCTAATCACTCTAATCCTCGAGGCTAAGTGGATGTTTTGCTAAATGTGGTGAATTTCCTTCAAGGCATTCAGGAGATATTGTGTTCTCAGCAATGGGATGAACGGACAACCCACTGTCACTGGTTGAGTCGTAAAAGTGCCAAGAGAATATGATTAAGTGAGTGTGTCCGAGTCCCCCGAGTCCCATTCATTCAATTGGGACAGCCAGTGTCTGCTGGTTTAATGCACCTTCTTTCTCCTTTTTATATCTGACCCTTTCATGAGCATTGTCATGAAAATGTAATATTTATGAATTATAAGCACAGAAACTCAAACACATATACTGATTTGATTTATAAGCTTAATCAAACGCACATCTATTAGCAAACTGAGTATTTACTTCATTTGAATGTTTATTATTGAGCCTTTGTATCTGAAAAGATACAAAGATGCAGACACTTTAATGTGGACGAAGCATTTTTCTGGAGAAAGGCTGTTGATAGTTGAACTCAGCACTAAAACAGCTGCAGTGGACAAACCACATCAGATAACAGTAATGAACGGATACGATTTTGATCTGCGTTATTTTGGGCTGATTCTGCTCCATTAAATCACGAGGACATCGCTAGTTCACTTATGCTTCAGTTTACAGTCAAGAGCATGATGGAGGCTTTGCATTGATTATATTAATATTTCCCGTAATTTAAAAATACGTAATTTAGTATTTTAACCAAACTTAGAATAGAAAAGGCAAAATATTTTCCAGGACTGCAACTGTTTATCAGGTAATCATGTGAGGAGCACAATGGTTGAGAAAGTCAGTGAGTGTGTGGCTGTTTTTTTAATGTATGGCAACAGTGGGAAACATAGATTTTACACTATATGAACAATTTGTATTACTGAATATTATTGTGTATTGTTTTATCAACTAGTATTCAAATTACTCGTGCAGTGGGGTATTTGTTTGGCATGTGGTAACGCTGGTTGCAGCCTTCTCTCTGTGTGACCTGTAGTATTTTAGCCGTGGAGTACACAGAACAGCGAACTGGTGCTGTTTTCGTGAAAGCAGGAGCTCACAATGCTTCTGGCTGTTTGGGTTTCAAGCTGGAGGAGTCTGAAAAGTTACCACAGGGATAACTGGCTTGCTGCGGCCAAACCTTAATAGCGACGTTTCTTTTTGATCCATTGGCTCTTGACACGTTGTGAAGCTGAATTCACAGAGTGTTGGATTGTTCACCCACTGCAAAGCAACGTGAGCTGGGTTTGGACCATTGTGAGACGGGTTAGTTATGTGATGATCAACAACATCACTTATGTTGATGATTCCCAGAGCGTTGGCCGCCTGATTATTCAAAGTTTATTAATCTTGGTTCATCACCTTCCCTGCCCTCCAACTTAACCTTCCATGGGCCTTTCACAATACACAAGTGTGAAACCAATACGATTAACGGTTTTAAACATATGAGAGCCGACAGACGGGGAAATCAGGGCTTAGTAGAAAACCTTCATTGTAATTTTCAGGATCCCAAATGATTATCTTCTGATTCCAGGTTTTAACCAACAAATGATCCTCAACCCGAACATAACACAAAATAGCTGCAGACTTATTTTCTGTCAATCAAATCGGTTCAGGTTTAAACGCAACACTGCTGTAATAGTTGTCTGGGTTTGGCAATGAAACTACAACACAGAGATATATTTAGACAATACCAAAACATTATGAAAGCCTATTGCAGAAAAGAAATATTCAGTCATAAAAGTCATAAATAGTGTAAAAAAATGTGGTTTGATATAATGAAAATCTTATTATAGATAATAACTTTAAATTAAAAATAGTATTTCCACTTGTCTGCTGTCTTGTCTGCCTCCACATTCGCCAGAACACCCAGACTGCTCACAGGGCAGCAATAAACACTAACAAAACATCAAGCTAATTCACTTTAAACTCTGTCGACCCTGTTCCCCTGTCGCTTGTAACACCGCAGAACGGCGCCTGCGTTAGACAGGCTCCCCTGCATGTCGATACTCAGCCATCTGCTGACTATTTAAATGCAAGTGGATGGGAGCCCAGCAGAGGATTTCACCCACAGGAGCTTAGTGAGGGTCAAATAATCTTTGCACCCAGTCACCTGTGAGACAGTCCCTCAGGTTTATAAACGACCCGAGTGTAACCTGGGGTCGACCTCTTTATGAATCAGCTCTGTGGCGAGAAGCATCATAAATGGAGTTTCATGGGGGGGGGGGGGTGCAATATGCTGCAGGAAGCTCTGCTGTAAATATAGAGCCAAAACAATTAGGGATTTATTCTGCTCTGTTTATGCTAATTTTCTGAGACAATCAGACACAAATCCATCACACACACCACAAATTCGTCCTACGATGCCAACACACAAAACCACACTCACTCTCCTCTACTTTCTCTCCATCATTTGTACACACCCACGTGGATCCACCCACACACACACACACACACACACACACACACACACACACACACACACATGCTCGAAGCCCAGCGCAGTGTGCAAGTGGAGTAGAATAGAAATAGTTCAGGTTGAAAATGGGCTACAGTTCAATCAGTGGAAACGTAGGGGGGAGATTCAATTAAATTCCTCTCTGCAGAGGAAAATGCCATACACACAATATAACCATCTCTGTTCAGATTCCATTATGTTGTCACTAACCATGAATCACAGTGAAAACAGCTTTGATTTTTCTGAAATGTTGGGTATAAATTATTTTTCTAACCCCTGGCTATGTTTTAATTATGCAAGCGATTGCTTTGAATCATCTGCCCACCGAGAAATCATTTTATTTTAAGGAATTGAAATGAAATTTCAAATACATTTCCAGGAATTTCAAATGAGGTTTTTTTTGGAATCATGTGTTCCCCTAAAAGTTTTTCCTCACTTGAATTTACATATGAAAATGTTCCAACAAGATAATAATCACTGAGATTTCCTCAGGCAAACGATTTCCACCTCAGGAGTCCGAGCCCCATGCTTTCGCTGACACAATAGTGTCGCCAGTTCTGATAGAAGGTGTTTGTGTCTGTGGATACACTGTTAAGTGAAGAGAGGATGTGAGAAAGAATATTTCAAACACGGAGTGAAAAAGTCCCCGAGGACCATCAGTCAGAAGACTGCAGCACTTAGGAACTAAAATAGAGCCAGGCAGAGAGCATAATTAGGCATTTTAAGTGCTTTACATAATAACAGTCAGTCATAATGAAGACCCTGTGGAATCCAGACGCTGGGCAGCTATTGTCACTCTGCCACAGGAGGAGCATTCGTAAGATGGCTGGAGAAAGAGATGGAAGGATAAAGGGTGATAGGGAGCTGGAATGTAATAACGCATAAAAAAAGCTATTGTTATGAAACATTAAAAATAAAGATGGAGTTAACTTAATTAACATACAGTTTTCAAGCAAGGAACTGAAGTCTGTGATTTACATTTTTGGAACCGTCCCTCAGGGCGAACAGGCACATGAAAACAAACAGGGTCAATAGAAATGTGACTTTCTAAAATACACAACATGAAATACAACAATAACAACACACTCCTGTGGTCCGTCTTCTCTTCTGTCTGTCATTGAGCCACTTGATGTTGTCAGTGGAATTTATGCAGCCTCTTAATGAATGATGTTTCATTAATGGTCCCATAATCAGATTACCTGCCGGTCGACAGGCTCCATCTATCTCTCTCTCTGCAGACGTCTGAGGATGGAGGAAGAATTACACATCTGGACGAACAAGGACACTTGTCCGGACCACGTTTGACCCTAATCAGTGACAGGATTGTTTCTTCTAGTTTTCTGCTCAGAGGAGACAGTCAAGTCTCACATGTTGGACTCTGTTATAAGTGTTTAAAAACCATTGCAACAGCATTTATTTTCTGTTATTAAAAGGGTATGGAATTTGGTCACGGTTCCTAATGGATGAATTTCAGGTATTTTAATGATCTGGCCATTCACACTTATACCATCCTTTATTGTGTATGTTCATGGTGAGTGGAAGCAAAACACTGCTCCTGCCCCTAACTAAGGAAATGCAAACGTATAAATATAAGATTTGGTTTAGTGCCATTTTTAACTGCAGCGTATTGCAATAAGTTTCTACTATTGAAACACAACACGACACTAGTCACTATATGACCATTATGCATGGCTGTGGCTATTTATAGCAGCCTATGCTACAAATGATCAAACTGATCTGTAAACAATAGTCACACTGATATCTAAATCATCTAAGAGAAGATCAACGATTAATTCATAGTGCTCATATTGTCATGGTCTGCACCTTGGCGGCCCCTCCCTTCACTGTGTGTGTGTGTGATTGGTTGGCAGGTCTGGGCATGGGTCGTGTTTTCCCTCCGCAGGTCCCCGACACACCTCCAGATGATTCCCACCAATCACCTGATGCAGTCTAAGTGCCCTGATGGTCTTCCTTCCACTCGCCAGATTATACAGTTTGACCATGCCATCATTATACGTCTGCCAGTTTGTTCACCTGCCTGTCAGCCCTGCCTGAAACCTGCCGAACTCTTATCAGCCTGATCACCGCTTGCCATGCCGGTTTGTGCATCCGCCCTGCCTGAAGGCCAGCTTCCTGTTCTCTGCCAGTCACCTGCCCATCACCTGCCACCTAGCACACCACCGTGCTCAGCTGAGCCAAACGCCAAATGCATGAATCTGCAACTGGAGACTTCCAGTTGCAGATTCCTCCACAGTAACTATTCAAAGCTTTTCGTTAATCTACCGATTGTCAAGCCCCTGGTGGAAATCATGACAGATAGCCTCGTAGGCTCTAAAGGCTCAAATATCAATGAAAAGAACTAAAATCTCACTCAGAGCCAAAGTCCCATTAAATTGAACCCACAAGCACCATATTGCACACACCCATAGAGATCAGTCCCCTAAATGTACCGGATTTCTTTCATCCACGTCTATGAATCATTTCTTTCTTTTCACAAATTTCAAACAATATCTTGCAATATTGAAGAAAGTGTCAAAGAATTCCTCGATCTGCAGCCTGATACCGAATCGCACCAAAATGTAATGGGTTCGTCGACCAACCCATTAACATCCTTCCACCAAGTTTTGCACCATGATTACCGTCCAGTAGTTTTTATATAATCCCGCAAACTAACAAACAAAAACATAACCTCACCAATTTATAAAAAAGCCTTTGATTTCTTAAATAACACAACCAGTGAAAATGGAAGAACAGCTGAACACACATTGAAAACATTGTTTAGCTGCAGCTAGCTTTAGAAAAGTGTGCAAACTTCTCACCACACGTTCTGCTTGTATGAATGGCAGTTTGTGTGGAAATGTTTGTGTTTTTGTGGGTGACGATGGTTTTCGTGTGGACGCATCATTTGAGCATCTGACCCGTCGTCTGTCTCCTCACCTTCCTCACCACAGATGAGTGAACCCCCCACACTGGAGACATTTCCACAGATTTAATAACATTCCCAGCCTCGTCTGTTCTCGTCCCTCAAACAATCGACTTATTGCCCCCAACACTCAAAGTAAATGGTACAGAGTGTTCACGACTAATAAACAGAGCCATGAAAATAAATAAGGGGAAGACTTTTCTCCAAAGTTAACATCTAAGGTGGGATTTTGATTATCCGCGTGAGCCCACGGGGAGGAATGTGCGAGAAGAATACCCTGCTTATTTAATGTCATTAAATTTGTGCTCGCCCACAGGAGAAGCCGGTACCTGGAAGTGTGCCGACAGCCGAATGAAAAATGAGAGACGCAGTGATCACTAAGTTCTCTCCGGCAGCAGTTTTCAGTTCGCAGCCAGGGCAAGAGGGAAGTGTACCTCAGATGTGAACTTTTTAAGCTTGATTTATGGAGCTCCTATGATCGAGATGTCAGATTTATGACCAGACCCGCTGACAGCAATTACTCCCCAAACACTAATGCAACTGAAAACTCCCCTTTGATAGATCTGGTTATTAATGCAACTACACAGGTACGCCGCCGCTAAGGGCTCCCCGGAAAGGTTAGATTTATCATGGTGACATTTTACTTGTATTATGCACCCACATTCTCCCAGTGTGGCCGAGGGACAGGCGACGAAGGTGGTGCATGGCGGTGCCCTCCAACAGACCCACAAATATGTAATACAGGAAACTACAATACACTCCAAACCCACATGTATACATTTGCTGTGGCAAGGTCACTTCCAAAAATAATCCTTAACAGGAGGAAAACATCTAATAATGAGGTTACTGTCACAGATGCTTAATACAGCTTTGCAGAGCGGTTTTCATCTGTCTGCAGAAGAGAAGAAAATAAATAAACAAAGGTGTCCTGAAAAAAAAAAAGTTGTTTGTCAAAAGACTGAAAAAAGACCAAATGTTCATATTTAGTCATTCTGAAGTGCTGCCAGAAAAAAGCTCTGGATGAAATAATCATTTTTGTAATATATTTAAATGCTGTTTGAAATTAAATCACACCGGTTTCTACCTCAGGACATCAGAGTGCTGTCATGTACTTACTTGTCACATTATTTATATGAACCAGAAAAACACAGTCGTGTGTGTGTGTGTGTGTGCACGTGTCTTATTAATATCTAATTCTGTGTCTCCTGGTTTGGCATCATGCTCTGTAAAACCAAACAGAAGCGGCGTTACAACAATTTTTTGAAAACATAAATGAGAAGTTCTAAGAAACTGTTTATGTTTCTATTTATGCAGAACAAGAAAGTCTCGAACAGACTGATACGGCGAAAAAAAGAAGTTATCAGAAGTCTGCATAGAGGATTTCACATTACTTGATATTTCCACAAAGAAAAACATGTCTTTACGATCCCTCTTAGATGTTCCACAGAAGTAGGGAAGGCCGGTGCAAAGATCCCTTCCTCCCTGCTCAGTGACCTTTATGGATCCATGTTTGAAACCACAGGGCGAGCCACAGGAAGCTGGGGGAGAGTACTTCACATTCCCTGGGTTTCCCGCTGCATCCAGCACCTTGGGGTTGATGTTTTAATGGAGTGTGGAGGCAGAGTCCTCTGCGTTTTCCACATGATAATCTGGACCCTCTGCCTTGTGTGTCCTTGTGTGTTGACTGCTAATGTTCTTTTCACTTTCTACCAAAACTCTACCTAAAAATGCCACATTATTTTGTTTCTATGTCGTGTATCGACTAGATGGCATCTGTCCAAACAGCTTAAATGACCCATATTAGTGTTTTGTTGTTTGGCGACTGTGTTATTTGATGGATCAGAGGAGGAAGTCAGGCGAGGTAGTCAACAGAGCGACACAGTCCATGTTCGGAGGCTGGTGTGGATTAATGGGTTGAAAAACTACCTTAAACATGGGAGACTTCCTTTTGTCTTCCGTTTGTGTGTCGTCTCCTTTGGGGATGTGACGCATTAAATGTGTCTTTCATCATTGTAACCGTGACAACCAAGACCCATTAATCTTAACAAAGCTTGTGCTAAACTAACGAGTTTGGGGTGAATCTAACCAAACAGTGACTGTTCCTTAACCTCCTTATTGTTACCATGAGTCATCCTCCTGTTACCATGGCAGCAAAGGTCCAGCTCACCGGCTGCTGGTTCACTCCTGTGGATTGTATCCACATGATGGCCATAAATCATGCCTCCTCCTTGTTAGCAGATGGGACCAAACTAAAAAGTCAAAGTATACAGATAATCTTTTCTCAAAGATGGTTTAATCCTTTATTAGTCCCACAATGGGGAAAGTTGCAAGAGCTGCTGCAACAGGCTGCCACTAGGGGAGCACTATAACTATACGTCATTAGTGAGTTCTTATCACACTGTATGTATGTTTGATGCTAAAGAAATAGTGTGAAAGATCATGATTGACAGCTGATATTGACTTGTGATTGGTCGAGGGAGTATTAGTGGCACCTCACTACTGAGGCTCCACCCCCCCCCTCCCCCAATGTCTCAAAGTGGAGACGTGTCTATGTGTATATACAGTCTATAGTTCTATCCATTGAAGGGTTAGAGGACTTAGTAACAAAACATTAATGTACGTCCAAAAAATATATATCAACTGATGCGAGGATAATGAAAATCACCAGGGATAACACTGACAACCAGGGTAAAAATGTTAGAACTTATTAAGAGAGCTCAACACTTTTCTTGTTTTTTGGAGATGTCTTAACTATCCACAGATAATAATGTCAAGATGACTGCAGAGTCCATGGGGAGCTCTGCATGTGAAGGTGTGAAGATGTGTCGATTCTCCAGAGACCGATCATCCTTATTTCCCCCAGGACCAGAGACAGAGATCCACGCACATAGGCAAGTGATAACTGCAAGTATGTGCAGCCATGTTTCATCTAAAAGAAGGGGGGAGAATGTTCCATTTAAAAGTCAACGTTCCCAAATGTTCCCAAGAGTTTATGCACTTAAGGGTGAGAAACAAAAACTCTTGTCACAGGTTTGTACAGGAAGCATAGAGGAAGGCGGGAGGTGGGATTCTGTCGTAAGTGAAAGCCAAAGAACGCAATAAAGATTAAGGAGGCAAGATGAATTATGAGGTTCCAAGGCTGAGGCACGATGGAGGGACCTGACCAGATCTACTGTTTCCCTGACTTGGCCCCTCCACTGCAGGGACGGCTACCATAAAACCTTCAGGATAAAGATGGAGTTTTCTCCAAATCCATCCCTGTCGCTGTCAAGAAAGAGGAGGTTTTCATTATTTAGAGGTGTTTACGCTGCACTGTCGTCTTTTCGGAGAGAAAGAAAGAGGGAAATGTTCGAGTCAGACAAATCCTGGTAGACACTACAAATACAGAACATGTCCTCCTGACTGTCATCAGCCGGATTAGATTTTTTGAAATGTCACACTCAGTGACCATCTCTCCCTCTGTCTCTCTCGTTAAAACATATTCTGACTGAATAAGCTGGACATTCATCACATACTTTCCATCTGTGTGAAAACCTTCCTCTCATTTCATCATCACGAAGTAATCAACAGCAAGGTCACAGCGAGAGAATAGGAGACACTTCCTAGGTAGACAGCCACAAAGGATTCACTTTTTTTTTTTTTTACCGTCTTTCTAATTTTCACATTTGCTCATTATGTCTCCCTTTTACCGTGTTTGTCATTATTTCCGTCGTAATTAAATCTGCCTCTGGGAAAACACCATCCAACGGCCACGGAGCATTTGCAACCAAGGTCCAATGTCTTTCTCTCTTCAGGAAAATCAAAACTCTTGATCAGTTGCGACCAGTGGTGAGATATAACATATTCAGGAGACTGACAATGGACGGCAACAAGCTGTCGAGCCAATTAGCGGATGGCCTTGGAGAAGACTATGCTGATCGGCTGGAGGTGGGAGCGCATCAGTTTTACACGAGTCAAAGGATGCTATGCATAATCGTAAAAGCCATGATGGAATATGCATAAAACTAATTCTAAAAATGCATATAAATTAAAAACTACAGGAGTCTGACCAGTTGACTGTGTGGCTAGTTAATGCTAGTGCTAACGTGGTTCATAGTTAGCCGTCTTAATGATAAGCTGACTTTTTGTTCTTAATCCAGTGATGGGATGTGATAAAGTACATTTACTTTGTTACTGAGCTTAAGTACATTTTCCATGTGTCCATCCTTAATTTGATTAGATTTATTTTAAGGTACTTTTAACTACATTTACCCACAAACAGCAGTTTCTACTCTACTGTGTTTTCGTAATGGATTGTGTTACATAATCACATGATTTGTATATATTTTTGAAAGTCAACTATGAAAGGGGTAATTGGTCCACTGATGCAATCAGAGTGGGAAGGTGACATTAGACCCCCACCTCCTTCAGCAGCATTGCTGGTGAGGAAACAACTGAAATGGATTTGGAAGAGGCCCCAATCAAGATTCAGCCATAACGATGTAGAAGACTATTGCAATTGGGAAAAGGGTAAACTCTGCAAGTACTTTCACCCTTAATGTTCTACTTTATTGTGGTACTGACTGAATAAAGCAGCATCATGTTGAAGATCTCCAATGCTTTTTGGTGGATACATGTCAGAAGGAGCTGCGAGAGAGATTCTTCTGAGCTGCTTTCTATGTTTAAATCTTAAGATCCAGACGTCCGATGACTAAACTCTTATATCTGCTTGAAGGTTTTACTTTTCAGGTTATAAGGTTATAAAAGGTGATGGTATGTGACAGAGGAAGTAGTCTGACCATTCGTCCGACAGCTAGCACTAAAAAACTGTAAAATCAGAACAGATGCCTGAACTGCAGCCTCATATCATCTCATCTCTGGACTGATTCCTCTTCTCTGTCGATGTTAAAGCGAGGCACTTAGTCCTGCATGTTTTCACGACTGATCTTGTTGACCGATAGAATGTTGTCCTGCTGTCGACCTCTTTTCTCCTCTGTTAATTAATTCTCCGCAGGTGGAGCAGAAATAAACAGAGGCCTGACCACGGACACACACACGGACTGAAACATGCAGCGGTGGTTTCCCCCTCACATAGTTTTCATCTTTACAAAAGCAAGTACCTGTTTCATTAATTCCCATTAATGGTACAAATATACAGCAACTGTGGGTTTAACTACTAAATAATCTATTGGATAGTTGATTTTATAAAAATTCCCTCTAGTGTTTATCATGTTGTGTATTTTACATTTAATAAAACAAAGCTCTCAGATAAATTGACCAAAGCTGCTGATGCTCATGAAGTAACAGTATGTGCCTCTGGCACAATTAAGCAAATCTGGTGAATGTAGGAAACACCAGCATTTTAACAGTTTATTTATATATAATATTAACCTCATTTGTGTGGTCTGTCTCAAATTGTGTGAGAATTTAACCGGTTGACAATTTAAATGTGAAAAAAACAAAACACACAAAGAGCCAAGCCCTGGACGTCTTTAAATCAGACACATTTGACTTCTTAAATTCCATTTTTAATCGTCTCATTAAATCTCAGAAGTGAATTGTTTTATCCTCCGACCTACATCACACTTGTGAGCTGAATTCACATTATTCACTCACACATGCCCAGATATTAAAGTTTCAGAGGCCTGTGAATTAATGTTTAATCCTGGAAGTGTTTCGGCAGGGAGAGCAATATGTTCCTCGCCCCCCCCGGGCTTGTTGGCAGTCATGAAGCTCAGTGTAGCTTGAGCTGGGGCCTGTTTACTAGAGGGGGGAGGGGGAAAAACAGCAAAAACACAAACATCAATGGTCTTCTATGATTATTTTTGTTACCTCGGAGGCAGATTACATCCTGGGAGAGCAGCTTCTTAAGAAAATGTGACGGACAGATGCCTTTGGGTTGGGGTTCTTGGAAGTTACCTACAGTATATGCTTATAGGAGGAAGATCCATCCTTAAAGGTAACTGTGGAGAAATACTGAAGCTGTCGGAGTGGATCCTGTATCTGGGGATCGCTGTGTACTTACTGTAAGGACGATTTGTTGCTAGAAGTCAGTGAGACTGATTCAAACTGACACACACAGACACAGATAAACTGTTGGAAGCTGAGATGATGTCACCCGCCGCAAATGTGCAAATACAGGTAGAAAGGACAAGCAAACAGCAGCGTTCACACCCAACGAGACACAATTTTCTCCGCTTAATGAGATTACACACAAATTCAATGGAAAGACATGAATGGACACAAATTTTGCATCACTCGCCACAGGCAGAATGACGCGACACGCATATTTCTCGTCACATCTAGCGCCCTAGTTGAAATATTTGAACTCGAGCGAAGATTTGTGGAACACAATGTCGTGAAAGCCAATCAGTGCTGATAATGACACCCACAGGACTTGGGTTCTGGCCCCCGATCCGAGCTAGAAGGCGATCAAACTGGTTACTGATCAGCCTCAGGTAGTGCTGGAAATGGCAACCGGACACAGGAAATCACTGAAATTCCCTGAGCTGTGTGTGCCTCCGAATGAACAGTGTTGTGGACCCACACACAACGACATTGGATTTGAATTTACACATTAACAATGCACCTTTTTTCCCCAGAGAAGAACAGGTGAATATTCACAGTTTATTAGACACGAGTAGCTCAAATAAAGACAAATGATAAAAAGAAAACCTGCTCCTGAGAGATTTTAACTTGCTGTTGTATTTTGGTTCTGCTGAGATTTGCAGGTCGAACAAAAAGGCACAGAGAGGCTTCAGTGATAATATCGGACTTTCTGACACCTGAAGAAAATGTTCAATAACCACTGGTGGAAGAAATAACTGGATTATTGTAAAAATCCTGCAGGGAAAACATAATGATTATTCAAAGAATTTGCCTAAACTCTCTGGAGCAAAGAAACTAATGAAGCAGGTAAATGGTCCATGTCAATGTATAAACTGTTATATTTCATTTGAATATCATTACTGATGCTTTAAAGTGTAGGTAGAAGTATTATACTATTATACTGGAGTTAAGACATGATATCTTCTTTCAGTAATATCTCAATATAAAAAGTAAAGTAGTACTTGAAATGCAATGCTCAAGTGCTACAATATCTGTTGTTCTTATTTGTGGTCAGTTTTGACTCTTCAGTTTTCTGTATCCATCTCTTGTGATTCCCTTTAATTTCAAATCAATGGTACATCCCTTTACCTGAAGTAGTCACATGACCACCCAACGTAATCAAGGCTAAATCATCTGCCTTCAAAATGTGTCTCGCAAAAACAAATATCATCATTTCAGTGAAATCATTTACACAAAATGAGCCGAAACTAAAATACGTGTCCGAACATGAAAAGTGGCACAGACGCTCGGGAACGAGCGAGAGAAAGCAGGTGAAGACCGGAGACTGTTGTAATGTCACTTCAAACCTTTTATCCCTGGAGGCCGCAGAGATTTGGATGATGGTGACACTACAGGGGAGAATTGATTTGCCTCCACTTGCCTTGTAGGTAGCTCAAGATTAAAAACCAGAAAACAAGCCAATGCAGGGACTCTGATCACATGATGGGCCGTTGTCGTGTGTGTGTGTGTGTGTGTGTGTGTGTGTGTGTGTGCCTGTTTGTGCCCGTATTGATTCCCATGTATAGGTGATGCATGCAGGATTTGCAGGCCGGTCTTTGAACCCACTAGATCGCCTATCGTCATGACAGATCATTTCAACCTCTCATATGTTTATCTGGTGCACACAACTCCTAACACCTCGCTGTTGAGACGGAGCCGGCAACACACGCGTTGCTCCCCCCCGCCTCACAACACCCCTCTGTTCAGCTAGAGTGCTGTTTGTATAAAAGACGCCCCTCTGCGTTCCTGGAATGGTTCTTATTTGTAGTCCATCTCTCCTCTGTTGGTTCTGGGTTATTTTTTTCCCCCTCTTCTGAATCTCATTGTCTCTCTGCAGCCAATTGTGCTCCTCCAAACAAAACATGAAAAACACTGGAATTGAAACAACATGATTGTTTTCCACTGAAAAGCAATCAAACTTCTGATGAGCTCTTGTTCTCTATTTCGATGCCATTTCCTCCTTTCTTGCCAATAACTGCCACTACAGATATCAGGTTAAAAAATTATTTAAAGCAATGAGGTGATATTGTTTTAGCGCCTGGTCTGATTGCCCGGGGGCTGCTATTTAAAACGCACAGCGCCTGATTCCTCCTGATAGACACAGATTCAGAAGGCGATTCTTCCCGTTCTGATCAGCGCTTCACAATTGAAATTGAGAGCCTTAAGAGGATTATATGAACGATGCTCCATTTTGCATCTGCATGGTAAACCATTTAACATTAAGGCCACTCTTCTAAATATAGTGCTCAAAGTCTGTTAGCTGGGCTTTTTGTCCTGATTTACCGTGATTGAATTAAGGATATAATCAGAGGGAGAAAAGTGTGTTCTCCTTGCTGCGTGAAGAATGGGCGTGGAGATGTGATTTACAGACATGGCTGTCAGATTACCGGCTCCAGCTGCGGAGAAGGAGCGTCCATGCATTCGTTGTCTTTTTCCTCGTTGCGACCCAGCACAGCGTGGCACTGTGTTTTGTCATGTAAAGGGTTCAAGGGGTCAAGGGGTCAGGACATGGTTCCGTCTTTGCTCACTGGAAAGAAAGCGACGCCGACAGTCCAAGGCCCTGTTTGGTCTTCTGCCTTCATCGTCCTGTTCGGTCCCTCCTCTTCACCCCTGTCTCAACTCCATTAATCACACATGGCTAAGTGACCCTGAAGAAATCCTCTGTGCATAATTGAAGTGAATCCCTTGACAACGCACTTGAAATTACAGCAACTGAAGCCCCCCCACACCTTTCTACACTTGTCTCAGGTCACATGTGTAACATTGTGACCTGCGGCAAGGGGGTCCCGTTTCTGGTGGAAAGAAAAATCAGGCACATGTAAGGAAAGTGTGTGCGAAATTTGGTGCAGCTTGATTAAATTTAACCCATTAAGATGCGGCATATGCGTGCATACCCCTTTAAGACCGAGTGCGATATTTCTGTGCTGATGTGACTGATGAAACACATCGTGATTCGCTGAAATATTCACGGAAAAGGCGAAAACAGTGATCTGAGCCTTCAAAGCCGTTTTTGAAGTAGCAGTATTTCAGCACAACGTAAATAACAATGAAGAAGATTCAGACCCAGATGATGCGCCTGCTGACCAACGCGATGGTGGTAGAGTGAAAATGAAGATTTGTAAAGTGCCAAAGATTTACAATGAGAGACAAACGTTTAACCTATTATCGTTTTTACATCTCTCTATCTTTCTTCAGAGGCTGCGAAATTAAAGTTTTGTAAATGTTGGCAATTCTATCAGCTCGTCAGAAAGCCCCTCGGGTTTTAGGGAGTCATTTTCCAACAAGGCTCAGGTTTTAAAGCGCGTTTGTAATGGGTTAAGAGACCATTATAGTTCTTGGTGGAGGTATTCGCTCTGCTGAGAGCCAATCTGCTTCTGCAATTCATGCCTAGATTTGTTAACTCACACTCAATAGTCTCACTAACTGCAGTGTATATGTGTATTGAGCGGACGTGGACATTTATCTTGGACTAATGGTGGAATTATAAGTCTCTTTAAACAGAGAGAAGAGGCCTGGAGAAAACAGTGCATAAGAAGGGATTCTGTCGATTGGAGCGCGTATAAACATTTAAGGAATATGTGCACCCCCACAAGAAGACATGCTAACTCCAATTATTATACAGACTCTTTAACTAATGACTTTAATAATCCCAAACAGGTTTGATAGAGAATCAATAGTGTAATAAATAGATCCACCAAAAGCTCCACTACTTAAATTAGAGTCAGTAATGAAATTGTTAATGATCCTTTTATAATTAGCAATTCTCTCAACCAGCATTTTCTGCAATTCACAATTTTCTGATTCTCCCTATTCATTAAAAAACTTTAAATAATGTGGCAGCTCTTTCTCCTTTTGGCACAATCCATCCAATTAATGTGCAGCAGGTTTTCCTGCGACCTAAGCTCAGGTTGTGGCGCTGATGGATGGTTTGGAGATTAGGTTCATCGAGCTTTTCTCTTGAGTTTCTGGCATAACCTCTGTTCAATTTACCTCATCCGTCCGAATCTGAATGTGAAATTCCATCAGTGTGGAGATTGAAATGTGCCTTAAGATGTAAAGCTCAGCTAGAATAAGCTGGAATAACCAGAGAGAAAAACTGAGAATTTGTACTTTTCCGACATCTTGTACCACATCAGAAAGTTCCACTGCGCCAGACAAACTGACACTTTGGAACATTTTTCATTTCGTCCTGTTCCAACAGCACAAATTCTCCTTCCTGAACGATGCTTCAGCTTCTCCACTGTTTGCTCGCTCACCTCTAAACTGCCGGTCAGAATGCAGTCCTGTGAAAGCTTCGTGTCGGGCCTCCAAACTCTGGTGAGGAGTGTTAACTCCATCCTGCGGCGTGTTCCGAGCCATGATGACGCCAGGGTCGGCTTTGACTGACTCCCTCCAGCCTCAGCACGCTGACTTGGCTTTTTTCTGTCAACAAAGAAATTAGAGCTTGTCAATGTGTCTTAGAGAGCTTGACATATCACATTTACTTTTCTTTTCTGTATGAAATCCTGAGGCTGGACACACCACACGTATATTTTAAGCTTGATTTCTTTTAATTTATCTTCAGGCAACTTTTTCTTGCTTCAACTGCATTTGAGACATGCATTTTATAGTTATGTTTGCATTTACTGTAATCAGTAAGAACCGTGACGTTGTATAGTAACTGACTGTAAAATAATGTAGAGGAAGAATAAGAAGAAGAACGCAAACAACATAATAGGATATGAAATTATCAGGCCAGGTTTTAACACCTCATCACTAAACTCTGTACAATTAAATCTAATGTAATTAGATACCAAAGTAAACGCTGTAATTCGGCTAAACACATAGAATCATCACATAAAATATTCTGAGGTCTACAGACATGAAACTCGAGGCGGTAACACATCATTTAATTTGATTACTTGTTGCTGTGTTCTTCACTGCTTTTGTCAAATGCTGTTATTATAACTGTAAATTTAAGGTTGAGTGAGTTACACACACAAACACACACACACACACAGTCACAGTCAGATCATTAAACTTGCACACACCCACACACATTTAACTAAAGAGCGGCATTGTTTTTAAACATAACTGTCAATAAAACATATTTATTGGTACTAATATTACTGTTTCTTTTGATCAGAAAAACCATGTCATCCTGACCCTCTCTTTATCAGCTCACAGAAGCTGATAAACAGCCGTCATTGTCAGTGGTGCATGTTTAACTCTTTGGGTTAACTTTGAAATAATAATGAGTGGGCGCCATGTCACGATGCCATGTGCTGCTGGGTGGAATTCGTTTTGTGTCTGGCACCGGCAGAGTCGGAGCTCAGGTGTCCAGTCTGGCTGCCCAGGGGGCCTGAGGAGTCCTGACCCTGCACAGTCTGTGCAGCCAAGCTTTTCCTGCTGCAGCGCCTCAACACACCGGCTACAAGGCCTCAGCAGCAGCAGCAGCAGCAGCAGCAGCAGCAGCAGCAGCAGCAGCAGCATCCTCCAGGGGCTGCAGAAGACCTTGGCATCGCAACAGACGCGGCTGCTTAATCACAAAGGAATAGTCCTGGAGAAAAAGTGATGTTCAAATTGAAGAAGTCCCCGTTAGAGCATTAATTTGCAATGAGGATGTCTATGTAATGATAGATATCACTGAAATTAATGAGGTGTTTTATTATCATCCAACTTCAACTGGTCTACCTGCGTAGCTAATAAAACTCTCAATATAAACATTCCCTCTCACATCAGTGGATGGTAAGTCCCCCTGTGTTGTATTTATATATTTTACAACCAAATTAACATATACAGTATCACAGATTTATGTATTTCTTTTCCCACCTAAAATTCTACCTTAATGGCACCTGATTGTTCCCCCTTCAGCAATTCCATAAAAGCTAAACTGTGAATAAATGAAATAAATAAAGATCAATTAATTGCACAAACAACAGTGGAGAATAGAAAGCTGGACTAAACTTGTGGACTGCTTACAGCTACACCCATCCATCCATCCATCCATCCATAATCTATACTGCTTCTCTTGTGAGGGTCATGGGGGACCGGAGCCAATCCCAGCCCAGTTGGCTACATCCAATTATTCTCACTCCCGTCTGCATTGATTATAAGTCTAAGATGAAAGGCAGCACATGTTTGTAGAATTTCTCAGCCGAGCCACAGTCAGTAAATTTGATCTTTTACCGAGTTCAGAGACAACATTAGGTCCCATAACCGAGACGTGGTTCTATTGAAGGAGAATCTGACGACAGGCAATTAAAGAGTCAAAGGAGATTGTATTAGTTTGTTTAGCCTTTCTTCTATCACCCTCCTCTGCTATGATGGTTCCAGTATCTGTTATTCCGGCACATGGTGGTGCAGTGGGTAGCACTGTCGCTTCACAGAGGGACGGTTCCGGTTTGGCCGGGGTCTTTCTATGGAGTTTGCATGTTCTCCCCGTGTCTGTGTTGACATTCTCTGGGAACGCCAGCTTCCTCCCGCACACCAAAGACATGCAGGTCGGGGGTTAGGCGACTAAATTGACTGTAGATGCACGTGACAGTGAAAGGTTGGTTGTCTGTATGACGGCCGCTGGTATCGGCTCCCGTTTCCCCTCGACCCTCAAATAGACAGGCTTTATAGATGATGGAAGGAAAACCTTCAGAACGTATTTATTCATTATAAATCCGGCCTATTGATGGTCCATTGTGTGCAGGTTTCCTGTGAGTGATATCTGTATTTAAATGCTTCAATTGAGAGAATAATGTGGCACGTTTCGCGGGTCCGTCCAAGCCAGCCCCTCGACATTCAACAAAATAGTTTTATATACAGCAGCACAGAAACGCAGGCCATGGAGATGTCTGTGGAGCAGTCATTGTGTCAATGTAATAATGGTGCATTTGAGTTATGTGTCTGGGGAACACAGGATGGCGCCCCCCCACCCCCCACCCCACCCCTGCATTAGCCACACTCCCCACCATCTGTGCCACATCTCACTCGGAGTAATTCAGCAGTGCCTTTCTGTCTCATTCGCTGTCTCTTCGTTTGTCTCCTCCTGTCTCCGGCTTCCATTCTGTCTCACACACACGCGCGTTGATTCGTTTTGTGGGACGGAGTCGTTCCATGTTTAAACTATTTATAGAACATGATTGGAATGATATCAAAGTGCCCGTGGCCGAACAAAGCTTTTCGGAATCTGTCGAGATCATTATTCAGTAATGTGGGATTTGATCCACATCAGTCACTTGGTTGCAGAGCTGCACTGTATCTGTGTGGAAAAGCTTTGAAGGAGATTGCTTTCTCGCCCAGACTGTAGACCTACGTTGTTGTTAAATGGGTTCTGCTGTTTGCTCAAAACACATAATTGAAAGTCTCACTCCTGATGGATGTTACTGTCGAAAATGAATATGAATGCGTTAAATCAGCTATAATTCTTTCCCCAGTCATTATTAATTCCAGATTTGCTTTGGCAAATATATTTGTTTTTTGGATTGATGCCCAAGTACTGTGTCATGAAGCATTCATTATTCAGAAATGCATCTGAAACTGGGGCGCTCCTGTTGGAAACTCTGCGAGAGAAATAATGCTGAAAGCTTTTAGAAAGCCCTTTCATGTCCCATTTATGTTAAAGAGGCTTTTTTTCGCACTACCGCTGGAGTGCAAAAAAAAACGGCTAGTTTAGCGGCTAATTTAATTGCCACGGATGTCAGAGTATATTGCGAGTGTGTCCCATTCAGGAGTCGCGGAAAAAGGGGGGAAACTGCAGCGTTAGTGTCATAGTCAAAGATTTCTTTGGCAACGAAATCAGCGATTCGCCTTGCACAACAACAGATGCTGTATATAAATTATGTAGTGAAGTCATTATAAAATAATTTCCTGAATGGCAAAAAGCAGAAAAAAGTATTTATGTGACCCACTGGTGCATGAGAAGAGAGCTCTTCTGAGATGTTATTGATAAAAACCTAAATGTGTTTCAACCAGTGAAAGCACCGGTAAGATATATTTCTATTAACTTTGTACATTTAATGCTTCTCGGCCCATGTCGTTCCGAGAGTCTTCGGTGTTTGCCGATCCGAACACGCTCTGCATTTCTGATCATCTTTCAAAGGTAGTGATTGAAGTCGTGATTCTTATCTTCACTGATGTCGTATAATTGGTCCGAGTGTCAGTTGTTAGCGTCTGATGAAAGATCTCCTCTCATCCGCAGCTGGTCCTTTATCTTTGATGGCACTTGTTTCAATCCCAAAAAACTCATCTTAAAGCTGCAGATTCACTGATGAGGCAACGCAGACTGTGGGAAAGTTCTGCTGTGATTTTTGCTAAAATAAACTTTTGAATCCCAAACTTACACGTAGTCCAGATTGCTGCCACATGGTCACAACACCCCTGTTGTAGCATCCTTGCACTAGTTGCCTGTTTATTTCAGGCAACTAGTGCATATTTGAGACTTTTTATCTTCCAAAGTCGAGGCTGAAAACCAAAAGGAGACGGAGCCTCTGCCTCTTCACTTTGGAACAATCTGCCAGAGGAGATTAAACGAGCAGAAGCAGTCCCCTGTTTTATCGTCTTAGACTTATAAAAAAGCTTTTATCGTATGATGTCTTTGACTTTTATCATCTGCATCTTTATTATAATTGTTTTTACTTTTATTATTGTTGTGAAATGTCGTATTGTTTGATGTAAAGCCCTTTTTTAAATCATGAAAAGTGCTATACAAATAAAGTTGTTATTATTATTATTATGATTATTAAGTAAAAAAATGATTCTCTGATTTAGGTGAGACCATTAATATGCTTGTGAAATTACAGGGGGGGAGTCGTTGCTGCGGCTGAGAGTGGAAGGATGATTTGTGTGGGTGGGTAACTCTGGAGGGGTCGAGTAAGTCTAACATCCTCTGACAGCTGAAGATGCAGTTTCTTCATTAAGACAGCTAGTGTCAGCGTTATTCTGGAGACATGATTGGGACAAATAATTAAAACGGAGGCCCAACAAAGAGAGAAATGTCACCGGGGCAGACAGGTTACATCCTGGGACGACCTTTTCTCAGTCACGTGCCAAACAGAGTGTGATCGGAAGAGTAAAACACCGAAAGCTTAAGGAGGAGGGGGAGCTTGCCTGTCCGTCACACCTGTCCATCACAGGCGAAATACAATCGGCCTTCTTCTGTCGGGCAGCCGATCGGAATATCCACAGTCCGATGAGCTGGGCAGGAAACGTGAAGGCAACATCTCAGAGTTTCAGATCTCTCTCCGGATTCGTCAGTAATCCAGAAACATCCGCTACTGATTGGTCACAGCAAACAAAATCAAAATAGCTGGTCTAGCCCAGACACAAAATGGCTCACATGCACAACGTCAGAGGAGGAGTTTACAGGGAAATTGGTGATTCTTTCCAAACACAAAGTGGATATGAATGCAGTTTCTGCGAGAAAAAATCTCACGTGTAACAGTTTTTCATCCATCCCCGACTTTTCATTCTATAGAAAACCAAACCATCAGAAGTCCATTAAAACCAATGTTGTTTCCATGGTAAGATCAGCTGCTCACTGCAGTTGTGTTCCTCAGAATTAAGATGGCAAAACTTTGTGTTTCATGGGAAATATTTTGCTTCTTAAGCTTTGAAAATATCTTTTATAACAACTTATCAGGCCCATTATCTGAGAATATTTCAATGATTTTTCCTAGACTTTCTTTCTTTATGCAGTATTTTACGAACCCCACTTGTAAAAACAGATGAGATATAGAGACCTTCTTTCTCAACACTCCAGCCCCGTCAGAATGACCTCTGTAAATGAATGAGAGAATCCACTTTGTGAAAGCATTCAGAGGATTCTTGTGTTTTTCATTGGAGATTGTGAAACATAAAAATGACAGATGTTCCAACAACAAAAACTGTATCTAAGGGTTTTGATAGACTTTTTTTGTTTCCAGACGTTATTTGGGTGAGCGAGCCTCCCCGCGCCTGGAGAGGGTTTGTTTAGGCATTTGTTGCATCTGACGTCGCCAGCCGCAGTTGTCATTTTCTGGTTAAATGATGCGTGAAAGTGAATATCCATCTTCTGTGATCAAAACCGTCACATGATGGCAGAAAGATACATGCATCATAAACAACCTTGCTGCCCTGCTCGGTATCTCAGAGAGAGACACGCTCCCTTCTCAAGACTTCTCTTATTCTGAAAAGCACTGTTAGCTCTTCCATTCTTTTCTCCAAACCATCAGCTCCTTCCTTCTCACACACCAACACCTTTCCTTAAAAATAAATCGAATGAAACTCGCTGTGTTGCAACCCCAGGTCTCACTTTAAAGACCCACACAAAGTAAAGTAAATTAAGCCGGGGAAATGGAAAGTGAAAACTCTGCGGAACTGTCATGGTTCTCAGAAAACGGACCCAAGAGGTAGACGTGCGAGTAAAGAGTATTTCCTGGGAAAATAAATAATAAATAAAACAAGGACACAAAAATCTAAAGCAGGCGAATAAAGTACGAAGGGTTTGGCTGAGGCTAAATCCAAAAATCCACAACACAATCATCGTCAAGGCGAGAAACAGTGCACTGGAAAGCTACAGCACATGGACCAAGGACAATCTGGAGGACAGCAAAGGACATATAGAAAACCCATGACAGAAATATCTGTTCATATTAGCATTTTGAGCCGAGAATAAATAGCCTGCTGCGTGAGGCGTGTGATGAAACGGGCTTATTTGTTAAAAAACACAACAAGAAGATGTGAGGGGAAAGTCACAAGGTGCTGCCGCTGCTGCATTGAGGTGCACAGCAAGAAGTCACTCAGCCGACGTGGAAAAAAAGTCTCCGGGCGGCCAAATCCAGCTGACTGGGGAGAAACACCGCTGCGGTTAAAGCACTCTAAACACCTATGTGGATTCCTTTCGATTGAAACTGTCTCAACTGGGGAGAGGAGGAGGAGGAGGAGGAGGAGGACAGATGACGAGCACGAGGTGGGGAGAGAAAGGAGGGAGACCGACGGGGCGGCCAACAAGAAGTGAGGGGCAGAGGAGATAAATGTCCGGTCCTGGTTCCTGTGATTACGATGCTATTATTTAAATGTCAGTGTCTGTCTGTCTGCGTGCCAGTCTTTAAAGGGCCAAACTCATGTGAGCATTAGACAACGCGTTAATGTCTCCTTTATTTCCGTTCGTTTAACTCAGAGGAAAAACATTTGACTCCAAATGTTTAATCGCTTTACAGTGCTGTGGATCTATGTGTGTGTGTGCAGGTGTGTGTGTGTGTGTGTCAGAGAGGGAGATGGAGGGAGAGCGAGCCTGTCTCCGTCCCTCTGTTGATGCACACAGAACAAGGTTAATTACTTTTCTGACCTTCTCCAGAAGCTTAAAGAAATATTCCAATCATAGCCTGAATAGATAGTGCAACCAGAGATGCTGAGTCAATGGCAAAAATGAAACGCCGCTGATTTTTTTAAGTGTAACCTTATTTACCTTCACCATTACTTATCAAATGTTTCAATAAAACTGCCGGCTTCACTGATTTAATGCCACTGAGGAAAATGGAATGCGTCTCTGCCTCCCACTCGCAGCCACTTGCTTACTTTGATCAAATATGCATGCAAAGCATATCAAATTTTTCACACATCACATTTGTAAAAGTGCTTAAATGGATTCTTTTGGAGTCCAACCATCAGTCTGCGCTGTGCGATCACTTCAACAATGCTGTGTGCCTATAAATATTGCACCGACTATACTCTTGTGTTCCTGGGATTCCCTGGAAATAGTCTCAGGAAGAGTGGAGATGTTCCCCAGTGTAAGATTTCCTGCTCGTAACATCAACAACACTTTGCACATTATGTATCCCCATGTTCTCTGCATGAGATGAGTCCATGTTACGGCTGCTGTGGGTTCATGAATATGTATCTTAGCCACAAAATGCTGTAACTGTGTCGCAAAGGAAATGCACCTGCGAGTCGCAGGAGACCGAACACTTAAACCGTGATGGAAATATACAAGTGTGAATGCAATCGTTTTCCAGTGAACAGAATAAATCCTTTACTTATTTATGAGTTCTGTTGCAAGGTTTTTTTTTAATTGCACTTAACACATTTTTAAAACTCCTTGAAAAATGTCACCAAAGTTTAAAACTCTTACCTGATTAAAAGATCAAACTAATTCTGGAAACAGAAAGTTCTCCACTCAGACATTGAATATTGGGAGTTTTGAGCTACATTACTCAAAGTACGAAGTTAATATGAATAAATTAGTTTGGGAAATAACATTGAAGCGAATTGAGTGTTTTAAAAATACAGAGGTCGAGAGTCTGAAGCAACTCTGTAAAATTAGATTCTACAAAACAAGTCTGATATTAAATAAAGTCTCGTACTTTATTTACAGAGTGTCTGAAGCTTTTCTGTTGTAATCTGTAATTCATTTTTTTAAGAGCATACATGTAGAATTACAGAACCAAGTTTGCAGTGTGTTCGTTTAGTTTATTTTCTATAAAGTCTCTTTCCCAGCCCACAGATCCAAACCGCTTTTAATTACCTCATCCACATTTACAGAAACATAAAATCTGGGTTTATTTATCTACCATGTTTGTGTTGTGGTTCTCACAGAACGTCTATATATGTTTCCATGTTCAGACCCAGCCACACCCCCTCTGACCTCCATGTTTCCACTCACCAGTTGATAAATGGAGCCATTCCACAGAAATCGTTCAAAGGAACAGCTGGCGTTCTTTTTCGTCTAGGGGGCCGGAGGTTACAAGGTTTATGAGTGAAATAATCAATAGGATAATGATATGATAGGGTAAGAGAATGGAACAGAATCAATCTTAGACATTCCACCAATTCCTTTTACTTAACATCACTTCATTGCTTGTGCTACTAAACCTAATGTCAATCATCTGCATTGTAAACATTAAACGAGGAGACGGCCGCTCTCCGCCTCGACCTTCGTAAATCTTGTGTCGCTCTGCACATGACAGGAAGCGGCGTGGCTTCAGGGAAGGTTCACCAGACTTTATCTGCCTGATTCCTGTTCCTGACTGCTGGACAACGATCTTGCCTCCTCTTTCTATCTTTACCTGCCAGGTTAGTTTACCTGCCAACAACCCAGTGAAGACTCTCTACCACCCACCATTGTCTCTATTGTGTCATGATAATGATAATAGGCCTGAAAATATGAGTTTGCCAATAAATTATCCACCAACTTTTAAATATTAATCGTACCACACGTATAAATTCCTTCCTGTTACAAAAATAAAAAAAAAAGAAATTACCGGTGTTTAAACTTTAAGCTGTTAAGGGCAGCGCTTTGCTTGAAAACACATGTTTCCTACAGGCAGCAGAGACCCATCCTGTGCCCAGTTAATTTCACTTACCATTAAAGGAATAACAATTTCATAGCCAACAGCACTTTAGGCTATTAAATGTAAGCAGGTAGTGGTCTTGCTTGATGAACAGCTTTGCTATCGTGTCTGCAGATCTAAAACTTGTATGAAAGCCCTTTTCAATACCGGCCTGTACTAGGTGCACGGACGTGCTCACACCGTCCATACATCCATTACAGTCAGAGAGAGACTGTCAGCACGTCTCTCTGTGGCGCCGTTGTCAGCCTGTTTGATTTGCATTCATCGGTCTTCCTGTCTCATCCGTGTTGGCAGCCGCCCTCAATCTCTCCTGAGCTCAATTTGATCACCAGAATAAACAAATCCACAACAATTAAAAGAGATATGAGGGTTGACAAAACAATTAACATGAGGCCATTATGACTCTGGGGGGAAGATTGTGTGCAGTCAACAAAAGACGAATAAACAAATAATCATTTGGGTGGTTGAGCAACGAACATATTAATTGTTTGTACGGCGGAAAAACTCGACAAAAATAGACAAGTACATTCTGCACGGCGCCCTCGTCCCCAGACACGCATCGTGGAAAAATAAACTGACTCTCTACCCATTCACATATTAACTTATCTGTGAATATAAAGCCAAGAGCAAGCAGCCAACTTTGAGTGGAAACAGAAACTGATCTCGGCGGTGCTCTTTGGTGGAGAGCACGCTGGGACTATCACTGCTGAGGGTGTCTCTTGATTTAGAGGTCAGGCCCATGGCTCTCAGGTGTACAAGGTCGACATCAGGCTTTGAAAACTCACTGATTCGCCTCAGATTGCTTCAGGCTTTGAATAATAACGATAATCTTCACTAGTAGAAGTTTTTTAAAGCTCAAATCTCTGGAGATTAATTATAATCGTCAGAGGTGCTGGAAAGCAGGTCAGTGTGACCCTTCAAATGCTAATGGTGTCCCTATGTGAATGCTCATAGATGTTGAATGTATTTTATGATATCTGTGCCTTCAAAAGGATCATCTCGCATGGTCGGTGTAGTTTTACATGTACACACAAGCGCACTGGGCTGTTGCCTCCTGAGACTAAAGAAGGATATTTATCCGTGTTACCCAGAGGTGGGAGTCAATGGGGGGCAGCTTTTAGCAGCTGCATGTGTAAGTGCTGTGCTGTCCCTCGGCTGCATCTGGTTAAAAGCACTGAAGAGAAATTGAGGGTGCAACCACTCTAGCTATTATGGTGGAAGCCTGCTGCTGGTTATTATGAGGTCCAAAAAAAAACCATCCCCAGACTCTCAGACAAATTTCATACAAACACGGACCGCATGATGAAGCTGCAAAAACACACACAAATCCAAACATGTAGCATGTACATACACACATCTGAACTACTCTGTATGTTTATATCAGCGGTGGATCAGAGGGCTGTGTGTGATGTGAAAGGTGACACATGCAGCGAGGAGCTCACAGAGAATTGTCCTCCAACTCAGCAGTTCCCCTCAGCTCTAAAAAGCAATTTAGCATCTTTCAGCGCTCCTCAATCCAGTTTTTGACTAAAAGCTCGAACACCTGCCCATCACCACAGGGCGGGCACAGAGAAAACTGACAAAGAACATCCTACATACTGAACTTTTTCTAAGGCAAGTGACCAAAATGGATCCAATTACATTGGACTAACATGTAAAACCAAATGAAGGCTAGTGTTGATCTGTCTACCAGATGTGTAAATAAGAAATGATTTGCTACCATGATATATATTGTTATTATTAGCTGATAATGGCAGATCTTGTATTATATACATTTTACTGCTCCACAGAGGGAAAGGATTCAGGTGAAGGCAATAAGAAAAACAAGAGAACAAGAAAAACACCATGCAATGAACATATGTTCAATACAGCAGATTTGTAAAGCTGCATAAAGGAATAAAGTAGACCCTCGAGTGGCTGTGGCTGAGGAGGTAGAGCGGGTCCTTCCCTAACCAGAAGGTCGCTAGTTTAAACCCTGGCTCCTCCAGTCCAAATTCCAAAGTGTCCATGGGCAAAATACCAAACCCCAAATTGCCTGTGACAGCTGAGTCAGCAGTGTGTGATTAGTGCTTATCGTAGAGTATGATTGTGAGTGTGAATGCTACTTGTGCTGTAATGCCCTTTGAGGGCTCAATAAGACTGGAAAAGCACTGTATAAATACACTCCATTGAATGAAGACACATAAAACTGGTGTTTACAGCGGGGCTATTTTTTACTAGTTTGTCCACCGCCTCTAAAAAAGTTAGGATATTGCTTCAGAGAACATTTAACTTACTGAGTAACTCACACTCTCTCCTCCTACTGGACAATTAGTCTCTCCAGTGTTACCAGCAGTGCAGGTAATGGAAGTACATTTGTTCCCTGTAGCAACCAGCCTGCGCCTCATCTGGCTCTGTCCATGGTCCTGATACTTCCTCCAACAGCCTGCTGGCTGTGTTGAAGCTCCACAACACACACACACACATACTGTATACACACACACACACAAACCACAGACATACTCAAACACGCGTGCTCACTCACACACAAAGGCCGACACGATAACAACACCGGCCTCAGGCCAAGGATTGAATAGCCTTGCGTGGAAGAACAGACCTGATTATTATAACCAGAGATTATCTCTCTTATTAAAAAAGTCTCTCAGGCAGATGCTGCATCGCGATCAGAAGCAGAGATTAAACTCCAAAGTGCCTGGTAACTCCTGTCGGCCTCTTTTTAAAGTTTATAGCGCAGCCAGCAGATGCTTCCCCTGTCTGCCTCTGTTTCCTTTGTTTGGGGCTTTCTGCAGGGAATTTGTTTTCCTTTATCTCCATGTTAACAGTGCAGTCAGTGAGAACAACAGCGGACATCTCTTTCATTTCCCTTTAAAAAAGCCAGACACAATGCAGTCATTAGTCACCTGCAGGAGGCTGGAAACAGGATGGATTCAGTCTACTCCCACACGCACACACAGCTAAAATGGCCTCACTGACCCTGGAACTCTGGTCATGTATAATTCTTTGTTTTCATTTAATTACTTTGAGAGATTTTGATAAAGAGGTCACTGTTCAACTGAGACTGTTTGACCTGGATTTTTATGACAAATTCAAGTGTTTGGGTATCAGTTTAAGTGCTCTGTATATATGTACATAGGCACTTTAAAATAAGTGCAACCATATGGGTGTGTGTGTGTGTGTGTGTGTGTGTGTGTTTGTATAGCTGTGGGGGTGGTTCTGACACATTTGAGTATGTGTACATATCACCCAGGTACTCAGGTCCTTGTGTCAGAGTCTGGAGCTTTTCACACCTTGTTGTTGCCTGGGAGCAGAGTCGCCACCCCGCTTCCATCCTCCACCTCCCGCCCTCATCCCCCTGAGGGTGTCGGCCTCAGCTGGAGAGCTGGAGATCAGGCCGCGCCATGAGAAACGCTCCCGGAGGAGCTGCGAGGTGGACGGGGGTTCAGCTGAGGCACACACTGCTAAACGCCCTGGGATGGCTCATATATTCGACAGGTCGGGTCAGAGAGGAGCAAGGGAGGTGGTGTGTGTGTTTGGAGCCTTGTAACCTGTTACATCCGATGTAGGTCACTCCTGACAGACCAGATGGAAGCAGGGATGTATTTTAGGGTTAATTAGCGCTGTTCTGTTCTACGGTTAAACTTTTAAATGCAAACTTTAACATCATGTTATATTCCTATACAGAAATGTATGAGCCATCATCATATCCGCACTCTGTGACCTCTTCAGCGGTATTTGAGAAGGTAACAGAACAGATTAGCATGAGGGCTGAGAGCCCTGTGTAAGCAATCAGTCTAGACAGCGGTTACATATATTTGCATATGAGTGCTGTCCAAAAAGATTATATAGTGCATAAGTAGAAAAGTGTAAACGAGGTAAGAGGAGAGAGAGGACAGAAGTGAGCAGGATGTTTCAAAAAATGTGCCGGTGCAGCAGCGCAGCAGGGGATGAGTTTGGCCAAAAGAACTTCACATCTGATAATGAGTAAATTTCAGAGAGTGAATATTTTCTTATCACGCCATTACCTTCAGGTGACGTAAGTACAGAGGGGGGGGGGAAATAGCATCAGCATCAGGATTTCATTCCCCCCCCCGGAAATTACACTTTGATCTTTTAACACTCTGCTCTCACAAATGAGATGAAACTTTTCAATTTCACACATTTTAGCTGCTCGGTAATGACTCTCTCATGAAGCAACCTTATTTATGGGAACAGGCCAACTAGGAAAAGCCGGAGCGTGCTGCGTTATTGAAACCATGACAGGATTAATTCAAATCACTACATCGGTCCATATTTTGTAAACAAGATTTCGTTGTTGGCTGCAATTATCAGTGAATATTTATTTTTCGTATTCTGGCTCTTGTTTTCTCAGAAGCATTAAAGCACTGAGGCTGTTGTGTTCAATCTTACAGACAGTGCAGCTCTTCATCATCTATCATAGGGGAATAGTCACAATCCTGAAGGGATTTGCTGTAGCTGCAGTTGCCTTATTGTCCCGTAAGGTATCATTATTCCCATTTGGAAAGAATTTGATCTTTTTCTTTTAACCAGGATCCTTTTTCTTATTTTTTGAAAAGAATCTTTTTATTGTGCGTGTATTTTTAGGTGTCTAGATAGGACTAAAAGCACTAGTGTTTTCATATTCAGATTTTAAATATCTCCATGAACTGTGGATAAATGAGTAATGTAACATTACTCAGACAGGTTGTGGTGGATGAATTGGTGGATCACAGGAGTTCTACCTGCAGAAAGTGGTTGGAATCCCATTGGTGATCAAGTAAACCTATTATTATCAGATTTTCTTTTCAAACCTTTGTGTCAGAAAGCCTCGAAGGAACACTGGAGCTACACATGCTGCCATGCACCCCACAAATGACAGGCACACAGAGACGAGGGCCAGTAAAGACACAGACAGGGACAGTAAATTCTTTATGGATTCATTTTAATGGTCCAAAGGCCCACGTCACAGATGTGGTAGCCACCAGGTCTCTCTGTCTGTGCTGTCCATGGCCCCTCAGACTGTGATTCACGACAGGGGAGGCCCATAGAAACAGCTGTATACATATCATGTGTTTGTAAAGCTGGAGTCATGACACTGCTCCTCCTCTGTATAGCTTCAGTATCTCAATACAAGCTGTCATGACAAACTGAAGCATCGTGCTTTACTGTCTGTCCTCTGTCCAACAAATCATCATCCACTAAAACAGATTCCTGTTTGGATCTGAAACCTTGACGTGAATTATTCTGTGCATAAGATAATAATAACTGGTGCAGCGTATAGGAACCTGTTGTCATTACAGGCATGTTTGACTCATTCTTACATACAAGCTGTAACACTGAGCACAAGAAGGTCCAGGGCTTATGGGTAATTGTGTTTGATTAAGGCCACTGAAGTTTAGTTTGACTCACCGTACCTTGGCCTCCTGCCGTCGGTCGAAGTCTCTTTAACACTCTTGTAATAACTGAAGCTGACCTACGATTGATTTTATAAATAGTTGTTTATTTTTAAGTTTTTTTTTATTTCAGCTTGTGTCAATGCAGGTTTAACTGTGGGGATGAACAAATTATTAGCAATGAAGCTGCCAGCAAATGTGCAAAAAGCGAAGGCATTTATCATTAAGCTCTGTGTCGGTGCCTGTCCTCTATAAATCTCCTGCTTACTTTTCATTTGCTGGACGGCACGACACAGAGAGGAGGAAAAACACTGACTGATTAAATCCTGCAGCCGTGTTTCCACCCTCACAGACGTGAGGGAAGATATTCAGGCGATCCAATTTCCAAGCCTGATCTAAAGTGTTTTCTCTCCTGTGTTTCTAAGTTTCTTGTTGTTGTTGTTTTCTCTGTAAATAAAAGACTGGTGGGAACAAAATTGTCAGGTAAAAAATAAAGTTCTATGACAATTTCTCCAAGTTCCTCCTTTTCCATTTATGAAATTAGGTGGAAAAACTAACTTTTCTTCCATCTATAGAAAAACCATTGATTTTATTTCTCCTGTCACTCTAAACACAGGGTTGAGTGTCAGCAGGTTATTCAACGGTACTGCAATTTCTTTCTTTTGTCCAGAAATGAAATCAGAGACGAGTTTCTGTCAGGAAATGCTTTTAGAAACCTTTTCTAGTTTTTCAGAAATTCTGAAGTATTTTCTTTCGTTCTTGTCAGAAGGGCAGCAAACATATATAGAATAAAGAAAAATATTAAAATTGTAAGCGAAATAATTCCCAGTCGTCTGGGTGATGTCCCGAGTTTGAAATGTTTGGTATCTTTATTCTACCTCATCTGAGAGAAACTCTTCACTGACGAAAATACATTTAAAGCCAAAAGAAAAGACAACACCGTGATATTGCATAACTTGTGAACACACGTCTTTCGGTTTTCTTTTTTCCGTGTTTGGATATTTGGATTTTCTGATGCTTAAAGGTTTAAACTTAGTGTGTTGTGTGCTGTTGTTTCTCATCATATTATCACGTACCTCAAATTGTCAATTCAACATTAAATGGCTTTTTGTTTTTACAGTGCGGTTGTTAGCACTGCCACATCACCGCAAGAAGGTTCCCGGTTCAAATCCCGGTCCAGCTGGGGTCTTTCTGTGTGGAGTTTGCATGTTCTTTATATCTGGGTTTTCTCCAAGCACTGCGGCTTCTTCCCACTGTTCACACAAATGCAGATCAGGTTCATTGGAGACTCTGAAATGGCTGTGTGTGTGTGAATAGTTGTTTCTGTGCTGGGACCAGTCCAGGGTGAACCCTCTCACCTCGGCTCCAGCTCCCCCCGCGATCCGGAAAGGTTGAGTGATAATGCATAGATGCCTCTCCTACATCTTCACTTTTGGAGTTTAAAGGCGTTAAATACTTAATTGAGAACAGTTGTTCCTGTGTTGAAAGGGTGACGCACAGAATTTCTTTTTTCAAATGTTAACACATAAACACAACGTAGTTCAGGCTTAGACCTTGGATCACCTTTTTTATGTTTTTGCCCACGTACCTCTCAGGTCCTCGGTTCCACCCTCCTCATCCAATGAGGCTTTGTGTTGATTGGAGCAGACGAGACTAAACACAAAGCTCTTGACAACGTTTCTCGTCTTTTTTATCCTCCATAATTTTGAGTGTGCGTTTTTTCACTCAGCACATATTATCTCCAACAATATGCCACACAAATTTTGACTTCTCTGTTTTAGGAGCCTGATTTACTTTGTTCTCGTCTTTGTTCTTCGCTTGTCACTCAAATCACAGCGACGCTGTTTAACGCACACACTTTAACCTGGCAGCCGCTCTGCAGCACAACGGAGACGAGATGAACATGAAGGCAGTTCAGCATCAACACTTTAAATTTCAGTCTTTATATCTTCTGAAGAGTTGAGTGGTAAATATGTGTCTGTGTAAAAGCAAAGATTATTCTCTTCTTTATAGCTTATTTAAAAACTCTAAACACAGCAACAATAGAAAAAATCAAAGCAGAACTTCCCAACAATCAAACCTTGTGAAAAGGATACAATATAAAATCAGTGAAGATAATGAAGTTTTCAACAAATTCATGCAACCACACCAATTATTTCCCTGTTACAAAGATGTCCATGAACCCAATGTGTGCACGTGGGAGTGAGACACAGTCGACTGAGGGAGCAGCAGACGTCACCACCGTGTTTGGTGAAGATATTTAATCAAAATGCAAAAAAAAGCAGTTTAATATTGATGACTGAGAATGAAAAACATCAGCTGTGTGAATGGCTGCAGGCACCACCGCGCTGCCTGTCAATCAGACGCGTGGCTGCATCATCTGATTCGCTCTTTGAATTTTTGTCCATAAACTAGGAGCAGACAATTCCTGTGGTTTGACTCTTATTTATGCAGAAAGTCTGACTATCTTCTCCAGACGAGGTGCGTGTGTGAACGCCTGACGTCAGATTACAGAGTCCGTAGAAGTCGATGTGTAGAAGTCGACAAACATTTAAAAAAAGAAACCAAAACAAATATAAGTAGAAGACATCGAGAAAGATGTTAAGAGAGTTTTGGGTGATCAGAGCTGATGACGGTGTCGGGGGGGGGGGGGGGGGGGGGTGTAAACATGAGGGCGTGATGCATTTTCCAGACATTTGACTCTGGCGCCGGCAGGAAAAGTTTCAAAAACAAGCAACTAACTTGGACATTCGCATTCCGCAGCCACTCCAGGAAAATTCAGGAAAATGTCCAGAGTTCGGCGTACGTCTGACAGCAGCTTTATCAGAAGAAGGTCTGTGTCTACTCCTGTTTCACTTTGATCCCTCTCTTTAGTCCATGTGACATCATGTCAGAGCGAGAGCCACTTTCAGACTTTAACCAGACCCTCACCTCTTCTTCACAGTGACACAGAACAGAGCACTTACAGCCCGGGGACATGCACCGGCCCCAGCCTCCACCTCAGGGGGACAGTCTGTGAAAGGCAGACAGACCTTCTTCAACCTAACACCCTTAGATGCTCTCGCAGGTCCCACACTCACGAGGTTGATCCCCTCATAAGGACCCGTGTCACTGCTAAAAGCCGGGGCCCTGACTGGAGGTCAGCGTGAGTCTCAGTGGACAGGACGTGAGAAAAGAAGCCATGTTGTAAAACTCTGTGGTCAAGATTTGTGAGACAATAATTATTGAAGTGAGACTCAGTGTTTTATCTTAAATTGGGAGAAGTTCATTCCATAATACTTTATTATCACATTAGTTCTTTTCACTTATTCCTATTTATAGTCAGAGGAGAGTTATTCATAATTCAGTCCTTCCAAACTCCACAATATGTGCTGAGTCAAAGTGCTTTCTGCTAAAGACTTCATTTTATCCTCACCCTATGAAGCTGATGGAGTTTTATTCTTATCTATTGGGTCAATGCAGCAAAGTTTTAATGCTGTAGATTAAGCATTAAAAGAAAACTTATTCCTTTTGCAATTCCTTTTAATTAGACCTTCCAAAAACTTTTTCACGATTCTTTTTATGTCCAAAAATACATATGCAGTAGTACAACAATTTTCAATTCATGTAAAGTAAGTTTCTCTTCTTTGAAAGCCGAAATGTTTGTTTTTTCTCTTTTCACAGAAATTCATTAATTCCTGCGAATACTGTTTAGCTTTGACAAAAAGATTTGAAGAAGCTCTTTTGACCCATGTGTTTTGTTAGCTGTTAAACTTAGGTACGGCTGGCTTTGTTGGCAATAAGTGAGACGTCCAAGAATGATTTCAGACATAAAATGGTGTCTTCCTTGTGCTGACTTGAAATTTTACCTTAAAATCAAATTAAAAGTCAAAATATAACTGCATTATTCTTTTAAAGGGGGATAAAGAAAAAAATGCTAATTGATAATAACATTATATGATGGACTAATAAACACAATTTAATAATAGAAGATTTTACTAGAAAGGTTCAGTGTGTGGAACAATCAGGCCAAACCTAAGGTTAAACTGATTTAACATGGAAAAAATAACAGTACAAAATATGCAAATAAACCATCCACATAACTTATATAACTCACTGCAGGCTGAGGGAATGGACGTCATCTTATCACAATGACTTTTGCCTCTGAGCAACACAGACGCTGTGGAGAGTCACCTCAGTTAAGGTTTATTCCATTATCTTATCACCCGCGCTGCTGTGATTCCATAATGGGAAGTGGTTGAGATGATAATGAAAGCAGGCTGGATGTCGAACCACTATGGATTTTTTAAAAAGGGCCGGAAAATCTACATGACAGTGGTATGAAACTGGGGCTGCTAAGGAGCCATTTATGTATAGTAACCCTGTAAAGTAGCCTCTTTAAATTCATGAGAATCAGCAAGTGGGCCTCTTTACCACCAGCCCTCCCAACCCAATCCACACCCTCCTCCCGTCTCCCACCAGCAGAACAGGTTCACTTTCACGTCAGTGCTTCAAACGGAAACTTTCCTACTTCAGCTCCCTGTTTATGTGCCGGTGTTACGCGATTGCAAAGATAGGAACTGCATCTCCTGTCGTAAACGGACGTCTCCCCTGCTACAAGTGCTTCCACACAGATCCCTCTGCTTCTCTACAGATGTGATGCTCCACCAGTGGGGTTCTTGATTTTTTTTTTTTTCATTCTACATTATTTATTTATTAAAAATCAACAACAGCGAAAAGTGTCAGCGGCACAGCACAAACAAATCTGGAACATTTGTGCCGTTCCACCAATCTCACATCCTGGAGTTCTCGTTACCCAGTGGGTGTGTGATGCCGCGGTAATTCTGATGATGACAAATTGTCATGCAAGTCTTTTTTTCTTTTTGTATTTGTGGACAAGAAATAATGAGATACAACAACAAGGAAAAAACCCCGAACAGAGAACATTGTTCTGGATTCTGCAGCGACTTCTCCAGCGAGCAGCGGCTGAGGTCGCCCCCCACCCTCTCCGCTAATTGCAGTGGTGTGACATCGGCGTGGGCAGCAGGGTCGCCGGTGTTAAAAGACCTGGGGAGCTGTTTTCCTTTCCCGGCAGAGCGATGTGTTAATGATGCTCACAAACAAACACTCAAGCAAAGGACAACTTTTCACGAGGACTCAAGGTTGCACATATGAATAATGCATAAACACGAATAAAGCCAAACAGTCAAGGCATTCAAAACATTACATGATACTGTGTAGGAGAGATCGCGCCCTGTGAGGGATCGAGCCGCGAGTGTCTTACAGGAGGAATACATGAAAACCAAAAACCCTGCAAGTGAAAAGGATTTGTGTGCCTTTTGTGTGCATTTACAGGCGCCCGTGTGTGTGTGTGTGTGTGTGTGTGTGTATTGTGAGGCGGGTTTGGGTGACCTTCGGGGAACAGGTGTCGGCATTTACTCCGTCACGCCACACTGAGCAGCGCTGTGCAAACACACAGGGGGGGAGGAGGGGGCGATGGAATGAGGGAGATACAAAGTGTGTGAGACAGACAGAGCGGATACTTGATGGGGTATCAAGAGGATTTATGGGATCGGATGTGTGTTTGAGGACAAAAACACACAACTAGTGAAGAAAGGTACACGTATACACAGTGGTGGAAAGTAACATTTACTCAAGTACTGTAATCGAGTACATTTCTGAGGTATATGTCCATTCAGCCGTTATACTGCTTATCCTGTGAGGGTCACAGGGGGGGTTGGAGCTGATCACAGCTAATCGTCGGCGACAGGCAGGTACATCCTGGAACATTAGTACACCCAACATTAGTAAATGGTAAATAAACTGTGGTTATATCAACAAGATCCAACTCTGGATTCAGTATCTTGCCTGAGGACACCTCCGAATGCTGGCTGAAGTAGCCGGGGATCGAACCGCCGAAACTTCTGGTCGTCAGGTTGACCCTGGACGACCCTCTTTACCTCCTGAGCCACAGCGGTAGAGTCTCCAGTCAACCTAACGTGCATGTGTTGGAACATACAAACTCCACACAGGCCTGTGTGAGCATTCAGGTTCATGAACGTTTAATAATCTACTTTTATTTTGCTCTCCATTTACTTTTAACGGCTTTACCTTTTCAAAATGTTAAAAAGCTAAACATACAGTACGATAAGCTCCGTGCTTGTTGGGTTGTGGCTCCTTGTTGAGTTTTAAGTGTCCACACTTTCCACCAAAGATAGTTTTCCCCTCCACACTTTCATTTAAATTATCGTTTCAGGCCTAAACGGGAAAAGGCAAAAAAGGTGTGTAAATGAAAACAATGTGTGTTGCATGAATTAGTTTTCTCTTCTTTCCCATTAATCGTCTCTCGACCCCTCAGATTTATGTTGAGACTCTGTGGAGGAGCCTGACCCAGAGGTGAGGAACCACTGAATTAAACCTGCTCACTGTATAAAGAGTAGTTAAAACACACACACACACACACACACACACACACACACACACACACACACACACACACACACACACACACACACACACACTCATGCATTGCTATGAATAATGTAATTTATTATAATATAATACTCACAGGGGCATTATACTGTATTTTAAATGATTTCAAAAGAGTATATTTATATTGTAGTATTGGTACTACTACTGGAGTTGAGGAATTTAACACTTTTTCCATCACTGATCACAGATGTGATGTGAATTTGATTATTCTTTAAAAATAAACTGAAAATCACTATTATTATTATTACCAAGTATTTTTGCTTTCCAAGTTTTAATACTCTGAAATGTTCCAGTGTTGATGGTTGGACGCCACAGAGAAACTGGTGTGTAATGGTGCAGTGGTTTATTTACTGCAATTATCCTCAGTCAGTAATAATCAGTGCAAACTGCCCATGGAATTCTTTTTCTAAATATGTTAAATGCCCCATCTGTAAATATAGAAAATTTATTCAGTGAACTCTTTCCTTTCTTTCATCAGATCTTTTTTACATACACCGTAGGCATCATTATTTCCCAAAAATCAATGAGAGATTTAAATACAGTTTAAACATGGATTTATAGTCATGTTTAAATATGCTGTTGCTCATCTTGGTGCTTAAAACCAGCCTCAAGACGAGGGAAGCGTAAACACAGCGCACAGCTGTCCCAGAAGTCCTTGAATGTAGATGAGCAGGTAATGGAATCCCCTTAACATGCCCTCATTATTTACTGGGTTGGTTTGGAGCGATGTTTTTCATTCGCCGCACAGGTGGTTTATGGGTAGAACGAGCATCTGATTAACCTGCGACAGGAGTCAGACAACGTGTTGCGTCAAACTCAATTGCTTTCAATTTTCCCCTCAGACATTCATCTGGACTATTGTAACGAGCAGATCAATGTGGGTAAATAAAGACAGAACACCCTGGAATCAGCCACTGGTAACGGCTCCCTGCCTCCTCTGCACACTGCACCTGTTCAATGCCTCTCTCTCCATTGTGAGCTACATAATAATATGGATTTAAAGAAATGTGTTGTGTTTTCTGCATGAATGTGTGTGAACGTGCACTCTGTCTGCAGCTATAGTATCTATTTGTGCTCTCGTGCACTGTGTCACACACACGGCTCTGCACAGGGAGCTTAATGAGAATTTTGGGTTTGGGCTAATCGCTTCATTCATTTCATCCCATTGTGCACGGAGGGAAACACACTCTCACACAAATCTGTGTTTAAGAACAGATCAAAAGTGTCTGTAATCTCTGGCTCAGGATGCAGATCTTGAGAAAAACTGGGGATCTTCTTTCGAGCGAGATTCACTCACTTCTTGAGTTAATCGTTCGCAGCTCCTGGGACAATTGGTGCCTTAAGCAGGGAAGCAACAATGAGACAATACAGAGATGCTTTAGGTCTTTAGAGTTGGGCAACTTATGGTAAAACGAAACATATAAACCCCAAATAACCGAGTAAGAAGAATCCAAATCCTGCTTTGTGCTATGAGCCCGACACATTTTTCATTGTTTTGCCTCTGTACTCCTGCACACTGGATTTGGAATGAAACAAACACTATGAGGGTTAAGGTGCTGACGTCTCAAACAGGCCACAGCATTAAGTTTCAATACAAAGAATGACACGGAGAAGCATCGACAGGACAGAACTTTTGGTGCCTCTCAAAATGACTGTCCTGTCTGTTTAAGGGTGCAACGTGTGCAGCAGTGATCACGATATTTAGACACACACACTCATCCAATGTTGATCAGTCTCAGTCATCAAATTTAATGTTTCACTCCCGTTTTTTTTTAACCACACATTCATGTTGTTCTCATATTTTTGGGAATATTGCAGCCAGCCACCAGGGGGCAATCAATATGATTTGGCTTCACTTTTGGGGGGCTGTCTATTGTTGTCAGTATTTATAACAAGACTGAAAACATAGACGCCAGACGCCCTGGTGTTTCATTAACAGTATTGCTCATTATTGGTAATCACAAAAAGTTTCATATTCTAAAGAAAACTCATCAACAATGTAACTTTAATCCATTTCCCAATTTGTTTTCCTTAATTTAGATCTTCAGTCAGTGTGAAAAACACATTTTGAGAAGTGTTAGTTCATAGAACACATTCGACAAGGCAACCCAAAGTAAAAGCAACACTGAATTTTTCATTGTTGGGATCACACTGCATTTTGTGGGGTGTTCACTGAATAGCAAACAGAGGGCAAGATATCAGAGAAGAGAGGAGATGAAAACAATGTTGAGTTTCTGGAAATGTTTCTCCTCGCTTACCACCCCCCCCCCCCCCCCCCCAGCCACCCACCCACCCACCCTTCGCTGTATTTTCCATGAGGAACACGAGATTCAGCAAACAACTGCTGTCAGCAAACAAAGCAAACAAATCACACAGTCAGTCCTCATTGTAACAGCAGCAGTGATGGATGATGATGTGCCCCGAAAACACTGTAAGAATTATTCTCTGTTATTGTAAGTGCTGCTCTTGCAAATAAGAGGAATGTTTGGAAACTATCTTTGAGCCGTGGACTATTTATCACGTTTCCCCCCAAAAATGTGTTACATCCCACATTACATGCGTTTCATTATCTGGGAAGAAATGACTTGTCACGCAGCAGTCAAATTAATAATGCAAATAGTCCTGCTGCTTTGCTCCTCTATCTGCAGGGGGAAGAGCATCTTGTGACGGATGTTTTTAAAGTGCGCCCAGTGTTCGGATAATTAGTTCCTACTTCAGTCAGAGAAATCCAATTAAGTGGATCTATAATCCGTGATCTACGCCTCGTTCTTCAGCCATAGATTCAAAGCACTGCGTGGTATGTGTGGTTAAAGAATGGTCACCGGGGGGAGATCTGAAACAAAGGTCGAGAGAAAGGTGACGGCCTTTTAAATGTTGCTCTTCACACCTCTAGTGCTCCAGCCAATTAATACAAGTGACGGTAACCTCAGCTGCATGCCGGTGACTGACACCTGCACTGCCGCTGTTAGCGTGTGTTTGGATCGTCCTGCATTAAACATACGCGTCTCCTAAATGCCACTCTTTGCCTCTGAAGTGTCTCAATTACCACTGATGCTATCGGAGCCTAAGTGGGCCCACACCGCGTAGGTTGCGGGGCATTTGTTAAGTGGGGGCCTTTGTCGTCGAGTTTCAGGGTTAATGTGGAGTGTGAGCTAATCCACTGGCCACTCAATAGCTTTAACAGCGCATGAAATCTCTTTTGTTAGTAAACCCTGTGCTTCGGGCCATATCTGAAATTGATCACGGTTCCCTCTCCCTTCCCCGCGTCATGGGGCTCTGGTGGAAGGAGTATCGACAGACATCCCTCTTAAGGGGGAACAGGATACGGACCGACGGAGACAGCTGGGAGGAATTAGTAAGGCGAGATGGAGTGGAAACACCAGTGTGTTGCAGATTCGGTCTATCTATGTGTCGATCAATAGATTTATTGATCAAGCATATGCAGTTTGTCCTCTGTTTTATGACTGTCATTTCAAAATCTGTTGGTCAAACAATCTGAAAATGTCCTGTTGCACTCTGGGACAAATTGAACAGTTTTCCACTTCCTGACTGACTGATGAATAATTAATCAATAATATCCATCAGTTAATTAAAGTGCTGCTCAAACTGTTTAGTATTTTACTTCCATATTGTTTGTAAATGAGACTGAAAAGTAAATTTAAAAAAAAGGGTTATGAGTTTTGAAAAGCTTCAAAACTCAGCATCCTACTATTCCCATAATGCAACTCAACAAGGTATTTTAATTAGAGTCTTCCAGGTCTAGTGTATGTCCTCATTTCACATTCCTGGATTTCTACTGAAAATGTTTAGTCTCCAAATCCAAGCAAGGATATGATAAATGGTAAATTGATTTTACAACCTCCTGATCCACAGACATCCATGACATCATCTGAGTCATTTTCTAAGACTTTTGAAAGCTCCTCAAATTCATGTTCATCTGTAAAAATAGGAGGATTGCCCCTTTAATAAAGAAATAATGGACACATGTATTACTCATCATAATACTTGTTGCTCTACTTAATCATCCATGCTGTGTATGGTGCTTGACAGCGACGCCTCATTAAGATTTTATTGTGATTAACATGCTGCAGCTCTAGCATCAGTTCAAACAGTTACCGTGGCCAAAACCGGGGAGTTTTACACACATGCGTCCCGTGGTCGGGGGCGAATATCGAGACAGATGTCAGTTTGGCTGTTGGACAGACATCCACAGTTTCAGTGCTGCTGACATATGCAGGAATTTGCAATTATAATGTCCAAAATGTCCATCAGAAAAAACAGGAGCAGTCCAACTTCCTGCTTTTACTGTAATTGCTTTATTGGACAAGAGACTACTTGGGGGGGGAAATATCGCTTTTTTTCCTCCCATTTTTTTTTATGTGTGTGCAGAGTTCAATATGGCTGCACAGATGCCAGAGTGAGGCAGAGTGAATTTCTGCATCGAGTGCTCTCTCCCTCACGTCTCCTCGGCTGGGGGAAGGATGGATGGCGAGCCGGGATGGAACAAATGAAGGGAAGTGAATATGTTTTTACCTCCACTCAATTAAACTCTTCGGCTGGAAAAACGGTGTTAAGAAACAAAACGACACAAGTCGCATGGCCACAGCGCTCCGTGCTGTCAGATATTAATAACTCTGTTTGGGACATTTGCTCCGCTGAAATATTGATTTTTTATTTATTTTTTTTCCAAGGGCATACAGTGCTCGCATCTAGTAAGAAATAAATCATTGAGAGGTTGCTCCAGAATCTGTCCATTGAATTCAGCATAGACCAAATCCATAAAATGTTGAGTTTTATTTCCTAGAAAAACAAAACGCGCTGCAATCTTTACCCCATCAACCAGTCGTTCCAGCCATTAGAGAGCTGTCAGTCCACGTTTTTTATTGTGCTTGTTTGACAAGAGACGAATCGCAAAGTGCAGAGTCGTCAGTCCTCCATATATAACCTGTGTGGGAGCTCTGTTTATTTGTTATCATGTACTTTGTTCTGCATCACTATGAACCACTTTTTTTCACCCTCATTCTCTCTCCTCTCCTCTCTGATATTTTGCCAGTGACCACGGAGGCAAATCCAACAGATGTTTTTTCCACGACCACTGGAGTGAAACTAGCAAACGCTCATTTGATTGTTTTGTGATTTTCCTTGTTTTTTGGCAGCCATCACAACTTTCCGTGTCCTCTCTATGAAAGAGCACCATGAGGAAAAGTTTTGCTTTCCCCTCAAGTGAAGGGAGGAAAATAAAGTTCTGGTGCTGTGGTGCGTGCTCCCGGTACGTAAGCCTCCTGTCAGAAGGGAGAAGAAGAAGAAGAAGAAGAAGAAGAAGAAGAAGAAGAAGAAGAAGAAAAAAAAAGAAATCAGCAAATCTACGAGGTTTGAGTGACTGACAGCTGAGGGCTTTACTTTGAAACTTTTAAAGATCTGTCTGTTTCCAATGCTTTTCTGTATGCATGTGTGTGTGTGTGTGTGTGTGTGTGTGTGTGTGTGTGTGCGTGTCCTCTCATCTCTAATCGGCCATGTTTCTGACTATGATCAATCAGCAACCCCCCCGCCCAACACACACACGACCCCCAACCAAATCTCTCCACAGCATCTTCTGATCAGCAACAGCTCTCGGAGCAGCCAGCTGTACGTGGGGGGGGGGGTAAGCTGCACGGCTCGGTGACACATGACGACTGCCTCGGCTCTGATCCGTTCTCTGTAAAGAATCATTAGCTGCAGAAAACGCAGCTGTGTCGCGCAGGTTCACAGCTCAATCGCTACGACGCGTCTCCCTCGCCGGATCCTTTCCTCGGAGCGCGAGGAAGACAGAGACGTCTCCTCTCTCGCACTTTGCCGGGCTTATTTATTTCATTCTTTAATGAGCTGACCTTAACGAGCACTGACAGCGTGTCTGGCGTCTGGGCCTCCTCGTCACTGTCACCGGGACGACCTCCTCCCAAGTGACAAACTCGTGTCTAAATGGGGATGTGAGAGGCTGCTGGGCTATGTTTAACTAGCGAGGAACCTACAGAGACAGCCTTATCTCAGACGTTGGTTTCACATTCTCAGTCCTGCCTCTCAATTGTTCTTCTTCTTCTTCTTCTTCTTCTTCTTCTTCTTCTTCTTCTTCTTCTTCTTCTTCTTCCTCGCTGGTTGATTGTGAAGAGATTTGGGGTCTGAGATGAAAGCCATGTTGTCGAGCTGTCAGTTTCTCGGCTTGACACACACTTGGAAGTTGAGTAGGTGCCATTCGGGGGAGGGGGGGCCTGTTGTGATGTTACACATGATTGCACTGTTCCAGTTCCCCGTGTCATCCATCCTGCTGTTTATTAAGACAGTGTGACCTGCCTGTGCTTCCTCTGAGAGACGTGGGTCCTCTTGATGTGCATTAGCTCGGCATCTCATGTACACACACACACACATGCACACACACACAGTAATGCAGAAACTTAAAGGAAGACTATTTTCATCCCCTAAACGAACATATATTCTTCAAATAGATCCCTGAATATGCTCCAGCCTCTCGTCTTTTGGCCTCTTAAATCACACCGCGCAGTAACAGACAAGGATGATGCAACGCTGCACTCGTGATAGACTGTGTCTGTCACAGTTACCTTGCAGCAGAGGAATAATGACGCCTCCTGGTAGAATTAAAGTGATGAAACCATTAATTCTGTAAACACAAATTGCACTGAACTTCTCAAATCCCCAGCAAACTACGACGGCAAACACTAATGAACAATTTATCTCAATGAATTCATTTGTTTCTCATTAGTCAGCAGTGCAGCCAGTGTTTGGGTTTCGGGGGTGAGCATTGTGTGAGCTGCTCTCCTGAGTACTTACAGAAACTGGCTGCATTTTCTCTCTTTGCTTTCATCAGCATTTCTGCTCCGGACTCGGCTCCGGATTCGAATGACTAACTACGACTGTGTCTCTGTAATATAAATGTTTTGTTAAACTTAGCCTTTGTGACCAAAGCATTTTTGGATACGTTCAGCTAAGATCGTGGGAAAAGCTGCACATCGTGATCTCAATATGGAATTTAGAAATAGATATTAATTAGACTATAAAGCTAAATGGATTTTAAGTTATAATATATTTTACCAGAAGAGTTAAAGGGGAATTTGGGGAATTTTTTTTCAACATGGGCCCTATTTATAAATGTGGAAGTGTAAATGATCTGCTACTTATAAGAATCATTAATACAATTACTTGAATCAGTCTAGTGAGTCACTTCTACTATCAGCTTTCACACGGCAACAGCAGCTACAATTAGATGTTATGGGGCAACTGTGTCGGTCCACGAAATGTGCACTTAAAGTCCTTTTTTCACTGGTAAAATGCTCACATTTGTATTCTTGCTATTCTCAGCATAATGATCATTACTGTGTGACCATGTTGTTTAGTTATACACTAATGATTGACTTACAGACAGAGCTCTGCATCTTGTCTAGAGATATGAAAAGTGATATATACTGATAAGATAAAAGAAAAAACATTAAAGTCCTTCTTCTTTCTACTCATTTTAATGTGTCTGACCACCTTTATGTTTTCTTTTTTACTTCACAAAGTTAACTGCTCTCTCATGAAGAAATCCATACAGGCTGTTTAGAAAGACAACGCAATGAAAGAACAGAACTGAAGCCCAAAGCAGAATGACTTTTGTGTATTTCTTTCTTGTGTTACCAAAGTACATTAGAAAAGTGAGAGGGTGACAGGTTGTGTGTTGCCTCACTTTGTCTTTCAGACCCTATCTGTTTGTGTTATCTCCATCATCTGGTCACAGCAGCAGAAGCAGAGTAATACTGTCACAGTTTCTGGTTATCACAGAGAGATAGAAACGCACACGTGTGCTGATGTTAACAGAACACTCCGACTCAACAGATGTCGACTGCTGAGATAAACCCACTATCTTACTATATTGAATTCCACCTGACTTTGGTTCCCCTCTGGTCTCTGTTGCTCTTTTTTAATAACTAACAATGGCAAAATGGTCTGTGTGGTTAATTGGCTGCAGGCTGACATTGGAGAATGGGAGTAAAGATTTGAATTAATATTTCTACAAAATACACTAATACGAATAAAAAGTGCAACATGTCAACATTAACTGTCAAAGTGAGTTGTGGAAGTGGAGCCAAATGCGGGAGACTGATTCAGGTAACAAAACAAAAAGTATTTTAATTAAAACAAAGGGTCTTGCAGAAAAGCAGGGAAAGAAAACAGAGTCCAAAAACAGAAGAATCAAAACCAATCACAACTCAGGGGAAAACAAGCCAACACAAACACAAGCAGAATGTCCATAATTAAAAGTAATCCTAAAACTCTTATTCTCTGAAATAAACAAGTTTAACATAATATCCAGTTGTTCAGCAGCTTTCAATTGGAGCAAGTGCTATTTTTATCTCAGAAATTCTGGACAATGTTAGGCCCTAAATTGAAATGCAAAAAATGACAATAAATAAAATGTAAAAAGGCATTAGGGTGCGTATGGCTCAAGGTTAGTGTGTTTTAAAGTGTTTTTTTTCCAGGCTAAAAGCAGGTGGTCGCGTTACGAGGTCCAGAGTAAAGTGCTTCTATCCAGGTTCTATCATAAAACAGAAAACAAGTGAGATCCTAGAACCAGAACCATGTTGAACCTCAGACAATTTGTGCCAAATTCCTTTGGGTTTTCAGGAGGGTCACGTCCGTCCAAACCTCCAGTCTGAACAGGAATTCAAAACAAGTGCACATCACACTCCATATTATACTTCACAACAAAATTGCACTTGAGCTTCACAGGAACCGACTTGCAATTCATGGCAAGACAAGAAAATGTGCAAGAAAAAAGGTGTTTGCTTCTGATGTCACAAACCCTCCATCGCGTGAAAATAAGGCTCATCATTGTTCCACAGAATGCACAGAACACAACGGCTGGTATGAAGAAATGCACACAGTGTGTTTAATGTTGAGTTTAATCTGGACAATGTGCAAAGGTTGGCATTTAAAACCTGCTCCCCTTCTTCTGTTTATAATAAAAAAAAAGATACCCTTAAGCCTGGGGGAATTAGTGCATAAGAATAGATTACTTTTTGTGTGATGAACCACTGGGCCAAAAATGTACAAAGAAGATGAACCGGTTGCTGTGAACACGGCTGCTTTTATGTCTGCACTTATCAGCAAACTTCCTCTGTGGATTAGTTCTAATCCCCTGCCATTATGGCCACAATAGTTTCATTAAATAACCCGACATATTGTAGTAAAAATTTGTTTTTTATGCAATGAAACCACAGAGGATATGCCAGGAGGGTGCAATAAAGAGTAGCCCAAATGAGGGAGGAACATTCAACATGGCTTAGCCTAATAAACTGACTCGGCTTGTTATGGCACATGGTTTTCATAGCAGTAGAAAGGGCTTTTTATTCTGTATGGTGTTATTAAAGATTAATTAAAACTGAAACAAAAGTAAAGGCTCAAACAAAAAATAAAGAAATAAAAAAGATTAAGGATGGCTGGTCCGCGTAAGAGCATTAAAGGTTTGTTGTTTCCTGCAATTTTTCGAGATGCTTCAGTTTCTTTGTGAAAGTCTTTCTGTGCTCGGCTCAAATACTGTTACATGAAAACACATGAAGATATCATATGTACGTGTTATGTATGTTTTGTTTCGTGGTTGATACGGGAATATGAACTTATAAATGTATAAATATAAACATGATATGTTGTACATGTATTTGTGTAGAAGTACATGCACCATCATCATTTCATTCTTCTTTTAATTATTGTTATTATTAAATGTGTATGTTCTTACTCACCATACATTTCATAAATATTGAAAGTACGATTAACAGTATGAATATTTGTAAAAGTTTAGTGACCTCTGCCACAATAAAGTATAATTAATCACATTCTGTCTTAAATCAAGTTTGCTGTTGGGTTGTTTCCAACTGCAAACAAGGTAAATTATTACTGAGTATGTAGTAGGTCAGAGTATGTCGCAAAACTTTGTTAAAACAGGCTTTAACATTTCTTAATGATTGTAAATCCTCCTTATAAACATATCATTATGAAGGTAATTAGTGTAATTCCCTTACATCCAGCAATGAGAAATTGATTAGTGCTATTCAGACACAGCAATTTTAAAAAGCAAAAGTGCTTTAAAAAACGAAATGCAATAAACCAACAATAGATTCACAAGCAAAAGCTCAGAAAACTAGAATAAAGTGAATTAGGACAGAATGAAGCTCATTACCTGTATCTTCCCCCCTTGGATTCTGTATATTCTGTGAAAATGCAGCATCTGTCTGACGATGGAGAAACTGGTAGTTAGGGATAGTGAGGCACTTTCAATGCATCGCTTGACTCATGTTGTTTTTTTTTCTTGTGACACATTTATGCTGCACTTGCAAAAATGTGAGGAGGCACGGTCTCCTATTCCGTGATAATGTGGTGTCATGTAAAGAAAAGTCGACCAGATGCTCAGAAATTTAATCCAACTCTAATCAGAGAATTTGAAAAAATTGAATAATGGATATGTAAAAATGGTCCTGTGAGCAGTTTGCAGCATTAAAGTATATTGTGCAGAAGTAGCATCTCATGAGTCGGCAAATTGCAGCAGTGAGATCGGCTTCAGACTGTTGAATAATGTGCAGTTAAACCAGGCCTGAAGTTGGATATAGGGCTTGTAAGCAAATAGGAATGACAGGTGAAAACACAACAGAAGGTTGCATTGTTCTTTTCCCTCTTTACCCTGGAGAATCACACGTATAAACATAAATACATCACGTTGCAGCCATTTTTGGTTTTAATTCGTTAATTGGTGCTATAAAAAAATTGGGTGAATGACAGCTGTGACGTCAAAAGCGCAAGCTGGCTGCTGTCTGTATCGGGGGATGTTTTGGTTAATTTTGAAAGGGAGGAATTGTGTTGTTCATCTTCATAAACACTCTTTGCTAAAGAAACAGACAAAATCTTCATCAGTAATTTAACTGGATAAAAATTGTTTGCATGTCATAAACCAGGTTTTCTCCACGTGTAATGACTCGTCACTTTTACAGCTGCCTCTTCAGTCATGCTCTCGGGCCTCTTCTGAGAATGTGACATATATCACTATAACAAGGAAACAAGAAGGATAACTCAGGCTTGCGTTGGTCTCAGCTCTCAAGGTCGTATCTAATTGAATGAGAGTGGGAGTCTGTGGGGCGATGGTTGCCTTGTCGGTGCTGCTAGTGAGCCAACACAGCTTCCTGTCTTTGCCTCTGAGTAGCGAACTAGTCCCCCAATTACTTGTTGAGGGGTTACATCCGGGGGGGCACAGAGAGACATGCTGCATTCGAGGACTTTTAAATGAGACATAAGGGCAAACAAAGTCTCTTCTGGGTCTCAATAATTGACAGATCATTCATTATAAGCACTAAACTCTGCTATGGCAGGCTATTCACTTGAACTCTCAAGAACTCGGCTAAACGACAAAGCATTTGACAGCTCAGCTGTACTTATAGCACCGCTACAGATGTAGTGGGAAATAATACCGAGACTCACATATACAAACACCTACTCACAGACTCCTGGAACTTTAATCAGGACATCCATTCTTGCCTTATTACAGCTGAGATATTCAAACATTTTAACCTGAGGGCCACATTTGGAAACTGACAGAGGGCCAGGGGGCAGTTAATCTAATTGACTGGTTTGGCTGACAACCTTTCGACGTTTTACTGTAATCACAGCTCTCGAAATGGCGAGGCATGTCAGCTTCAGGTGGGATCCTGACAACAATCCTTCCACCATTCTTTCTCTTCCACCGTTGCCGCGGTGTTTGATTAACAAATTTGCATTCCATCACCTGGGCTGCACAAAATTATTCAGATGGTGAACAGAAAAAACAAACGACTTCAGAAGACACCCTCTGCATTTGGGTTTCAACGTAGAAGCTAATAATATTCTGCATTAAATTAGAAAATACTAATCAATCTTATTTTGGTCAGAGATGATTGCAAATAAACTGCAATTTGTCAGCTGGTTAGAATAACACCCCAAATAAGTAATTATACAGAAATGTTAGGTTGAACCCCGAGTACCCAGACTATCTTACTTGACAGGTCTCAGTGTGTCAGTGTCTTTGTAGCAAAGCTAGGGAATATGCAGGTACAAATAACAGTATATAGCCATGTGAGCAGCCACATAAGACTTTTCTAAAAGCTAATGCTAGCCTGGCAACATTCTCACAATGACCAACCAAAAATGCTATTGTTAAATGTCAAAGTTCAATGTTGCCATGTTCAACATGTATCACATTTGGGATTTGGTCATAAACCAAAATTATACTGTTATATGCTGTTGGCCAGAAGAACGAGCTGTCAGAAGGTTGGAGGTGTGGACGGCTAAAGGAAAGACTTTTATGTCATTGTCACTATCTTCAGGAAGACAGACGTTAGCATCCAAAGCCACTGAAGAACTAAAAAGAGAGATAAATGTTGGCGTTTAGCAAAAGGCTGTAGACACGTTATCGGCAGATAGAGGACAAATGATGAGGTGAATGTGAATGAGATAATAGTTTAATATGCCACCATTAGTTGTAAAAGGTTAAGGGCAACAGAGACTTGCTCACCTCAAAAAACCAAAAGGAGCCGAAGAGTGCTTGTGGCCCTCTGGTGATTCCCTGGAGAGATTTTACGGTGCTGTTTTGTGAAATGTTGGCAGCATATTGGTTGGATGTACCGAATAAAAGTGGCAAGGAGAACAGCTGAGTGCACCATGATCAAGCTGTCAGGTGATGATGTGAGATCTTCCTCTAAACACCAGGATATAGATCTATGCAATGCGAGAGCCTCGAGTCTAGATTCCCACTGTCGATGGGAAACAGAGCGATCACTGCCTTATCCACAAAAGCACGGCCAGAATCCCAAACAACTGAAAAGGTGAGTAGCAGTACAAACAGATGAGTGTTTCAAATTCTGTACCACTACTGCGTAACAGTAGATCTGAAAGACAGATGGGCAGGATTTAAATAACGTTTAACAACAACAACATCCAGTGATTTATTGGCTTGAGAAATGTAACCGGAGAGAGAATATTCTCTCAGATCAGAGAAGATATGGTGACATCAGGATTGTGAATGGAGAAATTTGACAGCAAAGGAAAACAATTAATAGATCATTGCCAATGTGAGCCCATCCCAGATAACATATGGATGTGGGCTCTTCTGGCATTCTTGTGGCCTGCACAAAATGGATGTGAGCCTAAAGCTGCCCACTTGTAAAATAGCCAATGTGGCCCAAATATCCCAGAACAAACGTGGGCCTCTTTTGGCAAACATGCGGTGCTCTAGGCAAGGTGAAATCTGGATGTGAACCTGAAGTGGCCCATGTGGTAAATGGTGAATATGGCCCAAACAGCACATAACAAATTCGGGACACCCTTGGTTGACATTTAGTAGTTGCTTTGTTGTGGCCCAGATCTGGCAAACAGGAGCAGACCGCCAAAGGGCCATCTTTCCACGGATGACAGTGTGGCAGTGAGACATATGGTTTGCTATGTGGGACAGAGGAACAAGAGATCTTCCTTTTCATTCAAAAGGTTTGTCACATTCATAATCTTTCTTAACCAACCAAAGGTCCTCAATTTGGGGATTTTGACCTATTTCATCTGCCAATTTTTCATTAATTTATCCAAACAGGATATTTGAACACCTCCAGTTTTATATTTTACAAGCAGCCATATTGGGGTCTAAATCCAGGAGACTATAATTCCACAAACTCACTTTGCTGGTTCACAATCTACCCTCACCCCTCTCAGTCCCATCCCATGGGTCCATTAACTGCCAAAATATGTGCATATTTGTGATCCCCCATAGAGAATGTAATTGTCCCATTATGGATATGTTCACTTTTTGGAAACCGTTTATAAACCTCATATTCCTGACACATAATGTAAAGTAGGACAGCCACATTTGACAAGGTGGGAAATACGCATCTCTCAGCATTTGAGTTTTTCTTATGATACCTTAACTCCCAACTCCCAACGAGTTATAATGTATGCACCATTTAGAAATGTGTTTATGTAGAAAGGAACCCAGATACTTATGAACACCCAGAAACTATCTTACACATGGAAAGCTGGACTATATCAAGGCATCTCTGAGGACAACTGCGCTAATGTTCAGCCAGTGAGATTCTTCCCAACTTCCCGAAGTGTTCGGCAAACAGATGAAGGATTTCTGATTTCTTTTTGACGACTTTCAGTTTCAGCTCTGTCTTCCTCTTCCTGCGTATCCAAGTCTAACCTACATGCAGCGACAAAAAAAAAAAGTAAAGGCAGGGAAAAGGAACAACAGCAAGAAAATGTATTAGCTTTTCTCTGATGGTGGCATCTGGCCACCAAGCTGTGTGAGAGACATGGATGGACAGTTACACACTGGGAGACTCTATAGGCCTCCACTGTTCGGCACGCTGAATGCTGTGTCTCTGTGCAGGAAGTCATACAGTTTGTCCTTGATGCAGGCAGATCAGTGTGAGGCTGCAGGGAAGATGGTCGGATAAAAAGGAGAAAGAAATGTCTGCAGTGCCCCTCACCTTCGTTCTATTGCTTTTTGAAATCGTCGCATTTTTGAATGTATTAATGAAATGACTGAATACATAGAAATCATATGAAGGTCCCTTTGAATAATTTAAATTGTCAAACCTGAAGTGATTAATGACATACAGATGTAAATGGTTTTGTATTTATAGCTTTTCTAGTCTTGATCAAAGCTCTTTACAATACAATACACCCACACACACATTCATACAGTGCATCCACTAGCAGCACTTTGTTGTTCTATGAGGGGCAATTCAGGGTTCAGCATCTTGCCCAAAGGCACTTCGGCATGCAGATGGGGAAGACTGGGGATCGAACTGCCGACCTTCAGGTTGGAGGACGACCACGCTACCCCTCAGCCACAGCCGCCGATTCCCATGGATGTGAAATAATATTAGGTCATGGTACATATTCGATGTTAAATAGCTTGACAGGACGTAGGGTACCACTATCATCAACAGTTGGTAAAATGACCTCATAATCCTCTGCTGTTATTGGATCAGTGTAACTATCGGATCTAACGACTCCCGGGAGGAAAACCGCTCATTACACTTTGACCGTCGTGTGAAATATCTGACAACAGACAAAGTGGGTTTAAGTCTCTATTTGGCATTCTCCAAAGGCAAATCTGTCCTCATTTAGCGTGGAAGGATAAAAGATGACTCATTATGTTATATTGCTTTGCTCCGTTGCTGCAGAGTTTTGTATTCCTCACACCCGGCTGTTCCTCCTGCGTTGACCTTGATACGTATAGTTTCTGAATGACGACAGTGCACTTAAACAAGACCTTCAAAGTGAGACTATGTCGATTTTAAGCAAGTAAACTGGTAAGTTAATGTAGTGAAGAAGAAGAGGGTTTAAGTGTGATGGTGGATCATGACGGTGGATCTGGTTATGCACGAATACTTAAAACATTGATGCACCTCTTCATTTATGTTAGACGCTGTCTTTTCGCATAAATGTTTTAATGTTGGTATTTTATTGATGTGCTTTGCTCTCACATCTATTGCACCTCTGTCCGTTCTGTTGATTGATGGATGGATGGATGGGTTATTATTAATTGATTGATTTATTGATTGACGTAATGGAGCTGCAACCAGACCAAGTCACTGTGAGCCAAGACAGTTGTCTTTTTTATAATCCACATTTCATACATCAAGATAAATGCCTGGCGATGTTCAGGGCCATTAAAACAACACAGCACACCACAGAGTTAAAAGAAAGTCAAAAATCACAATTCAAAAGAATTAACTGAAGGTAGCAAAACATAGGAGATTAAAAAGAGCTGAGTAAAAGAGATTAAAAAGGATGAAAGAAGTAAAAAGGCAAAATCTGTATAAACATTTAGAGATAAGTTTAAGGACTAAAATAATACAAGTAATAGTTGCATATATATGTGTGTGTCTAAAGAAGTAATTAAAATACAAATCAAGTAGAATAATTTTGTAAGAAGGCACTTGTGAACTAAATGTTTTTCAGTCTTGATTTACAAGCTGCAATAAATGGCCATCAGGCCTAAAGGCTGCTTCTCCTTATTTAGACTTCACCCTGGGAACCACTAGCAGACCACTTCCCCAGTGATCCCAGTGGTCTCACATGGTCATATTCCACTAGCATGTCTGTTATGTATCTGAGGCCTCCATTAAGGTATTTAAAAATATTCCATAAAACCTTCAAATTGATCTGAAGAACAGGGGAGATGTGGTCTTTCCTTTTTGGGTTTTCTCAGAATTCATAAGAACTCAGTTTGTTGTTGTGGTTTTAAAAAGAATCCAGTAAATTCAAAAATTGTCACAGGAAAATAAATGTTAATGAGCTGAGGGGTGAAAGATGGTTCTGATCTAAAAATAAGAATACAATTGGAATATTGAATATAATAGGAGTAGACTGTTTTTCTAAATGTGCAATTTGGGTAAAAACGGTTGAATAATTGCAACATCAACAGACGGCATTGTACAATACACACAATACACAAGCTTTTGTTCCACTCTTTCAAAAAGCAGAAGATGTACAAGACTATAATTTACAAGATTGAATGTATGTAGAATCTCTTTATCTGCGAATACATACATTTACATGTTATATGTTTATAAATAGCCCGGACAGCTGCTCTGTGGACACATCCAGAGGCGCAGTTATGGTGGAGTTCTATTGTTCCTGTCGCTTCAGCGTTCATTACAGCTGTTCGAGGATGTGTGAGACAGCTGTCCCAGGGGTGTGCGTGATGCATGAGAGCTTTAACGGTCACATTTGCAGGAAGCGGTGAGCGATGGCCAGTTTGTTTTTTTTAGCCAACACACTGTCAAGATCTATGGCCGTGATGTAGGACATTAAGTGGAGTCCCAGCGTGGCCATTGCGAACAGCTGATGAAGCCTTTTTTTGATACAGGCAGACTGACCCCACAGCAACAGAGGTACACTACCAGATTAAACAGTTTAAGGGCAATGGCGGAGACGACCTTCGGGAGACGAAAAGGTCGATGGAGGTGTCTCCGAAAGAGGAATGTCTGCCAATTAGATCTCACAAAGAACAGGGTTGTCACCTTTTGTGTTTTGCTGCGGAGAGAAAGGGGATCAGTACTTTTAATAGGTTATAAGATAACATGTGAACATGGAGCTTCCTGTTTGCACTTTACAAGGATGTCAGCAACAGGAAGGAGCTCATGTGTGAACTGCATCTGTAGAATATTTCAATTCTGATTTTACAGACAGAGCGGAATAGTTCTGTTCTTACATGTTTTCTTAGTTTGTTTTTTGTTAAATAATTCATGTGTTTGCAGTCTTTGATTTCCTCATTTGATTTTTATTTCATTTGACACATTTTTCAGGATTTACTGATTTACCCTGTTGAGTTATTATGAAAACACATGAGTTTTCCAGGTGTCATCCTAAGTCTCTTGTATCCTCCTTCATAAATGTGATTTGGTGTAAAGTGCTTTTTCATGCAGTGTTTTCTATCATGCAAACACAACGCTGTCCACAGACACACACTCAAATGGACACAGCGTACCGTCCTGCCCTTGAGTTAGCTGCTCTGCTCCTGGACAGATGAGAGCACAAACACCTTCAGTGAAAGCTCTTCTATTGTTCTGGCCTCCCAGGTTCAAGTCTCACTGGTGCTTTATTATTTATTTTAATAGGGAAACTTTACTCATGACTTTGCAGATTTCTACCAGACTTTAGGCAGCTCTATCTCGCACTTTTTAAACATCAATCACCAAAACCATGGCATCTGCACATGCAGCAGACTGTGGAGATCTTACCCTATATGCCTGTTCTCCACAAGTTGTGTGAGACATGCTGCTTCCTTGAGTTTCTTTGGACTTCCCTTTGTGACTCGCATCCCGCACCATCTGTTCCTCTGCCTTGCCATTAACTCAGACTGATCCTCGTGCTCTGTGGCCTACGGAGGGCACAGGGAGGAAAATCAAACTCATCTCTCTGCCCTGCCAACTGCACTCACAAATCTACGCTCAAAAACCTGGAACCCGCTCTCCCGCAGTCTGTTTGCATGACAATGGACGCAGTCAAGTCTCTCAGCACCCGAGACAAGCAGCCGCTAACAAAACCACGCTTTCACGAGACCTTCAGTTCACTGGCTTTGATTTCAGAGACAGCCCCAAAGTCTCAAATGATCAGCCCCGAGGCCCCAAAGTCATCACACGCAGACAATCACGGGTCCTATTCTGCACCTTTTGGCCCGAGGTGTCACTTTTTCACTGACTGGGGCCCCGGCGCTTTGAAAACTCAGACAATGATCTAGGAAAATGACAGCAAACCAACGCTGACATGGATCCCAGTGCGGCTACCTTTCATTAGCATTCATACTTTTTTGATTGCCACCACATTGATACGAATTTCCACCCAAATATCCTAACATGATGTGGCAGACTTTGCCATTTTATCTCTAATTCAGGAATCAGCAATTCTCTGCAGGTACATGTTTGGAGGCAGCGTGTTAATCTCAGATTTTTCTCTACCAAATGGAACAAGGATATTGGGCTGTAAAATCTGTATGCAAATTAAGTCAATATTAACTTTGGCTCAAAATTCAGTTTTCGACAAAACGACTCCCTTGGCATATCTAAAGCGAACATTTGTTACAGAGTGTACATGCTTTCTTTGTTAGTGTAAGTTGCAGGATCCATCTGGCTCTGCTGGAAGAATTAGTCACAGACGTAAGAATTAGAGAGGATGTAGGAAAAACCTTATTAAAGGAACAGTTTCACATTTAGTTTGTTCATACAGAAAGTTATTAAAGGTGATTTATATGCAAATCTATACAGCAGAAGTTACAGCCGGCTGCCGCTTAGCTTAGCATGAAGACTAAAACAGTGACTGCTGAGCTGCAAAGGAAACAAAACACATCAATAAAGCAGGTTTAAAAATATCAACTTCTACTTTTACTTCTAGTTTGTTTTTCAGCAGGATTGCACAAAAGCTTTTGAACAAATGTCCAAACAAAAATCGAAACTTGATGCAATATGGGTCAGGGAAGAACCCATTATATGTTGGGCTGGATCTGGAGAAGGATCTGGCAGATCAAGGATTTTTTTTTTAACTTTCTTTACCTGCGCACAGTTTTGACATTTTCATCACTTTCACAGTCAATAATTCATGGAGCATGATGATAGAAATCAGTCATATTTAAGAGGACGGATATCTATGAGTGTTTGGAATTTGGAGGGAGCTGTTTTACCATGTTTTCAAATGCGAAATTTAAAGTTGATCAAATAAAGGATATAAATAAGATAATTCACTGCAAACTGAAGACCCTTAAGCAAACTAATATGACTATTTATTGATCTTCGGACAAAACTTACACAAAAGCAACTTGAAGTATTTCCCCAAAATGTCTACTCTAAGTGACCTCACAGACTTTTAAAACTAAGTAATTTCTGGTTGTAGCCACAAGGTTTATATTCGTATGTCAAAATTCGTAGCATGAAAACAAAAAGCACAGAGTAAACTCCAATGGATGTATATAAATCTTTGTATATACATCATATTTTATTGGGCAAAACTTTTTTTCGCCACAGGACATTTATCTCTGGTAGTGGTGACTTTTACTCTTGGTTTAACACTATAAATAAAATCTAGGTTATTAATAAGTGATTTATGAACATTTTTGGACTCTTGTCAGTCTGATAACAGCATTAAGATGTGAAATAAAATATATTTCAAACTGCTGAAGTATAATGAGGACGATATTCTATAAACCTTTGTCCTCAAATGTCTCCTCGCTACACACTTTTCACTGCAGTTGGGTTTTAAATTTGAAACTAAATGGGGGAAGGAGTCAATGGGCAGATGAGATGACAGAAACTGGAGACACTTAACTCCTTGGCAAAGACGTCACTTACAATCTGCCAGATATCAGTAATTAATTACCATGAGCAAGTGCCATGATATTATCAGCCATGAAAAAAGTGGAATTAGGAGGGATTTATCAGCCTCTATTAATGCACTGTCTGGAACCTCTAATGGGCTGATGAATATATTATTCATCCTCCTTTGGATGAACGGGTGTCGGGGGAGGGATTCTGGACGCTGGAGCTGTCACACACACACACACACACACACACACACACACAAATTAAAGTTAAACCAAAAGCAGGACAAAAGCAGCCAGAGTCTTTTACTCAAAACGAGTTGTTTGTTTTCTGTAAAATATAAATCAATACACCATGAAAGACATGAATGTTATTAACTTCTTCATAATTTCTTGCTCTTGAAACATTAGAGTTGACCTGAAAGCATCGCCGTGTTTAATCTAAAACCCATCAGGTAATTAGCATCACTTTTGAAGCACTGTTGTAATTTAAATCCGAATGTCTCTCTAATGTTGCTTTTATGTCTTGTGTTTGGTGTCCTGAGAGTTGGTAAACAAATGTAGTCTCAGAATAAAAGGAGAATAATAAAGCACCAGGAGACTCGGGCTGAACATTTAATCTTCACTGATAATTACCAGCGCAAAGCAAAGTAAATTAGAGAAATTGGTAAATTAGACTTTTGGGTCGCTGGTTAGTTTAAATCCACTCCTTTATATTAGATTAAATGTTTAATGTTGAGGTCTTAACTGCTCTGAAATATAACAATACATTAACTGTAAAGTACAATTGGTTAGCAGCGTATTTTCACTTTATTAGCCAGTAAAGACATATGCAGCATGTGGGAGGTGATGGACACGGGATGTTTTCCCTTTATGATATCAGAGTCAGAATTGGCTTTCCAGGCTGAACTTGATTTGTTTATCGGTTGCAGTTGTAACATTAAGTCTTAAACCGTCCTATCTGTTGTCGAGGAGCGATATGTTTACAAAGCACACATTGCTCCTTTGGACGGGCCCGTATCTCCAATGAGAGATGAGTGACAATAAGAAACACAAATCTTCAAAGTGGATCCTCGTTGCCCAAATCAAGATGGGATGCCTGTGGCGCGTCGGCACAGTTCCTAACCTGAGAGGTGCTGCTTGATAATAGTCATCCATTTTCGTCTACAGCAGACCACTGGAGTGGAGACGCTCCCTCATATACTGACACTTCTCCCGCAGTTATCATTCAGGCAGATGCATGAAAAACAGAATGATTTAGAGGGAAATGAGAAATATTCTGACAGAGTCATTTTATTGTGCTCGCCATCAACGGTCAGCAATCTGTGACCAAAGCCTGTAAATATATGAGGCATTTGGGGTTTTATGAGTCAGATTTATGCTCTGACGGAGCAACTTCCATCAAAAAGTCAATGTGGAGAGACCCCGACAGCAGCAAGTGCTCGGGAGATTTATCGCTCTGAAAAGTTTTCCGGTGCTCTCTCTTGTAACTTGAGATCGTTTCACCCTCAGACATGTCATTTGTGGACTGTATGAGAGTTTACTTCTCTAAATATAGGGTCACCTTTTCAACATGAGGTCCAGTAAGCAGCAGCATCAACACCACTACAATCAAGTTTTTCTCCATATGGACACGAGTGGCTTCGCAGCACTTACTGCGCCTGAAAAACATGCTCTCACCTTCCCCATAGCGAGTGTACAGTAAGTGCATTGTGTCTTGTGGAGCCATCGGGTCACCTTGCAGGTGCAGCCGAGGTTTTAAGAGATTAGGTCCAGCAGCTCGCCCTGTGGAAGGTTCTGGTCTGTGGTGTGCAGCCGCATGCCCGGACCTTAATTGGCTCTGGTGGCAGTGAGTGCCCTGCCGTTACCGAGCCGAGCGCTGGTCAGGGGTCAGCCCAAAGCAGCCCCTCCCTGTCGTCCTTCCTGTCATCCTGAAGGTCAACATTGTGGACCAGCATGGCAGGAAGAGCTGGTCTCAGCCACTTACCACGGCGCATGGCCAGGTGCACCACGGAGACCTGTGGACCAGACGGAAGGTCTCGAGGTGGGGGAGAGAGAGGAGGTACAGAAAAGTTTACTGCGGCACAAATCTCCCTTCCTCCAGCCTACGGTGCTTGACTCTGGAGAAGTTTTAGACTCGTGTCTGAGGTGAGCGATGTGTTTTTAGGTTAGTATTAGGGAGCTGTCACTGCCAACTGTATCGATCAGGGAGTTGTGAAGGAGACTTGGCGATGAAACGCGCTGCAGCACACTGATGGATGTGGACAAGAACGAGAACCAAGAGACTAAACAATTAACACACGAGGACAAAGATTTGACTGTAAATCCATGACAGAGCTTGTGCCGGCTGCTATAGGACAGAGGAAGAAAAGGGGAAAAGAACAAAGACGCTGGCAGGTTTCAGATGACTCACCGTCGTGCGTGCAAAACACGTCAATGTGTAAAGAGACAAACAGAAAGTGAAGGACCAGGACGGGGAGAAAGAAAGAGAGAGAGCTAAGAGGAGAAAGAAGCTGTCTGAAAAGAGGGACCGTTTGCAAAACGTTGCTGAATAAAAATGTGCATCTAATAAGTATTTTCTTCTTATGTAATTTTATACTTTTTGCCTGAACAAAATAAACGTTTTTTTTTCTTGTGTTTAGATGAGGCCTTTTCACAGTGTTGTTTCAGATGTTGTTTCAAATGTTGTTTCAAATGTTGCACCCGAATAACCTGCATGTATTTTTTTAACAGAGCTCCAGTTTTAAACCATGAAAAAACAGCTATGGCAATTCACGTTTTACCCTATTTCATATTTTGCAGAGACTATGCTGTTCATGTTCTTCCCTTTGTTGTGTCATGTAGCTTTTTCGTGCATGTGAACAGTTTTTCACATCTCCACATCGGTAAAGATATATTTTCATGCATGAATATATCCATTGAAGGTCTTGTTAGAAACCTTGGAATGTATTTATTGAGACTGAATGAGGTGTTGTTGTTGTTTTTTACATAGAAATGAATATAGTTCAATCAGAAACATGCAGACTTCTTGTCTCGCTGTAGAAAATCAATTTGTGCGTATAAAAAAAAAAAAAAACCTCCATGAATCACTGGCTGTGAGTTTTGAAAAACAAACGGACAAACTCGTGTGCATCAGAACTAAAGTCGCAGTGAGAGCAGTAGCCAAAACGGTAATTTGACAACTTCATCCAATCAAAACTAAATTAAGCAAAAGGTGACGAGGTCTGAAAACTTTCTCAACTCAGAGTTGCAGCATTTCATTTCCAGTGCAACACGACATATAGTCAGACATCATCATTCACAAGTGGCTGCTCATGTACAGGAAATGTTAATGTGAGCCACTTACCTCAGAGAACACCCACACCAGGCGAAGGTTGGATGGGTAATTTCTTTCCTGCACTTGCACACTCATACATAATACACACAGACATACACAAAAATATACACATGCTACATGATTCATGCAGAGACCCCCGCATCGTTCTCCACCTGTTCCTGAAACCTGCATCGAGTGATAATGATTTGGAAACTTTGATTTTCCTTTTTTTTCGTTTCTGAAGATTCTTTCGATTTCACAGAGAAATAAATGTTGTGAGGGAATCTTTACAAAACTTCCCTTTATCCTCTCGTCACGAAATCTCAGCTAACAAAGCCGCGCATCACCTCCGCCACTCGACTTGTGGAATAATGATGCCGTTCTCTCGGCTCGCTCCCTCTCTCCCTGAGCTGATTAGAGGCATCACACCCGAGAAAGGTTTCCAGAGTTTTGATGATGCCGTTAATCGCGTGCACGTCTCACACATCACCTATCTGCGGATCTGGTTTTGAATTCAACATTAAAATGCCGTAATTGTCTGTTTTTCCTCAACATACAAATGAATGTGGTTGTGCGTACGATCTGCCCGAGCTGCACACTAACAAGAAGTCAGGCGGGTAAACACCTGTGCTACCTTAAAACTGCTGTCATTAATACCACAACATCTTCATTAGATGTACATGTGCAGCTGTTTTAACAATAAACAAGCTGTTTACGACTTTATCATGAATATGGAAATGTGAGGTTTAGCTCAGTTTATTTACATGTACAATCTTACAAATAACTTCAGTTGGCCCTCAGTGGCAGGTTACGCGTATGAAATATAAAATAAATAAAAGCTGGGCAACATTCATATAACCTGCTTAAACCTTTGACTCCGTGATATCCAAATAAAATACAAATGCATTGTAAATGACGGGTTTATTACCTGGATATGTCTGTGTATGTTTAAAATACTGGACACAATACAGACAATTCCTGTCTCACCACACCGCTACACCGCTACACCGCACCGCTACCTGAATTAAAATAACCAGAAAAAAGATATATATATTTTGTTGCTTACAAACATGAGATTCCCTGCAGAAGGTCAGACTGAGACCGGAGTAATTGAAGTACGCTCCCTGCACCAGCAAAAACCCTCTGCTTCCACTTTTACCTCAACAATAATGAGTTGTGCTTCACTTCTTTAGGTTTGTCGTCTTGCCCTTCTCTCACTTTGTGTCCTCACAAGGAGCCTCGTGTTTAATTCAATTCACGTTTAGAACAAGTACATAATTGAGAAATGACACTTCAACCCTCTGATCCATTTATTAATAGTCTCACATTTTTCACACTAATGGCCGCTCCCTGTAGGAGTTGTGAGTTCCCCTGCACTGATTGACAGCCACAGTCCTTTCCTTCACCTTTGCAACAAGACCAACATCAACTTTTTAGCCAGGAGAAAGAAGGCGACCATCTTTATGATCATTGGACGGATTGTGAACACACTTACTTTCCTCAGACGATGAATCCAAATCATTTCTTTGATCCTTTAACTCTTCTTCTAGCTACACTATGGTGGATGCTTGTGGTTCAGAGTGAAGCATTGTGGGTTTCATTGAACCTGGCTGCTGAAATCCAAGGTCTCTCATGATCATGGTAATTCTCCGACTTACCATGAGGCCATTACTTATTCAGTGGAACATCTCAACATCTACAGATGATGCATCCTAATTCTATATTTCTGGCTTTGTGTAATATTGTTCGGATTTTCCTGGAAGAGCAGTTCATGGTCCTCAGAAGATGAATCGTAATACTTTGTCCGAACTTGTGCAGAGCCCCCCCCCCCCCCGGTGAGATAACCAACTCGTGACCACAAGAAATGAAAGCGTGGGAATGAGTCAGCTAACTTGTGTTCTTCAGTGACAACACTGGTTGAACCGAAGATGCACTATTCACACATTTTCATCATTAGTTCTGTGGGTACTTGATCATAAACCAACACATGTAGTGTTTATATCTGTGTCTGAGTAATTCCTCACAGAGCCACAGGGACGGTTATTGACTCACCGTCACATTGTTGGGTCAACACACAGAAAATGAGTCATCACCAAACACAGAGACTCTTATTATATATATTACTCTTATTTCCAAAAATGCTGCAAACACATCCTCACTCCAGGTATAACTGGCGCCCGAGTCTCTCCTCTCTACCGCTAACATCGCCTCTTCACAGGAAGAAGTGAGAAATGTTAATTTGGAATTTCGAGTGTTTGAAAGAGACTGAGATATCACCTGGCTTGGTAAGAATATATTAGCAAACGCATCCAGCTTTGGCTCTTCGGAGTCAAGTCAAAGCCCGTATCTCCTCCCTATGTTTGAGTTTCATTTAGCAATGTACAAACAACCTTCATATCTAATTATGTCAAGTGCACTTACACTTGAACTGCAACCACCAGTTCCTTCACAGCGGTTCTGAGTAGAGCTATCCTCCCTCTGGCTAAAATGAATAAAAACCTGTAGCCTGTACAGGATGGATTGGTTTTACCAGGAATTACCAAGGAGCTTTCATCCGAGTTTCTCTGGGTGAATCACATTAATGAACATCTTCAGGTTCAAAATGGCTGAAAAGTTCAAAGAAATGGTTGAATCCTTTCACTGATCCGTTAACTTTGTTGTGCTTTAGAGGATTATATGAAAACACATTTTTCCTAATCAGCTTCTTACTCTGAGTGGCAGCGTCCAACAACTTTCCACAATTTTGTTGCTGCAGTTCAAACATTTCTGTGGGGATGGTTGTCGTTGTTGATGCTCGCTCTTCTGAAGTGGACCTCGCCCACCTGAAAGAGGTGATGTCATGCATCTCCACACACCAATCAGGATTCAGCAACATTTGAGTTGTGGAGTATGGGCCAGACCCCCGTCAATCAAACTCCAGTCACACAGTCCTGATGAGGCGGAAAAGCTGGTTTGTATTGGAGATAAGAATAATTGAACGTAATAATAATAATAATAATCTTACTAGCACACCTACACAAAGCTTATTTAAGTTTATTCAACCATTCATTTATTTTAAGTTAGTATTTATGTGGTGTTGTTATTTTTGACCAACTGGTAAATGTCCAATATTTACTCTACTTTTATCTCTGCTTTTTTTCTCCACCTACTCCCGAGGAAAACATCTGGCTCTAGCTGCAAAATGCTCCACTATGTTCACCAGCTGATTGCTTGTCACACAAATGACTAACGTCAAAACACATTAGCCGTTTGACACATTTGTCATTATGAAATATTATTATCATGGCCATTGTAATTATAACTGCATAACATTAAATGAAGCCCAGATAAACAACTTTCAAAGTAAAGAAAAAGATATTATCTAATATGTGGGTGAGAATTTGAATGACTTTGACAAGGGCGGCACGGTGATGCAGTGGTTGGCACCTCACAGTAAGAAGACTCCTGGAATTGACCCCAGCTCCTAATGCGAAGGATAAGCTGGATGGATGGATGGATGGATGGATGGATGGATGGATGGATGGATGGATGGATGAGGAAACATCAGGTTCTGATTCAAATGTTGCTAAATCCTGCCCACAAACAATTGCACATATATAGAAATCCCTTACGTGAAACTACACAAACTGCTCTTCCAGTGTGTTCATGTAGGATTCTTATAATACGAAGCTCAGGGACTTACATTTGCACCAAATCAAATGTTCAAGTAATCTAGTTGTTGGTATCTGGTCGTTGTTTCAACGCTGCGCTTTACACAGTCTGAATCTTATTCACTGCAGTCATTTGCAAATCTAATTAAAATGTAATGGCATTCCCACAAAGCTCTGTGTGTGTTTCTGAGGAGAGAGCAGACAATCCAGGCTGCTGAGAGTGTGTTTGGTAAATGAATAGTTTTTACTAAAACCAGAGCTACAGAATCTAATCTACATTAAGATGATAAAACAACATGAGGCTCATTCCTCAGACTCTTGAATGTTTGGCAGTGACACTGTTCTGTGAGTCGCTTAAAGAACCGAGGAAAGAAGACGAAGACGAAGACGAAGACGAAGACGAAGACGAGGACGAAGAAGCCAGGGATGAGTAAGAGCATCCAGCTTCACTGTCTGTGGTGGAGTTCCCACATAAATCTGCAGTTTCAGTGGGATTAGCTGCAGTCGTGCACACGCAGGTGCCTGTTTCACTTTGGAACCTCTAATGTAATTTTCTTAATTAGCTAATTCATGGTTTATGCATAGAAAGCCAATCTATTCACATTTATATTAATGAGAGTTTGATTTTGTTATCGTCTCTCACTGTGTCAAAATATGTTATTAATGAATGAAAGCTATTAGTCCTGCATTCAAATCTTTACTCGTCTGTGAAATGAAAGTTTTACCGAAGAAAGCATATTTTCATAAGATCGTGAGGTGGAGTTCAGTATTCAGCCTTGCAGCAGCTGCCGCGGAGAAGGATATAATATGCCCCTCCTCCTTTTTTGTATTTCATTTCAAGATTATGTTTAAGGTACATAATTATGACACTCATTAAAAGCTCCTTTGCTGAAACAGTGTCAAATGGGGGAAAATATCCTCGGCTGCGCTCCAACTCATTAGAATCCCCGATGACGCTTTATGGGATCAGCTTTTTTTTTTTTGGTTGTATTAGTCGCCACTATTTACCATACAGCAGAATGTAACATTTTCTGTCATAACTTATAATTACGTGCGAGTCCAACTGTTAATTTAAGTTGCTGAAGGAGCGGCAGATTGAGAAGTGTGATGTGGCGCGCCAACGGTCACCGGGGTGAACGGGCACGGTGACAGCTCCGGCCTCGTCAACACGGTCGTCTGTTATTTTGGCCCAAACATCAGAGAGCTGACAGCGAATGTAACAATACACAAGGCTCGGAGTTTGGCGGGGAAAAGAGCAGAGCGGCGTTTCTCGGCTTTGGAGTCAGGGCCTGTTGTGGGGGTCACTGAACACTTCGAAGATTCATATTTTGAACGAAAGAGTCTGCAACACACGCTCCTGGAAATAGAACGCAAGCATATGCCATGTTTAAATTAACATCGCAACGGGAAAACAAGCAAATGCTGAGGTCAGCAGGATTTAGAGTCTGAAAAAGGGGGTCGTGCAGAACAGAAGTTGCAGAAACCCTGAAGAGAGATTTATGGTTCAGTAATAAAAGGGAATCAGGAAGTTCAGGATCCAAACAGATTCTTTGATTGATTTAATCTCTCGAGGTTTGTTTTGCTAAATATTTGCATTAGTGTGGAGAGGGCATTCATTTGTCTCTACTAATTACTCCCACTCAACTACATTATCCAGGCAGCATTTCAAACATTTGTCATTTTTGTCACATGTTGTCAGTTTTGCATTTTGAAAGAATCTTTTGAAAGAGCCTCTTGTACCTTTTTTTTTCCAGTGTGTGGGAAATTCTTTATTCTGAGCTGAGCCCTGAGATTCTGTTTCCTCCACGACGGAGCTGTGCAGTCGGACCCTGAGGGTTTCCTCAGTTTTTTTTTGAAGAGATACAAACAGCAGACGTTCACACTGACAGTCTGGCATCTGGTTTGGAGTCCTGCCTGCATGTCCTGCTGTGCCACTTTAGACGTTTATAAATGTGAAAGTCACCAAACACAAACCCCGGTGTCTTTCAGTCATATTATCATGAATCATCACAACAAGGACTTTCTGAGACAAAGACAAACGCAAGGTCCTCGACATGCTATTTTAAGGCAAATCCCTGCAGACAAAAGAAACACTTCTCTGCAGCCTCTCCACTCTTGACTGACGCACTGCAAATTTGATCATGTCTCTTTAAAGTAAGAGAAATCGAAGGTCGGTGTGCACTTAAGTACCATTTAATCTTACCCGACAGAAGAGGAGGACGGTGTTTAGATTATGTGCAGGTGGCTGCGGGCCTGGAAGTACGCCACCATCTGCAGAGTTGGATTTCCTTAAGTTGTGCAAACATTGTGTACGTGTCTGAATTCACACTGTCGGCTCAATCCTATATCTTTTTTAGCCTATAACCACACTAGCAACCCAGTGAGGCTGGATCCTCGTTACACACAGAACAACCAAACAAGGGATAAATGAGACATGAGAAAAAACATAGAGCCTCTGTTAGATCCACGCAAACGTATTGAGTTTAGTGTGACGCCAGAGAAAGGGTCGTGTAGCTGCCTGATTCAAAAGTCATTCTACTCCAGGCCATAGGGTTCCATTAGATCAACCATCTGCTGTTGTTGCTGAAAATCACTTTAATTATAACCATGTTCATTTCAACATAGTTAATGACTCTAATCGTTCGTAAGTCAGATTTCTCTAATCACGTCACACATATGTATGTATGGAAGTAGCCTAAAAAAAACCTTAATGCAGGCTAATTGAACCTTGGAAACAGCTTGAACTGTCCGTACATCAGTCCCCTCACCAAGGAGGTCATGGTTTCTTCTCTTCTGTCGGTTGGTGAGCAGTGATCAGAGGGCGGATCCAGGAATAGTTTTCTCTCTTTCTTTATCCAGCCAAAGCTTGGAAGTCCTCTCCTCTTGTGCTGCTGAATTACATCCACCGCCGTTGAACTCTATTTTACTCCTAATAAGCGTGTGTGTCCATGTGTGATATTGTTTCTGATTTCATAAACCTGAACAGCCACAGGACGCAGAATGAGGATGGAATTGTTTTCTTTCCCTTGTGTGTGTGTGTGTGTGTGGCCGTAGCTGATTGTAGATTCACTCTGTGCGTGTTCAGATGTATTTATTTGTGAATCCACTCAAACCGTCCGCTTGACATCACAGGTACAAACACTCTCCCTGCGCTTTCAGATAATATCGTACGTGCCCTGATGTTTTTGTACCGAGCCAACGCATTTAATTGGCTTTTCTCTTTCACTGTGTCCACTGTGAATTCCTCCGAGTGTATTTTGTTTCTCACAGAGCTGCTGAGAGGTCAAACATCCCTGACCTGGGAGCTTCTTGCCTTGTCAGTCTCATGACCCAGCGGGGCCAGAGCATCAGCATAAAAGCAAAGTGCATTCACACTCGCTGCTTCAGTGAAAAATCTCACTGTGCCGTTAAAGTATATCTTAGTTTGCATGTTGAAATATTTTATTTTTTACTTTAAAAGACTTAAATAAAAGGACAAAGACGCCAAACATTTGTTGTCATCAATCCTCATTTTTGTCTTTGATTAACTACGACACATGTCCTGTAGGGGGACGACTTTTACGGAATGCCAATGTGATTTTGCTTTGGCCACAGATGAAAATTGTTTTACCATCAAATGTTTCTGAAACACACACAGTTCATATCAGAACACTGAGCGCAATGAACAAACAACATCCATTGTCTCCCTGGTGATGTGATTTTGAGCATTGGGTGATAGACTGTGCTGCTATGAGGATTGGCAGCATCTCAAGATAGCTCTAAGGCTTCTCTCGCTGCCATGTTTTATGGTTAAGCAGCCAGCAAATTGGGAAAGTGGCTTTATCTAATTAGAAAATACATTCCTTTAGCAAGTAGTCCCCCAGGCAGAATCATCATTATTTAAGCTGGCTGGCCTTGAGAGAAGCAGCAAGCGGCATTCAGATACATATCTGACTGCTCACCATGGAAATGACAATGTGCATTGGATATGCTCACGGTGCACTTATTGGATTTTTTCCCTGCTTTTTTTGTCGGTCCCTCTAAATATAATGTTCCTTTCTCTCTCACCCCTCTTAGTCTCCTTAGTCTCCCGGATCTCTATTGTATATTAAAAGGCTAAGTAATAATTATCATAGTGTCGTTTCATTAGATAATTTTCATGCTGTGGTTAAAATGGTTCTGCAGATTGTCTCAGTGTGTTGTCACTCCACATTAATGCAATAGAACTGCAGCAGTGGATACAAGAATCACCAGAGGAAATTGGTTTGAATCCCCTCAGGTCGTCCAGCCATACATAGACCATAACAGCATAATATACATGATATCTTCAGCTGTAATTATTTGATATACTCGCACAATATTCATGTGTCAAATTGTGATTCACAGCAACACAGCCGTTGCAGCACACTTTGATGTGGCACGTGGATGCCAGAGACACAGAGGGATTAAAAGGAGAAGTAAAGGACAGATGCCGACTCAGAGTGAGGGCAGCGTTGTCCGAACTCCAAAACAAACGCTGTGATGAGCCTGGACTGAAAACACATCCATTCACAATGCACACGGCTGTGATTTGCTCAACATTTCTTCATTTTGTCTGTAAGTGTGAGTGTGTGTTGTGTGTGTGTGTGTGTGTGTGTGTGTGTGTGTGTGTGTGTGTGTGTGTGTGTGTGTGTGTGTGTGTGTGTGTAATGCCTACTTTGAAGCTTTTGTTTGTACAGTGAACAGTCTCTCAGTATCTTAGGCTACTGTGAGCCCTACCATCACCCAGCTCTGTTAATGAGGCCTTTGGGAATGGACACAGGGATGTGTGTCAACACATAAATCCACCAGTCTGTGTCTGTGAGTGTGTGTGTGTGTGTGTGTGTGTGTGTGTGTGTGTGTGTGTGTGTGTGTGTGTGTGTGTGTGTGTGTGTCTGTGAGTGTGTGTGTGTGTGTAAGTGAGCGAGTGAGAGATCACAAGCTCGTTTTAGCTACTTTTGGATTAGCATCCCTCCAAAACTGGGACAATTATCATCATCCACATCTGCAGAGTTGGATTTCCTTAAGTTGTGCAAACATTGTGTACGTGTCTGAATTCACACTGTCGGCTCAATCCTATATCTTTTTTAGCCTATAACCACACTAGCAACCCAGTGAGGCTGGATCCTCGTTACACACAGAACAACCAAAACGTTGGATAAATGAGACATGAGAAAAAACATAGAGCCTCTGTTAGATCCACGCAAACGTATTGAGTTTAGTGTGACGCCAGAGAAAGGGTCGTGTAGCTGCCTGATTCAAAAGTCATTCTACTCCAGGCCATAGGGTTCCATTAGATCAACCATCTGCTGTTGTTGCTGAAAATCACTTTAATTATAACCATGTTCATTTCAACATAGTTAATGACTCTAATCGTTCGTAAGTCAGATTTCTCTAATCACGTCACACATATGTATGTATGGAAGTAGCCTAAAAAAAACCCTTAATGCAGGCTAATTGAACCTTGGAAACAGCTTGAACTGTCCGTACATCAGTCCCCTCACCAAGGAGGTCATGGTTTCTTGTCTTCTGTCGGTTGGTGAGCAGTGATCAGAGGGCGGATCCAGGAATAGTTTTCTCTCTTTCCTTAACATTGTGTTTTTATTTCTCAGAGAATAGAGGATCTTGAAACAAAACGATCAGGCATGTTTATGGGGCTGATATTGAATCCATTGTGTGGTGTCTGTTGATTATGTGTGAAGAATGCAGTCACAGTGACATCAGTAAATGTTAAGCATTAGGTCAAGTTAAGGATTTGACCAAGGGGGAGAATAGTCAAGAGTTTTCTTTGTGTGTGTGAGAATATGTGTGTTTGTACATCTGAGTGTCTCAAGAGAGTCTTTTGAAACTGAGCCTGCGATGGAGAAATACAGGCTAAAGACAAACAGGCTGCAGATCAGTAAATGACTCCTCTGGATCACATTGTTCTCACGCGCCTCTATTGATCTCTTCATCCCCTTGTGTTCCACTGTAAGCCTGGTTGTCATTTCTTAGTCTCAGTCCCTGGAGGCGTCAGTTCACACGCACCAGCCTCTTTTGGACCCATAACTGGGGTTCTGTCTTTGACTCTGACGCAGTTCGTCACTGATGTGAGGCAGCGCAGAGAAGAACAAAGGATAATGGACGATGCCTGCGTGTCTTTGTACAGTAGAGTGACGAGTTGCTCATGAATACAAGAGAATATAAAGAGAGTATAAAATCCAGCCTGTATTTAAAGATGGACGACATGAAGGCTCCCTGAAAATGAAGCCAAATCCTCAGCCCCTTGGTGGCTGGCTGCAGCGTTGGTCATAAATCCTCCATGTTAGCAGATGGACCAAACTAAAAAAATCTAAATACACATTAAATAAATGACAATGGTTTCTTCTGTTTACGGTAGTTCTCATCACACTGATCTATGTTTGACAGTTAAGTTTAAATTAGTTATTTGATGCTAAAATCTTTGTGAAACATTGATTTAGCCGAGACTGTCTTGTGATCGGTCGAGCATGTGTATCAGCGGGAACCTCAATACCACAACTCCACACCAGGATCACGCCTGTGCAGATTCTGGCTCCAAATGACGTTGGCAGCACCTCTATCCGGTATATTTTGTGTAGAGGCGTCTCCCATCTTTATATACAGTCTTTGATACCATGAAAAAACTACATATTTCCCAAATGTCAGAAAGGAATGTCAGAGTAAACTAGAGGTTTTCAAACACCCTGAAACCTCTGAAAGATATTTGTAGTTGACCTGCTCATTAAACCTTGTATTAATATGGTCATCAGCTGGAGCAGCAGCAATGACTGTGATACCACGGAGACCAATAAAATAATATCAACGTGAGAAAAGTCTGTTAAGGAGGAAGGAAGCCAATTCATGATCGGTTTTGAATCTGTTGAGTGTCTGACCAAAGTTGGCACATCGTTTAGTTAATTCTTGCTCATGAGCCTTTTTAGCTTTTCTTCGGTCCTTTCTCTAATTTTTCGCTTTGCTGATCTGGCCACAGCATCAGCCTTGTCTACAAAAATGCAAAGTCAAAAGTAATAATCTCTAAAGACAAGGCTGCTCCGGCTTCCTTTCAACCCGGCTAACGTGCAACTCACTGTGAATGTGTGCCGGCAATGTGAGCATAGGCTTTTCCAGCCTGAGTGCCTGTAAATCACCGCCGGTGGTCCGACCCGACCACAGACATCAACAAAGGTTTATAGAAAAAGCCAATTTTCTCCCTGATTGTCTCCTTTGCTCTTATGGCTCAAAAAAGAGACAGAAATATTAAAATGATTATTAAAAACTCCTTGCTTGTACATTTAGAATTTAACTCCTTGTAGCCGACTCTGCTCTCACCTTGCCTGAATAACAATCAGATTAATAATCAGATTGGGGGATGGGCAGTGTCAGACTTTGATAAATCCTCATGTTTGGAAATTGAGATGGATTTATTTGGTAAAATGCCATTTGATGGTTGAAAAAAAAAAAACACACGTTGTAGCTGATTGCTCGTCGTTGGATGAAATGAAAAGGTTTATAGCCAAAGTGCTCTTGATGTTCTCTGTCAACGTGCAGTGGATCCTGAAGTCAGAAAGCTAGACATTGAAGTTAAAAGCATGACATGAAGCATTTCATTGAAATGACGCGAGGCAGGAAAAGGCAGAAAATATGGAAGTGAGCGCAAAGTGTTTAGCTAAAAATGATATCAGAGGAGCGTCTTGTGCCGCGGTTGACAGTGTACGACAGCTCTTAGCCTGGATCCCCATGATGACAGACATTACCCAGCTGAGATCTATAATCTCATGTAAATAAAGTGTATAAAAGCCTGGCGTGGTCCTGAGTCACTCGACTTAAATCCACATTTTTCCACGAAGACCTGATTGAAATCGCTCTTGTCTGTCCATAATAGAATTAACATGCAAGGAAAATTAATCATGCACCGCCGCCAGTGAGTTTTTGCTTTTAATCATGACAATTTCAGGCTTGACGAAGCTTAGATTGGCTCATTTAAGAAGAGGTAAATGGGTTCTTATTATGGTTAGATTTCTCATTGCACAGTGAGTGTGCCTGAACAACAAGGAGGGGGGGGCAGAGTGACCATCTATCTGATACAAAGGCTACTGTAAAAATGATTGTCTCTATGGCTACATCTAGAAAAGGGAAATGATTTGAAACTTAATGTAAACGGTTTATGGTTAAATAAATTATAAAAGTGCAGCTCATCTCAGAAGAACATTTTTAAATAAAAAATCTGAGGTTGTGCTTCCTTTGTAAAACTTAGTGTCTGTTTGTTAAGGTCAAAAGAGATTCAAAGTACACTGTGCTATTTACAAATTGATAGATTAACATCTGTCCTAGATTATTCATCAATTCAGGACATGAGATTATTAATCATTATATAAAATGGGTAAAGCAGAGGTGCATTATGTATAGTAGCAATGTTTAAACCTCTGCCTACTAGAAATCACATTTATATTCCACTGGTATTCAATAGTAAATCAATTTTAAAAGAGTCGTAATGCAGTGAATGGCACTCAGTGTGCACATCTCCTTAAATCCAGTCAAGCCCAAAAGTGCAAAAGTCCCTAAATATGCAGGATTTGTCAGTATCAATGAGTAAAAATACATATGTTTTAACTTTAAAATTGCTCCATCCAGCAATGTCAAAGAAAGTGATTCAAATTCCTTGATACAAACCTTCATCCAGATCCAGATTTTAACCAAATCCACTCATTGGTCATTGGTGACACTTACACAGTCGAGGCACCAGATGGAAACATTGTGGTCCTGGTTAAAAAGTGAAAAGAGTCCAGTGTGTTATGAAGCATGAGACAAAAACTGAAGCACTTGTGTTGCCGACACTGAACCACACCCTGGTCTCAGGAATTTCACGTTTTCATTTATATGATGAATATTTCCACAGATCATAAACCACACAGCGATGAAGTCTAGTTCAAAACAAATTTCAACTAAATAAATGATGTTGATTCTTGTCGTTCCTTGAAAACTGTTTTGTTGTAAGAAATAAATTGTTGTACAAGATGAATTTGTACCATCTGTGTCACAAATACAGCAGAAACAGTTGTTACGATTGCAATACATGTTTGATGCGCTGTGTGTGTGTGTGTGTGTGTGTGTGTGTGTGTGTGTGTGTGTGTGTGGCCATTAGTGTCCAAAACGGTAGCAATCAGCAGTGAAAAAGCAGCACTACCCTCTCTGTGAAGATAATGAGAGAAGATGCAGCAGATTTGTTCCGCATCAGTCTGAGTTGTGAGTTTGTTTTCCGCACCACAACTGTTTTGGCATCTGGACACACTAAAAAACGTGTTTGACTCGCTGATCGGTTCACTTCCCTCTGATAGAAGAACCAGTTCCCGGCACACTGGGGGTCCTGAAGCCTCTAATGGCCCGCGAGCAGCAGCGTGTTCCCATGACCACACCACACCAAAGTGGTTTAAATTGAACCGAGCGATCTCCAGACTCACATCTGAAAGTGGACCTCTGTGCTCCTGGGGCTAATTATTCAATATGATTTATTGCATAGTCCTTTGTAAACACTCCAGGTGCTGGCAGTTAAAACTTTTTAAAAGTTACATTTCAAACCTTTTTTTTTTATTAAAGTTTATATTACTTGTGGTATTGTTTATTTCTACTGCCCACATCCTGCTGTTTCCTGTTTCCCTGATTAAAAAGATGCTCCCCCCCCCCCCATTTATTTCATTGTCGCTATTATGAAGGTCAAATTATGCTGCAGCATTTCAACACTTTTCACTGAGCTCTCACACAGCCCACACATCCAATCACCTGCCCACATGGGGCAGCGTGGTCACTTGTGATGAGGGGAGATTATTCCACTCAAGTCAACAGTCTAAGTATAGTTCAGTAAAAATCAGAAATCCCCTCCCACAACACTGTGAAAACACTGAGAAAAACTTTCTGGCAGTTCTCTCTCTCTCTCTCTCTCTCTCTCTCTCTCTCTCTCTCTCTCTATATATATATATATATATATATATATATATATATATATATATATATATATATAATGGTGTGTTCTTTCAGTTCCAGAGCAGGACTTATAGATTTCATTTGATTTTTGAAATGCTTTCACTTCAAGGCCTGTGCTTGACCTCAAATATATCCTGTTCATGCTCCCTGCGTTCGAGCTTCCGCTGTTCATCTGTGCACGTGTCACAAGTCTGTCAAAAGTCCCCAAACTATAGAATGACAGGTGCATGATAATGAAGTAGTAATATCTTTACATCTATAGGAAGGTGAAAAGAAACACAAATAAATTTGAGATTGACAATACTTTAAAATATGTCAATATCTTACAGGGAGAAAAAGGGGGGATTACTTTTAAAATAACTTTATTTTATAAACACAATAATCTTTACCTTAAAGATACTTACTTTTTAGTACTTTCATATACTGGCAAAAACACTCACCTGAAATGCTCGGACAGTCACACGACCAGTTAACTAATATGATCACCATTTTCAGGGATCATTTCTTTTGCTGTTGTTGAAGATTTAAATTGAAATTAAATTTTTCCTTTAAATGATCCTCCATTGTGGTTGACTGCAGTTTGCAAAGAGGATCCACTTGATGCAAGGACGCCCGAGATGACCTTCCTGGTAAACAGAGCTGAAGAGGAGACAACAACTTCTGTCTGTATTAGTGTTTTTCTTGATTCAAGTGGCACCGAAATAAATGGAGAAATGTGTCGTCAGTAACAAAAGGTGGCAGAGAGCCACGTGGAAACTCTCATGTCAGCGCACACGGATAACAGGTGGTCGGATCGCGGCTATGAGCTTCATTTCAAGGTTCATTATTGTTTTTCAGACACAAACACAGCGGCGCTTAAAAACTTGTAGGTGCAGTCATGGTCTAACAGGCAGTAAAGTATTTTGTTGTTATTTATTTATCTATTTCGTTGCTGGCTTAGACTTTTGGAGTCAGTGGAGCGCAAAATTACTTTGCACATATATATTATTCACTACATGGCAGCTTCATCGTCGCCATAGAAACTGGTTCATCGTTTTCTCTCGTTAAAGGCAATTATCAGACAATAAGGTCAAGAGCGAACGTGGGGTAAATGTTTAAAATGTTTAAATTAGAAGGCAAATTAATTGAAAATGTGAGGGAAGGACAAACAAGACAGAAAATCCATCTCAAACAGTTCATTTGTCCCACGATTATCATCAATCAACTCAGTCCACAAACAGTTTTTCTCAAGATGTGTTCTTTTCAGCAAATACACATCTTTGACTGTTTAAAATTGAATGGTGAGCAAAGAAGCAAGGAGCAGACTGAAGACACTCACAGGAAAAACCGTTTCCCAAAGAGAGGCCATGCAGAGGGGAAGATGCATTTGGGCTCCAGTCGTTTATTATGAACACATTCTGTGCACTCGGCTGAAATCTGACTGGTCTCTGAAGCGCCCCTGTCCAGTCAAAAAAGACTGCTTGAACAAGGGACAATTTTCAAAATATACTTAATGATACGTGGCTTTGCTCAAAGCTGTAGAGCTAATCAGGACAAGGGGAACAAGACAAACTGAAGCACAGAGACTTATATACAGCAGGGAGGGATGGTTGCACTCAGGTGAAACACATCAGGATCAGGTGCAGACGATCAAACAGGCGGGAAACCAGACAAAGACAAAGGAAATAAAGCTAAACACACACAAGGAATGAAACTTCAAAATAAAACAGGAAACAGAATGAACAACCAACACAAACCAAATCCAAATATTTTTTTTCTTTCAATATCAAAAGTGTCCAACAAAAGATCCAAAAGCTCTTGAGAAAAATAGAGCTCAGAGCTCAGGGTCATGACAGAACTGTAATAACTGTGACCCTGTAAAAGCTTGTTTTCTTCTAGCACCATCATCCGGCTGATTTAACCTCAGTTGCATAATAAGAATAACTTTTTAAACAGGAAATAAACTAAAACTGTCAACAACTCAGTTCCTATTTAATCCATGTATACTTTAATTGGTCAGTGTCGGGTGTGTGTGAAAAATGCATAATCAAACGTTTATTTTATTGCAGCTTGGAAATAAACAGTGAGAAATTTAGTTAATAATATGACTTCTTTAAATGCGGCAGATAAAAAGAAAAAAAACATCAATAACCTCAGTTACACTGACATTTTACATTTTAAAATACACACTGCAAAAAGTGTGGCTTTGAAGTCAGGGTGCTCTCGTGTGTTTTCAGTTTTCAGAGGAAGGATGTTGGAATTAGACGAGTTTATGAATCATCATTCAGTATTTATTCAAGCCATTTTCTGTGAAGTAGTTTGGACTTTAATGTTTTTGAAGTATTTAAACGCCTCCCATTGTCCGAATGTAAACTGTTAAATAGGGTGTTAAACATTTAAATTCAAGTTCTGTAAAAATATTTGTCTAAAGCTCACTCATTCTTTCTATGTGCATAACGAACCCCAAACCAACTGATGTGAACAGTTTTAGATCATTGCAATATTTTGAAACCATTTGAAACATATCCTGCATCTTTATCATGTTTTCATTTGTGTATAATCAAATAAAACCAGGATTCGTTATCTTAGAATGAGCCCTTTAAATCTAAAATGGGAGAAGGTCCTGTTCCATGGAGGCCACCATGTTGCAACACCATCTTCCTACAGAAGCCCAGAATGGACATTTCATCTTAAGGGTCTTAAGTTAGATGCAATCTGCATCCTCACCTTTAGGTGTCACTATATCCTAGTGCTCACTGAACCTTTAACCAACCTGTTAGAACCTGTAAAAGTAACTTAAAAAAATGAATCAATTTAATATGATCTATTCTAAATAACACATTTGAAATGAATGTTTACATTTGTAGATGTTCTAACTGTTTTATTTTCATATATGTAGACATTTGTTGTACAGAAACAACATATTGAAGGACGGGTGGACAAGTGGACTGTGGCTGAATCCTCTTACTCGCAGTGATGTAGAGGCCTGACTCATTTACTGATTGTGTTTTCAAACAGTCTCTGTTTCTGTGTTGTTGAAACGTCTGCAGTATTATGTTTGACAGACAGTTAGTGCTAATTTACACTTCAACTGAAATAGTACAAAGATCCTTCATAAGCAGATTACTGTATTTGTATCTGTCTGAGATGATAAACTGCTCCAGTAATGAGTGTTTATGAACTTTTGGATGAGGCACAAAGAACCCAAGAAGAAATCTGTATTTATTTTTTTATAATAATGTATGACTAAAGTTATTTCAATGCATAGCAGTTAACAGATGAGCTATGGTTTAATGGCTGATTTGAATGAATATTTATCATCTCGTTAGAATTGTCGGAATCGTTATCAAAAGGCTCAATAGCATAACCATGATGCTTTAAAAGAAGAGAAACCCTATGTGAGTTTTAAATTTAATTAAGGGATTTGTTTTGGATAAAATTCTATGGATTTGTAGAATCATACATTAGATTGTTTTGTGTTTATTATTTATTCATATATTTTATTTATTAAGGTCTTGGAATAGGGACATGATTTTCTTATGTAAATTCAATATTAGATTACAGTGAGTATTTCTTTTTAGCAGAATGCCCTTTGAATTGTTACTTCTAAAATACAGACAGGCTGTTAATCCACTGATTGTCACAGTAATACAATAGTGCCTTGTGTTTAAATGTGCAGCACACGACAGATGTGGGATTCCAGCAACACTATCACGATTGTAGTTTTTCTCAGGAATACTTATTTTCATAAATTCTCTAATTCTACAGGTAATTTCCCACAAATGGTTGTAAAACACAGGAAGACTAAGTGCGACAAAAGTACACAACAATTTAACAGAAGCTGTCCCACAGGTCGTCCCTCTCTAGACAGTTATATACAGTTAGGTTTTATTGTTGAGCTCTGGGACACGTAGTCGGAAGAGAGGACAACCAAATACATCCAGTGAATGAACACAGAATTGAGGGAAGGGCTGTGGACAGTGAGGAAACAGAGACCAGGAAATCAAATGGGGAAAGACTGACCGTGGGAAATGTATCACCCCCCCCCCACACACCACCACCCTCCTTGATCTGTTCAGCTCCGGTGTCATTTCCATGATCCGACAATTTTGCTCCTACCTCTGGTGTCACTGGTAAATGACAGAAGTGGAACCACAGCAGTACTCTCTGTTCCGCACACCACAGGCAGAAAATTGCCCTCTTTTCACTCCTCCAGCCAGGCAGCAGTGTGTGTGCCTGCTCATTCACTGGGATCCATGCCAGACCTCGTCAGTCCTTTTGTGCGGCGTGGATGTAAATCCACAGATTACTTGGAATGTATAGGAGAGTGATGAATGCTAATAGTTTGCACGAGAAAAAAAAAAAAAACATACATCACCTGAGGATTAGAAAAACTTTCCCTGACTCTTCTTTTCGATCTCTAATCCCGTTAAAGCCTGAGCTGGCTCCTGCACTGAGGCTGCTGCTATCCCTGTGCTGTTTACTGAGGTTTAGTTTACTCAGATATAGCACCTGCGATCCCACAACACCCACGGAAATACGCCCAGAAACCACCTTAGGAAATATTCTTTCCTGCTATCTCTCCCATGCAAGTGCTACTATTTATGGACCTTGTCTTTCTGCTCTCTGATTTTGTGTGTGTGTGTGCATATGTCTATATATAAGCTATGTGAGAGAAAGCGAATAGGAGCATTGCTTATTTTGCCTTATCTTATGTTACCGTACTTGGAAATTTAAAATACATTCCTGCCCCTTAAGAAACACGATGGAAGACATCAGAGAAAACAAGCCAACTGCTGCTCAGTCTCACAGTTTGAAAACAACTTTATTTGAGCGAACACAGAATTCAAAGCCAAAGTTACTTAAATATTGAACTTCTTTCCTCTTTAAAATGACAACCTTTCGTGAGGACTTTAGAAGTTGATAAATTTGGCCACACAAGGTTTCAATGAAACTGGAGTCTGGTATTTTATTAGATTCTCTTTCCATTCTTGTTTTTTTTTTTGCCTTGTGAACACCTTTATCTCAAGGATGCTTCAAGATACTTAATACTGAAATTTGGCAAAAAGAAGTCACTTAGACTAAGATCAAGGTCACTGTGACCTCTCAAAATGAGGTTCTGAAGATTATATCTTCAACCTGCCTTGAAGAAATCTCTTCAAATTTTGATCTCCATGGTCAGTGCTCACGGTGAAACAATTTATGTCGACTGGAAATGCAGTGGTTGGCTGCACAGGTTCGGTTATTCTGGTTCACATTTGCATTCATTGGTCAATTGTGACCTTTCATTTTCCTTTTATCGCCCAGAATTATTAATGACTTGATATATTGATTAAGTCAAATCCCAACCGTCACGTTTGTATCGCTCCTCCTGAGCAGAGGGCAGATCTGTATACACTGTGAGATATTATAGGCAGATGCTGTGTAGTATTCACCATGTGAGCGATGGAGCAGGGACAAGACTAAGCAACAGCAGCACAATAAGGCCCCGCTACATTAGACTGGGTCGTTGGGAATGAAAATGAGTGCAGGGCATGACATTTTGTCATTTTATGTGAATTCGCTGTTCCAAGAAAAAGGGAAATATTCCCAGTGGATAATTCAGGCAGTAGTTATGTTTCCCTAAAAACATTATTGGTAAAAACCCATTATGGCATGTGGCTGTAATTTCTGCCTTGAATACAATTAGTACAAAAAATATCATGTCAGACTTTTTGGTTTCCTCTTTCCCTTTATTGACAACATTCAGTCAGTCCCCAGGAGCTTCACTTTTCAAGTAATTTCAAGTTGCTGATCTTTATATTCTTCTTCTTCAGCCTTTGAGTCTCTTGCCGCTAATGACCAGTCACATTTTCACATCACGCAAGTTGTGATCGATTGTGGTTTAATGTATTTCACTGTCATTTCCCCTGAGCGCGGCGCGGCAGAAATCTAAAGCGCCAAGATCATCTGATTCAACAATGTGACCGTCTCAGAAGCTGTGCATGTCATGTACTCGGATTCTAATTCATACAGCAAATAAACCATTAACTCTTCAGCTTTTTGGATTTGCTCTCACATCTCTCCTTGAGACCCACCAGCCCTCTAACAAATAACTGATTAGAGGCTGAGGAAACTAAGGTACAAACACAGAATATCTCCTCTCATTCTACTGAATCATCCCTCATCTCCATAAGAGAAGCGTTTGAGTTTAGTCTGCAGACCTCATCTGAAAAACACTGGCAATAGCTATTTTGCCCAACATGACTGAAAATAGTTTCTGCTGAGCTGAGAGACACTTTCCCCCCCCCCCCCACCTGTCATCCACTGACAAATCTTTACACTGTGTCATAAATGACCTCCTGATGGGAAATGATGGGACTACTTATCTTTTATCTCATCAATCAGCCTGCACGTGGCAGGGGGGCCGTCACCCAGCTTTTGATCCATGCATTTTTGGTAAACTGCAACTGTTTCAGAGCCGAGTCCCACTCGACAAGGTCAGAGAGAGGCAGGTCCAGGCATTTTAACCCCTTCAAACATTAAGGTGACACTGGACACACAACATCCTGACTTTCTGACCACACACACTCCCCACGAACGACCTCAGGTCAAACAACATCCTGCTGCCCATAGATTTACGTCACTGGAGGCCGTACTTCCCATGTAGCTGCGCTCCGACTGTGGAGCAAAACTACTTGATGATGATTAACACCTGAGGGTATCACAGACGCTGGGTCCTATTTATTCAGAAAACTCCATATTTACCAAATGAAATTTGCTGTGAATAAATACTACGTTCGGTGAATAGCCTGGAATCTCTTTCCTGTAGCTTTTGGTGTGGAGTGTTTTATACTCAATACAACTAGTATCACTGTTTGTAGAGGACGGAATTGTAATGGTACTGAGATTTAGAAAATGGTGCATTTATATTTAATATAAAAAAATATATATATATATATATGAAATTTAAAGGTAGCGATTTAAAGGTTTCAATGGAAATATATACGAATATAAACAGAAACATTATTCATCGGACTTTCACTATGCAAATGAACAATAAATAATCAGCAGCAGATTATGAATACGAGCAGCTTATTTGAATGATTGCACAGATGCATGATGAAGAGTTGATTCAGACGAGGGGTGTCATATCCGTGTGTGTGCATGTGTGTGTGTGTGTGTGTGTGCTTGTTGTGGTGGGAATTTGTGGGTTGGTGGAGTTGGGGTGGTGAAACATATGTAACTGTCACACCAGTGTTGTTGTTTCTCCTTCTCCTAACATGGACTTTTCTTTGTTTGGTACTGTCATACCTACTACAGCCACAAGGGGGGGGGGTTAGTCAAACAAATGTAAAGACGTCGTTTTGGGACATAATTACTCTCGCAGACCCAGATGTTTGTATTTCTTTGAACCGATCACAATACTGCTGTACGCTAATCACAGCAAGCAGCGACAGTGTCCCCTCAAAAGAGCGTGAGGGTGACCTTGTGCTCGGAGGAACATTTGCACACGGGGAGGTGATCACCGTCTCTGAAATTCATACGTTTACTGTGTGATCGCACAAATCAAATCTTTGTCGAAACTTGCCATGTTTTGCATGTAGCTTTCTTGCTTGGAGCTTGTTGTTGTTTTCCATAAAGACAAACGCTAACGGGCAGGAAGTGGAAGGTCGAGGAGAGACACACAGCCAGCGGCAGGTTCATCAGAGTCAGACTGGGACATCATCGACAGCATAAACTTAACGAATTTATTGTGCTTTTGTCAAAGTTAACATCATTTCGTCGGTTCATCGCTGATTTTAAATAGTAAGTAAGTCAGAGTATCACAGGGAAAGGGTTGAACCAAGGAGACCATGAAGCCAATGTGGAGATTCGAAAGTATAAAGTATGTTACGCAATAAACTTTGGCACAGCTATTTTCAGTGACGCGTTTCCACCCTCTGATGATGTACATCTTGCTTTTGGTGAGCTCACCTGCAGCTACGGGTTCTTATCAGCCTCTGCAGCGAGAGAGCTGCTCAGAAGAGCCTCAGCAAAGCATGCAGCTTTGAGTTATACGGGGAGGTCAGTAATGTCTGTAATGGAAACTCAGCCTTCGGGTTATTGGGCGCATGAGTTTTCTCATCAAACCACAGAGCATGGTAATGCAGTTGGTACAGACAAACCTGGAAGGGCTGTAGTGATTTGCGGGGGGATGGTTTCTGGGGTCAGTTAAGGTTTGAGGTGATGATGTAAAGAGCGAGGGAAAACATTTCGCTGTCTGCTAAGTCCTCGGCACGCGGTGGAAACAGAGAGGCGGGAGGATTTGTCACAGCACAGCGATGAATGTTGTGTTTCCGTGCGAAGCAGTTGTTTGTGAGGATTTTCCCATTTCCTGTCGAAAGGATGATGTTGTCTCGAGAAATGTTCACGCATTCTGTGAATTCATGGGATTCCTGCAAAAATGAAACACTCTCAAAAGAAAAGAGAGGCCAACAAATTTGGTGTGGCATCGTCCCAACCAATGTGAGAATAATGCAAATGGAGATGAGATGACAACGTAGCGGCGTGACTATGCTTTCTGAAAGGTGGTCATTTCTCACTTGTAATAATATCTCCAACGCCACTTTGAAAATCGGCATCATTGCGAGTGATTTTTTTCTCCTGTAACCAACAGAATTCTGCCTAATGTGTCGGAGAAAGCGTCTGAGCTGATGTGAAAAAAAGGATTTCAGAGAAAAATGACTTCAGCCTCAGCAAGTGAATCAGCCAGCCAGGCACTGATAGTCTTATCAGAGCACTCCACAGAGAGAGAGAGAGAGAGAGAGAGAGAGAGAGAGAGAGAGAGAGAGAGAGAGAGAGAGAGAGAGAGAGAGAGAGAGAGAGAGCACCAGCAAACTTTTCACATCAGTGTACTGCTTCTGTTGTTTCTGTGTTCAGTGGAGGGACGGAAAGTGTGTGTGTGTGTGTGTGTGTGTGTGTGTGTGTGTGTGTGTGTGTGTGTGTGTGTGAGTGAGAGAGAGAGAAAGAGACAGACAGGCAGAGATAGATACTCTATAATGAGTTTCCATGAAGCACTCTCAGTGTGTTATCATTTTGGTGATTTTATGAATTCATCACAAAAGAGTGAGTAAATGTCACCGCTGAAGGCAATAGAACAGGATGCTACATTTGGAATGAAAGGCAGAGGAGTAAGGGAATGAGGAAGAGAAGGTGGGGGGGGGGGTAGAAAAAAGGAAATTGTGAGGGGGGCTCCTGTGATGATTCGGCGGATAACAAACGCAGCGGCTGGTGATGTTCATGTGTGCTGTCTTTACCCGGGGACTCGCACAGATACGGGGGGTTGACTGGGTAGAGGGAGCCGGCCATGTCTCTAAATAAAACACGACATTGATTTATGAGAGTGAACCTGCTACGAGTGCAGCGGGTCTCTACAATCACTCACACACACACACACACACACACACACACACACACACACACACACACACACAGAGAGAGACACACACAATCACAATCACAATGCAGTTAAACCACTGAGTAGACTCCTGCACTGTACATCTCGGCAATCCCACTTCACTTCTTCAGACAGAGCTAAGCCCTCGGCACTTCTTCTTTCCCCACTTCTTCTTCTTCATCATCTTCTTCTTCTTTTTATTTTTCCGTTTTAGTCGTTCCACAGCTGCTCTCCTCTCAAACTCAAAAATAAATCCTCGCCGGCCGGCATCATCACAAAGAGGCTGAATTCCAAAGCGGAGAAGTTATTTAATTAATGAAAACCAATCACTCTGCATTTCATGTTGAAAATGAAAGTTGCGGGTCTGTTTGTGTGAAATGATTGAATCTGTGGAGTTTCTGTCGCACCACCACACTGAGGTTTGGACACACGAGGCGGTGAATAACCTTTGTTCTGGGCTGGAAGCAAATCAACACTGAGGAAGTAATCATTTCTCGCCTGGAAGTGCCTGTTTATGAAAGTCTCCAATATGATTTGCTGATGCTGTAATAATAAAACTGTTATGTTGTGGTACGGCTGCGTATCATGTTGTCTCATCACCTCGGCAGAGGAGATTCACCCCTTTGTTTGTTTAATGTTTGTAAGCAAGATTACACAAAAACAACCAACCATTTATGGATCTTGATTAAAAAACATTTTTGCAGTTTACAATTTGTCATGTTTGAGGTACTGGCATGTTTGCAGTGGTGGAGAAAGTACTCAAATGCAAGTAAATAGTACATATAAATAGACAAAAAATGTACTCAAGTAAAAGTAATAGTACCCAAATAACTATTCTACTTTAGTAAAAGGCAGCAAGTAACTGATTCCCAAGTACAACAGTGAACTACATCATTGTGACTGAGTCTGTGCCTCCTCTGAATCGATTGCAGGTGTTTGCTCACCAGTGACGTCTGAACCAAATCCCCTTTTCGTCATTGATTCCTTTAAAAAAATATATAAATAAACATTATGTAACATGTATTGCAGCGTCATATTGAAAATGTAGTGGAGTAGAAAATACAGAGATTTGCTGGAATATGCAATCGAGTAATTGCAATTTGCCGAGTCAAACTAAAATATAATGAATTTAAAATGTGGTTTCATAAGTCGTTTTTCAGACATGACCTCTGGAGGAACTCTGGAGAATTGGGTCAGGCTCTTTCTCCAGGCGGAGACAGGATGAAACCTATTCCACTGCGGGGATCACGTCTTTTTGTTCACAGCACATTGACAGCGGCTCTTATCACTGTCTTCTACATGTGTGACACTGCTTTTTAACCCTCAGATATTTGTTTTCTTTGTGTTTTTTTATCAATTTCGCATCTGCCGCATGTTGGAAACATCATTAACACACCCACTCGCTTGCTGTGAATCCTGCTGAGGAGTGAGATCTCCTGCTGTGTTCTGACATCAGCTCCTCCGGACTTTCTGCGGATTTTACACCAGGGAGCCAGATGGAGAAAGTCTGCAAAAAGCTCTGGAGGCTCTCACTCTGAGATTTGTGTTCGCACATACACCTCTGCAGAGTTCAGTGCATGCTTATAAGGGGAATGTCAGGTCTTAACAGAGGCTTTAGCAGGAAATATCATCCAGAGACTCTTTTCTTCATTTAATTAAAACTCTGCTGCAAATATAGTCAACCCCAAAAGGTCAAACAAGAGGCGGCAAGCAAACAGGGAGGAACTGTTGGTTTGAAATGGAAATAGTTTTGAGGGACAGACCCAGATGAAGAAGCAAGAGACAGACGATATGTTTGAGTTAGTTTCAGTGGTTATTGGCTTAAAGGAAGCTGAGGTCAGCAGGCACAGGGTGAAGAAGAGGAGCTGCTGCAGGGACAGGCTGGTGTATGTAGAGAAGGAGACTGAGGTGAGACAAGTTCACAGGATGTTTATCGCTGAAACCTACAGGTAACTCACACGGGTCTTACTTGAGATTCGAGAGCAGAAAGGAAACTCGATGACCTGATGACGACGTGAGAGGAGACGACCACCGAGTTCACTCCACATCGCTCAGACGGTTATTACAAGTAACAGAGTGGAAATCAGTCGCGCATCAGCCTCCGAGCCGCACGTCTGACTCAGAGAGATCTGAAACTTTTGACATCCGCAATAAAGCTGGTGGCAAAATGATTACAAGGACACTCACTGACTGTCACATTTAAATATATTTCACAACTGAAGGAAAAGTTCCACATATTATAAATGTGCTTTTGCACTTGTCTGCCAAGAGTTACATGAATACATCAATACCACCCTCGTGTCTGTGGATGTGAAGCTGCAGCCGGCAGCTTGTTAGCCTGCTAGAAGTCCTAAAGTCAGAATAATGTGAGAATAAACAGGGAAATAAGAATAAAGCCAACTTACAAGAGTAAATCGAAATCTAATTAGAAAAAAGTAGTAATGCTACAAATGTAAAGTCACAGTTTAATGAGGAAAATGTTATGAGGATAAAGAAAAATCACGAAAAGATCATTTCCTCCTCCACAAAAGACGCGATTTCCTACAAGTTTGTGCGGTTCTTTCTTCAGAATAGTTTATTGCACAGTCTTTTCAAAGCTTTGTTACTTGGTGCTGATGTGCTATATTAAGTATTTTGTTAGCTGTGAAATCTAAAGTATGACAAAATGTTCCACATTCCTCATTTTGAGACAAGCGACAGACTGATTTTCGGATGTTTTCCTCTAAAATGACGCGTAGACTTTTGTCTCATAATATTACGACTTAATTACTCAGATACTTTTTCCCCTTTAAATGATCCCAAAACCCATAAAATACATGATGTACAAAACGTACATGAGATAAGATCATGTTCGTTATTAACATGAGGATATTGTAGTGATGGCACTAATGTTATTCATATAGCCCTTGTTACTTTGCACTGCGTGGATGATGTTTCAGTGTTATATAAATGTTATATTGGTTCCAAATGTTATTATTGATTTGTGCAGTACAACAACAAAAGAGCAAGGTAGAATTAAAGGGGGTTTTCCTGTTCGTCCCATTCTTTTGACCTTGTATAAATATGGAATTGAACTAAATTGCCTTAATAAAGTGGTGCAGCTGAGATGTTTTCAGGACAATGACTCAGACAGCAGAGGTTTCAGGACCTTTAGTATGAAGCAGACGACTCAGACGGTGACACCCGTGACACCTATAAGTGACTCTGACATTTAATCTGCCTGTAATGTGCAGAGTCCTGACCCTGGAGAAAACCAACTCCTTTTATGAAGTATTTTTAGATTAATGGTGTATGAGTACTGGGGTTTTTTTCATACCCGGCACTACTTTGAAAAGCTCAGTCTGCGATCCATTAAATTAACCAAAGCCCTTTTAAATGAGGCAAATCAAAGAGTGAGCTAACAATTAATACAGCTCTGAGAATAGCATCCGCTGAGCTGACACAAAATCCCGAGCACAGTAAAGAGCAGTGGTCCACTTAAAGAGGAAAGTTTAAGAAGAGCGGCGAGGAAACTTTAGTGCGCTGTACATCCTCACATCTTCCCTGCTAATGACGGCAGTGTTGTGTTTATTTTGGGGTCATATCTACGATATCGTCTTCATAATTTTGTTTGAATGATATAATTACAGATTTATTACTGAATTTTAAATGTGGTGTGATCCCAGTGTGGGCTTTGTTGAATGCTCAGAAATGCAGTCACACACGCACACACACACATTCCTGTCGTGAATGCATCTGGCCCGTACACTTTCCTTCTGTGTTCTTCGTACGTGAAAGGCAAACTCTGCAAATTTGATTGGAGGTAAAAGAAAGAAGCAAAAACCTTTATTGTTATCTCTCCATGCAGGTTTATCACATTTTAAAGGGCGTCCATTAATATTTGATATTTCAAAGCCATGTACAACAATGGCTGCTAATAGCCAGTTTCTCTTTTTTTTCGTTTTCCGACGAAGGAACTTCATGGGATTCACAGCAGAAAACAATGGGACCGTGGACTGAAAGGTCTGCACAGCTGCAGACACACACAGTGAATAGATTGGAAAAAGTCACCTGAGTCACCTCTGGACCCCGCGCTCGCTACTCCACTGTTCGGTTTCATTAAGGTTGGGAAACGCTGTCCTTTTCTGTTTCCTGATCCTTAAAGGCAAGCTGTGTGGCTCATGGAGTGTGAAATAAAGGAGTTATCACCAGCGTATCTGGAGAGGTGACACCATATTTCCTCATAAATGCAGCAACATCAGATTTCAAATAGAAATCTCCTCTGGGCATGAAAAGGCTGTTATTCCTTTATTTTTTATTTATTATCATTCAGATGTGAGAACAGTAGCTTTAGCTGTGAAAACGTGTGCATTACCATGTCCGGGTTTCCACAACAACGCCAGCGATTACACAGGTAACACAAATGACCCTGCGGCCAAATGTGTGCGAGTCACTCAAGCTGCACTAAATCGCACACACTCATAGTTATCAGTTCCCTAAGAATTAATCCATGGGAAATGGTGAAAATATTGAAAAAAGGTAGAAAAAAGGATCCTACACCTGTTGAAATCCTTCTTTAAAATCTGTTCAGTTGTTTTCTCCCAGTGGGAAAGAAACTGGGTCGAGAGATGTGCATATGTGTGGCAGATGATGTTATCAGCAGGTATCTGTGATAAATAATTAGTGTTTTTCTAGAAATATTTCTTACCCTAAACACCTGTTGTTTTACTAGTTTGTTCTTGTCTATATACAATCGAGCATCAGACTCGCAAAAATCCACAAATGTTAGTTTGTCTTCCACTTACCGGAGGATTTAATCAGAGTCTGTCAGGATCCCAACACTGATTGTCTCATGTGAATTTCTTTCCTCTGCGTCCTCTCAGATCTATTTCTGTCGCCGCGTTGTCTTTGTATTGTCACGTCACCTCTTCGTGTCAGGTTTTGCAGGGTTTTTAAATTGGAGCTGTGCAATCAGCTACTCTGTGAACCAACAGCAGACAAACATACGCGACATTCCTCTGTCGACCCCTTTCAGTTTCTGCAGAAACAGGATCAGAATCAGATTCATTTGCCATGTATGAGTCCAGATACTAGGAATCTGACTCCAGTGAAGTTAAGCTCAGTGTACTTTTACAAACAGACGTACAATTAACAACAGACTACCTGGACACTGGCAAAATAAACGTGACCACTATGTCCAATGGAGATAAACTTTACAAGACAGGAGTGCAAGGGGAAGCAAAATGTGCAACAAGAAACTTTTAACTGCTAAACATGTCCACTACAGCAAGAGTGATATTTAAAGTTCCATGAGTTATATTCTGAATCCTGTTGCAATCAGACGAGCCAAAAACAAGCACTTTGGGAAAAGCTGAACAATCGTGATGTGTCAAAATGGAGAAGCTCATCCTTTAAATGTAATTACTTGGTTAGGGCTCTTACGGTGCACAAGTAAACACAAAATGCCATTTAGAAACCGTTTCAGCGGCTCAGTGCGTCCTCACTCAGACTCCAGCGGAATTAGTCATTTGAGCACAATGCGTTACTCCGTCATGCAAGACAATGCCAACCCCCATGAAGTATTCAAATTTTGTTTTTATATACTGTCACATTCATAAACCTCAAACCTGAGCTTCAGTCGGGCACAGGCTTCTTAAAACGGAAATGAAGGGCTCAAAGGTGGAAAGCGCCTCAAAAGCTAAAAACAAAAAGGGCAATAAAACAAGCATAAATCACCCGTGCCCTTTGGCTTTCAAAATTTAATTTGTGTAAAGCATTTGCATGTCGTGGTGACTGGCAGGTTGAATGTTCTTTCACTCGCCGGTTCATAATGTGGGCACGTTTAAAGTATAGCAGGTTATGTAGCAGATTATACATATAGCAGTTTTGTTGTGTAGCTAAATGCCACCAGCGCCACCTCTCACATCACCTCTTCTTTGCTCTTCTCCTTGTCTCCTGTGCTCCTACTCGTGTATGAACACGGCTCTGAGGGCGCACTGAAGATCACATCTGAAAGCGAAGCCACCGCTGCACACGCTATCGGACGGCTCCATGTGTGTGGAGATGTGGCATTTGAAAGAAGATGAGCTTGCATGTTTTAAAAAAAAAAAAATGGGGAGACAGGGTTGGAAGGGGGTTGCAGCGGAGCGACAAAGGTACGCCAGCGTGCCGTGTGCCAACAAAGTGCCTGCTGCCTTGTGCGGGGAGGGAGATGCGACCTGTCAGAGAGTGAGGGGGCTGGCTGAATGACTTCACATCACCCTTTCAGCTCCAGCAACTTCCCATTTATATTGTAATGCAAATCCATGGCCTGTCCCAGATGGTGCTTTTCCAGCATCGTGGGTGCATAGAAATATGATTATTTATCCCAAGCACTTCTCAAGTCTTTAATGCACCCTCCTCCGTCTGCTTCCATCGCCTCCTTCTACTGGCAGCAGTTTAAAGTCTGTGCAGTCTGATGTGTGTCTCCCTAATGGTGAAGGAGGAAAAGAACCAGATGATAAATTTGGGGAGAATTTGACAAGGGAGTACCTAAGAGATTACAGAAAAGCAAGAGAGAAACAAACCTAAGTGCATGAATCAAGAGCATCTTGGCTGAGCATTAGGCTAAGAGGCGTACGCAGTAATTCTCAGGACTCAAAAGTGCCTTTAATCACCTTTGCTGTGGGCAAAATATTCCTGAGTATGATCTTCCTAAAAGCATTTTTACCCTGAGTAAACTCAACCTTCTCTGCTTGAGTGGGACACAGATTTTCTCGTTTGTTTGTTGAGTGCATCAAACAACTCAGATTTTGTATAATGTGGATATATCAAATATGTGCTGTACAGATTGCACTGAATGAAACTGTAATGACTGAGTTGAAAATGACTGCAGATATTAAAATGTGTTAATTCTGGAGCCGTTTAAAAGATGTGACCAACAATAGATAATTGAACTTCAAAGCAAATGATATCACACTGAGGTGAGAGTTGTGAAAACGCTGCCTGGAGATACTTCTCATCCCATGTAGAATCATTTACAAGTCCGTTTTCAGACTGCTTTTTAATGTGACAGCACTTTGTAGTCACTGCTGATGGGATCATCTGAGCAGGGTTATGTGTGATAGCATAAACAGCGTAGCTGCAGGTTTCTGAGTGTGAAACAGGCAAATCCTGAGGGGCTGTGAGCGTGGTAATCAGCTGTGGACTATAAGTCGCTCTGTTATACTGTCAGCGTTTCTATACTTTCATCATAACACCTTCAGCAGAACTGTCGCTGGCTTCAGAAGCATTTAGGTATCGCTTGACACCTCCCACACAAAGTAATTAAATCACAATCTTGTGTCAAATCATCTCCCCCCCAACCCCTGTCACATCATTATCTTGTACAGTACGTCCTGACATGTACTTTTTATTTCGAACTGAGGTGTGGAGGAGAATCATTGAATTATGAGGATGAGTTGAAAATGATCATTTATCTGCAGTGAAACCAACTGTCAAGGTTTGTTGTAGCTTTTCATTTTGGAAAGTCAGAATTATCTGCAGTAGAATTCAAGAGTGGAATAAACTTGTGTTAAAGGGTCAGTTCAACCAAGTCTTTGAGTTGTTTGGCCATGCAGATAGTTTGGGTTTTGTCCACTGAGTAGGGTTGTGTGGTGAGGCTGATATATCTTACGTCACGCAGATTTATTCCAGGAGTGGGCAGAGCATCTACCAGAGGTTGTTTAAAATGATCTTGACTGCTAACCCTAACATTAAATTAACAAATTTAAGGAGCCCTAACTCTAACCCTACTTAAAAATAGAATTTGTATTTGTACCTAATTAAAACAAGACTTTTTAAAAGCTGTGATTGTTAATGACCCTGGTGGAGATTTCTAATGGGAGCTTTGAATGTGGAAAAATGCAATATTTTCCTTTAATAACTGAAGATAGTGTTGATGATGGGAACAGGGTGTAAATGTGTGATGAAGCTCACTGGGTCATATTGGACATATTTAAAAGATGACCAGGTGAAAATACATTTTTGTTTCTACAAAATATTTAATTATAGTGACAGGGCAAGTGAAACATTGAGGGTGAGGATAAATGTTGAATCTTGAACACCTCGTGTTTTTAGCCTCATGTATGGAAAGTCCTGTTGACACTGCACAGAGTGGATTATCTGCTCCTATCTCCTGTTTGCTATTTGTTTACATCCCTAACTTTTCTGAATTTTGCTGGTGAAACTTCTGATCCCAAAGTGATGGAGGTGAGCAGAACTTTGGTTTTGAAACTAAACATCTGTTTGAAAATATCTCAACAACAAAAGCTGTCCTGGTAAATCGAGGTAATCCACAAACACCTGTCGACAGCTTTCTTTGCACCGTATGAAAACATTGCAGAGATATGTACTTTACTTCCCTGGTTCCTAACAGTCCAAGGAATATAAAGCATTGCATTTACTGGATTAAAGTATTTTTAACTGGTGCAATGAATAAGTCAATCCACCATTAACACTTTGTTATTCATGCAGAGTTTCTGTATATCCATACGCAGCTGGCTCATTTCAATAAAACATATGCCTTTATTTTACTCATAGAGCACATTTAAGGCAAATTAGAGGCAAAACAACTTAACAAATGGAAATGGCTTCATGGAGCTTTCCCCTGTAATTGCTCCGCTCAGTCAAGCTTTCATTAGGAAACGTTGGCTATTCTGTACTTTTTACTCAAAACAGAACAAACTCTCCCCTCGAACTTTATCACCATTTTGTGTCGTTATTTAATTTCATGGCGTGAATGCTGTCATTTCGGTCAATCGCTAGTTAAACTTTTTTATTTCCCCTGGATTTGCAGCTGAAGCCGAACAGTGAGCGCATTCAGGGATTTCATTGACCTCAAGTGGACCTGCAATCACAGATCAATGCAAACAAGGTTCAGCTGCACCACAAAATGTCTCCATGTTCCCAAATACATGAAGAAAAACCCGACGCTCCCAATGACCGTGTTGAACCGTTTCATCGCTTCTCAAAGAAAAATCAAATCCATTTCACAAACCTGACCTGACAATACAAATCGCTGAATGAAACAGTGGAACCTTTCAGCTGAAATCACAACTTCTCCTGCAGATTAGGCTTTTTTTTCTCTCTTTCTAACAAAATTGCTTGGTTTCCACAAAAGATTTGTTAAATCAATGATCCGGCCATCAGCAGATTATTATGTTAGTCATGTCTGCCCTGTTTTCATCCCACATCACTCTCCAAACACTTTACCTGCCCGCACAAAGAGCAGTAGTTGGCCATGAGCCTGGATGGTCCCAAAAGTTTCCCTGTTGTTCACCATCTGCATTCAAGGCAAAACCAAGCTATAGCCATTGTCATGAAGGGAATCCTGAGAAGGGACTGGGAATTTAAAGCTGCGGCTGGTTCATTCAGAAAGGAAGACAGTGGAATAAAATTTGTGTAAAGTTAAGTCCTGCCCACCTACGTCTGTCAAGCTTTCAGCACATTTTACAATCATTAAATTTTCCATTTGAAATGTGCAGTAGTTTTGTTTTTCTCGACTTCGATTTCACAGAGAAGTAAACAACAGCAGACTTCTCATATACTGACGACCACAGGGGATTTAGTGCCGGTTACAGATTTTATCACTTGACGCTTAAACTCATGGAACCTCACAGCTGAGTCCCAATTCAGGGGGTCGCATCCTTTGAAGGCTGGATTTGAAGTACTTTGAAGTCAGCAGTGCGACTAGGCTGTACAATTCTGAAGCCTCCTTCAAACGCAGCTAAACAAATTGTCCTTCCATTCCTGAGCAACAAAGGATCTAAAGTGGATCCTTCTCGGGGCCAACTTATCTCAGGATTCATTGCAGAAGCAAATGGGTGAAACTACGGGTGGCTGAGCTGCGGTAAGTGTAACAATGAAATGGTATGGGGAGGATGAGGTGGTGACGCAAATGGGAAATCATCCGTAGACCATCGTAGGCCAAGTAGACCCCAACCTCTGGAGGATGCAGCCCATGAAGTACAGCTCATGCACGGTTGGACACTCCATTTCTAGCCTTTCTGATTGGTCAGAGCCTTTGATTTTTATATTTTCACAGTATGGATCATTCAACCAGATACGATGTTGGTGCTCACATTGAGTTTAAGAATGGAAACCCTGCTCAGGTTTGTCAATTGACAGTTCCAATATTTCTATTCACCCAAGTTTATTCACAGAAGACAACCAAGTGTTGAATAGAATGAGGTAGAGCCAATTTTACTAACTGCAATTCTACAAACAATGGATAGTAAGAAGAAGAAGAGTTAGGAAGATACAGATAATAATCTATCTTTCCTGAAAGATTTTCAGTCTTGTAAAAGATTGCTCCTGTAATATTATTTAAAAAAAAGGTTCAGCACAGTTTATATTGGACATTTTGACAGCAGTCATGTGGGAAATTGGACCGGGGACCTGCTTAAACTGACAGCTGACCAAATGTCCCCGTGTGCCAGAAGTCCAACCAATCATTCCAAGAACCAGATCGTTGATCATTCAGACAATTAAGCAGTGGTGACCCATTTCAGACTGGATGTCTCATGCCAAGCAAGCTGACATAAATTTAGCCTCGTTCTAATTTTAGTCAGGGGTCACTGGTTTGAGGCTAAAACTGGGCAGAATCTGTGCACTGTCTGTCCCACTTTAAATATGCATGATGGGTATAATACTAAAAGATTGAGGCTGCAGTATCTTTACCGGCTGATGTGACGGAACTGTTATAACTGTTATAACCTTTGGATGGTTTAAAAGCGTAATATAAAACAAAATACCTAAATCTTTCATGATTATATTGTCAAACAATGTTCTTCACTGACAGGAGAGCAAAGGCTGAGGAATAACCGAGGCGTTAACGCAGCTTTGGCTCAAATTAGTTTCAAAAAAATAAAATAAAATAGCAAACAAGCTGTTATTGTCACTATAAATACTTATATATACACACTTTGGTTTCCATGCAGTGAATGCCACCGTCCTAAACAGTTATTTCGCTACTATAACTGCTGGTATGCCTTTAACCTTTAGAAAACAACACTTGAGCTGTTTTCACACCTGCAGTGATTTCCTCCATAATTTATCTGTTAGAGCACAAATCTCCAAGCCAGCTGCTGAGGAACTTTTCTGGAGTTTTCTGTTACAACTCCAAATGAGCCCATGCATGAGAACACAGCAGGAGATTATCCAGAGGGTCGTGTTGAGGGCGTTTTTCTAACACGCAACGGACGCACAACTAAAAAAGAAAAAGGTGTCCTGCACGTAGAAGACGTTGATGAAGACGAGGAAAGACGATGCGATTTTGGGAGCTTTTGGTGACGAGAGCCGACGCCGGTGTTTGATTTGCCACAAACAAAACACATGATGTCCGCAGCAGAATCTATAAGTTTCGTCCAGACAAACAAAATCATCAAAAACAGCTTAATTAGCTACTTAGCTGTGCATGCTACGATTTGCAGCCTGTCACAAGCACATTGTTTATTTCATCCCTTTCACTTTTTGTTTTTAGAAAGATGATTGAGAAAAAAGGTCCCACCCTCCAAACTCTCACAACCGCTCCCTGCACGCCACTCCAACATGCTGAAAGCTGGACAGGCCTATAGCTGTCATTGTTTAACTGTGAATGGACAATCGCTGTTCGGGGTCAACTAAAAGTTATTCAAGAGCTATTGAATTACCCCCATTAATCTCCACACATGAAGGAATAGTTAGAGATACTCTATGAAAGCAGTGATGACGGATTGACTCTGAAGTTGGCGATAAAATAATAATCAAAAAAAACAAAACACCTGCAGCTTTTGACCTCAGCTGTCTGTTTATTCTCAGAGAGCTGATCAACAACAAACCCCACCAAGCAAAGAGAAATCCCTGTGTTCACTCAGCAGCAGGGAAGTGCAGCATCACCATCTACGGGCCGGCGCTGCAACAGCACGCCGCTCCCGAGCTGCAAAACGACAGCTGCCTTTTTACACAGTGCCTTCTTCGCCCTGTAGACACACACTGTGCCCACAAACACCACTTTCAGAATCAATTACTCACACACCACAGGTCACGGAACAGTTCATTACTGTTCAATTACCAGCGAATGTTCAATAGCGAGCCCATTACAGGGGAAAAGCTTCAACCTCGGTGCCAAGACAACAGGAGAACAAGTATGGCATTTTAATGATACTATTAAAGATGAGAGATAGATGAGTACAAACAGATAAATTAAAGCTGATTATATTGAGCTGGATGGAAGCAGGCACATTCTGACGTCGGTGTAACCAATGATGAAGCCGGCCTCTAATTGTATCGATCGGCTGTGCCCCATTACGCCGACTTATCATTTATCTCACTGAGATCCACAATGTCGTTATTATCCCCGTGAATGCATTTTACCAGCGCCGTGTTTTTAAAAACTTCTGAATAAATGGAGGAGCTGTGTGGATTTCTCCACTGATTCACACAGGTAGTTGCAATTCGCTGTTGGAGTCTCTCTGCTACAGCTAATTAAAATCACACTCGACTCACCTTTTCACATCTTTCTCACAGTCAATTATTCCAGCAGAACGCAGCCCTGCTCAAGAGAAAGTTAACTTTTTTGCTTCTTCACCCTTTGGTTTTGAATGTTTTTCTTCGTTTCTCAACTTTCTGTCGGTTTCTTTCTTCGTTCCTCCGATCGCCCAGATTCCACAGTGAGGCCTCCCAAGTTGGAAACCACAGCAAGTGCTTCAGGTTTCATCAGATGAAATTTGACAAGGTGGCGACTAAATACATGAAAGGAAGGACCGCAATGACAGAAACATCACGTCCCACTCATTTGATGAGAGAACACATGCAAATCTCGCCGAAATTTTGCCACAACAAAAAAGCCTTTCGAAGATTTTTACTTGGCAACACGTTGTAAGTTATTTTAAGTTTTGCCAACAACACATCGACTGTATCTGCTTCTTTTCCATTTTCTCCCAAAGGCATTTTTAAAAAAGAAAAACCTTGTGTATAATGTGACTATGACACGATGTAATCTACAGCAAAATGTGTATTTAACTGAGGCCAGATAGTGTAGGATACTTACCTCTTAACTTATTTAATGTGAAGAATTGAAAATGTTGGGAACCACTTTATGAACTTGCTGTCAGATAAATGCAGTGGAGTAAAAACCACAATATTTCCCTCTGAAACCTTGTGGAGGATGAAGTAGCAGAATATTGAAATATGAATCTGCCTCATACGTCAGGTGTGAACAAAGATGATAAATCATCTGTCTAATGTCGGTTTTCTGCTTTTCTATCATAAATGAAGACAAAGGATTCACTCCCATTATGAATGAATCTCTTCAATCTTTTGTTGAATTTGACTCAATGAGCCCAAATATTAAAGAGTCACTAAAACCTCGGGCTGCATTTAACACTGACTTATAATCAGTTCTCTGATAAAACAGTATTCATTCAACATTGAGACAGTCAGATTTCGAAAGTGCACAAGACTTTAAAAAGGGTCAGTTTATCTGAAACACAGACAGACAGTGAGAGACCAATTTGAGTTTTTCTTTTGATTTAAGTCATTTAATATTAATGGTGAAATAGTAAATAAACTGATGAACATGTTCCTTCATTACAATGAATATTTAGTTTATTGTGAGTCAGTCGCACATTAAGCATCAACTGAACCTGCTGTTGTGAATTATTTATTTATTTATAATAGGGACAGTGTCAATAATAAACAAACAAACAATTAGCTGTATTGGCTCATTTTCATCTGTTGTCCCTTGCCATCTATCAACATCCAATACAAAGAAGCAAATAAGCCAAATGTGCATTAATCCATTGCTTAAAACATAGCCACACTCTAACCAAGGACTCACCCGTGAGCGTTGGTTTAACTCTTGGCGGTGGGCGTGCCTAATGCTCGATGCTGGTGTGGTCGTCATAATGATGATGACAGCCGATCACATCTTTTTTGCAGCTAAACAGAACCCAAGCAAGTGCAGCCAGCTGACGACATTGATCCTCGGCTTTTGTTTTTCTTCTAAACTCACGATTGATCCTGCAGGTTTCTGTGAGACCCCAAATCTCTGGAATCACCTCTGTGAAATTGTTTCCCTACAAACACCAAGTGTGTGGTCTTACGTTCTGGTCAAATCGTCTCGTGTGTGTGTTCTTATGATTATAAACCAACACTAATTAACCATAAGTTTCATGACATGTTGTTTCTTTCCTCCCAGGATGTGGAAAAATCGAAATTGTCACTTGTTCATTCATGTGAAGATGCTTTTCGTCTGACAGCTGCCATTAGCTGCTGTTGTTGCAGGGTAGAGGAGGGTGACAGATCGAGATCCAGATAATACTGTTATCAGAGCGATTAATGCCGTCATTATGTAAACATGACAATGGCTTTTATTTGCCACTGCGGAAATAATTCAACCTGGTTCATTCGTTTGAAGCGCGCTCATCAAGAGAGTTTGCATCAAAGAGTAAAAAAAAAATAAAGCGTGTGAAGAGAATCACATTTTAGTGAAATGGTTAAAAACAACAATAACATGAATACATTATCGGGCCCAGAGCCATAAATCAAGCAGAAGACAATGAAAGTGTCAAAAATGTTGAATTGTTTCAGAGAACACTGCATGTTTGATCAGGGCTTGGAATCTTCCATAAAAGCACATTTCCTTCTTCAAATGCTCCCTGCAGAGTGTGGTTCACAGAGAGAGAGAGAGAGGGAGAGAGAGGGAGAGAGAGAGAGAGAGAGAGAAAGTTGGCCAGCAAGTCCTGGCTCCCCCCGGCATCTTTTCCAGCCCACAGCCAAGATGGCCATATTGTGTCTCTAAACAAATCGAACGCTTGGCACTGTGACAGCTCGGCCTCTGTTGGTGCTCAGATGCAGCGAGTCAGCAGGACTGTGCTCCCTCGCTCCCCAGGTCACTGCGTGCGGCAGCCAGCGGGGGAGCCTCGGTCACGTTTCCTCTTGCTGCCGGACGGCGACTGTGTCATTAGTCTTCTTTGGCTGCGAGTTGAGAAAAATAAAACATGAAGCATTGATTACTCTGTGTGAAGCTAAACGCAGTCCGTCTTCTGCCCTTTCCACTTCATTACGCTATATTGTGACTAAAGACTCCTGCTGAGGTGGAGACTGGGCCTTATTTATTTAATTTAAACATTTATCCTCAAGGCTAAAGATAATTCATCTCCCTCTGGAGAGTCACAACACACACACACACACCTTGTTTTCTATATACACACACACACACACAATATGATGACTTACACTTTCCAAACTCATTTTTTAAATGGTTAAGCATTTTTTTAGACCTTTTTGCTGACGGAGACATTTTGATCAATAAAAATATAGTAACGAGAAAGGAGAAATAAATCGAAATAATAGCACATTCTCAAGCAATCGAGGAAGCCCGGTGATGAATATTAAAACTGCAACTGGAACATTATTTTTTTATCATTGATTAATGTGCTGACTATTCCCCTGATTGATTGTATGTTCTCTAAAAACATTTCAAAAGGTTGATTTACAGAGAGAGAGAGAGAGAAAGAGTGTTTAAACAATGTGGTTTGGGCTCAAATATAAAACCTTTGTTGTCATTGTACATATTCTGTATTTCTTTTATTCTATTGACATTTCTATTTTTATTCTCTTGTCTACCTCTTACTGACTTGTTTGCTTCTGTAACAGGTAAATCTCCCTGGTGTGGGATCAATAAAGCTTCACCTCACATCACCTTAGCTGACAATGATAAATACAGGGTGGAGGTTGGGAAACAAGTGAATGATTCAAATCAGAGGTTTTGTTAACTTGTTGACTTTATAATAAAATCATTTGCTAAAACGACCTTTCAAATATTCCCATGTTGCCTCATGTTGTGTTTTCGTCAGAGATTGTTTGCTATTTACCAGGATTACGCAAAAACTGAAAATATTACCACAATACTTGGTGGAGGGATATGATACGAGTCAGGAAAGAACCCAGTAAGTTAAAGACATTTATGAGATCCAGGATTCCACATTTTCATTGACTTCTCAGAGAGTTAATTCATTGATCCTGACGTATTTAGGGGACAGCAGTAGTACTCTACTGAGTGCCAAAGTTGAAATGGAAAATGTTCGCTTTGCTGTTAACGCATTGTCAGAGGGGGGTTTCCAATATTTAGTTTATCACTTTGCTTGATAAAAACACTAAAAAGTGCTGTAGATATAAAATAATCCAGTCAGAAGCTGCAAACTCCATAATGACAGTAGACAAGAGTTGCTGTTTTTATGCTCACTCGGCATATATCCACTAGTGAATAATACAATCTTACAGATTCATAAGGGTAGCATATAAAGAAACTCACACACATATATATATATATGTATACACAAACACTGTATTTCCACATAAGGCTGTAATCTGTACACTCCAGAAACCGTTTTTGCGTGGGAAACAGAAATGGCTCCTCTCTCTCTCTGGGGCGATATATGTCTATTTTTTACGACCGCACTGTAAAAGAAACGTCTTTGTGACACACACTCACACAGAAAAACCACAGACACACACCACATACATACTGTATCTACACAAAAGGCACGAAGACAAAGCCTTGACAGCCTCAGACGCACACATCTATTACCGACTTCCCAATAATAGCCTTTTACGGGCATATAAAGGGTATTAGTGTAAGAGCTGTAAAACCTGTCACACCTTCAGTTGTGTGTGTACGACAGTCAAACTTTGGGGGGAGGGGGGGGGACATGTCTGACGGGAGATAAAAGGATCGATAGAGGACGGAGAGAAAGTGAAAAAGGAGCGAGATTAGCCACAGAGTGCTGTGTACTCGCTGGGATGCAAGCAGCAGGCTAATTGCTCGGAGACCAACAGAGCTGGACGAGGAGCGGCAGCAGCTCTGATCGACTGTTAGAAGTTCTGGTGATATGTGTGTGTGGTGGTGGGGGGGGGGGGGGGTTACATATGTGGCCCACGGGGATGAGCTGGTTGATAAGATAACCAGCAGATATTCACAGTGGAAGCTGCAACTCGATCCTTTAACGTAGAAATGAGCAGTGTGAAATTACACTGCATGAAAGTCCTGCAATCTGGAATCTCACTCGAGCTAAAAGTACCTGGAGCTGGTTTCATTAATATCTTTAAATGTAAATGTATCAGATGTGTGATGTGAAAGGTGTTGGTTTTTAATCCACAGTGACTTATCACTCACAGCTCTACAGAGGTTTTCTGTTTGGTTTCCTCTCACCGCTTTCATCACTCTTTTTTCTGTAAGCTATAATTGTTAGCATGTAATCAAAATTGCAATTTGATTTGTTTTACTCGCAGTTCATTCCTATTTCTGTTTTCTCTGACAGTTGTGTTAGATTTAAAAGTAGTGGAAAAGAAAAAGAGGTGCCATTTAAAGTAGCTACAATGTTGTGAAAGAATGTAATGTTCATTTTGACTTTATTCTGCTACAAAATCAACATACCTGTATGTGACTTAGAGAGTAATAGTATCACGCTATTAAAATACTATAAGTATATATCCTGCAAGAACTATTGACAACAAAATTAAGTAAAAGTAAGCTACTCTATGCAAAACTACGTTTAGAAGTTTACATTTATATATTATACATTTGCAATATCAATTCTGATGCATCAACATGTAATATAGTAGTATGTAGTATAATGTACAATATTGCTCTGTGAAATTGTGAAGTACTGTAGTACTACAGTAAATATACTGTCTACCTGTGGTATCTGGTAACTGTTTGACAGCAATGACGAACATATCATATTGAATCAGTGATTATACAGATGATTCTCTGTAAATTGATTTAATATCAAAGGGAAGCAGAAATTGAGAATTTGTTAACCACCGAGCAGCAGACAAACAATAACAATAATTTGCGCTGCCACAATGAGCGATGAGCATTATATCTAATTCCATTTCACACACACACACACACACACCAGTCAGATCAGTGGCAGCTCGTCTTCATTTAAAATCATTAATGACTTTCCTGCAGAGAATTCAGCAAAGTGTGTGTGTGTGTGTGTGAGAGAGAGACGGTGTCAAATTCATTTGCTCTCATCTCAGTTTGAAGTAAGTGTTTAATTATTGTGTTCTTTGAGCGGAGCCACATCGTGCTCCGTCAACATTTGCGGTGAAATGAACAATGGAAGATTTAGCATATGAAAATCTCATATTGGGATCGGGGCCTCGTCTAGATCTTCATCATCGCTTATCTCCATCCGATACTCAGATCAGTCGTGTCAGGAGTAAAGAGGGGGGGGGACGTATTGATGGCACACAAGCTACAGCTGGACAAACACACATACATGTATCGAGAGTCATGTTCGATGTCAAGACCAAACCTGAAACTGAGAAGCTCTCTCACCTCGCTGTCCTGCCAGTGCTGCATCATGAACAATACGAAGGAGAAAATCACTGTTGCACGTTCGCAAGATGTTAAAAAGAAACGATGGGTACACAAACGTTCATGGCTATTTATGCACCAACACAATTTGAATGCACCTTGTAAGTCTGTGTACTTGAATTATAGGGTGAGGAGAGGAGAGGAAGCCTTTAGACTGGGATTCACTGTTTACTGAATGAAATGTTCCATCCATCCTACTTAACTGCCAGCTTGACGCAGGGGTCATCATATGGAGACAAACAACCATTCAGACTCACATTCACACTCAAGGATAATTTGTAGTTTTCAATTAACCTAACCCCAGTCTGCGTGTCTTTGGGAGGAACCTGGAGTACACAGAAAACCAACACAAACACTGGGAGAACATGCAAACAGAAAGACGCCGGTCAAACTGGGATTTGAACAGGTAACCTTCTCGCTGTGAGGCGACATCAGTCCATCGTGCTGCCCTGTCTCCACGTTATTCTGCAAGGAAATATTTGATTTGGATTTTCTGTTTAATCAATGTGAAAACTGGCAGACATTTTACATTAGAGGAAATATGCAACGATAATGAAGAGAATTTAGCAACGAGACGACAAGAGCAGACAACGAAGATGCATTGAGAGCGTTTGCAAACAAAATCAGCGTCTGCTTCATTCTCGTTTGTTTGCACCGATGATGAATTCATGTGTTTCTGTGCTGCAGTCATCAAAGATCTACTCAAGGGACTAATGCAAGAATCTTAACCTTCTGTAGTCCCAGTAGTTTCTCGTAGTTTTTCCCTCCTTTTACATTTTCACACACTGTGGGCTTGTTTTATTTAAAGTCCTACACTTCTGTGGAAACAGCAGGATCATGACTAGAAAGAGCATTTGACAATTTAAATAGACACGAGTCTGTGAGATCCACTTCATGGGATCCATCATCCACTTCACTTTTACAGGAGACAAAAATAAAAGTTGTATTAACGAGACTGGAGATGAATAACAGGAAACATGAGGTCACTGCAACAGACAATATTTTCACAGGCAAGATGAAGTTGCAGCGAGCGTCGGAGGACTGTAATGAACTCTCCACAGACTACCAGCACCACCGCCCATTTTGATTAGTCTCCATTTGATAATCCCTTTCAAAACCATTTGAGCAGGAGACGTAGCACCGCACTTTGAACCTTATGTCCTTGGGCACATAAAAATCCTCACAAAACCTAAAAACTGTTTGGGCAGATAATAACACGGCAACACAAGATGAAGGGATTCTTCTGTCGCCGGGGGAAATTTTTCTTGGGCTTATGTTATACTGATGTATAAAGAAATCCACTTCAACCAAGGTGAATTCCACCATTTGGATTGAATAGAAAAAAGCCTGCGATGATAACACGCTGTCGAGTACAAAAAGAAAGAAATAATTAGCAGCATGATTATACTCTAAGTTTTTTGAAACTCATCCTTTTTCAAAACCCAAACCTCTCATTCAAGGACGTGGTAATGAGACCAGCATGTGGCCAATCCACCATTTATCATGATGCACCGTGCAAAGTACTTCTGTAACTATTTTAGCCTCTGTGCTATTAAAAGCTGCCATAATCCATCAATTGAAAACTAACTCCGTCTGGATTTTGTGCCAATTTGTTGTTTGTACCCGTCAAGCAGTTCATTTAATAATTAGTTCCTGGAAAATTCATATTCCAATCGATGTATTTAGTAGAAACAATGCAGCATAATTTGCATTAGAAATGATAGCTACAAATGTTGTTTTGACAGATATCGATTGTCTAATGAAATAATGGCAACGAGGCCAGTTAATGAGAAAAGTGTCTATGGATCATTTAAGTGCAGAGGCGCACTGAGAGAAATAGTCGGAACTATTTTTGTATTTTCCTTGAACTCGAACATTTAAAAATCAGAGACACACGACCTTTGAGAGGATGTGAATCTTCTGTCTCAGACCAGTAAGATGACATTTCAGTTTCTCGGTGCATCATGTCACAGGGATTAATAAATAAGGCACTGATCCGTCTCAGATCACATTCTGGTCATGTGAACACACTGTTCTTCTCTGGTGCTGTTGAATGTGAGGATTCACATTGTAAGCACTTCTTGTTTGCTATTTAAAAAGCCTGTAGTAGCCTGTAGTAATACATTCAACTCACTTCACAGGATATGATTCAACAGTATGTTTGGAAATATTGATGTTTGGTCCCAGTTTTACTTTGTAGAATCTTCTGATGCAACCATCACTTTGGACAGATTGAATTCTGATCTGGATCAAGATTCTGAGGAGGGAGGAGACTCATGCGATGCACATTGTAAAGCCCCTTGAGGAAAAGGTGGGATTTGTGGTACTGCTTTGTAAATAAACATGACTTTATTAGTATTTACTTTATTCTGCATTTGTGAACTAGTTTGATAATGACCTGGATCAAGAGGAACCTGACACCACGAGGTTAAGACGTGTATACAGTAGATCCATAATTTATAAATATAAATTGCAGTTGTTGACATATTTCATATTTTATTTTCAAAGTGAAATATACAAACCCAGATGAACCTCACTGATTTACACCATATTTAGCAATAGTTTGCCATTCTATAATTAATAATATATAATATGATAATTATCAAACTGGACACAACAACATTCCTCTGTCAGTCATTGTACAAAAAGAGAAGTAGAAAGATACATCCTGTATTATAGAAGATATTTTCCTGTCTCTGTATTTTCTTCTGTTATACAATATATCACATTTTCTCTTTTAAACAATATCTAACCTCTATACGGGATTTCATGTATTTCTGTGAACTGAACTCAGCTGTTTTCTGTATAAATCAGAAAATAGCAGTTCAGTAAATGTTGTAATTTTGTCCATCATGTCTGAAATGAATCAAAGTTAAAACAGTTGATCACAGGGTCGAACAGGGGCCGGCTCACTACCGCCACGTGGACATGTGCTGCCATCAAGTGGCTAAATCTCTCACATAGCTCTGTGTGACTGTCTGAACATCCCCGAGGCCTTCGACACTGCAGAGGGCCCCCTCGTCAAAGGTATTGCATCACACTTCCCTTTTCTCCCCGTCATAAGATCACAGTGACGAGAACAAGCTGACTCGTTGAAACACAGGAAGGTTAAAAACCAGAGCATGTGCCGTGACGGTGTGAGGAAGTGGGTAAACGTTCCTCTCCTTTACCCCCGAGCAGCCAGGGCAGATGGGATTTCATAACCAATCACCGTTTCAGCTTCTATCGGCCAATCACTTTTACATTTATATGGAAAGTAGTCGCCTCCTCCCGCAGATTAACAGATGGCTTGAGATGGAAGCTCGGGGGACACTTACTGTACAGACTTCATGGTTTCTGCTCCAGACAGAGAACAGCTTTTTAAAGATGGCTGCAGGAGGAACTGTGCAGATGTTGCGACACATGATCTCATTGTATCTGATGACAGTTGAGATGTGGTGTTTAATGACTTGAAATATTGGCTCCTGAGAAAAGTGGAATTTTTCTTCTTGCTGTGGTTTAAGGCCTTTTTACCATTTACTGCATATCTCAAACAGACAGTCATACCTGGGAGAGTTACTTTGTTTAGCTCAGGACACACACATACTTATACACACCCACATATATGCATATACTATAGCAGATAGTTGTTAGAAAAGTGTGTTTTATACAGTCATCATATAATTTAGTAACCACAGGTTTAGTGGAGTGTAAAGGAGAATATTTGCCTCTGAAGACATACAATAGCATGAAATGAAAAATAAGTAAAAGAACAAAACTAGAGTAAATTTATTCAGTTCCATCCCATCACTGTTATTTTCCAAATATGCTTTCATTTGATAACTTGCAGAACAGACTTTTGGTTCAATTTGATAAATGATCAACTTTATTACACACACACACACACACACACACACACACACACACACACACACACACTTAATTATTTTATAACATGTGTAAATTTAATTTCAATTACTAAAAAAACCTTTTTCAACCCATTTTTTAATTAAAAAAAAATGTATTTGTAAACAACCTGAAAATAACCAATAACCAATGCGTACTGGGTTTATTAAGTCAGTTAGTCTCCGTGTATATGAAGTTTCCTGTACCACTTATATTGTGTAACATGTACTGCAATAAAAAGAAGGAAGGAAGTAGACTTGAGTAATTTTTTTATTAAGAAACAGAACCGGGGAAGACGATGGGTCACAAAAGCTACAAAAAACCGCCTCACACAAATGTGAGTTAATTTCTTACACATCCGAATGAAATAAATACACTCACACATTCAAAAGGTCATGTCCTTTGGTTTAACAGAACAATAAGACTTGCATCGAATCTCACTACAAACCAAGTCGACAAAGGAAAAAAGAAACACTTCCCTAGAAAACGGCAACTTCTCCGGGAGTGTGGGAAGCTCATTCACAACCCTGCTACATACAAGTTGTGCGCTACATCCAGTAAATCTGACTCAGTCATTAAACAAAGCGTAATCTGTTTACAGTGATGAGTGATGCACTGAAAGGTTATTCTATCCCACCCCCCCCCAGTGATAAGACAGAAGACGACTCAATAAATTCACTGAGCTAAGACGCCACATCTCCTGTGGTTTGTTAAAGTTCTTTAAGGCTTTTTAATTAAAAAAAAAGTATAAGGACATCCTGTAGCTGTGGTGTGAAAATGTTTTAGAGGAGCAGAGACCACTTACCTTCACTGAACAGTTGTAAATGAGCACTATGTCCAAAATACTGCTGCTAAAAGCCCAAACTTATACATCTTCACATGGCACTCATGCAGCCACACTGTGTGCTGTACATTCATTTTGAGCATGCACTGCACTTTGGCTTACATGCGAGGAAAACTGCAGAACCACTAACAGAACTAATGGCATGGTAAAAGATAATCTGTCAAATATAGCCACAACAGAAGTTATTCAAGTTGACAGAATCATTGTGTTTTCACATGCACAAAAGAGGTAACACAAAGTACAGAGTCATCCAAAATACTGTTTACACTCAGTGCAAATGCTTTCCTTCACTGTGGTGCTCATCACACCGACCTTCTCCTTGAGCGGGGGAACTCCCGGAAGCTGTGCCCGGGTGAGAGCGTGCTTCCTGGGGAGGAGAGTCCATTGTTGTCCCTGGAACCCGGCGAGCAGCCCTGGATCTTGTAGGACACTGAGTTGTAATAAACAGAATTGATATGGCAGCTGTGGTGTTCACTGTGGGACATGAGGGGACTATCGCAGACCCCTAAGCGGTAGCACACACAGGAGCAGAGGGAGCTGAGGCTCGACTCCGGCCTCAGTCTTCCTGGCTTGATCTGAAAATGCAGCCTGTGTCTGCAGGGGCTTCTTCTCCTCTCCTGATCCTCGGCTGGGAAAGCGATGAGGTTGGTGCGGCTGGTTCCTTCCTCCATGGGGAGGAAGAGCGTACTGTGGCTGCGGCTGTGCACCACATTGCTCCTGCTCCTCCCCCTGTGGCTGCCTCTGCTCTGTTTACCCCCAACATGGAGGCTCCCGGCCCCTTCCAAAAGGCCCCTGTCCCTCTTCAGCGATGCCCTTTCCTGAGCATCTCTCCGCTCATCCTCAGTGTTCATGGTGAGGAAGCGAAGCACCACCAGATTGAGGAAGGCCCCGATGACGGTCAGCCCCACCAGGATGTACAGGAAGCTGAAGGCCACATAGGGCGTCTTCTCCTGGAGGTCCTCCTTTTTCTGCAGGGCCACAAAGTCCCCGAAGCCAATGGTGGTGAGCGTGATGAAGCAGTAGTAATACGCATGGAAGAAGCTCCATCCCTCAAAGTGGGAGAACGCTGCGGCTCCCACACACAGCGTTCCGATGCAGGACAGGAAGCCCACCAGGACCATGTTCTCCATGGACACCTCGGTGCGTTGGAAGCCTATGCACTGCTTGGTTTTGTGCAGGAGGTAGCGGACGAACGTGTTCATCCTTTCTCCCAGACTCTGGAACATGACCAGAGTGAGAGGAATGCCCAGCACGGCGTAGAACATGCAGAAGACCTTTCCTGCCTCTGTGCCTGGTGCTGCATGTCCATAACCTTAATGCAGAGGTACGGAGATTAGAGACATAGCAAAATTCATAATTTACTTTTGTTTATGTGGGATTAAAACAAGCCTAAAATGATGCAGACTCCATAAAATGCTTCACTGCAAATACAGTAGAGAGAAAAAAGAAGATGGATGCATTACACGAACTTACCAATGGTGGTGATGACTGTTATGGCAAAGTAAAAAGAGCCGGCGAATTTCCACTGCCTGCCGGCTCGGTGGGGCTCAGCTTGCAGCACCACTCGCTCGATTTCGCGGTAGTCGCCCTCGGAGAAGCGGTACTTCTTCTTCATCTCGCTGCGCTTCTGCTCCAGGATGCGCCGGCGGGAGCTCTCCGACTCGGACTCGAGCGCGTCGAACACCGCGGCGCCGACCAGCAGGTAGGAGAACATGCAGAGGATGAGCGACAGGGTCCGGACGTTTTGCTTCTTCATCCTCGGCGGTTGGCACAGTTACAGGTGGCACTGCTGCTCCTCCTCCTCCTCCTTCTCAGCGCGGAGACTCTTCATCGGTGATGCAGCCTGTTGCTTGAAAACGCTGGTCGGAGTGTAGTTGCAACTGGAAATCTTATCTCACCCGGTTTAAATACCTTGTTGGTGAAAAACGCGCATATTCTGCGGTGCGCATCGAGAGCGGCGGAGGCTCTGGACGCGGTCATCTGAACCAAGTGGCCTCCTCGCATGCGCAAAGCAGGCACCAGTACAAGGATGTGTGTTGTGTTATATATGGAGCCTGTGTGACACATGGCACCACGAGCAGTCCTCTCTCACCAGGGGACGACAAGTGAAGTCCCGGCTCGATCCGGAACTGGTCCTGAAGCTGCGCGTCCGAGCTGGAGGCGTCCAGAGGATGAGGATCATGGAAATCATTGAATCTACCCTGGAATGACACGTTGCACACTAACTCTGTTACTCAGTTTTTTTTGTTAACAGGCACAATCAGTACATCACTTATGTAAGAAAACATAATACAGTGATGGATTAAAGAGGGGTTGGGCTGCTGAGATATACACAAAAGAAACCACCATGACAATTACATTTTTTATCTTTGTTATCAGCATCATTATTGCAAATAACCAGTGCTGCATCATTAATTATTTTAAATATGAATTATTAAAATGCATGTTATCATCATCATTCATTGTTATATCAGTTACACATTCGTTCCTGGTCTCTCTCTCTCTCTTCTCACCCCAACCAGTCCATGAAAGAGTCTAGTAGAACCAGAGTTTTATTCCCATTAGGATGGAGGTTTTTTTCTCTCTGAAGAAATTAGCAACAACAATTTAAAAAAGTCAAGTGAACATTGAAAAATGTATTTGCAAAAACAAATTAAGGAAAAATGTACCAATATACCAACCTAACACGAAAATACAAATATGTAAAATCAGTAACCATACAGGCTACATGTGAGTTTAAATTGTATGTAACTGTATCAGTATCGATGAAATTGAAATGAATTTCTTGGCTTTATGACCTCGGCCTCCGTTTGAAAACCTGTTGATGTTCATGGATAAACACAGTGATGCGTGTTTCACATCCAAAGTGGCTAAATAAACTGCATTACAACACTCAGCTTCTGGAAACCTACTGTAGGTGATGCTGGTTGCCATGGTAACTTATACCAGACTTTCTGTGAGGTTGAGGCGAATATGTTAAGTGTAATGGGCCTTGTTCAGTGAATCTTCACTTCTTCGCAGAATTCTTTGTAAAATTTTGATCTTTTTTTTACTGGTGAAATGTGTATAAAGAAAGATAAAGACATTTCCCACAGTTGTATCAGAGACAGTCTGAATGGAAACACCCTCCTGGTGTCACGGTGGGTTTCAGCAGCACCGGCAGGGCAGGTGCATCACTCGGTTTTATTTTCCATCCTCTCAAAAACACAGAGACCTGCTCTCCGTGGGCCCCTGTTTGCGTTAAGTGGCTAAATCAGCGCACGTATTCCTGTTGTGATTCAAACCACGCTCTCCATAAATCAATTACATCTCAGCTGATAAGAGAGGAACCTGAAGCCCTAATAGCCACTCATCAATCCACACAGCTTGTACTCACATCCTTTTCAAAGCCCGGGGAACTAAATGAGGAGGCCCATCAATCCCCATTGGGCCCGGGCTTAAGGAGAAGTATTTTAACTCAAAGAGACGCCTCATTGATTTAGTCTTGCTCTCTCTGTTCTCCAGTCTGAGGTGCATTTTATTAACATACACATACAATATAGTAAAATATGACAATTTATTGTTGAAATGTTTTGTCCATGCAAGCTCACAATATCTCTTGCAATATTCCCCTTTTGATATTTATTATATTAAGCTCTGTTAAATAGATATAAAGATATTTAAAATGTAATTAAAGATACATACATGGTCTGTTTGTATTGTTTGATTAATGATAATTATTTACATTGAGATTGTTGAATCTCAGCTGGATGGTAAGTAAAAACTTTGCATTTATAGAATTTTCTAAAAAGGTGCAGTATTATAAAAATGTTTTGTTTTTAACCCTCATAAAATGAAAGAGACCTCATCAGTGTTCCTGGTGATGTGAAGACTAACTATGCAGATGGTGCGAAAAACCATTTTAAAGATGCACATGGCATCATGCAGAGAAAAGAGGATCTGGTGCCTGAAGGCACATTTCTCCACAAAATAAAACCCATCTGCCAAATCCTGCAACAAGAAAAATGTAAATCTGGCAAAAATCCTAGAGGAAGGTTTATATAAAAAGAAATGAAGCTGCATTGTAAAAGCCAAACTTTTAGAATAGAGAAGTGGCTCTTTAGCAGGGAACAGCAGCTGTGCTTTGACAAGAATAGGAGAGAAAATTACAGACGGGGACAATACAGAAATGCAAGATTAGAAAGCAGCTTCATGCAAAGAGGATTTGTCTGCAAACCTGTCATTTGTCAAAGAAATCAGTGAGAAGAGGACGACAACCTGAAGAAAACCAGACACAGACAGTGTGAAGGTTACTGCAAGAGCTTTAATCCAGGTATTGATCTGCTGGCTTCCTTTGACACATTGGTTTGATGATTAAAGTCGTTCAATATATCGTACTTTGAAATTGCATTTTAGGCTGCAAGGTTGTTCTCATCATATTTCTTTGTGTTTCCTATTAAAAATATAGATTAGAAAGTTACCACAGTTAGAGTCTCTACCAATTACAGGATGCAGCAATAATTTAAAATACAGACACATTTCACTATTGAACTCTGAGCAGATCGTTGTACAGGAGCAGGATGATCGAGCTACGGTACAAAAGAGAAAGAAGCTAAAAAAAACTAAACTACAACGGGAGGATAACAGGGATGAGGAGGCTTTGGTGTCATGATACAATAGAACATAATGCCTTTATGTGCCATCCATAGAGAAGAGGCAAGAAAATATTCTGCAGCCTCTCTCAAAGCAAGTGTATACTGCAGAGATGTAATCCCTCCCTAATAATGTGACTTGAAGACAAAATTTTCTCTACAAGAAACAGAGTTAGATGTTTTTTTCTGATAAACTGTTTTGTCATTCATGGTGTTTCTAATGTCAACAATAAATGTTCAACTTTGGCATTTTACAACCAAAAACTCCAACAACAGACATTAAATGGCTGTGTGGATGGGATTTTCGTTTCTTAGGTCTTTTACAGGCAGGTGTTATTCAGAGAATTGTATACTAACATTCTCCTCGCGCTGCAGCTCTCGGACACACTTTGTATGTTTTCAGGATGCCGTTTCTTCAGAAACACTTGCACGGCGGTCGGCACAACAAGAGAACATGTTAGAATAGCCTTCATCCGGACAGGAGAACATGCCAGGTAAAACAAAGCAATATTATGGATTGACATGTATCAGAACATCTGAACGGCCTTGACCGAGCACAGACAGGTGTTGTTGTCAAATCATATTTGTCTGTATTAAAGGCAGTTATTTTGCTGCTGTTCCTGGGGTGTAATCCAGTTTACTAAATCAGTTTCAAGCCATCTAGTAACGTTGGAAGGACTGAATACATGCAACTATGCATCTGCAAATAGCTGTTGCAACAGCTCTTTCAACTCCACCCTCCCACTTCCTGCAGGTTTAAACTATAAGAAGCAGGAAACTGAGTTGAAACGGGGAGCAGCTTGTTTCAGAGTCAGTCAATTCCCTTCAAAGCCACAAAATCAGCCTCGTTTTATTCAAGTATTATCATCTCTGTTTATGTTAACAAATCTTTCCATCTGCATTGATTTCACAGAGAATAAGGCAACGTGGAATCCATTTTATGAGGCAGAGGCACTAAATTGCAACAGCAAACACTGGATGCCTGCAGAGCCCTCTTGGTTTCCACAGTAACTAGGACCAAAAATAGAAATCCACACCAGCGGCCATTCAACACTGAATCCTCTGTGATAATACACGGTTCTATTTATACCTTCTAATGCCGAAATATACTCATGTATTAATGCATTTGTCTGGTTGCTGTCAAAAGACGGACATCACGGTCCAATTACGTGTTCACGCCTCTGAGTCTGTCCTCGTGCTGCGGCTCCTTACAGTGTGAAAACTGAATCGAAGTCATGGTACTGTGACAACGAAGATACAACATGAACATATGACAGTGTAATGAGACTGGAACACTGGAGATATTGGACTTTGCGTTCATTTGTGTGGGTGGAGGGTGAGAGAGAGAGAGAGAGAGAGAGAGAGAGAGAGAGAGAGAGAGAGAGAGAGAGAGAGAGAGAGAGCGAGAGAGAACAAAAGCATGCAAGTACGTAACACAGATACATTCTTATCTCGTCTTTATTGTGTTGGCGGTCGACACTGAATGTCCTCAGAAACTCTCCCCAGTTTGAGGTCAGTTGGGCGAGCGGTTGTCGAGAAAGATCAGAATAAAGACAGACAGAGATTCATATCCATTTATAACTACATGTGAAATTGTAGCACATTTTGCTGTATTTTTTCCAGTCCTGGACATAATCAACATAGTAAATTATCAGTCCACAGAAAAATAAACAATTCAACAGTTAATTGCTGATGTAATCTCCAGTAAATAGACCAAACATTGCCTGGTTCCAGCTGGAAACCACTTGCTGCTTTACTTTGTTGTACAAGTTCATAATGATCAATCTTGGTTTCAGGACTGTTGCTCAGTCAAAGCAAGATATGTGGTGATGGGCATTATCACTAAATGGTAATTGCACTGCACTTATTTCAATAGAGCTCTTGTAGTCCTAACGGAGACTTAAGGTGCTTTATGCTGCAAGTCACACACATTCACATGCACACAGTGCTTCTGTTACAACCCCCCCCCCCCCCCCCCCCCAAGAAAAACAAAACCTGGTACACAGACGTCACTGTTGTGGAAACTAACAAAACACTAAACACTGCAACAAAACTAACAACATGAGCCCTTGGGTTCTGAAAGGTAATGGTGGGAATATATATATAAAACTGTCACCCACTAAACCGATCAAAAAGATAGAACAGATAAATTGGACATTAACAAAAAGATAGTAGGAGTCACTGAGAAAAGGGGGTGTAAATAAAAATGGGCACATGAAAAACTCTTAAAATAAACAAAACCAACAACACAAAACCAACAGCTCCTGATGAGCTGGGGAACATGTGACCTGGATTCCATATGATCTCTTTGGCCATAACATTCTCTCTCTCTCTCTCTCTCTCTCTCTCTCTCTCTCTCTCTCTCTCTATATATATATATATATGCTGCTGCTCCATTTCATTCAAGATTTGAGATTTTTTGTTTGCATTTAAATTGTTTGGTTTGATCGATGAATGAAATAAACGCATATAAACAAAATAAACTGTATTGCATTGTGCATTGGTTTATAATTAGTTATTTTACTAGTTATCAGTACAACTATCACAGCTTGACTGCTGCTTTAGGTTATATAAGAGTGAAAGTGAAAGTTTTAGACAAACAGTTTTTATTTGAACCAACACAGCAAGTGTGCTGCCTTCAAGCTAGGTCGGGAAAAAATCCCATTCTTACTCAGAAAGTACATAACACAGACAGACAGACAGACAGATCGTACTTTATTGATCCCAAATTCAGAAATGATTGTGTTACAGCAATGTACTAAAATATAACTGAAGAAAGAACAAGCCTATAAACAAGAGACTAGATACAAGAGATGACAAAATATGTACAAGAGACAAGTGTGCAAAGTTGCAGTAGTTGTTTGCATTTAAAGAGAATGTAATGAGGTAGGTAGGAATATGACATACGAAAGAAATGTGAATAAGAATATAAGATGTGGTATACGATATTTAAGATAAAATATGATACAATAAGATAAGATAATCCTTTATTAGTTCCACAATGGGGAAATGTGCCGTGTTACAGCAGCAAAGCAGACAGTCACTAATGAGTCAGAATAAATATGCAATACTTCTATATGTAAGGAAATGTAAAAAAATATATTTATGATAAATATAAATAGAATAGAACTATATCTACAGTGAAAAAAGATTGAATTGCACAGAGAGAAATGAATATTGCACAGTCAGGAGGTCTAATTTGTCAGGAGTTGGTGTTTAGGCCAAATGTAGAATAAACAACGTCCTGGGGCCGAGAGGAGATGAACTCTCATCTAATCTGCTGTGACACGGTCAAGTTGTGACTCTGGAACCACGACGTCTTTGTCTGAACAGGACTGGTTTCGTCTTCTCGATTTGAGGTCACGCCGAACCGAGGCTGAGATGAACGCTGCTCCACGGGGGTGCGTGAAGGCGTCGCGAGCACCGCAGCCGCCAGCGGAGCCAGTGACGATGGAAGCCTGGAGAGAGGCGGGTGGTCAGGGACGCTTATAACCGCAACATGCGAGGGTAAACCACGTCCGTGTCCGCTCACAGACGGCGCTCACCCGGCTCCGACGCGTGTTCAGTACCGCTGCTCTCAAGACGGTGTGTTTAATTCGGAACAGGATGGAGGACGACTGTGTGTGTGAGTACGACTCGACCTGGGACACCGAGAGCGACGGAGACGAGCCGGCTGCGGAGAGCCAGACCCGCCGGTCGAGTCAAGACAAGAACAAAACCAGCTGGACCTTGGTACGTGTTGGTCCCGAACCTTCACTCATACAGGCGGTGTTAGACGGTTAAATACGACGGGTCGCTGCTTCCCCATTCCGGAAATCACCATGACTGCAGAGCTAATGTTAGCTTAATGCCCAGCTGCTGCAGGCTGGCTAACTAGCCTAGCTAGCCGCTGTCGTTAGCTCCCTTTTACGGGATTAAAGGTCTCTAGCAGCGCTGGTGTGTTTTATTTCCAGCTGTTTGCAGTGGTTTCTGTTCATATCTCTGTATTCGTGGTTTAAATGTAAGGCTGTGAAGCTGCTATGTCCGTTTCCGGTATAGTGTGTGTGTGTGTGTGTGTGTGTGGGGGGGGGGGGGGGGGGGTGATTAGCTTGGCCTTTACATATGTCAACTTGTTTAAGGCTGTGTCAGGTTCCTGCTGTCATGTTGTGGCGTCGTCGGTAAAGATAACGTGTCGCTGCCGCTTCACGTCAGGAAACAGCAGCTCCGAGTGCTGTCTGTGATCTCTGCTCTTTGATCCAACACTGAAACACTTGATGCAGTTATTTCACTTTCACTTTTGCTTGCAGTGGCACCACACGCCCAGAAACACGAGGGCAGCAAAGGACATGCAGACGTACAGGAGAGGATATCCAGTAAGTAACAGGCCACACGTTGCATTAGGGCTGCACAGTAAAACATCACCAGTAGTTATAACAGAACAAGGTTCATCGAAGGGAAATATACGTCTGCATTGTGCAAGCATTGAGGAGTAATAATGTATTAATAGACCTCAGATCTGTTCAATCACAACCTTCACTCAGGATCAAACTTAAAGCAAATAACAATGTGACATTTAATGTGATAATTATCTATATTGATTCATATGAAATTCTTATATTGATATCATTTATGGCCATATTTTCTAGCCGTATAGCTGCTTTCAGACATGCACAGATCTCCAGAGAATCTCAGGACATTATCAATGTCCGAGTGAGAGGCTCCGGACTTTCTCCAGCTATAGCCCTCTAGTAGAAACTCCGGTAATGTCCGAATGAGCCGATGTGAGAACACAGCTGTAGATCCTTCGCGAGCGAGTGGGCGTGTGACGCAGTTTCTAACTCGCGACAGATGAAAAAATGTAAACAAAAATAAATAGAATACAAATATCTCAGGAAGAAAAAGTGGAGCCGTACACGTAGAAGACATCAACGAAGATGACGAGACATTTTGGCGATAAGAGTTGACGCCAATGTGCTTTAATCAAAAACAAGTGATTTCTGCAGCAGGATCAATGAGCTACATCCTGCCTCTGCACCACCCCTCACCTGAATCTCCGGAGATTTCTGTGTTGTTGTGAATACGTCTGAGCAGAGAATCTCCTGCTGTGTTGTCAATTTCTGAAAGGCCAAATTCGGAGAAAGTCAAAGTTCAGTCATTTTGCGGAGTTCATGTCTGAAAACGGCTTATGTTGCACAACAGAAAACATCTTGTCACAAAGAGTGATGACACATTTTTTTGGGCTTGTTTTTCTGCAGAATCTCACAGATGACGAGTGCTCAGAAGACAAAATGAACAATTTGCAGTTTTATCTGAATAAATTTCCCTCCTCTCCTGATGGTAAACACATTTGGATGTTAACACTTAACAAGATACTCCCAAGTGTTTGGGGAAAGTTGTGTGTGTGTTGAAGTTAATACCTTCTTTCTGGTTTGGTACAGATGTCTACATAGAGTCATTTCATAAGGAATGGAAAAATGACTACAAAAGACTGGAGAGAGTTCACTCGTACATTCAGTGGTATGTATCGTTTAATTCTTGTATGTTTTGTCTGCGTCTAATCTGACGCAGCAAAGTCATTGTCGTCTTATTTTTGGCAGACACGCGACCTTGTAGTCTGAGTAAGGAGTGTGCACTGGTTTATCAAGTGCCAGTACACAAACTGTCCCGAATCCATACTCAATATGTAAGCAGGGTGTAACTAAGCAGTTTGTTCACACTGGAAATTAAGTATACTCCCTAACGTTGGTATTCATACTAATAATGCTTGATTTGTGAGTGTAGTGTTGGTTATGGTTACAATGTGAATGAAGGAGCTTCTCACAGCTGGCAAACAGAAGCTGCTTTCTTACCCGTCACTGTAGCTTTGGCAGAATAGAAACAGGGAAGGACGCCTTGTGAGTTCAGCATTGTGTTGTGTTTTTCTTTTCTGGAGTGAAGCACCAAATGGTAATTGTTTTATGTTTGGGTTTTGAACAGCTGACGTCCTCATTGAATTAGAGCACAGTTTCATTAGATGTTAATTGGTTCTGTGTTGTTTCTCTCTGCCTCTGTAAGGTTGTTTCCACTGCGAGAACCGGGGGTTAATTACATGGCTTCAGAACTCACCAAGAAGGAAATTGAGGTAAGACTGTTTAAAAAAAAAAAGGATGTACGATATATTTTGAATATAGCAAATTTTCAACATGAAGCTGCTGACATGGAGAAGCTCAAAACGACTCCACTGCTGCTTTGAGAAACAGTGTCAAAATTGTAAAGCATTTTCTTACTCTTTTAAACTTTAAACTTCTAAGATCAATACTTATCAGGAAATGGCAGCCAGGTCTTTTTATTTGGACATTTTCTTCTTTTCTATTTATTTTTCTACCCATGACTACCAACAGTTGGCTATGTATTGAAGCAAACCTACAATATGCTCATAATATTGTATTTATTATGCTTTTTTTACACATTTTGACACATGACTTATATTTAAGATTGTGTTTTTGTAATTGATATTTTACCTCCTCAGGCCTTTAAGAAGAATGAGGAAGCCAAAAAGAGACTAGTCGAGTCCTATGAACTCATGTTGGGCTTCTATGGCATCCGTTTAGTCAACAAAGACACTGGTGAGGTGAAACGTGGCGAAAATTGGAAAGATCGCTTTGGAAACCTGGAGCGGTAAATATTTAATGTTGTCATGCTAGCAACTTTTGAGATATGTACTTTTTCGTTTTCAAATTCAGCTTCAACTTTCTGATGTCTTGCAGGAATATGCACAACAACCTGCGCATCACTCGCATCCTGAAGAGCCTCGGGGAGCTGGGATTCGAGCACTACCAGGCCCCACTTGTCCGCTTCTTTCTGGAAGAGACTCTGGTCAAGAAGACCCTCAGTAGTGTTAAACGCAGCGTACTTGACTATTTCCTGTTTGCTGTGCTGGACAAGCAGAAACGTCAGGAGCTTTTGCGCTTCGCCTACCTTCACTTTGAGCCAAAGGATAAGTTTGTGTGGTGTCCCAGGAAGATTCAGAAACAATTCAGGAAGGCAGACAAAAGATCCGATGCCATCGGGAATGGAGATGGAAAGGATGAAGCGTTTTCACGGAGTAAAAGCAAAGATGGGGAAGCAGGTGTGCAACAGAAAGAGGAAGGAGTGGATAACGTAACAAAGAATCAGAAAGGAAGCGATAAAACAGAAAGTAAAGACAAAACCAAACTGTCAGATGCGTCTGCTGAGCCAGAGCCAGAACCAGAATCAGAACCTGAGACTGTGGCAAATGGAAACACGGAGGTTGAGTTTACTAAAGAAAGTCTGGGGAATGGAAATGACTCTGCAGATGATGAGGAAATGGATCAGTCGCTCAGTCCCGACACTGTGGCGGCAACAAGTGAGCCCAGTGTCGACAGTGAGAACAAAATTACCAACAACTCAGACGATACCACCCAGGAACCCGACAACAGTATGCAGACAGAGGAGGACATCGACATTAAAAAACCACCGAAGAAGAAGAGGGAAGATGACAAGGTGTTGCCAAGCAACGGCTCGGCCGGGGACCCCGCCTGTGTGCAAATGGAGGAAAAAACTGGTGCAAATAAAGCCACATGGTCGAACGAGCCCGGCGGCGCAAACCCCTCTAAAGACTTCGAAACACTCTCCCACTCTTTCATCGGGAAGGGAGGAAAAAATCCCAAGGACTGAATTTAATGAAGTGCCAGAAAAAAAAAACGACGACGATGAAGAAGAGGACATGTCGCAGGAAAATGTGTCTGCAACAAATGGGTCACAGATGAGCATCGGCAAACCTGAGGATGAGTAGAGAAATGGGACGTTGATTCGGCATCAAACCCCTCGAGCTCAGACCAAAACGATGGGACATCAAGACTAAACCGGATGATTGATTTGACTTTAAATGAAACATAATCTGGGGACAGAGTACTGAGAAGTCTTTCTGAGCCTTATTTCTACTGTATTTAATGTTGAGATATTGATTCTTTTCACTATGAAGGAGTATATGGATTTATTCATTCACCAAATGTGGGATTGGAGTTGACTCAGTTTCTACATGTCCATTAGATATTAAAGAACAAGTCCGGTGATATTATATATTTCTTTTTTTTTTTTTTTGTTCAGCAAATCCCCACAAAAAGACCAAAAGTGATGAGTTGGTTTATTTGTTATTTGACTTTTGTTCCTAACTCCGAGCCCATGTGATCCTAAGAAAGACATAATTCTTTAATAACTGGTCAGACATAAAGTATGTAAGTTTTGTTTTTAAAGGGCTTCATATCGTTTTTGCTAAGTGTTACTCAAACAGGAGTGAATAGTGTTTTTGCTGGGGGTTGTTTCCAGTGTGATTGTACAGCAGCACAGTGGTTTACGTGGATTTATTGTAATGAAAGAGTCAAGAAGTGCGACACTGGCTTCATTTATGTGATGTGGACACTGAGAGAACAGAATACGTTTGAGCGTTGGATAAGTTCATGGTTGTTTTTGGTCTTTTCATGGGGTTTCTGTACAATATGAACATTACCAGATGTCTCCTTTAAGGCAGTAATGGCTAATCTTGTCAACTGATATGAAATATCTCTATAGAATACATAAAGCACTATTAATGTATGTCAATGAAATGATTTCAGATTTTCTAACACCTAAATACTTTCACAATTGAACTGGTATTTTTTTTTTTTTGCACTGAAGAATAATTGGAAGAGGGTTTTTTTTGTTGTTGTTGATGAAAAACGACTTGTTCTGGACCCCGCTGTTCAAATGGATTTAAGATTGAATGTTGCACGTCTGTGTGTTTTCACGCAGATTTTGGGAAGTAGACTTTTGATCACCTGCCAAAAAACAATGAGAGAAGACTGGTTGATTGTACGATACGTTTGTTATCGGCAGAACTGAAAAAGCTTTGTCTATAATTTCAAGTCGGCTGTATGTTCATTTCAGACTGTGGATATTTACGAGCCATTGTCGGTTATATTGATGCATCTTTTTTATATTTGCACTTAATTTTGAAATATTAATTGTTGAAATTATGATATTTACATAATGAAATGGTAATAACTTTACAAAAGTACTGACTCCTTTATAAATGATTCTTTTTCTTTTTTTTCCTGAAGTAAACACCTGGCTGTTGACAAAGCAGAATAAAGTTATACTATTTTCTGATGCTTGTTACGACATTGATCTGTTGAGTTCAAATCTGAGTCCTATCATCATTAAATCGCAGTTGTCAGGATAACGCTGTCGGCTTTGGCTCCTAATCCTGATATTCTTCTTCTCAGCCGCATATAGTAAGAAACACTGGCCCTCGGTGAAGTGGTGTGACTCACAGGAAGAAGCACGTTAAACTTAGAGATACTGACGCAACACAACTTGTACAGAGCTCAGGAATCAGTGTGGAGGTTGAGATGTTTTTTCAACTGCGTCGTCTGTGGCTGCCTCCATCTATAGATCTACCAGTGCCGCCCCTGAATGTTATAAATAACACTGTTTGTTGGATTATTTTAAAATTCAGACCAGAGTTTGCTTGTCCTCCTTAAAAATGGACTACGGTGGTTTGATAACTGATGTGCTTCTTCTCTTGTGTAGATTTTTGTTTCTGTTCAAGATGTTTAATGATAATATATTCAGAATATACTTTGTCTGGGGTAGTGTTGAATTCATTAGTGAGCAACATTTTTATATTCCTTTGACTTTTTGGAGCCTGAGCTTTATTCTTCATTTTCATCTCCACTAAGGAGGTCATGTTTTCACCCCTGTCAGGTTTCAACAGGATTAGGCTAAAAACTACTGAACAGATTTCCATTCAACTTGATGGGAGACGCGCCAAGAAAGAGCTCATTAAATTTCCTTAACAATGAGAGATGGGATTGTTTTTATATTGTCACCAGTTTCCCAGTGAATAAATCACATGCAGATATTGATTGGGGGGGGGGGGGGGATCAGGCACATTTAGGGGACTTTTAGTATTTTGTGACATCTTTATCAAAGTCTTTATCCATCAATCAAGAAAATGATCTGCAGATGAAGTGATGAAGGTCATTAGTTGCAGCTCCGGGAACAGACGGGGAGTCAATTTAAATATTGCAGCAAAACCTAAGATGCAACCGCACTTAAAAAATAGTTAAACCTCAAATGCCTCTACTGTTTTTTTTTGTTTTTTACCGAAACACATGGTCAGATTACACTGAAAAAAACAAAAGGTCTTTCTCTCTGATTAAGATTTTATGCTGATTAAAACCTGATTGTTTAAAGTCCATCTCTCATTTTCTTCACAGCCTATAAATGCCAGTTTTACTCATCTTAAGAAAAGTGGTACCTGGTATTGTATATTATGTAAGATAATGATGTCACCAGGGTTATGTATAAAGTTTGGATTATGTTATAACCAGAGGGATGTGATTAAAATTTGCTTCTGAGTTGCATCATGGGAAATGTAGGATTCTGGGACTATACTATACTAGAGGCATTTCAACTTTAAATCTGCCTCCTTTGAGAAACCAAATGTATTAAATGGATGTGCAGGCACTAAATGTGAAGGAGTTCTTTATTGTGATTGTGCTTCATGGTGACACTAAGGAGCCTCTAAAGTTCTTCATCATACACATGAAGGCTTCCTCTAACAAGCTTTTGCTTTTTTTACTGCCTTAACGGATACTTTTAACACCTTTAGCTCAGCCCACTTCTTCCCTGTCCGAAACGACCCCCCCCCCCCATGCCTCCCTCACCAGTCCCACTCCTCCCCACCCCCCTCACCCCTGTCCCCTGTGCGCCAGACTGAGTTCAGCCCCTTCAGCTGGAGACTCGGGTTTATCTGGGAGCAAAGGGAAAGCCATTCAGGAGCTGCGCGCCGTGTGGTGAAGGAAGGCTCCGTTGCGGACGTTGGGGGGGAGCGAGAGAGTACCAGGACCCGGGGATTTGACCTTTTCCACATAAAAGTTTGTGAGGGCGAGTGGAGGAGACATGGCGGTGTTCTCTGCTCTGTGGGTGCTCTTGCTGTGCCAGCTTCTGACTTCATCCTCAGCCCAGGTAAGAGGCACCAAGTGCCGCGTCCGTCTCCGCATCCAGCGCCTGCAGCTGCTCTCTGTGGTGATGTGTGCAGCTAAAGTTCAGAATCCTGACTTATTGTGAGGAGTTAATGGGACCTGCAGATCCACCGGTTGATAGATCAAGTGTCTCCTGGTGCTGCTGCTGATGAGAGTCGCTCTCTCCTGCAGCTGCTCGAGGCCCGAGCTGCCTGCGCGTCACACGGATGCTCTCTGGGTGTTTCAGTGCAGTCAAACAGTATCTTGGCACAGTTTCGTTCATCTGAGTGAACGTGGAAGGTGTTTTTCTTCTTCAGTCGTGTCAGTCTAAGTGTCTTCAGGTGCTCGGTCCTTTCGCACCACTTGATGAAGTCGGGGTTATGTTGTCCCTGAACCTGTGGAATGCGCGGATCAGTGCCACGGCGCACAATGCCACCTCTGTTCATTCAGCCTTCCTCACTGAGCCAAACGCAGGAGCTCATTTAGAAAAACATGAAACCTTTATTTTGCTGACACGAATCTGGTTTATTTGTGGTTTTTGGTAGAAATCTGGCTCAGACTTCTGCTTGTGCGTAAATTCGGGTTGTAAAGCGTCTTTACGCACACATTTGTTTGCCCATACTTGTGATAGTGTTGCAGTTGTATGTCTATTTACATGTTTAGAAATATTATCTAAATTATAAAAAAGAAACATTGTCCTGAGTAACTATTTCATATTATTTTTGATTGATGTTTTCACCATTGTTGTACTTTTCAAGCACTTATCATTGATTTATCAAGTTGATCTCAATTCTGTACTTTTCTTCTTGAGGTGACTGCATCAGAGAAAGTTTGGATACATGACAGTCACATATGACACATGGAGAAATGCAAGGTTCTGAATCTGAATGTTGTGTTACAGAGGCCGGGCCCCAGAGGATCTCCGGGGGCATCAGGACCCTTTGGACCACCAGGAAAGGATGGCACTGATGTGAGTTGACCCAGATCCTTACTTAGAACTCATACACCCAATACATATTTCCTATTTAAGATTTAATACTCAACCAACTGCAGTGAGTGAGGAAAGTGTCACCTCCTTATTTTCTCCGTGTGAGTAATAAACTCATAAATATTTTCCTCCTCTGTATAAAAACTATTATGAGAGTAACATTTTTTAAACGTGTGTCCACACACACACCACAGGGATAGTTCACAGCTGATTTACATCCTTTACACGTTGCACTTCAAACTCTTATTCAGATTTCATTTTAAATTCCCATTCAGGTGCAGCTTTGGTAGAAACAGGTTTTCTTTCTGCTTTAATGTGGCTGAAATGTTTCTAGATGTTTTATCACAGTGACTCCTCCCACAGCTCCACCTACAAGTATTAAATGATAAGCATGGACATCAGGTGGGCAGGGTTTAGGTGTGTATGTATTAAATTTACTAATAGAAAACATATCAGGTTAATTATACTATATTCCTATAGGCCCTGAAAAGCTGAGATCATATTAATGTTATGAATGGCCTCTGCTTCTTCTTTAGTTTGTCTCATTAACTAATTCAACTTGGTATGTGTGGATTTCCATGATTACATCTTGTCAGTGAACTATTCAACAGAAATCTACTGAAATCCAAGCCCCCAGATTCTTTAGTAAATCGGATATGATGTTATTGTAGAAATCTGAGTGAAATGATGCAACAAGACTTAATTTGGAAATTGGATAGTTGGGAAAGTCAAATTAACAGAAAAAACGTTGGTAACGTGTGGACTAAAAACTCTGTGGATTCTTTTTATTTGATTTAATCTGCGACATGAGGAAAAATGTTTTATGTCAAATTTTTTTAGTAGTTGATATTTCTGTGACTCCAGTAAAGTGCAGGCACACAGAGGGCTCATTCATACATTCCCCAACCCAGTGAGACCATCTAGAGTTTCACCTCACACCTCCTCCCTCCACCTTGAGCCACCCCCCAACCCAACACTACCCCCCCAGTTCTAACCAAACTGAGGCTTCCATCATGTGACCAGTGGGCATCGGCTCAGTTTGTTCTTCCCTCGGTCGCTGCAGAAGCTAAACATTGAACCCTTTTCACTGATTCAGACCAGGGACTCACTGTAATATACCCGTTACTGATGATTTTGAAACACGAGCAGACACTGGATGTCTTTGAATCCGCGTGTCAGTGGAATTTAAAAGGCTTCATTTGTATGATCCAACATTAAACTGCAGCGTTTAAGACGTTGAACAAAATGAACTTTCAAAAGGAGCAACAGGTGTTTCTCTATAGCTGTGATGCTCATTTGTCCTTTATAATTAACAGGGGAAAGACGGACCCGCTGGACTGCCAGGGAAAGCTGTGAGTATTCCAACTCGTCCAGCCAGTTTTATTTATTGTCGTTTTATGAGAGAAAGCTGCGTGTGTCAAAGTGCATCTCTTTAATCTGTAGCACAAAGGAAAGTGGTCTTTTTATGTAACTGTGCTGCAAATGAAGGCCAAAATAAAATGTAAATTTAGGATGAGAAGACAATGAAAGACCAGCTGCTCGTCCAGACTGCTCCAATTTGTGCCCAAAACAGAAAAGTAGCACCATCCTCTTCAAAATTACAAATTTGTCTCAATTTGCACAACGTATGACATCGTCTTTCCTTAGACTCTTGATCTGGGTTGAGAAAAACCTCCTGGTAAAACACTTTCATAGGGTTTAAACTAATGAATAAATACATTTCTTGTGCACAACTTCATGAATCTCTTTGTGCAGGGTCCTAAAGGGAAAGCAGGAATACCGGGCTCTCCGGGGAAACCAGGCCTGCCAGGACTTCCAGGAGTTGATGTAAGTGTCCACAATAAACACACATCACCTCTGCCCAAAGCAAGTGACGTCTCTGGAACTGGGACTATTGATTATTGATTGTGTCAAAGCAGCAGACCACAGAGTTAATCATCCTGTTGTTGTATAATGTTCTTTCTCTCTTTCCAGGGTTTGACGGGTCCTGACGGTCCTGCTGGGAAGGATGGGCCCCCGGGAGAAGCAGTAAGTGTCTCTTAAGTCTCGTGATCTTTCTGGGACCCTGAGGATCCACTTAAACATGCAGACAGTTTAGTTCTATGACCCGTGTGCTTCAGACTGCCTCCTCGCTCCTCAGAGGTCAAACACACAAACGCGTATGCAAACTCCTGCATCCTGAAGCTGTTTACGAAGATCTGTAGGAGAATCCAACAGGGACAGGGCCCATGTTTCCGTGTTTTCCTCTGTCAGCCTGGATTTGTTAAGCCGGCTCAGCGTCTTGGTGGGAATATTTTTAATGAGGGATCAGAATGGGATTTATTTCTGCTGCTTCCCTAATCCGGCCCGGAATGCAGCCCCGTTTCCCACCAATCTGCGACGCAACTCTGGGATGATGATGATCTGTTGCTCTAATGCTGAGGGATACAGGTGTTATCCTCCGAGAGATACGGTGGAATGTGGAATTACAGCATATGTGTGACATCAACCCTAATGCAACATCTCATAATTAAACAGGGAGACGTTTATTTCCCAGGATATATATAAGGCACGAAAGAATAAATACCGAGGGACCTCTGCTGTAAAGCTGCAAAGTCACTGTCAAGACAGATAAACGCTGCCAGCAGTTCGGCTAATTAGCAAATCTAATGAGGGAGCCTGCATCAACCAGTGTCTCTAATTACTCATATTACTCCAGTTGTAGCCGGATCACTGGGGCTCACGGTCCTGGAGAGACAAACAGGATCTGGCTGCTGGAGTTTGATACAAGGAGTAAGCTCAGTGTTCAGCAGCAAACCAGATATTCACTTTTAAATTTAGGGTTTTTAGTTGTTGTACTCACAGGTCATTTTCTGTGTAGTAATGATCTGTTGTCTCGTTTGCGCTCTGGGGAATGTGGTAAATAAACGTCTCTGTGTCAGGCCTGATTATTTGGAGTCTTTTGTCCTCTCACCTCTCGGACAACACAAATACAGCTGTGAGGGGGTAAACAAACAGCTGGAGGAGGAGAGATGATCGCAGGGTGGTTAGAAAGGAAAGAGGAAACCACAGTTTGATCATTAATGTGTAGAACGATTTGTAGGAGTCTTCTTTCATTTCACTAAAAGCAACAATACGGGTTCATGTAAAGAAATAGGACTGAGTGTAAGTAACAATAATTATTATTTTTTAGCAAACCACACTTCACTTGCACGTGATCGTCCACGTTCTTGTGTCTACGTTACTGCACTTCTGTCTGTTAATACTGTTTGTGACATTTCTGCCTTTATTAGTCATTTATTAATCATTAACTATAAAAGGGTCTGTATCATTAATCATAGCAAAGAGCGCTGGTCAATGATACAGTGTATTTTCAACACAGTTTTCATTTTAATGATTTGAAGTTATTATATAGAAAATAATAAAGCAACACTAACAAACAGACAAAATCGTACATGAAAAAGGTTTCTACAGGTGACCCTATTAGTAGTCACGCTGTTGGTATGTAGCCACGTTGGTTTTATTTACCCTGATTTTTGTGAAAAATATATATATTTTGTTTGAAGTTTTCTCAAAGGTTAATTGTGATGTTTCACTTTTCTCTCCTCAGGGTGACTCTGGACCTTCTGGGCCGCCTGGACCTCCTGTAAGTACCCCCACATGCCAAGAAACACCACATCACACGATTACACAGCAGTGACTTCATGAAGGAATCCACCTCGCTCCATCTATCAAACAGCATCAGTCATCAAAAGAGGAAAAACTGCTCATGCACCATCTGCATTTTTCCCTATTTCACACTGGAAATGACTTCAGAGAGTCAAGTTCTGCTCAAATCAAATGACGCGTCGACATTAAGATGATGAAGCAGCGTCACACATCATCACTCACATCATCGCTCACTTTGATCTAAACGGACTGAGACGGTTCATATTCACCTCACAGCAACAAACCAGCGACACACTTCCCAAGCAGATTCGATGCAGTTTTCACATCACGTGTTGGGTCCTGATGCTGTGAGAAAATCCGATCATCCCTCGGTGTTTGTGACTTAATTTGTCCTCCTGTGTTTCCGTAGGGCAGAGGGAGAACAGGAGCTGCAGTGAGTACACGACTCTGACCTCTCATGTCAAGCTCAAGTGCAGAAAGTTGAAGAAAGTCATGTATTTGGATGATTTGCACGTATACTCAGTGTCTTCTGTTTGCAGGGTTTACCTGGAACCAACGGGTTGCCAGGCGGAGTCGGACCCCAGGGTTCAGCGGTGAGTTACTGATCCCCTCGATTAGACGATCTATCTATCTATCTATCTATGAAAAGTGCTACATGAAATGATCAGAATCGTATCAGCAGAGGCTCAGATATCCAGACTATTGCTCCAAAAACACTGGATCATGTGCTTCTCATTGTTTCCTCCACCAAGGATGTTGTGTTTTCACCTCTTTCTGTTTGTTGGTTGGTTCGTTAGCAAGATTTTGCCAAAACTAGCAAAACTTGTTGGAAGGATGTGCGTCAGGAAAGAACCCATCAGATTTTGGTGTGGATCCAGATCAGGGGTCAATGAAACACCTGACTGGTGACATTTCCCAGTAGTGATGATGAGAAAGGCTCTAAAATCTCCTCAGTTACTTCAGACTAATCTTTCCTGTCTTCTATCTCAGGGAGCTGAGGGTCTTCCAGGACTTCCCGGACCTGCTGGCTCTGATGGACCCCCAGTAAGTGCAGTCATCATTATAGACTTGAGGAATGCTGCTGGTACAATATGGTCATGTGTTTTCACCACCCAGTGGATCTCCAGTATGAAGGGAACGCTCTGATTCCCTGTGTCCTCTCCCTCTCTCAGGGTCTTCCTGGTACTCTTCATGACCTCAGCGGGGACCTTCTGGTAAGATTTAAATCATGCTCCCTGTCAAAGCAGCGTTAATGACGGTGACCTGAAGCTGCGTCCTCTGCAGACAGTCCTCAGTGTTTTGTCTCTTTCCTCTGCAGTGTCCTGCAATCTGCCCCCCTGGTCCCTCTGGTCCTCCTGGGATGCCGGGATTCAAGGTAAATAAATAAAGCTCCTGTCAGGGTTCTTCGTTTTCTATTTGTGTTTAATCATATGCTGCTCAATATGTCCTTGGAAATATATACAACATAAGTCAACCTGAGCTCACACAATATGTTTCCTCATGCCTGTACTAACCTCTGTGTGTTATTGCTCACGTAGGGTCACACAGGACATAAAGGAATCAAAGGAGAGCTTGGAAAAGATGGAGAGAAGGTGAGTTTGTCCCTGTGGCTGATCCGGTCACACGAGGAGGAAATTTAGTTTTATTCTAATTGGCTGCTCGTGTTTCTGCGATTTGTTGTTTTGACACTTCAGTAAGTGTCCTGTTCTGTCTCCAGGGTGACTCGGGTCCACCTGGTCCACCAGGTATTCCTGGAACTGTGGGTCTGCAGGTGAGTGACATAAAAACTATTCAGGGAAATGTCTTAACATCCCATCGTAATCTTCTGTCAACAACAATTATTGCGATATAATATAAAATGTTTTGCTGTTTATCAAGTGTTTGTCATTCTTTGCTCATAAAGAACAAGTATTTAAACTTAGAAAGAAATAATAATGTGACATTTATCGTGATAATTATCGATATCGACTGATAAGAACATTTTTATCTTGAGGGCTCCTCAGATTTAGATATTTACATGGATTAACCACATCCAAGCAACATTTGAGGAATTGTGAAATATTGTGAGTGTTGTGTGTCTGAAGCTCACGATGACCTCATGTTGTGTTTCAGGGCCCACGTGGTCTGAGAGGTTTACAGGGACCGATGGGAGCTGTAGGAGACAGAGTAAGCAGCGTTTAGAACATGACCTCTCTTCTCCTCTCCACCTTTCATATCACTCTCAATATTCACGCACCAGTTCGCTTCCTCTGACCTCGTGCTCTGTTCGTCTCTAGGGTTTCCCTGGTTTCAGAGGCAAACCTGGCATCGCCGGCATCATCGGAAAGACAGTGAGTGTCTCCTTGTTGTAACTTATGATGCAGTAGAAAAGAAAACGGCGTTTGATAGTAGTTTACAGCAGGAGTAGACGGCTGCTCCCATCAATGAATAGCTGTGTGTGTTTCATCTGATGTCTCCAGGGTGATGCTGGAGAAAAGGGACCACAGGGATTCAGGGGACCCAAAGGAGAAATTGTAAGTAAAGACTTTGAATCCTGACTATTAGTTTTTTACGTGTACATTAAAGGTGTATAAATCACATCTTAATGTGTCTTTCAACAGGGTAAAATTGGTCCCAAAGGAGGCCCAGGGGGATCAGGACCCAAAGGGGAGCCTGTAAGTGCAGTACCTGACAAATTCTACTTTTTCAAAAATACGTCAGCGCTCAGAATCACAGGGATCATATTCCATGTCTTCTACAGGGTATTCCTGGCAGAGATGGCAAAGATGGTACGCCGGGATTAGATGGCGAGAAGGTAAGATGCACGTTTCTCTTCCTGTTAGATGTTTAGTTGCGAGTCCAGTGCTGACGCAGCAGTCACAGTGATGTTTGTGTCGACAGGGTGATGCCGGACGCCACGGAATCGTTGGGAGAGAAAGGACCAAACGGCCTTCCTGTAAGTACTGTGATGTAGACTGTGGTATGGAATCACTCATTACTTTGATTCTCAAAAAAGTATAATCGTGAAAATACTATAAGTGATAAGTTCTGAACATGTTCAACGACGCTCACAGTTGTGTACTTTCTGTTTCAGGGTCTACAAGGAAAGGCTGGTACAAAGGGATCTACAGGAGAAGTTGTGAGTATTTAGACACCAACAGACGTTAAACTTGAAATCAAATCACGACCATGGAGGGAAAAAAACAAAAAAATCTTCTGTCCAAGAAGCTTCTTCCATAAAACATCTACAAGTATCTACAACCAACTTCGTTAGCCTTCAATCCAACGATGACCTGGACGAGTGGGAAACAGAAAACTGATCTTTTGTCTTTTTCCACCAGGGTGATGTGGGGAAGACTGGGGAGACGGGGCCCTCTGGAGAGCCAGGTATTCCTGTATGTATCTGATGGGCTCTTTTGGGGGGGGATACTACTGGGTCACAGCCTCTCTGACATTTCACCCACATGAAACTTTAACGGTGTTTGTGTCTCGTCTCTAAACTTTTCTGACGCGTCTCCAAAATCTTTCCTCTGCTGCCTTCAGGGTGACCCAGGTGTCCCAGGAGAGAGGGGGATAGCAGGACCCAGAGGAGTGGCTGTGAGTTAACATCTACACTGTGTGTTATCAAATTGCTGCACTGCGTTTATTACTTTCAAAGCTTCAAAAGCATATGTTACACGATATTTGAACATAATCTTGGCCCCATGTACGAGCCAAATTATGAGCCAAATTATTCTGCTGCACAGAGGGACGTATGGTGATTTTTAAGCAATTTGCAGAATTTAGATTGAGTTTGCGGTTCTTATAATCAGTGCGGACAATGTATGCATGACAGAAAAAGAAAAAATGATTTGTATAAAGCAACCGTGTAGAATGCTTAGAGGCTTCTCGCATGAATATGAGATATAATAAACTTCTGCCCTTCGGAGTTAATGATATTCTGCTGCAAAGGCACGAAGAGCGTCGCTGCTGATTCAGGGTCTCGCTGAGGTGGAGTTAGAGGAAATGCAGGTCCAGTGATGAGAGCAGCTTTTCATAAACAGAGAGGTCTTTGTTTTTCACATCAGATCCTGTGACGAGCAAAAGAAAAATGATAAAACCTCACAGGAATGAACAAACGTCTTCACGTCTTTCAACAGCTTGTTTGCTGTATTATGTGATTTGTAGTGCGATGACGTGAAAGTGTCTGTTTCCAACAGGGAGGAATTGGACCAATGGGCAACACTGGACCTCAGGGAGTCAAAGGCTTTCAGGTCAGTTGCATGAAATCACTTATCGTCATAACTGTTTTTAAATGTTTGGGGGTTTTTTTGCGTTACCTTACTGACTGTGTGTGTGTTGTGCGCTGCAGGGGGTGAAAGGAGCCTTGGGGGATTCAGGTCTCCCAGGCCCGACAGGAATCCGTGGAGAGTTCGGTGAAAGGGTGAGTTTGACGTGTACGACGATATGAAACGTGTGCCGGGGTTTAATGCCACCGGTGATCCAGGATACAACATAGGGCTGTGGCTATTTAATCGTCTTATAATAATGAAACATATTCTGTAGATTGATCATCGTCTGTATCAAGTATCAGCAAATGGCAAAATAAAACGATGAATCAATAATCAGAATAATTGCAAAATAGTTTTAGTTTGATCGACGAACAACAATAAAACAGGTCAAATGAAACGTCTCTGCACAGACACAGCAGAGACATGTGTCTGTCCCCATACGAGGGTCCTGTGTTACCAGGTCGTCCCTCCTCGCTCGGACGTATAAACCGAGCGGTGGTCGAACACAAAGCGGCCTCCTGTTCAGAACGTGAGGACAGAACAAAGCCAGTCTTTATACCGATCCCAGTTCCCCCTCAAACAGCCCACCTCACTCCCCCCCCCCCCCCCCCCCCTCTCCCGCAGTCGGTCTTCCGCAAATGTCTCTCCATGCCGCTAATTTACTCTCTCTCTCTCTCTCTCTCCTCAAACCCCTGCAGGGTCCGAACGGAGCTTCAGGAGCCAAAGGAGACATGGTAAATATCTCTAAGTCAAAGTTCAACTTAGATCTGACCTCCCCTGAATGACTTGTAATAGTCTGCACCCACCTGTTGTATGTAAGAGAAACTATGATATAAGAGTTTGATGTTTGTTGATGCTGAGACTGTGTCGTCAGCTCAACAGATTACAGAATGTTCTCAGTTATTAAAAAGAACAAAACTGGAGTTGGATGAGATTCAATCGGATAATCCAGATGTTGTCTCTTTAGGGCGTCGCAGGAAGTGACGGTTTACCAGGGGAGAACGGAGAACCTGTAAGTTTTGTCTTTCATATTTGACTTCATATCCTCTGACAACAGTAAATAGATGTAACACTGATTCAGGGCTCTGCTGCCTGACAGCTGACTATAGGACCAGGTGATAGACAACACCTATTTGAAAGCCTTTACACTGGCTGCCTGGTTATTTCACTCCCTGCAGTTAATCAGTGATTCTGAAAAGCAGAATGAAAACTTTGGTTGGTGCAGATTTGACACGATCCACTGAGGATCAGCTGAAAGCTTTTTAACTTAAATATGTGGGATCTTTTATTTATTGTCTATTTTATTTGGTGTATTATTTGATTCTATCTGTCGTGTGCATCAGTCTCAAATCACTGTTTATATGTGAGCTCTACGAAGCCATAACCATCACGTTTGAATTATTCATTGATTATTTGTTGTATAACGGTGTGTTTTCATGTATATTCAACTAAAATTCTATCTTTTTTCAGGGTCCCTTTGGACCAGTGGGACAGAAAGGAGAGGTGAGCGACAGTGTTATTACATCAGTTTCCCACAGCAGATGAATTCAACAGATCCCTTTCCTCACTTTACCATTTCTCTCTATCATTTATCTATTTTCTGAGCTGTTTCACCATTTATTATTAATTTAAAGCTAATTCTTTCAACTTTTTATCCATTACTTAAACAAGTAACCAGCTTAACTGTTCTTCAACTTACGTATATCAATCATTTTCATATTACTTTAATCTAAGAATTCCAACTGTTGTATATAACAATATATTTTTACTATTTATTCATTGTTTTTTTAATCTATTTTAACAAATGATCCATTCTTTTTAACTAACTGTTAATCCAGCATTTTTAGCAAACTTTAAACATCGTCTTCCTGCTTGATAACTACTTTTCAACACAAACACTCCTAAAACAGGGTTCAGGTGTAAAACTGACTCAACATCAGCAGTTCATTCATTCTCATTTTTAAGTCTCTCTAAGTTTTCGGCCCAATTTCCAATTTTTCAAACATTTTGAGCTCGATGTTCCACTCGCACCCGAGCCGCTGCAGAACTGAGACCCCTGGTTGTGAGTCACTGCAGTCGATTTGTGTCTATCAGCACAAAGCACATGAAGATGTTGTGTGTGGGTGTAATTAGCAGCAGTTTGCTCCCCCCCCCCCCCACTCCCTCACTGAACATTAAAAACAGGAGCCGTGCTCTGAGCTGTCGCCCACTTGTCAGACTCGTTGCATGTGATGCAGCCTCACATTCCAGCTTTAACAGGATTAATTAGAGATAGGTATTGCTGCTTTAGTTTTATTGGCCTGTTTGCTGCTGTCGCCATGAGGGAGAGGAGACGAGTCACATTAAGCTGCAGCAGACTTTATGTAACTGGAGTTGCGGCGCTGATGAGCCTCCTGCTCACGGTCTCATTTACTGTTTGCTGATTCTCTTTGGGGTAATTATCAAGCAACGAGCCGCCGTGTGAATCCGCCCCCGCTTTGTCTCAACAGAGCCGGTTTAGTTTGCTCGTTAGTTTGTGTTCAGTGATTAAAGCGGAGGATTGTGGGTGTTTTTTTTAAGCTCCAGTCTGAAAGTGATTTTTGTTTTAGTTTTGTGAAATATAATGAGTCATTTAAAGGGTAATTCTCATTAATAATAGTCCGGGAAACGTGGTGAGCTGGGACCAAAGGGCGTGACGGGTCCTCAGGGAGAGCTCGGTTCCAGAGGGCTTCCAGGAAAACAAGGGGTAATGGGCTTCCAGGGAGAACAGGGTCTGCCTGGGATCTCAGGAAAGACAGGTGTACCCGTGAGTATTTTATTTTCTCTTCTTGGTATAAATCTTCTGACCGATGGAAGCATATTAAATGTTAATGTCTTATAATAAACTGCATGAATGAGGTTGTATTTGAAAAACGTCTCTCCAGGGTAAACTGGCGAGCGAGCAGCAGATCAGAGAGCTGTGTGGCTCCATGATTGATGGTGAGAAATCGTAATTAGCATTTGTCCATAATTCATTCTTACGTCGAAATAAAAGCTGGAAATTCATCCCCTGGTGTTTTCTTTTTCTATAACACAGATCAGATAGCCCAGCTGGCCGCTAACCTGCGAAGACCCCTGGCCCCTGGTATGGTGGGCCGCCCGGGCCCTGCTGGGCCTTCAGGAATCCCAGGAGTATCTGGATCTGTTGGGCATCCAGGCACTCGTGGACCACCAGGGTACAGAGGTCTGCCAGGAGATCTGGGAGACCCTGGTACCAGAGGTAGGAAAATTAAACTCTCAATCAATATTGGAGCAAAACAAATCAATCATGTCTTTTTAGTTTTATCATGACATGTTCTACTCATTAAAATCAGAACTACTCCTACCACAGAAAGTGACATATTATCATACATTAAACCATTAGATTTATAATACTGATTATTCCATGGCAATGCACAAGGACCATGTTTCTAGTTTTAGATATTTTATATACAGGCAGGTATTATGGTGACATATATATCTCAGGGTAGTGTTGTATAACTCGATCTTTTAAACTTCAGATATTATTATAAAACTGTACTTAATGACAGTATTAGGGTAAATTCACTTTTAAATGTTTTGCAACAGGTGATGTTGGTGACCAAGGTGACAAGGGAACCGTTGGTAAAGCCATTGATGGGCCACCTGGAGACCAAGGACACCAAGGTATGAGGCTCTGATGTGAGCTACAACACCGTGGGTCACTAGACTGTTCAAACAAGTAGGGCTGGTGACAGCTGCTTCCACTTGTAGGCGATATTGGTACAAATAGAAGGGAGCTATCAGTATGTTATTATCTGTGAGAAAAGTGGACTCTGATATAATTTGTCCATCAAACCATCATCACAGATTTTCTGATTGTCCTACAACAGGTTTTAAATCGTTTGATCCACGCAACTAAAACCAACTCAAATCTTTTGTAGGTCTTCCTGGAGTTCCTGGAATCGTGAAAGATGGCCGTGATGGATCTGTAGGAGATCCAGGTGAGCCTGGAGAGTCAGGCAGGGTAGGTAGGACTGGGCACCAGGGACCTCCTGGTATCTGTGATACATCAGCCTGCCAGGGAGCAGCAGCCGCTGGGAAATCCTCCAACCCCAAAAACCATTAAACAAGACTTCCTGCGCCCTGTGGCCAACCACCCCACGCCGGGAGGGTGAGAAGTGAGGGAAAGGAAGAAATGAAAGAAGAGTGATCACAACAAAAAACAAAAACTGTCCTCCTCCTTTATTGAAACAAATGTATTACAAGATGGGAAGAGTAACGTCAACAGATGTGATATTTTGAGAGGAACAGAGGAACATCCGAGGAGTAACACTAAGAAAAGAGCAACTGAGAGACAAAAACATGGAGATGACATCCTGAAATAAAGTGGACAGAGACACGAGTGCAAAAGAACAACTGCATCGCTCCAAATACTGTCACATCCGACTTGATGACTTACAAAATTTCAAAAAATGAAAATGAAGAGTCCTTTTGTGTATAAAAACTTTGTACATGTTATTTCAATGCCCCCCCTCCCATTACTTTTTTTTAAAACAACAAGTGACTGTCTCTGCAGTGAATGTGCATGTATCACAGCCCATGAGTGAAAATCACAGGTGTTACCTCAACATACGAGCTTAACGTGTAATATATGGAAATAGGTGCCGGAGGCGAGAAGCTGTGTTTGTACTGTACAAGGAATAAAAGAAACAACTACCCAGGTGCCCAGACATTGTGTAGATTGATGCAAACAAAAAAAAAATGTATACTGTTTTTTACAGCTTTTCTTATTCTAAATTACATGTGAAGCTGATTCTCCAGATTTGAGAATCAAATGTTTTCAAACACAACATCCACTTTGTACTACCAGTGCTGTAACTATTAAATATACAAGACTTTAAATACTATTTATTATTTGTGGGTGACTGTTGTATGTACAGTAAGATGCTACAGCGACATGTTGTAAGAAAGAACAAATAAAGCCACTTTTCAGTAAGAACAAACTCTTTTCTACACATCAAATGAACAGTCTTCACTTCACAATAATTAACTCATGAACATTACTTAACCCCATTTAATCACCAGGTAGTAACACTTACCTTCATAGGCAAGATTTAATTATTTACTGAAGACACTGTCTGAACAGTTTAACCAAAGTAAATGGTTTAAAAATCCATGCAAAATTTTAATTAGGTGTAAAAATAGGCCAATATAAATAAAGTTAGTTAAATCTGTAAATTGAGGAGCGTAAATGTTCCTCTTCAGAGAACGGTCTATTTTACCAGGGCAGCAGTGCCACCTGTTGGTGACTCTATGAAAAGCACCCCCCCCCCCCACCCCCCCCCCACCCCCCCCAGGCTTAGACACAGGACTTTGCTGCACAACCTCAACTAATGTTCTCAAACAGTCTGACTTACTAGATAAATGTCTCTACCTCCTGCTGGAGAGTCCTAGCCTGAAGAAGAGCTGGATTTCAGACACAGTTCGTTCGTGTCATTGAATGATTTCTGAAACTCCTGTAAACATGAAAGATATGAGATTATTGTAGTTAACGACAAACTCAAACCTGAACTGTTTTTATTACCTCCACCAAGGAGGTTATATCTCCATCTGCGTTTGTCTGCTATTTAGCAGCTTTACATAAAAACAACCGGATGGATTAACACAAAACCCGGTGGCAGGAAATAACCCTTTACATTTTGGTGTGGATCTGGATCAGGGGCCGGATACAGGAATTTTAACATTGCAAGAGAGGGCAGTTTTCCAAAAGATTTTTATGCATTTCTCAAGTGAAAATGCAGAAATCTTTATGAAAACCATTCAGACAAGTGCAGATTGCTAATATCTAGGAACAGGTGACTGGTGGTGTTGCCGCACACTGTCAGCATAATATGGACACACAGCACGAGGGCTTGTTTTAATTTGCTGCCATGTATTTTTCACAGACTAAATAACCGCAACATTAGATAATCCATCACAGTAAAATAATAACGTTTATTTGATTTTATACTGAAAAACTAAAAGGAATTTGATTTGAACTCTCTAAATAACAAAAGCAATATAAAGTCTACTGCAGCTCTATAATTCAACAAGAGGAAATTTAATAAAGATCTCATCTCCCCGTCCCCGGCTTTGAGTCTCAAATGATTTAGCTGCGGGGCGATGAAGCCATAAATGCTTTTCATCAATCGGTGTTTTAACTCCACGATCAAACCACACAAATGTACCGTTTTGAAGGTGTCTCCGTACATCTTGTTGATGTACACGAGGAAGGCGGTGGTCCACTGGAGGGTGGTGACTCTATCCGTGCCTGACTGGCAGAATGGCGCCAGCATGTTCAACTCGTCGCAGTATAGACGAATCATCTTTCTGCAGAGTGACACAGGACACACAGACGTTTCTCAGACTTAATATACAGAACCTGTGACTTTGTTCTTAGATCCTTTAGTCTCATGTCGCTCATATAGGATATATAATGGTATCTTTCTATGGCTGCAACCCACAATTATTCTTCTGCCATTTATGTTCTCGGTTAATCATTGACTCGTTTGGTGAAGAAGCATCAGATGACACTGATCCACACAGCATCCCAGAGCCTGAGGTGAAACAATGTCTTGTTTTGTCAAGAGCTCATGAACCAAAACAATTTTGCAGATTCACAAAACGTTGATGTTGATGAACCTGAGTTATAATTTGTATTTGAGTGTTCTGGTTATTCTTCATCCCTGCCTCAGGGTGGTGCTGTTCACCTGTTCTGTTTTCCCCAGTAAGTATCATGTTGTAGGTGTTGCTGGTGCTAACTGGACCGGAGCTTGGTTCACCCAGTTTAAAATGATGACTGCGGATGTCTCAACCACACTGCGCTGTGTCGTGTATTCAGTTTGCTATTGTGATTCTTGACAATTTGACTCTGTGAATATGGGACCTGACCGATGTTGTGTCATTGTAAACAGTGTAAATATCTTTCTTGTGGTCCACATGGCCGCAAGGGTGAGGAACCATTTTTGTTGTAAACTATTTCCCCCTGTTTATGATAGAGTGGCAGGTAAGATATGGGTATGGTATTTTCCTTTTTTTCATTGTGAGGTAAGTTTGAGAAAACATTGGTTTAGTCGGTTTTTGTTCATTATTTTGGCAAAGCTCACCCCCAACTTCCCTTTTCTAAGGGAAATGACTTAATACACCTGCTCACCTGCGTTCCCTCTCGATACTGTTGTGTCTCTCCCTGCTCTGGATAAGAGACACACCGGGTCGGGCTCTTTGTCTGGTGCTGTGACCCCACTTCCTGGAGACAGCAGGTGTCACCACATCATCTATAAAAACAAATATGACAGTGTACAAGACTCATTTAGATACAAACAAAACAAGTACTACTTTTGAAAATTATCATTATTCTAATTATCAAACCTTGGTGCTTGTTCGGTTCATCCATGTGAGGACATTGATCAACCACCTGAGATTTAAAAAAAAGAAACAAATGATTAAACATTCTGCAATAAAGTTATAAGGAAACTTAAAGTTGTGATTATTTTTTCCCCACCACACCTGAGCACACATGGTAGAGACAGGGTTAAATACACCCCCTGCGCTGGCTGGGCTGGAAACCCCTAAGAGATTCACTCCTTCGGTCTTCATCCGCTTCTGCATGTGTGGGCACAGAGTGTTTTGAGCATTTCCAGGCTGCTGGAATATCTTTACAAAACTGAAAGACAGTAACAGATAAATATTATATGTATTAATACATACAAAGAGTTTTTTTTATTTCTGTGTTGTGCAGATGCATTTGGCCCATCCCTTGTTGGGGTTACAAGAAAAACCTCAGTTACAAACATAAACATCTTCTTCTTGTATTACATAGAGAAAACATTTACACTATAAAAGATAGAAATGTGTACAATGTAGTATATTGGTGGAACCTACTGGCAGACAGCTGCTGACTGAACATCCCTCTGTCTCTGGTAGTCAACAGACATTGTGTTGAACCTCTTCTCCAAGCAAACTCTTGCAGAACATCTCTGACCTGTGACCTGTGAGGACGCGCGGCTGTTGACGGGCACTTTAGTCGGACTCTTTTCACCTCTGAGTCCCGCCAACACAAACCCCGGGACCCCCACAAAAGAGGCTGGGGTCTTCTCCCCTAGTATCACCAGACTGTGATCTTCAGGGACAACCGACAGGTCAATAGCTTGGGTGGTTGCGAGGGGAGAGGTCACTGTGGGTCCAGTGCCATCTGTAACCATCACTGCAGCAGGGTGATCCCTCACATCAGGCCAACATCTGCTCATCAGGCCCACATCAGGCCCAGTCCCTGCCTCCATGTTGGCCGGGATGATGGGCTGGAGGTGCGAGTACTGACCATCGGTGAACTCCATCAGATCGAGCTCCGCTTCCAACATCTGGCCCTGTGTCAAACACCTCGTCTCCATATGGCAGAGTCCCAGACCCTGAGTTCTCTGGATGGAGGTGAAACATGAAGGTTTCTACTTGCTTGGGAAAAGGCTGACATTTTGTTTTTTTTTTACATTTAAGACAACTAAGGTGTCAATTTCTCTATTTCCACCATTAAAATGTAGCTAGTTTTAAACTAGTCACGGTGTTATTAAAATTATATTCATGAACTTGTTGTGTTAATATATAATATTCACAAATCAAAGATAACTCATTATATAATAACAAATGCTAGCTATAAAGAGCTATATGATTATGCTAACATTAAGCATTAAGCTAGTATTAGTTTACTAACAACCTGTTAGTAACTTAATAAACTCATAGAAGCATTCGCATTGTTAACGGGACATTATTGAGTCGTCCACCTGAACTCGAGTCAAACAAAGCTGCAGTTATTGATCTGTTTTCTCCAAGTTCATCACCTCCGGGTTTGTCCACTTACTTCACTGACAGCTCCGTGATCTGTGGCCGCGCTGCTAACAGCCGGGGGCCGACTAATTCCTGGACGTCGATCGACTTGAACTGTCACAGTGTCGGATTATTGAAATGTTGCCTGTTCTATTGTGTGGAGATAATCGATTTATAATACGTGACACGTTGTAAATACTACTACTACTACTACTAAGTACTTTTACCCGAGTACACAACAGAAGCACAAGTACAAGTAACTTAATATAGTGCAGCACCACGCAAGTACAATTCAGAGGGAGATTCAAATATTAATAAACTTTATCTGTAAAGCACCTTTCATACAAGAAATGCGGCTCAAAGTGCTTTGTATACAATATAGATAAAATATATTATAGCTGGACAATAAAAGTACTCTCTCATATATACATATACAGTTTCTCACATAATTCATCTACCTCAGATCAGTAAACTGCTGTTTGTAGAGAGGGAATGTCTCTTTAGAGGAAAATAAATCTAGTTACTCAAATACACTTCACCAAGTTACCAAAGCTGTATCAATATCTACTAATGGAAGACAAGTGAGTCAACTGAATGCTGTCGCCCCCCATTGGTGAGACATGAGCTCTTCAGGAGAGGGTCGCTATGGACAATATAACTTCAGTCCTCCATCACCATTGATGATTTTATTCCCAAGGACTTCCTCTCTCTTACTTATTGTCGTTCTCCATCTTGTTGTCATGACAAGAGCTCAAGAAAAGCCCAATCAATTAAAAGCTGGTGCTTGTAATGTGAAAAATACCCAAATCTACATGATACACAAGTGTAAACGAATACATGTATTCAAATACTATATTTAACATCGACTTTGAGGCTCTTGTAGTTGAATATTCATATATTTTACTTTATATTTCTAACCCACTTCATCTCATAGACAGATACTGTACCATATGTATTATAAACATTCTAATAACTATAATTAGCTTATTTACATTTATTTCCAAGTGGAGTTTCTTGCCTTTATTGTCACAAATAATGAAGCTGTCATGATAAGCAATTAAGAATATTGCCTCTAAAGAGAGACAACACACACTTTATAAAATGGGTCAACTTGTGTGAAGGAACCTTTTTAACTTTACCTGTAAAAAAGTACAAATTCAGGGTTTGATTTCTTCCCACAAAAGGCAATAAACAATCAATCAATTAATCTTAATATCAATGACAAAATCAGACTTAATACAAATTTTAAAAAAGGTATACGTAACTTTATTGACTTGAAACAAGCTACGTTGTATCAGCAGAGGAACATAAAAGCCAGATCAAGGTTACTGTACCGACATTATGGCTATGTTAAAAAAAAAAGAAAACTAAAACTGTACATTTTCTGTACAAAACAATTCTGTATTTTCAAAAGGAAATTCACAGCTGGTTAGGTTTAAGAGACATGTCATCAAATAACAAAAATAAATGATTAATTTAACACAAAACTATAACAACGTGAACTCAAATACCCTAAACATTTTCATATCAAGCAACAATGTGTGATCTTGCATGGCTTTGACTGTTGATACATTCAGTGTGGTTATGTTGTAGTATCTCTATCCACCCCCTGTACTGAGGGAGCCCAAGCATTTAGATTTTTGCCCATCTCTAACTTGGCTTGACATTTGTTTTATTTCCATCACTATTTATACTTCAATTGATTTTAGTTTCATTGGATGCTCCACTAAGCCCTTGTTTATCAGTTTCACTGCTCTCCGGCCTTTTTTCTTTTCCCAACCCTGTGTTTGCATCTACCAATGTGCTAATTTTACCAGCAGGACTTTTCTCCTGCTCTTCTCTTTGCCCTTGGCTTAACTGTCTTTTTTGACCCACTGCTCTATCTCTACTCCACTCCCTGTCTGCAGAGAAATGCATTTGTTTTGGTTTCGGGCTGAAGACATCAGAATGGTTGATCACATTTGGGAAGTGCATAAGACCCTCTGTTGGAGTGGGAAGTAAGGCAGCTCTAGGTCTCTGTGGTTTTCCACTGTTTGAAGGAAAACCTGGGGGCCCATTGAACACTGCAGAGCGTGGATTACTAGGACCTTGGAATCTGGTCATGTGATGTGGACTATTGAAATGATGTGATGCAGATTCATCTGAATGTCTTATAGCTTGCATGTCATTCTTCATGGCTGGGTCAGATCCCCTGGAGTCTAAACCCGGGCCCATCATGTCTGGACCTCTTCTATCAGACCCAGGAACCTCAGAGTTTGGATCCCACCTACCAGGCCCATGTCTTGCATCTGAACTTTCACCAGGCCCTAGCCGTCTCATGTGTGGACCTCTCTTCTCCCTTCTAAACTCATGCTCAAATCTTCGTCTACCTGGTCCATGGCTTTCCATGTCTGCCTCTCGCCTATCAGATCCTAGCCCCCCACAATCTGAAAACATTCCATCAGCCCCTGGACCCTCAATGTCCGAACTTCTGTTTACAGGTTCTGGTCGTCTTAAATTTGAACCTTCTGAATCTACTCGATTGAAGCCTTCAAATCCCCTTGGGCCTCTCCTATGTGCACCAGGTCCTTCCATGTTTGGCCCTCTCATATCCCCCCTGAAGTCTGGCTGCCTCCAGTCATTTGCCATATCTGTCCCATGTCCCACAAAGCCTGAACCTCTTCTATCAAGGCCTTTTGTTCTATTATCTGGATCTCTTTCCCCTCTAAAAAATGCCCCTAGTCCACCTCTGTTTGACCCAGCACCTTGTCTATCAGGCTCCCTATGTTCATTTCCAGGTTCTCCCCTTGGACCTTGGTACATCATGTCTGGATTATCTTGGAAAGGCCCTGGACCCCCGCAACCTGGAGCATTCCAATCATCTTGTGGACCCATAACAGGCCCTGGAAAACTAAAATTTGGTGTTTCCTGTACTGGTGTTTGCCCCCTCTCTCCAACACCTCTCCAGTCCATTTGAAGAACTGGCCCACTTCCTTGGCCCTTCTCATCTGGACCTTCCTGGATAGGTCTTGGGCCCCTGTTGCCACGTCTTTCCAAATTATCTCCTGAATATTCCTGCTCATTGTCGACAAGCCTCCATATTTGGCCCTCTCATATCTGACCATTGTTCTTGTATGTTTGCGCCCCTCCATCTCTCTCCCCGAATTAGGCTAGAATCTGGCCCTAGTCTCCTCATAGGCCTTGGAGCCCTCATATTTCTATATGTTCTATCAGATCCTGGGCCCTCTATACCTGGGCTTTCTCGGTTAGCATCTGAGTCCTCAAAATCAGCCATTCCCCAGTCATTTCTTCTATCATGTCTTAGACCTTCTGTATTAGGACCTCTCTGTTTTATGCCTGGGCCTCCTATGTCTGGACCAACTGATCGTCTCTTTTCAGGTCCAGGTTCCCTGAAGCCTGTGCCTCCTGATTCTCTCCTACCAGGGCCTGGGCTCTCAATGTCTGGACCTCTGAATTCGCAACCTGGTGCTCTAAAATCTGGACCTCTTGGACCAGTATCATGTCCCTCTGTAACAGCTCTTTCAGGCCCCACACTTCTGAAGGGTTGACCTCTCCTACCAAACTCTGGGCCATCCATATCTGGAGGGTATCTTTTTAGTTCAGGACCCATGAACTGTGGGGGTCCTGGAAAGTTCATACTGTTTTCTGTTTCCTTCATATCTGGAGGCCTTCTCTCTGGCCCAGGACCCATGACATTTCCTCTGTCAGGCCCTGGATCCTGTATGTTTGAACCTGAATGTTGAAGTCCTGGTCCTCTCATGTTTGGACCACCTGCCATTCTCCTATCAGGCCCTGGGCCCCTGAAGTGTGGTGCTCCCATTCCCTGATTTTGAGTACCAGGTGGTCTGTCTTGTCCCATTCCTATGGAGTCAGGCCCAGAAAGCCCCATATATGGGCCTGGCTTATCAGGACCAAGTCCACCAGCATTTTGATGTCCTGGTTCTCCTCTCCTGTTAGGTCCCTCCACAGAGTGACCTCTCCCTTCACAGCCAGGCCCTCTGTCTGGACCTGCTGGTACTCTCCTTTCAGGCTCTTGTCCTTGGAAATCTGGATGTCCTGGTCCTCTTCTGACAGGACCCTCCATAGCAGGACGTCTCCTTTCATGTCCTGGTGGTCTGAAATCTGGACCTTCGGGTCCTCTCCTGTCAGGCCCCTGACCGGCCATAGCATAACCTCTCCTATCAGGCCCTGTAGGTCCTCTCCTGTTTATTCCAAGACCCCCCATAGCAGGATCTCTCATTTCAGGCTCCGGTCCTCTGAAATCTGGACCTGCAGGTCCTCTCCAATCAATCCCAGGATCCTCCAAAGGAGTACCTCTTCTTTCAGGTCTCGGCCCACTGAAATCTGAACCCACAGGTCCTCTACTGTCAGGCCCAGGACTCTCTATCAATAAACTTCTGTTCTCAGCTCCTGGCCCTCTGAAATCTGGACCTCCAGGTCCTCCTCTGCCAGGTCCAGGGCCATCTATAGCGGGACCTCTCCTTTCATGTCCTGTTCCTTTAAAAGCTGGACCTTCAGGTCGTCTCCTATCAGTGCCAGGACGTTCCATAGCAGGACCTCTCCTTTCAGGTCTAGGTCCTCTGAAATTTGGATCTTCAGGTCCTCTCCTGTCAGTCCCTGGACCGTCCATAGCAGGACCTCTCCTGTCATGTCCTAGTGCTCTAAAATCTGGACCTCCAGGTCCTCTCCTATCAGCACCAAGACCTTCCATAGCAGGACCTCTCCTTTCAGATCTTGGCCCTCTGAAATCTGGATCTTCAGGTCCTCTCCTGTCAGTCCCAGGACCGTCCATAGCAGGACCTCTTCTGTCATGTCCTGGTGCTCTAAAATCTGGACCCCCAGGTCCTCTCCTGTCAGTCCCATGACCGTCCATAGCAGGACTTCTCCTTTCAGGTCTTGGTCCTCTAAAATCTTGACTTTCAGGCCCTCTCCTATCAATCCCAGGACCTTCCATAGCAGGACTTCTCCTTTCAGGTCTTGGTGCTCTAAAATCTGGACCTTCAGGCCCTCTTCTATCAGGACCAGGACCTTCCATAGGAAGACCTCTCCTTTCAGGTTTTGGTCCTCTAAAATCTGGACCTTCAGGTCCTCTTCTATCAGGACCAGGACCGTCCATAGCAGGACCTCTCCTTTCAGGTCTTGGTCCTCTGAAATCTGGACCTACAGGTCCTCTCCTATCAGTCCCAGGACCTTCCATAGCAAGACCTCTCCTTTCAGGTCTTGGTCCTCTGAAATCTGGACCTTCAGGCCCTCTTCTGTCAGTCCCAGGGCCTTCCATAGCAGGACCTCTCCTTTCAGGTCTTGGTCCCCTGAAATCTGGACCTTCAAGTCCTCTCCGATCAGTACCAGGACCATCCATAGCAGGACCTCTCCTCTCAGGTCCTGGTCCTCTGAAATCTGGACCTTCAGGCCCTCTCCTATCAGCCCCAGGACCTTCCATAGCAGGACCTCTCCTTTCAGGTCTTGGTCCTCTAAAATCTGGACCTTCAAGCCCTCTCCTGTCAGTCCCAGGACCCTCCATAGCAGGGCCTCTTCCTTCAGGTACTCTCCTGTGAGTTCCAGTGCCCTCCATAGATATACCTCTGAAATCCAGACACCCTGGTCCTCTTCTGTCAGGCCCTGGACCAACCATATCAGGCCCTCCTCTTTTGGGCCATGGTTCGCTAAAATCGGCATCTGCTGGCACAGTCATGTCAGGTCCTTCTATAGCTGGGCCTATTCTCTCAGGCCCTGGACCTCTGAAATGTAGGCCACCAGGTTCCTTCCTGTCAGTTTCAGGATGCTCTAAAGCCAGACCCCTCCTGGCAACCACTGGTCCTCTCATGCCAGGTCCTAGATTGTCCATAGTTGGATCTCTCCTTTCATACTCTTGTCTCCTGAAATCTGGACCTCCTGGCCCTCTCCTGTCAGGCATATGAACCTCCATATTAGGTCCTGGTGCCATGAAATCAGAAGCCTTTTGTCCTCTGTCAGGCCCCTGTGTCTCCAGGTTGGCTCCTCTCTTATCAGGGTGGTAAGCCATCCATTCATTTTGCATAAATGGCCTTCCAGTATCTGAACATAATTTTGCCCTATCTGGCCCTCTCCAATCATTTCTGTCTGATTCTAGGCCAGTCGAATCTGTTGGAGCCAGGCTTATATTTTGACTTCTATGGCCAAACATATCAGGACCAACAACACCTGGTGCTGAACCTCTCCAGTCTGGATTTGTAATTTTGGGCATGGGACCTCCGTCCCCTTGGCTAAATTGATATGGTCTCCTTGCACTTGACTCACTTTTATCACCTCTTGTATCTGAGCCAACCGTACTATCAATATCTTGACCAGACCCTCCTGTCACATTGTGCCTTTTAGGCTCATGCATAGTGTCTGATTCTCTCGTGTTCAGACCATGCATACTCCTTTCAGCCCTAATATCTGTCTGTGGCTCCTTCATATGTTCTGCATGCGCACGAACGGACCTGTCATCATGTCTTGATTGCCTTCGAACACTTCTTTCATCCCTGAGAGATGGACCTGCACCGCTTATATCTGGACTCTGATCTCTTATATCTCCACCCATCATAGCAGATCTCATACCCCTAGTATGTGGACTCTCGCCTCTTTGTTTTTGGTCTCTTGACTCTGAACCACTTGTGTAATGCCCCGATCTGTCTGATGATTGCATTGGACTCCTCACCCCTGAGTCTCTAATGTGTGGCCCAGGGCCCCAAATGTTGGGGCCAATGCCTTGCATGCCTGCTCCTCTCCTATCAGACCCTGGAAATTGAATTTCTGTGTCTTTTGGCTCTATCTGTTGTTTCATATCTAGTCCTGGATTCTTTAAATGTTTGGACAGTCGGTCTATTTCAGGGCCCTGAATATCTGAGTCTCTGGCTAGCTTTAAATCTGTCCCCCCTTGACCCAACATTTGTTGATGGTATTTTCCCCCTTCTGACTGTTTCTCTGCCTTAATCATACATTGATCTCTAACACTTGAGTCACGTAGATGTAGAGGTTTCAAATCCAAATTTTTGATATTTGATTTTTGACTTCCCAGTATATTGGGCACTGTTGCTTGAGCACCAATAGGCAGATAAGTATTTTCAACTTTAACAAATGGCACTGAGACTTTGATATGTGTCTCTGGATCTCTGATTTCCTCAATCTCAAAGGAGTCACTCTTTTCTACGCTGCTATGTTTCAAGAATTGTGGTTCTGGATCAGGGCTTTGAGGAGAATCTCGAAGGGGTGGGTCAATTTCTCTTAAAGGAACTGTATTTTCATATTTATTGTGAAACAAAGTTTGCTGTTGAGGTTTTTTTTCCACCGGGGTCGAAGAACCACTGACTGAATTATTTTGAAGGTCATGGGGTTTTGGTGGTTCTGATATCTCAAGTTTCACATTATGAACAAGTTCATGTGTATGAGGCAAAATGTCTTTATCTGGGCACTCAGAAACATGGTCATTTTTAATGGTAACAGGGGCAAATGTTGGTGTGTTACTCACGACAGATTGTCCATCAACCGACTCCAGCAGATCACTTGGGACATTTGCAGAATTTGATTTCTCAGGGACTTGAGGGGAAGGTCCTCTGTTCTGTTTCGGTGAAAGGGACGCAGAATCTCTTTTTATAGGAGACGATGGAGATCTTTTATGACCATGAGAATGACGGCGTGTACTATGCTCTTTACGATGGTGACCCTGACGTTCAGACTGGTTTCTAGCTCTATGCCTTGACCTGTCTCTTTCACTTCTTTTGTGTCTATCCTTTTCTTTACGTCTACGGGAATGTGAAGGAGAACGCCTCTGTGACCTACTTGAAGGACTTCTATGGGAGTCCCTTTCACGATGACTCCGCCTCTTTGGTGACGACCTTCGCTTTCTGCTGTTGTATGAATTCGGCAGAGCACCCTTGCGGCTAGAACTATGCCCTGGTGAATCATGTGTCTGCATACTGCTTCCTTGAAATACATCCTCTTGAATTAAATTAAAGAGTGATTCATCCTCAGGGTCATAGGCTACGTCAGAATCTTCAATCTCTCCAGCAGAAGAATACTTGTCACTATCCTCAACATTGTTTTGCGTTTTATCTTGCTCTACAATGTTATCTGTGTCATTTTTAGAAGTAGGGAGGGCAGTGGCTGGTTCTAACTCAACAGATTGTGAATCCACATTTGATTTGTCCACAGCCTCTGTGGGGTTGCTGGTCTTGTCTGTTGATTCCGAAGGCCTGGATTCTGTTTGCATTATGCCACTCTGCAGTGATGACAGTTGACTCAGAGGCAAAGATTTTTGTGGAGGAGACATCATGGAATCAGAAACAGAAAATTTAGCCATGAACATACCCACAGCCTCTCTCTGTTGACGTAGTGCCTCTTCCTGCTCTTTCAACTGTCGTTTCTGTTCTTCAATCTGCTTATTAAGCTCCTCGAGCATGCGCTGCTGTTCAGACAATGTTGCAGCTGAGACAACTACAATGCCTGTAGGAAGAGTTGGCATGACTGCAGCTGGGGTAGTTTGCACAGGAGTGGTAGTTGCAGATGGTGTAACAACCTGGGTAGAAGGTGCTGCTGGGCATGATGTAGAATCTGATGTTGTAACAGGAGCCTTTGTAACATGAGTATCACTTTGAATATCTTCGAAGATAGTCTCATCCTCTGGATCATAGGCTATATCGTCCTCCACGAAGCCTGATACTGCAGGGCCATCTTTCTTAATCTTTTCTATGTTCTGTGGAGCAGCCACTCCATATCCCATGGCTGGATCATACTCCTCCTCCGGGTCATATGGTCGGTCATAGTAATTTTCCTCTTCTTCTATCTTTTTCACTTTGGATTTCTGGCCATATTGTTGGACGATTGGATCCACCATTGATCCAGACACGTGAGAAAACACAGGGATGTTTTTAACACTTGTTGCAGAACTTCCTTCGGCAGAGGCCGTAGAGTCAGTTTGCTTGTTGCGATACATAGATTTCAAGATAGTCTGTAGTGGTGTTTTGTCAATAGATTCTGTTTTGGAACTCTTGTCCGAGATGCTATTGGAGGTAGATGCAGAAACAGCAAAAGGGGAAGAAACAGGAGGAGTCACTCTCATAGAAGTCAAAAGAGGTGGTACGGTAACTGAGCCCGAAGACGAAGAATCCGATGGCGAGTCAGGGCAAGATGGTGAATGAGGATGGAAAGAAGTAGCAGGAGTCTCTGGATCATAGGGTTGGAATATCTCCAATTTGTTAGAACCATAGAGGACTGGTGGTTTTGGGATCCACATTGGGTCTTTGGACATGTGAACTTTGGGTCTCTTTTCTTCAATTTCCTGAGGCAAGCAACCTGGACGTTTTGTCTTCTGGATAATTGCAAGACCCAGAAGAAGATTGGGTCGGTTTTTTTCAAGCCCTAAGAAATAAGAAAGGCAAGAAAAATAAATAATAAATGAGTCGGATGTATTGGCAAACAACTGTCAAAATGATATTGTTATGACCTCTGACAGAACTGACAGTGTGAACTGATGAGAGTGTAGAAACTGGATACATTTTTATTAATATCCTTAAATACTACAGTTCTAACAATTTTAACAAAGTAAGTTGTTTTAAAGCATTAAGCACATATTAAATATTTAGATTTAATTTAAACAGATATTCAGTTTTTTCTTGACTTACATAACTTTTTGTTGTCTACTATTAGAGGCCAAATACTGACATCGGCCAAATTTTTTATAAAAGGGAGTTGGTTATTTAATCATAAGAGATGTACAAGAAGTGATTTATTGGTGTTTAACATTTAAACATTTTTAAGTAGATGGAACAGCAGGACCTGCCATCCTCCCTCAGTCTGACACCTTTAAGTCAATAAACTAGAAACCAACAGCAGGACAAACCATTTTTATTTGTTGTGTTATTGTGGCCTGAGTGAGATGTTACTGTTAATGCCATTTATATAGTTGCTTGCCTATGCCAAACAATGTAAATGTTTTTTATGCAAGACTACTGCCGTAGACGAGGTATCATCTCACCTGGCCCTTCAAGAGGTTGTAGCATCGATGGGATTGATTCTTTTGCACCGAGTGGGACAAGGTATACATCCTTGAGAGAGCGGCTGCTATTGGCAACAACCCCAAAACGACCTCTACTGCTGAAATACGAAAACAGGGAGACGTAGGCAACCTCCTCCTCTTCTGTTGCGGGCTGAAATCGGATCACACACAACTCCTAATACGCAAAAAACAAACAAAACAAGATTTATGATACTGAAAAACTTGAACATATATTGGGTGTAGAAAGAGAAAGTATACATTGTATACTGCTTGCCTTGTTAACAGAGGTCTTTAGCTTTGCGACATAGTCCCAAACTGTTTCAGGCATGATTCGTCCCCCAATTTGTATGGTATCCGGTAGATCCTACACAAAACAACATACAGTAAGTTCCGGTGACAAAGACAGATTTGAGGAATACTGCGCTGTGTGAATAACAGAATATGTATGAAAAGTTAAAGTGCAGTACTGTACCGCTTTAAGGTTTTCAGCAGATCCTGAAACCAGATATCCCTTCGTAACGAACTTGGCTACATTGAGCATGTTTAGGAAGCCTTTCCACAGTATCTCTTGCTTAGAAAGGAACTGAGCAGTCTCTCCAGCACCCGGTGATTCAGAGATCACAGTCCTGAAACACAAGCCACAGCAGCACAATAACAATCACATCCACACATCGTGCTTATTTTAATCTAATGTATATTATTTAATGCAGAATATATATACATTTAAACTTCAAGAGTTGTATATACCTTGATGATGGGCCATAGAGTCGAGGATCTGACAACGGCTTCATTAAGATAGATTTAGGTAAAGGTTTTGTTGGTGGTAGTGAGGATCCTGATGCCAGTGAGGATCCTGATGCAGAGGTCAAGGCAGAGCTATTCTCTTTAATAGACATATAAGGGGATGATTGGTTAAGGGTTGTGTTGATGGGACCAAAGGAGCTACTAGACGAAGCAGAGAACCTGCTTGCTGCCGTGCGGGGATCACGTCTTGAGATGGTCACAGTGGAGACAGCTGGAATCACAACTGGTGTGTATGCTTTCTTTGTTGTAGTAGCTTTAGGAATGTCTGGAGTTGGGGATGCAGGGGACTCTGAGACAGGGGAAGCAGGAGACTCTAAAGTAGGGGAGGCTGGAGAATCCCTCATGGGAGAAGCAGGGGATTCTACAATGGTCAGTACTGGAGAGTCAATGACAAGGCAGGATGTTGGGGAGTCCATATCTGGTGAGTCAGGTGGCGCCCGCAGAGGAGAGTCGTCTCCTGTATACCTTCTCCAAGAGGGTTCGCGCTTATCTTTTGTTTCAGAGATCTTGGGTTTTTTCTTTGCAGGTTCATCCTCTTCCCCGGGTAGTATCTGGCCTGTGGGAAGAAATCCAATCATTATTAGAATAACTAAAATAACAATATAAGATAATATCTGTTTAGTATTGACCAAATATATTTTAATACCTGTGCATATCTTGCATTTCAGGTCAAAGAGGTGAGCTTTGTGCTCTGATGTTGTGTCCTTAAGCATACAGGTGAGAATATCGGATGTCGCGCTGCTCTGGATTGGATGGCTTGTTCTGATCTTGAGAGCAGGAAGACTTCTCTTCGGTTCCTGTGAAGCAACCTGTACCAACAAAGACACAAAAACAATGAGACCCCAAAACACATCCTTGGCCTTTCATGAGAAATGTGTACATGGGACACGAGGCACAGTATATTGATCAATTTAATGAAATAAGTTGTTCACACCATGCTGTCCGGTCTTTTGCTGGATCTTCTATCAGGTCTAACAGGATTCAAACTGGGCAAATCAACCTTCACTGCTTCAGGCTTCTGCTGTAAACTTGTTGCTTTAGCAGGAGCATCGTTAACCTAGATACACACAGCAACGGAAGAACATGGTCATTTCTGACACAGACATAGTTTAACCTTTCTGAGGCATGATAACAAGTGTAAGTGTAGTACCACTTTACCTCTGATGTTTCTTTTGCACTTGGTTCAGGTGCCTTGGTGGCCTGCATATCCTTCTGGCTCATCCTTGCCAGTCTGAAGGGACTGATATCTCCTTGTACAACCCGATACAACAAGCCCTAGAGAGAAACCCGTAATTAGACTGTTTACTAGAAACATATTTTTACTATGAGCTGCTTTTAAAAAAAAGTTATATTTAAGTGCCCATATTATGATTGTCCTTGTCCTTAATGTGTCATATAGCTTGTTTGTCTTGTCTTGAGGAGCATGTCGAGGGGGCATGACATTTCTGACTCACTCTAGGTTGTTGACCAATCACAGAAGAGTAGGCTAGTTGACCAATCAGAGCAGAATGGGCTTTTTAGGAGGCAGGCCAAGAGTTGATGTGTTTTGAAAAATACAAAAAATAAACTGATTCATAAAGACCCCAAATTTGTATATAATACATAATATATAATATGGGCACTTTTAGTGTAATATTCCAATGTAATGTAAATCACAAAACATTGACAGATTGTATCACCTTGTTTCTTGGGTCTTTTAGGTTGAACATTATGGTTCTGTACTTGTTCATGTATTTGCTGTCTGTGTTGCGAAATATTTCGAACATCTCCATCTCAATGCTTGCGACAAGCTTTGCAGCGTCACTCTCAGACATGTCCAAATCCTCACAGTCACACACCCTTAACAAACAAGAGCAGTAAGTCAACAAGTTGTTACACAGATACTCATGATATGCAAGTCAATATTATTTCCAAAATATGTAGTTTTAGGAAAATGCTACTGAAATGTAGATGATTGAAAAATAATCTGGTCAGTAAATACACTAAAGAAATAAGAACCTACTAAGAGCTCATTTTCAATTTAATCAAGAGTGTAGTATTTGTACAGTGTATGACAGGAACCACAGACTGAGGTTTGCAGTCAAACACTTTGTAAAACAGTTCTCACCTTTTGAACAGGATGCCGGTGAGGGAGCGCTGGATGCTCTGTCTGACCTGGGTGTTGGGCTGAGAGGGTCTGGAGGAGGGAGCGCTGGGCGCAGGAGGCACAAGCAGGTTTCGTGTTTCATTCAGCAGCGTGGGGGCTGAAGATGACTTCTGGCAAGATGCTGAGGCTGATACTGACGGAGGCTGAGGTCCAGACTGCTTCTTTGGTATGACGTAGGAAGTCTTAGTGACCATAAGGGCACCGGTTTCATGATGTCTGAGCACTGAGGTGGTAGGGGATTGTGAAGCAGGAGACGGACTAGACATAGCTTGGGTGGGTGCTATTGCGGGATTGGATTCAGCTGGTTGTGGCTTCGACACACCACTGTCCTCTGGCTCTTTGGCTTCTTCTTGAGAGTCTTTGTTTGGTGGACCTGGCTCAGTGACATGATGGGAAGAGGGAATCGTATCTGTAGAGGAGTCCTCTGGAGATTGTGTTGAAGGAGTTGCAGCCTCACTGTCAGCCTCTACTTGTTCATTGTCCTTATTAGCTGTTAGAAAGAAGAACAGTAGGACACTTTGATATGAAGAAATATGTGAACATTGACATAAAGGATATATATGTCAATCAGCAGAGTTAAAAGAAGGGCCAACAGTATATATACTATATACAGTATATTAATGATTTTTAATGATGTTGTTTAAAACAGAAATGCTTGTTAACATTGGAGTAAAATGGGCATGTATTAGGAATTTCTCAAATTTAAAATAAATAAAATCCAGGTATCCAATCTAAGTAAATGCAAGTGAATAAATCTGTAATTGATTTAATCAGAACATTATGATACATAGGAGCAACAGAGCTTATATCACAACCTCCAGAATTAAAAGAAAATAGACCCAGGCTCCTCGGATCTCTGCTGGCATGGTTGTGGAAAGTGTGAGCCTTGATTCATATGTTATGGCAGAAGTGTTTCATTCAATCTCTAGTAATAATAAATAGAAATCTCTCCCCATGTCCTCTGGGTTTTTTTTTTTTTTGGGGTTGGAAAGAAGAAAGGAAAGAAGAAGGGAAAGAAGAAAGGAAAATAGTAGGCCTAGTCCTCATGGCTGCTTAAAGAATGATTTTCTTGGTATGGAACAAATAGCTGATGTGATAAGTGCTATAACATTCTGAATTGGGACCAAATTTGGAAATGGGTTTCCACATGGCGTATTTGAGACTGGCACTGAGCAGCCACTATGTGAAACGTTTCTTCACTTTGGTTTTTCCATATACATTTTCATATATTCCTCAAGATAATGATTTCAATTACTACCTATGAGGCACTGTACTTTACACCCCCTTTATGTTACATGTTGCAGTGTATTGTGTCATTGAACGTTTTTTTACTTTCGTTGCCGTTTTTGTTATTGTTGCAGTTGTTGTGTATCAATCAGATGATGTTTTTTCTTGTATATCCATAATAAATACAAAAGTATAAATAAAAAACTGGTGAATAGCTGAAGTGCATAATATCGCTGCCCCACAGGGAATTAGGTCAGAGAGCAACACAGCCACAGCTGCTCCTGGTCACCTGCAGTGACCTTCACTTAAAAAAAAAAGTGAAGGTTCTCTGGGAGGTTGAAACAACATTCACCTTCTCAGTAGTTTTTTAAGGTTTGGAGGATATGAGTGTGGGTGTTTAGTATTGGTTTGCTGAGGCTGCACCAATATATTAAGATGTGTGTATGTATGTGGAGGATCATAGACACAAAACAACATAAATGTGATCCGTCAGTCTCACTGCCAGTGGGTGTAAGTGACTATTTGTGTCTTTACGTCAGCCCTGTGAAATTCTAGTGACCTTGTCATTTGTACAATGCCTCTTGCACAATGTCAGCTGGGACAGGCTCCAGCCCCCTGTTATCCTCCGAGGGGATAAGCAGTGCAGATGATGGATGGATGGAAAAGCTAAATCTTGTCTGCTGCCAATTTCAATAAAATTCTACAGTGGCAAGAAAAACTGTGTGAACTCTTTGGAGATACCTGCTTTTCTGCATTGGTTCTAAAGTGTGAACTGGTCTTCTAAGTAAAAACCATTGACAACCAATATGCTTATACTATTAATAATCTATTGTATCTTAATTGAACACATCGCTTAAACAATCCCATTTCAAGTGGAAAGAGTATGTGAACCCTTCAACTGAACCTTGAACCTCGATGGCTTCAGTCTCATCAGTCCAAAAAAACATTTTACCAGTAGCACTGCAGAGTAACTGTTTAGTTTTTTTTCGAGAACAGCAGCTTCCTCCATGGTGTCCTGTTGCTCCATGCAACCATGCACAATGATTTCCATATGGTTGACTGATGAAAAAAGATTCCTTTAAGCTTTTAGTTGTTTCACTGGGCTTCATCACCAATTGTTCTACATAGTTCTTAGTCAGGAACCCACTTCTCTGTGTATAAGCACTGGACTGATCAATATGAAAACACTTTGACATGACAGCTTCGTACAAATCAACTCTCAAAATGTTTGGTTTGTAAATCAAAGTAGCTCTAATCTTTAACCAGCTCTAATCTTGTTTCATTGATTGGACTCATTGTTTTTTAACTCCTGACTCCAGATAGTTGTTGATTTAATCAGCTTCAGGGTTCACACTCTTTTCCAACCAGAAGATATTACTGTAAGTGTGCAGCCACAGTGCAACACCTGGAGACCAACTCCAGTTCTGACGCCAGTGGCTCAGTCGAGCATGTCTGGGCAACAACAAAGCAACAACGAGAAAACCCTACACAACCACTGATCCAAAGGGCCATGACTTGCTGTACACGTGTGTGTGATGAGGTGTAAATTCAAAGTTGAGTCCTTTGGAGTGAGAAGAAAACAATGTGTTATAGCTGGTGTGAGCTGTCCAATCACACCAAGTGTTTGTGTATATGCTTGATTAGTTTCAGAGCCATGGATAGATGCTGAGTTAAAGTCTGATTCCTATGAACTTCTTAGACTTCCTGGGCAGGCAAACCAGCTGGGGTAATGTCAATATACACACACTTCAAGAAATAGAACCTTAACAGCAGCAATGCATAAAAGGAAGTAAGTGAATGATCCAGGTTCAGTGAGTCATCTGAAGAAATATCCTTTTTCTGCTTTAGGCCACCGATGAGCAGGAAGCCCAACATGAATTAATGACAACTTATACTTGACTTATTAATGAAGGAAAGAACAAATATTTAAGTGAGTCACTTTCTACATACATTAGGAAAAGAATCAGGGTCCTGTACTTGTACTTCAGTATGCTTGTGTGTGTGTGTGTGTGTGTGTGTGTGTGTGTGTGTGTGTGTGTGTGTGTGTGTGTGTGTGTGTGTGTGTGTGTGTGTGTGTGTGTGTCAAAGTGAGGAGGAAATATGTGCCTATGAAACTACTGTACATAATCATACAATCATTTTTATATTCATTTGGGGTATTTCATGTGGTTTCCATCTCTACATTCTGTTGTTATTTCTGATTTCATATATGATCAAAGTCTCTACATTAACAATTCTGACGTAACCGGTCAATGATCACTCTCAACCACCGTTACCTCCAGAATGTTCCAAGGAGATTCAACTGAAAGTTTCCATCAACCACCACCTGCCAACTTTACTGCCGCCAGCGTCCAGACTCCAGGGGCACGCTGTCCTTTCTCTTATCTTAGGATGGACCTTTCTTTAATGAGGAAGCATCACATCAATGTAGGCTAATCAGCAAAGCCTTTCTCTATTAATAACTACTGCTATACACTTCCAATTACATGTCTGGTGAGCATGAAATCGGTTGAGACTGTGGAAACAGAGTTTAGAGCATCAATAGCATCACTCTAACATGCTTTGTATCTGAAACTAAGATCACAATCAACCACAAACATCATATCTGTACTGATTTCATTTTTATTGTAGCACTGTTCTCCTGCTTTTCATATAACTTTCGCCCCGTTGCTGCTCGAGGCAGCCATTATATCCTCAGCACAATAAACTCTCGGCACCATTAAAGTCCTCATCTCTTCTCTGAGCAACTGTTCACTTAAGAAACAATCTCAGGGGCCAAGATGCTTCATAAATCCTGAGGCTTTTCTTCTTTTCTGGAATTTACACATTTCTGGAGAAATTCTGTAAACCCAGTGTAACTCACTGAAGTTCACCACTATGACTTGGGAGCTTTTATATTGCAGCGTTGCAGTCCTCTTCTCTCTGAAGACATCTCACAACTACACCTTGTTTTGTGAAATTTACCAATAGGAATTTCCTTGACAGTAGTTTCTTAACCTGGTTTCAGATCCATGAAACACTGCTCATAACTTGAGAGAAAGGAAATGGAAGTTCAGTCTGAACGTCAAGTCTGCACCAACAAACACTTAACGTAGGTTTCTCTGAGCTCTAAACTATTTTCTTTTGCATAAGAACAAACTTAACATTTCACTAAAACTCCCCTGAATCAAACTCCAAAGTTGTTGCAGCCATGGATCAATACCTGGCTTCAGAATTAATCACTGTACCAACCATCATGGAACACCATCATCACCTTGCTTGTCAGGTAAGACAATCGTTCATTGTGAGCATGGAGGTGAGAGAACCTCCAGGTGAACCAGGGTGAGGTGACTGGCACAGCTGAGACGAGTTGGCCAATCAACTCTCCCTGGATTCAAAAGGCAGCAGCGGAGACACACAAGGAGAGCCTGGAAGAGCCTGGGCTTAGAAACCTGAAAAGGTTGTGTGCTCAAATTTGAGTGTGTGTGTGTGTGGGAAACCCCGGTGGCATCGACATATGCCACAGTGGCGCCCACATGCTCACAGTCGTATATATCAGTTATTTTTTCACAGCTCATTCAACAGTGGACTAAAAATATTTACTTCACATCTTGCATTAAAAGACCGTGACTATGTCTCCTGTGACCTTGTCATCGGCTCTCACTTCCCCGCTCTATATGCAAATGAACACGTACATCATTTCTGCTGAAGAAGGCCAAACTGAAGTTGTATTTTGCCCGTCGGACTCTATAGAAAGTATATTTGTGTGTGTTTTGGTCTGAAAAGGAGAGAAAGAGGGAGAGAGTGAAGCCAGGAGTGGCCGAGGGAATCAATGCACCTAGCTTTACAATAAAAAAAGATTTTTACTCAAAATAGAAAATCAGTATAGAGCAGCCAATGTTCATATCGTGGAAGTGGCCACAACTAAATCAATGTATGCACTGAGAAGTATAAAAATGTTTTGGTTGTGAAACTGTAGCAGGTCAGAGGATGGCGGTTGAGTAGGAGGTCCCTCAATGTGGCCCAGGACATATTTGCATTCACACTGCTAAAAGAATGTGGCCACATGCGTCCTCAGTGCATCTTGGGTGTGTTCACATGTACAGAGAGCTGTCCATTTGTGATTGGATCACATCAGCTGTTAATACCAGGTCTGAACAAGGTCCCAAAGTCGGAGAAATGTTGTCGTGCGACAGTATGAGCACATCACTGAATGATACATGAAGGCACCAGGCTCAAAAGAAAAACAGCATTAAGCAATTCAAAAGTAGTATTGTGCCTTATTTACTGTGTGATGTAACGAGGTTGTAACTTTTCCACATACTTGAAATTTGTCTTGAGTAGTTTATTTGCTGACATTGTGATCCTGTATGTCTGCTCTCATTCCATAATAAGGGAAATCCAAATATCATTTTTGGGCAGCTTTGATATTTTGTTTGAAGTCAAAAGATGGCATCATGGTCCACATATTGACAAGTTCCCTCAACGCAAGCACACATACTGCTTATTACTTATGTATAAAGGCTATGTACAGTTGTAATTGGGAAACTGATTGTACAAAAATATATATATACACTGCACTCTTTTTGACGTTAAAAAGAAACCTGCATAGTCCCTCACAAGCTGTGAAATATCCGTGGAATATCAGCTATGCATTCTCTGTGGCTGCATGTTTTCTGTTTAGCCAGTAGAGGGGGCTCGTGTTTTACAATTAAAAGCCAGAGACAATGAGGTACTGACATGAAAGCGTTGAAAAAGACACATTTAGGAAACTCCCGCTTTGACAGCCGTTACAGCTGTTAAGATGCAACAGAGAGCTACAATTGATTTACACGCTAAAATTAAAATAGATTTGAGACACCGAGATCATTGGAAATCAAATCACAGAAATCACATGTCTCTCATGCCAGTTACACTACGTCATGTGATCACACGGCACTCAAAGTCACCACAAGGGTCCGACTGTACACTCTTAAAAGAAATTCAATTTTACTCCAACATATAAATTAGTTCAAGAACAAATCCAATTTGTTTTAATGACCAACTACTAGCTAAAAATAAGTTATCTTTAAGATCTCCTTAATACTGACATCCCGTGTCATTTATAATAATAATAACAATAATAATAATAGTAATAATAATAATAATAATAGAGGTTTGTGTATGAGAAGTAATCCCTGACATGACAGTACCAAACCATTAAAGCATCATGTATGAGTGGATTAGGCATTCACAAGAAGTTTGAATAATGAAAAGGCCAGTACACCAGTCCTGAAACATGTCATCAGTGTAGTGGGGTGAAACCTTCAGACACCTGTTTGTTTCAAAGGTTAAAACAAGAAAGGAAGCAGCTCTCAGTGAGAGTTTCACTCAGACCATGTAGAATACACATGGTACAAAACTCAAGGAACAGGCTATTACATGATGTGCACATAGCAACGCAATCTGTTTATTTGAAGCCACAACTGCTCTTTGGGGGGTTTCTGCAATCAGGGAATTCGTCAGTTGGGCTTAAATTATTCCACCGAGGGGAGACTGTATCAAGACAATGGACTTTCCCTTCCAGTGACTTCAGACCAGTCACAGCCCAGCAAGGCTTTTACAGACACATAGGGCACCATTGTGTGCTTGTGTTGTGTGACGCAGCACATGATGCACCAGGAGTCAAGTGTGGCAGGATTTCGACTAAATTCAAGAAACGAAGAGAGATGACAGAGAAGACAAAAATATGTTGTTCACTGGAAAAAACCCCGCTGAGGGCCCTTACTCCATCTTTAAATCTAAATTATGTGGAAATGAGTGATTATCTGCACCCAGGTCTGATCAGCCTGTTGTCGGTTTGCCTTAGAAGAGGGTGTCTTTTGATTAAAAGGTCATCAAATGCTGTAACAGAAATCTAAATTTACTATGTGCATCAAAAATTGTATTATTTTTAGATAAAGTTATGAAGACAGTCAGTTTGAACATGTGTAAAAGTTGTATAAATTAGTTTCCAGAGGCGATGTGGAAATAGAGTTTATACTGATGGGAAAAAAGCATGTTTGAAAGAAGTGTTAAAAGTCTTCTGCATTATCACCAGAAATAGTAAGGCACCAAAACGTACAATTTGACATTCACAATGAGGATCACTGGGCGTACTCTGAGGTAAAGCAGCAGAATCATTCATGTCGGCTTAAAAAGATCCTAATTGTAAGTCAACATCGCTAGGCAACAAATGCCACTGCACTTTGCTTCCTGAGTTGATGTCATGTGTTGATGAAATTGTGCAGCGATGCCACCCCTCATCAGGAGAAACCCTCTGTTCACCAGGTCCCCTCTGCCCTGTGGACTGCTAGTTAGCAGATGCTGTCTCAGCCTGCAACATCCCCTGACCTCAACCCCACTGAGAACCAGTGAGACGGGCTGTAACACACAGCTGGAGACGTGACCTCTGTCCACCAAGAGCCAGAAGCTTAGTCAGAGGTTTCTCCCGAAAAGTCTCAGCACCTCGCAGCTGCACATTCAGAGGCTAGTTGGCTCCACGAGGTGTCGAGCAGAGGCGGCTGCGACAGGGGATCCCCCAGGGTTCTGACGGACTGCTGGTAAACTACTGATGAAATGTGGTTCTTTTTTTGGACAATGTCGAGAGAGATATGCTGAAACTAGTGTTAAAAGTAGTTTCTACTAAAGTTTCAGGTTCAGTGTGAATCAGCAAAAGTAACCGTGGGCCACTGGAAATATTTGCTGTTGTAGTTTTTGGGGTTGGTTGATCAATGTTTTTGATCATAGCAAAAGATAGAGCAACCTTTTGGACAAACTTTAGCTACTTTTCGTAGAAGTAGTTTGGAAGGAAGACTGTTTCGCACTGAGAGACAAAACAGTCTTTTCTGGATAATACCCGGAGGAGCTGTATGTGTCAACACAAAAGTGTGAACCAGTTGAACTAGATAACAAACAGATTTTCTCCCGTCAGCTACAGAACACGGTCTGTGTAATGTCCGACTGAGTGGATGTGAACCAAGAGAAAAGCTTGAGCTCTGACACAAGGCAGAATGAAAATACAAGTGTGTTGACCTCACAGGCCTATTTAACAGCACAATACAAGACATGTCACAGTAGAAAAAGTGTAAATGATGAAATTAATTACTATGGAAGTTGAAGGTGAAATAGTTTCTGTTGATTTTACCAGTAAGACCTGTGCATTTTATGACATGCAAAACATTCTGCTGTGTAAAGGGCCTTTTGGGGTCCTTTTTACTTCAGATATGCCAAAAAAGTTTGTTGTGATAAGTAAGTTATTTGCATTATGTCAATCTAAACCTATGAGTGATGCCAGAGTTTGATAATGATGCTGGTTCACTGGTCAAGTTATCACTGAAGTTTGAATTTCATAGAATGTTTCAAATGCGACTATAGTTGTCTAGTACAGGAAAGAAGAAGCGGATCATGATTTAAAGCTCCAAGAAACAAATATTATTGACGTGATTGTAGAAATGTATGGAAAAAATTGAGATTTTGCTGCTATCACTTCAGATACCGAAGTTAAAGAGGCCCTGTGGAGTATCTTCAGTGTTATTCACCAAAACACAGGAGGTCAAACGGGTGCAATGCATTTCCTTCCTTATTAAATGATCATAGAAATGTTTCCATAAATGCAGTAAAGGTTATAACCAAGCTTGTAATATTATTCTTCTCTGCCTTTGCTTGTGTATTGCAGCCTATCTTGACCCATTAATCAGAGGAGCAGTGTGAAACCACTGTCTCGTCATTTTCGTTGCAGTTTCAAACTAAGCTGGAAACCCCTTAAAAACAGTTCCTTGAAGGCTGCTCGGTCAAAAACTCCCAGGGAACATTTAATGTGTGTTTTTCTTCTTTCCTTTTTGTGTCGGGTTATGAGTGCGTTACAGTTGCTCACAGGGCAGTCGAGTTTGAAGTTACATCTGACTTATGTCAAGTTTGGGACTTGATATGAAGTGAGGAATAATTACCTTTGCCAAGGAGGTTGTGTTTTCACCCATGTTTGTTTGTTTGTTTAATGGTTGGTTAAACTGTTAATACACAAAACTAAATAAATCTATATTCACCAACTTGGTGGAGGGGTGGGAAGAACCTGTAACATTTTAGTGTGGGTACGGATTTAGGGGCAGATCAAGGATTTTTTTCCCACCATTTTCTTTAACCATTCTAGGACAAATAAATAATTTAGATCATCGGAGCACTGTCTTTTTTCTTTTATATATATCTACTGCAAGAACTGTACATTTGTGTGCAATATTGTTTGGCCTAGGAGGAGGTATATGCTTTACTAAGTGTTATTCTAGGTTTTTGATTATTGTTTTTTAGATCTTTTAGTAATCCAGAAGTCTGAACCATTGTATTCTGTTTATATAAATCTGCAAGAAAACCTAAAAATGTAAAAACACCAATCTAGTGTCTGTTGTATGTACCTTCATGCTTTATGTACTTTAAGTAAAAGTAAGGTGGAGTTGTTCTGTTGTTAAATTCTGCAATTCTACACTAGTTAAAAAAAAAACGTAATCTTATTGTAAAGTAACATGCTCGCTTCTGATTGTGTTCGTCTGAATATGAGGCGGCACATGTGAGTGTGTGTGTGTGTGTGTGTGTGTGTGTGTGTGTAAGCAAGTGAAGGGGATAAGGGTTCAAAATGTCAGGAGCGTGGGTGTATTCACTCGGTTTGATCCATAAAAAGTTAAATCAAACAGATTTCCTTAAACACTAAACCCTGTGTTACTAAAAAGAAAGTCTCATAATTCCTTCCTCTCTAGACTTTGTGTGTATGTATGGTGAGCAGCAACAGTTTCTTCCTTTTTCACAGAGGCTCAGAGGAATGGAGGATTTCACTGACGGAGGCCCGCTGACACTTCCAATCACATCTTCATGGAAACGAGACGACATTTCTCCTTTTTGCTGTTGGGTGGAGTCCGGGTGGAACGTCTTTCTAGCACCTGCACGGGTGAATCCTCAAGTTCTCTCTGTACCAGCAAGAAGTCCACTCCTGCTCCAGTTACCAGACGCCCAGTCCCTAGTCCTTCGAGATGCTAACCAATCTGGTATTTGTGTGTCTGTACCGACTAGTCCAAAAGTGTGTGTCTGTGTGTTGAGTGTTGATGACACTGTTAGTTGCAACATCAAGAGACTTGGTGTAAAACCAAAATTACCAGGTAACTCAGACCTGGTAGGTTGTCTGAACACGAAATGGGGACAAGGAAGGTTGTAAAATGTGTATGTGTAAGCAATGAAGTGCATTTCCTGTATTAGGTACAATTAAAAGTTCAATTAACTTTCAGCATATTTTATGCAACTGCTATCAAAACTACAAGATACAAGAGGCCTCGACAAACCATAAGGTTTGGGTATAACAATGTCAAACCAGTGTATTCACTGGTACTAAAGAGTTGTGAAGGGTTTGATGATGAAAACTGTAGGTATCATTTATTTTTCTACATTTGACTGACTTTTCACATCACGTCAAATCGTCATCAGCATATTCTATGATTAGTGTATTAAGTGCGCAAAGCCAAGTCTGCCAAGCTTTTCTTTTTAAAAGCATCTTTCCACAGTGGCATGCAAAGGAAGTTGAAGAGTTCAAATGTTATGGAGAATCGGATTTTAAAGTTGTGATCCTTGAAGCTTCTTGAGGACAAAAATGCAAAAATCAAGGTGTTTCCATTGTTGAAATTATGTAAAATGTTGTGTGATCCTCTTCCAGTTGACTCTGAATTGACCATTTGCACTGCTTGTTATGGTGAAAAGCGGAACCTCAACCTTGATTCTCAGGTCACTGAAGTATTATTCAAACTCTTCAGTGCAGCTGAGTTCATCGAACGAATCATGTTTCCAGAATAAGAGACTCTTACCAAAGGGCTCATTGTGTTAAGTGTTCCCCATCATCCTTCTGTGAGTGGTTGTCATGTTGTGTTTTCAGTGAGCTTGCAAAAGACCTCGGGCAATCTGAACATGGCAATGGTGTTTGAATACTAAACGTGGTAAAACATCCTGCCTACCCAGCACTACCATACACACTAGTGTATTTGGTGAGTTGCTCATTTAGCAATTTCCAGTTATGAGACGTGTGTAAGTGAGTGTGTTTTGTTGACTGTTTCAGCAAAACACTTAAAATACTACAAAAAAGTGAACATACTTACCCACTGCTGACCCCTGCTACTTGTCAGCAATCCCAGAGAGCGAGGGTACATGTATGTGTGCTTATGTATGATTGTGTAACATACTGCATTAATTCAAAGAGGGAGGAAAATCTATAATGCCAATAGAGACGGTTTGTGCACAGTGTTTGAACGGCTGTATGATTTGAATGTGTACGAGTAGTGAATGGTACATACACGCTGTGTACAACTTAGGTGATGGTACTGAAGTGGCCTGAACTTCTGTGAGAATGGGGTCACAGGATATGGGATATGCAGCCTCCCCATTTCCTTCATCCTCCTCCTTCATCTCCTCCTCTTCAACTTTTTCCTCAGCTTTTCCTGCTAACCTCTTAGACGTCCTAACAGACCTCTGACCCTGTGAAGAAAATATTTACGGGAGGTCAAGAATAAAGACAACTAAAGGTTTGTGTTACACTGTAGAAAATATGTAACGATGTGAAACAATGATTATGTCAGAGGAAATATCATGGTTTCATGGTTTCCACGATTAGCGATACTACAGAAGCAAAAGCTGGAGGAGCTGGTCAGAATCCGAAAGTAAACAAGGATTTCTTCAAAGTGTGACTTGCGGGAGATTTCTCCGCACGGCGCACACACAAATTACGTAACTCGCGAGAGGAAGGACACCAGTTAGATATCGTAATTCTTTTATAATTCTAACCATTATGAAACGGTTACGTAATGAAACCACATTCCTTTTACCTATACACATCAAACATGTCTTAATGTCTCTGTGGTTAAATTCCTTACCGTTGTAGCTGGTCTGGCAGTGGCAACCTTTCTCTGTGCCCGTCCTCTGGACTTGGGCACCTTAGGGCCAGATAGTGTCTTCATAGTGAAGGCAGCATGCTGAAGGATGCAGTCAGTGCCACAGTAAACAGAATCCTGTAGGGCTTGTTTGAAGCACCCGGGTCCTATGCACAGGGGAAGAGAGCTGTCTGTCTCCACCTCAGCTTCAGCTTCAGCTGTAGGCTCAGGCTCAGGCTCAGGCTCAGGCTCGGGCTCGGGCTCGGCTTCAGGTTCAGGTTCAGGTTCAGGCTCTAGCCTGATCATAGGGGCCTCCTCCTCCACCTGCTCATCCTCAAACATGACAGCGTCCTGAAAACAGATTCTCAATTTAAACCAAGAGAACATACTTCCTTCATGCAACACATTGACAGCACTATACTAAACAAACTACTGCTGCAAACAAGTTGAACAGATATTTTAAAAACAATGAGCCATCTGTAGATCACTTGCAATTAAAATTAAATTTTAACCTTGAGGACTTGCTGCTCCTCCCCTTCTTCGCCAGAAGGACTCAGCGTCAAACACTCGGGAAAGCTAAGCTCGGGCTCAGACTGAAGTTGCCTTTTGGTTGTGCAGGGGGGGCAGATATACTCTTGCCCTTTCCTCTCCATCTTACTACCTTGTGTCTCACTGACACCAACGCAGTCGCCATGGAACCATTCCTGGCAACTGTCACAGCAGATCATGAACCTAGAGGAGCCAATGAACAAATAGAAGTGATGAGGAAGTGAGACTAACAGATGGTTCAGGGATGCAAACCTCTGAAAGTGCAGCTCCGCCTAAAAGATCTTGTTACCAAAAACGGGGATGTACCTTTTGTTGTGTTTTTGTCGGCAGATGCAGTACAGAGCATTGGAGTCATAACCTTCACTGTCCGATATGCTTGAATACTCTGCTATGTTTGTATCATATTTCTCCTCCTCTGGTGCATCATCATACTGGCCGGGAGTTACATCAGTAACCTGGTCTAAGTCAGTGTCTATGATTATGCAGTCTGAGTTTGATCGTTGTGCAGGACTCAGAGTCATAGCAGAGTGAGCAGGTGATATCGCCATTTCAGTAGGGATGTGTGGCTCATGTTCCTCCTCTTGCAACTGCTGCTGTGGCTCAGCTGCACTTACAAACATCACATCTTCGTCATTGTCCACTTCATCGGCAATGATTGAGTGAAGCTCCACTGCCCTGCCCCTCCCTCTGCCTCTTCCTCTCCCTTTTCCCCTACCTCTTCCTCTGCCTCTACCCCTTCCTCTGGCCTTTCCTCTTCCACCTTTCCCCCCTCTACCTCTTGTGTCTCCCTGACTGCCTTTGGATGCCAGCTGCTCTTTAATCTGTATCAGAGTCATGTCATCACTGTCCTCTTGACTAGAGATCAACACCACATCACTTGTTCCTTCTGACACACAGTCGGAAGCAACCGGCTGCGAAATTTCCATTTCATCAGCAGATTCCATATTATCAGGCACTTCAGTTTCACCCTGTGGAGAAAGAGTCTTAATGGCATCAGTAGCTTCCAAAATGTCCGGGGCTGCAAGTGCATCTGACATGTCCATTGACAAGCCGTCATTACCGCCTAGTAGCGAGAAAGCAGTGTGGAAGGCAGATCCAAAGTCCTGCCATAAGCTGGGGTCGAGACTCCCTCCTGCAGAGGCTTCTGAGGCAGGCTTGCTCTCTTCTGAAGCAGGTGAGGAAGGTGACGACCATTCGAGCTCATCTATAACACTCCTAGATGTAGATGCAGCTTTCCGAGGGGTGCAGGCCTCTGTAGCAGCCGGGGGTGTCTGATAGGTTCGACGAGCCCTGCCCCTGCGTACAGGTGGAGGGCTGTGTGTGAGGTCTCCGACTTCTTCCATGAACTCTCTTCTGGCAATGGTTGTCCGTCTGAAGCCCCAGGACTTTGTCACCTGCGAGAGGGTTGGCCGATCACTCGACTCTTCTGCTTCTTCTGTCTGGCTCAGCTGTTCCTCTATAGAAAAAGAGAAACACACATGAGGAACATGTGAGAACTAGGGGTGGGGATCTCTAAGCACCTCACGGTTCGATTCCGAAGGCTACGACTCACACTTAGAGCTGATCTTTATAAAAACCTGCTAAACTAATATTTGTTCTCCTGGATAAGCGGGGTGTCTGAGTGTTTGCCCGTGTCTGTCAGCTCACAAAAATTGATAACCACATGTATTTAGTTATTAATCGATGGTGTCGGACCATGAATCCGGATCATTCACTTTAACCCTGATGTCCTGACTGTGCACATCTCAAGTTATGTGTAGCTGCGGTTCGCACATGTTTAAATACATACCTCATAAAATCAAAAGCGAATTAACAAAACACAAATTAAACATCAGTAATGTTCAGGTCCTTATTACTTTTATAAGCATTAGTGTCAGTGTTTATTGTTAAAGTGTAAAGTGAGTGCAGGTCAGCAGGAGAGTGGAGGGAGGACAGTCAGACAGGAGACTCTGACCTTTAATGTGCGTCTGTCCTGATCCTGAAGCAGAAACAAATGCTCATAGCGGAAATTGCATCTAATTATGGAGACATTTATGTAATCTAATTATGAGAACCTACATCTATTTTATGTTGATCAGCAATGAAATAATTCATGAACTAAAAGAACATGATTTACCTGTATTACTATCATCTGTGAAGCAGTTATTTTTCATGGAGTCCATGCTGATGTCCAAGACTGTGAAAACACAGAGGAAATAGTTTGTTACTAAACAAGGAATGTTAACTCTTGGTCTGCTAGACGAGGACTTGATGGAGAGATACATTAAGGAAGACACATTGGATAATAGGTCTTTATTAATCCAGACAAGCAACTTAACATTATAGCTGTTGAGCTTAATATATAAATATTGGCTTTTGTGGGTGATGACTGTTTCTGTTGAGAATTTTTTTTTTGGGGGGGGGGGGTCATTAAAAATGTCATAACTCAGATTTTAGTACAAATGCAATTAATTTGTTAATTCATCATCAACACCACCCAGAAATCATTGCAGTCAAATAAAACAGCCCTTTAAACGTCAAACCATAACAAAGTTTACATAATACCAAACTGAAATGACATGTTTAGTTTAAGTTGGCACTGTTTTAAGAATAGATTCAGTTCAACTCAAGTTAATTAGTTTTATCTTAGAAATGTGTCTCTATAGATAACTCAACCAAAGCTAAATAAAGATGCATTCATTTACTGGTTTGTATGTTTACCTTCTAAAATGGACAAGATACATTTACTCAAGTTCTGCATTTTAGTACAATAGGAAATAACTATTTTACTCTGGCTGCTTTATACTCTTACTCTTCAAATTGAAATGTAAACATAAATGCAAGAAATTATGATCATAAAACTGTTTATTATGGTGATTATGATTTAGGATTATCTGATGAAATCACCAATCAACCAACGAGTGCATCTCTAAAGTTGCTATGTTTGGTTTCCAGTGAAATCGACCTGGTGTAACTGGATTAATCCTGCAGACTCTAACCAGCAGAAAGGAGAAGTAGGGGCTCTTCGCCTCCATGTTACCGACACTCGAAACAGAAACAACAACACAGACCTGGTTCGTTTCACTATCAGAACACAGTCAAGTGTAGAAGCTCAGAAAGGAAACGTCCTCTCTCTCACACGCTGTTTCAACCCCTGAGTGTTTCTGCAGAGGGACAACAGGAGGCTTGTGTCGGAGGGCGACCGACATTGTTCTCTGCAGCTAGCTTAGCTAACGGCTAACAGCTAGCTGCTACACTACCTGGTAACGAAGGCGACACGCTGACAGAACAATGCCCCTTGAAGATGATTAAAACGCTGCTCGTATTGACACGGACACGAGGTGAAAACAGAAACCATACCTTCGGTGTGTGAACGACAGTTTCCCAGTTGCGGAGAGATTATCTCAGCTAGCTAGTTAGCTAGCGCAGCCTTCCATTTTCTCTGCCGTGGTGACACGAAGTCTCGCGAGAGGTCACAACAGGGAAACCGCCGAGGTCACAGCGTCTGTTGATCATTTTATTCTTTTATTATCTTTTATTTAATGGAATAATCTTTTTGTTTTTAAATGTGTTTTTAGCCTGGACGTCTTGGCTTTTACAACGTATTTGTGGGACTTCTGGTTTACCCCTGTTTTAAATCATAAATGTATAATAATAATAATAAAGTAGTTAATAGTAATAGTAATAATAAATCGAATGATACATTATGATTAATAAAGTATAATTGGATCATAGTGTCAAATGTCATAATTATTATTAATACATTTTCTGTTTATTGATCCACATCCTAAATTGATTGTTTTATTATCTTATTTGAATCGAATCACTTTCTATACCCATGATGGACGTTTGACGTCTCACCGCACTGACGACGAATCAATAATCGATAAGCACCTCACTGATCAGAGCATTTTTTATTTTTGCTTCACAAGTCCATATATTGTATTTACAATATGTAAACAAGAACGAGACACAAGCTCAAAACATACATGCTCACAGGAAATAATAACCAGCCAAAAATGCAATTTTCTATTCATACCTTCCCAGTTCTTAGACACAGTCTGACCAGGATTTACATCAGCTTTGGATAACTGGTTAAACAGAGACTTTGCTCAGTGCTGACATTCATATGAAGTAATTTATTTTTCAAATAACTTCTTTTTTTAGACACATAGAAATGTGATTTCATTTAACATACTATAAAAACATATAACACTATAAATATTGTTCAGTTATCTTCTTACAAAACTTTGTACATTTTTTAGTTATTTTTTTCTTTTAATAAATCACAGATATTTTTTGATGGAGGCCTTTACAATGTGGAGCAACAATACAAAACTGGTATGAGCCAAAAAGTTTCATGAAGAGGACATGGTTAAAAACAGTCAAGATGAAACTACTCAAAATACCTCTGATGGCACCGTTATAAATGAGCATCAAGTGTTGATTGGCTATTTTGAATTGTTTGTATCTTAGAATATGGAGAGTAAATCAACTCAATGAAACCATCAGGAAGTACTTAAAAGCAGCATTGAATGTGATAGTGTGGCAAATAATCTGTGTGGAGATACAATCAGACTGGGAACAAAGTGGTAACAGAGTTGTAACACAGACGACAGTATGAAAACACACAGACTCACATTTTATTTCTCCAGACAGTCTACTTTCACATGGTGAATCCACCAGAACACAGATTTGTGGGAACTGCGATTGATTGACAAACAAAAAGTATCGGCCAAGCAGATGTACGTGTGGGAATGAAAAAAATTAAGAGTTTCTTTTCGTCAGAAAGACACAGGCCTTCAAGCACCAATTTTTTTTTACGGCAAATGTTTTTGATGCCACGAGCCCTTCAGTGGCCTTGGATAAATCTTCCAGAGTCTCTGTAGCGTCGCAGTTAGGTCACAGTAACGGCAGCGCTGTCCTTACTCTTGTCCATGAAGGAGGGAGAGTTGCTTTTGTCTGATATGGATCCTGCTCCTGAGGGCAGGGTCTGTGTGGCGGGAGAGTGACCTGATGCTTTGATGGAAGGTTCCGAGTTGGGCTCTGCCTCCGGGTCCTGTTGCGAAGCCGAGGCTGGAAGGGAAAGCAAAACAGAAAATGAGAACACGGACCACACACACAGGTGCTTGTGTCACAGACGTATACATTTTGCTGTGGAAATCGCGTATTTTTGTTTCTAGCACATCAACACCAGTGTCGGCCCTTAATGGATTTTTTGACCATCTTCACACATTACTGTATATGCCACTATACATTATGTTCAGAGTGTGTATAACTTCTGTACACCATTGGGAGAGTGGGGACTGTTTTCGTTCCACACATAGTCCCTTCTCTCTTCAAGCTATAGCTACATCTTCTACATGTATGAACGCCTCCTTTTCATCCGCAACCCTCTTTGTGTTCTTTTCTTTCAGTTTTGCATCTGGCATGTCTTAGAAACGTCATCAACATGGGCTCACGTCCCCAGAGGGTTTTACGAGGGAGCTGGCAGGAAAAACTGCAGTTCAGTGCTCGTCTGAAACCAGCTTAACATGCTAGTTCTTATTGACTCTCACTGCCACATGTCCTACAGCCAATAACAGGTTTGTGTCAGTGAACTTCATATATGCAGTACTGGTACATAATGAGCGTGTCTATATTACCTGACTGCGTGCAGGACTTCATGTGCTCAGGCCAGTGGGCTTGCTGACAGGGGTAATCGCAATAGCTGGTGTTCCAGCAGCAGTAGAAGATGGCCTCCTTCCTGCAGTTGGCGCACCACTGTTTCTTTTTGGTCTCGTCCACCGCCTGCTGCTTTTCCACTTCCGTCTGCTTCTTCACCTCAGCCACCAACCGTTCTCTTTCCTGCTCCAGACTCTGCCTCATCTCCGCCATCGTCAGTTCTACGTTCATAACATGTACAAAATTTTAAATAAAAACACAAATGTAATCACATGATGTTCAGGCACAGACTGGTTTAGTGGGATGTTAACGCTTAAAGGTGTAGTGACACCGGGAACTTACCAAGATTGTGCTTCATCTCTGACAACTCTTGTTGATGCAACCACTGGAGTTTTTCAATCTCTATTCTTAACCGTCGTATCTGAGACAAAAATACACAGAGATTAGATTCCACTAAATATTAGTATTATAGCGCATTAATACCAGTGTGTGCTAGTATTTACCTCTGCAATTGTGTTTCCTGACGTGTTTTTGGAAAGGTCGCTGTAGATTTCAGTCATTGTCCCTTTTATTGTGTCCATAATCTGCAAAGATTTGCCAAAAAAACGTAATATTAGTCAAGACATGGCACATTTTCTTTATTTTCTTGATTTATTTCTTTTAACTAGTTGCCATTGATGCAAGATGACAAGAGTTAAAGAGATTATAAAGCCTACAACAGCCTGTAGGGTTAAATTACTATGACTCCTTTAAATCACTGGTGTGAGAATGCTTAGCTTACCTTATTCGTGTACTTGGCTATATCTGCAGCCACATCAGCAGAGACTGTGGGGATCTGTACATCTCCTGACATGAAGGAAGAGGAGCTAGAAGATGTGACCTGTGCAGCTGTGGATGAGGACGTATTCTGAGACGGGTCTTTGTGTTGCACTTGAGGAGATAAAAGTGGATAAAGGGGGAAATTATGCATCTTTTAATACACAATTTATACCATTATATTAAGAAGATTGCTCAGAGGATTGATCATAGTGACGTATGTACCTTTGGCTGCCTGTCTGGTCTGATAGCGGGTGGAAGAAGAGTTCTGCGGTTGCGACTGCAGCTGCTGTGGGCTTCGTGTTTGACCTGGCGTCTGGGCCTGTGTTTGCACTGCTGACTGCTCTCCTTGCTGCTGCTGCTGCTGCTGCTGCTGCTGCTGCTTCTGCACTTTCTCCATTTGCAACTTCTGAGAGGACGCTGGAAACTTGGTGGGATTCCAGACCACTGCCCGCTGCACGGCCTGAGCTGTCTCTTTGGGCAGTAGGGGGCGCTGTTTCTTTAACGCTGCAGGTACTGGGGATGCTGCGGAGACCGAGGTGGAGGCAGGAGAGGCAGCACTGGTTGGTCCGCTGGTAGCTGTGGTGGAACTGGACTGACCGGATGCTGCAGTGGAGACAAGGTTGAGGGCAGCGGTGATGGAAGGTTGCAAGGCATCTTTCAGGGTGGAGGCAGCGTCCCGTGATGGTGCTGCTGCTGTAGCAGATGATGGAAGTTTACCTGGACACAAAAAATATACATATATTGTTCTTTAAAGAGGGAGCCACTCTGGATTTCTAATTAAAGCACTTTCAGCACAAGAGGGTTAAGTTATACTTAAGTCTACTGAATTAAATTTGTGCTCAAAGAACAGGATTTATTTACCAAAAACAAATTGAAGGAAGTAATTTGAGTGTATTGTGTTTTGGAAAATGCAACTTTGTCCGTTGTTAACACGGTAGGAGATTTTCCAGGTCATACACGTTCACAACAACATGAAAATCTCTGGAGTGATCAGGGGAGGGGTCAGGTGATATCTGGGGAGAGCACGCAGGAGGCAGCAGATTAAATTCCACTGCGGAAATCACATGTTTTTGTTTACAGCACATTAACTTCGACCCTTATCACAAAAGACTCTCTGATCTTATTGTTTTTCCAAGCTCAAGTCTTCCTCTGTGTCTTCTATGTATTAGCATATTTAGTTTTTTTTAAGTTTTAACTCTGTCGCATGTTAGAACCACCATCAATGCGCCCACTTGCTCACAGTGAATGTCCAGAGCAACTGACTCGGATGTTTGTATTCTCACATATAGCCCCTCTTGATATATTCAGAGGATTATCCAGAGTTCAGTGCATGTCTGAGAGCAGATTATTTAATTGTATATTTGGCACTTTAGCTCTAAAATGCCTGTAGGTGTGATTGTGAACATGAATGGCTTTAAACGTCAGCTCTTTGGTGAACTGGTAACCTGTCCAGGGTGTACCCAGCCTCACGCCTAATGATGGTGGGATGGGGATTAATCAGTCACAACAACAAAAATGGCCGCCCTCAAAAAAGGCAAGATAGAAGAAAGTATTTGGTAGATAAAGTGGTGATCTGGAGAGGATTTCTGTGAAGTGCTGATGGACTTGTATGGTCTCTATGTTGGATACGGTCATTTAAAAGTAACATAAGGATATTATGGACGATCACCCCAGAAAATATTTCCCAGTCCTCACCTTCCAACTTGGCAGCATTAGACTCTTTGGGAGTCTTGGCAGCCGAAGCTCCTGGCTCTCTTCTCGCCCTCTTTGAGTCCCGACCTCCGTGTTCATCACCCAGGTCAATCACCAGCTCTCTTTCAGAATCAGAGTCTTGCTCCGTTACTGATGCAGCAGCATCTCCTTTGCCCTCCTCTGGGGCTTTGGGCTTGTCAGCGAGGGGCTGAGACTGGGGCGTTCTGGGCTTGTCCTGGAGGTCCCTATCTGGGCCATTGGTCCCCTGTTTCTCTTTGAGCAGGGGTTCAAGGGTGGCTTTATCCCCTGGCCCTGTTCCTCCCTCCTTATTCTCTCTGTCCGTGCTCGCCCTAGGCCTCTTTTTCTCTGCTTTGTCCTTGTCGTCCTGGGTGGAGCTCTTTGGCTTGTGTTCCTCGTCGCTGAGATACTCGCTGTCACTTGAGTCTGATTTCTCAGAGTCTTCAGAGTCACTGTGATCCACACCTTTATACACATCTTCAGAAATCTCATCGATCCCTGGATGGGTGAGAAACATACATTCTTCATTATGTCATTTTAAAAAGAGGAAAAACACTTTTTGACAGAGTAGAATAAAGACTTAAATATCTTTGGTAACAGCCAAACATACGGTTTCAGAACTATAATCCCTGTCACCAGAAGTCACACAGCGTCAGCTGCACCATGATTTGAGTAAATTCCATATTATTCATCACAACTTAAAATTTTGATTAAAGAAAATTATCGAATCTGAAATCTCAAATTAGGAAAACATTATTGTATTAAAATCCAATTCTTCTTGCGAATGGAAATACTCTTGACATAACTGTTAGATGTTATGGCAGTTTGTCCTACACTGGGTCTGGTACCCAGCACCAGGTACAACCCAATACAGGACCCATAGTTACCCGCAAAGATTGTTCTCAGTGGCTTTGCTGCCTGTAAAAGTTCTCACAACATTTTAGCTTTTGATGGCCACAAGCTCGGCACGTTGTCGCTGACAGTTTACTTTTCCAAGAACACAACTCAACCACCAAGACAAGAAAAGGCCATAACTCATTTGATCTGAGTGGCACAGTCACAATCACAGGTGATGGGTCTGGTCACATGTCATATGTTGTTAACAGGTCTGGGTAAATCCGGATTTGACTTGGAGATAATAGTGGGTAATGGGTCGGGTCCTTTACGGAGCTTTGTGGGTGCAGGTCTGTGCAGGACACTGAACAGTGCAACAATCAGCACAGGTTGATTGTCTAGTTACCGAGCTGAGCCTTGCAGCTTTCAATAGTCTTGTCCAGGCTCCTGATGTGTTTCTTTGGGGTCGGGAGGGCGGCAGACGATCCTTGTTGCTGATTTTGTTGCTGCTGCTGCACAGTTTCACTTAACTCCTTCAGATCCATTTCAGCCTTTACTCGATCTGAAAAGGTCAACGTTTAGTTTCAGAGCAAATTCTCTCATCCTCATAATGACACCATCAATGGTGGTACTGACCCAGGTTGAGATTTAGGATGCCGCCTGTGCCCGAGGTCCTTTCCTGTTTGGGCACTAGTCCAGGGTTAAAGGGTTTTGGGCTGCCTGTCACACTGCCTGTAGGACCCATCCTGCCTGAGACCGGAGACCCTGTAATCACACACACAAACAAACAAAAAACTTGGTTACTTTTTTCTACTAAAGGCTACACAGTTACACCTGCAATGACACAAGCTGGACCTATCGTCACTCAGTGATACGATCAACTTGTAAACAGATGCTATTTACACATCCAGATGTTGCATTACAACACTATCAGTCTTGATTCTGGACATTTTTCAAATATAAATAAAATTTTCACTCTCTTTTCTACCAACTCCAGAGAGAAATATGCCTTTTTGGCCACTCAAAGCTTGTCTCTAATTTTATCTATATACTGTTGAGCAGGTAGAGAGAAGTGGATGTTCTGCTGCAGCTGACGATGCTATAAGAGCGATGAAAGTGAACCACAAGTATGTCTATAGAATGGGCAGCTAACCAATCCACTGAAACAAGCTCTGTCAACACTTCCATTTGATGTATTGCTATCATTCCATATATCTACACTTTATTTACCTGAACAGTCCATTGATTCCTCTCCAGTGCTGTAGTGGAAACCAGGATTCCTGCTGGCCTTCTCCATGTCCTGCTCCCCATCAGACCCTGTGTGGACAGACGAGCTGGTGCTCATGGGGGACCGAGGCATGTCCGTCATGGAGACCCTGCGACTCATCCCACTGGGTGTGGAACTCTTGCTGAGGACCATCTTGGGAGATGCGGTCGTATCAAAGTTTAAGCGAAGTTTCTCATTTTTCTCCGTCTTCACTGTCCCAGCACTGGGGTTGGAGGGGTCCAACAGCATCTGCAGCTGGTTGTTGGGTGTGAAGGGAGTGCGAAAGGGCGCGTAGTTGAAGACCCCGAATTTCTTGCGAATGTTTTCTACATAGACCTCCATCTCCTGCATGGCACTGTTGAAAATGCTTTTCGTCTTTTTCACAGAGAAGGGGATCTCTTTGGACATGAGGTAGCAGTTGTTGATGGGGACCCATGCCCTGCATGAAACATTGACCACATTAGATCACCTGGAGTCAAATCCTGGCTCACTTTTGTTTCGACGACAAGGCAATTTTTCAAAAGGAAGTCTCACCTGTCATGTTGACCAAAGAACCGTGCGTCTACCTGTCCGTCCTTATCTCGAAGTGCTTTTGCTGGCCAGAAAGGAAACCCCTTTAGCTTGGCCCAGACCAGGGGGTGGGGTTGACTCTATTGGGGACAAATGAATAAATCAGCGTTTCATACATTTACGATCCCAACGTGTACAAACACTGTTTAAATATAGTATTTAAGATCATGCAAAAACCTACACACGGCTCACAAAACCAGTTTTCCCTTTTTTGGCATGAAGACAGGTAACACTCTGGACACACCTCGATCTCATTCATCTAAGATGCAAATGGGAAGACAAAGATGTGTTTGATTTGTAAATGAGAAGAAACATCGGAAGCTTTGCCATCAGTGAGTCAGAAATGCTTCTTTACCTCATGTTCACAAATCTTGACGATGACTTTCGCAGTTGCTGTGAGTTTATGATTACCTGGAATAAAGTCACAAGCAGATTAGATGTTTTCCTTTTTAAGACGTTGATAAGTTGTTGTTAAGTCTCGAAGTTGCCTACCTCCATTATAGATGATGCAGTTGTGCAAGATCCATTTCATATCAGCAAGAAAGGCTTCAGTGCAGCCGAACATTTTCTTTTTTATATTCTGTGGACAAATAAAAGGAAATTTAATTAAACACGAGGAACTTAAATCAAAATAAATCACATGACATTTTTGTGCAAAGCAAATGAAATAAACAATAGTACCTTCTCTAAAGTACACAGGTCCATGGCATGGAAGATATACTCAGCGTAATCTGGGTGTTGTTCCAGAGACACAGGCTTCTGAAAAGGCTCAGTCTGCCCACACAAATATTAAAAAAATGAATTAATGAAACAGGCCTTAGCAATGGTTTGGATTTCTCCTTTCCTCAAAGAGATTGTAGCATTCTTACCCCTGGCTGTTTAATCTTTTGGAGTGCAAATTTGAGCAAGTAGGACAGTTGGTCTAATGTCAGCATCGTCATTGCCTTGCTCTGGGTTTCAATGCATTCGGCCACTGTTATTTTCTGCAACAAAAATTATGAATTACATTGATGAAAATATAAAGAAGGTAATGAAACATCAAGCAAACAGACTGAACACAGACATCCAAACAACTTTACAGCTTGGTTTTTGAAACGTTTACATCATCTGCATGTCTTCTGATTTAGCGTGCACAGATGTTAGATGATCAAAATTGTGCCAATTCAAAAAAGTTAAGAAGCGGATAAAACTTTAATCCTCTGACATGTCGCAGTGTGAGCTATCGGTTATACTTGCGGGGGTGTCAGACTGTGTGTCTCAGAGGAAACAACAGAGGTTTTTTTTGATAAACCTCAGATTGTCCCTGGCTGAAGCCGCTCACGACACACGACCCGACACCCCTTTCGTCAACCGAGCAAGCGAGACTGTGCCTCGAGTCCGACAATCACTTGCGTGCACCCGCACACATACACGTGTCTTCGGCAAGATACCTCACACTCTGGACAGAACCAGTCGCCCTCGGGCTCGGCTGGTAGTTTGAGGCACTTGGCGTGGTACACCCTGGGGCAGAGCTCACAGCAGAGCACCTGGCCCTCGCGGTGGCACAGCCAGCAGTAGAAGTCATTCCTGCCGTCCTGCGGTACAACATCAACAGGGTCTGTGGTGAGTGCTGGCTGCTTCATATAGTAAAACGGACCATGTCTTAGCTCTGACTGAAATGCAGGCAAGAAAAACAGGGGGGCAGGTTTCAAAAAAACACGCAGGAACACAAAAAGGTGCAGTGCAACAGAAACAAGGCAGCAGTAGGTTGGGATAAGCAGGGTAAGCAGCATAGATGACAATATAGGTAATTAACTCAACACAGGACTTTTTTAAAAATCAAATACAGTACACGAAGCTGTGACACCCCTCATCAATATCACTGACATGTTAATTATAGCACAAAAACTGTACATTCAATACAATTTAAATTGTTTTTAAACAATAGCATGAGAATAATGATGTTAAAAAATGTTTGACTATTTTAACGATAGCGAAATTTGGAGTCCTGAGTGACACTGCAAGTATCTTGTATGTCCACCTTTATTTCTGACGACAGATTCTATTGGAAGGATGCAACGAGTGGGGTGATGTTCTGCCATTTCTCACTGATTAATTCTTGTTGACAGTATTTTTTCTAATGTCGCTGATACAGATGTGTTGCAGTGTCACAGGTAAACTGACTTTTCTTGACACATATTTTCATTTAAGTCTAAATTATTCACAAGGTTAAATCAAACTACAGCACATTTCAACTTAGAAATAATCTACTTATTGTAAGACGACAAAGTTCAGAATGACTTGACATTGTAGTGATACTTCACAGGGGTGTGTCAGCTTTGTTGTAAACAATCTGCTCGTGTGACATTTTCAACTGTGAGTCAATCAAAACTGACACAACATGTTTCACTACGTAAATGTTCTCATCTTTTACCTGAGAGCAAACACTTTGCATGAGGTGATGACACAACAGAGTCTTTTGTTAACTAGTTATTCATGCATATTATTGGATAAATCAAACTGGTTAACTGTTAATCAATCTGTAGTAGTGGTGGTAGAATTTAGCTGTCACTTATAGAATTAGCTTCTAACATCATGCAAGGTCAACATGGGCCTTAAGGACACAAGGGAATCACTCAGCACCACATTAATCTGGCAAACACTAAAATCATCTGCATCAAATTCCACACAACAATAACTGAACATAAGTGACTGTGTGTTATCAATGTCACCAAAAACACAAGAATCTAAAATGTATTAAAAGTATATTTGAGCTGACCAGGCTCATGAAGCAGCTACGACCTAAACATATTGTACGAGACAAATCCACTCTCATAGACATTTTCAGCTGTAATCTATAGTCATAATCAAAACTGACATGTTCTCACAGGTAATATGGCAATCTGCTTTTTCACTGCTCAAGATTACCTAAAAGGGGCGGCGCCGCAGGCAGCGGCAGGAGGTATCATTAATTCTGCTGAGGAAATCGCTTGTTTTTGTTTACAGCAAATCGACACTAGTGCCGACTCTATCCCCACAAACTTTGAAACGTTCCTCTGTGTCCTCTACCTCTGCTTTACCATCCAGTTGTTTAGTTTTTTCATTTTTGTGCATTCATCAGCACACCCTGTAGCTCGTGGTGAATCCAGCAGTGGACCCCCTGCTGTGTTCTAACATTGGCTCCATTGGAGTTTCAGCTGACTTTCTATTTATCGTATTAAGTCAACAGAAACTCTTCAGGCTTGATTGAATTTAAGGGGACTGCTGGGCGTTGCTTTCCACTGAGTGCCATTCTAGTTATTGTTTTGGCTTCTATCTTAGGGTTTCCTCTGCCTATGAGAACACACCAGATTTCGAAAATGAGTAAACTGAAGACACTTACCTGGTCTTTGTTACCGCTGATGGCCCCAGGCTTCTTCTTCTTCTTGACAGGGCTGGGGGAGGTGTCTGAGGGAGAGTGTCCATTGGAGGAGTGAGTGGGACTCGACACCTTCCTCTTCTGTGGCACCACCGGTCGTTCTGCTAACCCTGGTGGATCAGGGACTGGACGAAGAGACACAATCGGGTCATGACACAACACCAGACAAACAGGCCTTTAAGGCTCAAGCACACTCCTGTCTGACAAGTAACACATATTTAATATGAATAAAAGTCTTGAGGGCTAGGACGCTAATTTAGCTATTCCTAAAATACATCGAGAAAAACGAAACCATAATATTATCATTCAATGTAAATAGAGCTTGATGAAAAATCAAGGGAGGAAGTGCAATTTGAGACAATTTAGTTTTCAGCTGATCAGTTATATAGACAAACAATAACAATAATAATAATAATAATGTGTTGAGCTACGAGTATTTTATTTTGAAAGCAACCACACTGATCTAAACAGCAATTACAGAGTAATTATTTGAGATGCTACAATAAAATTGCACAAGTACATTAACACTCGATGAAAAGGAGTGGCCTGAGGGCTTCCTCTTTACTAACTAGACCCTCTGTGGATACTTTTGACACAAACAGGCAGCAAGGTATAATGAATCATCTTTGAAGTCGTGAGAGAGCAACAAAAGGGCAGTGTGATGCTCAACAAAAAGAGCATCACACTGCCCTAAATAACCTCTAAGTGAAACTAAGTCACCATCTCGGCCCTTAACGCGAGCCGCTCGGCCTCTGAGTCTTACCTTTGGATCGCATGGACGCATCCATCCCCTCTACCACATCCGACTCCGTCTTTATCTCCTCCTCAGCCAGACTGCAGAGCGCCGCACAGGAAAACACAAAGTCAGAAACGGTGTTCAGAAACCAGAAACCACAACAACAGCAAACAAGTGGAGCGCCACCTCATGCACCAGGGTCCCAGTGGGTCCGTCAACAGGGACCCTGCAGCTTTCCATTGTTACCATTTTTCCACTGGATTTCAGCACATCTCTGACACCAAGTTCACATCCCCTCCATACTATCAGTAACAAGCGAGTCTGAATATGTTCTTTATGTTGCAAAGAGAGAGGATGGTAACAATCACCATGGCAACGCTCCTCTCTGCTAAGCACAAGTTGATATTCACAACAACACATGGGGCCATTTAGCTGACATTGCCCTGCATCTCGGTGCGTCTGGAGACATCGCAGCTGTAAGATTTTCAGTCCGACTAGTTCCCTGATACGTGATCTGTGCTAACGAGAAAGCCCGGAGGGAACTGGTCCATACGACTGTGGGTGCAGCGTCTCGTGGTGAATAACAGCATACATGTCTGCCACCTCTCAGGTCCCTTCAGTAGCTACAAGGCTGCACACCCGGAGGATTTGGGCCCATTCTTGGGAGACAAATAACAACAGATTCATCTAATAGGCTTCCAAACTAATGTCTCCTGTTGTTAAGCCTGAATCTTCCTCACAAGCGCTGCTGATTAAAGTCATGTTTATATCACTATCATCCATCTGTAGACAATCTATAACACATGAGCCACATTGTATATTTAGAATATATCAAAATAGAACAGTAATAGACTTTGGCGATCCTCAAATTATAGCTCACATACGGGCCTCATTTACTGATGTGTTTACAACCTGACATTGACATCCCATGTTAATAAATCCACAGATTGTAAAACATTCCAAACGCTAAGAATTAAGCTCTGTCCATTACACACACACACACACACACACCAGGCATTTAAAAAAACTGATTTCCCAGGTCCAGCTCTCGTCTCATTTCCTCTGTGGGGGGAAAAGAGAAAGAGAATAAAGAAGGGTCCAGCCATAAATGAAGGGCTTTGAGTGTTTGGCTCCTCCTTTGTTCGAGCAACAGAAGGCCTTGTTCCAAAGATTGTAGCTTTTATTCACAAGCCCCGAGCAGAAGACACCACTCCCAAGGACCCCTGACAGGTCACACACTTGACCAGTTCATAGCTTTGGCTGCAGCTCTGGGTTCCAGCTAGGATGATGGGTTTACAGGCTACGACACAAAGGTCAACCCCATTTGAAGGGATAAGCTTCTTTTTTTTTTTTTTACTTTTCCTCTCGTCTTCTGAAAGTAAAAGAATGTTCTTCGTGTCCCCTCCTCCACCCTTATACAGGCGTTCCGCACACAGCCGATCAAATGTCAGTTCACTGACAGGGACACGATGGTTAACATACATATCATAAAGGCTTTAGTGAATTAGATACAACAAACCCAATGCTAACAGAGGAACACTAGAGGATTTAACAGTGGTTAAAGATCTTATTTCTGCCCAACAAAAATAATACTGTACCAAGCCAACACTGTAACTCACAACCATCAAGGCTTTTCTAAATAAATCCCCTGTTCTTTCAGACTTTAAAACTGGAAATCAGAAACAGTGCCTCAAACTGAACCGAAGAGGAATGTGCATTGTAACTTGTTTTATCTGACATGGCTTGAGCAGAGATTCTTTCACAATATGGCACATGGGTATCTTGTTTCAGCCTGCCAACCGTCTCACACACGCACACACACACACAACCCCTCCGGGGCCTTCCTGTTCCGGACTCAGTGAACAAACCAGGCCCACGTGAAAATAAGAAAACATTAAGCCAAGTCGTTCTGCTACGTGTACCACAGCCCTGAGAGAGAGAGAGAGAAAAACAGGAAGATTCGCCATCATCAGGCAGCACCAGAGCTGCTGAACGACGTACCAGCACCAGCTTATATTGTACACACACTCAATGCCAATGACAAGACACTGCAGCCGCAGCTACCAGGAAGACAGGATGAGCAGGAGTCAAAGAAGTAAGCTGATCCAAAGGCCATTCTCAGATCAGGAGCTATGATCCATCACAGTTTAGGCAAATAAATCCTCAGCAGGTTCTGGGATATTCCACAGAGAGACCCGGGTTCAAGAAAACACATGACAGCCATTTCCCCCTTCTGCTGCAAGTGGTACCTGATGGACAAGAAGGAAACAACACTGAGTCAGTGCCTTTGGATTCCACTCCTGTGAGAGAGAGACGAGCAGGGTTCTCTCGTCACAGAAAATGGAGGCCACGGCTTGCTCCCCTCCCCCCTCGCCCCCATCCCCCACTCCAAGGCTCGCACTCAGGCACTGGCACATCCATGCAGGAGGACCAGGGAGAGATGTGTGGAGATTACAGTCCCACATAAAAATAAAAATAAATACAGATACAAGATCATCTCAAAACAAAACAAAACACCCTCATGGTGGAAACACGGACATGAGAAAATCCAGCAACGTGAGAGAGGCACTCATCTCTCACTCCCTCGCTCTTCTTTTTTTTTTTCTAAGGTCTTCAATCTTGGCTTCCCTCCTTCTCAGTGAATACAGCTGTCATAGAATAATTACATTTCATTCTGAGGCGAGAGACACCAACATTGTGGAGCCACACGCAGATCCCAGCAAAGCTATCCCCTCATACCTAAAAGAACAAAACAGGTTTTACACATCAATGCCACTCTTGAGTAAATATACAAGAGCAGCATTTGACATAAACATTTACACTAGAACCGGCATAGACAACCCTTAGGATTAATGCAATGGACTGAAAAACAATACGACTCCTACTAAAGAAAACCTCTGAAACATTCACAAACACCAAAAACAACATGCAGACAAATAAAGAAATACAGATTATTAGCTTGTACAAAATAATCAAAATGAAGATGATTTTCATTTAAAAGAATTAACTACACTAAGATACTCCTTTTACCCCCCCAACAGTTAAATCAGCAGATACAGTATCGAGCCAGTACGCACTGAATATCCTGTATGAAAGATAGATTTGACCTGGATTTTATATAAGGCTGTAAAAGGGTGAATCAAAGATGGCTGTGGAATTTTCCAGAAGGCCCTTGCTCTCCCTGCTGCTCTCCCTCTGATTGTCAACCTCAACTGCAGCTGCAATTGGCTGGAGGGCCAACAGGGTGGAACATTATTGGTCGGCTGTGCTATGCCACACTGATCACAGTGTGCAGGCTCCCCTCGTCCTTCTAAAATGCTTTTTTTTTTTTTTTTTTTGCTGCAATGCAGACATTTCTCACTGCATTAGACGGTTTATTTCCCTCCGGTTTAGCAGGTCCTTCTTGGGTTATGACAGTAAAAGCTGGGGGGGATTTGAAAAACGGCCTTCATGGAGATTATTGTTTGTGGTTGCGATGCATAACTCAATGGCCGTGCTGTTCAAACGCTGCCGTCCTGTTTATAGTCTGCGTACGCCGGGCTCAGAGAGAGAGAGAGAGAGAGAGGCCCAGTGGATTTGTACTCAACCCCATAATGTTACGCACTGACATCACCAACTGTCAACGCAACATTTATACAGCACGCTCATTTAGGCACTGTGGAGTCATGCCTCTTTAGTAGAAGAGCACTTTTGGTTTTGGTTTTTACAAAAGGGAGTGAACTGGGCTGAGATGAAACACTGATTGTAACGTGACCATTTTCACGTAGATAAAGTGAAGCGAGCCACAGGAAGGAAGAAGAAAAAAAACCTTTGTCTTCTCTACACAGACGACACTGTTATAATGATGATTCATGATGTGAAACAATGTACTGTCCTTCCATGTGCTGAAATTGTACATAACATGCTCATTTTTATAGAAACAAATGATAGTTTCCACACAGTGATTTTAACCACGATTTTAAATGTGGTTTTCTTTTTCATGTTTTCTTATATAACAAGGATCCAACTGCCTCTTTGAAATGTGCCATGAATAAACTTGCCTTATTTTTGTGTATTTTGCTATAAATAATCAGTTTGTATCTATCGCATGTATATGACACTTCTGTTAAAGGTTAAATCGTGAGAAATGTAGTGTAAAAACTGCCTCTGTTCTGCCTCTGATCCGTAAGAGAAGCCTCTCTCCCGAGAAGACCTCTCTAGTCACAAAATGGCCACTGTGTGAGGATCAGGGAGTGGAGGAAGCGGTTTCACAACACGCCGTGGAGCTGATGAAACCCTGCGCCATAAAACCCTGGGCCCGAGGCCTGTTGACAAAAGGGTTTGTTTCAAGTGGGTCGTCCTCCGACCAGACTGGAGTGAGTGAGTTCCCTCCAGTTTTCAGGAGAAGCTGTTCAAGTTGCATGTATGTGAAATCAAACGTTAGAATACAGGTTTCAGTCATGCGTCCTCTGACAAGTTGTTGACCCCTGCGTCTATTTCCTGGTCTGACAGAAGAAAACAGCACAGAGCCAATGCACTTACAAAGGACATACCCCCCCCCCTTCTGTCTCTCTTCTCTTCCTCCACTGCCCATCCCCCATCTCTCTCTCTCTCTCTCTCTGTCTGTCTGTCTCTCTTTCTCTCTGCAGCCTAAAAGGAGGTGTGGGTGCCATTTTTTAATATAACTCTCCTTTGAATTCTAAGAAATAAAATAAAAAATGGGGTGAAAGGGATTTGCCATGATCCACTCTGCCTCCTGTGTGGCAGCATGGCAGTCTGGGGAAGGGGGGGATGGGGGGGGGGGGGGGGGGCACCCATGTGACCCTGAGACAGAGAGAGAGAGCAAGGGTGAGAGTCGTTACCCAATCCCCCCTCCCCTCCTCCTGCAGCCGTGGAGCACAGAGGCCTGGTGTGAGGCCTCCAGCTCCTCCTCCTCCTCCTCTTCCTCCTCTTCCACTAAACTGATTACAAGGTGTGAACATTCAAACCCCAACAGTCGCCACAACAACGAGGAAGGAAGCCATGTTTGTTATCACAGAGCTGAGAGAGATATATATATATATATATATGAAAAAAGGAGACAGAGCTTACCTCTGTGGATGCATGGCTGCCTGACACACTGTTATGTCAACACTTATAAAACATGGAGGACACTCTCAGCCCTCTCAGCCGAGGGGAAGGCTCCGCTCTGCAGGCAAAAGGCGATCCAGGCCCCGGCGATGCAAGCCGCCCTCTGACTGGTCGCCCTCCTCGCAGGCGGGATGCAAGGCCGCGCCTGATTGGCCGAAGCGTTTCCTTGAGTGATTATCTTTGTTCGGTGCAGGCAGGGGCAGAGACAAGAGGGGAAGCGAAAAATGAGCCGCAGAATCAACGTGGTTCACACGAGTCCCTCTGCACAGCATCGCCTTGAAAGCCTCCCAGCGAAGAGTCAGTCGGTGGTCTTTTTCCTCATTTAGCAGAGGTGTGAGCGTGGGGAGGCAGAGGAGCAGGACACCAGGGCTGCTCTGCACCAGCCTCCATGTTTTTTCTCTCATGTGGACTAGGCCTTTGTTTAAACTCCTCCCTCCCTCCTGGCTGTTTCCAGAGGAGAGAGGAAAAAACACAGCTCTCAACTATTATCAGTGAACCAATCTGCAACAGAAATAAAACACCAGGTAGACGTTTATTTGGCTTCAACACTCTTCAGTCACCTTGTTATTAAAATATTTGTATTGTCAATACCTCCACTGGCACATACTTCTTTACAGAGACAGCTTTGTAGTAGTTCTGGTGGCCTGACTTCCTTTTATTATTCTCTTATGCTCTTGTGTTTGACTGTTTTGTGTGATACTGGATGACTACACTTCCCTCAGCGATCAATACAGTATCCATCTATCCTTCTATCTATATTTATATAACCATCCATTCATCTATCTATCTACCCATCTATATATCTAGCCATCCATCTGTATATCTATCTATCTATCTATCTATCTATTCATCTATCTATCTATCTATCTATCTAGCCATCCATCTGTATATATATATATATCTTTCCATCTATTTAACTATCTATCCATCTATCCATCTAATATTAGATAGAATGAGATCATATGGTCCTAACACCTCCTCATCACTGAGTACTGTGCACTATTCGTGTCTTTGCACCATTTTACCTTCCTCAAATCTGTGGTTATGTATATTTTCAGTTAGAACTGAAGAAGCCTCTTGGATGAGATGTGAAATGTCTTCAAGAAACTCAACCAAGTCCAGTTGACCTGATTTTTACCACTTGGATAAACCATGATCCGGATGACTGAGAATATTCACAGACATTTCCTGTGTATATTTTTGCTGCTCTTTGTGTTTATGTATCTTTTTACTACACACTCCTAAAAGACTGCTAAACACACCTTTGTTGTTTTCACAAACAATGACAATATACAGCTTTTCTATTCTGTGCTATACGTTGTGGCACATTTGTCCAGGAGTCAACGGTCTTTAGTTGCTTGGTTACGAACAGGAATCCTTCCTCTGGCCCTTGAAAAGGTGGACGAATTTTTTTGATCAGGTGAAGTTTTCTGTTTTTGTTTTCTCCATGGTTCATTGGGCTGTGTGTGTTTAATGCTTTACACAATAAATAAAATCAAAATGAATACAAAATAATATCGAAAATGTATTCTATTCTATAGTAAAGGAAAGGAAAATAGTTTTGAGGTTACCTTTACTTTTATGTCATGCACAACATTGTTACTCTTATGTCCTTCATATATAATAACACAGTGATAGTGATAGATAAAATAAAATATGCATGACCCTGTCTCCTCCATAAAAAGAAATACCAAAGCATGGTTTGTTGGAAGTGTGTGTGTGTGTCAGGTTTCCTCTTTGACGCCTGTGCTCTGACCATTATGACAATGACCATTAATTATTCAACACAGCTGGATTAAGTACCATTTTCTTTCTTGTGTGTTTAACTTTCAGCAGCACATTGACAGACATTTATAAGCTCAGTGATCAGAAAAACACATTGTGTAATCCTACATAATAACACACATATTTTTATTTGGGGCATGTATGTGAAGGTGTGTCCAAATATTAGAAAATGAATCCTTATGTCAATACCTGAACCAACCGTGTGTGCACATGGCGTTAATTCTGTTACGCTTCACTGAAATAATGATATTATGTTATCTTAGTCTGCAATACACCAAGAAACGTGTGTCAATAGATATGAAAAAAAAAAGTTGTCCAGAAGAGGACAGGGTTGCTTCCGGAGGATCAGGCCACATCTGCAGCCAGTCTTCATTGATGGGGCTGATGTTGAGGTTGTCAGGAGCTTTAAATACCTCGGACTGCAGCTGGACGACAGACCAGCGAACACAGACCAGCGAACACAGACCCTCCACAGAGAGGGGCCGAGCCGGCTCTGTTTCTTGAGGGGAATGGGGTCCTTTAACATCTGCAGGAAACCGCTGCTGATGTTTTACCAGAAAGTTGTTCCTGTGAGATGCTACGCGGATGGACAGACTGTCACCATGACCGCCCAGGCCCTGATCTAGAAGCCTAGAATTTCTACTCAGCCCACCCAATTGGTCGACTTTATCCTGTTTCATTGGAATCAAGTTTATTTCATTCCCCTCATTCATTATTTCCTGATTTCAGAATTGCTGGTTGGACACAGGGCTGGCTTTTAAAAAAAATGATTCTCTGACTAAAATGTATCGTCATTTGAATGATCTGATATCGATTCTTAAAAAGGACGGGTCGATCTTTTAATATTGTGACGCGTTCTTCAAAAAGAAAAATGTTCACCACTAAGTCCACTGTGGAAAGGGGCCCAACCCAAGTTTCTAATTGCCCCCCCCCCAATCTGAGCAGTATAGATCCGGGCCTGTTACTACCTATGTTTATCTTTGTCTTATTTTATATTTTTTTTATATATCTCTCTAGTCTCTAGCACTGTTTTCACCTCTTTTTTTAAAACACCTACATCTGCTGTACCATCATTTTTACAGGCTATGTTAGTCTAATGCAAAACTTTGTATAGCTTCAGTTATTTATCTTTAAATCTGTATATTTGGCTTAAATACTCTGTTACTTGTGTCTTTAAATCACCTTGTACTCATTAATAATAATGCTAATATTTGTAGTTACAGTAGTTCGACTTTAATCTCACTGATTCCTTTTGACCTTTTTGTTATTCTTATGATCTTGTGTTTGACTGTGTCCTACCTACATTTCTCTTGGAAACAATAAGGTATTCATCTGTCAGTGCGTCTGTCATCTGTCCTCTGTCTCTCTAGATTTATCTTTACCGGGACAACCGCAGATCTGTGAGAGCTTTATGGAGCAAAAGACGTGAAGCGCCCAACGTGGGGCTCGAACCCACGACCCTGAGATTAAGAGTCTCATGCTCTACCGACTGAGCTAGCCGGGCGACGATGAGCCATGAGATGTACATCTTAAATATGCAATAACGATGTAGGTTCAGGTCGTTTATGCCCGTCTGTGTCATACTGCCTCCTAGCGCCGACAACGTATAATAACAGATATTTCAGTGGAGCCACTTTGTTTCCAGCATTATTCACTGGCTGCTTTATTTATTATCAATATGAAGATTATTTTTCCTATTTGTTATTATAGGGGCTTGCACAGGCTTTGTTATTACTTTTTTATTTGAAGTCAATTTGGGTGCAATCCAAAATTGGGTTCAATTTTGATGCAACCTATGAAACGTAATATGAAAATTTGTGCATATATTTTTATCCAACCTGTGTCAAATATCTAGTTTGTTTACATTAATGCACAAGTTTATTCCTATATACAAATACTGCAAGGCTGCAACCAACAAGACAGACAGACAGACATACATACAGACAGACAGACAGACAGACAGACTAGACAGACAGATAGACAGATAGATAGATAGATAGATAGATAGATAGATAGATAGATAGATAGATATCTTCTATACCTTTATACCTAACAACTATTTGATTATTTAAATATAGTTATTTCAAATAGTATTCAAAAAGTTATGTCAGCACTATAGCACTAGTTTCTTTCTGAATACCTAATAATCACAATACTGTTAATAACTGTTTGTGTATTATATTATGATACCATTTATTATTTAACTTCGTCAAATAAAATTACAAAATATACAACATAAAACAACCTAAAAACAAATAAAACCACTGAACCTATCATTTCAGGGGATGATTTGCTAAACTACCAAACATCCCAGAACAACGGTGCATAACTCAGGCTGCTGTCCGAGGAGAGAACACCCCCTCTGTGTTTCTCCTCCGCGGGCACCGAGGAGCCTGAACCCCGGCTTCTTCCTCCGTGCAGCGCGTGAAGGCAGCACGGTGCCGGGTTCTCCTGCTACGTCAGCGGCTCGGGGCGGTTCATGAATGGGGGGGTCTGAAGTGGGAGGACCCCGTCATCTGACTTCACCACCGGGGCAGCAGCGACGGGGAGAAGCGGGTGTAGCGCGGCGGTGCGCGGTCAATGCGTCTTCATGCCTGTTTTTAAGCACACGAGCAGCGGTTCAGTGCAGCGGAGCGACCGGAGCAGCGCGAACATCCAGCGGTTGAGACGTGCGGCGGGGGTAAGCTAGCTCCAGCCCCGGCGGAGGCACACTCAGTGACGGACAGACGCGCGGGCAGCACCCCCATATCCACCTCCCCGGGACCCTGAAGGTAGAGCCGCGTCGGTGAGCCATGGGTTTCCGCAAGAAGAACAAGAGCCCGCCGGTGCTGAGCCACGAGTTCGTGATCCAGAACCACGCCGACATGGTGTCCTGCCTGGCCATGATCATCCTCCTCGGCCTGATGTTCGAGGTACTGTGGAGTTAGCCCGCCGATGCTAGCTAGCTGCGGCTGCTGTCAGGTCAGCTAACGGCAGCTAGCGCTCCAGGGGCAGGGCGCTAGCGTGTCTCTCCCCTTCTCATGTGTCTCAGTGCTCGGCAGAGGAGGTGGCGAGGAGGCCCAGTGGCACCGCTAACAGGTCAATCACCAGCCTGCGGTTAATCCACTGCCTCCATAGAAAACCATTACATTACCTGTAATAACAAGGTGACCAGGTTCTGTCTGTCTGCTCCACATTTGATCATCAGCCATTCGACTTTAACGTCTGTAGTGACTTAAGCCACGTTTAGAGATCGCCCTCCACCTACTTCACCTGTCTCCACCCAAACCATCCTCCGGCCTGACATGTGGGAGAACGCTTAACATCTCAATCAGGATGGAGAGAGGGGGGGTGTCTGTCCTCGGGAGGCAGATGATCCACTCTCACCCTGAAACAATGACAGTCATAGTGGTAGTGAACTTTTTACCTCAGGCCACTGGGAGCCCCTCCAGTCACCCTCTGCAATGGGACCACAGTATCACATGTGTTTATAAAACGACGACAGAATATTTCACAATCGTGAGGGAGTTTTGAGGCTAAAAGGTTAAAAGATGGACGCAGAACAATCACGTCTTTTGCAGCTCATACAAACAAGCAGAGATTTCAAGCAAAGTGTATTTATATAGCACTTCTCAAGTTACAAAGTTCTACACGATTAAGAAAACACGCAAGTATGAACACATTAAAACAACAAAAACGAAATACTATGTAAAGTATGGATGCGTTCAGGCACACCGATGTTCCTCGTGTACATTTTTTCTTTTACCTTTTTAATAATCAAATATATTTTAAAAGCAGGGAATAAATAGAAAAATACAAAAAGCAATTAAAACATCAAATATCATAAATATCTGAGAATTGAAATATTGCACAAAAGCAGATGAAGTCAAGGTCTCCAACTGAACTGGAATTGAAAGCCAGTGAGAATAAGTGGGTTTTAAACGTTTCAAGGGTCTGAAGGCTTTCAGATATGAAGTAAGTTGTTTCAGAGATACTGATCTGGTGAACTCTATGTTTGAGTCTATATCTCGGGACGTCCAGAAGCCTCAGGTGGGTTCACCTAAATAAAATGGTGTGAGCCCATTCAAAATCCTAAAAAAAACAAGGTGTAATATCTTTTAAAACAGTTACGAGAGGCCAGAGCAAGAAACTGAAGACGCCATTTCTTGCTGCTTCTTCTATACGTGTCTCGCATGTGTGTGATGTGTTTCTTCTTTTGTCGTCCAGGTCACAGCAAAGTTTGCCATCATGTTCATCACAGTCCAGTACAACGTTACACAAGTTCTCGGTGAGTCAGAGTGTATTGGTTTCGGTATTTAGATTTCAAAATAAAAAGGCCCTTCGGTGACTGCTTTGTTCTGCCTCTTCAATCTTTTTATTGTTGTTTTTTTTTTTTTGCAGATGAGAAGAGTGATCCAGTGAACTTCTACCAGTACGGTCCCAAAGATGTGGCCACCGTGTTCTTCTACCTGCTCATCGCGGTCATCCTTCACGCCTTGATACAGGAGTATATTCTCGACGTGAGTACCCGGGCTGAGCATCCATCACATATCTTTTCCCCCTTTTTTTTTGTCTCATTTATATGTAGAGAAGTGGAATAAGTGAAACTGAAACCTTTTGTGTAAACGTATCTGCTTTGCACACGAAGAATTAAAGTGAATCCCAGCAGACTTCTTTACTCTCCACAATAATCTTTCTATTGTCTCTTATTTCAAAAGGTATTCAAAGTATCACGGGCAATCGTTTTTATACGATCAGTTCCCTTAGAGCTGTTTGTACATGATCATTTCTCATCCTTCCACTCGTGTGAGCAGTGAGCACTAAAACTTAATGACTGAAACAGAGCTTCTGTTCCTCAAATGCATCTTGTGGCTACAATAGAAATTGAGATATCATAAGGATGGTATCCTAGTTTATTTTAATGATTATTCTTGCACTATTCGCGTTAAAAGCAATGACAGTTATAACTCACTTAAAGGCAGTTTTATATACTCCTCTCCCTTTCCTCAGAAATCAAGTGAAAATCTAAAAATATCTGTTTATGTGTCTCTTTTTGAAATGAGACATGAGTAACTAATAGATGTGACGTATAACACGGGAACTTAATGCCCCCCCCTCCGTGTGACATGCACAGCATTGTTCACGTTCATGTGTTTAATTTCAGAAAATGAACCGAAGGTTGCACCTGTCAAAGACCAAGCACAGCAAGTTCAACGAGTCCGGACAGCTCGCAGCGTTCTACCTGTTCTCCTTCATCTGGGGCTGCAGCATCCTGACGGCGGTACGAGGGTCGGCAGTCACACATACTCAGCCTCCGTTAGGCTTTTATCTCACACTCTCTCTTCTTCTCTGACAGGAGGACTTTGCAACGAATCCTACGTTCTTATGGGAGGATTACCCACACACCCACATGGTGTAAGTAAATTAATATACAGTATACTCATCAAAACATCATATTGTATAATTGTGATTCATGCCTGATTAATCTACACTCAAAGTGTAATATCAGCGATCAGTGAGTTATAGTGTCAAGCTACGCAGATCAGGGGTGTTCATTTCAAATTCATGGATCTCCAGATAAAGAACAGAACCGTGCACATCATGTTCTATTGTATATTAATATAACTTGTGTCCGTGTTGAATTAACACCAAGCTCTTCTCTCTGTGCCACCTGTCATCTGTCCAGTTTTCAGGTCAAGTTCTTCTACATTTGCCAAATTGCCTATTGGCTCCATGCACTTCCCGAGCTGTACTTTCAAAAAGTCAGAAAGGTAAGAATCTATTCAAAGTAACGTACTCGTACTTTGCAGAGAAGCAACTTATTCTTGCAAATGAATGGTGTTGCAGATATGAGATGGAAGAACGGCTCTAGCTAAAGAAAAATCTGTTTTTATTTTTGGAAATGCATGTGAAAATCCAAATTTTCATTCAATGGAAGAGAAAAGAAAATTATCAACAGATGTTTTTATCGAAACTTCTGAGGGTTTCATATTGAAATTTGAGGACATTCTATAAAATTGCTCAAATATTATGTGAAGTTACAATATAGTAAAAATGTGTTAAATACGTAAACCAGCAAAATAATAATAATAATAATCGTTCATCCAAACTGTTAGTTGTTGCCATAAAGCGTCTCCTGTTACTAACACACTCTTTTCCTTGTCTTTTTTTCCGTAGGAAGACATTCCCCGCCAGCTCTATTACATTTGCCTTTACGTTGTCCACATCACTGGTGCCTATGTCTTAAAGTGAGTGAAATAATAATTCACTTGTTGAACGCATGTTTTAAACCAGCGCTAAAAACACTTCTGTGTAGAGCATTGTTAGTTTCTATGCCTCCGCACCAGCTGACGTCTTTGGCTGGAGGCGTTCTGTTCACAGGTCGTTCATACGTACGTTCACACGTCTGTCCCATTCGCATCAACATGATTTCTCCACAACGCCTCGAGGGGATTTCTTTCAATTTGGCACAAATGTTGACTGTGATGAACTGATTAGACTTTGGAGGTCAAAGGTCACCGTGACCTCACATCCGTCCCGTTCTTTTGAATTTAGATGTATCGGGAATACTTGGAGGCGATTTACTAACATCTGTCACAAATATCCACACAGACTCCAGGAGGATCTGATTTTAAAATTGGTGGTCAGCGGCCAAGGTCAGCGTGACCTCACAAAACATGGTTTTCACCATATCCAAAGAATTTGGACAAACTTTCACATGAATTTCTGACAGAATAGAATGAAGCAGTGTTATTTTTTTTATCTTAAAGGTCAACATCACTGTAAACGCATTACTCAAGTGATTAGAAAACTCCTCTTTGGGGGTGGCCTGATAGCCCGATGGTTAGGTTGTGTATCACATAGGCACACATGTTCTGGGCAGCAGGTCCCTGGTTGAACTCCCACCCGGTCCCACCATTTACTTTTACCACTCACCCCTGGTTCCTGTCTCTCCTTCACTATCTCTGTCGAATGAAAAAAGGTATAAAAATCCTCCTCCTACCTGATGCGCTACTACATCTTACCTGAAGTTAATGGAATCACTGATCATTTTTTTAATTTCCTACTGAGATGGACTCCGAAGTGGCTCAATTATCATATTAGACTTTGTTGTCCTGAAGATCATTTTAAAACTCTTCAAAGCTTTAATAATCCCCCCCCTCACAGGGAACTGATGCTGAAATTATTGGATCATTTAGTATTTTGACCTGTGAGGCCTTCTTCTTTGTTTTATATGTCTCTTCCTTTTAGACGTCCCCTTTTCTAAGTCAATTGTTTTATTGATATAAAACTGATGTCTACAGGTTTTTTCTCTAATAAGAGGACGTGTAATTCTCATAACTCAGCTGCCGCCTCCCTCTTTGTGTCTCTTCAGCCTCCACCGACTGGGCCTGGTGCTGCTGGTCCCTCACTACCTGGTGGAGCTCCTGTTCCACGCTTCACGTCTCTTCTACTTCAGTGATGAGAACAAGCAGAAAGGGTATTGCATTCAGTATTTATTGGGCCGAAACACGGTGCTGATCTGAACAACCTGATGAAACCTGTATTTCTCCCCCTTCCCTTCACAGTTTTACCCTGTGGGCTCTACTTTTTGTCATCGCCCGCCTCCTCACCCTCACACTCTCAGTCCTGACGTTTGGCTTCGGGCTGCCTCGTACAGAAAACCAGGGCTTTTCTCTGGCGGAAGGAAATTTCAATGTGCTCACTATAAGGTAGGTCCAGGTGGCAACTGACCGAAGAGGCAGTAAACTCCTCCAAACTAATTTACTAACTAATTTGGTTCACAGAAACTACTGGACGAATCACCACGAAACTTGGTGGAAGGATGCAGAACCCATTACATTTTTGTGCAGATCCAGGAAAAAGATTTCACTATCTTTAACATTGCGAGATGGTGATTTTTAACCTTTTTGTATAAATGTAGAAATAATGCAGAGTCTTCATGAACAAAATCATCTGTAGGGCTAATATGTATGAAGAGGTGGACATTTGTGCAGATCTGGATAATGACCTGGGTTTTTATTTTGTGAATTAAAAGTATTTGTAGGGGGGGTGATCTTTATTCAGTTACTGTACAGGAACAAATATTCATTTTAACTAAATCAGAGAATGGATATCCTGCCTGTGTTTAGTGTAAATGTAAATATTCATGTATATACAATATGGTGACAAGTGATATGCGCTCTCCAAGTGTCCTTACCAATGGCATTATACTGGCTCCTCCTCACCCCCTCAGGATGACTTGTCTGGCAGCTATCTGCCTGACACAGGCCTGGATGATGTGGAAATTCATTAACTTCCAGTTGAAAAAGTGGAGGGAGCACAGCCAGAATCAGGCGTCGAAGAAGAAGACGACCACGACGGTCAGCCCCAAGAGCAAGCCTCACAAAAGGGAACCAACAAGGGGTGAGAACTCACCGTCGCAATCACAGCAAACAGACACAATGTGATTCTACATTTCAGTTTGCATGTTGAACACTTGATTTGTCTGCTGTGTGCATATATTCCCTTAATCGGGGGTGTTTCCATTCACTTGTCTTGGCAGGAGGCGCAGCTAATGGGGTTGTGAAGTCCGAGGATAAAACATCACCACGGGCAAGAAAAGCCAAAGCTTCATAGAGACGGAGGAAGAATCCAAGTTAAAACTGAGTGAGGGGGTTCTGACAGTGTGACATTATTATATGTCTTTACACAACTTCACATTTTGTCTACTGCTCTCCAAAACAAATGTTTCAGCGCACTAAGAAACCTTACCTGTCCCTTTTGGGGTTGAAACTCCCCCTTTTGGGGAAAAAAAAAAAAAAAAAAAAAAGTTCAGTGTTACTGTGTCTGCTTGAAATGTTTCTGATTCCTTTGGGTTCTCTGCAGATGGGACGTTGGTGGAGCAGAGTTGGTTTCGATGCTTTAACAGGAAAGAATTAGCTCTTCAAAGTGTCCTTTGTGTAAAACTACGATCACTCGTCGGGTATTTCAAAATGGGAGTTGCTCTGCGGTAATTTGACGTTGCATCAGTTAATATCACGGTACCTTTAAAAATCTTTTTTTTTTTTTTGGACTTCAGGGCAACTCAGCAAAGTGTTAATGTACAGGTCGACTGTGCGAGGTGTCATTTTTCAGTTTGGACTTTATTCAGCTCAACTCACAAAACAGGCCACTGGTCCATGTCCCCAAAATAAAGCTGTTTCTCGCTCTGCAGGACGGCACCGAGATATTCTGCTGCTTTCAGGAAAAGATCCTAAATCAGTCGCTCCACGGGAAGATTTGTGCTATTTAGGTATTTGATATAGCTGCAGCCAGAAAACTGAAGCTTGTACTTAACTCCTTGATCATATACTGCCATTATTCAGGAGCCTCTGCCTTTGAAATCCGACACGCTACCGGATTGAGGCGCTTTGGTATTTTCATTGCTTTTATCACCGGCCTGGTAACCAGCCTCTTCCAGGGGTTCATCCAGGTTAGGAGACCCGCTGAGAGGAAGCTGTACTGTAACCTGTGACGCTGTACTGTCCACACAAACCTTCATATCAGCATGACTGGAGACTTGAGCTCGAGGCTGTATTGAGGCTGCACTTCAGTCTTTTATATGGTAATGTCCATGCATGATGGTTTTAAGGCTAAAAGACGTTAATAACTAGTTCCTACCTGTGCTGTTGTGTTTGCATCTCTCTCTCACACACACTCAAACACACACACATATATATATATATATATATATATATATATATATATATATATATATATATATATATAGCTATATATGTATATAAACACACAAGCATTCAGTGGCCTTTTTACAACTGCTGCAAGAGGTTTGAGTTGTTTATTTTTGTCATATACAACAGATAGTTATTATTTTCTATGCTTTGAGAAGCTATAACCAGCAAACACAGCGGTACATAGCAACTGCGTTCAGTTAATCCAAACAATACAATCTTTCTTAAAGTGTCCTTATAACGTCGGTGGTTTGTATCACTCGTTCTGCTTGTGTTGCATTCTGTTTGCCTTCTGTTTTTTATTCTTGGGTATCAGGGGACAAGCTATCCGCCACTTAAACTATAAGTTACATCCCATAATGCAATGGGAGGTGTGTTTGTGAGGGATTGTGCTTGAATGTGTGTGTGTGTGTGTGTGTACTGTGTACAGTATTGTTTCGCCCACTGTGTGTGTGTTGGTAAATTAACTGGGCCTGAATGATGATGACAACGATGTTTATTGCTTGTCTCGTAAAAAAAACAAAATGATTGCCTGTGTGCAGAGCATGGATTGTGACAATCTTTTCATTGACTCCTGCCCTGTTGGTTGTATTTCACAGTCACATCCTGTCCTTTAGTTCACTTTCGTCGGGCCCCGTCCCGTCAAGCTTCGATGTGTAAAGCACTGAGTTGTGGATTGGTGTATGTTCTATAGAATATCAGTTACTAAATGCTTCTGTGTTCTGTCTCTACCCCTCAGATGCCCTTCCCTGTGTGAGAGAGATTTAGTGATTTCTGTTTGCCAAATGTGGCATGTTCTGTCCCTCCTGCTTCGCCTTTTCAATGATCCTGACATTTGCCTATGACGGAGCACACGTATTGTACTGTTGGCCGCACTCTTTCCTGTCATGGACCAAGTCCTGCGCCACTAACAAACCACTGTGCATGTGAAGCTCTGCGTAGAGACGACTGTACTGCCTGTCTGCAGTCAGCTGGAGTTTGAGTCCAGAGCAGGGAGGAGATGCATATGCCGTTCATGTTTGCTCCCTTTAGTGCTCCTTGGTGGGACTCTGGTCTTTTTAAAGCCCCGTGTCTGTGTGCGGCAGTGTCATAGGAGGGAAGGGGGAGCAGAGGACTTATGTACCAGCCTGTTATTAAACTGTCTCAGATGTAAAAGAGAGGAAAAAAAAAAAAAAAAGACTTAACCCAACACTGTACTAAAATATGTGTCAGATTTTTAAGCTATTTTTATAGAGGGGGGAACAGTTGAAAATCACTGTTGTTCAGTACACACGTCTGAATATATTTGTTTTGCATCCATATTGATATGAATTGTTTTTTTTATATATAAGAATGAAGCTTGCTGATCTGTTAATGTGGGTATACATTGTGGTATGAGTGTAAAAAATCATTTGACTCATGGCCTTATTAGGGCAAAGTGAACTCGGTTGTATAACAGCGCTCAGTTAACACAGTGCTGCAGGTGTACACGGCAGCCGTCACCACTCCATGTTTCCTTTATAGTGAGACGCACCCTCATAATGACACACGACCAGAGGCGAGTTGGTCAGTAGACGTGTTATTATATATATTTTCTTGTCAGTTCCTGTGATCACGGGGCCCGGATGTAGAACCAACAAACAACATTTCTTTTGCAGAGTGAAAGCGTCTGTAAGCTTCTCTCTCTCATCAGATGTACAACAATCAGCCGATGTTCGGGCTCTGAAACATGAGCTGCAGTTCACGCCCTCCTCACTTCAAAACACAATAAGCCTGTATAATCCCACAGGAATGCACTTTTTATTTTTTTGCATAGTATGCATTTTGTCAGAGCACCATAACACTGCTCACTTTCGGCCGCTTCTGCATCGATTCTCAGCGATTTGGAAGTTGCCCGATTTAAAACTCTGTGAATAATGCAATTGTTGGGGAAACCTATTTTAAAAAGCAACCTCCGGGTGGCAACAATCATGAATGCACTCGAATGCATGATCACTTAAACAAAAGACAGAGACACACGTTTATTGTATTGAATTAATTCATTCTGCATTGTCCTTGATTTGTTTCCATACCGCTGCTTGTCCGTAGATGTTGCAATATATTTCGTTTTTCGGATCTGTTGTCTCTGAACTGCTCTGATGGTATTATATTTATGCAAATTCTTGTGAGCTCTGATCATTTTCTGTCACTATTTTTTTATTTCATGTTTGAATAAAGCTTTTGATCATTACACAAACTTGCTGAACATGTTTTGTATTTTTTTTCCTTCCGCCCACAGGTAGTAGAGCTGTTACATTGGGAAAAAATATTGCATTTTCAAAGTGTGTAGTAAATGATCAGAACTGTAGTCATTTTATTTTTAAAAAGTCATTCATAAAGCAGGGATACTCGCATGTCTTTTGAGGATTCCTCCCTTCTCACCTCCTGCTCATTACACATTTCCACTGGATTTCACTTGAGGGTGTATTCCGAGACCTCAATTTTAAACATTTTTTCATTTAATGGGAATGGTGTCAGGAGACGTGATGAAATATTGGCCAAACTGTACTCCGTGGCTAATTACCACCAGGGGGCAACGCTGAGCTTTTTTTGCCTGAGGGACCCAGGCAGTCTGCAGGGGCATAGCAGCATGCAGACCTGCATTAATAAATCACCAGTCAGACTGAGAAAGACGGAAACGTTGTCTTATTACACAGCGTGCAGCTCGGCACTCTGAAAACAGTCTTCACTGTGCAAACCAAATCAACTGATGGGTTGTAATATGTCTTTTATATAATTTAATAGAGAATCTTGGAGAAGGGACGTGTGCAGGTTTGACTGCTGGGCCACTGTAAACATGACATCTGCCTCCATGGATGTGAGGAACGAGCCCCGGTGCAGACGAGAGACACCTGCAGCTCACAGCTAATGTGTTGTGTTGTTTCAGACTAATGGCTTTTCTCTGGGCAATCAGACAGCATGATGGATCAGTGGGAACCACAGAGGCAGGCCGGAGCTCTGCAGGGTCAGCACAAGGACAGGGGGTTCACACACACTGCTCTCCATCACACACACACAACCCCCCCGGTCCAGCCAACCCAGACATACATGACCTGCTTCAAAAGCAAACCTGCAGAAAGAGGCTGAGAAAAAGCAAGGGGCCAGCTGAGGCGGGGGGTGGGGGGGTGATGATCCTGCTCCTCCCCTTCATCCAATGAGGATAAATCTCCCAGTGAATCGTCAGTATTATGTGTAATTTCCATATAAATTAGCTTCATTAAAAGGGGAGTACTTTCTTATTTAACGAAGCTCATTTGAAATTCTGTATTTAATAAGACATGTAATCCCAGACTTTCAGACTAATGGCCAACAATTAGCAGGACCGGAGTGTGTGTGTGTGTGTGTGTGTGTGTGTGTCAGTGTAATCTCTTGGAAGTATTGTCGTCCGTCAATGTTATTTCCATTGATTGTCCCAAATGAGCAAATTGGGCAGCAGCTGCTCTCTCAGCCAGGTTCACTTGCAGCGATCCATGAAGCTCAATGCTCAATGGAGATCTGAGGCGTTCATGACCTCACGGCTATTTGTGAGCAAAAGCAGACGAGAGGGGAGAGTGTGTGAGGTGAGCGGCGGAGCAGGTGTAGGCCTGGTGGAGGATGAAGGAGTGTGGAAACATCTGGAGGGATCAGAGGACTGAGACAGGAGAGAAGACAAACTGTTGAAGTGAGAGGAAGAGAAACAGACCGACGGAGAGTAATGTCGAGTAGAGTGCTATGATTTACAGTAGAGCTACAGAGAATAATGGAGGGGAAAGAGAGAGAGTGAGAGAGCGTGTGTCTGTGTGTCTTTCTTCTCCTGTGAGGACAAATTTAGGTTCAAAGCCATCACAGTAGGGACATAATACAATAATAACATAATTGACATAATTAAAAACAATAATACAATTTCTGTTGCATCTAAATAATGTTACTAAGTACTCTACAAAACAACACAGAACATAATAAATGATATATAAGAAAAAATACATGGCTTTGGGTTTCTACCAACCAGAGGGTCCGCCGTTAGATCCCTGTCTCTCCCATTCCGTTTTGCCGAAGTGTCCTTGGGCAAGACACTGAACCCCAAATTGCCCCGGACGGTCGTGTGTGAGTGATGTGTGATGAGCATTTGCTGCACATGTATTGTAAAACATCCAGACTAGAAAGGTGCTATATGACCATCTACCATTAAAGCCATTCAAATATCTGGCATTAAAAGGCTTTTCTATTGAAACATGTGTTAAGCAAAGATTTAAAAACAGGTAAAGTGCGAACAAGTCTCCTCTAGGTAAAGAAATCCAGAGCCTCAGGGCCCGTATAGCTACCAGACTTGATGTAGGAGCTACTAGCGAGCAGATATTGGAGCGTAGGGAGTTTGTAGCTCTGTAATATAACTGGGAGCCAAGCTGTGTTAGTAAAAGAATCTTAAATCAATCCTAAATCAAGTCTTAACCAACAGCTTTTGGTTAAGACTTGGTTTTAAGGTCATGGTTAGATTTAGGTTTAAGTCAGTTTTGGTTTTGTATTAGGATAAGAGGGTTATGAAACGGATCCTGTCACTGTCGTCACAGCTATACAAAGACAAACGTGTGTGTGTGTGTGTCTGTGTGTGTGTCTGTGTTGTGAGGAGACGAGTCGTGCCCTATCAGTGTCCATCAGAGCCGGCAAATGCAAATTAGAGCAGACTCTGAAATGGTACAGATAAAAAGAGGAAAGGTGAAATAGAGAGGCTACAGAGAAGATTGAGATAAATGAGAGACTACATGACTGGATGAAGGGAAAAAGAGATCGGAAAAATAAGAAAAGGAAGAAAAAGAGCTCTCAGTAGGTTTATTTCCATCATAAATGGCTTTCAGTGTGCTCATGTTTGTGTGTGACTGTTTTAATCAAGGCCAGTAAATAACAAGAACAAATTATTACTCCGTCACAGCTTGGTAAAAAGAACAACACTGACAAAAATAGAGAAATGTGGAAAGAGACAAAAAACTTAAAAGCGATAAAAGCTACACGTGTATGGAAGTTCATTAGTGAAAAAAGACTTAAGCAAGCACAGGGATACGTTACAATAAACTGAGAGCAGAGAAAAGAAGACAGAAGTGTGAGCTTGGACACGAAGAGTCGAGGTCCAATCACAATTAAAAACAGGAACGATTTGCAGTGAAATTACTTCATTTCATTTCAGTTCAATTCCCTCGCTGGGGTTAAGGTAATTTGTGCATAACTTTCTCACAGAATTGAAATTTGGCAAACACAAATATGCTGTGTTGACCGAGCAGTCTCGACAATGCTGATCTTCACGGGAGCAAAAAGCCAAAGAATTCAAAAACAGATGAAGCTATCAAAGCTTATTAACTGTGCTGCACATCATCCAGTTTTAGTTAACCTAAAAATAAGGAATGGTTTGCGGATCAATGATAGAAATGTGTATTTTGAATAAATGGTGTAAGCCATAGACATATACAGTATATAAAGATGGACGACATGACTGTTCCCTAAAAGTGAAGCCAAACAATCTTCCCCTGGTGGCCGGCTGCAGAATAGGTCATAAATACACGTCAAATGAATTCAGTGGATGTTTTCTGCCATTTAAAGTAGATCCTACCGCACTGATGTTTGTTGAAATGTTCATTTGATGCTATAAAAACAAGGTGAAAAGCAATGTTTGCAAAGTTGGGTTTTCCATTATGGCACTAATAATGTGTTCATAATAATTATGATTTAAAAAAGAAATCCTTGAGAGGTCACCCATCGACACGGTCTGGTTTTTTATCATTTACCTCCAGGCAGAACTATGGAATAGATGTTAGCTAACAAAGATACTTGTTCTCATTAAAAAAAGCTCAGACTACCAACACATCTGGGTGAAATTATGAGGGCACGTGTTGAGCTGAGTGCGCGCAAAATCAGGATTTTGTGCTTAGGACTCTAAATCTGTCCCTGTGTGCTCTCAAATTGAGATTGATTGCAGCTTGAATTTGTTCTGTGCTCTCTTAGTAGTTTGGCAATTAATTAACTTCCCTACATATGGACACTTTTAAAAGCTTTTGTGCCCCTGGCTGCCTGGGGGCGTGCGCAGGATTATTATTATGTGCCGTGTAGCACTGTGAGCTTATAGAGTCGGTGGAGACCTCGGACGTGGAGTCAGCACATGTCCTTTTTGCCTCAAGCGTTCACATTGCGCAACACAGGAATCAACAAAAATGTGGAGGGAATATGAATATGATTTATGCATGTCCTCTAGACTGTGTGGAATGTTTTCTGTGTGTATGTGCAGCATGCAACGTGGGGGGGGAGAGACAAGCTGTGCATCTGGAACATGAATTTTTACACACCTATATACGCGTGTGCATGCAAACACACACGTACCAGCCGGCAAGTAGGACAGCTGACAGCACTAGCAAGGTCACGTGTGCTTGTACAGTCTCATCTGTTCCTTCAGTGCCTGCACTCTCTCTCTCTCTCGGTCACACTCGTTTCGTGCACTCCTCCACTGTGACAGTAAACACACCGTCCCAGGCTCCATCTTCCTTTCTCACTTGTTCCTCCGCCTCTGTGGGTTTTGTTTTTTCCAAACAGCAACTTTATCGTCCCCCGAGGCTTTTTGAGCCAGTGATTCAACAACTGCCCCCGTTTTCGCTTTATCTGTTCAATCATGTCGTATTGATTTTGCATTGGATGATGCTGAGGTGGGTTTCACAAACACAAATGGAGGCAGGGGGCTAATGGCTACATGGGACTGGGCCGAATGGTGGATTCATACATTTACAACAAGCTAATCATTTTCCACAGCTCCACCTTAATCTTTAGGACGGCGTGTTTGGGCCACTTGAAGGGTAACAAATATCGGAGATTTTGAGAATAAACAAGTAGATTACAAACAAAAAGTTGTTACTTTAAGAGAATATAGTTGTTAGATGAGAAACATTTGGTAAATTTAAGGGATTTCAAAGTTGTAATATAACAAAAACAAAGTCATATCACAAAACAGATTTTTAGGAAACAAGCAGCAAGCAGAACCCAGGCTCGCCAGAACTGATATCTTTCTGGATCCAAAATCTTGATGAACAATCTCACTGCTTCTTGAGAAACTATGAAATCCCTTTGAATGGACCCCAGATGTAAATATTCAATATGTACGATAGCCCTGCTTCAATTTCCTCTTTTCAAAGTCTCAATTGTTACGATAATGTTAATATTATGAATATTACGAATTTATTCAAACTTTATTCTTTATTCTCAAAATCGCTGACACCGTTAGCGTGTGTCCATGTGGGTAGACCTCCTTTTCTCATTAGTGACCTCAGAGTAATTTCCTTCCATTTGGTTTTTTATACTGTACATTTATTTGAGTGCTAATAAGCCCACTTCAAACTTTGTATATATATATATATATATATATATATATATATATTAACCTTCCTGTGTCATATTTACCACCAATCCTGTTGGACGTGGAGCATTAGCACTGCAGCTTCCAGGCTCCACAGTCTTTTGTTATACTCAAATAATCTTTTCAAGCTGCAATTTTCCTGATGAAGGCGAAATAAGGCCGATTCTTCCAGTCAGTCACCTGGTGATGCTGGAGTCGTTTTTTACATTTAGCCTGAAGTAATGTCTCCAACTTAAGTTTCAAGTTTCTGAATTCAAACCAGTTTATAATGTATATTCTCTTGCAGCACATACAAATAGAGCAGTGACTAACTCATTATTTTTCCATCAGTCAATCAACTGTCAGAAAACAGCTCAAGATACCAGTTACAATTCTCCAAGTCTTGGGGGGGGGGGGGGAAATCTCATTATGTCTGATGAGCGGGACAAAAAAAACGTATTGTTGTATTAAACAATCAAGATTTACTAACACATTAATCTATAATTAGGGAATGACTGAGTGATTGATCCATTCCACCAGGGAGCAATCAGTTCATTTTCTGTTTATACTTTCACTTCGACATAGAAACGTAACAGGATTTTCTGCATTTTCTACAGATTGCCTCTTTCCTCTGACCATGTCATTCTGTGTGTGTGTGTGTGTGTGTGTGTGTGTGTGTGTGTGTGTGTGTGTGTGTGTGTGTGTGTGTGTGTGTGTGTGCGTGTGTGTGTGTGTGTGCGCTGCTAGCGGTTCCACAAGCCTCCTGAAGCCTTGTTCCTACCTGTTTCGAATTTTAAACAGCTTCCCTGTTCCTCTCACCTTACCACAACCCTCTCTCTCTCTCTCTCAGTTCCGTCCCCTAAATTTTCACAGAGGAACTGTCTCGACAATAAGCTGGTAAATAAAACACGGCCGTCCTCTGTCCACTCTCTACACATCTAATGAATTGACATTAGGCCGTAAGTGTGCTTTATTGTATCTTTTAGGAGACGCAGTTTGATGCTGAGCTACTGTACAAGTAATTCTGCTGCATGTGTGTGTGTTTGTGTGTGTGTGTGTATTTCCTTACATTTTTCACTTCCTGCCATTTCCATTTTCTTTTAGCCTCAGGCAGCACTATGGAATTTTCCAAATGACGGACAGTAAGGACCATAATAATGTGGCTTTAAATATTGTGGAAGTGCAACCTGAAGCTACAGACAACAATTCACCACTGTTTTGACTTGATGCTGAACAGACCTGATGAATTCTACTGTTTTACCCTGAAAGGCGATTGTTTCTTTAAAGCAGTTCATCTAATTCTTTGTGATGACAAATGTCTGAAATATCTCCGATAGGTTTCAGTAGAAATCAATCAATCAAATATATGTGTATATCCTATAATCACAAATCAGTTTGTCTCATAGGGCTTTGATGTAATAATAGTTTTAAAAGTATATTAACTGTCAGTAAGTTTTTAATAATATAACTCATAAATTATTCCGTCTGTCCCTGTTAAAATGTTTTGCCAGCTGTCGGCCATTTATAACAAACCTTACTGCCAACTATTGTCCGAGCCGGACGTTTATGTTTTACAATTCTAAATATTTGATCCTACCTTCCAGGCAGGCATTAGTTTTCCTTCCGTATCACATGAATCAAGTTGTGTTTTGTAGTTGAGTTTCTAAAAAAAAAAACATATGGTCCTTAAATGAAAGACAATGAAATAGTGATTATTGTATCTAGATTTTTTTTTTAATCTTAGTCATAAGTCCGCGAATATAGACTAATATATAGTCTTTATGTATATTAACATGAATAATCTGTTTACATACAGTGTAAAGGGCAGGTATAGAAAATAAGTTGCATCTTGAAGCTCACCAACAATTAAGTGCTCTGTAAACTGACGATAACTCTCTGATGCTCAATTGTCTAATTCGGCCAGCAGACCTCAAATGTCTTCCAAGTCTAATTTCTTTTTTTAAAGGAGGCTTAAAATGTCTCTAAATCCTTTGGCGTCCACTCATGTGTGTGTGTCTGAGTGAACGAGTCTATCGGTGGGTTTACAGTACAAAATAAACCGCTCACACTCCGTTTGCTTGTTTCTTTTCAGCATGATGTGCACAAAAGTAATTTTGTGTCACATCATGCTGAAATAAACTCATAATTAAATTCGTAAGAATCTTTGAAGCATCATTTCTGCGTTCACATTTTTGCATCTCTCACCGAGTGATATTCGAATCACATTTTCTCCTCCTTCAGCCGTTCTGTTGCTTTCGCCTGATGAATTATGCCTGACCCACGAGGCTAATTGCTTTAAACCTTCTCCACAACCATACTTCAACATTTCCTTACACTCCATCCTTGGTCCCTTACAGTTTCCTCTCTCTCTCTTCTCGTTTGCACTCCCTCCCTCATTTTTTCCCGTAAAATTGGAGCAGGTCTTTCTTATTTTCACTCCCTCTAGGTCCTTTCTCATTTTCTTTTTTTTTCAAGCTACACTTCCCGTCGTCCTCTATCAAACTGACAACTCTGCAGTCTCTTCTTCTCTCCCCGTTCTCTACTTTGTTGTCTTTAACACCTATAGGTTTTCCCAGCTCCCCTTCTCTTCAGGCAATGGGCACCATTTATCATTATCTGTGATCTTGTCTCCGCGTCCTCTTAATCTGCCTTAAACTAAACTCCACTATCTCATCATCTTGTCTCACTTCTCTCTCACCTTCCTCTTCTCATCTTCTTTCATTCCCACTGTCACTGACACAATAGGATCCTGACTCATGGCGTGTGTGTGTTTTCCTGTGTGTATCTATCCATCGATGTGTGCTCCTGTCTGCCTGGTATAACCATGGTGACGGATTCTGGTGCTGTCTTTCCCTGCCTTGTATATCTTGGCAGCAGAGTCGGGCACCGTGTCGACGTGTCCCAGTTCATAGGCCACCCGGCTGCCGACGTCACTGCTCCATTCTGACCCTGCCAGCTCGCATATGGAGCTCACATATGCGCCTCATCTATAAGAGATACGTGGCCTGAAGGAGCCACAGACCCTCCGGTCAAACAAACCCAGTTCACAGAAGGCTGGCTCCTGCAAAAAGAGCTGCAGGGAAGTGAAGTGACATTTCGTTTCATGAGGAGGAACAACCAAGATCTGATGGTAGAACAGGCCTTTTTCTTAACAAGTTAGAAACCATAAAATAATAAATGTAAAGAATACAGCTTAATTTGTCCATACGGAAATATTATAATTCACTTAATATGGGGGTGTGACTATTTGATGTAACATCTGATAGTTCCCTGTGGTAAAATACTCTATAGTGATACAACTGACCCACTGTAAGATCAAATGTGTGACCTTGTTTTTAATATACACTTTGGGTTTTTAAGCCACAAGCTGGTCCAAACACCACTGTGGCTGACAATCGATTATTATCAAACCCCCTGTAATAAATATTAGCATATAACAGGCGTCAAGAGATGATTAACAAATCAGAAAATAAACATCAACTGCATAATCAGTTTGTTCTTTTACGCAAATATGTTTCTGAATTTGACCTCCCAGTGTCAATAAAATGCTTTCAGTTCATTAAGGTGGTAGAATTCACTCTTTAAGTCTTCAAATGCTCACAGCTCAATAAAGTATAAAATATTGTGTCTGATGAATCACAAGTTCACTTTAATTGGACACACAACCAGCCACTGTTTCATAATAAAAAAATATTGTAAGAAATAGACAGAAAGTTATTAGACTATAATTTGACAGAAATCAATGTAAAGAACTGTACCAGTGCTTTTGCAAATTTCGCATTTCGGATCGATGACAGGGCGGTTTTTTGGTTTGTTTTTTCAAGTAAGCCCGACTACAGCAGCATTAGCTGCAACACGCAATTCAATACTGACCAGTAGGGGGCGATATCAGAACAGCGGGAGTTTTGGCTCAACACATCATTGGTGGAAAGGAAACTTTTAAAACCCGTCCTCCTAACAAATGATGTCACTGCGTTTCTCTCCTGTGATCTCAGCATCAACAACAACCGTACACTCTTTACTGTCTGACTAGTTTCTTTTATTACGCAAGTTGAACGTCCTCACGAAACACAAACAGGGATATTTTTTGTCGGGGTTTTGGGTCCAGACAACATCTCTTTTAACCGCCATCTGCTTATGAATGCAGATAAATTAAATAGCTGATGCATTTGGGTCAACGTGTTCTTTTGCTCTCCACGTGGACTTTGTACCTGCAGGGCAACCGAAGCCTGCTCACATGTGATTGGTCAAACTGGAAACGCAAACCAGAAGGCGTCCAGCCCTGAAACCTCAACACTCGACTACAGATTCTGCATCTTCAAACGTGGAATCTGTTTATAGCGATTACATTAACATGTTTTAACCTCCCCAAGTGTCGCCACACTTCCTCGTCCTGATTTGCCCCCTGGTGGATGTATGATTTAATCATACATATGCAAAGTGGGGGCACGTGAGCCATCGTGCTGGTATTGTAGCAACATAAGTAAAAAAGTAATTACATTGGAGACCTAACAGGTTTGAAGACAGCGAACAGCATGGCAGTGAATTGAGTTTTCCAAATGGAGCGGTGCTGTGAAGTGTTAACTAATCCCAGCTTTCATTAAAGAGGATGACCCTGGCACATGAACCACTTTTACTTTTCCAAATGGACCAACTCCTCCTCATCAGTGGAGGATAAGACGCCCACGACCTAATTTGCTCTGAACTTCAGTCTGTCTACTTCTCCGTGCGCTCAGACGCGTCTTTACGCACAAACTCCGGATATTCTGCTCTACTTCACGCGTCTTGGAGCAAATGGGTCGGAGTTAGTTGTATCGTGGCACTGCTGCTGCTGCTGCTGCTGCCGTGAAACAGAAAATACAAACCGCCGCGTGTGCGTCTCCTCTCCGCCGCTGACATCCGTCTGTGAGCAGCGACACAGACAGCGGCTGCTCCCCCAGCGCCACCCCCGTCTCCTCCCTCCCGTGGCGGCGGTGGAGTCCGCCTTGTAGTCCGCTTCCGGGTGGTGGGCGGCGGCGCGGAGGCGACGCGCTCCCCTCGCAGGAACTCCTTTACCCAGAACCCCCCGCGACGCCTCAACTTACAGAACTGGCTTCTTGAGCTCCGGGAGTGTTTCCCATTTAAACAAACAGTGCCGAAGATGGCGGAGAGTTAATGGTGTAAAGAAGAAATTATCGAGCCCGGCGGAGAGACAGCGGCGTCAAGGTAAGACCGCGCCGCGCGTTTTCTGGTGTCACTCGGCGGATTTTACGCCACTTTTCATTCGGTGTGCGTTTCGAGGTGGAGGACGGGGAACGCAGCGAGTGTGGTTTCCCAGCGGCGGTGCAACACACAATATTGGCATCGGTGCGGAGGGCACAGTGCATGGTCATCCGGAGCGTGACAGCGGGGCTTCGCTAACCTCTCCGTGCCGGGGGTGAGGTGTGCTCCGGGGCTGCGGCGCGGAGAGCGGTTCAGCCCGGGTGAGAACTTGGAGACGGTGCCGGGGCTTTGGGTAGTTTACGCACAGGCTGGCTGGGTCGTAGAAGTGTTCCCAAATTGAGACAGTACCGCGGGAAGTTTGTTTTATTTTTGCACTCGCACACATGCACCGCACAGTTTGCACTTGCACACGCACACACGTTGCACGAGACGGACAGCGGTGACAGTTGACGGGTTTGTCCGGGCTGCAGAGGGCTGTCGGTGGGAGGGGGGGGGGGGGGAGAGAGGACTGTGCACGAGCTGACGCGGTCGCAACATGAGGGGGAATCTGGAAAATGTTTGTTGGAGCAAATTGCGTGCACGTACAATCACATCGTGTATCCCATGCATCATGTCTGACAGAGCCTGTGTGCATGGCAGTGACAGGACTGAGTGGACGTCGCTCAGCCTGCCCGGGTCCTGTGTGCTGAGCCCATAAGAAAAAAAGTGCACTGACTCCCCTGCATGTCTCCAGTGTGCGGGGTGGTGCACCGGCTGGATCACGCATTGGCTTGTACACGCGTGTGGTGACAGAGTGAGTGGTGGCTGGTGGCTGTGTGTTTTTCACGTTAGGTCTCCTTCATCACCTCCTCCTGTCATCTGCTTCTTCCTCAGTAATGTATTTTTCACTGTATGTCTGCAGGGGGCAGCAACGTGGCCCTGTGCGTAATACACACACCATACACTGCCCTGGATCCCTGAACGTCCCCGGGTTGATCCCTGTGTGTGTGTGTGTGTGTGTGTGTGTGTGTGTGTGTGTGTGTGTGTGTGTGTGTGTGTGTGTGTGTGTGTGTGTGTGTGTGTGTGTGTGTGTGTGTGTGTGTGTGTGTGTGTGTGTGTGTGTGTGTGTGTGTGTGTGTGTGTGTGTGTGTGTGTGTGTGTGTGGAGAAGCACCATGTCCTTGAGCATGTCACCAGAGCCCTATTACAGTACCTGCTCACACTGAATAATAGTGGCCTCCTCTTCACATAAGGTGAATGGAGGTGATGCTGTGTGTGTGTGTGAGAGACAGGTGAGGGGTGTGAATTTATTACATTGTGGTCAGTGTTAAAATCTACCTTTTTCATCTGCAGCATTGTTTCTCGATAATAATTTCCATTATTGTCATTTCCCTGGATTCTAATTGACGTCTACTGATGATAAGCAGCCGACCCTCATATTTGAGAAGCTGCAACAAAAGAGAGTGGTTATGACTTTTGATTGATAAATGTCAAACACACCCCTTCTTCTTCTTCTTCTTGCATAAGCCTGACAATGAAATACCCAAAATAAAACTGCAATTGTTCTTGATCCCCTTTTAATGGGTGTGAAATTATCTTGATCTGAAATGTTTAATGCTCAAAATTTCCTAAATGTAAGCGTGAGCAAGATTAAACCAAAACCAAGGAGCGATTTTCATGAAACTTTGTGGAAGGATGCGATACGAGTCAGAGCAGAACACTTAACATTTTGGTGCAGATCCAGGAATTTTCTTATCACTTTCTTTAACATTTTCACCTTTTTCCGAGAGAATAACTGGATGGATCTTGATGGAAATAACAAAAGACACATTTGGGGACCTGTCATCTAGGAGTGTGGGAAATTTGGTGCAGCTTGATTGAATGTAAGAGCCTTAGCGGAGACATGCGCTCTATAGAGCCATTCTAGTTTGACCTTGTTGACATGTTGGTTACGTTGTTGCGATTATTGTTGTTACATGGTCAGGTGTCATTGTCCTAGTGTCAGTGTTGGTTGCGTAATAAAGAGATTTGAGGCACAAAACTACCACTAAGATTAAATATCATTGTTTGAGGAAAAAACGTGAAAAAAACAAAACACGCAGCAATTGAAAACTGAATTTGACGTCATTTACTTTGGGTCAACCTTAAAAATCGTTGCAGATTTATTTATTTTTTTGATTGAGTTGATCAACTTATCGATTTAATCAACTAATCGTTCCATGTCCTCTTTACAAATTGTTTTGTTTATTAGGTTCTGAAATGATTTGGAATTGGTGTCATATAAGAGGTGTTTCTGTCGACGTAAACTCACACTTAATTTACAGCGTATTTTAAATGACGAATCTATTATCAAAAATAATTGGTGATTCATTTGCGTAGATCAACCGTTTAATGGACTAATCGCAGCTGAACCGTCTGTTGCCCAAGTGAAGGGGTGTGGCAGCAAGTAGCCCACGACGCCTTTCACAGCCCCTCTCTCCTGACAGATTTACAGTCGACTCCGTGGCCCGAGTCCTCGCACACGTGCCGACACACACGCGCCTACGGCCTGCACACAACGAATCATGGGTCAAGGAGGGGGACGTGGGCAAGCTGCTTGGCCCCCATAGGCCCCCATGAGAGGTCTTCGGTAAGCGGACTGTGGGATGAACGCGTGGACGAGGAGCAGGAGGCGGGCGACATTGATGCATGATGTTTGCTGAATGGGGAAAAGGGGGACAGAGGTTAGCAGGGGATGCTGGTGACTGGGTCAGGCACTGGGGGGCTGGGCTCACCAGGCCAAGCAGGAGGGGGGGGAATCCTCACACACCACTCCCTGTGTTTGTGTGTGTGTGTGAAGGGGAGGGGCTCAGGTGGAGCCTCTTGTTGGAATTTAACCTGGCATTTCTTTCTCTTTTGTGTCCTTCCTGGTCTTTTGTTGATCTTGTTTTTGACGTCCTTTACTCTGTGTGGTTCTTTTCTTTTTTTTTTTTTTTCACTCCTCTTCAGCGGAATCAGGAAGTCGTCTGACTCAAACCGTCCACATTCTTTGCTGCTCTCTCCCTATGGTATGTCTCTCGCTGTCCCCTGCCTCCCCCAGCAGCAGTGTAGTGAGCTGAACGGTTGTCCTGTTGTCGTCGGGGCCCCACTCCCATGTGTCAGGATGTGTTAAACAGGAATTAATCTTCACCAGCTCTCATTGATTTTGCTTTGTGGAGGAGGGGTCATTTTCTTTTCTTTTTTAATCTCACTTATTTGTGTCCTCCTGTCATGGACTCGGGCCTCTCGAGTCTAGCATTGGACATCCCCGGTACTCAGTGTGTTCCAAATGATTGGACTGGGTATCTTTTGTCATAACTGACAATATGATCGATCACTATTTTGCTAATAATAACTGAGTGTTTATTGAAGAAAGAATACAAAACTTCTCCGTCTCTCTCTCATATGATTGTAAATGTAATATCTTTGGATATTTAATGGACAAAACAAGACATTTAAAGACATCATGGTGGACACTGAAAATGACAAATAGTATACAGCAAATATATTATTTGAGTTTTGATACAAAAACAATACTTTTACCATTATCTTGTGAAAACAGAATCAGCTCTCAAAGTTTTTCGTAATAAAATTGGCAAAATTAGTATTTAAATCAGGACTTGTCTTATTAAATAAAAAGTAAACACGACTGCTAATGAGTTAGTTAATTGAGTGGAGCTATTTCAGCCCCCCCACCCCTGGTTCTGGTAATATAAGTCTGATTAATTTGACAATAGATGATGTTAAGTGACTCAATGTTTGAGCTCGAGCTCTTGAGTACTAGCAACTGTCTCACAAAATATATCACTTGCAGTATTTTTTTCTGTTCAATGTTCAGAAAGAAAACTTAGGATGATGAATAACCTAATTGCAGCTTGTGTTCGAGCAGATACATTTTAGTTTTCACTTGTTTGCTGTTTTATTTGTTAGCAGGATTGCACCAAATTTTGGAGCAGACGTGGATTAGGAGGCATTTAGGAAGCTTTTCTTTACTTTGTGACATATTTGTCAGGGAATAATAGATAAAAACATAGCTCTAGATAAACCTGCAACTATCATTAGTGTGTAACTGAGGTCATGTGGATTCAGGTGTAGATTAATATATTTTGGATTGTTTTATAAGTGTAAGCAACTAGACAATGGTGTTGTTCAGCCTTGCAGGACGCCTTGACTCTACTGAGAGACATTCCTCTGTTTTAATTAACTTCTTACACTTTAGCTTTATATGTGTGGTTATGGAAAGGTTACGGTTTCAATGTTATGACTGGCTCCTCAGGGGAGAGGTAAACACTAGTAAATATTGACCTGACATTTGATGCCAACTTGGGGCACCAGATTTTCATTTCAGTACTGCAGGCAAAAGATAAATTAAGTATTGAGGTTTGATACCCTTGAATCATTCAAACAATAAACATAAAAACAGAATTCGGATGTGTTCTTCCTCTAATGTTTCATTTGTCGATGTAATGCGTCTCTCTCCTCCCGAGCCACAGAGTCAGCATTCCCACCTGCAGCGTCATCAGGACTCACACTTTGCTGCTGCTCTTCTGATAATGAATTGGAGATAGACAGAGGATTTATGAGCTGGCTTTGGCTTTGACACCCAAATGAGTTTTATTGTATCGTACAGCGAACAGTTTGAAACCAGAGCTGCCATCCACATCCAGTTAAAAAACACATTGGCTGCTTTTAGAGCCTCGTAAGGCCGTTTGACTTATTTAACAATCAATTAAATAGTGTGAATGTAAAAGCTTTAAGTTCTTTTTAATGAGCATTAGAGATGTAAGTTTATCCTGTAAGGTTACGGTTATTTTAATTACTTGTTGACTCTTGTTTCTCTGACTCTCACTGTCCTTCCCATAAATGCACTCATAAGTATTTTACACTCGTATAAAAATACAACTGTAACTTCCTTTTACTTCTTGTGTGCTGTGGGGGGGGGAGAGAGAGAGTGTGTGTGTGTGTGTGTGTGTGTGTGTGTGTGTGTGTGTGTGTGTGTGTGTGTGTGTGTGTGTGTGTGTGTGTGTGTGTATTTGGAGCTATTGCTCTCGTGGTTGTGCCGGAAGCTGCTTTCATGAGTCGAGATAATACAGTAGAAACTGCCGGTGCTTCAACACCACAACCTCTGTGTCGCCAACAACACCCCCTTTAAAAAAGTTGTGAGGACACTCAAGTCCAGTGACTCAGATTTGTGTAAAACTTTACTGTCATTGAGACAAAACAGACTTTAAAAGGAATAGTCTGACATTTTGTAATTACAGTTTGTGTCGAGCACAGTCTGACATTGTAGTTCTGAAAGTGTTTTGATGCTTCAAAACTGCCTTTGACCGCTTACACCACACTGTTGGCTGCAGTCGTTATTGTTCATTCACGCATGCAAGTCTGCAAGAAACACATCACTGCGACAGCTTCCCTGTAGATTTTTACAAGCACTCATATCAATCTCAATTTTCACTTCTTTAAAAGTGGTTCCGGGCGGTTTTCTAAATGGAAACCTGTGTGTGTGTGTGAGTGAGAGATGTGAAATGACATACAACAAGCGGTTTACTTAAACCGGGGATTATTTGGCCCACGGTCACTTAAAACCCTGTCAGCCTCCGGAGCACCCCACTATTCACAATATAGTTACACTAATTCTTCAGCAATTCTCTGGGGACGGCATGAACTGTATATAAAAATGGACGTCTTCATTGCTCCCCAAAAGTGAAGCCAAATTCAAAATGCAGTGTAGGTCTTGAGTCCTGTCTCCTCCATGTTAGCGGATGGGGAATGGGGCAAATAAAAAGTCACACTAAACATCTAATACATTGTTCTCGAATATGTTTGTATTACTCTGATTCATTTCTCCAGTAAGGTTAGGTTTTTAAATTAGTTCTTTGTTGCTATATAAACTGGGTGAAACATCATAACGGACGGCAGAGATCATTGTGTCATTTAAATGAATTATTTTCATGCTCAATTAAATTATAGTTTATGTACTGATATGATTTGTTATGTTTTCAAACATGTTGGATGTTGTTTTTTTAAGAATTAATTAATAAACTATTACACAAACCTTTGTTTCGTGACACTTTTCATGAGACTTAAAGGATTAATCTGAATAATTTAAATTGTTGATAAAATTGATTTTCTAAAATGCATAACTTGTTGTACTTATATTTTTAAAAGGGAAAACCTGATGATTAATGTTAACTTTCACCAGACACAGATCTGGAGCGAGTTGTGAAACCAGGTCACTTAATACGTGTTGACTCGATCACACTAACAGCAAACATGGGTCAGTTCTGCGCATTGGCCTGAAATTGATCTATGAGCTGTGCCACTAACTTCTACTATTTGACCTGTTTGTAATCTTTATTTCTGTATTTCCTCATTTCTGATGAAAAATGGCTTGAGGGAGGTTAATACTATATTTCTGGTGAAGTTAAGTGGCTGAAAAATAGTTCTTGTTTGTGATAATGGAATAACTGGATATCAGTTCTCAGAATGAACCGATGAGAAGCAGAGGGAGAGAGAGAGAGAGAGAGAGAGAGAGAGAGAGAGAGAGAGAGAGAGAGAGAGAGAGAGAGAGAGAGAGAGAGAGAGAGAGAGAGAGAGAGAGAGAGAGAGAGAGAGAGAGAGAGAGAGAGAGAGAGAGAGAGAGAGAGAGAGAGAGAGAGAGAGAGAGAGAGAGAGAGAGATGAGCTGATGCGCCGTCAGAACAACAGTCGACTCTGTATCCTTGCTTTCTGTTTCCTTTCTTTCCCCACAATGCCTCAGTGCAGCTCGTGTCCTTTTCTGAGAGCTATTTCTTCTGTGAGAGGAATGTCAAGTGCCCATCTCGGTGCGTTTCTCCCTGTTCTGCGTTTAGTTTTGTTACTTGCACTTCTCCCCCGATTTCCGTCTTTCTCTCCTCTGCAGTCTTTGTCTTCTTCTCCGTTGTGTTTCACTCCTGCTATCTGCAATTACCTGGTGGCCAGGAAGCTAAATAAGTTAATTCATTAAAACATACTGTACTTGTGTGGCTGTGGATTTCTTTTGTGTTGTGGTACAGGCGCATGTGTCTGAGTGGAGAAAGATGAAGAGGGTGGGGGCAGAGAGTGAGAGGAGGAGGAGGAGGAGGAGGAGGAGGAGGAGAGGTGGAGAGTCGTTTTATTAACGTGGCGACTCCCGCTAAAATTCAGGGAGTGCTGTTGCATCCAGCTGTTACTGGTTGCGCGAGGCTTCGTTGCCATGGCAACACAGCCCTTCGCGCCTGCTCAAGGTCGTTCATCCAGTTCTGAGGCAGCGTGCTGCACGTAGGATGCACGCGAAGAGAGAGAGAGAGGGGGGAGAGGGATAGAGAGAGAGGAAGAGGGAGAGGGAGAGGGAAACAGAAAAACTACTTCAAAGTGACCAATCAAAAGCACTCCGGTGACGTCGTGGTCAGTGAGCATACTTAGCCCTCCCTCCACCCCCCTCTGACACACACACACACACACACACACACACACACACACACACACACACACACACACACAGTTACTTTCTTCAATAAAGAAACAAACAAAAAAGAGCCTCTGGCCTTGGGGCTTGTAGGTTCTTTTGCCAGCTGATAAAATATTTAGTTGGTCAGTGGGAGAGAGAGGAATACAGTGGCTGGAGAGGAATCGAGCATCAGAGCTTGGCTTTGTGTTTTCCTTTATCTAATGGTGAAGCTACCTGGCTCCTCTCCTCTCCATCTCCTTTTCTCTCCTCGTCTCCTCTCCTCTCCTCTCCTCCTTTGTGGAGGATCAACCATCTTGAAGGTTCATCGCATGTTGCAGTTGATGAAGTCTAATGAAATCTTGGTGACAGTCTTTGTCAGGTGATGAAATCTAGTTTGCAGTCTGTCAGATTGTGTGATGAATAACTGGGGAATTGAAATGTGCTTGATAGCAGAATCAGCCATATCAACAGCTCTGTGAGACTTAAACACAGTCAAATGCTAATGCTAGCATGGCAACATTCTTGCACTGACATGTGTTTGCATGATCTGCAAAATCAAACTCAACATACAATAAATAATGCACCTGTGTACGTGTGTGTGTGTGTGTGTGTGTGAGTCATCATCGCACAATATGGTCCTGGAAACACCCAGTGTTGTGTGAACTACCGCAGCTGGGACAATAGGTACTTTGGCAGATGTCTGTCTGTGGACAGATTTGTGTCACAACTGTACAAGATGCACTGACGAAAGTTTTTGCACGTGTCTAATTGAGATGAAAATAAAGGTTGAGGTGGTGGTCGTGCCTGTGTTTAATGAGAACTCGTGTGATAATGGCGTAATGACCAATGAGCGTCAACATGTTGTGTTGCAGCTGGTGTGATCCCATAGCAAGGCGGTCTCTGGTTAGTTCTGTAGGGTTTTAGTCATGTTCCAAACATTTGGACAAAACTCGTAGGATGACCTGCGATTAGCTTCTGTCTGAATCAGATTTTAAGGTTGTAGAGGAAAAACCACAAATCTCAACTACATTAAGACATCCCTTAAGTCTGTGAGATTCATCCTCTGGGCACCATGAATATATGCACAAAATATAACGGCTGTTTGTCAAATGTTTCCATCAAAGTAATTAATTATATTGTGAGCGTAAAGAACACCGGCAGTGAAACACCTGGCGGAATTTAGTTTATAATTCACCTGTGGGACATGTTGGAGTTAAAGTTCATTGTCGGTCACCAGAACTCAGTTAATTCCTGTTAGTACAACAGGTTCACTTGTATCAGTTTCTATATTATCATGAATATAGACACTGACATTGCATTAACATTATTTTAAGGCCATACGAGGATATTTCGCTGCCACCCTCAGTCTTTAACTCGTAATTATATGAGCCGCTCTTGTGTTTGTTTTTTATAAAGCATTAAAATAACGGTTGCAATGTTGCAGTTTAACCTGAGAATTTAATCCTAAATTTCAGATACTCTGACTTTTTGACACAGGCCGCCTTGGGTTGCTGAAACATTAAATCATAGGACCACTGTTTTAGGATTGATGACGAGACACTTGACCTAATTTCCATCATGATTGTCAACTTTTATCTGGGGGCCACGAAAATCAAACAGTGTAGGGTCACTAAGAAACCTGGCTCACGTGTTGTGGCTCCGCAAACACACAAAGGTCAGATAGCAGAAGACCATTGTCGGCGTGTGTTACAGATAAGAGCTCGGCTACTGACAATATTTCTCAATCTGCCTAGAAATAGCATAAAGACAATTTGTGCCGGGGCCTAATATGGAGGCAGATTTTGTTGTACGTCTGGTTTTCTCCTCTCGCTCTCCACAGAGTGCACACGGAGTTCAGCAGGATTTTTCGCAAGCTGACAAAGAGTCGCTATTTTCTGGGAGAACGGTGAGGAATCGTGTCACTCTTTGTGGTCAGTGACGTGATGGTGTTGGGCAGCCGTGTGTGTGTGTGTGTGTGTGTGTGTGTGTGTGTGTGTGTGTGTGTGTGTGTGTGTGTGTGTGTGTGTGTGTGTGTGTGTGTGTGTGTGTGTGTGTGTGTGTGTGTGTGTGTGTGTGTGTCATTGTTTAAAAGAGAGTTAGAAAAACACAATTTGTCACTTTTTATGTGAGCCCCAAGTAGAGGAGAGCTGGGGGGTAGGGGGAGGAAGGGGATAAGGTTCACGTTTCTTCTGCTGTAAGGTAATAGATGCTTGTTAAAGAGAGTGAGTGTGTGTGTAAGAAGGGGAATTCTGTTTTTTTACTTATTTTCCATTGTAAAAATCCAGGCCTAGTTTATATGTTTTAAAGCTCCTTAACATGCCCTTGCACACACACACACACACACACACACACACACACACACAGACGCACAAATGCATACACACGTTTATGGGGTAGGAGCTGAGGTAAATGTTACCAGCTGCAGCACAGCGAGCAAGTGGTTTCAACTCTGCCTGAACCCGGCTGTTACGTGACCACCTCCTCAACTTAATTCACTCCTGTCCTGCCTTCCCCTCAGTCGCCACACCTCCTATATAACTCTACTCCAACCCACCCCTTACACACACACACTCACATAAACACACACACACACGCAGCCATCTTCATCCACCAGTTCCTCTCTTCGGTGTCATCAGCAGCAGCATCACTCATCTCAGGATAGCGGGAGAGCACTTCAAGGTCTGCTACCCCCACCTCGTCACCTTGGTGTATGGAAGCGGGCTGGCCGAGCGGGGCTCGTCTGATTGGCTACCCCTCCACCCTCCCCTCTGAGGCCACACTGTTGTAGCTGTGATGTCACAGGCTTGTTTATTTGTACCTCCTGTCAAGCTCAGTTGCGACATACTGTACACAACAGCACCTTGCACAAGCATCGGTGATTGGCCTCACTTTATTTATTTGTAGGGATCTGCATCCAACTTCCCACTGTGTGGTCGCCATACTTCCTGGAGTCGAATCAAAACCCAACAACAAGCACAATTAACAAAAACAAACAGAACAATTTGAATTCCCTCTGTGTCTGTTAAACACGAGAAGGCAACAAGACCAACGTAAAGATGAGACAATTTGCAGAATAACAAATGAAAATGGTTGAAAATTAGCTTCATTTGCCCTTTTTTCTCGAAGTAAAATGTTCTGTCAATTGTTTTCCTATAAATGATGTTATGAGATGTTTGGAGCTGTGACTTGGTTCAGCATCAAACTCCTCATGTTGTTCTGGCCGGTTGAATTATTTCTGAAACTGTTATTCTCCTGGGATATTTCCTGCACAGCCGTCTCTAGAGCACTTTTAAAATTAATCAAAAAACGTCCTCACTGCTAATGCCTGAATGATGAGAGAGGCCCAGTACACGCCTGGCATTTAAAATGTGGCCCCACATGCGTCTCGTGATCTCACCTTCCCACTTTATACAAACAAACACGCATGTCATTTCTGTTCGTGAATACCAACTCGGATAACCGCTCTTTATTACTACTCGTGAGCAGAAAAGCATCTCAGGATTGGATTTTGACATGGATGGACCACAACAGCAGAAGACCACTCAGGTTCCACTCCTGTCAGGCAACAACACAAATCTGAGGCTTCAGGGGACAGAGGTTGATAAAACTGGACAGTTGAAGACTGGAAAATCCTAACTTGGTCTGATGAATCACGATTTCGACAGTGGCACGCAGATGGTAGGGTCAGAATTTGACGTCAGCACCATGAATCCATGGACCCAACCTGCTTCGAGTCAACAGTCCATGATGCTGGTGGTAGTTTAATGGTGTGGAGAGTGTTTTTTTTTATGGCAAACTTTGGGCCACTCAACATCAATCATCGTTTGAATGCCATAGCCTTACTGAGTACCATTGGTGACCCTGTGCGACCCTTTATGGCCCAAATTGACCATCTTCTCATGGCTACTTTCTGGTTTGTCAAACAGGAACATAAGAGTCAGGTTAGTTTACTTTAGCGTCCTCTCCAGTCACCGTGAAATTCATGAATTTGCAGATGCTAAATCTGCTGCAATGATGTGTTACAATCATGTCAAAATGGACCAAAGGAATATTTCTAACATCTTTCAAAATCCATGCTGTGAAACATTAAAGTTGTTCTGAGAGCAAAAGGAGGCTCTACCCAGTATTAGTATGGTGCTCCTAATAAGTTTCTCAGTGAGTGTATGACTTGGGAGATTTCGAAAGCATGCCAAAGACATACAAGCAAGACACACGCTCATGCTTTAGTCAAAGTGCTGAATTTCACACTCTGCTGTGGACTTAGCAGAGTTACTGCCTTTACCCATCTGTTTCTGCCAAGCTCGGGGAGTGAAAGAAACCCTCCGTGCCTCGGCCTCAGCTCAGGCAGAGGGGAGCGACTTTGGTTGAATCAGCTTTTCTTGTCTAACGCCCCACCCCTCTCATTTTCTTATACTGCCTCCCTCCCTCACAATGAATCTGCTAGTCCTGTGAGATCTGAGTCGTAGTAAACAGGCAGTGACATCCTCATGCTCTTGTTGGAGGAAAAAGGGGCCAGAATTTAAATATTGATTTGATGAAATGTGAGACAAAGATTCCGGTTCTTGTTGTTGTTCCTCTTTCTGGGGCTTTTTATAGCTGTTGTTTTTGTATTTTTAGCCGATTTCCAGCAAATCACCAAAAAGAAGGCTTTGCTTGCGTTAATGCTCTCTGTGTTTGGGTGCAAGCTCCTGTAGCTGAGTTTGGCATCGGTTGGTTAGATTTGATGCCCAGGATGAAATATCATCTCCTGCTGGACTCAGCTGCCCTCTCAGGTAATCATCAGGTGAGCTGCCTCAGCTTTCCTGCAGATCGAGAGGGATGTAGGTGTGGATTATTGAGCCGATCAAGCCCGACTAATGGAGGACTGACTGACAGACAGTTGACATGTACGTGTGCTATGGGATATTCTGCATTTCCCTCTCCAGGTATTTGGAATGATCAACAGATCGACATTGTCATCTCTAGAGCCATGCCAGTAGCATATCTAGAAAAAAGATATTTTCACGTCAGTAATATTGATTCAGTTAAGACTTGTCTGTCTTTTTCTGAGGAGAAGTGAACAGACATTTTTTGAATGATTACTTCTCTGCTCTTTCCATGAAACTCCCTTTTAAATGGACACAGTGTTGAGTCTTTGTGACTTCGATGGGTTACAGTGCCAATTCAAATCAGCCAAAGGGTCCTTGAGCAAGTCAACGTCTTCACTGTCCCCTGTGTCTGTAGTGGTTTTACACTGTTAACACCTCAGGAGCATCTCCTTGCAATTGTATATTCAAACTGGAACCAGGAGCGCAAACTTGAGCTTCTCTATGTATTTAAGTAAAGCTCACATCCACCCATTATCGGTTCTATGTATCCTTTGAGGGTCGCGGGGAAGCTAATCCCAGTGGACATTGGGCTAGAGGGAGTGTATGCCCTGGATAGGTTTCGAGTGTATCCAAGGACAACCATCCACTGCATCTCACATTCCCATTTAGAGTCTCCAATTAATCTAACCCCAATCTGTATGTCTTTGGACTGTGGGAGAAGGACGGAATACTTCCCACAGACATGGGAAGAGCATGCAAACTCCTCCTGAGAATGAAACCACTCTGAGGTCACGCTCCGCTCCAAAACCACAGCCCCTTTAAGTGCGTATGGATTTAATGGTCTTTCTCAATAACATATAAAAGTCAGATAAAGTATATTAGTATTGTATATTAATGATAATAATAATAATAACTAACCCCCATACCAATCTTCCTTGGATTCAAAAACTCTAATTACACTGGAAAGGCCTTATTTTATCTTGCAGACTCTCAACCTTGACCCACTATCGAAAGCCAAATATCCCACTTCAAGCTCCAAAGAAGTATATTTGAAACACTGGCCTATTGTTACGGACTTTAGTGACTAAAACAAATCTTTGAAATCACCAGCAAACATGTAATAGTCATTTTTGTAGTGTTATGTCCATATTACCTAAACTGTCTTCTTAAGTTCTTAATCAAGTTTTAAATATTAAGGTTGCCTTTGCAGTCTAGAAGAGGGGAAAGCAGCTTCATGTGATACGACAGTAAACACATGGTGGAACACATTCACTGTATGTGTTAACTGAATACCATTTTCTCTCACATGTTGGTGACAGGTCTCCAGTAAAGGCCTTGTGGTGAGTACGTGGTAGCCCAGCACGATCTCTCCCCATCTCATCAGGGCTAAAAATAACACCATCTCCACACTACACTTGGACAGTGAGAAGGAGGGAGGGAGGGAGGGAGAATTCAGAGCGGGTGGAGGGGAGTGGGAAGGAGAATGTGGGGATGACTGGATGTGAGGGAGCGGAGTGAGAAAACAACAATCCAAGCAGGAGAATGGGGGGAGAGCAGAGGTGCTGGGAGGAAAAGAAAACAAGTCATTAATAATTTACCTGGAGGACACTTCTAGTTCGACCTTTAGTTCTGGTCAGGGGTGTTCAGCAAAGAACAAAGTGTTCTGTAGAATGTTGTATAGTGTCGGGAAACTCTTTCACATGATCTAACTGCTATGTGCAGTCTGGAAGCCTATGCCCACAGCCACTGCCCAGGTGTACTCGGGTGCATAGTGGACGTTTAGACCCAAAATAGCACTTGGCTACGAGAAACAGCTCCAGCGAGGAGATGAAATATGATCCAGGAAGGACAGTTTAAGTAAAAGATTAATGAGTTTCAAGCTGCCAAAACGAACAAGGGTATACTTGTTGGGAAGTTATCAGAGCTAAAATAATGTTATCCTCCCTCATGATGAACTTGAGGTATACTTAATACTTGCCCTGTTCACATTGCGAAGTAAATTACCCACAATCTGCATTTTACATTCTGATCTTAAGGGTTAAGTTCTAGAAATCCGCTGTCTGGAGATGGCACTTGCTTTCCATTTCCTGCAATTAAAGCTTTTTGGTTTGCTGTAATTTGATGTCCAGGCAATCACTGGATAAATAGAGAAAAGGCAGCAATTACATCTACAAATGAATGTTTAACTTTTGGGAAAGACTGCTGTTTATAATGCATAAAGGAGGTATCTTCAGAGCACAGATGAACTTTTCCAAATTAGTCAAAGGTGAAAACTGAAAACAGAAGATACTAAAAATCAAATATCAAAGATAATTTACTTTAAAAAGGAGGCGATCTCTCTTTACCTCCTTCCTGAAGCTGCTTACACTAATTCAGAAGTTTTATCATCATTCTTAAGTAAATAACTAACTTTTTTGTTCTGGTTCCTTATTGTCCGTTTCATAGTAACGGTTCTTTTCTGTTTTGGATTTGCAAACTTTTACCATGAACCAGCTACAGGATGTGTTGAGCAAGCAGTCGTTGGCGCAGACATTGAGTAGGCTTCAAACAAAGTGTCCTGTAGGATCATCTAACAGCTCTCTGGGCACAAAGTTTTGTCTTCGGAATTGCTCAGGGCGGCATCCAACTACTTTTCATAACTTTCCAAAAAAGACAGTTAAACAAGCAAAGTCACTTGAGGCAGACATTGGCCAGTTGTGTGTCTCTCAAACTCTCGATTTTCATTTCTAGCACAACTAATTCCTTACACTGTGGCATTATTCCTATTTGCGCAATTCATCCCCATTTACCCTATGACCACAGGTTTTGTCCTATGACCGTGGGAATGTGGCGAGGGACTCTGAAGCTGTGGAGAGTTTCCTTGCCTGAAGTTGTTGGTTTAAACTTTGTACCAACTGACTTTTTTTTTCAAGCACATCGAAACCCATAATCCATTGCTTGGTCAAAGTCGATCAAAACCTTGGCACTTCAGCATTTTAAAATACACCAAAGATGAACGATGGGGCTTGATGACACTCGGAGAAAGGGCTGTGAACAGGGACGATTATTTGCAGAATCTAAATCACCGGACTGAAGTTTTCATTAAAGATGATTTGCAGGCAGCGACAGCAGAATTGTTTATTTTTTATGGTTCCTCAAAGCAGTTTGGCTTTGTGCAAGGTAAGTTTAACATGTGCAGGAGATTTAATCTGTGAACCAGGAGGCTGATTACAACACTAACAAGCTGACAAGCCTCTGTTTGTCCTCACTGATTTTATTCATTGTGCCTGCTCTATATCTTCGTTCGCTTTTCGTGTCCTTTTGACACCACGTTACTCACACATAGATTCAACTCTTGACTAGTTAGGACTAATTTGTGACCGCTCTGCATTTAACCTTTGTCCTGACACGCTTCAGCTGCACAAAAGACCAGAAATATAGCTGGAGGAGTTAAGCAGGGTTAAGGGGGTTGGGCCACTTGTTGCTGTGTGACTACCATTCTATGGCAAACACTGCGTAGAGTGTGTTTCTTTCTTTAAGCACTTTCGGAGTTTGTATTTACCAACAAAACAAACCGAGGCCGTGGATAAGGGTTAGGGACACAGCAATTCAGATATCCCCCCCCTCCCCCCCCCAAGCTCTTCAGCTGCTTCACTTTGCTTCTTCTGCACGAAACAAAGTCAGATGGTGCAGAGGAGAGAAGACCAAAGGTTTTAGGTTTTACTGCCACAGGCGCGTTGGGGGAGTTGAAGCAGCAGAAGAATGGGCAATGCAGTTGACATTGTTCAATTTCAAGTGTTTTTCAAACCGTCCATTTACTGTGTAACTTTAAACCCAGGGGTAACACTGCTCTCTTCCCCAGGCAAGGTGTGACCACTTTACGACAGCAGCTTAGTCCGGTAACGGTGCCTGTTTTGAACTCCCATTTTTACGGGTTTCCATGATTTTTGCATGAATTAAATGTTCATGTTTTTATATAAAATATAAATAAAACAACAACTTAAGCAACTTAAAATTGTCAGCTTTGAACCAAAAGTTCGCCACCAGTTGCTTTCGGTGTCTTTTCAGTTCTTTACAAACACCCTCTATACAAAATTTCACGCTGGTACAAAAACAATCCACTGGTGATCTCTGTGACCTGAGAACTGGTCAGTAAAATGGTCAGATGTCAAAAGAGAGAGGTGGAAAAACAGAGTGAAACTTCAAAAAAGAAAATGATACAACCCCCCTAGGCAGATGAGAGGGAGTGGAACTCAACAACTTTATTGAGCTTGAAACAGCAGGATACAGTGTTAGGGTAATTAAATTATCGGTAGAAGAAAAGGATGAAAAGGCTGAGAAAACACTTAATAAGACTGAAAACAACTAAAGTAGTTATCATGTAAGTACTTAGAAAAATCAAATCCTTCAGGGTTGGCTGGTTGGTCCATGTGGGTCAGGTTGTGGGCTGGATGTTATGACATCACAAAGTCACAGAAGCACTTTCTTTATGACTGGCGCACTTTGGTACTTTCACAGCCTACTTTATAATGAAATAGGAAATTTTTCTGCAAACATGGGACCTTTTAAAGACATCACTTAGTACTCGTAACAGGAAATGGTCACATTTGAGAAGCTGGAATCAGTGAATGTTTGAGATATTTCCTTGATAAAGAAAGACCTTGTCATAGACCTGATTTTTAACACATTACAGTTGGAACAAATTGTATTAAATCTTTAAAAAACTTTCCTCAGGGATACATGTAATAAACTCTTAGAAAAAAGTCATAAAAGGGCTGGTGAAAGACTGTATTTTTGTCATTGTCCATAAAATGCCAAGAAAATAGGGGGGAGGGGGTCACAAATTTATATCTATGTTTTTAAAAAGGCTATGTAATCCTGTAAAACAGCTGGACATTAAATTTAAGATGTTTTGAATAAGTGGTGCCATTGTTGAGCACTGTTTGGTGTTGGATTTAATGCTTAAGTATTGTAAATATTATAAGTAGCAGAACAGGGTATGTGGGATTGACTGAAAATGCATCTTATTGCTTTTGGTGGCAATAAGAAAAATATAAAATATCACCAGCATTATTCTTGGAGTGAAGCTGAATACAACACATTTGTTTTAGTGCTAAATGGGAAGAGAAAGTCAGCTACAGGTGGAGGGCGTCAGGTCTCAGAGTCTACACTTCATCTGCTCTCATGAGGGTGTGTGTGTGTGTGTGTGTGTGTGTGTGTGTGTGTGTGTGTGTGTGTGTGTGTGTGTGTGTGTGTGTGTGTGTGTGTGTGTGTGTGTGTGTGTGTGTGTGTGTGTGTGTGTGTGTGTGTGTGTGTGTGTGTGTGTGTGCGCACACGCCTGCATGTGCCTTATTATCGCAGTCAGGTGGATGGAGGAGGAGGAGGGTGGGAGCAATTGTGCAGTTGATGTGGGGAGAATAGAACAACAGGGAGCTTCTTCAGTGACTGTGGCTGTTAATTAATCAAACACGCACATACAAACTCAGACAGTGATGAAGCGGCCACCGAAAAACACACACACACACACACACGTACGTTCTTGTCTCCTTACAAGAGGCTTGAAGCCATTCTGCTGTCGCCAGCCATGCCGACACTCTGCTCGCTCTATTTGCAGAGCCACCCCTCCCCTCGCTGATGCTATGATCTAACTGCAGCCTCCTCCCCTTTCGTAGATACACACTTACACTCTCTCCACTCTCACATGCCTGCACACACACACACACACACACACACACACACACACACACACTCAAACAAGTGCTTATACACCAACCGTTCTGCTCACTGGCAGAGTGTGGGGTGTGTCTCTGCATCTCGGTCTGTTTATGTGCATGTTGTTTGGATCAAGTGGTGTGTGGACTGTGGACCTCAGTGTCAGTGTTCATGCTGGAGCAGAGGCTGTTGATCTTGTGGTTTTTTTGACCCACACGCCGTCTAGGTGGCGTCTGGTTCGTCAAGCATAGGAAAAGTACAGAAATGTCAAAACAATGAAGGCTCAATTTTCCTTCCCCTTCTCACAATCCCTTTGGACAACAGCAACAACTGGGTTTCATTTATTTTTCTGTCCTCTGTCATCAAGGACCTTCAGATAAACATGAAGCAGGAGAGGGGGGGGGGTTTCCACTGCATGGTAAAAGTGGGAATAAAAAACAAGAAACAGGAGAAAATTGAACAAAGTGAGAGAAGCAGAGGCGAGTTTCAGATCTTGAGTCAAATTCTCCGACTAGGTCAAAGTTCCCCCAGCAGCCGGGGACGCGCTCTGATTGGCTGCGGAAAGGTGAAATTAAAACCACGGTAAACTTTTGACCCCGCAGGAACCGGGGAGAGGAACGCCCATCGCTATAGCGAGAGTGAGCTTTTCCCTCCTCCTCGCCGCTAGTCTCCCACCAACCTAGCCCCCCCCCCCCCCCACACACACCTTCTCTTTTTCACAATGCCTCTCACTTTCTCCTCTGCCTTTTTCTCTCTGCCGTGCATCCTTTCATTCCCTGTTAGTCTGTCATTCGCTCTTGTTTTGCTCTCTTTTCAGTCCGAACCAGGCTCCGTTTCAAAACCCCCTCCTCTATCTCCAGCTCTCCTTGACTCTCTCTCTCTCTCTCTCTCTCTCTCTCTCTCTCTCTCTCTCTCTCTCTCTCTCTCTCTCTCTCTCTCCCCCTCTCTCTCTCTCCCCTGATGAATTTGTGCCTTGCTGCATATAGCCTGATGAGAGGGAGGGAGGGAGGCAAGCAGGCAGGGAGGGAGGGAGGCACAGAGCAGGAAAGAGCTGGGGGAAGGGTATGGAGAGGAAGGAGACAGCCAGAGAGAGGGGGGATGGGAGTAGAGACAGAGGGAGAGAAGCAGCAGCAGCAGCAGCAGAAGAAGAAGAAGAAGAGGACATGGGGAGAGCTGGGCAGGAGGAAACGCAGCCCGACTCTGTGCTGCACAAACTGCTCCCTGTCAGAGAATAAGACAATGTAAAGGGGAGTGAATGTATAAATAGACATATAACTGTGGCTCTGACTAAAATCTGCTGAGCGACAGGGCGGGGAGAGCCCATTTTTACTGCTAATGGTTTCTCTCATTACACATCAAACGGCTGGGATGGAGGGGGTGTGTGTGTGTGTGTGTGTGTGTGTGTGTGTGTGTGTGTGTGTGTGTGTGTGTGTGTGTGTGTGTGTGTGTGTGTGTGTGTGTGTGTGTGTGTGTGTGTGTGTAACGGGCCGATTTTAAATTATTTCATGAGCCATTTAAAAGAGCAGCCCTCTCACATCGCCGCTTTGATGCATGCACGTAGACACACCGGCTTGCAGCTGCATATCGGTCATTAGCCGTTCCGTAACTACACAGCACGGCGGCGGAGATGTGTCTACTGTAATTGTTGAGTTATTTTGGCGTCTCCTCTCCCCCCCTTCCTCCCTCTTGTGCTGCACACGTGCACGTGTAAACATGCTCTCGAGTGCTCGTCGTCATCATCTAAGATGTCACATACCGGGCACCGTCAGTTGTCAGATTTTAATGCGATGGAAGTAATCCTTTTTGGTTCGGATTAAGCGCTCTACAATGAGTCGAGGGGTTGCTGCAGCATCTAGGTGTGGAGGTGTGGAGGAGACGCTAGCCAGAACCGGTTGTCTGGGATGAGAGAAAGCAGGAGGAGAGAGGAGGCTGGATGGGATTTTTTTTTTTTTTTTTTTGCAGTGAGTTAAGAGAGGAGGATGTGGATGTTATTGAGTTAACCAGACAGAGGCAGAGGGTGGGAGGGAGAATCTGTGGGAGCTGAGACAGGCTTGATAAACGAGTGGATGAGGGCTGCGCTGTGGTGCCCTGCCTGCCTCTGCCGCACAGTGGGCACCATATGGTCCTCTGATGTACAGAGCATACGTCAAGTTTGTCTGGTCGAAAACTCTTCTCCTTCTCTCTCCTCCTCTCTTGTCCTCTAGTCCTCTATCCTCTGCCCTCCTTCTTCTTCCACCAGCCAATTACTTTTCCCAAGAGACAGGCCATTAGATAAAAAACACAGACACACACAAACAAACACACACACACACACGCACTCCCCATGCATCCCATTAGGTAAGGAGCACCCCACTGACATGCACCCGTACCATCTTCAAGATAAGAGGCACCCCCCCAACAAACACACAAATACACACTGTTAGATAAGGGGCCCCATCCCCCTCTAATGGGAAAGAAGATTGATACCGACAGAAAAAAAGATTTCTCAAGATATCGCTCTGCCCCTGCTTCCACTCTAAATATTTAAAGCAACCATGTTTTGTTTTTTTCATTGCATTATCATAGAATTGTTGATTTTGTCTGATGCTAATGCAACTTTGCTGAGCACACACACACACACACACACACACACACACACACAGCTGCAGCAGCATGGGGGCGAATGAGTGTATCCCTGAACGTACAGTTGATGCGTCCTGACAGTGATGTGTGTGCAAGTGAATGCCGGTTGATTTCTGATTGGGGAATATTGTGAGAGGTTTTCTTTTTGCCTGTCGTATGTTTTCAAGGTGTGTTGGCTGCTCTGTGACTGTGTGTCTGTGTGTGTGTTTGTGGGTGGTTATGCATGTTGCCATGCAGTTTCCCTGCCTCTCCGGCATGTGCTTTTGTCTGTGGGAGTGATGGATGTCAGGCAGGCAGCTAATGTGATTTAGATGCTCCACCAGGAGTGTGTGTGTGTGTGTGTGCATGTCCCATCCACGTGTGCGCAGCTGAATCTGCAGTGTGTGTGTGTGTGTGTGTGTGTGTGTGTGTGTGTGTGTGTGTGTGTGTGTGTGTGTGTGTGTGTGTGTGTGTGTGTGTGTGTGTGTGTGTGTGTGTGTGTGTGTGTGTGTGTGTGTGTGTGTGTGTGTGTGTGTGTGTGTGTACCTCCCTCCTCTTCTCTTCTTCTCTCCTATTCCTCCACACGTCCCACCCCCCATCATTTTTTTTCCCCTGTGCTGTGCAGTTTTTGGACTGAGTAAATAAACAGAGGGAGGAGGAGGGAGGGAAAGAGGGATGGGGGGGGTGTTTATGTGTCGAATCTGCTCCCTCACTGTCACAGTGAGAGAGTGCGAGGAAGGAGGCGCGGAGGGAAAGTAGAGGTTGAGGAGAAGATGGTGTTCTCTCGCTAAGACCACACTGATGGGTTATTGTGAGCCAATTATGTCCCATTCCCACTAAAGAAACTCTCAGCTTTTCTTTTCTTTTCCGCTCACACACTCACTCATCGACACACGTCAGCAGAAGAATTGCTCTTTTTTCCTGGCAGCAGTGAAGAGCTTGAGTTTTATATGCGTGCAATTATCTTGTGAGAAAAACACCTTTATGCTTACATACTGTTCTTTCACACTAACGCCCCCCCCCCCCCCCCCGCCTTTTTAAAAAGTTTAGTTAATTGACCTTTATGTTCACCTCGCAACATTACTCAGCTTTGATGTACAAAAGCTGCTTACGTGTGTTAGTCATGGGGTATTTCCTGGTCGTCAACATTTACACAGGATCAGTGGTAGGTGTGCATACTGTAGCTTTGATGGACTAAATTACCCTCTCTACGTGTCATGTAATTTGGTTTGTAACCATGTACATTTACTCTACTAAGTATTGTATATGAGTATAAATTAAAAATTCAAGTTTTTATGTTTCCCAATCTGGCCAATTTTATACCTTTTGCTTCATAACAATTGAAATGCATTTACAGTATTTACACAAAATATTAAATCGTTCAAACTAGCTTCAACTCAAACAACAGCAGTAATATTCTGCTTACACATTATTATCAGTAATAATAATTCAGTAATATTACAGTCACAAAATCACATGTCAATATGTCCTCTCTGATACTTGTACTTGTAAAGGAGTATTTTTTTATATCGCAGTTTAGCAACTTTCTAAATTTAAATGCTTATCCCACTGCTGTTGAGCAGATTTCTCCCATGGTGCCTCGGTGTAATGTTATCTAAAGCTATGTCCATCTCATCACCACTGAGGAAAACGTCTCCCTCTCATGTTACCACCTGGTTTCACTTATTTTGTATAGAAATGGTCCGACATTATTTTTCCCTTCCCCGATTCCGATACCTGGAATATCGACCGATACCGATCCGATAGCAGTGCATTAAAAAAAAATAACAACTTAACCAACATATTTTAACAGCTGTGTGCATCTAACTCTGTATGGAAGGGATGACTGCTATTGTTGTATGAAATGACTATAGCACGGTACTTCAGCGCTACTGCTGATTTCCGGGACGGTACTTGCTGTTTTAAATTGCAGTTATATCTGGATGAAACTAAAGATGCACTGTCGGAGGGATTTTCCAAAGCTAGTATCGTAAATTCTCTAATTTTGTATTTTCATTCTAAATTACAAGTAACTACTTGATGGCCATGTGGTTTACACCTCACTAAAATAAATGTGCATATTGTTTCTGCTGTGAAAAGAGGAAAAACCTGCATGTTACAGTGGTGACAGAATGAGGGTCAGAGGCGTGGTTAGAGATGGCGGGGGGGGGTTATTGATTGACCTGTTCCACTAATTAGGCAAGAACAGTCTGGAAAACTAGCCACATCCACAGCCCGTGGCCTCATTGTGCCTGGGCTGAATGACTGTAGAGATTTGTCTATTTTCCCCCCTCCTGCTTCTGATTCATTTCACCAGCGACAAAAAGCAGTTGACAACTGTTTATCTGCAATTTCACTGGATTTTCCTTCTCTTCCCCATGAGGCCTGTAACTAGGCAATTTACCCTGTCTGTCAGGAATGTTTTAAGTATTTACTAAATCTCCAGTCACTCACTGTCTCATACGTGACAGCCTCGTCTCTCGGCTCATTGTTAATTACCTCAGAGAAATGGAACTATATGTTATGATAATGTAAAGCTCCTGAATAAGTGATGGTTTCCAACGAGGCGTTTTATTTAACCTAGTTCTCTGCTCGACTACGCAGACGTGTTCAACTGTTGCTACGCGTCACACATGAACAGTCCCCACACGTTCTGACACTGAGAATAAAAAGTCCGTCCATGTGACACAGTCCATGTCAAGTGAAGGTGAGAAATGAGGACACACGTGTGGTTTACTGTCCTTATCTAATCAGGGATGGTTGCTGGCTCTGCAACATTACTGTTGTCACTTGACAAACAAGAATGTGTCCATTCCTTCATACTGTCCTCCACTCCCCCACCCTCCCTCCTTCCTCTCCGCACACATGTTCAGCACGTGGCCAGGTTCAATTAAAGCTGTTGTTGACAACATGCACAGTTATTCTGCTCGGGGTTCGACTGAAACGCAAGATTAGAGTCCAGCAAAGCCTTTTAATGATCTCGGTCAGCCCTCATTTAGGGCGTGCAGCTCACGTCCTCTGACACCGTTCATGGAGGTAATGTAGAGACTCTTCATCTGTTGTGTGACTGCCCAAACCTGACTGTGGCTCGCTCATTTACTGCACACACAAACACAGTGTCAACATTGACTCTGAGAGCGACTCGTTTGACTCGGAGGCACAGGTTGAACTTTTTTTATGCAGAGTCAAGAAGTTTTGACAAAGTAAAAATAAGCAGCACGTTAACTCGCAGTACATGATGTACTGACGGGTGACAAATTGGGGGAAAGACTGACTTGATGATAGGAGAAGTTTAACAAATGCATCCATACAGCACAAAGTTCAAGTGGGGGGCACGGAATAGTTTAGACAATGAAGCTTTTTCGATTTGTCACTTATTCGGATGTGTCAGCATTAACACACTGAAGCAGAAACTGGAGTAGTTTGCACCTGCAAGTTCTCAATGTCTGTTGCTGCTTTCAGACGCGCACTGAAGTCTGGACATTTTCCTGAAATTTACCAAATGTCAGAGTCGGTTGCTCTGGTCACTTTCCTGAACTTTTCCTGCCAGCCCCCTAGTGAAATGTCTGGAACATGTCAGCTTGAGTCCATGTCTGGAAAATTCAGAGCGGGCGAGTGTGTGCGTTGATCATGTGTCAACGCGACAAGGATGCAAAACAGGAAGAACACAAATATACCCGGATGAAAAAGAAGAGCCAAATGAATACAAATAAGCTGTTTTTAAATTATATTATTTCATTCTTAGTAAAAGTTTGTTGTTAGTTTGTTTAATGGTCAGTTTTCAATCATGAAGCATTGAAGCTTGAAAACAAATCATAATGGTATTTTTGTTTTTCATATTTCTCTCCTTAACATGGCATATACTTTAAAGGTATCACCACAGATATCATTTAAAAAATCTATTATTTTTATACCGAAGTAACATTTTAAAGTGAATAGTGAGCGTTTGTAAATTGTAACATATGTGTATTATTGAAACACTGTGTTTGCCCCGTAGTAGAGAAAGTAGCACAGATACCACGGACCAGTCAGGTGCAAGGTCAGTTCATCAGGAGAAACACGAATATAAACAGACATGAAGCCGTGCGTGTGCGCAGTGATCCCCTCGTTTTTTGATCTTCAAATGTGGTCTCATAGTATTTATATCCCAAGAGAAGAAAATTGCCTGTTTTATTGCATTGAGTGTCGGCCTGTACTCAAAGCAGATGTTGCACTGTAAAGTCATTTTAAAGTGGCCTCGGGCTGTTATTACAAAAACCTGATGCAATAATTTGTCTTTCGCTTCTTTTTACGGTCACTTCTCTTTCAACAGTTTGTCCTGTCTGTGAGTCGATCCGGCTCCTGTTTGTGTTGTGTGCTGTAGAGCGGCGCTGCGAGGTTGGTTTCCTCTACCTTCTTGGAAAGGATGACTCATGCGAAGGCCTGTTTCCTTTTTTGAATATGTAAATGCATGTTTGATGGCAGCCTACGGCAGACACGCCCTGGATGGCTGGATGCGTTTTAGATTTGTAGACCTGCCTGGCCTCTCTCTGCCCCGAGCCAGACGCTCTCCCTCTGCTTTTCTTCCTCCTCCATCTCCTCTCATCCCTCTGTGAAGTGTGAAGTTTGAAGCAGCAGGCTGTGTGCTATGATAGCAGTAATTGGTCTAAAGATGGAAACTTCACTCCCACTTTGTCACTGATCTGAGAAGCGGTTTGTTTTTTCAACCACGGCTAGTTAAGAACATCACATTGAAGAAGTATTTAACAGTGAACAAAGGGGGTAGGGGGAGGGGGTGGATGGTGGAGACATTGGAGAGACTGGCACTTTTTGTCCCGACTGAAAAGCAACGCTCCGTCTCGTACAAGTTCATTTTAGTCGGCGCGGGGCAGCTGAGAATGGCTCCCCTCTTCGGTACCCCCTCGTCTGTGGAGGAGAGCTTTGGAGTTTTTTATTAGCCTCTGTGGTCTGATTTGTTTAAGGGGAGGCAAGGTGCCAAGATGTGGCTCGGCTCCTATTTTACTCCAGTGTGAGCGCTGGATTTGTTGGGGGGGGTGAAGCAAAACGAAAGCAGAGTCACCCAAAGTACACACTCGCACACACACTTACACACAATGTACTGTGTACTTTCATGCGTTCTTCACTGCGCTGATGTGTGTGCTGGCTGGTGCACACAATTTCCCTTATTCACAGTCTTTACAGAAGACAGATGCAGAGTGTGTGGGGGGGGGGAATCCTGTTACAGAGAGAAGAGACGGGGGGGGGGGGGGGGGGGAAGGGACGACAAAGAAGCTCACACAGAACAAACTTTGAATTTCATTTTTCATCAGTCACCCAATGATGCTTCACAGTTTGTTGGCTGGATGCGACTGTTTAATCAAAGGGTGGTTCTAATACTCACTTTTGGCATTTTCCACTGTAGTCGTCAGTATATTCAAATAAATTAAAAACTTCCAGTTCCTGTTTAGCAAAATACCTTGAAGCTTGAATAATAATAATCAGTAAAATGGTGTTAGCAGGCTTCTCAGTATCACCATCGCAATTTGACATAGTGATATAGTAACTGTAATTGTTTCTTTGTGAGGGCTTTCAAACCTTCCTGGTTATGTCCGGACCTTTGGACTCCTCAGTTTAGTCCCGACCAAAATAACCGATGAGAGAGTTTCCTTTGACCTCAGTCTGAGCCAAATGGACCAAAATCTGGTCTGAAAAAAACAGGTGATCTAGGTCTGGATCAAACAAAACACGTTTTGGTTCGTCTGCAGTGTGAAAAAAATTGTTTGTGTAGTTCGGACTTTGGTCCAATAGGAAGATAAGACAGGATTGAACAATAGAAAAAGAAGCTGAGGCACGATTGCTTTATAGTCTTCGCCTCAGACGATATCATTTTTGAAGGACAAAGACCTTCATTTCGCCGGTGATGCCACTCAAATGATATTACAGTCGCAACGAAATACACAAAGTGAAGGGGTTCATTATTTTTCGCCCATTCAAACTGAAACATTACTCTTTTCTGTCTTTGAACAGTTAGCAAATCAAATACAATAGATGAACTGACAGCGAGCCGATGTCAAACACACGCCCATCGACAAACCAATCAATGCCAAGTATAGGTAGACACTGGCCACATAGGTTATGACAACAGGACGTACGTATGTCACACAAACAAGTCTTTAGTTTGCACCCTTAGTTGTAATGAGAAACCGAAACAATCCCAATCACGTGTAAACAATGTAACAAAGACATGAACCACGTGTTTTCTCTGGTGGACAAATGGTGTAATGGAGGCACTGTTTTTCAATAACTCTTGAAAAACTAATTTGACGTATCTGTCCTGCAATTTCTTCTTATTGGCACATCCACGTTCATCTTTCCGCAGGGAACTAATATCAGTTTATCTCTGCTCCTCAGTTTTGGCTGATCACTTCCGCTGGTTCAAATTAATGATCACCGACTGCAGATTATATCAGCGGCACCTAATTATTTAGTCCATTTTTGCAAGTTTCTTGATTAAAGGCCAAAGTGAAATGTTTGGCTTTTTGTCTGGTTAATGGGCTCCGTCTCTCCCCGAGCTCCGAGTTCCAAATGTCCATTGTGAGGGGAAAAGACTCAATCACTTTGTGACATGGCCTTAACTGGACTGTGAGTTTGTGTAGTTCAATTATTCATCTCGACTAAAACAATGGTAGGTGATTGAGTTTAAAGTTTGGCCCATGTCCCATCCGCTTACATGGAGGTGGCAGAATTTAGGATTTAGGGGAGCTGTCATGTTGTCCATCTTTTTATACAGTCACAGACTCATACCAACCTCTTGGCAAAGTGCCTTATAGACTATTCATATGCCGTGACGGATTACCGCATGGGCACGTGCCAAGGGCCCAGGAGCCAATGGGGGCCCTTGTCCTTGAGATTTATTTTGAGGCTATTTTTAACGTGTTAAGTTTTGTGTTTTTTATTTTGTGTCTAGGGCCTGTGGTCATAATAATCCATCCATGCTCATACGTCCTGGTAGATTACGTTATAACGTATTGTATAGAGTGATCACATTAAAAATCCTGTTTCCTCGTATCACAACCCTCTGGGCAATATTTCCACGACTGATAATCCCTTAAACTCATTAACTTACACACCCCATTTGTAGTCATTTGCACTACAGGTTCCAGATATGGCCCCATTCTGTTGCTGCAGGTATGCAGATCCAAGCAGCATCAGTATCAGCTCTGATCACAGGCCCCTCTCTGGAGGTGTGAGGTGTTTTTTTCACAGAAGCATTTATTCATGTTTGCTTTCACACGTCCATTTTGGATCAGGAACTAGTTCAGAGTTTACTGTCGCAGATCCTCTGCTTGACAAACATAAAACACGTTGACTGGTGAGTGCGCAGGTTGAAATGGACTTTGTTACCAAAAGATAGAGGTTGTTATGCTCTCGGTCCCCAACAGCCATGTTCACACATTTGTTCAGCACGTGGCTCTCTTAGTTTTCTTCCTGGTTCAGACTGAGGTAGGTGTGTTATAAGAGCAGTTTATCAGCTCTATGCATCTTTACAGTGGTCAGGATCACACTATTTGAGAAAGTGTGATATTCTGTTCCTGCTACGGCTGTGGCTCGATCCACCGGCTCAATGTGCAGTAATTATACATCAGTTGGTGTGTATGTGGTGTTCAGGAGGACCACTGTCATCAGAGCACAGGTCGATGTGGATCATCATCGACAGGTTGTTGAGCCCAGAAGGAAACTGGAGGACACAGGTATCCCTCTAATCCTAATGAATTGTTTGGCCTTGGTGGAGGTATGCGCTCTATTCAGTGCTATTCGAGTAATTTTTGGCTGATCCTCTGCCTTATTAAGTTTAATACTTATGGCAGCTTTAACTTAAGGTTGGATGGGTTTCAAGGAAATACAAAGTAAATTGGAACCAAGAGTAGCCCCAATAAACATTGATTCAAAGGAAGACATCTCAAAACTAACTAACCGAGTTAAATCAGCAACTTTGACAAACATGTTGGAGCCCATTAAATTTATCATATATATATATACATGGCGTGGGCTGTGTCTACCTATACTTTGGATATAATGTATGGGAGATTTCTGACCCCCTAATATCAGCATCAGTTGGCTTCTAATACTCTTATAATAATACAGCTTTTAAATGCAGAGTCGTCACTGAGGTGAGATCTGTGCCTTTTTGTATCATGAAATTTTCCTTGAGTTAATATGAGCATCCTCAATAAACTCAGGTTGCATCTTTTTGCATTTTTTACAAGAGCAAGATGCTGTTATTCAAGATGTTCATTGTGCTGCTCGAGTGTGCATTGATGACACACAAGAGCACAAACATTCTCACAGTGAAAGGATGATGGCTTGCTTAGATCTCAGCTGACGAGTTATTGAAAAGCAAGGAGATAAACAGACGTGTCGAGAGCTGGAGAGGCGACTGTAAAAAAATAAATAAAAATGCTTCAGCAACTGCAAGCTTCACATTTTTCCATTGACTCAACCTCTGCATCTTAAGCTTGTTCACACTGCTTTTATGATTAAGGCTTTACACCACTATGAGCAGCTCCACGTGCTGCAAACAACATTCCATTCACTCTAGTTTTCAGGGCTGTGTCAGAGCGGGCACAGAGAGCAGTGATGATTGCACTGAAGGGTCTCTCATCCCTGCTCGTGGCTGCCACATAGTACCACTCTTTATTTTTTACCCCACTTTTGCATAAAAAATGGAGTCGGTTGCTTTTTGTCACAGCCGAGCTATAAATTCTTCCTGCTTAAGCAGTCGCTCGCCGACTCCATTATTCTTCCCTTTCAATTAATAGGAAACACATTGGTTGAAGGAGGGTCTTTGTTGGTGTGAGAGTCCATACATCACCTAAACTAGAGCATGCACCCCTCCTCCTTCTAACACACACACACACACACACACACACACACACACACACACACACACACACACACACACACACACACACACACACACACACACACACACACCAACAGTCCCCATCTGCTCCCAATCACGAGTGCAGCCAGCGGTCAGGTTGCTGACGATTAATGGTGCACAGGCACATGCTAACACACACACATGTAAACATACACAACATAGGCTTGGTAGGCATGAAGTCAGCTATACACACACGCATACACACACTCACACATACATGCATTCATATATATACATACAGTACATTTATATAATTTGTATTATTATATATTATTAGTATTGATTTGTGAGAGATGTGTCAAAATTGCAGTCAAGAAATCTCAGACTTTTTTTTTACACTTTAATGAGCAGCTCAGGTGTCAGAGGTGAAAAACGTGAGTTACATTCACCGAAGAAAAAGGCCGAAGCTCAGACTTGGACGTTTCCTTTTAAGACAGACCACAGAAAGTCTCACTGAGCTCCCACAGCTTTTTGGCCACAGCATCGTCTCTAGCCTTCGACGCGATGTTGAGCATTGGGGCGCAGTCTGAGAAGAAATGGCCGCTGAGGTGTTCGATGCCTTGTACCAGGGCACAGTGGAGCGTGGTCTGACATCCAGACACAGCGTCTCTAGAGAAGAATTCGGTAAAACAAAAGAGGAACTTCCACCAGTAGCTGAAGTTACGAACAATCTCTGTCTTCACATATCCTGGAGAGAAAAGAACCCAAGAGACAAGACATTTACTGAGAGTTGATATAAGAACAACACTGCCAGAGGAGAAATATTAAATGTGTGGAACAACAAAAAAAAATCACAATCATATTGATTGATGATTCTTAGTCAAAATTAAGACAAGTGAAGAGAAAATATTGAGATAGAAAGATGAGACCGTGTTTTCCTATTTAATGTTTAAGCTGTAGAGCTGCTGGTTTTATTTGTATATCATCATAATAAACATTATCTGAAGACACTTTACATATTAATGTTAATGTTAATCTTAAAAATGATAGAGAAACCAACAGTTCCCACAATGAGCAGCTCTGATGACTGCGAGAGAAAAAACTCCTCATTAACTGGAATAAAGAACCAGATTCAATGTGAGGGAGAGACAGACAGAGAGAGACAGACAGAGAGAGACAGAGAGAGACAGAGAGAGAGAGAGAGAGAGAGAGAGAGAGAGAGAGAGAACTGACAGCAGAGCCTCATATTTTGCGGGGCTCAAACTGTTATATAATATAAATAGGAGAACAAAGACATTATCCAGACAAAAAAAAATACAGTTACAGCTTCTAAATGCAGGAAAAACAGCTGGTAAAACATCCCTGTGTGAATGTCTAAGTTACGGAGCCCCCTGGTGATCTTGAACTTTGACCCCCAGACACCAAACCTAACCAGTTCATCTTTGAGTCCAAGAGAATATTTGTACCAAGTTTGAGGAAATTCCCTCAAGGCACTCTTAAGATATTGCGTTCACGGTATCGGGAGGACGGACAACTCGAGAACATAATGCCTCCGGCCACTGGGTGTCGCCGGCGCGGAGACATATCAAGCAACAAGCAAACGTGTGAGACGAGTTGAAGAGTCAGTGGTTGACTGCTGCTGTGAACTGACCTGGGTGGACGCTGTAGCAGGTGACGTCGCTGCCCTGCAGTCTCTTTGTCAGCTCGTAGGTGAAGAGGTTGTTGCACAGTTTGCTGTGGCTGTAGGTCAGGAGGAGCTGGAAGTCGCTACCGCCCAAAGCCAAATCTCTATGAGTCCTCAGAAAGCTCAAATCCACGTTCCCAGCCTCAAAGGCTCTGGAGGACAAGTTCACCACACGGCTCGGTCCACTCGCCTTCAGCCGGTCCAGCAGCAACACCGTCAGCAGGAAGTGACCCAGGTGATTGACGCCAAATATCATCCCGAAACCATCCTCCGTTTTCCCAGAGTTCAACAGGCCTGAAGACCGAAACACCAGAAACACACTAAACACAACACAAAACTTCCATTCTAAGAGTTGACGAAATCCCAGGTAGCTGTTTCTCCTACAGGTAGATGATGCAACCAGCTCAGAGAAAAGTTTTGAAGGGCCAATACTCAAGAAAATCTGTCCACACAGTGCTGTTAAGCATGCAGATTAATAACAGAGGCCTGACCTGCGTTGTTGATAAGAAGATCCAACCTGGACTCCGACCTCAGGAAGTTGTCTGCGAAGGATCGAACAGACTTCAGACTGGCCAGGTTGAGCTGCATGAAGATCACCTGTTTGTTCTTGGTCTCCTGATCACGACGCGGTTAGAAAAACAAGTTTCTCAATCATTACATCGTTTCCAGCTTTTACAGATGAGTTTCTCAGCTCTGTTGTTTTAATACAACAAACCGCACTAAGCTATCGCTAATGAAAAGAAATGGGGAGCTTAACTTGGTGTGAATGCTGTGAATCATCAGCATAACAATGAAGATGATAGTAGTGAATATTAGTAGTGAATAGCAGGCGATTACATACTAAATGTAAAAGAGAAGAGGAACTAGGATGGAGCCTTGAGGTACACCAGATGTTGTTGATACACACGTATCATTGGCCGTATAACATGAGGAAGAACATTTTTTGTTTACTGAGTCATGATGTCAAGTGAAGTGAGATGAACCCTAATCTAAATATTTGGGGTATATTACTGACCTCTAAGCTCTTGTGTCCTCACCTGGACAATTTCCTGGATGGCTGCCTCAGCTCGTCGCTTGTCCCGGCAGGCGAGGATCACTCTGGCCCCCCTCCTGGCCAGGTCCATCGCCGTGGTCTTACCGATGCCGGTGTTTGCTCCTGGAGAAGGACGACAGAATCAAGGAGGGAAGATTTGTTGAAGTCATGCTTGAGATGTGGCTCAACTGTAAATCTACCAGTTTTGGTCCTGATCTCAGAAACGGTGACTAGATTTCTATGAAAGTTTGGACATGAATGAGGACCGGGACAGCAGCGTCTGTCCTCTGTCACCATCAGGACTAACGTTCGATTTGTGGCTTCACTGATGTTCGGACTCTGAGAACAGAGTTTTTGTTTTTGTCTCTTTCACTTTGATATCGCTTTTGTCTATTTTGGCACAAAAGTCGAGCTTGTGCTTTTCATTCTCAACCTCGGAAACAACATCTGGAAGCAGCTGATCTTGATCTTCTGTGGCAGATACTTCTGGACTCTGTAGTGAGCAGTTGTTGTGAAGAATGAAATTTCGATCTCAAATCCAAAACCCTTGATTTGGACATGCCTCTAAAACGCATGCTGCTCTTCAATGGTTGAAATTCCTGGACAAAGTTCAAACACTGATATATTTCACAATCTAAATGGGTTTTAAACGATTTGAAGCCTTCTGATATATTTCCTGTGAAAAATATCACTAGTATTATTATTATCCTTTATCATTATTACCAATATCATTCATATCTCTGGTTCTGTGTCCTCAGATGGAAAGAGCAGTTTCCAGTGTGTGCATGTTAATAGTTCCAACTCACCTGTGATGATCACCGTTTTCCCGTGTAACTTTGCACTACTCTTACATCTGGGACTCTTTACAACATAGAGAAAATAAATTGCTCCCCCCAGCAGCAGCACTAGCAGTAGCAGCAGCAGCAGCATCCTGAATGTAAAAAGTAAAACTACAGATGCTGAGTGAAAGAAGTGAAGTGAGTGAAGTGTGCGGCCATTCCCAGGTTTGGACTTTGTAATGGCCGCCCACTCCACCCTGTCTATTTCCTGTGCTTCTGCCTCCAGTGTAAAGTCACAGCCTTTCACTGCTGCTCACACGTTAATGCACAGGTCAAAACCATCAAAGGCTATAATGAATAAGATCATGACAAATATATGAAACTCACAATGGACATATATCTGCATTAAGCTCTTTTCTGTGTATAATTTAATTTAATAATTTGAGTTTAATGCACACAAAATGTTTCTTCATTGAAAGATCTGAGTTCTTCTTCAGTCAAAAAAAATGACACTGCACAGCTGCAACTGAAAATCAGCTGCTGATTTGTTGTGTTGTATTGATTGTTTATTGATTAACTGCAGCTCTGATACAACAAAGAATCTGATTGGACCGATAATAATAAACAAGAATATTAAATAATAAACTGAGTGACTGAGGCTGCGTCCACAAGACACACACAGACACATGCACAAACAACATGCACATACACAACCTAAAATGAAAAAGTGTGCTCTGAAACTATTCTCTCACAAAAATGAAAGTAAACGTACTTTATCTCTTTCCTTATTTTGCATGCGCTCTCTCACCAACACACACTCGCGCACACAGACACAGCTGAACATGAGACATCCTGGCGCTGATGACAGGGTGTCATGGAAACGCCCCGTGTTTTCCATGGCTACACACTCTCTACCCCCCCCCCCCCCCCCCCACAGGATACTCTCTTATGATTGTTCAGACAGAACACTTGAAGTACTACAACAGCGCAGCGTTTCCAAATCACAGTCACGTATGCATGCATGTCCACGGACACATTGTATCTTATCAGGACCGAAATGGACACAAATTAGCCTATTATGTACTTTTGGGATTAGAGCGATGAAACAGCCTAATGGTCTGTTTTCGTTCTCTTGCTCTGTGTCCATAAAGCATGACAGATATTTAACAATAATGTTTTTTTGATGTTTAAATCCATTTTTATGGATGTGGGGTGCACGTTTAGTGGAAAAAGACATGGAAGCACTTTCTTTTACCTTTTATAGTTGGTGAATAATTGATCACATGCTGTCGTCACTTTCAGGTTTTGACCATTTGGTTTCCTGTAAAACTTGCGTCTTCACATCCTTTTTCAAATATTACGTATGTGGTTGTGGTTGGTCTGGCCGTGGGAGCGATCTGTGTTAATGCAAATGCGTAGGAGCCCTGATATGTTTGCGCTGTACGTGTGCAGCCGTAATGAAGACAAAGGCACTCAGCGAGCCACGGCTCCCTCACACTTGCTTCTGCTCATTAAGCTGTTAATGCAGCTTCCTGTGCATGTGTGTTCAGGCCTCTGATTAATAATGTCGCTTGTTATTGATTAATATCACCATAAAAAATTTGCACTGTTGAGCATAACTTTATTTTATTTTTTTGTTTTTCCCCCCAGACTCAATTGATCAGCCCACATAGGACCACAGCCCCAGAGAGAAGAGGAAGGGGGAATCGGATCGTCCATCATCTCGGCACCGTTACAAGGTGGGCTAACGTCCTATATGGTTGGCATGGTAACGGCTTGCTACAGTAGGTTTAGGTTGAGCGGTTCGCCACAGACTGTTTCTCGATGTTGCCACATTCTTGCAACATCCTCCTGACCTGAGCGCAGAGAACAGTGTGTGTGTGTTTTGCAAAGCAAATGTTTTATGAAGGTGTCTTTGTATTTGAGGTTTTTTGGAAGAGGCTTGAGCAAGTGGTTTTCAGGCAGATGAGAAAATGGAGAGTGGTAAGACGGCAGTGAGACAGGAGGAGAAGTCAAATTATTCTTTGTGCTCCACCTGCCACAGAGGCTGAAAGAGAGCATTAATCTTTTACCCGTGTCTGCAGGTGACAGCACACACACACACACACACACACACACACACACACACACACACACACACACACACACACACACACACACACACACACACACACACACACACACACACAAATGTACCCAGACATAACCACACTCTCTCTTTCGTTCACGTGCGTCCTCACATGCTTCTTGTGTGTATGTGCTGCTGTTGCACAGATAGCAGGAGCGATTGTGTAAGTATAGTGAGGTTGGTTTGAGAGGGGAGGAGTCAGAGTCCATGTCCAGACAGAGGAGACTCTGGATATGAACAGGCGGTAGAACCAGGGAGGATGAAGATGAGGAGGAGCAGGTCACACTGTAAAGTGAAATGAGTCATTCCAGGTGTTCAGGGATGCCCAAAGTATAAATCCCATTAATTATTCTGCAAATACACACAGTAATGTCTCATGACCTGCAGCTGCATAATTAAAAGAAACTTGTGAACGTACAGTTAGAATAAGGAGGGTTCACTGTTGTGGCCATTAACAAAGGGCTGAATCTGCCAACTACGTGTTCTTATGGGAACTGTAGTAGACAGATCATCCACTCGACTTGATTAATAAAGAAAATCAATCAGACGTTTATGTGAAGCAAAACTGTCTAAACAATAAAACAACAAAACATATAATATTTGCTGTTTTTTAGTCTTCTGTGATATTAAACTAAATGTCTGCGTTTTGAATCGTTGGACTCACGAAACAAGCCAATTAAATATATTAACTTCGAAAAAAGATGGGAATTTGTCACTATTTTCTCACATTTTGTCGACCAAAGAGCTCACAGAAAAATCAAACAAATAATAATCCGATAAATCGATATCGCAAACCTTCACCCTAAATGACTAACTTCAAAAAAAGTTGGAATAACTCTGTTGGTGGTTACAACATAAACATGTAGTATAATGTAACTTCCAGAGGTCTCTGTTATGTATATTCATTACTTTACAGTGTTTAGACCCATCTGAGCCAGTTTCTTCCTCAGGCGGCAGAAACCAGTTGAAGACTCGTGGCTCGAGTCGTCGAAGCGAAGCAGCTGCAGCTCTGGTCATGTCACTGGTGTGAGTTTACAAGGCCACACCAGGGCCGTGTGCCTCTGTTTTGTCAACAGAGATTATGAAAGAGTGGCGGGCGGGCGGCGGGGGAGGAGACAGCAGGGCTATTTGCATCACCCCGTCTGAGCTCACCCGCCCTGCTAACACCGTCACCTTCCCTCCCTTCTTCTCTCCCTTTCTCTCTCCTCCTCCCGCTCGTCGCCAGCACCAGAACGTCCTGCCTTCATGCCACCTTAGCTTCCCCAACAAAGAACGAACCGAAAGACAGACACTTGTCAAACAACGGGAGTTTTAATGCCACCTCAGCTTTTTTTTTAAATATGTTCGTGCCTTTCACTTACATTTAGAAAGCTTCCTGTGTTAACCTTGAAACTGTCTCATGCACAAACAAACCGTTGAGCCCTGAAAGAAACTTGAACATCGACTGAACCCGTATCCATCCGGGATATTTCAGGTGATGCTGAGCCTGCAATAAACCTGTAATAAGATTAAGAACAACACAGATTAAATAAAGAAGTAGGTAGTATTTTTTCTTCTTGCTCATATTTTCCTGTGCACTCATCATCTGCCCCCGGTTACACTTTCCGACACATTCTTGTTTGTTGCATTGTTTTTTCCCCCCCTCTGCTGTGACTCACTGTGTCGTGGGAGGTCTGTCGTCTCTCCACTTTGTTTCCTTTCTTCCCATATCTAATTTTTTTGCTCTCAGTCTTTAGCTGCTGTTCATCCATTTTAATGGCGTTGCCCCTAGAGTCTGAGTTTTAACTCAGCAGCGTTATTGAGGCACTGCTCATCTTATTGCAAACACTTTTATTGTGTACTCTGAGGCAGAACCCCCCCCCCCCAAAAAAAAACCCCACACATTTCTACAATTTCACTGAGGGGAAAAAGTGAAGTCAGTGCAAAGCCATAATTGTGACAGATGTCAAGAAATTGGCGTTGTGTGACTTGTATAATCCGTCCATCCATTAGCTGCGCTGCTCATTGTGAGGGAGGGATCGAGCCAATAACAGCTGTCATTGGCCCAGAGGCCGGATAAACTCTGGAAATAAAACTTTCTCCCGCTTTCTGATTATCTTAAACATAACTTAGTTTAGTTTTCACATTCTAAAAAATAAACATTAGATAGATAGATGGATAAACATTGTCTGTCCCAAGTGACAGAAATCCTCCTTTGGACAGGGCTCAAATATACAACACATAATTCTCATTTGACAACACACAGTACATATTTATAAACACAACAATACACATGATTTACATTCATAACACATGGCACACATCTAAACCAAGTTCCAGAATAGGCACATAAGAAGGGACTGTTAAAAACAGCAGCTGAAAAAAACAGGTTAAAGTGCAGTGTCTTATTTTAAAATGGTCGAGGGTGGTTACTGCCGAGGGAATAAAGGATTTCTTGTAGATGTTTTTTTTTTTCAGGCCTGTGGGACTTGGTAACGTCTGCCTGATGCAGTAACTGGTGGAGAGGGTGAGATGGGTTATTATTAAATGTTAAATCAATAAACTCTACAACCCTTTTCAGGATTATTGTTAGAAACGATAACATCTTTGCAAACTTCATTTACTTTTGCCATAATAAAACATTTTGTGATTACTCCAACAGGGAACTGAAGCTAATCAGGAAAAACCCAGAGGCTGAAATGTCACATGCCTCCTATTATTCCAAAAAAGACAGCGTGATAACACTGATGTCACTCTGAGCAGTTACCAGTTGTGAGGCTAAACTGTAAAAGTCATAATGAAGGTGACGGAACAGCAAACTATTAGATGTTTAAAATGAGGATGGTTCATCCTGAGGGGAACATGACTCTGATTTCCAAGATTCAAAGAAGTCAGCACACGAGCATTGACCCAACGAGGCTCAGATTTCTGTTCCACTGTCAACACGACACAAGGCTGGATTGAAAAGATTCATGAAAAGGTTGCAGCAGCATCAAGGTTAAATATTCACACAGGTAAATTGAATAACTGTCTTTCCTGCATCCATTAAGATCATCTATCATCTATTATATATTAAATCATGTATAGGTTGGTCAATTCACAGCCATATCGACTTTTGTGTTCTAAAAAGGATGCCTTGGCCTGAGTTCAGGGGTTCTGGACATCATGAATATCTACAGTCAATTTTAGAGAAACCTGGTCTTTATAATCAAAAAGTATAATTTTTTAATTATCTGGTCAATCAAAGTGTTTATTTCTTAGGATATTCTGTCAGCCAGCGAGTCAGCATTCTGTCTCCTACTCGTTGTCTTGCCATCAAGTACCCTGTAGCATGTGAACGGCACTGGGCTACGAGCTGTCAGGTTTATGAGGTGAGCTGCTTCCTCTGGTTTTGCCTTAAATCCACAAAGACTGTGGTTCCTGGTGAGCGGTGCTCCCACTGGGCTGCGGGGTCACTGGCAGGTTGCTGTCCTGTGAAAGACCTCAGGGGTTCAGCTTTCACCCCAGGTGAGGACATCAGCAGTGTTGACCCGAGTGATTCTCCTTTCACTCCCCGTCTAATGACCCAGAAAATATGTGGGTCAACTGTCAGCGTGAAGGCGTTGACCCCCTAAAATAACCCAGGTCAAGATCAGGGTTGAGAATCGGGTCAAACTTCATCCTGCTTAGTGTGAAAGTTCAGTTCTGTTTACCTGCTTGGATGCAGTCACCTGTACTGACCAGCAGGAGAACAGGAGTCTTTCTCCTGACAGCTCAGTTAACCTGGAGCCTTATTCTTGTTTACCTGGTCAAGTCAGGCCTCTGATGATCAGCTCACAAACTCTGATCAGGGCCTTGGACTTATCCTCATCTATATGATTAGAAAATAAATTGTTAATTATTCTAAAGACTGTAAATGAAAGGTGGACAAGGAATCCAACAAAAACGAAGCTATATGGGCGCTGCCATCTTGCAATGGTGATGTCAGTCTTAATGATTGCTCGACCAAAGGCAAGTCAGTCTCAGCTGTCAATCAGTGTGATAAATCTACAGAACATTATAGAAACAATCTTAAACAATGTTGTGTGTATACTGGACTATTAGTGTGGCTCATGACACTGTCAGCCACCAGGTTTGTTCTCTGGGGGGGGGGAGTAGTCATGTCATCTGTCTGTGGTTTGTATATCCGATCCTGTCAGAAGACCTAAGTGTTCATAGCCGTTTCCGAAAAGTCACATGCAAATTGGTGTTGAAAATGCAGGCCTCATTGGATTGGGCTCCATCTACCTATTTTTACTTTTTTACATTTCCAGCATTTCTGTTGATGTTTTCCTAATCTCTAATGCAACATCCGCCCAGGTGTAGAAAAACGAACTTACCACTTACTTTTTTTTCCTCAACCCATCTCTCCTTTAAATTGGCATCTTCATGCCCACCTCCGCCTCTCGTGGCCTCCGTCCTCCATCACCGCCTCCCATTTCCCTCTTTACGTGTCTCATTCCCACTGCCCCCTGCTGCTCTATTGTACCCACCGCAGCCCCGCTGCCTCTGTGCCACTAGGCCCCACTGCCTGTGGCGTGTAATTGACTTTCTCCCTGCACTGGAAAAGCGGGCAGCCTGCGCCAGGCTGGAGGTGACCCATTTCCCTGGGGCATTCAGCAGCCTCCTAATCAACCATTCTCTGGGGCCGCCTCATTCACTCTGCAATTAGAGCAACTCCCCCTTTGAGAACTCCATCAATAGGCAGGCGGGCGGGCGGGCTGGATCGACAGAGGAGCAAAGATGGAGTTTCACTCAAACACTTTGCTTTGGCTCTTTGAGTTCTGAACTCTACGACTTTGAGCCTCCCCTCTCCTCTTTTTGTGCCGTCTCCCTCGTGGTAGGTTTCATCAGACAACAGCAAGTGGGGGATTTGTCTAATGATGAGCAGCGGAGGGGAGGCAGGTAGACGGGCACAAAGGGAGGCAGACAGGAGCGAGAAGAGATGCAGGTAGGCAAGCAGACAAAGGCAACGAGACAGTCAGACAGACAGTCAGATGGGAGGGACTCAAGGGAGGGATTAAAAGAGGAATTTGAAAGAAACTCAAAGCAGCAGGGATTGAGCAAGAGGATCGACGCATCTTCAGAGCATCCCGGGCTTTTAGAAGAAGAGTCATGAGTATTCCCCGTTGTTGTCTCGTGTTTCACCTGGTCTTGGAAGAGTTGCATGAAAGAAACCTTTCATATTGATCCCGACTCAATAAGAAGGTGTGTTTACCGCTTGTTTGAGCCAGATGTGGTTGAGCCAACAGCTGCATTCTGGAACACGCACTATCCAAGAACAAAAAAAACAACACAAATGCAATCAGACGTTTTTGCCGACAGCTCTGATCCCACAAGCCTGAGATGATGGTGCATGATGATTAAATAACAGGCCGGCATCTCTCCCCTGCCATTGGCCTGATTTGCTATGCAGGAGAGGCAGTGCTCTGGTCAGAGGATAACCATGTAATCAATGGAATGAAAAGGCTGCTTTGGCTGTGAAGGTTAAGAGGGGTACTGGAGGCTTTCAGCCCACTCGGTGTGCCACACATGCATTCAGAATCCACAGCAGACTGTGTGAATGTTACATCTCCTCCTCTCACCTGTTCCTCTTCCCTCCTGTCTTTCTCTGACATGCCTTTATCTTTCTTTCTCTCGGCTCGCTCCCTCCCACTGCCTCCGCCTCTTTTCGCTCTGATTCTCCCCCCCTGGTATTTTTTTTATTTTTTTTATTTCTTCCTCTGCATTTTCTCTCTCCATCCTCTGTCTCCCACAATATTTGTGCTCTCTCTCTCTCTCTATCCCCTCGCCATTTACTTTCCTCTCCTCCCTCCATCCTCTTTTCCCTCCCTCCCTCCTACCTTTCCCCAGTGTCAGCTGCTGTCACTGTGGCAAAGAAAGTGACCAATCACAGCTCACTTCACAACACCGGCTTCTCTTCCCTCCCTCCCTTCCTCCCTTACTCCTTCCTATTCTTCCCTCTATTCCCTTCTCTTCCTCCTCCTCGCCTCCTTTCGTCCCATCTGCCCCTCTTCCCCACAACCTTCATCAGCTCATTTCCTGGAGACGAAATGTGATGCATTATGGGAGACAGACGGCTGTCTAACGGGGTTAGTTGTGCAGCGTGGCTTATCATCAGAGACGCCGCTAATCCTGTGTGTGCGCATGTGTGTGTGTATTTGTGTGGAGGCACCGTATGAGCTAATGAACTCATACATGCACCAACCCACACACAAACAAATGCAGCCTCACACGCTTACTCTCATTCTCTCCAAAGAGGAGGAGGCCGACGAGACATGTTGATGTTCGTCAGAGTCTGCCAGAAGAATATGATTTGCATGATCTGAGCATATTTTACTCTGCTGTGCACAGTTTTGCACTGTATCTACATTACAGCCTGCCTTTGTGTTGGTTATTTGAGCTGAATTCACAGAGAAAGATTCCTGTATCTTCTCTCCCCTTCACAATTAACCAAATAATAAGTGATAAAATAGGGACTAAATAATGTTTAACCCTTATTCATACCTGTGTCTGTGTGTGTGCTCCTTCCACTCAGGTGCTGATATGTGTACACGATGAGCGGACTGGGGGAGAACTCCATGGAGCCTCTGAGCTCAGAAAACCGGAAACGCAAGCTCTCCACTTGCGACACGCCAGGTCTGGGGTGAGTGTGTCTGATAAGCACATGAGAGGGGAAAGTGGGCTACTGGGTCAGTGGTTTCTGTCGCCCCGGCCATGTGCCTCCTTTTGTGGATGTATGCTGTGACGAGTAAGAACCAAACTGAGTGCACAAAGATTGTGTGAAGCTCTTGAATTATATGATTTATACCAAACCACATTAGGATCTTAAGAATTTAGTCAAAAAAAGTGTGATTCAAGCAGAAATAATATCCAAACAACATAAACCATTTATGCAAAAGAGCATAACGAATATGTATTTTGGAAAATATACACCTATATTCACTTGTATGTCAAAATTGTGATATTGATATTGCTCTCATGTCTTTAACCATAAAGCTAAAGCTAGCAGCTTCTTAGCTTAGCATCACAACTGAAAATGGCCTTAGTGTGTCTGAAGTTAAAAACTAAAAGTGTACAAAACCCAAAGAAGAATAAAGCTGCTTGCAGACATTTCCCAGAAACGTTGAGTAAAATGAGAGTGAGCCTACGAGAGAATACGGCAGGAAAATGTCTGGAAAGTTGAGTGAGTAGGTGTGATGACATTTCTAACATGCCTCCTGCCGGAAATGCTGCAGCACAGAACCCCCCACCCCCCCAAACTAAAATCATTGTCACACCTCTGGCTGTTTCTTTAAATTATGCAGAGTTAATTATGTCCTGGCTGTATTTTCGTATGTAGGATTCAGATTTGAGTCTAATCGAAGTAAGTATATTTTCCAAAATGTCTAACTATTCCTTTAACTTACGCTTGTTTCACTACCGTTCAATTACCAACATCAGCAAATGACACATAAAAGTGCAGCTTTCAAAAGTACAGTCATTCTGTTAAAATCTTCAGCCCACAACTTTTCTTTTTAGGTGTTTCACTGTGATCAAAGAGCACTAAGTTGTTGAAGAACTTTCTGTCTTCTTAGGAGCCACTGTGTTGTATTTATATACAAAAAAACATCACGGCCAATTTTGGCAAAAAGTAGGGTAGCATTAACTCAGCTTTAATCTCTGCACGTTGGCCCCCGCAGGTGTGACAGGAAGCGTCGGGAGCAGGAGAGCAAATACATAGAGGAGCTGGCAGAGCTGATCTCTGCCAACCTCAGCGACATCGACAGTTTCAACGTCAAACCAGACAAATGTGCCATCCTCAAAGAGACGGTGCGCCAGATCCGGCAGATCAAAGAGCAGGGTGAGTGGACACAGTCGTCTGAAAACCTGAAGGCTGGAGCCAGACAGCTGCAGCTGCACGTCAGTCGGACTGTTAAGAAGTGTGTGTAGGAAACATGAGGTAAAGGGTTGAGGAGAGGGGGGCAGCTTGGGGTTAGCAGAGACACACACACACACACACACACATATATACTCATGCCTTAGAGCCCAGGTGCAAGGACGAATCAGTCATTCATCTCCCACAAATTTCACAGCCTCAACTGTTTATGTTTGGAAGGAAACATTGGCAATGCTTTGTGAAGCTGTCATTCGCGCTCGTTGTGTGTGTGTGTGAGTGTTATGTGCATGGCCAGCTGTGCACTGGCCTCACCAGGGGCTGTTTAATTGGACGTTTGCAGGTAATCACATGCCCATCCATTCTGCTGAACTGCCAAATTATTAGTTCTGTTACAGCTGCTGTTGTCGTAGTTCTGTCTCCATTATGCAGCAGTGGTTTCTGCAGTGAACTGTTTAAAAGGCTGCAGGCTGAGACGTTTGCGTTGCAGATGCAGCGTCGGTGCAGAATTGACACTTTTAATTCACCCCATGCAGACTTGTGTGTGGGTTTACTTTTATTTTCTACGTTCAAGGTGGATTTCAGGGAGGGCGGAAAGAGCCGGTGGTGAATTTTGCTCTTGTGTTTCTGCTTGGCTCAGTCAGTGTCTGCCACCTCGACAGGAAGGGGAAGAGGCTACAGCCGGCCCCGATTGGCTGCTGACAGGTTGCCATAGTTACAGGAAGTGAAGACATAATGACACGGGCATTTAGACTCGTCTCTCGCTCTCTACCTGTTCCTCTTCACCTCTCCTCACTTTCAGTGTGCTTTCTGCCAGTCTTCATTTTGTTCCCTCCCCTACAACCATTCCCAATCTTCATCTCACTTGGATTTAATGCACCCTGCTCTTGCATCCTCCTCCTCCTCCTCCCTGTCCTCCTCCTCCTCCTCCTCCTCCTCCTCTGCTTCCCTGTTTTTTCCCCCCACATGTCTCATCTGTATTGCAGCACAATGAGTTGCAGCATCTCCAGGTTTGCCTCCAGCATCTTAAGGTATTGAGTGAACTGATGGAGTGCAGCCTCTCTCGTTCTGTCTCTCTCACACTCTGTTTATGTCTCATTCTCGCTCCTCTTCATCTCCCTCGTTCTTTCAGTCCTTCTCTACCTAACTTCACAGAGCCTGGCTGTAGGCAGCGATGGCTGTTTTTTCTTTGTGTGGGTATCCGTGCCCCTTGGGAGCTAATCAGATAGAATGATTCCTGTAGCTGAGCAGCCCCCGCCTCTCAGACCAAGCCCTGTATTAATACAGCAGCCGTTTTCCCGTCGCCGTCCACACCACTCTGCCTCAGCCCCAGTCCTTCCTGTCTGTCTCTCTTTATCTGTCTGTCTCTCTTTCCCTCCATCACCCTCAGCCCCTCCATTAATTCAGGTGTCTCAGCTCCTGCCCCTGCACCATTACAGCTTCCACAACCTCTCTCTCTCTCTCTCTCTCTCTCTCTCTCTCTCCTCTCTCTCTCTCTCTCTCTCTCTCCCGCGCTCTCTCTCTCTCTCTCTCCCTCTCTCAGCCCCAGCCCCAGCCTACCAGACAGTCCCTCGGAGTCTGACACTGAATATAAAGCATGAGGACGGCAGCTACCTGCTCCACATGCACCCAGCCCTCTACTCCTCCTGACGGGCTCCTCAGAGAAACCTGCCTCCGTCCGTCTCCCTCCTCACCTGTAGTTTTAAATCCCCCCTAAAAAATATAAAAAGTGAAGATTGAGAAACGCTGCCACCTGCTGGTGCAGCTAGAGTAGTGCGTGTCTGGCTGGCTCCTCCGGTTTCAGGTATCAATGCTCTCACCTTGCGTTTTTACTTTGCTCTTTTTTTTGTCATCTTTGTAGTTAACAGGGCTGGAAGTGGCTGTTGGTGCAGTTTTTTTTTTTTGTAATGCCTTTTCTCTGTTTTCTTTTCCCCTCGCTTACCTCTCCCACAGGAAAAGCTTCGTCCAACGATGACTGACGTTCAGAAGTCAGACGTGTCCTCAACAGGTCAGGGGGTCATCGACAAGGACCACCTGGGGCCGCTGCTGCTGCAGGTGAGTCAGACCCTCCTCCCTGCTTTGAATATAAGATAGTTCTTCAAGGCTTTGATCGGCCAAATGTCTGGTGGTGACTTTCTCCTCCATGCCGCCGTTCTCCTTCCCAGGCTCTGGACGGCTTCCTGTTCGTTGTGAACCGCGAGGGCAGCATCGTGTTTGTGTCGGACAACGTGACGCAGTACCTGCAGTACAAACAGGAGGAGCTCATCAACACCAGCGTGTACAACATTCTCCATGAGGACGACAGGGAGGAGTTCCACAAGAACCTGCCCAAGTCTAACAGTGAGAAACACACACACACATACATTTACACACGTATACACTCACAGGGAAGTTGCACATCTGCTCGGAGGCAAACCCTGCTTGACGTCTTTCACAGGGCCGAGCTACAAAACAAACTTTGAAGAGGTTACAACAACTCGGCACACACGTCAACGTACACATACATATTTATTCATGCTCCTCTGTTCTTAAGTCTTTCTCTCATTATAATCAGGAGCTCCTGGGACGACTGCTCGCGTGCATGAGAGCTTTTCAGAAAGACGTACACACACACACACACACACACACACACACACACACACACACACACACACACACACACACACACACACACACACACACACACACACACACACACACCTACACACCTGACAAAACACTCATGTGCACAGAAGCACCCACCCACTCGGTGCTAAGCAGGCAGAGCGTAGCGCAGCTGTCAGTCACACTCAGTGGTCCAGACAGTGTAAAACAGGCCTGAGCTCTATTCAGACCCCATAGCAGCCATCTGGAAACTACTTACTGCTGAATAATGCACCTCCACACTTTCCTCTACTTAATTCGCCGTGTGTTTGCATGAGCATATGTATGTTTTATCAGCTATTTACATGCCTGTGTCAGTAGTGGGGTTGCATTTTTGGAAGTTGCTGTGTGTGTGTGTGTGGACCCATGAGCTTGTGTACAGAGCACTATTTATAAAGCTGATTAATTATGGATATGTGTGCTCGACTGAACCTGCGATTTGATTAACTCTGCAGTAATGTTCCTAAGCAGCCGCGGCTCCGACATGTCATCGACACGTTCCCTCACTTATTCCTCCTCTTCCCCCTGCACGCTCCTCCTATTCGCTCACTCTCTTTATCTTTTAAGACTCGCCTCTTATCTACTTTTCCCCCCTCATTCATACTTAATATGGCTGCCCACTAAGATGAATATTGTGCTTGTCTGTTTCTCAACCTGCCGCGCGCTGCTTTCCCACCCCTCATTGTGTCTCGCTCTGCTACTCTGCCCCTTCATTATCTTTTGGAGCCATGAATGAAATACGCTCTCTCTGCACATTCCTGTGGGATGACCGCTGACCACGCCAGCTACAGTTAAACACACACACCCACACAGGGACCCATGACACACACATACAAGTATAGACACACGCTCGTGCACCTAACACGGAGAAGGCCTTTGTTGTTGGCCGGCGGGTTTTTTTTGACCCCTCTGTCTTGCCTCACTGTCGGCTAATTGTGTCTGAGGGGAGATGTCCGCCTCGGGGAGCGTGCTGCATTTTCTCTGTCGAGGAGAGAAAGCCAAGGCCTTGTTAAATCACCTCTCGCTATCAGCTGGCCCCTCCCCACCACCGCCATCCTACCTCCTCGACATGCCTCGCTCTCCCGGGCCCTCGCTCGAATCCTCCCTGCACCTGCCAGACAGAAACCTCCGGCCAACTCAAGGCCCCGATAAGGCTTCACTCAGACCTTGGAGGGACAGTTGGATGTCTCTCTGAAGTTTGCCTCGCCTTTGTTTCCCCCCCTCTTCCTCCCTCTCCCCCTTGTGAAGGTGACCCTTTCTTGATGTGTGTGTGTGTGTGTGCTGTGATGAAGAGTCAGGGTCTAAATGAGGATAGATGGCTGAGTGTCCCTGGCCTCTGCCCGCTGCAGAGCAAACAGAGAGGGAGAGATATTGGAAATCGACACCTTGGCTACATTAATCCTATGGTCCATTTAGCCGGGGATCGGAACAGCAGGAGAGGCTTCTGCTCCTCAATTTAAGAGGGAAAATTCATGTTGCAGTTTGATTTGTTTGTTTGTTTGGTGTGTGTGTGTGTGTGTGTGTGTGTGTGTGTGTGTGTGTGTGTGTGTGTGTGTGTGTGTGTGTGTGTGTGTGTGTGTGTGTGTGTGTGTGTGTGTGTGTGTGTGTGTGTGTGTGTGTGTGATTGTGTGCATCTGTGGCAGGATAGGGTGTGTGAGCTGTGTGATATCTGATTACAGGCAATCCATTCATACTTCCATGTGGGTTTCTTTTTTTCCTCCAGTCCCAGGAGTTCCATGCTCATTCCATTTTACTCCCAAGTGTAAAGTTCTGTCAGCGTGATGTGTTTGTTTGTGCCTGTGTTTCCTCTCAGTAAATGGGGTGTCGTGGGGAAGCGAGGCCGCCCGACAGAAGAGTCACACCTTCACTTGCCGGATGCTGGTTAAGTTTGGCCACGTCCACGGCCCCATGGAGGAGGGGCCAGCGGGGCCACGCTACGAGACCATGCAGTGTTTCGCCCTCACCCAGCCCAAGGCCATGATTGAGGAGGGGGAAGGTACGCTGGCATCACACAGGCCTCCTCATAAATGAGTTTTACAGTTTCTTCACTTGTGGTGTTTGACGATCACTGCAGAATGATGCAGAGTTTGGCACAAGAAGGCTGTTTTTAAATTCATCAACTAAAAGGGGAACGTTTTTCTAAACAAAATTAAATACGTTTAAGACTCAGATGTATGAACAGGAATTTGTGTAAGTTATAAAAGTGTGTTGTAGAAACCCAATGTTTTAAGAATAGGCTTCACAGTGAAAGAAGAGACATGTTGTGTCCAGAAATTACACCTGTGAACCGAAAAAATATTTGTATATTTGTAGATAAATGTAATTAATACATGTAAATAAATGTAATTAATTTAAGTAAATGTCATAAAGAATCTTTATCTGGATCTGCTCCAGAATTTAATGGGTTCTCTCCTGACCAATACTACATTCTTCCACCATGTTCCGTAGTAATCTGTCCAGTAGTTTTTGAATAATCCTGCTTTGTGCCGGACAGACAAACAAACAAATGCAGATGATAACATAACCCTCTTGGCAGAGGCGGGTAACACCAGACGATATAAAACAAAAAAAACGTTATATCTAATTGTCTAAAATCTAAATTTTTCCATGATTATGACACGTTACTCCTCATGTGCAGACCTGCAGTCATGTATGATCTGTGTCGCCCGACGGGTGTCAGCTATGGAGAGAACGGAGAGTTTCAACACCCGGCATGAGCTCTCAGGTGAGGTGCCGCACACACACACCTAAACGCTCACCGAACACACCGAGTAAGCTCAAATGAACCATGGTGCCATTTTTCTTTTTTTCGTCCCTCTCACGTCTTCTTGTTTCTTCGCCCTCCTTCTGTCCTCCCCGGCAGGTAAACTGATCCAGATCGACCAGAACTCTCTGCGAGCGTCAATGCGTCCGGGCTGGGAGGATTTGTTGAGGCGTTGCATTCAAATGTTCCTGCAGCACAGCGACGGGCAGCCGTGGTCACACAAACGCCACTACCACGAGGGTGGGTCACACGTCCTGTGATCACACACACACACACACACACACACACACACACACACACACACACACACACACACACACACACACACTAGAATTAACTGTGCTTCAAACTTGGAGAATTCAGCTTGTTAATTGCTGTTAAATCCACAATGAAAGGCCTTGAGGCAAAAGCATCAGAACGTTGTTGTATTTAATTAACTGTTTTCTATCTCTCAGTGTTATACTCACAGTCACTGTGACCATTGTATTAACTGACTGAAATTATTTGTTTTTAATTATTGCTTAGGACCTCCACTCAGGAACTGAATCTCAATGAGACGCGCACACACACACCTCATCAGTGTATCAGTATTGATCTCATGAATATGAATGTCTGAGCTATACAACATTGATTCTCACTGTAATCACAGAGTTGGTTTCAACATAAAGACGGTGATTGATGACCTTTGTTATCAGAGGAGTGCTTGAAGGTGTTAATCGCTTGTTTTATCTGTCCCCGCAGCTTTTCTGCAGGGTCACGCCGAGACGCCCCTGTACCGCTTCTCTCTGTCCGACGGCACTCCAGTCACGGCCCAAACCAAGAGCAAGCTGTACCGCCATCCCATGAGCAACGAGCCGCAAGGCTTCATCTCCACTCACCTACTACAGAGGTCAGGAAAACTTAGAATACACACACACACACACACTGAAGGAGGTAATTTAGTATATTGACAAAAAAAGCACTTCCAGCGTATCTATGCTGGCAGCCAAGGCATTCATGTAGCATGAATAGCTGAAGTAGTAGCTGAAGTAGCTTTTATGCACTGATGTCCATTGAATAGTGAGAAGCCTCCATACAGGAGCTCCTGGTTTGGTTGCATTTATATTAAGCCTCTTTAACCTGAGAGCGGCGACGGTCGGAAACCGTATTCTCAAGGTTTTCTTTGTCACTTTTCAAACCTGCTTATTTATTTTCGTTCTCCTTCCACACAGAGAACCCAACGGTTACCGCTCATCTCAGGGCGGCAGCATGATGCCGAACACCATCAGACAACAGGGCATGGGAGGCCCCAACCCGAATGCCCAGATGAACATGAACACCAGTGGGGGGATGGGGATGGGTGGCATGAACAGGGGCTTTGGCATGAACGAGCAGGGCCACATGGGTCATATGGGTCCAATGGGGGGTGGCTCTATGTACGGAGGGAGCGGCGGAGCTGGCGGCGGCATCGGTAACCGCATGATGCAGATGAATCAGATGGGGCAGATGAATCAGGTGGGGCACATGAATCAGATGGGTCCCATGAATCACCCAGGCCAAGGCATGCAGCAGCACCCGCAGCAGCACCCACAGCAGCAGCACCCACAGCAACACCCACAGCAACACCCACAGCAACACCCACAGCAGCAGCACCCGCAGCAGCATCCGCAGCAGCACCCGCAGCAGCCACCGTTTCAGAGCAGCGGCGGGTTTGGGCTCAGTGGCATGAACAGCCCATCGGGGAGCCCCAGGATGGGCGGCCCCCAGCAGGGACTCCTGATGTCACCTCGGAACCGAGGGAGCCCAAAAATGGGGGCCAACCAGTTTTCACCTGGAGGTAAATCCATGAGTAACCAGAAATGTAGCATCAGTATCATTGGATTTTGAATAGAATTATTTGATTTTATGACTTTTGTTTGTGTTCCAGGCATACACTCTCCAATGAGCAGCATTGGCAGTGGTGGAGGAAGTGGAGGAGGCACCACCACCTTCTCCAGCAGCTCCCTAAACGCCCTACAAGCCATCAGTGAAGGAGTCGGGAGCTCCCTCCCCTCCACCCTAATGTCTCCATCACCAGCCCACAAACCAGACAGCTCTCCCAGCATCCACTCCTCCTCCTCTTCCACTCAGCCCAGTCAGCCTGCCAAGCCAGGCCAAGATGGCTCCAAAAGTCCAGCAGGAGGCTTAGGGCCTGGACCTGCTGACCATCACCACCAGATGCACCATCACCACCATCATCCGCATCCTCAGGCTGAGAGTTCTGGAGACAGACCAGACAGCCAGGCCAGTACAGCTACTAAAGAATTTGGAGAGGGGAGCAATGAGGCAGGGGTATCGAGCGCCGAACCCCCTCGGAGGTTACCAGACAGTAAGGGGCATAAGAAGTTGCTGCAATTGCTGACTTCTCCAACTGAGGAGCTGGGTAAAGGTAATAGTGGACCAACAGGACCTCCGGTACCTCCCCCAACGACCAGCAGCAATACTCCTGCAGGATCAGACAGTAAGGACCCCATTGGGGGCATGACTAGTCCCTCGTCCACTGGGGTGTCCTCCTCTTCCTCAGCCAGTGCCAATCCAGGCCAGGCGACCGGGCAAGGGGGACTGTCCGCATCGTTATCGTCAGCCCACTACACAGGCTCGCTGCAAGAGAAGCACAAGATCCTCCACAAGCTTCTTCAAAATGGCAACACCCCAGATGAAGTGGCTAAAATCACAGCAGAGGCCACAGGAAAGGTGACACTTGGGAATCAGGAAGGCGGTGAGGGGGGGACAGGAGCATCAGGGGCCGGGCCTGGGTCCATCACAGAGCCTAAGCAGGAGCAGCACAGCCCCAAGAAGGAGAAGACACATGCCCTCCTCCACTACCTCCTCAACAAGGATGACTCCAAAGAGCCAGCAGATGTTAAGCCCAAACTTGAAGAGCTAGAGGGGAAGGGACCTCCAGGGGCTGCTGGCGGCCCTTCACGAAACGGCCCTGGATCTGGACCTGGTCCTGCACCGGAACATCCTGAGAGCAAGATCAAGTCAGAACCACCTGACGACGTAAGATTGATTAATATTTGGAAAACTGCTACTGTAATATTGTAATTTAGATTTACCCATCCAGAGTAAATGTAGATATGTTCTTTCAAAAGAATTATTCCTTATTTTCAGTTGCACAACCTGGAGTCGATCCTGGGAGATCTGAGGGGTTCAAGTTCTGACTTTTACCCCGATCAGGCAGGAAGTGGCGGGTCTAACGACACAGGAGCCAAACCTCAGGGTTGCCTTGACGACAGCCTGCAGGGTAAGATTTAAGTAATTACATCTGGAAAATTCAAAGATTTGTAATCAAGATTGACAGCAAAGCTGTTTTATCCTAAAAACAAAAAATGACATCTGCATTCCTGAATTAATGATTGATTACCGCACTGGAGAGACTGATGAGGTGAATTATTTCAGTAAGTGTGTAAAAGATGGTCAATGGACAAGTGCATGATTAGGTACTTTACAAAAGTCGTGTTAATTATTCATGGTTGGTAACTCTGACAATTGTCATTATATATTAATTTATTCATGAATCCATACGAATATATATTTTATGAGAAAAACTTTAAAATGTTTTAAGATTTCAATATTTTCAAAATGCCAGAGGGTAATGAGATATATTTTCCCTTATCGCCTATATTTAATTTCATGGAGCACATTATTCTACCTACTTTTGAGGAAAATGGAAACCTGCTGACCAACGAGTCTATATATATTTTACAGGGAGTCCGGGAATGGGTCCGGGACCTCGGGGGCCCTTCCAGAGGGCCATGTCCATGGACGGGAAGCCTCCAGGTGGTCCTGGAGGAGCAGGTAGACGCCCCATGCTTATCAAGCAGGAGATGATGGGCAGCCCGGACAGCTACCCTGGAAACATGGGTGTGTGTTCAAGTAACCTCTCTCTTCCTCCCTCCCCTTGTTAATATTAGACCATGTGATGCTTGATTAGGTCCTTGACTATATGAGAATTAGTAATAATCTATTTTAAAACAGATTTAAGACATGATGAGGATCAATACTGGCCCATGCTGTTCTCCTTCAACACTGATATATGCACATCTCGTGTTTATTCATTACCAGGACCAATGAGCAGGGGCATGGTTCCCCAGAGGTCTCCCATGGGAGGGTCGGGTGAGTGGGGCATGCCTCGCTCCAGCGCCAGTCCTGTGGCCTCAGCAGGACACCCGTCCATGATGCGTCCAGGCATGGAGTACAACAACAGCAAGGGCATGATGTCAGGACCCACGGTCAGCCGCTCCAACAGCGTGCCGGGCGGCAGGTCGATGCTGCAGCAACAGCTCATGGATATGGGTACGTTTCAGTTCCAGCCAGATGCTGAGGAAATTATCATAACAATTGGAACGTGAAGATATTCAACAAAACCTCAGGATGGTGCAGCATCTATAGGTGTGCTAACAGCTCTGTGAGACTGTAGTTAGGCACAGGGATGCTTTGAGCTAAAAGTCAGCGTGCTAACAAAGATAATGCTAAGATGCAGATGTTTAACAGGTAATATGTGTGTTTCAAAATGAGTGCACACCTGTCGGATTTCACTTCTTTGGTGAATCCACTCTGATGACCAATTTTAGTTGTTATCAATCTGACATAATGCTGCAGTGAAAAGGAAGACAATAAAAAACAAAGTGAAACTTCAACATCATCGTCAACACATGTATAAATATGTATTTGTGTAAAGAAATGTCTTTGTGCTTTAGGTGGCTCTGGTGACATGGGCATGGGCCCCTTTACCCAGCAGGGTCAACCCAACCCGTCCCCCTCGTGGCCGGATACCATGATGGGCATGGAGGGCAACAGGTCAGTGCAAGATCTCTTTCTGTGTATATTGGTAATTAATTATTTACAGTGCACTCATGCTGAGCTTCTCTGTGTTGTAGACGGCAGTTCGGCAGCACCTTAGATGATCTCCTGGTGCCTCCCACCACCAGCGAGGGTCAGAGCGACGAGCGGGCCCTCCTCGACCAGCTGGACTCTCTGCTGAACAACACAGATGGCATCGCTCTGGAGGAGATCGACCGAGCCCTGGGAATCCCGGACCTCGTCAGCCAGGTGAGGTCAAAAGAAAAAGATTAAAAAGATGGATAAACACATTCCCCTGTGTGTTCCGTTAGATTCCTTCAGAGGAAGTTTAAAAGTAGATCAGTCTACATGTCATGACTCATAATTGAACATGACGTTCATCATTAGTCATTTCAGTCATGACTCACCTTGTTCAGGCTGTTTTTTCGATAAAGCCATGAAGATGAGCCCAGAGGGAGACATCTGTGCTGCTTAAAAAAAGACCATTAAGGAGCCAACAATTGGAAATGAATCAATAAGATGGAGAAGTTTGTCAAACTTCTCTTTTTGTCCTGGTGTCCTATCTGCTTCAGAACCAGGGGGCAGAGCAGCAGCTGGAGCCGTTTCCAGGACAGGACCCGTCCATGGTGCTTGACCAGAAGCCTATCTATGGACAGGGCTATCCAGGACCCCCCACCATGCCGATGCAGTCCGGCTATGGAGGGAACCCCATGCAGGGGCAGGCCCAGCAGGGTGGGTTTGGGCCCATGCTCTCACAGATGGGCCAAGGTGGCAGTTTCCCTGGTATGGGCGGAATGGGGGGCATGGGGCACCCTCGAGCCAACATGATGAGACCGAGGATGATGAGTGCCAACAAGCCCATGAGACTCCAGCTGCAGCAGAGGCTGCAGGGACAGCAGGTACGAGGACAGGAAGTGCATGGATTCAACACTTTACATTTAAATACTTGGCCGAACTAACAAGTATTGAGTATTTAGTGTGTTCACATTGGAACAATATCAAAATTGAGGTTGCACAGCTGAAGTGATGCCTGACGCCTGATTTTGTGTGACCCCGAAGATTTAAGTCTGTTTTGTAGATTTCTTGTGTTTCAACTGCCAAAATATTGAATCATCAATATAAGAATTAGATTTATCTGTAAGTAAATGTTATGTATGTGGTATGTAAGAAGGTCAGGGTAACACTGGCTTCTTCATCTTGAGGTTAATGTTCTTTTTTCCTCCTCAGTTTATGAATCAGACGCGGCAGGGCATGGGCATCAAGATGGAGAACCCAGGAGGGAACCCTGGCATGAGGCCTGGTATGCAGCCTGCCATGGGAGGACAGGTAGATGACAGAAACACGTTTTTTTTTTAAATATTATCATCTGAGTTAGCAAAGTTTGTACACACGTACAAAGATGTTTGTTTGAATGTGTTTGTCTTGTGCAGCAGGGCTTCATCAACGCTCAGATGATGGCTCAGCGCAGCAGGGAGATGGTCACCATGCAGATGAGGAGGCAGCGCATGATGATGCTGATGCAGCAGCAGCAGCAGCAACAGGCGGCGGCAGCGGCTGCAGCAGCAGGAGGATTCAGTCCGCCTCCCAACGTCACAGCTCCTGGTGGCATGGACAACCCTATGGGGGGGCCAAACATGGGCCCCCCGGGCCCCCAGCAGTTTGCCTATGGTGGAAGCTATGGTGAGTCCAGTGAGCCTGGTGCTCAATAGTAGTGCTGCTACCTGGTGGTGAGTCTGTGTGCTGCAGGGTTCTCCCTTGTCTCTGTTTATAAAAGTTGGTCCGAATATAATAACTGAAGGTAAAGTAAGTTTGAGAGTTCACTAGCAGGCTGCTGGATCATTCATCTATGCATTTGAAGTCAGCTAATTTATCTCCACAGGGATGGGACAGCAAGGAGACCCCTCGTTTGGCCCTTCAGGCGCCAGTCCTCCTAACGCCATGATGCCAGGCCGCCTGGGACCGCCAAACCCCATGATGCAACAGCACCCACAGGGCGGTCCCATGTACCAAGGTGCAGATATGAAAGGCTGGTCGCAGGGAGGCATGGGGCGCAACAGGTACCACACCAACCACCTACGTGTTTAGAGCAGGAGACAGATTCAGAGTTTCTCCTCTTGAATGCACACAGTTTAACCCTTCATCCTTCCCATTGCTCTTCTTCGTCAGTTCATACCCTCAGCAGCAGTTTGGGCAGCAGGGACCTCCGGGGCAGCAGCAGTTTGGGCAGCAGGGGAATCCGGGGCAGTATGGCGGCATGATGATGAACGGGGGCATGCCGGCCAGCGGAGGAGGGGGACACATGGGCCAGATGGGAGGACAGATGGGTATGAACCCGATGGTGATGGGACGCATGCCTATGGGGCCTGATCAGGTATGTGCACAGGGTAGAAAGGGTCTGAATGCTCAAAGGACAGGTTAACAAGTTGTGTTTAAACGATACTGACCCGACCAGATGTATAGTTACTGCTTGATGTAATTTCTGATGAAAATGTCAGTGTGAGAGATTGGGGGGGGGGGTCAAATATGTCTAAACTGATATGAACTAATTTACAGTCTTTTAGAAGCAGTTGCCAACTTTGTATTTTCTCTCCCTCTGCTGTGGATTAGCAAAGAATCACAGAGCATGTTTCCATCTACGTGTTTCTCTGCACGTCTGCCTGTAAAGAAGGGGAACAAACAAACCAAAAGTGCAACTGAAACTTAAATGTCTGTTAAAACTTTTAACTTCGTGAAAAGATGAAAAATAGCAGGAGTCATTGAATGTGTGGAGCGACTCCTTAAATTGATAAATGAAGTAAAAAAAAAAAAACACCTTGTTTTCATCTACGTTGTTTTTCACCGTTTGAGGTTTTACTGTCGCTCTTTCATCACATTATCTCATCGCTCTTAGTTCTGCTCTAGTTTAATGGCACCTGACTGGAGAAGTAGCAGCAGTTTATCTCAATGAATCCTTATATTTGCATTACACTGGTGGATAAAAATGAATTGTGATTAGAATTTGAATGGAAGCCTGTCAAATGTCTGTGGAAACACAACGAGGGACTTTGTTCTTTGGATTTTAAAGATACGTACTTTATAAAATTCGATGAGATTGCCCTTTATTACAGAATGCTCTTCTGAAATGTGTCACGTGCACCGTTTCACATGAATGACAACACAAACAAAAAGAAATCTCCAACCAGACTTAATGCATCACACATTACGATTAACATAATGGCTGCAGTGCATTCGATATTATCACATTCACAGTGCTCAGTCCACACAGATCAAACTTTGATTTAACAGTTTGACAGACTGAGGAACAAATGAGTTCTGTTTTCTGCTCGATTGCAAAAGCTCATGCTCTTCAAATAAGATATGAGACTTTAGAAGCTTAAACTCATTACTGATAAACTTTACAAATAGATTCATGTATCAATCAAGGACGGAGGTTTTTTTCCCCCCATTGCTTAACTTACATCAACAGGAAGAACAGTTACCGATAAGCCTTTCAATGTGCAAACAAGCAAGTCAGTGCTGTTTTAAGATAAACTTGACAAAATATTTGCGTCTGTTTTGACAGCAGAGAAATACATAATTAACGTTTTATGCACTTTTTTCCCCTTTTCTTCCCTCTTATCTAGAAATACTGCTGAACCTGGCGACAGAAGCATTTATCTCACTGTGATTCAGAGACGGGACACAGCTGCAGCACTGGAGTGTGTGTGTAGGATCAGGTGGCGTGTGTGTGTGTGTGTGTCTGTGTGTGTGTGTGTGTGTGTGTGTGTGTGTGTCCGTGTCTGTGTGTGTGTGTGTGTGTGTGTGTGTCCGTGTCTGTGTGTGTGTGTGTGTGTGTCCGTGTCTGTGTGTGTGTGTGTGTGTGTGTGTGTCCGTGTCCGTGTGTGTGTGTGTGTGTGTGTGTGTGTGTGTGTGTGTGTGTCCGTGTGCAGTGCTGCGCTCTCACCAGACGGGGGAGTGAACTTCCTTTCCTTTGGACACATGGCCAGTAGTTGCGGTCTTGCAACGTGAGGAAAAATCAACAGAGAGACACACAGGGTTCATGAAAATCAGAAACACTGTGACTCATTCACACACATGAAGACTGTCAGACAGCTCCGGGATTCCTCATGTGGACTGTAGTTTTAAAAATCCTCTCTTTACGAGCAGTGTGCGTACCTCAGTAAACGCACAGCTCGCTGGACCAAACCAGTGAAGGTGGGCAGGCATTTGCATCGATCACGAACTCGGACAAAACGTGTGCGGACACCCTCTCCTTCGTCGAATGTACCACGAGGCTGTGTTCAGATTCCTTCTCCTTGTCTCTGACCTTTGTGGGATTTTCTCAAATTTGCCATCTCTCTCTCTCTCTCTCTCTCTGCTGCTCTTGGAAGAAATATCTGCGAAGCAAAACAAAAAAAAACCCGGTTTCTAGACGACGAGCCATCAGATTGTGACACTCAGATGAATGTCATGAAGCAGTAGCACATTGTTTCGCTCCTCCAGGACGCTGCTGGGCTGAAGTACGACTGAATTATTTGTTGGCTGATTGCACTTTAAGGAAAGGCCAACATCAAAAGGATTGTGGCAATATAGAGGCCTTTACCCAAGAAATGACACATAGCAGCAGACATTTACTGTTTATTTTCGTGTGTGCGCGTGTTTTCCTCTCCGAGAATTGGGGGCTGTTGATTGGGAATGGGTAACCATGATGATCTTTGTTCTAAAGCGGGAACCAGTAGAAAGGCAGTAAGCACAGATTTTATCCTCTCTTCTACAGCGGAGCGAATTTATTACAACCAGAGAAATTCATAGTTTTAAAGTCGTTTTAACAAAAGATCATTTGGACTTTGATTAATGTTCAAATCTCCGCTTATATTTATACAGAATCGGGAGGAGGGCGTTTTATCATTCCAGAGGTGATTTTTAAAATCCAGATATTTTGGTTATTTCGCACCAATTTACAGTGTTGCAGAAATTAAAAGTATAGTCGGTGATTAAATTGATATCTGACACACACACACACTGAGAGGAAGTGTTAGCGTTCAGTGTAGCCGCGCAGATTTCTAGCAATAATCCTTCCTCCTGGTTTTCCTCTGAGGACAAAGCTGAAGCATCATCTACTCAAAGCGACGGTACTGCAGTATTAGACGTGATGTCTCGTTTGTTTGGAGCCGTTTTATTCCTTTGTTTGTCTGTGAATATGAATTGTAAATATGCTTCAAATGTACTATATATAAATATATATATGCTTTTGTAGGTCACATACTGTTTTTGCACAGATTGTAAGGCTTGATATTTAAAAGTGTAATTTTCTTATTCCGTCATAGGTCAGCTTTTATTTTCAGTAGTTAAACCACCGGTTGTAAAGGACGTTTGTAAACGGTGTGGGTGGATTCTCTCTCACGCTGCCGCTCTCTCTTTACTCAGACATAGTCGTAGCTGAACAGGTGCTAGCGAGTAATTTTCTCTTGAATAAATTATTTTTCCTTTGGCAAAAACAAAAAAAAAAATCCAACACAAAATATGCCTATATACGAAAAGAGTTGACACATGATTGTGTTTGGCTTCAAGGGGCCCAGACGTCTTATCAGTATGTGAGGTTGATTATTTCTTTCTTTTCTGATCCTGAATCTCATGCTTCCACGCGTGAGCTTCACTCCTGAGATTTCTGTGCTTTGGCTTTTGCTGATTTCGGCCTCAGATGTGAGAATTTGGAAATCAGCGTTGAACTGTGTTTGTTGGTTTGTTCGCAGATGTTTTTTTTTTTGGATCCTGATGGAAGCCACATAAGAAAGCATTTAAATCCCATAACGGACTGTTTCTATTTTTTTTGTTGCCATTTTGAGTTTTGCCTTTTATTTTCAACGTGTTTCCTGTGAAGCTTTTTGTTCAGAAATCTACCTTCGAAAGGCAACATGCTCAATCCAAAGATTTTTGTTTGTCATTCTGCGGTGCGTAGAAACAGTTCCTGACGTAGATCGTGCAAGTTCTCATGTGTGCTTTTATTGTTGCACATAACCTATGATATACATTGAACTAAATATGTTTAATTGCATATATTATATCCCCCATCCGTATGAGATAGAGTAGAGACCAGTCTGCTGAGGTGGTTTTGACTTTTTGTTTGTGATTGTTTCTTCCTTCCTGTAGAACCCGGTTGAATTGTGGTGCTGCAAACGGTTATTTCACCTGAGAATGTCTTGAGCGGAGAGGACTCATGATTGATGTCATTATGTCTCAGAACAGTAGCTCGAAGTTTGTCAGTTTTGTTTTGTTTTTTTTCCAAATCCTGATCTCTATGAAGAATATGAAAGATGATCTACAAGTATTAAGAAAATGCCTGTGTTTTGCTTAAAGAAAAGAGAAGACACATCTGGGAAACTTACAGTCATAACTACAGGATGTAAATTACTATTGCGTTTTTTTCTTACCTTGTTCCTTGATGTTAATATCGATGTAAATATAAATTTATATTTAAACATTACACTGTCTCTGCGGTTTTTTTAAATAGGTACATTTTGATTGTTTTTTTTGCATGAAGTCACATTGTGCAGAAACAGAAGTGGAGGGGATTCAGAGTGTGAAGGACATCTGTGTGGCACATCCTCAGAGTTGAACTGAAAAAGACGAGAGCCTCCTCTCAGACTTGCTCCTCTCAGGGACATTCACATCCACGTCGTCTGCAGCCGAGCTTTCATCTGCCGCTAACCCTCGTTTTTAATCACGCCACTTTTATCCACTCACAGTTTTAAAGAGATCTCCCAGCTCAAGGTCATCCCAACTGTTTGTGTAAAGGGTTTATGGACCCTTCACACTGTGTAACACCAAATACCAAAAGAAAATGTTTTATTGTTCCATCATTGTTTTTCTTATCCACACGAATTGTTTGGATTTTGGTATGACTGTGTTTTTCTATTACTTTGGTCCAGAATCAAATATCTCAACAACTAACCTGCGACGAGATTTGTTTAGACATCAAAATGATTTGAATCCTAATGACTTAATTACCATGAACATTTCCTCCAGAGCGTCATGATGTTTGACATTTGTGGTTATGTCTCAACATCTGTTCAATGTACCACCATGAAAACTGATTCTCGCTCTCATGTTCCCCTCAAGAGGACATCTCGCCATCAGAAGAAATACGTTTTAATATGTAAATTTGTGTTATTAAAAAATATTATTTCCAATTAATTGCTAATAACACTCTAATTTGCCTCAGTAATGCAAATTGTCAAATGCTGACATACTATCACACTAACAAAGATGGTAATAATAAAAATAAAAATACATTTCCAAAACACCTTTAATTCTTTAAATGCAGCTCAAAGTGCTTCACACAAAATAAAATAAAACAAATAAAGTAAAAGCAATAAAAGACATAAAAACATATAGAGGTAGGCAAAACAACAAAGACATGATTACAGAGTTGTTATAAGAACCAAAAGAGGATAAATAATAAGCTAATAAAGAAGAACCGTAGCAAAACAAGTCTGATGAATATGGTAAATATTATATTTACTAAGGAATAATAGTAGCCTTGTCATAAAGAGCACAATGACATTACTATGAAGTTCAAGCAATAGCTCAAGTTACTAAACTCAGTAATGTCGCTTCACAAACCCACCGTGGCTTTAGAATCCTAACATGTTTAAATAATAATAGCTGTGGTTAATGTAGTCGTAAAAACCCGCAATTACATCACGATGACCAAATACTGACTTAAAATTAGTTAGACACTAGATAGCTATACATTATTAAAATAACATGTTTCATAATTAAATGAAAATAATCTGAATTGACAGTAATTTCATCCATAAACTACGTCGGACCAGCGATCAGCAGAAAACCCCTCAAAGACTTTACTCTCCCTCAAACAGTAGTTAAACAAGTTCAAAGTAATGAATAAATAAATAAAAACCAAAGCACTGCTTTCATAAAAAATCATGAATTAAAAAATTAGACATCTGGTGTCTAATTTTAACCGGTGATCTCGGCACAAAAAAAAGATGCTCCAACAGAGTCTGCGGAGACTTTTAGGTTCTGGGTTTTCAACGCCTTCAGAATCAAGACAATCATCGTCTTGTGGGTTTTTCACGTACAAGGAATTCACTTTGGTGTTTCGATGCATAATCGTGAAGATGAGAAGAAAAAAGATCAAGTGCTGAGAATAAGGTTAAAAAAATAAGACAGTTTCCATGTCTCCCTTGCAGACAGTGAAGACAACAAATACATATTCTTCATGTAATCCTGTAGGGCTCAGCAATATGGCCACAAATACAATCAAGATAAAAAAGAATATATCAGTCGATATCAATATTTGCAATAATTCTAGTCATTGTGTTATGACTCAGCTTTAATAATCCTCAATTTGTTCTGTTCTTGCTGTTTTCTTTCACTACTGCCATGTGTGTTTTTGTTGCCTTGTCAGGACTTTTTCCAGAATAAACACTGACCTTCTCAGGACCTTGGGGGACCAAGGCTAAGTCCTAATGAGGTCAAACTGGAGGTCCTGGTTCGGGTTGCATGTGTGTGTCTGTTTCACATATTACTTACAGTATATTGTGGGGACCTACATCTTTTCACATTATGGGGACAGAAATCAAGTCCCCACAATGTAAATCAGTACATTTTAAAGTGAAAGATTAGATTAAGATTAGGTTTAGATGATGTTAAGGGTTAAGGTTCGTATATGTGGTTAAGGTTAGAGTTAGTGTCCATGAAGTGAATGTAAGTCAATGTAATGTCCTCTGAAGTCATGGACACACCGACTGTGTGCGTGTGTGTGCGTGTGTGTCAGCAGCAGCAGGGTGGAGCAGGAGGCGGGATGCTCCAATGAAAAAGACGCACCGCCCGTCTATTGGAGCAGACGCGCAGTGGGCGCACGCAGGACGCGCCTCCAGAAGCTTAAAGACTGATGTTTTTTTCCGGGACATGAGACAAGAGGGTGGGAGACACCTGTCGGGAGGACGGTACATCCAGCTGCTGCGTGTGAAACATCTGGAGGCTGCGTGTTTATAGCCATGGACGTTGACCGAGGCGCGTAAAGTTGTGTTTCTTTGTGCCAATCCTCTCCCGCTGCTCTTTCCGTTTGTCTTTCCCCTCAACCCGCATGAGTTCTCCGCTGTTTGTGGGTCAGCTGCTCGGGGTCCCGTTAGAAATAATGCACCCCACCATGGAGAAGGACACAACTTACACCAAGATCTTTGTCGGCGGGCTGCCCTATCACACCAACGACGCGTCACTTCGGAAATATTTCGAGACTTTCGGGGACATCGACGAGGCGGTGGTGATCACGGACAAGCAGACGGGGAAATCCAGAGGATACGGCTTTGTGAGTTCATCCAATGTTGTCTGGTGGAGCAGAAAGTGAAATGTGGATTTAACAGCTTCTCTGGAGGAGGAGGAACTGTTTCAGTCAGTAATGGGGTTAAAACGACCTTATCATGAAAGTTAATTGTATTCGTATTAATCTCCTGGTTATTATCACTGTCTCCTGCGGTTTTAGTTTTTCTTCATGAGCCTTGGAGCTGCACACACTGACACTTTGTTCCAGCTGCAGCCATGTGCGATGTGTCTGGTGGTGGCAGTCACATGCTTGAGGCATGAGTAGCAGGTTATTTCTTAAATGTGTGTCATCAATTATCTCTGGAGTCCCAAAGTCCACACACACACACACACACACACACAGGCACACACAGCACAAAGAGAGACATCTGTCCACAGCTGCACCAGTTTATACCAACTCAAGGGGATCTTTGTGTGTGTGTGTGTGTGTGTGTGTGTGTGTGTGTGTGTGTGTGTGTGTGTGTGTGTGTGTGTGTGTGTGTGTGTGAGTGTGAGAGGACCATTTTGAGCCCACAACCACAGTGAGGACATTGTGACTTTGGGAGGACCGGCCAAAATGTCCTCACAAATTCAAATGGCTGTTTTAGGGTCAGGTTAGGATTGGGGGACACTTAATGTCAAGAGGAGCACGGGCACCTAGGTAACTTTATATCTATGTCGTTTTTATATATATTGTTATATTACGGCCTTAGAAGATATATGGGTTAGGTATACAGTTGTGATGGTTAAGGTTAGGGCGAGGGGCTGGCAAATACATTGTGCCAATGAATGTCCTCACTAATATAGAAGTACAAGAGTGTGTGTGTGTGTGGGAGGGTGGGGGGGTGTCTTTGTTCACAGAGGTGTGACATGTCAGTTGGCTCTGCAAGATAAGGCTGCAGTAGTTTCATTTTGACTTCCTCCCTCGCAGCCCCCTCCCCCCACCCCCCTCGGCTCGGATGGTTTTTGTGTTGTTCGTGTGCGACTGTGAGTTTGTGCGTTCCAAGACAAAAAAAGAGGCCGAGAGGAATTTGTGTGTTCTGTACTCTGACCCCTGAGCAGAGCAAATTATCTCTGCCTCGCTGTGGCCAGTGAGCCAATCAGCTGAGGTGATGAGTGTGTGTCTCCCCCCCCACCCCCCCAAGTGGTCTTTAATTCCCAGCAGCAGCTTCTTGAACGATTTCAGACCATCCGCTCGCCTCCTGTTTGCATGAGAGTCCAGAGTCTGATGCTGTGAAACAAAAGCAAGCGTGGAGGCTTGGTTTCCAGTGGCCCGTTTCTTGGTGGTTTAGTTGTCTGCAGACTGTGTGTGTGTGTAGCTATACTGTGTGTGTCTTCACCTTCTCTACTCCTTCCCACTGCTATCTGCCCACACGTCGACTCACTCCCTCAAGGAAGAATCCAGTATCTCATCCTTGGCAGCCCAGTGTGAAAAAAAAAAACAAATCTCCCTCCTACGTATCAGCCCACACCAGAGCGTACACACAGCCGACGCTCCACTAGAAGCATTAAAACCCTCTAATTGCTGCCTCCATGAAGTGCAGTCAGTGTTTCCTCACGCTTTCAGCTAAAACATTGAATCATTTGAGGAGAGACTAGGACAGCAGCTCCCTGAGGGCCGCCCCGCTCTGGGTCTGTTGCTTCATCGGAGCGCTCATGTCAGGATCACTCCCTCCGCTCTGGAGAGAGAAGCTTTCACATGATGCGATGATGTTGCCTAAAGAGTTTAACCAGAGTGATGTTAATATGAGATGCTGTGACATTGTCAACAGGTGACCATGGTGGACAGAGTGGCGGCGGAGCGGGCGTGCAAAGATGCAAACCCCATCATCGACGGCAGGAAGGCCAACGTGAACCTGGCGTACCTGGGAGCAAAACCTCGCAGCTCGCAGACAAGTAAGTGTGTCTGAACACACAGGATCACAGAGCAGGTTTTAACCACCTTTCACCCCAATACTAACCCTTCTCTACGTCGTCTGTCACTCCCATTCCCAGTAAAACAGGTCAATAGGAATTATAACGTTATATTTGTTGAGGATTATTTTCCCCCTAAGAAATCAGGCTGACATAAATAAAGGTCAATGGGTCAGAGGAAGCAGGTGTATCGGGCTTTGGCCACACAGACAACGAGAAGGGCCCAGTAGAGCTCATAGCTCCGCCCAGGCCCAACAGTCCCCCTAGAAAACCACATTTCAATTCTCAAGATGTGGATTTTGATCTGGATCTGCACCGCATTGCAAACACTCATGGATATCAGTTCCATTAATATGTCTGATTTTCTTTCATCAAGAGGAAATTGGTGAAAACGTCCAAAAACACGCCAATATCGCCACGTTAAACAAAGTTAACAAACTTATCCAGATCTTTAACCAAAATTTTACGAGTTCTTTCAAGACCCGTCCCGCATCCCTCCACCAAGTTTCGTGGTAATAGGTCCAATAGTTTTTACGAAATCCAACTAAATAATAGACAAAAAGCATAAGCACCTTGGCAGAGGTAATTGTTTGTCTTGTTATAGTTTGTGAGTCATACAAACCTCTAACATGTTCATGCATGGATCGTAATTTTCTAGTTTCTAATGTTGTAAGTCAGACTATGAAAACCGGCCCCAGACAGTAAATATATTACTTTTGAAGTTTCCTCAATGTTATGCTACCATCAAATTATCAGGAATTTGAGAGATAATACTGTTTTGGATTATTATTGTGGTGTTTAGATTTTTATGGAGAATTGAAGCAGTAGCTGCAGATAGAAAAACATGGAGAGGGAGGGAGGCAGGGAGGAGCTTGATGTGCAACAATGGTTCCGAGCAAAAAAACAAACCTTACAACAACACCGACTGTGTTTATATGTGCTCTAGTTTCTCCTCTCTGTGTTGCACATGTAAACACCAGACCCTGGTTTCAGAAACCTGGATGTGTTCAGTGGAATCCTCCAACAACAGAAACTGAAGCAATGTAAACACCTAATCCAGGTTCTTCTTCTGCCTCTCTCAGATGTGACAGCAGATAATAGTTATGCAAAGTAAAAACACACTTTAAACCCTTAAGTCATTGTTGAAAACAACCCCTTGAAATGTGAGGGTTTCCTGAAGCACTTTGAGAAATACTGGTGTTTACAAAAACTTGAATTTGTCAGCCTCTGAAGCAGATAGAGACATAAAATCAAAAAAACATTTGACTTTCATTGTAAATCATTTCCCTAAACATATGATGGTGAATGAGGAAGACCCCAAAACCAAATGAAAAGTTAAATTGTATCGTCATTTTTGTTATGACGAATACAGTACAGAGTTACATGCAGGTTGAGATGTAGAGCCATTGTATCACACTATAAAACATCTGGATACAGAGATATGAGTAATCGGGTTGAAAACATCTTATTGTGAATTCCATCAAACTGTGGTGCTAATGTGTGTGAAAACAGTCGTCACCCAAAGACAATAATGCAACTTTGATGAAAAAATTATGAAAGCAGCTAAATGGTCTCCTCTTTGGCATTTAAGCTTCACTGAAATAAATGGAAACCCATAGAAAATCAATCTAAAGTGTAATAAATAAACGTACTAATTTGAGGTGGGTGGGACAAAACATGCAAAACCACTGGTATGCCCATCACCCAGCCGAGTGTCTCTGCTCATTCCCACCATACATCCGCACAGCTTTCATGCCGCCGGGCTTTTCCAGCGTACCAGCAGCGAACACGCTTTTGTGCTTTCCCCCTCCGATATTTTCAGTGCTTCTCCCTCGCTGCCTCATTTAATGCTCGCTGGCTGAAATACCACAGAGTGTAGGTGTGATTGACAAACAACCACTGACTGTGTGTCCCTATTCCTGGACCAGTGCTGCGACGCAACTCCCCAAGCACGCAGCTGATGGGAGATGGCAGCGCTTGGTATTTTGCTGCGCTCTCTTGAGCGTAAGCGAGAGAAAGGGAGAGAGGGAGAGAATAAGAAGAGCGAGAGGGGACGAGACTGTTAAGGGCCAAGAAATAACACCGCGTCTGTCTCTGCTTTGTCCTTGCAAAGAAAGGAAACGTCCATTTAGATGTGTGCACGAACAAAAGAGGAGGGCTGATGAAGTCATGAGTCTGTACAGTAAGCGGGAGAAAGGAGTGAATAGCTGCAGGAATGTGGAGACGAAGCGAGAGGAGGGGCAGAGAGTCGGATAAGTTTCTCCTCTCTTACTCATCCTCAGCTGATTCCTGGTGAACTCTGGAGGCAGTGAGGTCACAGATGTTTGTGAGCAATAGCAATAGTTGTGTGAGCGTTTGTGTGTGTGTATGTGTGTCTGTGATTCCCTGGTATACATGCTAACATCTGAGACAAACACGCAGAGACAGAGAGCGAGAGAATCGGCTCTGTCCTTGTCCGCCCGTCTCTTTCATCGCGTGTGCTGCAGATCGCTAAAACATCCCCACGGCCTCTCTCTCTCTCCCTCTCTCTCTCTCTCTCTCTCTCTCTCTCTCTCTCTCTCTCTCTCTCTCTCTCTCTCTCTCTCTCTCTCTCTCACACTCTCTCTCTTTGTCTGCAGGTCTCTCTGTTGGAGTTCAGCAAGTCCATCCTACGTGGGCTCAGAGGCAATATGGGTAAGATGGAGAAGAATCAATACCTCTATTTCCACCTCTCTCCCTCACCTTACCTGCCTCCTCCTCATCCTCCTCCTCCTCCTCAACACGATACACTTCACTCCTCCGTCCTTGACATTTGTGTGAGCTCTGCCTCCTGCTCGGGGTTTTGTGTTGGTTAGTGCCACTCTGCAACGTGAGACAAAGAAGAAGAAGTCCCGTTTGTTGTCACAGCACAAATGGCGCTTGTTGAAATGGCGCTTCAAACACACAGTCTTTTCTTTTTCTTTTTCTTTTTTATCCGTGTCTGCACAATGTATTTGGATTGGTCTTGTGTTGTCTCTCCGTCTTTCTGCCTTATTAAACTCATGAGGAGCTCAATTCTGGATTTCTCTCACGCATGACTTGGGCTTCACTGAGGCACCGAACCATTTAGTCAAACTTCCCTACATCGCTTTTCATTTTTCTTCTCTCTCCCCACACACACACACACACACACACACACACACACACACACACACACACACACGCTCAAGCTTATAAACACAGTGCTGCCATTACCTCTCACATAATTTCTCCTCACATTAGTGCACACAGAGATTGTTGCATTGACATTGTGTCTAATGAATCGATGTAGGCTTTTTGTGATTTTGGTATCCGGGTGTATTGGGTCACTGGTTCCCAACCTTAAGGGTCAGCAACCCCACAAAAGGTTGCCAGATGACTCTAAAGTTAGACTACACCCATGCACCTTTAATCTAAAACGATGTTGACCCAGACGAGCGTTTTAGTTTTGTATCAGGAGTTAACTCTGTCCATACTTACACACTTGAAAACGCCTGTCACATGACCATTCATGTTGGCTTGGCATGTGCATGCTTGTGTGAACAGGAAGCAGATTGGCTACCCTGCAGTTTGTTGCTTAGTTACAGACAATATGGTCAAAAGTAAGCACAGGGATTTCATTTCTCAGACCGACAACGAGGTGGAACTGCTACTGACAGTTGGTGTAAGCAACGCTTTTCATTCACCACTGGTTGTCGAGTTGTGGCTGATGAGAACCAATCAGGAAGTGAATGCAGGTCATCCTCTCCTAACGTCTCCGTTTCTGCCCTTCAAGACCACAACTCAGCCCCTGAGGTTTTCAAACTATATCGGGGGGGGGGGCCAGCAGTTTTTCCAAACTTCTCTGTTTGAGGTGCCCAGAATCTGCTTGTTGTTTCCCAGGATCTTGCTCTGCCTGGTAACTCACATGAATCCACATGCGAAGGTCTTCCTGAGTTTCAGTGTGAACAGAAAAAAGAAAAAAACGTAATGACTAAGTTTTGCTGAGTGAAACATGGACGGTGATTCACTCCCTGTCTGCTACAGGCAGAGGAGAAACACTGCAGGTCGAGCTCAGCAGCTTCATGTTGTGTAAGTTGAGCATAGCTGACTCTTCTACACTCACTCAGGCTTGACTCAGATATTCTGTGTTTCACTGTTGCTGAGGTGATCAGAGACGGGGGTTCTGTCATCCGGTATCACAGCTGTCTGTTGTGTGTGTATTGACTCTGCAGGCATCATTTCAAGTTTGAATATCAGGAGAAAGGTTCTGGATTTCTCTGATGAAAAAAACATTTCGGAAGTTAACGAGTAGAACTGTGTTTTTTCTACAGGATGTAGTGGTTTGGAAAATGTCTCGGCCAATGGACTTTCTGCAGGACGACAAGTTTGGATCCTGCAGCTACAGAAATGCCCATAAAAACCGCGTGCTATTAATATTGCAGTCCTCAATTTGTGATTTGTGAATGAGTGATGAGGGAATTGAGGCTGACCCAGATGAGTCGGTGAATGAGTGATGATGGACTGATTGAAAGTCTCCGACAGTGAGGGCGGACAGTCGGAGCCAACAGAGTCTCTGTTCATCTTCGGCTTCAAATCACAGCTTTGACACCTGAAGTGTAAGAGGCAAAATATCACCTGGCACACCGATACTAACACTAACCTGAAAGACACACACACACACAAGGTGTTGCTTTGTTTACTTGTGTTTAAACACCTGCTTATTCAAGCGTTGTGACAGGCTGTTTGTGACAGTGGTGTGTGTGAGCTACTCAGATGGGATGTGCTGCTTTTATCAGTCCTGTGTGATTGTAGCATGGATATCTTTAGGTTTTGGACTCTAGGTTAGACATGTGAGTGTGTGAGTGTGTGTGAGTGTGTGTGTGTGTGTGTGAGAGAAATGACTTGAGAGGGTATCTCCAGATGATGTGTTGTTGAATCATTTTCACTTTCCTCTTCAAACAAACCTCACTGTGAAGCAGAAATCTAAACAATCAGTGGAAGATGTGTCTTGTGAATCTGGTTCAGTTTTGATTTTTTATAACGTTCTAATGGAAAAAATCAGTTTCTCTAGAAGAAGAAGTGAAACCAACATGTTTCACCTCTGCAGATTCATTGTGGCACAGCTGCAAGACGTGGTGATGTTTGGATGAATTTCTTCACAACAGAAACTTAAACTACGATCTCTGTCACCGTCAAATCAACACATGTAGTTTGTCTGAATTGTCAGGAAACCTGAGGTGACATTGACTGATCCTCTTAAATTCATAAACAACAGAAATGGCATGTTTCAACAGGCGTAATTACAGCCGCAGCCTGTCGAACCTGTATGCTAGTCTGTTTTAGTTCATGTGAACTAGGTTGCGTTTTGTCCAGATCTTTCTGCTCCGAGGCTGCATGTGTCTTTGACATGATCAGTATGACTGCAGTCAGCTTCAAACATCTCTGAGCTCAGTGAGGGAGTCAGGAACAAGCTCAAGGTTTAATAATAATGATAATGATAAAGAAAAGGAGCATTTCTCCATCTTTCATCACAGAAGGATGTAAAAGTATACAACTTTAAATTGTGTTTATTGACAAAGAGCACAATTGCGCACACAGGGAATTCACATATAAATGTTCTATAGATGTTGTATAATAAAAAAATCAAGATGGAACAATAACATTTCAGCAGCAACATAAAACAGTGGCACACACACATCTCCAACGCCCAACAGGTCAATTCAATCAAGCTTCACCAAATTTCACACACACATAAATGTAGGTCTCCTAAAAATGAAAATTTTTCTCACATCTCACCTCTTCTCCCTCTTAATTGTGTGTCAGCCTCAGCAACATCTACTGATCTGTCTGACTGTAACAGTGCATCCATACAAATCACCACAATCAAGAAATAATGAAAAATGTAGGAATAGAAGTCGATTGCTCTTTTGTCACATTACAACTGGAAAAACTCAGATAGACTAAATAAATCCTCCAACACCAAGAACTGGACTGGAACTGTCCAAACTCTCAAAAGACTGTGAAACTAAAATTTCTTAGAGTTTTACCCAACAATCAACACAGAGTCAAGTGAGGTCTTATTCCCATTCCTGGCTCCTGGGGGCCTTCTTGTTTTGCCTCCACACTCACACAGCAAATAACAAAGATAAACACAGATAAAGTCAAACACAGCAGGCCTCTGTCTGCCGCTTTGGCATATTTGCTTTGAGTTTTAAGATGACAGAGGACGGGCTGGTGCCAAATGTGGCTCTGAGTTACAGCTGAGTAGTAGTGGTGGAGGAGGGGGGGGGCGTCTGTTACTCATGGCGGCCTGTTCATCGGCACGAAGGCTTGGCGGAAGAAAAACTCGTCTTTTATTTCTTGTTTTGTGTGAGAGCAAGAGAGAGTGAGAGAGAGAGAGAGTGAGAGAGAGAGAGAGAGAGAGGAAGGAGACAGAAGTGGTGTGAGACTGAGGGGTGGCGGCGGCAGGGGCAGGGACTTCCTGTTGAGGGTGTGTGTGGGGGGTTCACGCACACCTGTGGCCTCGTGTAGCAGCAGCTTTGGGGGTCGGTGGTAGACGTGACGCCGGTGCTCTTCTTTGTCTGTGAAAAATGCTCCTCAGCAGAGCGTCAGTGGATCTTGATACAGCCTCCGTGGGCGCCAACACATTTGTTAACTAATTTGTTCACTCTTCCTCTGTTTCCTCTATGTCTTCCTCCCCCTCCACATGATGTTTTTTCTCACCCGCTCCTCCTCCTCCTCCTCCTCCTCCTCTCTCTCTCAGCCGGTAGGTGTTACTCTCTTGGTCAGGAGGGGGTTGAGGTAGTTGACGAATCCTCAGGTGTATTGTCCTCTTATACCCAGGGACGCAATTAAGGAGAGACAGAAATTAGGAGAGGCCCTTCTGTTGCATGATTTGAAGACGAAATCTGGGGAGAAAAAGGCTCATGTTTGAAGCTTTTCACAGAACATCAAGCTCCCGTTTTGTTCAGTTCAACTCAATTGTATTTGAATTGTGACAAATCTCAAAGGCATTTTACAGAGTGAAGTGGAGACAGAGGAGAGAAAAAAACGAACTTTTAACAGAAACACGGTGAAGTCGTCTGTTGAATCATGATAATCTGCATCTGCACTTTTTTAGTTTTTCAGTTTTAAACTGTTTGTTTTTTGTAAATATGCCTTTTAACGCTAAACTCTGCTCCTGTTCCTCTTTTAACGGTGCGTTTTGCAGCCATAAACAGTGGGGAACAAAAACACATCAATCCTATTGAACATAATTGTTATCATTTAAGGTTAAGGATTTTTTACTGCAGGCATCGCATAAAACATATTTCAACTGCCAGGACAAGAGCGAGGCGAGAAGCAGAGAGAGAGAAGACGTTTCCTGTGAAGTAGAATCCTCATGAATGTGGATTTTTTTGGGGCCTATATATATATATATATTTAAAAAAAGAAAATTGCAATGGTTAATCGTTGAATTGAGGTTTGATATTTTTTAAAACACAAATTCAACTAAATATATAGAACTTCAACTCTTTCTGCATTGTTTATTGTGAGTTCTGCTCCTGGTGGAAGAGAACAGAAGGAAAGTTTAGTGCCACACATCCCAAAGTTAATTTATCTCATCTAACAAATGATTCATTCAAATGTGCAACAAGTGAAACATAAAATATTTTGATTCCATTACACCGACGTGTTCATGCACATCTTATCTCAGACATGTGGAAATGAGCACTGACATGATTTGTCCAGCACCATTAGGAGAACAGAGCCTGTCTCATTCCACACAGACAGTACCCAAGGTCAGGTTATAGATGAAGGGCCAACTCGCAGATCAGTGTATAGCATCTACGCTCAGGGACTTTCACACTTAATTCAAACACCTACATGTAACATAGAGTGTCAGTGTCTCCAGTCTTTCGTGGACGTGTTGTTGGAATTGGTGACGCGAGGTGGAGGAGAAAAGTTGGGATGCTGTGTGAGACATCAGCTGCTGCCGGAGTTCTCCTTTCACCAGCTTACAGAAAAACGTCCATCTCAACATTCGGCTCATCTTCTCCACATCGTGCTGCAGTCTCCGTATTATTTGTATTGATCAAATTGAAGTGCGTTTCTTGCTCGCTGACATGAGAGCTGAGTGTCCTGCGCTGATGTTGGCCTTTCTGTCTGTCACCCTCCCTCAAGCTCTGTGTGTGTGGCAAGAGGACGGGGGGGTCATCAGTGTGCATCTCCATGAGTGTGTGTTAGTGTCTTTGACTCACCCTCCTCACATCCTTCATCTGAACTATTAAAAGCGTGTCCGTCCTGAGGCATGAAGGATATGATGGCTGATCCTTCACCCCTCAGCTTCTCTCCCTGCTCCTCTCCCTCCCACTCATTCCTCGCTCAAGGAGTCCCGACCTTGACCCACGACAGATAACAACAACAACCAAACTGCAGATGTTTCGTTTTTTTTATTTTATTTAATTCTCTGTCACTCAGTACATCCTCTGTCTCTTTAATCCTGGTTCTGAGGAAGGACAGTGAGGGGGAGTGCAGCAGAGGAAGCTGCTGGCTACGAGGGAGTAAACCCAGAGAGGGGATGGAGAGGGGAGTCAGTGGAGGTTATTCTGCTCTCATGGGTCTGTTAGTGAGCGTACACCCATGCAGCTGCGCCAATTAGCCCTGCCATGTCTGAAACCCCCCTTCTCACACACACACACACACACACACACACACACACACACACACACACACACACACTCACACACATACTCCTCTTATACGCTGCACACAACCTGTTAATTGTGTATTGTGGATATGTGCTTTGTGATTTATGTCCTGTGTGTGTGAGTGTGTTTGCGTGCTTGTCTGTCTACACCCCCTGTGTTTGTGTGTGTGTGTACATATATAAGTATAAATGTGTGTTTGACAGCCAGCGATGATGCCAGGCACGGAGAGGAGAGAGGCGAGGCGAAGCTCCCTCTCGTACGATGCCGCTGTCACATTGCATCAGTCAGGGCGGTGCAGGCAGCCAGGCAGCGGCACACAGCCGTGGAAATGACACTGCACTTCTGCTCCGGGAGAGACGAGCGGAGGGAGCGAGGAGAGATGGGATAAAGAGAGAAGCGTTATTAGCTCCAGCTTTGTTTTGACTTCACGTTGGGGCATCTCATTTGTCTGCAGATTTTATCTGTGACAGGGCGCTGCAGAAAAGGCCTGAAAACTAGGTTTTCTCACCGAGCTTCTTACTGTGAGCGGTGGACGCGTAATGTTCTGCCACAGTTTGATACGTTTTGGTTATTTGACGTGAGAAATGTGGAACGAGGCTCAGCTGGAAGGAGATGATGTTATTACTGTGCACCAGTCAGCAAAGTAACTAAGTACTTCCAACCTACTCAAGTACTGTACTTGAGTAGAATTGTTAAGCTATTTAAATATCTTAATTCAATATATATATATATATATATATATATATACTTCTACGCCACCATCTCTCGAGAAGGAAAACTATATACATGTTTAGTGCATTACATTTATCGGGCAGCTTAGAAAATACTTCACAGATTAAGATATTACATACAAAACTGATTAAAGTTAATAAACAGCATTATTAAAGTTTATTATTACTCGAAATTTTAAACTTCACTGGACCACTGACTTTTGTGGAAAGATGTAACTGGAATATTTGGGACAAAGACAAACATCTACTTGTTTAAAGGAAAGTTAGAATATAATACAATACAATACGATTCGATGAAATACATTTATTGTTATGCACAGGGTACAATGAAATTGAGTACTTTCCAGAGACTGTGCACAAAGATGGATGACATGACAGCTCCTCAAAACTGAAGCCAAAGCGTTTCCATCGCCCCCTGGTGGCTGGCCAACGTACAGTTCATAAACCACGCCTCGTCCATGTTAGCGAATGGGCCGAACAAAAAATTTCAAAATACACGTCAAATTAATATTTCTCAAAGATGTTTCTGACATTTTAGATAGTTCTCACTGTTATGGTTAGTTTAAAAAAGTTAAAAAGAGAAATACAATAAAATAAAGAAATACATTAGATTAACACGTATAGCCTATTAGGTAAGTTTAAATGACTTTATAATAACATAAGGACATTGGAATGCATTGGCAGGTGTAGTTTACTTACTGGTGTGTGTCTGTGTGTGTTGTGTATACCGCAGAGTTTGTGTGAACAGGCCCAGTGCCTGTGTTTGTTGTGTAATCACACCTGATCCCTGCCCTCACTGTTTACGGATAAGCAGCAGCCGCCACTCGCCGCTCTGATCACCTGCTCCGGTCGTCGTCGGGTTAATGTCTTTTTAGTGCGCATGTTAAATACTGTAATGTTGTGTTGTTTTAAAGCGCAGCGGCAACAGGACTGGAGCTTCCGATGTGATCACGGCTGCTGTTGCCAGATGTAACTGAGACATTTCAGGTTAAGTGGGCAGCCTCGGGCAAGGGCATGACTGAATACAGGAGGACAGAGGAGCGCCTTCTTCTCTCATTACTTTCGGAGTTACAACAATCTCGTGTGTGTGTGTGTGTGTGTGTGTGTGTGTGTGTGTGTGTGTGTGTGTGTGTGTGTGTGTGTGTGTGTGTGTGTGTGTGTGTTGATCTACACTCAGAGTTTCATTTTGAAGTATGTTGATATTTCATTTGGAACAAAGCTTTTCTTTTCTCTTTCTCAGGCCGTGTGCTAATTAAACTTAAACACAAGGGACGAGGGACGAGGTCTATTTAAAGACGACAGCAACACTGCTGCTAATTGCTCCTAAAGGAGGAAGAAGCCTTTACAGGGCTCTGGTTTTTACTATTACCTTCGCCAAGGAGTTTTTCTTTCGTCAGTTTTTTGTTTGTTTGATAGTTTGCAGGAATAGGCAAAAACTACTAAACTGATTTTCATGAAATGATTTCGAGGGCTTTCCCAAGTTCGGGATATAAATAGACGGCGCAGTTAGTGAAGAGTTTTGTGGTTGTTTATGTTAAACAGGCAACACGTGTCCGTCTCTGGTTACCGCTGTTGTTAAAATGACATCTGATGATCAGATCAGACCTCAGCAGATGCAGCTCGGAACACATAAAGCAGATTGTTCTGACATTGCCTTTCGGATATTCAGACGCATGTATGAATGAGGTCAGGCCTGTGTGTGTGTGTGTGTGTGTGTGTGTGTGTGTGTGTGTGTGTGTGTGTGTGTGTGTGTGTGTGTGTGTGTGTGTGTGTGTGTGTGTGTGTGTGTGTGTGTGTGTGTGTGTGTGTGTGTGTGTGTGTGTGTGTGTGTGTGTGTGTGTGTGTGTGTGTGTGTGTCTAATCCTATATTTGTGTGAAACTCACTCAGTCTTCTTTCATCTATTTGCTCTAAATTCAAAACATTTACATTTATTATAATTTACACGTAATGATTATTTTTACTGATGATTAATTTACTGATTTATTTCTTGATTAGATGATTGATTGTTTGGTCTACTTAAGTCAGAGAATAATGACAATCTGTCAAACTGGTCTAAAAAGGTGTAAAAAAAATAGCAAATATTAGCATTTGAGAAGCTTACAGAAACAATGAATCTATATTCAAAGAGTTTTCTGGTTCTCAAAGTGTCTGAATGATAATAAATTGCTTCTCAATAATTTCTGACGGTTGTTCGGAAGAAAAAGACCCAAAACTTTGAACTCTAGAAAACTGTGATGGCTAAGGAGGTTATTTTTTCCGTCGCATGTTTGTTTGTTTGTTAGTTAGCAATATTACGCAAAAACTATCCAGTCATTATATCTTGTGGAGAGGTGGGCCAGGACCGAAGCAAGAGCCTATTGGATTTTGTTTCGGATATGGATCAGGCAGCAGATCCAGGATTTTTTCTGTGTTTTTCAAGATTTGCATTGATTTCTCTGAGAATAATTCATGGATTTTGATAAAAACATATTTAGTGTGTATAGAGTTTATGCAACTTGGTGCAGATCATTAGATTCAGCTCTTCTTTTACATCTCTGGTGCTAACCCTGGTTCCTCTGTCTGTCCAGGCTCACCCAGCAGTACGTCTACCCACAGGCGTTCCTCCAGCCCAGCCTGATGCTGCAGTCCCAGCTCAGCCCCACAGCAGCGGCCCTCTCCTCCCCTTACCTGGACTACAGCTCCGCCTACAGCCACTACACCCCCACAGGACTGGAGCAGTACACTTACACCCCCTCGCCATCCCCCTCTGGTGGCTACCTCAGCTACAGCTTCTCCCCTGGCACAGCGGCGCCCTCTCTCGCGGCGTCCCTGACCCCTCCGGCTGCCATCCCCCCTCCACTGGCTGCACTCACCGCCATGTCTGCTGCCCCGCAGGCCTTCCTCCACTACCCCCTGCACCAGCCCGACCGCATGCAGTGAGCAGCCCTGAGAAAAGGATGACCAGTGGTGGTGGATGGAGTGACGATTCAATGACAGTCTGACTGTTGAGCTGCGTCGTCATCGGGATGAGACCAGGAATCACCAGGAAGAGAGTGTGATGTAATCAAAGGGCTTTTAGAAAACTCTCGCATTCCTGTTTCTTTTTTTTTTTTATATAATATTGTTGAAATAAATGTTTTATGGTTTCATCAGCATATGATCTGAATGTTTTTTACTAAATGGCAGAAGTCAGGGACTGGAGCGAGATGACTGGTAATCTGTGTGTCTCTCACACCGTTGACCCCTCAGTGTGGAGGTCGGAGGCTACCGGAGAGCACACGGGTAAAGACAATGAGAAATAAGTCTGCTTGACATGATGCTGCGGCGGCAGTTTCTCTGTACGCTACTGAGCCCAACGCTGGATATCAGCCAAGCTGGGAGCCGCCTCCTCTCTCAGAAACACGGGTCCAATTACCTGCTCATCAAAGGTTACATGTCTGTCTATGGCCTTAGAGATCTCTCTCCCTCCATACCGGCTTCAATCTGCCATTTTTATTAGTGTCTCATCTCAAATGAACAAAATGGTTGTTGTTCTCCCTTTTGTTCCTCTTATCCACCACTGCAAGGTTATTACACACAGTTTAACAGAATATGCAATTATGATGATGAAGGATAAGTATGAACAAAGTAGGCAGCACTGGTCGGTGTATTGTTTTTATATTACTACTGTTAGAACCTTACTCAGAGAAAGACTTTGTTAACACTGAAAACATCATAATAGTCGTCAGATGGCGTTCGGACGTTTGTTCGGGTATTTTTCATCATTTAGGATATTTAAATTACACAGCCGTCCATACATATCAAGTACATTTGTTTTGATGTAGGTGTCAAGAAGTAAATGTTGTGGATGTGTGAGTGTATTTTGTGTCTGTGTGTGTGACAGAGAAATAGAGCGATGATGCAGTAATCACCAGTGTGAGGACCAAGATTCTTCTCCAGCTCATTGTACTGGTCAGAGTTGTTTTTATATTTCCCTGCAGCAGAATAAAGACAGATGTTTCAGCAATGACACGGGAGTCTCTCGGTGCTGTGGCACCACATCAGTGGTCATGAACCAAGCCATACATCAAATATGCAAAATAAAATGATTATTTCTGAAACAAAGTACATGGCATTGCTCTCTGAGTGTTGGGTGACAGTCATTGTGGTAAATATCCCAGTGGGATTAATAAAGCGCTATCAGCTGTATCTACACATCTGCTGCATGAGTCCGCCAGGAGCCCGATGAGTCGCACGTGACTCATGTAAGACATTTACATGTGTCGATAAAAATACTTCAGACTGATAGAAAACGTTCATCATTTTGGGAAATAGGCTTTTTTCACTTTCAAGAGTTAAAAACCAGCAATGAGCTTTTTAAAACGAGCTGTTTCCCCTTTTTCCACTTTTCATGCTGACCTTACGGTAAATGGACTGTTTTTATATAATCTTATTATAAGTCCCATTCATACAGTGCTTCTATATGCAGCACTTTTTCTATCACACACACACACACACACACACACACGCACACACACACAGACACACACGTCATGCATCATTAAGGGTAATTTGCAGGCTATTATCTTATCACTTCAGAATGCAGACTAGAGATGCCGGGGATCAAACCTTCAACCTTTTGTTTAGTGGACGACCCTTTATCTCTTGAGCCACAGCCGTCCCTGAGCTAAACGTATCTCCCAGGCTGCTGGCTGTAGCTTCACATACAGTAGTGCATACTGTGTGGTTAATAATACTGGTATCATTTCATATTTCATATCTTTGTCAGAAAGCAAAAAAGCATCTCTCCCAGTTTTATATAACTTTTCTTTTGAATGAATGTACAAAGCTGATATTTGGTTTTGAATTTCATATATAGGCGACTGACTAATATATATTATTGAATATCCAATCTTTTATCATCACCAAATCCCAGAGACCCCAAACATCAAAAGTGACCTCACATTCTGCTCTCAGTACTTTGACTGCACCTGCTCCTGAAACCATTCATTCCTACTGAAGACATAAATCATTAGAAATAATATTTCCCAGATCAATAAAGTCCCATACAGCAGGGAACTGCAGTCTTTCTTAAACATATTGTATTTACACATGTTGTTATTTGCAGCAGCCAGGACAGTGTTTGTGGGATCTATTCAAAATAAACTACAATTCCCAGGTTCCTCATAATGAAGGGATGTGTCATGACGTGGCTCACTGCTGTGTTTTATTTGTAGTTTTTGAATAATGTTTTTTGTCAGAGGGAGATAAATGTGTGAGAGTCAGTTTTAAACCATGTTTCTTATCAAACACCAGTAATAGTACTTGGGTGGGGTGGAGCCAAACAGCCCCTTCCTGAACTACACCCCCCCTACGTACCTCAGTAGGAAGTAATCTATTACATTGGAAGCATTGTGTTTTTTATTATAAGTGTATTTGCTGCTGAATGTTTCATTTCACAATCACTGGAGATTCCTCAGTTTATTTTTAAACCTAGGTGTGAGTTTGTCATGTGCTCTTTTTGCCACCTTCTGGCCAGAATCATCAATTGCAGCTCAAACCTTCCTCCACAAAGTGCAGAAAAAAATGACCCAAACCTGGTATTAACTTTTTTTTTTTTTAAATGTTTATTAATGTTGAAATTTTATTGAAACGCCTTGTGCTCCCAGTAAGGATCAAATAAGACTCAATGTAAAAGCTTGCACAGCTGATCTGCAGTGAACAGACCCACTATCAAAGCCTATATAGGATACAACATTTCCTTCGGATTGCGCTGGTTCAGAACAAAAAAGCAGATGGTTTGTGTAAAAATGAATCATAGCAAATACCACAGTGAGGGGAGGAGAAATGATGGTGTCTTAAAAAGTGTTGACAGATGAACACAGTCACTGGGACGAGACAGGAGAGCGGTAATGAAAATAAAAACGAAATAAAAAGTTCTGTATCTGCAATCTACACATATACACACTCACTTGCAAACACACTCGTACATACGGGCATGCACGCACACATGCACGCGCTCACTCTCACGCACACACTCACACGTACTGCAGAGGTATCCACACACACACACGAACACAAACCCACAGATAAAATGTAGTGATTGAAAATAGTGAAACCCTGGTAAAATCTAATGGTATCATACATCCACGTCTTGTGTCTGAAGTGCAGAAAACAAAATGAACCTAAGAAAAGAAACTAAAATGGAGATAAATTCAGGTGAATAATGAAAAGCATGACCATCTTCACTGGTCTAACCCAACTTGAAACGACCACAAACCCAGAGTGTTGCCCTCTTTACCCAAACCCCAATCCCCACCCCTATGCTCCACCCTCACCTCGCCCCCATGCCCTCTGACCCTTGTACCCACATCCCTGCCTCGGTCTCCCCCTCTTTCCAACACCCGCCTCCCCAAACCCCTCTCTCCTCTCCTCGATTTGAGGCTTTTCCGCGCTCCGTTGTTGCGTCACAGCTGAAGGCCTGGCCGGGTGGAGGAAGCAGGCGGGCGGACGGTGGGGGAGAGACGAGGTGGCTGCTGGTTCAGGTTCTGGTCACCACTTATCATCACGGCACAGTGTCCAGCTCAGAATACAGAGTGAGGACTCGGGGGGGGGGGGCTGAGCTGAGGTTGAAGGATGCAAACCTGTGTGTGTGTGTGTGTGTGTGTGTGTGTCTATGTATGTGAGTGTGTGTGAGTGTGTGTGTCGGTTTCTACACTAGGAGAATCGTGTTAGTCTAGATGTGAGTATTTCGGGTTAGTCTAGTGCGATGGTGTGTGAAGGCATGGCTGGTGGTGGTGAAGGGGGCAGTGGAGGTGGGGTTGGCACAGCTCAGGGCCTTGTCCCTCATCATAATTGGAGAAGGGGGTGCAGGAGCGGGTTTATAGGGCTTGCGTCTTGAGCTCGATGGGCTCGCCGCGGGTGTCCTGCTGGGTCTCGCTCTCTGGGGGCCGACTGCCCTTCAGTGTGGCCAGGCGCTCGGACAGACCCCTCATGCGTGGGAACAGCATGAAATCGTACAGGAGAGCGCCCATGGCACCTCCTATCATTGGCCCGACCCAGTACACCTGTCGGCAACAAACATCGGCATCGTGAGACAGTTATTTTTACAAGGAATAGAGTGAAAACAGAGTTGGGAGATGATCTCTTCAGGTTCTTACCCAGTGGTTGACGAAGTTCCTGAAGAGCACAGCAGGAGCGAAGGAGCGAGCAGGGTTCATTCCAGCACCGGTGTAGTACATCTGAAACACAACGCACTTGTTACTGTATTGTGTTTTATCTGCACTTATCTGCACGTGTATCTGCATGGATGGATTTTGTCACTGTTGTGTCCGTGTTGTCTCACCCCCATGAGATGTCCAATGGTGACGGAGAAGCCGATGGAGAGGGCGGCAGATCCCAGACGTCCGTTTCTCCTCTCATCCGTCACGGCGAAGATGCACACCACGAGCTGCATGGTGAGGAAAACCTCCACAGTGGTGGCCATTCCCAGGCTGATGCCAGGCTGCAGCTGGAGATGTATCAAAAATACATGCATCAGTCATAGAAAGTATAAATACACAGATACGTACAGATGTTTTTCAATGGATGACCTCCTCATACTCATAAAACATGCTGTATTGAGCTGGTACCACCACTTAAATCTTCCAAATTCAATACATTCCCAAACTCTAAAATAAACGTTGTCCCCAAAACATTTGCTTTTCTTTTCTTAAAACATTCCTTACCGTGTTCATCGCCATGTTGCCTCTCATGTTACCGGGTGTGACCCCGTACAGCACAGCGGCCCCAGCTACAGCGCCCAGGCACTGGGCGGCGATGTAGAAAATGGCACGGAAAAGAGACATCTGTGAGCCGACAAGGTAGGCGAAGGTGACGGCAGGGTTGATGTGGCCGCCGCTGATGTGGCCAATAGACTGGATGAGGGTGGCAGCTGCCAGCCCAAAGCAGAGGGCCACGTGAAGGACATGATGAGGCCCAGTGGTCCAGCGCAGGGCAGCGCCCATGCCGAAAAATACGAAGAACATGGTCCCAAAGAACTCTGCAAAGACCGCCCGCCAAAAATTCATGGACCGGAACTCCCACATGGTGACTGTTCACTTGAAGCTCTCCACCAGATGAAGTGAAATTTAAAAATAAATCAGGATTAGTCTAGAAAAGGTCAATGTACCTTTTCAGTCCCAAAACAAAAAAAGGGATCTCCCTCTCAGTTCGAAGACAAAAACAGGATTTCAGAACGTCAACAGACGAATCCACTCAACAGCCATGAACTGTTAAAGCTGCGTTCGCTTGCCACCTCTGTCCACCTGTCGCAAAGACATAGGTGTGAGATGATGTGGGAGTGGGTGGAGATCTCAGGTGTGATGAGTTGTCAAGAGGAGGTGGGCATCAATGCTAAAGGGGTATTTCTAAAGCAGAGACGGGGATAGACAGAGTGTCCGGTGGACCTTTTAGCCTCTCTGACGGAGGGGAGAGGGCCAGACAGGGGCTTTATAATACCCCCCCAGGGGCCCCAGGTGACGCCATAATCCCCCTGCAGGGCCAAGGGCGGGGGGGCAGCGGTGCGGGACATCCTAAATCAAACAAACTTAACCCTTCTGTCTCCCCCCCCCGCGTCACAGGCCGAGGCCAAAAGGGGCAGCAAATCTGACAGGACAAACAGATAAAGCGAGAAAGAGCGAAAATCTAAGAAAGACATTTGATGTAAGAAAGAGACGACAGCAAGGATTGTGTCTTTATTCAAGACGGGGGGGGGGGGGGCTGAGAGGAACAGTGAAGAGCAGCTGGAGCTGAGAGGACAAACCTTTCTTTGGGGCATATGTCATCTGTTGACATATCATAACTGTCATAATCAGGGGACACAAATGCTCAAGGACAAGGACAGAAAACACACATGCGTGCACAAAGACCTGCACACACACCAACACACACACACACACACATACACACACACACACACACACACACACACACACTTACACACACACACACACACACACACACACACACACACACACACACACACACACACACACACACACACACACACACACATATACGCAGATGCAGATAATACAGTTGGGGCCCCGGACGGAAGTGCTCAAAGCTAACAGCGCTGAACTGACCCATACACTGAAATGCCTGACCCTGTGAAACCATTGTCTGTACAATGCATGTGGGCCACGTATGGACGGAGACAAACAAAAATACATATTAAACTAAAGCACAGACGCCAGTAAGTGTCGGAAATATGACATGCTAAAGCTTCAGGATCAGGTTTATTGCTTCTGATGACTGTTCTGGACACAGTTCACCACCAGCCACTGTTGGTGATAATCAGTCAGGGGAGGGACGAGGAAAAGAAAAGTCAGGGAGTCACTGATGAGGCCTGCGAGGATGATGATGGCTGAAACCTGAACTTGACTTTGCCTCAGAGCGCGGCGGCTTCGCTGACCGCACCACTGCACGGCCAGCGTCATGTGGCGGAGGCACGAGGAGGTGGAGAAGGAGCGAATGTGGCAGAGACAAGGACAAGAACACTGAGAGCCACGGGCAAACAAAAATGTATACGACACAGCTCACTTTTCGTTGTCACAGGAGATTCTAGGAGGTGCTTAGACAGTGTGTGTTGCAGGACAATTTAGGCCTACGACCAAAGCCCTGAATCTTCCCTGTGAGAGTGTGTGTGTGTTTGCATGTGAGTGTGTGTACGTGTGTGAGTATGTGTCAGAAGTGTGGCAGTGTGGCAGTAGGATTGTAGGGTGGGGGGCAGTGGGGTTACTGAGAAGCACCGGGCGTCGCGCTGACCAGTCGAGAGCCATCACTGTTGAGGGTGAGGCGGGGTGCGGGTGATGAAAGCAGAACGCTGAGCTCGTCGTTTTAACTCCCTTTTATACATGTTAGAAAAAACACACACAATGCAAAATGCTGGCGGCACTGTGGCCGTTATAGCTATTGTGCATGTGTGTGTGTGTGTGTGTGTGTAAATAGCTTATTGTTGATCCCTGTCTGAATATTCAAATTACACTGCCACAGTAATTCAGATTGCTGAAATGGTTATATTTGTACAAGATATCACAATATACAACTCTGTTTTACTCCAGATATTACCATGAATACAATGTTTATTATGTTAGATGTGTATTTTAAAGGGTCAGTTCATGCAAATCCACAAAATAAATCTCTTGTAGCACTGGACAGAATAATTTTGCACGGCTAAATATCACGAGACGCAATGAAAAAACGTGTGAGTGAACCGACCCTTTAAAATAATTCAAAACGAACGTGGCAATTACAGCAAAAACTTGCATTTGAATGAAGGTTTCATGAAAGCAGCAAGTATTGTCTCTCGCACACCTAAACACACATACAAGTGCGCTCTTTATGTCCATTACAAATTACAAAGCCTATTTCCACTGAAGGAGTTCTCTCTGTGGAGCCATTACAGCGGTATGAAGGTCCATGGTTGTGAGAGAGGAGACACACACACACACACACACACACATATGAGAGAGATGCTGGGCTGATTGAGGGTGTCATTGAACCTGCAGCGCGGAGCAAGGAGCTCTTTAGCATTTCAAAGCATTCACAAACACGAGGCGCAGCTGAAAACACGAGGGTTTTTCAGACGGATTTCAATGAGTCCCCATTATATATTCTAATGATGTGCAAATATGAAAGTAACAATACCGAATCCCACAATATTGGCGACACTCATAGACGCACTAATGACAGGGCGCTGGGACCTCAAAGGTCTCGGCCAGAATGCAGCTCCCACACTGATTTTGTTCCCCCCCTAGAATGTTATAAACATGCATTATGTGTTGTAGTGTTTCAGTGGAAGACGACTGAAATATCAATCAGGCTCTTTAAAGCTGAGCTGCAGATGATAATTTTCTGTCAATCCATCAAATCATTGTCAAATTCTTCTTATAACATCTCTGAAAGATTGGTTTTTATCCCTGAAACTACAGGTTATTGGAGGCAGGAAGTTACTTCATAAATTTTGAGTTACTTTATTTGAGTATTTCTTTATTTCTGTCTTTTCTCTATTATATCTTACAGTGAAAAATATAATTTTCCACTCAATCACATGTTTGTAGTTCACTGACCAATCATCCAACATGTAAATATGTTTTAGTACAGAAATCTTATATTTTATATCTATCTGTTATGAAGATAATATAATTAATTAATTATCAACAAAGTTTTCAATCTTTTTTCACAGCAGACATTTAAACTTGTTACAATAGAAAAGCAAAAAGAGATAAAAAAAAACTAGAATGGCACTGTAGAGTTCATACCTCTGAAATTCAACTCTATTTCTAACCCTAACCCAGCAGGGTGGATGAATTTCCCCCGACACCCCACCTCTCAGTTACCTTGAACAGCCGGTCTCATGTGGGCTCTTTAGCTCAGTCAGTACATAACAGGCTTCAGCCACATTATGAACCTGCAACCCCTGCAGGAAATAAATCAATAAAGGTGGCTGGTTCGTGGATCTTTAATCTTCTGACTCAATAACACAACCCTAACCCTATGAGAAACCCTAAATGCAACCCTAACCCTAATGCAACCCTAACCTTAACCCTAATGCAACCCTAACCTTAACCTTAAATGCAACACTAACCCTAATGCAACCCTAACCCCCTAACCCTAACCCCCTAACCCTAACCCCCTAACCCTAACCCCCTAACCCTAACCCCTAACCCTAACCCCTAACCCCTAACCCTAACCCTAAATGCAACACTAACCCTAATGCAACCCTAATGCAACCCTAACCTTAACCCTAAATGCAACACTAACCCTAACAGCACCCTTAACCCTAAATGCAACACTAACCCTAAATGCAACACTAACCCTAAATGCAACCCTAACCCTAAATGCAACACTAACCCTAATGCAACCCTAATGCAACCCTAACCTTAACCCTAAATGCAACACTAACCCTAACAGCACCCTTAACCCTAAATGCAACACTAACCCTAAATGCAACACTAACCCTAAATGCAACACTAACCCTAAATGCAACACTAACCCTAACTGCGACCCTAACCCTATGAGAAACCCTAACAGCAACCCTAACCCTAACTAGTTTTAATTCTGTAACAGGTCTAAACATCTGCAGTGAAATTAATTATATTAGTAGTTTTATATTGTTTATATAACTCACTTTTTCTTGCCACTGTACAATATCCTCTCTCATCTTCAGCCTATGTATCTTTTGTATTATAACATTTATCACATAACATTAAATTGTATTTATATTATTAATCACATATGGTGTTTTCATACGTTAGAGTTTCCACAGCTTCTCCCTTTTCTTTGGTCCTCACCACTGCCCAGTCTAATCTGCATGACATCATCTGTACACTATACATCTTCATCAAATCACTGTAATATTGCTGTAATTATTGATTCCATGTGTCTTTTCTCTTTAAATTCATGTGTCCTCAGTTGGCGTCTTGTTTGTTGGCCTGCTTGGCTCTCATGGCGTTTTGCGTGACCGTGGACAGGGACGATCCGGTCATACTGGCTGTCTCCACGATCTCGATGTCTTTACAGGTCAGACATGCCACCAGCTTCTGGCGGGAGGCGCTGCGTGCGAAGAGGAACTCGTGGGACACTCCGCCCAGCACAGCACCGAGCACCGGGCCTATCCAGTAAACCTGCAGGGGAGCAAAGGAAAAACAGATGATGAGGAGATGATATAATGAAGTGTACGGACAGAGAAATGTTTTCAGTTCATAGGTGACCCCAAAATATAGTGTAAGTTTATTATCAGCTGAGGCCATAAAAAGTTCAGTGGAATTTATATTTGTACTTAATTGTCAATGAATCTCTTGAACAGAAAACCAACAATAAATTGATGTATGAAGCAAAAACCTGTTAAACTTTAAGCCTCTGGGAATCATAGACGTTTAAAACTTTTTAAAAGTCACGAATGAAGCATTACAAGTTGCTCTCTTAATAATACAGTGATCACAAGTCATCCAATCACCACCCTCAGATAATTTAGATTTAGATGTTTTTTATTTCTGTCTACTTTCCGTATATATATATTTTGTTGGCCTTTAAGTAGTCAGGAAATATAAATGTTTGGTTTCATAAATCTTTCAATAAACGTGTAGGTTTTTAATTAAACTTCTGCAGGTTTTAAAATGTCGAGAGACAGACGAGCACCTTGTTGGTTTTTATAGATTTTATCACCCGTCTTATCACCTTATCCTTTAATACTGATATCTAATTGAATCAGTGTTTTGGTATCGTATGAGCATTGACTAAACTTTTAAACATTTCTAAAACAGCAGCTCTGGACATTTGGATGAGTGTGACAATGGACAGAGGTTTGGGATTTTCTGTCTCACCCAGTGATTTTCCCAGAACCCGACGATGATGGCTGGACCCAGAGCACGAGCAGGATTCATACACGCACCAGAGAACCGTCCCTGACAGGAACAAAACAATGCAAACACAAATGAATCTTTGGATTCCAGAATAAAGGAATACAACTGTAAAAAGAAACATAAGTACATCTGGAATTTAAAATAACTTGATAACTTTAACTAAGCAGTTAATAAGTGATCACTGGGACATTTATTTCTGGTAGAAAACAACATAAATCTGTACCAAAAGCTTATTTTACCCCCAATAACACTCCAGCTGTGTGAGCGAGTCCGATGGCTAAGTTCCCTGGTTCTGTACTCTCCCTCCGCCGCTGGTCCTCCACTGAGAAAATAGTGAAGACCATCTGGAAGGTGCACAGAACCTCAATACCCAGCGCCTGGCCTGCATTCATCTCCAGAGGCACCTGAGTGGAATCACCACCGGATACTTCACACATGATGTCACGACTTTCAAACTTTGAATTTGACACTTGAATATTTCAAAAACTGACCCTGTTGACAAAGTGTTCCGCTGTGGTTTTCATCGGCAGGGCCAGGTAGAGGGCCCCGGCCCCCAGAGAGGCCCCCAGACACTGCACTGCGATGTAGAAAAGGGCCCTGAGGACGTCCACCCTCCGAGTGGCCAACAGAGACAGAGTCACTGCCGGGTTCACCTGATCACAGAAACACAGACTTCAGTCAGTCTTGTATTGTATGTATAATACTCTCTTGTAGTTCCTGGTCATGTTTCAGATGTTTGTAAGTTGTTCACCAAAGAAACTTTTCCACTCAACAGATTTTCAATGAAAATAGCCAAATTCAATACCTTTAAAAAAAAGAGAAACGACCACAACTTAAATTTTATTTTGTGGAAAATAACTTTAAAAGTTATTTTGTGACCCCAGGTTGAGAGTCACAGGACTAAACTACCAAACTGTATATTTAAATGTATTCATGTTATAATGTACATAATAATATAGAAATGACAGGGGCCAGTTTTCAAGAATAAGCACCTTTACTTTTGATTCTTCAGTACATTTAGTTGATTTTATACATACTTGTACAAGGCACTTAGTTGCAATTCAGTATTTGTACTTTGTGTTACAGGTTCTTGTACTACTGAGTACTTCTTCTACCACTGACGACCAACAAAGAGTTTCGATCAAGTTCAAGTCAGACAAAAGAAATTTAACATTTCAGAATCAACGTGTGTCTGAGACATTCACCTGTGCTCCACTTATTTCTCCAAAACAGTGTCCCAGTGCAACAATCACCACACCCACTGCCACAGCTGGGTACAGGGGTCCCCCAAGGGCCTCTCCTGGGCCCGGCACAGAGGCACCCAGCACGACACTCACTAACACCAGGGTGCCGAGCAGCTCTGCCAGGATGGCTCGCCAAAACTGCCGACTCCGTAGCTCCTCGGGAAAAAGGGGCATGAACAAAGACAGCCTATATTTAGTGTCACACGTGAGGTGAATCAAAACAGAAAAAGACTGCTCAAACCTTAAATAGTGCTGAACTCCATTATTAAAAATATAGTCACATAGTTTTTATAGCCCTAGAGCCTAATAAAAGATGTATCTAACATGCTGATGGTTATGTTTATCTGTCTAAGATAATCTTTCCACTGCCACCAGGAGCAATAAAAACTGTCAAGGATGAAACAAATGCTCTTGAAGACATAAAATGAGACACAGATAAGACTTGTTTCGCCGTCTGACTCAAACAAATCATTTTCAAGCCGACAACATGTAATTTCTCATTGTGTTCAATGTGTTCTCGATCACAATTAAATAAACGAATAGAGTTCTTCCTTTGCTGAAGCAGTTTAAAGTGTCTTCAAGTACATCAACACACCTCAGTGACAGTGATTCAATCTATTGTCTTTTTTCTCCCACAGATGGAAATCATGAGGGATTTGAACAAGCAATGCAATAAAATAGGATGCTCACCTCACGCCACGTCATTTCAAAGTCAGACTCCGGTCCTCAGGTTTGTTTCTCTGCAGCTCCGTCTGCCTGTCGTCTGTCGGTCTGTCTGTCTGCTGGGGTCTGAGGGCTTCAGGGTCTCTGCGACATCCCTCATCAACTTGTAGAGGTTCTTTGATGGGAGCAGCCTCCTCCCCCTCGGTCTCTCTCCTCTCACCCTCTCCTCAGCAGACACCTCCGGCCCTATCAAGTCTGCCTGTGCACAAACTTCACCCGGCACAAGCTGCCTCCTGAAGCTCGTCCTCCCAGTGCTCCTCCACGACCCGAGCAATTTGACTCACCTTCAGAAAAACTAAGAGGAGCCTTTCACTCGTCTTCAAACTGAAGTGATTGTGGCCACTTCAGAGGGTTGCACAAGGTCTGCATGGAAATCAAACAAACGGCTGCTTTTAAGGACAGAAAACACTTGGGGAAAATGGCAACTTGATCACAGTTAAAAGCGCAGGGTCAGTTATCAGTAGCTACAAATCATTTTTCTTAATTCTAGAAAGAATTTAGACACTAATATTTATTCAAAAAATAACAACGCTCAGGTTTGATTGTATTAATTTAACTGTATGTTTATTATTATATAAGTGGTGTTGAACCAACATTTTGCTCATGCCCTTTACAAACATGAGTGAGAAAGAACATAAATGCTAATGATAAATATAGAGCTGTGATGTCACTAGAGGTCAAACCTCTGCCGAGACCCAACAGTTCCCTGATGAAACCACATTTAAAGTCACTAGACTAAACGACAATGAAAACACAATCTCCTTGGCAAAGGTAATTGGCTCGTCTCTGATTGTGTCAACAATAACTTGACATTATAAATTTACATGTAAAATTTGGGGGCAGATCTGTTGCATTACATTCGTATACGTGGAATTAATAAAGTGATCAAAGTGAGTATATGAAATGGAATAGGAACTTTAAGCTGGTGTTCATGGTATTTCGTTTACTCACAAAATCGCTGCCAGCTTCATCACCTCGTTTTCCCAAAACTAGAGTCTTTAAAAAAAAACTTTAAGTAAATCATTTGGCCTTTTTTTAAATGATAACATGTGTTTGAGATCAGATTGTTTTCACTCTACAGAGATAGTGTCTGTTTGATTTCTTAGACATTTACAGACTTGTTGTTGCCTTCAGGATGAACTGATGATCACTGACTTTTCCTCCAATCATCAGGACGAAATGTATTTCTGTTTGTGAGCACACTGAGTAGAGAGCCACAGACAGGGCGACAATAAGAATATCGACTTATCATATGGATAAAATTAATCGATGAAAAGTTGTGCAAGGTGTGACATCTTCTGTCCTCGACCCTCGACTAAAGTAACGGAAACCTACAACAGGATAGACAGAAGTGCACATAGACAAAACAACAATATATATATATATATGTAACAGAAAATGATAACACAGTGTTTGTGAGCTGTCTCCTGTTGTCTCCTGTTGTCGGGCTGAACTGTGTCGGCGTGTCCTGAGCACCTGTCACCCGTCACTGCATATAGAGAAAGAGAGAGAGAGAAACCAGAGCTACAGGAACAGATCAGGTCAGCTGCTTGAAGATGATCCACATGTTGCATTTCTGCACCAGATAAATATGAGATTAACACGACTCTGTATTTTAATGCTTCTTCTCCAAGAGGAAAGATTTGGTTTTCCAAGGGTACAGGTTTGTTGTATGATTGAGGGAAGAGAAGAGAAACACGGAGCAGGGAAGGGGTGAACATAACTGTCCCTGCTGTGTAATGACACTAAAGAGCTTTAATATGATGTCTTTCCATCCTCCTCCAAACTACTTGTGAGGTACCGCTCTCATCACCATGGGTACAAACTCTTTCATGATGCGGTTGCCATAGAGCCTATTGTGATGCTGCATCTGTGCACACGTTTCATTTTCATAAGCAGATATCAAACGAGCACAGACCCGGCGACGGCTTCTCGCTAAACGGACAGAATGAGGCGGCTCAGCGTTGTCTGAGTGATTGATTTAGGATTTAATTTCATATTTATTGTAAGATGTGTGTTTCAGCAGCAGAATGGAGGCAGCTGACGTGATGTTTTGGAGCTCAGACTGATTCTCCCGGGCATCAGGGGCCCTCAGACCGAGTCCAGAACCAACTGGTTGGTTGGAGTGGGGGGCTCGGGGGGGGGGGGGGTGCAGTGTTGGTGTGCCCCATTATACCCTGGATTACCCCCTCCTCTCCACGGCAACTGTGTCCCTGTTATCCCTCCTTTTGTGGAGCTAAGCCCAACTGTGTGGACCGGGGGGGGCGAACTGGAACCCGCTGGCGTGGGGAGTTTTTAACCCCCCCCCCCATCCCTCCACCCAGAGTGCTGACGCTGACACAATCTCACACACAAATATACACACTCACTCACACAAAGTGCCGGCTCAGGGATTTGAGAGAGCGATAGAGGGCAAAGGGAGCGACTGGAGAGACAGTTCACATATTTCACAGTTTTAAATTCTAAGTAAAGTCATGTCTTTTTTTTTTGATGTTTTGTCATGTGTGTAGATGTAAGTGTGTATATACAGTGAGTGTGTGTGTGTGTGTGTGTTGTGCTCGAAGTCTTTTCCACCTTGGAGCAGCTGGGAGTGATGGCAGCACCCGGCAGCATGTGCCGCAGACAGGACTCTCCAGGGAGCTGCAGGGGCCCTTGCACACTCTCCACCAGGGTCCAGCGTCGTGGTCGGGCTGCTTCTCGCTCTCAGACCTGACGAGTACTGCAGCACTTTGCTGGTGTGAGATACGGTGAGACCGTGGAGGAGGCGTTTGAGGGAACAGCCAAAAAAAGTTCACAAATAAACCCACTTTCCTGTTCTTGTATTTATAGCAATCAAATAAAAAGCAGGAATATCAAATAACTTGTCAACACACTATAAAAGCACCAAAAAAAGGCTCAACTCTCATGAATATTTTACAAATACTGATTACATATTAATATATTGTTTTAACCACTGAATGACACAAGAGTCCACATCAGAAATATAACACAAAGTACAAAAGCTGATTCTTCATCCAGATCTGGTTTAATAATTAGACACAGGAAGGTTCCAAGGAAGGTGTTTGAATATCAATGGCATCAATAAGTTCAGTGTGCGATCATGTGATTCATTGAATGAACGTTAGTAGCTGCATCTACTTCTTGTTTATTCTGAACTTACAATTAAAACATTAGTCAAATAAAAAACCCACGGCCTGGATACAACCTTCTTATTTTGGTAACAACTGTGATGCAGATGAAAGGTTTGCTTGGTAAAAGCTTGTGTGGACCTTGAGTTAGGACTTTATTGTCACTCTGTATTAATTGTTGTATTCGGGATTTGTTTTGTCACATTTGTACAAACTCCCATGTGTGTATCCATTAGTCTCTATACTCAGTCACAAGTGCGGCAATACTTACAATCTATATTAAATCTGCTGCCGAATAACTGATTAATCAATATTTCCACTAAGGAGATAGATTTCCCTCCTGTTGGTATATTTCAATTTTCTTATAATTGCGAGATTTATTTACATTTTCGCTGTTTTCTCGAACAATTCATAAATTTAGAAAAAGACACATTAAGGGAACTGATATTTATGAGCGTGTGAAGTTTGGTGCTGCTTGATTGCATTTAAGAACAGTTGGGCCTCGGCGGAGCGATGCACTTTACTTGTTTCTAGTTAAGTCTGTGAAATGTCAAAAGAGTGAAAATACTCAACAGGTTTTCAAAGCCCATTAAGATTTCTTTCTTTTACTATTTTAGTTTGAACATCAATCTGAAATCAGATGTGTTTCATTCACTAATATATAGGTTTTAAATCCTCACAGAAGAATGAAACAACAGCTAAATCAAGGATTAAAAACAGTCGATAATCAAATTCAGACGGGTTTATCATTGCAGCTCTATTCAGATCTACAGTGAAGGTGCAATAGATGCATTTATTGCTGTAAAAATCACATTTTACACTTTAATAAACATATACATGGCCACCCTCTTGTGTCAGTGGATGTGTCCATTCACTTCTCTGATTCCAGTTCAGAATGGTCAGCAGGGTCTGGGGCATATCCCAGCATGCACTGGGCTCGAGGTCCGAGTTCAGTCTAAAAGACGGATACCTCCACAATTAAAAGTAACAGGCGAGTCAACAAATGTCCTCAACCTGTGGGTGGAAGCCACACGAGGGAAATCGAAAATATGAGATAAATATGGAGAAGAGTCAGAGACAGAAGAGGCAAAACAAATACTCTCTACTAGGTGTGGTTTTTATTCAACTCACAGTACATTCTACAGATGCACACGTGTTACATCACCTTAATACAACAGAGTCTTGTAATACCTCCTCTTAAAAATGATGAATTGGTCCTAAAAATATAAAGGAACAAATTTAAAGTCACCAAAACTGTACATTATTAAAAATTCACTTAACACCACGTTTGGTTGTCATGTCTTTTTTTTTTTTCTTTTTTGAAAAAAACGTCTCGTCCCTTTAAGTGAAATAAGGAACAGCAAAGTTTATTTCCTATCAATGGATTTGAGTTCAGTGTAAGAAACAAGTTTAAATAAAACCTGGACTGTGGAGTCATCCCGTCGCCTTCATAGACCACCACCAATGCCGCGCAACGTTGTACATTGGCCCTTGTACAGCAAAAAAAACAAAACCATAACAAAACCATGAAAAGGAATGCAAGTCAGAAAACCGGGCAGTTGCCCAATGCTTCACTATCAGAGCTCATTTGAAATTCTAGTCTTTAAAAATGAGAGGATTTTAACCTCACGTAAAACCACCTTCAGATGTTTTCACCTGGTCGCTCAGTTGTAGTTTTGAAGCTGCAAACATCGTCTCATCTTGAGGGAATTCTACATTAAGTAAGGGGAACATTTCAGTGTGAGCCGTGTTCCCTCGTCAGACTATTCAACAGGTGCTGAGACGTCAGTAGCCTCGTCCGAGTTGTGACACAGATCTGGTGAAACACCCTGATTATTTACTCTTAACACAAGGGACAGTGACATACGTCTCAGCCCCCCCACTGACAGACCAACATTAAAAATCCTCCAGTTTCAGAAACCAGTGTTTTTCACACAGCAGCAGAAGGTGGGTAATGTGTGTGTGAAATCATGTGTGTGGTGTGCGCATGTGTGTGAGAAAGGTGTGTATGTGTGCGTGCAAGACTTTAAGTGGAGGTTATACAACGTCTACTTGTGACAGTCCAAGAACAGATTCCTTTTAGTTTAACTGGCCTTTTTCATAAATCGTCTAGACATCTCTATAAGGTAATCTGTACACGTTCACTACAAGCTATTGCTATTAAATAATCCCAGCTATTGTAATCTTTATATATATTTATATATAGAATATATAATAAAAATATATTGAGCAAAAAATTACTTCTAGGCATAAGACCACGTTACATTAAATTTCCATTGAACAGGTAAGAAATGGGGCAAGCTCTGTGAAGAGTTTTGATCCATTTTGTCGTTGAGCGATGCTAAGCAGGTCCAGTGTGCAGCGGTTCAGCTACAATAATGTGATCAGTCCCTGACCTTCAGTACGAGTCGAGAGCCAAAATACTCAGGGCCTGAGACCGTGTCATCACCCGCAGCAGGGCTCGACTTGGCCTCGCTACGACACAGGGTTTGTGAAGGGACGTGACAGGAGAACGAGGATGAGGTGCTGTGGTGACGATGAGGAGAAATGTTAAGGAGGAAGGAAAAGTGAAGAGAGACGCGTTTCTCACTCTCTTTGATGGGGAATGGTTACGAGTTCAAGCCAGTTCAGCTGTGGGCCTGGAAAAGAGTCGGCCTGTAGAGGAAACAATAACAGACAATAGCCAAAATCTATACATATATACTTATACATGAGAGAATACACATGGCTGGAAGAACCTCCAGAGAGTCTCAGCAGTAACACAGAGAGTGTGACTGGGACAGTGAGAGCACCAACAGTCTACAGCCCCACCATCAGGAAGAACGTCGCAGGCTCCTATTTGTCCTTATTTGAGTAGAACTCCGCCCAGCGGCTCTCAAAAAAGCGCCTCATGGAGTGTCCGGCGATTCCCACCTCCGACGTGTCCTCAGTTGAAAAGCTCACAGTTGTTGAAGACCAAGTGAGCGTCTGCCGCAAACTCCTCACAGCTGCAGTACCTGAGGGGACGAACCGGGACAGAGGAAAAGGTTGATTCTCAGGAGCTGGGTCATCATTGGAAAAATCTTCTGCATATGAATGACTATATCATACAGGATGTAACAGGACAGAAAATGACATTTTGATGGTTTCAGTGAAATATTTAACTGTGCAGACTTTGGATATAATTATATTTCCTATTTAATCTACGGTAGTGCATTTGTGTAGGCTTAGTGTTTGTCTCTGTCATCAAGTTGTCACTGGTTGTATGAAATATTTGATTAGATTCGCTGGATCTTGCCAAGTGTGAAGAGCTGAATCATTGTTTTGACTGATTTATCGCCAACACATCTGTCTGTATGCAGACGTACAAAGAGGAGTCACAACAATGATTTTTTTGGGGGGGGTTAATCAGTTTTGTTTGGGTGGGAGAGGACTGGCAAACACAAAACTATAGCACTAGTAAGATACAAAAATAATATTCCTTAACATTTGTACTTGAGAATAAATCAAGTAGTGTTGTGTGATCTGCTCTTACCCTCCCTGTAGCAGTCTCTCTCTCATGGTGAGGAAGTCCATCGGGATCTTGACGATGCGACGGTAGCCTGGCACCAGTCGGGGGTTGACGGGTTCAAGGAACGGCCAAGCTTCTGCATGAGCCTCCATCTCCATCAGAATGATCCTGGGAGAAAAATAAAACAACGTGAATCTATCACAACCTGACGAACAGAACCGGTTTTGCCCTGTGGACCTACGTAGGTAAGTAAGCATCTCTTCAGTGACTCACTCGCAGAAGGTGAGGTCAGGCTGGTTGCGGGTCGTCATGCGGCGGCGTTTAGTGCCGCCTCCTTCTCCAGAGAAACGCGAGGACGAGGTCGGTGCCATGGTCTCCTTGTTCCGTGTTGCCATGCCAGAACTACGTCGTGTTGTGGTTTCGTCTTCAGAGCTTTCGTCTTCGTATCTTCTCTTTTTCACCCTGAACCTGGTTTTCGTCAGGCGCTGTGATTCACCTTCCTCCTGAGAGACAGAGCCAATATGGAGGCACATTCAGTTGCAGAGGATCAAATGTAGCACAAAACAAAGGAAACGGAAGGAAAAAAAAATCATTCACAACTGCCCTAATTATTACTTGAACTTTTTGTCTCTTAGCAAAGACAGGACTGGGTCTTACCCTGTCAACACAGGTAGGACAAAACCAGTCTCCCTCTGGCACCTGAGTGATTTTGGGCTTCAGGCAGTACATGTGGCAGCCACGATCACAGCCATCGCACAGCAACAGGCACTCGTCATTGTCTCCCTTCCTGCAAACCTGGCAATTCTGGAAAAGGAGAAATCAAAGGCAAGATGTTCAAATTACTTTGGGCAGTGTGCTCCCAAACACCCGAGCACACCAGAGTACAAGAAAAAACGAGCAAGATAAAGTTACTCACCACTTTAGTCACAGATCTCTCCCAAGCAATGGCCTTCTCCAGCTGGAGCAAACACAGACAGATCTGTGGAGCACTGCGAACGCGATCTAGAGCCTGCCGCCATGTTCGTAGTCGGGAGGTGATTTCACTTTCCAGACTGCAACAGAGGAACATTATTAGACGAGGTAAAAATATATATCTAAAAAAAAAAAAAGAACAAATGACAGATCCTGTCTGTTCTTCTCACCTAATGACATCCATGGGATGCTCTTCCCCTGGTGTGGGCGTGAGAGGAGCGAGGCGCATCACTTCAGATGGGTTCCACAGTGGCTCCTTCAGGTAGCGTCTCTCGATGTTTCGCTCAAGGTTGGACAGTCGCAGCATCGCCAGGTCCAGAGGGTGTGTGGCGACGCGAGGCAGGCCCGACCACTCCTTCTTGGTTCGTACAATCCAGTCATCACGTGGGTCCGCGTCATGTTCGTAGTATTGGAGATCCTCCCGTGTGGAGTCTGGATCTGGGATTGTGTAGGGCTTAATAGGGGAGACAGGGTGAGGTTAAGTTTCAGTCACAGGTATAATGCATTTTACTAATTATTATTACTATCGAGAGCTTTGATAATTACCTGGAATTCTATTATGGGTGTCTCTGTGTTCGGTTCGGCATCGGTCACTGCGCTCTGAGGAGGTGCCTTTAAGAAACAAAAAAGGGAGGTAAGAGAATGTATGTGCACATCTCAGAACATGGTCATGGTCCTGTCAGACAAGTTTTTAACCATTTAGTAATATACTGAAAATATAGTATTTTGGGGATATTTTAACATGAGAAAATAAACTGTAAATAAGAGGAAATAGATGGGGTTTGCAATAAAGATGCCCTCCTATTGGCACAATTTTACCACGTTATCACATTTAAAAACTTTGTGTTTGGATTGCAGTCATTGTTTTGACAAAGTCTGATAAATACAATGATGCAGATTGGCCAGTGTGATTCCTCACCTTCAGATGGAGGTCAGCAGCAATGACTCGCTGCTCCAGGTCCTCCACCCACTGCAGGGCGATGAGGTCAGTCTCCATAGCCTTCTCCTGCACTTGCCTCGGGTGCTGCAGAGCCTCCGCGAGCACACTGTTTGTCCTCTGCCTTCAACTCAAATATTGGATCTATTCAAAAACAACAGAAGAACAGTTTTAATGGAGGAACACAGGGCAACAGGAGAAACATGCAGAGGAATATCTCCAGATGTGGGCATGATGGTTAAAATCCCAAAAGTGGCAAATTACACTACACATTTCCATTTGCAACAACACTCACCGGGAAAGGATTTGGTGCACATCTCAGTTAAGCTCTCTAGATGTTTGGCCAAATGTTTATGAAGGACCTTTTCCCTGATGCCTCTTGGGTGGAGGGCCTGTAAGGTGTTTAACAGTTCCTCTGGCTCCTTGATCCACCACCAGCCACGCACCATTGCTGTAAAAGAAACATACAAGTTAAGGACCATGATAAAACTACTCTTCTTGTCTTATAGACAGAGAGTAAAAATAATTGACCATTATTAACACGTTTCCTGTACTTCTTTGCACACCATGTCAGGAGTGACAATTGATAAACCTGAGGATCAGCTCTGAACTGTGTCATAGTTTATTGGTTGTTAAATGGATGCCTCTCTCAGACGGCAATCTCAGAAATCATGGACACCACAACTTACATGCTGGAATGGGCTTGACCACAAGCTGTGTGAAGTACTGTTGCTCCAGCTCCTGGAACACAGAGTTGGGAGGGCGGCCGCGGCGTTTGGCTGCAGCTGCTCTTGCCCCTCTGCGGGCAGGACTGCTGCCTCTGCTTCCTCTCCTCCGCCTGCGACCTGGCTTGGCAGGGGTGGTAGGAGTGTCAGGAGCAGCAGGAGGAGGAACGGGAACAGGAGGAATGGGAGCTGGAAGGAGCTGAGGGAGTGGTGGTAGGGCAGTGACAGGAAGTGCAGAAGTAAGGGTTGTAGGGGGAATTTCCTGTGGTGTTGCTGAGGTCACAGGGTCAGCAGGAGCCAAGCCAGGCATGAGTGGGTCCGGCTGAGGGGTAAGGAGAGTCTACTTATTAATATTGCAAACATAATTGTTTAAGTGCATTTTTATTCCATAATTAAATGGATTTGTATTGATTGTGGTGGACAAACCTGCATGAGTGGAGCAGCGAGTGCAGGCAGAGTACTCGGAATCTGAGGGAGGAGTTTAGGAGGTGACGTAGGTGAGGTGGGCAGCTGGGGCTCAGTGAGAGAGAGATTGTCACACGGCTGTTTAGGAAGCAGATTGAACCACTGTCCCTGTTTCTCTGCCATCTCCTTCACACTCTCCTCTGGTTGATTCCCCTCTGGAGCTTCCCCTGCTGCTGCGCATGTGCCGTTGGCTATCGCATCCTGTGATTGGCTGAGCCAGTTCTGGAAAGCAGCTTTTGTGAGGTCTTGTGTGCCACTGTTCGGTGATCCTGGCCCTTCCTCGCTGCCAGACCTGATGCTACTTCGACGCCGGCGGCGGATCTTCGCTGTGCGGAGGTGAAGCTCCACTTCGGGTTTAATTTTTCGGGGGCGCCCACGTCCTCTTGGCCTGCTCATTAGGGATGCAGTGCCAGGAAGGGGATCCTCCTCTGGATACAAGGTCTGGTTCGGGGTGGGGGTAGCAGAGGAAGGTAGAGAAACAGGAGATGTGGTAGGAATGGGGGTCTCTTCAACTTTGGGCTCCTTTTTGATGAAGGTGACAGGCACCTCAGCTACAAGGACATCTCCTGAAGCTGAAAGAGAAATATGAGGAAAATGTATAAAAGTTCGACAGTCCAATGTTTGTAATGTCCAAAATGTTTAATTTATCCTCAGACTCACTCAAGAGCTCCTCTGGCCCCTCGACTAGAACTCCTCCGAGGTGAGGCAAAGCCAAGTATCTGCGCCTGTACCGGTCCTGACCCAGTAAAATGGCCCGCATGGAATGAGATGTTTGTTGCAGCTTTTTACGGAAAAATGCTTGGCGCTGTAGTGATACAAAGAAGAAGAGTTTTTAATAAAACATTACAGAAATGTATAAAATACAGTGTCAGCATGGTATCGGTCTTACCTTGGTTAGCTTATCTATCTGCCTCTCAAGCTCTGGAATGCTGGCAGTGGTAGGACTCTCACTCTGTACCAAGAATTTAATAAAGATTTATGTATTAAATATATGATTTCAATTCTAAAAATATAACCAGTGGATCAGATACATACATCGCTGAGTTTTGGCTCTTCTTTGCGTGAGCGGCGGTTGCTCCTCTCTAGTACCACACCGCTCTCCTCCAGAGAGAGGTTCTCTTCCTCCGCCACCCTGGCACTGCGGCGCCTCTCCTCAAAACACAGCTCTTCCTCCGAGCGTCCTGTACGACGTGCGAGTACCACCTTCAGTCTGACACACACAACATTAGTAATGAGCATGGTGATGGATCTGTGCTTTGACTCACAGAAGAACTGAGCGATACATTCATTTATTCTGTATATGAAGAGACTGGCCTTACTTGCGTAATTTCCCCTCAATGATCCACTTGTTCTTCCTGTAGGTTGCCATGTTTTCCAAAGTGTTGTCAATGTCACTGAAATACAAAATGCATACATTTATAAAGCAATAAGGGTTAAAGAGTGGCTTCAATGAGTAAATACATAGTTAGCTCTTGGTCTAACCTTGTCACAATGTTACTGCCGTTAAGCTCTTCCACCACGAAGCCCAGGATGGCTGCCTTGGTGTCAGGGGGGAGGGCGTGAAATGTTTTGGTCCTCAGCGTGTCGCACACGTCCGAGTCATAACTGTGAGATTCCAAAAAGATGCGAAGAACTTCTGAAACCGTGCTGCGGGTCAGCTCCAACTCAACCAGCTTGTCCCCAAGGATCTTTACAGACTGAAGGTCGGAATGGAAAGATAGACAGAGTATTTTCTTTTATAATTACATGTATTAAACAGAGGACTCCAACTAAGGATTGCTTCCTTGATTTATGAATTTGTTTTTAAAAAGTCAGAAAATGTAAGATGACAAATTCTTACACAGGAGCTGCTGAAACAAGTTTTTACTTGAAATTGTTTTTTAGCTGATTCCCTGCTTAACGATTTAAACTCTAATCTCACACCTGATAAAATGACGGCAGGCCTGGGTCATGGAGTGCACACTCCATCAGCTTTATCAGTAGGTCTTGGACTTCTCCTTGGCTTTCACCCAGGCCCAGGAGACCTTCCTGTAGGGTAGCAAGGCTGGGGATGTCCTTGGGTATATTGAGGCCGATCACTTTTCCGTAGCCATGGAGGAACTCAACCATAGCCAGGCAGTGTGCAAAGGCTGTGCCGGAGAGAACCACACCAGGAATACGGGACAGCTCCGGCAGGGGCTGGTGGAGACAAAAGATTATATTTACATTTATATTACATATGGAAAAAATCTCTAAATGTCAGTTTAAACAGAAAGGATCTGAACAGATTAAAACTCACTTTGTGGTCAGTTAGACACATGTCCTCTGTGGGCTTCTTCAGCTCTTCTGCAATCAACTGCTGCCTCTTTCGTTCCTCCAGACGTCTCTGGGCCTGCACTCTCCTCTCTGCCGCCCTCTTAGCTGACAGAGCAGCTTGAGCAGCAGCCTCCGCCTCAGCCTGAGCTTTAGCCAGAGCCTTTGCTTTACTCCGAGCACCCAGCACCCTCTTACCCTGGGCTATTCTCTCCTCGTCCGTCTGCCGTACTGGTGGAGGAGCCACAACCTTGGCTGATCTTCTGCGGCCGGGCTTCTTGGCCTCCGGTGCAGATTCTGAGGGCTGTGGGACCTGTGGGGCCGTCGGGTCGGTTGATTCGGCCTTCAGCTCCAGGACCTTTGCCTTTTGCTCAAGCTGAATCCACAAAGGACAGAAAGAGCAGGAGGAGGTTAGAAAGAGTTAGTGCTAAGAACATTGCTGATAAATCATTTCATATTTTTGTCTGTACCTTGGCTTTCTTTTTTTCATCTTTTATCTTCTTAATCTTAGCATCCTGCCTTCTCTTCATTCTTGCCTAAAACATGAACAGCAGCAGAAAAGTTAGTATGAGATAGTAACCGCAGAACAGATGAAATTTAAAGTCCGGACTACAAACCTTTTTCTTCATTTTCTTTTTGATTTTCGCAAGTTTCTCCTTGTCCTCCTCCGTAAGAGATTCTATAAAAAGCGAGTAGAAACAATTAGCCACACTCGTGAGGTTACTGGCTAATTAAGCCATTTGATCTTAGACACATGAAAATCAATGCTTAATTGCCAAACACATCGTGATACACCCAGAACTCGACAGCCACTCACCCTTAGCCTCAAGACGGCTCAACAGCTTGGCGTCAACTTTGCTAAGGAGATCGATCATCTTGGGTTTGGGAGGTCTACCGGGGCGGCGGGCCTGTGCTCCCTTCAGGCCACGAACTCTGCGAGGTTTCTCTTTATCTGGGTTTGGAGGTCGACCTCGCCGGCCGGTGATGGCCATGATCATAGAGGGAACCTCCTCATTCGCCAAGAGGACCCACTTCACACCCTGTAACACACAGTGGAGAATGATGAATACCTCATAAAGGCGTCTACACATTTTGGACATTAAGATGCAGTTGGTTGCAAATGCACCGTAGTTCTGATTCAGTTATCTGAAAATGTATAAAATATATGAAGTTTGTTTTTATGTAAAAGTTTATGGAAATGAACTTAGCAAACATCAACTGACCTCAGGAGTTTCTCTCTCTTCATAGAAGTCTCCGACAGGCATGCGTGGGCTAAAGCTGAAGTGTTCTCTGGAGACCACGCTGTCCGTGCGTCTCTTCAAGTACTGAGCGAAGCAGTGAGGAGAAGGCAGGAGACAAAGAACTTAATGGTGACTGTTGTAACCATGCAGACATCATCTATTGCATTTGTCATTAAATCAAAGCATTGATTTTTAGCAACTTCAGACCATTTGGTTCAGTTTTTTTAATAAAAATGTACCTTGATTATTTCAGGGAATTGCTTCATCCTTCTTCCACAAGGTGTGTAGTACCAGGTTTCCCCCTTCATGCGATTCTCCATTTTCTTCACTCGAATCTCCCTCTTCCACCTGTGGTTAGTGGAGTTTATTATTACATTGTGTCAAATTATAGCTCTTTACGCCAAAGTAAAGCAAGAGGTTAAAGGTAAAATTACCCATGCGACAATGGGAACCGGACCTGCTCCTCTGTTGCAACCCTCCTTCTGTTTGATTCTCCTGTTTGGAAAAATGCACACAACCAAACATTAAATTAGACTGATTCACAACACGTTTCAACAAAATGTCACCTCATCAACCTTCTTCGTTACCTGCAGTTGAGCTGTCATCGTCATTTTCATCAGCAGCAGTTCCGGCATCATGTTTGGGTGTTTTTGCCACGTTTCCCTCTTGGTCTTGTTTCTTGACTCTTTTCGCCTTCTTGAGATTCTCGCCTGTTGGGTTAAAGGCTGCAGCATTGGCCAGAACAGCTTCAATGGTGGCTGTGACTGTATCAAGCTCTGCGGGAGGCCCAGCCTCTCCAGATACATCTGATGTTTCTTTTACATCCACTTTGACGGACTTCTTCCTCTTCCTGCTTGTGGCTACCCCGACTTCTGCACCGGTCTTGAGTTTCTCAACCTTAGGAGTTCGAGCCCGAGGTTTTCGCTGGGCCCCCTCAGGAACTGTAAATAAAACATTTTAAAAAGATTCTCAAGTAAAAACATCTAATATTTTTAACAAACTATATTAATATCAGCATGTTGAATACCTGGGGTTTTAATCCATATTGCCTTTGGAGTTCGAGGTTTGCGTGTTTTTCCTGGGGTTGTCAGATTTCCTCCGGCAGCTGACATCATCTGATCAGTTACTGGTTGAAGTGGGTGCACAGCAGGGCTCTCTACTGGTGTACTGAAGGCGATGAAGTTCTCATCTCTCATGTTGAAATTTGGCAGAGTCACTGACTCGTTGACAGCGGTCTTCTTGCTTATCTGTCCAGCTAAGTCAGGTGTTTGAAGTCCTCTGGGGTCCCACTCAGCTTCAGGTCCTAATTAAAGATTAAAGAATTACTTTAACGTGTGTCTGCATGAATTCCACTTAAAGAAAAAACTGTGCAACTCAAGTTTGTTTGCAATAAACATTTTTTTTGTAATGAGTAATGAGAGACTAACCCTAACCCTTTTCAACTCATGTGACAATAGTTTCCATAATTTAAAACTGTACCTTGACGACCACTCTGAGACGGCACAAGTAAGCAGGGCTTGGACCCGTCACTTGAGTCGACAGAGGGCTCGTCCATCTGAGCGGAGCTGTTTAGAGAAGACTCCAGCATGGATTCCTCGGGGATTTGGGAAGCGTTCTTGGTCTCTTCCGCCTCAGAGGTTTCCTCGTCTCTAGTGGAATCTAACGTGTCATCTCTGGAGTCTTCCATGGAGAAGCTGCTGTCTCTAGTGCTGTCATAAGCAGTAGATGGTTCCCCCTCTACATGGGAGGTGCTGTCAAACTGAGAAGTGTCATTTCTCAGGTACGAGCTGTTGCCAAAGTTAGTAGAGTCATCTGTGCACAAGCTGTCACCATCTAAAAGAGAGGACTTTTCAAAGACAGAGCTGACATCGAGTCTTGAAGGGGTGTCACATGTTGAATTGTTATCAAATTGAGAAGCAGCATGTGAAGAGTTATCAAAACTGTCTTCGGTCAGATGTTCTACCCTCATGCTGTGATGCTGTGGTGACTTTCTGGGTGGAGTTTGATCCGTCATGGAATCCTCTGTTTCGCTGACACTGCTTTGCAGCATGTGGTGTTTTTCAAAGTCCTTCGGTTTATTCTTGGCTGTTTGATCAGAAGCAACTTTGGTCTGCAAAGACTTCCCAGGAAGATCAGTGTGGGATTTATGAGAAAAACTTTCAGATGTATTAATCTCAGTCGCTTCCACCTTCTGAGGCGTCCTCGTGCTTGAATCAAGCTGAGGGAGGTGTTCCTCTGGTTTTCCATTTCTTTTATTACTGAACAATTTGCTATCCCCACTACAACCACGGTGCTTCAGTGCAGGAGGAGGAGGAGTGGTGTTAGGTGGATGCTGCTCAGAGTCATAACTTTGGACCACTCCTGAGGATGTACCCATTGCAGGAGGCAAAGACACCAAGGCAGGAGGGGCGGACATAGGTGCAGTCCTGGAGGCTTGAGTGGTTAGAAGAGGTAGGGTAGACAGAGGTTTGACTGTAGGGCCTTCATGGGCTGATGGGGAAGGTGAATTCACCTCTCCTGGTGGTGACGGTGCTGCTGCAGAGGCAGTGGAAAGACCAGTGTCAAAAGCTGGAGGAGTGCATGCCTGGTGATGGGGTGTGTGAGTTGGTTCACAAGGTTTACGTGACAACTGAAGCTCCTGATATTGACACGAGAGGTGGAACCAGACCAGCTGATGAATATTTCACACCTGCAGATGAAGAGGCAGTAATCAACTTTGGGGGTCCTGGCTTATCATGCTGCGCTCCAGAGTTATCAGGAAAGCGAGACAGGCTGGAACTTTGGACCATTTGCTGAAGAGACGAGATTGGTGCAGATGCTGAGAAAGACGTGGACACTGTGTCTGCTGAGGTGACAGCCGCACTAGGACCAGAAGCTTTAGGAGGCAAGTTTGACTGATGAGACACAGACTCCAATGAAGAGGGAGAGACAGAGGAAGCTGTGGTAGGTCTGGGCTCATTATTTGTCGAAGCTGAAGGTGTGATCAACTTCAGAGGTGATGTCGGCAGGGAGGAGGAAGAGGACCCTGCTGACAGATGCTTGGATCCAGTGGGTGCTATTTCAGTCTGACCAGAAGGGAGGGGTCTGACGCCTTGCACGGAGGACACAGTGTGAGATGCTGAGATCTGTGGTGGAGTAGATTCTACATCAAGTGATGAAACATTCTGGGGCCCAGGAGAAGATTTTGGAGATCCATAGACAGGAGGAGCTGAAGAGGACATTGTTAGTGATGGTGACACAGCTGCAGGGGCATGGAGATGCGGAAAGCCGAGACGACACACACTGGGGAGTTGGATTAGAGGCTGCGTCTCGGACAGGAGAAGCCATCTCGGAGTTTGGTCGATAATCACTTGCAGGTCCCACGAGGGCGGCAGAGGGTTTGGATTGGTAACTGTCAGCTTTGGGAAGCCTATGAGCAACAGGTGCTCTTTCACTGCCATTGTAGCTCGTGTCTACCTCCTTGACGGATTCCCTTGTATGCCCTGAAAGAGAATCAACAAAACAGTCAATAGTAACACACAACACAGGTTGTTGTTTTCCATAATAGACTCAGACATTAGGAGGAAGAAAAGCAAAACATATGTGCTCACTGATGACGTGAGCCTAAGTCCTTACAGGACAACTTTATAAAACGTCTCTGAGTGAGCACCAAGTTCTGAAGTCCTTCACATTCTTGTCAGCTTATCACAGTGTGCACAACACATTACACTGGTAAAACCGGACTGATAGTGAGAGGATTATAACTACAACACCAACATAACCAGCTGACAATGTGAGAGCGTTGCACACAGTCTAACAGGGACATCTGCTGGTTAAATACTGGCACTGCCCCAGTATTAAGCACTGGCAGGCAGACTGACCCAGTACAAGACATTCAAATTTAAGGAAACAGAAATTGTTTTCACCAATTAAATAATCTTTATAGAATTGTCTGTTTTATAAAATGTAACAAAATTATGATGGTAAGTGTTCAAATGTTCTTAACAAAATAATAATATTCAGTTCACTATGATGTTAGACATATCTCTACATTTGAGAAGTTGAAACCAGCAACATTTTAAAACTGACTATTTAATAAATCAACTAACTTGCCAAAAGAAAATATTCCCAGCCAGGTTGAAATCTCGTTATAGTACCCGACTTGGTTGTTTTGAACTATATAATATAATGTACTTCAACAATATTACTTAGCACAGTTGCCATGTGAGAGTTTGATGCACCCAGAGAGGGTGCAATGTCAAGTATGTCGAGCTACATCAAGTATGACCAAAGAGGAAGTAGACAAGTAAATGAGGAAAATCTAACTATTAGAGCGTGATGCCCAATTGTAGAACTTAAAACTAAACAACTGCAGACACATGTGTCACAGTAATTAATTTCTATAGAAACCACAGGAAAAACAAAAGACAGACAGGATCAAATAAGCCCAAAAAATATTTCTCTGTGTGAAGTGGTCACCTTGCATGACAGAAGACATGCTGCTATCCCTGTTGTGGCTCTCGGGTGATCCACTGTCCTGCACTGTTGATGGTGATATCATTGTTGCAGAGGTCATTCCCACAGGGAGAGGGCTGCCAGTGCCTGCTCTGCCTAAACTGTGGTGCTGTGGGCTGCCGAGTGGAGGTGTAAAGTTCTGGGCTGCTGGGGGCTTCAGCTGAGTCGGGCCTTGAGGCTGCGACTGCAGCGGCGGCTGCTGCTGAGGAGATGGTAGGGTCTGATGCTGGGGCTGATGCTGGTAGTAGGGCATCCCATTGGGCATCATGCCATAATGCTGCGGCTGCTGGTGCTGCTGGTGGCGGTGAGAGTGGAGGTGCTGCTGTGATGGTTGATGTTGGGGGGGCTGTAAGGACTGCTGCTGGTGATGCTGTGACGGTGTAATCCCGAGATGGGCCTGACTCTGGTAGGTCCCATACATACTGTGAGAATTATAACCTATCTGCTGTGGGCCAGGGTTACTCCTGTTCCAGTACTGACTCCCAGTTAGAGGCATGTTTGGTGGGCCTGCCACAGGGGGCTGGTGGGAGCTTTCAATACCCCCATTCAGTTGGTACTGTCCATGACCCTGGAAGTGGTGCTGTGACTGAGGCTGTGGCATCCCAGGTGCAGGCTGCTTCTGATGCATCCCCTGCCCTGGAGATGAGCCCATGGCTGGACCATACTGTGGGTGCCCCCCCCACAGGTAGTCATAGGCCATGCTGCTCTGGTGGTGGTTGCTCATGTGTGGGTAAGGAGCTGACGGTGGGTGGGAACTAGGCACACCAGGCCCGAGTACAGTAGTGGTGCCATTCACATTAATCTCACCATTCATATCTGTTAGACACAAGAACATGGGCATGTTAAAAAAGGTTTGCAAGAGAAAAAAATATATAAATATGAAAAAATGTTTTACTTTAACACTGAAAGATATTGACTATCAAATCAAAGAGTTCTGACCCTGTTCAGACCTGGTATCAACAGCTGTCTTAAGTGATCTGATCACGTTCATTGTAATGTCAAGTGTGAGCACAGGACCTTTAAGTGATCGGATGTTAATACCAGGACTTTATTTTGTGCTACAGAATAACAAATACGTACTCTTTCCCTGCTGAGGAAAACTCATGGAGGACCCGTTAGTATAAAGAGAATCCCCTGAGGAGCGTTTCAGTCCTGAGTTTGCTGAGGAGTGGGTGCCATAGTTGAAATGATTATTTGACTCCATCTGAAAAAAACAAACAGAAATTAATAAAACACGCGTTTAAAGTCAACATTCAACACTCCTCTCCAGCAAGACACGTGGAAGTTTGAGCCTGAGATGCACGGGCACGATGTCATCGCCACGTGAATCACGCTAAATCATTATTTAATTCATCTTTCGTTTATTCTCCTGCTGTTGCGAATGCAACTCGACGCTACGCGATACGCTCGATGTCAAACACTCGGTGTAAATGGCACATCCGAGATGGTTTTGCCAGCTGCGGTTTGTGACAGCACCATTTGGTTCCAAACCACAACAACCGTCAAAATGTCGCAGCGGCAGATGCCAGGCCCTGAGCCTTAATGGACAGGCGGAAAATTACGGGAGACGTTCATCATTAGCGCTGATGAGCCGCTGCTAACCCGAGCACAGCCTCCTCAACCCACCGCTGAAACGACCGAGGCGTCCGCACTGTGCCCGAGCACCCGGCGGCCTAACAATGGAGGGATTAGCCCGGATATTTTCCACCGTCACTCCGAAGGGCCTGGAGATCTATTACCACACCGCGCGCTGTTTAACACTTCCATATCCCCCGTACACAAAGTAGCCATCTATGGACGCTTGATTTCCTAATTCAACCAGGAAGGCCGTGGCAAGAGGCAGCCCTTAGCTCCGCCGCGCTAGCCGAGTCCTGGAAGCGAACAAACCAGCGCTGCTAACGTTCCACAAAACGACTTTAAATGTTCACAAAGCGGTCGAATGTAACACAACACACCAAACAAAGACACCCCCCGCCTCACTTCCAAGGTTATTTAGCCACAGCATCACAATAGAGCCTAGCTAGCGCACGCTAGCCTTAGGGGTAGCTAGCTGCTAGCATCTTTAATGTTTACCCGGAGTGAGCGAGTGCGGGGCTTTAAGCTGCGATGTTAGCTCGTAGCCGGGCAGCAGGTACCGCGACCACGCCGGTCTGGATCCATGATAGCCCCGGCAGCTGTGAGAGAGAGCGCCGGGGGGGGTGGGGAGGGGGACTCGAACGACGAGCCGGTTGAGATTGAGCCTCGGTGTGTTCACAGATGGAGGCGTGCTCCCCTTTTGTTCACGGGCTAACGTTAGCTAGCAGCCAGATGAAGTTACATTGTTTACGCCGCACGCACACACGCACTGTTTTTTCTCTTTCTAACGGAGCATCATCCTCCCACACCGCCACCATCAGAAGTTTCTCCCCCATATTTCACGTAAAGCTTCTCCCAACCTTTCACTCCGGGGCTGTCCGGGGCGCAGACGCTTCCAGGGAAAACCTTTCGTCTTTACAGTAGTGCGGATGAAGACGCCACGGCGATAAATAATAAACAACTATCCCCACAACCTCTGGGTTTTAAATTAGCAAACATGGCTGGTGTGGTCCAGTGCAGCCATGATCACACAGAACAGCGCGAGCGGAGTGAACTTCCCCAGAGTTAGCGCGCACACATCCGGTCACCTTCCTCATGACACTTCACAAGAAAACACTCAACAACAACAACAACAACAACAACAATAATGATACTAACAATAACAACAACAATAATGATACAAATAATAATAATAACGATGACGATAATAATAACGATACTAATAACAATAATAATAATACTGATAATGATGATAATAACGACAACAATAATATTAATGATACAAATTATAACAATAATAACAACCATTATAATGATGATGATAATAATAATAATAATAATAATAATAATAATAATAATAATAATGACAAGAAGAAGAAGAAGAAGAAGAAGAAGAAGAAGAAGAAGAAGAAGAAGAAGAAGAAGAATGATACTGATATTATATATGTATGTGTGTTGTGTATTTTAATCATTATCATTGTTGTTATTATTATTGTTATCATTATTATTATTATTATTTTAAGTAATCTCACGTAGTGGCGTCAAATCATAAAGTAGCATAAAATGAAAATATTCAAGTAAAGGCAGCTCACCTTTACTCAGTGAAGAACTTCCATTTCAGGGTACCAGAGGTGGTAAAAGTACACACATCTTGTGTTACAAACGACTCAAGTCAAAGTATAAGTACTGACTCAACCTATTTATTCAAGTAAAAGTATAAAATTACAGGTTCTGAAATGTACTCAAAGTATGAAAGTAAAAACTGTTCTCCGAGCTGTGTGAAGCAAACTGAGACTCATGTCACATTAATACAGTTCGAAGACTATTTACCTTGAACCACTCTTACTTCAAATTAAGAAAAAATAAATAAATATTGAAACAGGGGTAAAAGCAACAAAAGCTTTGTGAGCATGAAAAACTGTCTAAAAAGAAATGTGCACAATGTTTTGAATGGAGTATTTTTAATTCAAGTAAGGCCAGCGATAGAAAATTAACTGCTCTGCTTCTTTGTAGACATTAACAAGGTTATTAGTAATGTGGGTCATTCTTTCTTTTCTTCCATGTTGTTGGTCCTTGTCACAAACATATGTGCTGCATCTCTTCTCTGCTCTCGATTCTCCCTCTCTGGGGTGTTTTCAGCTTTACGCCGTGTTGTGTATGTTCACTTGATATGTTACAGTACAAGGAATCGTCTTTTCTGTGTTATTGTCCATTTAGGTTGAAATCGGTCTTGAAGTTGGAAAGGCAATGCTTGATGATGCAAAATAAAAAATAACGGATGATTCACCTCAAATGCAATACAGCAAAATTAACAAGCCTATTCTGAAAATGTAAGGAGTTGGAAGTACAGTACAGAATATATGTGTTAAAATGTAAAGGCAGTTAAAGATAAAGGTTGTCAGAAAAATATATACTCAAGTAAAGTACAAATACCGGAAAAATCTACTTAAGTAATGTAATGTATTTGTACTTTGTTACTCCCCATCTCTGGATGGTATTTACACTTCTACTCCACTACATTTATATGACAGCTGGATATACTAGTTACTTTGAAATATCAGATTATTAAAACAAACAATAATCAAAAACCTGTAAGAAATATTAATTAGAGCACTTAAAGGCCAACCTTTACAAGCTGTAACATTTCAATGGTGCTTGATGCATCAGTAATTATTATCTAATATAGATATTTAGGACAATTTAGCAGAAGGAGTACTTTCTAGATTAGTAATAAGCAGGTTTTGATAAAAGCAGAAAACCAGATTATACCAGCTAATAATCCAGGCCATGTAGTCATCCTCTCACAAAGCAAAGTCTACACTTTTATTAGATTTTTCTTCAGGGTGACAACAGGAAACTGCTGCTGCTTATTAATGTCATATTCACGGAAACGACAGTGAAGAAATCAGGCCTGAAGAGGAAGTATGCTAATATTATGGGCCGAGGCGGCTGCAGGTCTCTGGGTCCTAAAGCCAAAATATTCAGGAGGGAACGTTACATTATACAATTACAGTTACATCATACTCAAGTAGAAATACCATATTATAAGTGAGTTTACTTCTATTAAATATAACAATGTTTACTGTTTTAAAACAGCACCGACAGGCCCGGATTGTCTCCTGAAAAGGATTTTATAATGAATATGCTATGCTAATACATCGATAACTCTACAGTACAGCGAGGATGCCTCACTCCTAAATATTTATGTTTTCTTAAATATTAAATATGAGAAGAAGGTTCAAACTTTCTAACATTCTGCCATCGTCATGTACAATGTTAACATTTTAAACACCTCAGAATAAAGTGTTTTTCAGTTCAACACCAAATAACAGAACATATACCAAACTAGAATTAAAAGCAAGGCAGTTGTGATTTCATTGTACATATAAATCAAATGAAGTGGCCACTGAATATACTGCATCTTAATGTGGAGATAAAATTACGGATTTTATAGGTTTTCGAAATAAGTGCAAAATTAATCTACAAAACAATAAGCCAGGGTCCATGAATTAATTCAGATTTACTGGCAGGTTTGATGCCAAACATGAATTCACTCAAATTCTGATGTATCTTGTTCTCCTGATATCTGGGGTCATGACGCTTCCTTACAAGTCACACTTTGTATCCAGTGATGAATTAATCAAACACATGTCAAATGTAATTTCCAAAGAAAAGGCATTTTAAATGATTCTTAAACAGTTTATTAGAAAGATGTAGACAATAAAAAAAAGAATTTCCACTGTAAGTCAACATTACTTGTCTCCCCTTACATTTTATTTGACAGTGCAAATATAATTTGGTCATTACACGGCACCACATCGTTGCAACACGTCCTCACCAACGAGGGGGGATCTATTCTAGATGGACATGGAAAGAACCTGGAGAATAGCAACAAACCACATAAAGTTGAATGAACCTCGAGCTTCTTTTAACAGCTTCAAAACATGTCACCTTGTTTCTGCGGTCTAACATGATGATGTGTCGTGTGGGTATGGAGAGAAGAACTGTCAAGATACTAAATATGTGAGATTCATTCAGATTACCACGCAGGCGACCACTGGGAAGATGCAAATGTTTCTGCAATGGTTTCAGAAACGAGAAGTAAAGGGAAACATGTAAGCTGGAAGGTTAAGCTACAGAAACAGAGACTGGCTTCCTGGATATCTAATTCACATCACGTGGAAGGCTTTGGAGGAACCAAATCGATAAATCAATGGAACTAATTCTTTTGATGTACACATCTAGTGTTTGACTTAAACCATGAGAAAACTACACCAGTCTACTAACTTAAAACCACAACATTTGGAATGGGTTGGCCTAATTATTTCAAACCACAATTAATTTGAAAACAAAATGTTTTTATCTCTTTTTAAACACATATTGCTCAGTTGAGGACAACTATACAGCTTTTCCAACAAATAATGTGTGCTTGGTTGTAATATTTAACAGTAAAACAAGATACCCGAAAAGGTGCAGTACAGCAAATGGAAGTGGAGATAGCTGCTCTGTACAATACCATGCATATCAACCTTCAGTGGACTGATCGGTCATGAGTTTGGAGCAGAGAATATGGTTTTAAATATGACTACTGACTCGTATGTACAGTTGTTTGTCACTGCCTTCAATTTTAGATATACATTTGTTTAAGATTCCTCTTGCCATCTGTTCTTCCATTTTCTTTCCAGAGTCTCAGTCTTCTATTCCAAATCTGGCATTTCTGAAAGTGAAAGAAAAAAAAACTGTCTTACACACACGAAAGCACTTATTTATACATCTTGTATTATCACCATTATAAACAGTTATAATATGATGCATTACACTTACTTTCATCATCGCTATCTGCAGACTCATCCTAAAAAAGACAAAAAGGTAGAAGGTTGAATAATCATCTGATCAATGTTTCAACAAGAACAATTATAGACACTGAATATCACATGCTTTATTTTTACTTGTGATTATCACTGAAGTGCTTTGAAATAAAGTCAAAGTAAAAAGATTCTTACGTCTTCTGGACCTTCGAGATCAAGGTCTTCCTCTCCTCCCATGTTGTTCATCAGCTGTAATATGACACCAACAGTGTTAAAGCCAAGTCATTTTTTCAATCTTAAACCTGTCCTTTACTCATATAACGATTTGGTCCATTTTATGCCAAGAGTGGAACAGTCAGTTGTTAAAGTAAAAGATATACATAAATATAAAATTTGGACTAATATCAAATTAAATTTCAATAGAACGCATGTAAATGCTACCAACTAATTATAAGTCATTACATTATTTCATAATATTGTCTTATACCCATATTCACACAAGCTGGTCAGACATTTTGGACCTAGAGTGTTTTTAGGGTGTGTTTGTAATTTTGACCAAGTATGCGGAAGCTGAAACATCAGTCTAGAAAAAGCTCTTGGTTATGTTTAAAACAGTGATAAGGAATTCTTTAATCTCTGTTATCAGGGTGCTTACATCTGAGAGTGGGTTGGAGTTGACCATCTCCTCATCTGAGTCGTCCTCCCAGTCTCTCCAGTTGCTGAAGTCAACACTGAGCCAACTCAGCTGTGAAAACATATCAGTGTCTCACGTTATAGGAATCTGATGGAAATCTAACTGAATCTTTCTGGAAACCATTTGCATTTCGAACGCATCCTACAACTTGTCCATTACATTCAACGATTGACTCCGTACCTTAACCTTGTCTTTTGTTAGCCTCGGCCACGGCTTTCCCGGCTGCGCTTTTCGTAAGTAACACAACACTGAGCGACCTGTGCATTTGTGTTTGGAATCCTACATTGAGGCGGAAAGATAACAGCAATGTGAGATTAAACTCATTCACAATGTTGTGTAAATAATTATTTACGATATCATAAAGCAACATTAATCAAAGCAATGATTCCAACCGTGTCGTACATTTTCATCAATGGCGTCAAAAAGGTCTATTTCATTCTCATGTTTGACATTGTCGGTTCCTGCAAGACAACTGTGGAGGAAAAAAAACAAGGAATGAGAATGGGAGGAATGAAACATAAAAAACTCAGTGAACCCAAAAACAAGACAAAAGATTTTGAAAATCTCAGAATTACTGTGACTCATAAGATCATAACACGTGGCAAAACAAAAATGAAGTGAATAAAACTAAAGCTGCAACTGCTCTGTTTTGATTTTATATTGTGTTTCCACAGTTTTGGACATGTTACTATGTTGCTCAGTCATCTTTACTTGAAGCACACTTCATACTTCTCATTCCATTAATTAACTGATTAATGTCTGTGTGCTGGGCTCTTCATTTATCTGTGAAAATGTGTTTACTGTCTGCCTCCCTACCTGCATCTAGTATTCTGCTGCACTCTGATTGGACACCACTCCTGTATTAGTCTCAGACTCAAATGTAATAGTGTAAAATGTAATAGTCTCAAATAAAGTCAAACATGTTTGACAACTGTTGAGAAGACGCTTCGTGAGCTAGAGGACCAGTTGTGATGAACAAGATCCCAGATTCTGTGTTAAGCTAAGGATTTTTGTCTCAGAAGTTTGAATAGGATACTTAACGAACAACAAACCAACAGGCGAGTTGACAAGTTAACACAACTTAATATTTTTAGAGTCTGCATGAGACAAACTTACCTGAAACCAAACTTTGCTTTATCAAATGTGACTTTAACATCTTTGCTGTCTGCTACACAGAACTCTATAAAAACAGCGTCCCTCCTGTCGTACCACTTGGCAGTTGCTGGATGCCTGTGAAAAGAAAGAGGAAATATAAACCAATGTTTGTTACAGACCCCAAGGTTCAGTGGTTTTCTGCACATTTTGATTGTGCATTTGTAATTTGCTGTGCCCATTAAAACTAAGTAGAGCTCCTGATACAGTTATTTGATCAAAGTGGATTTGGTTCAATAACAACCAGAGTGACTTTTAAAACAATTCTAAACCGTTCAGTCATACTTGGAGTTCCCCAGATCTACAACTTGTAAAACAGATTATACATATGAATGCTGTTTATAGGAGATCAGGTCGAGACAATAGGCTGCCATCAAACAGCCCATGGATCAGGTTGCCACAAAGCCTCTGGTTACAGTTAGTCACATTAACAAGATGGTTTGGACGGGTTCATCTCAGCGATTCCTATGTCCAAGTCGATTTGAATTATAAAATATATTCATATGATAAAAACAGAAGTTATTTGGGGATACTTCTCAATTTAGAACAGGTTTAAGTCATCTACTGTGGAATATTATATAGTGGGCATGTTACATAAATCCTTTTTATTAATTGATTTAACAGTAAAATAAAAATAATCATACTTAACTGTTAAATTGACCTAGAATCTAATTTGATAATCAGTTAAACATTTAAATCAGCTCATTTGAAATTCCTGTAATAAACACAATAAGATCCAGCTTTTCATTTGTGTGGATTGACACATTTTCTTGGTTTAATTGGATAAAAAAAGAAAAAAATGTGATGTTTGAGGAGTTGATTGAGCGAAAGAAGCAAGTACATCACATCACCTTAGGCTAAAGTCGAACTTTAAAGGTGTAGCTGTAAGACCAGATGAGTAGAACCCGAAAGAAACCGTTTTTTAAAAATAGACTTTAATGATAACGTGATTTTGAATGACCCTCACTCCGCTGTAGATCTGCAGTACAGACACTAATCTGTGGTTATAACTAATCAATAACCACCCACAAACCTCTGATTATTTAAGTGTGGGGTTTTTTAAAATTCAGTTTTCACTGGTATTTGTACACGCCCTGTGTATTTATTGTCGGTATTATTCCCTCTTCTTAGCATTTAACTGATGGCGTCATTAAGCAAATCCTCTTACAGATGATCGCGGACCAATATGAAGCTAGCCTCGGACAAATGTTGGCTAATCCTCGCTCGATCCCTTTCCACAACTTCGCGATCAAGCTAGCAGCCCGTTTTTCGCGTCGCTAAAGTCCGTGTTTTTCCTGCTAACCGGCGATTTCCCGACACCTGACACGGACACGGTGCTAACCTGGTGATCAATGAACACTCTGCTAGGCAAGCTAACGACGCTGACTTTGGCCGTTGCCTTACTTCAGCCATGCGGTGCACCTGACTCGAACCCCGGGTAAAAAAAAAAAAAAGCAGGCGGCTGATACCGGGATCCCGGATCTGCGGTTATAGGTGCGGGGCCGAGCAGCGTTTTTAAACCCGCTCCACGAAGCAGCGAGTGGCCGTTAGCTAACAGTTCACTGGGGAAAGGCCAACCTCCCGCCTTGGCGAAAGCATGTTCACGGACGGCTAACGCTAGCTAGCTAGCTAGCTAGCTCGCTAAGCGTGTTGCTCTATTGCACTTTCCCCTCCGTCCTTTCGTCACTTTAACTTCCAATATCTTACATGTCTGGGGTCGGAGTGAGTCTCTGTCTGGAAGGTAAAACAATCCCGGGAGAAGAAGAACGGTAACGCCCGTGAAGAACCAGGAATGCTGCCCACACACAGTCACTGCAACAGCCTCGGTCCTGTGCACTGTGCCGCTCCGGATGCTCCTGCGTATCTCGGGATGTGAATAGCAGCCCTGGCGCAGCTGCAGCGCACTAGACGCTTCTAGAAGTTAATGTGGTTTTCTACGGAGTCAGTGGAAGAGGGGGGGAGTAGGGGGGGGGGGGGGGGGAGAGAGAGCGCCACTCTTACACTGAGCTCTTTACACCTCTTTATAATATATTACTATTATATATACACAATATATTACTGTTACATTTAAACAACTCTTTACGATACATTATAATTATATTTATACAACTCCTTAAACTATATTATTATTATATTTAAACAACTCTTTACAGTATATTATTATATTTAAATAACTCTTTACAACACATTATTTTTTATTTATGTCTCTTGTTGATTTACCTGTATTTAGCTTCCAAAGCTTCTGTAAATACTACATGTTAAGTATTAGAGTTTATTATTATTATTGAGGGGTGGGTTTGCTTGGGTTAGATATAGATAAAAAAATGTATATTTAGGATTTACATTTAGATTTAACATTTATATTTAGACTTCACATTTAGATTAAGACTTCATATTGGGATTTGGGCTTCACGTTTAGATTTAAAATGTTTATTCAGACTAAAGAAAGGTAGATATGAAAAAGAAATCATTCATCGCTGAAAATCTTGCACAAGATCATTATTTTCATGATTGGTTAGAAGATAATCCCTCAAAAATGTCATTTATTAGAAAGGAGTGTTCTTCTCCAAGTAATTCAATCATCAAGATGACACCAAAGTTTATTTTTCCTTTTAAGACTTATAATCCATTAAGAAAATGTTTAAAAAAATAGAAAGAATATTCAATTGTCTCCCATGTGTTTATTAGAATTCCGTAATATATTTTCATTTAAGTACAATTCTTTGATAAGAATGAAATTGCAGTTTGTTGCTTCACTCTTGTCAACATTCATCTATGGAGTCCAGGCTGACGTGACAGTACCGTCTCCAGAGGACAGGTCTTCTGGGGCGTAGCGGGGTAGAAGATGGGTGCAGCCATAACAACAGTCACAAAACATTTGAGTGGAGGAGGTGCTCCGAGTCTATTCAAGATCAACTGTGACTGTAGGATGGGTGTGGCGATACTCGTGTTATAAGAACTTTTGAGCCAAATTTACATTAATCATTTTAAGTCGAAAAGACAAGTGCTACTCTGAATGACTTTTTTATAAATGGTGAAAAGAGCATTGCTAAAAAGTAAGAGACCTGCCCTTCCCATTTCTTATTTATCATCTTAAGAGCATTAAAATCTGTTGATTGTATTGGTACTACATTGTTACCCTGCATCAATCAACACGTTTTGTACATTGAGGTGTTGCAAGCTGATTGGGCTCACAGCAGTCTATTGGGTTAAACAAGTATATCATTGATATTTTACTGAACTGATCACCTCTGCCCTACAAGCCTGTTAATGATCAAGTGTAGCTCAAAGTGGAGAGTGCCCGGGTGGGGGCACTTTGTTGCAAGTCATACACCTCCATGTTTCCTCTCTTGAGACAGGTGAAGGTGAAAAGTATAGGGAAGGAATTAGCTTAATGTCCTGAACCTAAAAAAAAAATGGAGGTCTCTGTTACCTCAAAATAAGGAATGTGTAGGTATAGAAAATAGAAGAAACATGAAAATAAGAAATTAATATTTCCAGTCGTCCCCTGTATAAATTCACCTGCTCCATCCTTTCCTTGATCAGGCTAATAATCCACAGCAATAAGCCACCCCCCCACCCCCATTTAACAATGAACAGCAAACACAAAAGTTTCATTTTATCAAGCCACAACTTTATTTCCATCTTGGGTATAAATTGTATAAACGAGCTTAGATTAAATCAGCAACATTTCTCCAACTCCTCGTTGACAGGGTCCCATTACATCGTCAACTCCTGCAGAGGGAACAAGAAAAGTTTGTTAGCAAATGTTTCTACGATTTTTTTCCCAGTTCGGAGAGTTTCTCTCTTCTCAGGACAGAAAATGTTAGCTTCAGTGAAACTCAGAAGAACGAAAGTCACTGTTTTAATCATCACTGAAGAGTTTAAGATGGCTTGATGAGTATAATGATTCCACTAGACACTAGAACAATTTGTTTAAGTCTTACCATAATAGCATTGACAATGTCGTTATTGTTGTTTTTCAGGGCCCGTACAGCCTTCGCCCGCGACACGTTGGCTTGCGACATGACGAGTTCAATGTCTTTAACCTCAACTCCGGTCTCATCAACCTGTGAAAAAAAATTAGAACAGAAAAATGTTTAACTCCTCATATCATTAAATAATTCATATTCAATTGTGTTACTTGAATAAAACTGCTTCTAACCTCCTCTTCTTCGCTTTCCTCCTGTACTGTTGGCGTCTGTGTGTTTTCTTGGATGTTTGATACAGTTTCTCCCTGTACCTTGAATTTTTCTGCGGCAGCCAGCTGGGCTTGCTGGGAAAGATCTTCAATCTGTAGCATGAGAGAAAGAGAGCAAAATGAGACATCAATACACGACAGTAACGTTTTAGTTGAGGTTCTGCACTCACACCTTGACGGAAATGCTCAGTGAGTCTTTTGTGCGCTTATAAAAAGTTAAACTAATTAAAACAGTAAGGACATTTGACACCATAAGAAGGGACAAACACAGACGTGGATTGTGTCATTTCGGCTTCATACCTTAGCTTCACCGAAGACGATGTATGTGTCTGATGCAGGGCTCTTGTAGACGTCTGGTTTGGTGATGACAAACAAGATGTTCTTTGATTTGCGAATTGTGACTCTGGTGACCCCTGTTACCTGCCTGAGACCAAGCTTCGACATTGCCTGGAAGAAATATAAATAATCTTTAAAATGTGTCCAATTTGAATGTCACAAAGTAATCAAGAAAAACATTGTTGCCTTAAATAAAAAAAGATAGGACCAGTACCTTCCGTGCCTTCTTTTCACTGCGGCTCTGTTTGGCTTTGCTGACAGGTTCCTCGTCAATCTCAGCAGCTGCTGCAAGCTTTAAGAGAACATTCATCCACATTTAATGTCAACAAGTAAATGAACTAATAATTCTTATGCTAGTCACTCATATAAACAGTTTTTTCTCTTCTCAGGACAGAGGTTGGCTTCAGTATACTCAGAAGAACGAAAGTCACTGTATTAATAATCACAGAAGAGTCAGAAACCCACATCTACATTAAAGGTTTAACATGAGTGGATGTCTGGTATGTTTGGACTCAAGGCAGCAAAATATTAGAAAGCAGAAGGAAGACTTACCTGAGCCTGCTGTGTCTGTGTCTGTGCAGAGTCCTGTTCCTCCAGATCAGGGACTGAGTCATCGCTGTCTGACTCGGTGCCAGATCCTACAGAAACCAACAGGAGACTATAAGTCACAACATGGTGCCTTTAACATGGTTGCAGACCTGAGATTTCCTGCAAATAAGCTGCAATCATTGCTGGGAAATATAGCAACACATTTGTATTGCCAAAACTTAATGCTGACTGAAATTCAAAATCAACTGTGAACTCTGTGTATTGAGAACAATTCCCCTTCATTTTAAAACCATATTAACCAGACCATCAAGACATTTTAACCAACTAACAACTGACATCGTATGATCAAAAATAAAAGGGCAAAAAAACAACACTATACAACATCAATTATTTGTCTCCAAAACAAGGAGCATCCATTATGACAGCTGTGTAGCACCTCATTGCGTAAAAAAACCCTCCTAACTCTAACCCTTTTTTTGTCATGGCCTTGGAGAATGACATTTAAGTAGTGCAGCAGATGCCAGGGACAGTTGGAAAAATAGATGCACAGAAAGAGAGGAAAAAGAAAATACCCTTGTCATCCTTGATCTCAGGCTCCAACTTGGCTGGTGTTTTAGCAGGTGTGGGGGCAGGTTTGGGTGATGAGATGGGTTCAGAAAGGGTATTTATTTCCTCAACCTCAGGTTTAACAGGGACAGGTTTTGCAAGTGCCTCTGCAAATGTGAGTTTACGAGGAGCGGGGGCAGGAACAGCAGGCTTAGTTTGAGCTAGTTTTAAGGGAGCGGATGGAGTTTCAGCTGTGGGCTTAGCAACCTCTTCAGGTGCAGCCTTGACCTCAACCAATTTCACCTCAGTTACTAGTTTAGCATCCTTAACCTGAGCCGGCTTGGTATCCTCAGAGGCAGCTGCAACTGGCTTGAACACCTCAACAGGTGCAGACTTGACATCTGGTTTTGAAATCTCAGCAGGAGCAGCTTTAATGTCCTTGACTTGTTTAGGGACCTCGTCAGTAATAGGTTTGGCCTTGGCAGCCGGCTTAGCAACCTCAACAGGGGCAGGTTTGGCCTTGGCAGCCGGCTTAGCAACCTCAACATGGGCAGATTTGGCCTCAGCAGCTGGCTTAGCAACCTCAACGGGGGCAGGTTTGGCCTCGACAGCTGGCTTAGCAACCTCAACGGGGGCAGATTTGGCCTTGACAACTGGCTTAGCAACCTCAACGGGGGCAGGTTTGGCCTCGACAGCTGGCTTAGCAACCTCAACGGGGGCAGGTTTGGCCTTGCCAACTGGCTTAGCAACCTCAACGGGGGCAGGTTTGGCCTCGACAACTGGCTTAGCAACCTCAACGGGGGCAGATTTGGCCTTGACAACTGGCTTAGCAACCTCAACGGGGGCAGGTTTGGCCTCGACAACTGGCTTAGCAGCCTCAACGGGGGCAGGTTTGGCCTCGACAACTGGCTTAGCAGCCTCAACGGGGGCAGATTTGGCCTCGACAACTGGCTTAGCAACCTCAACGGGGGCAGATTTGGCCTTGACAACTGGTTTAGCAACCTCAACGGGGGCAGGTTTGGCCTCGACAGCTGGCTTAGCAACCTCAACGGGGGCAGGTTTGGCCTCGACAGCTGGCTTAGCAACCTCAACGGGGGCAGGTTTGGCCTTGACAGCTGGCTTAGCAGCCTCAACTGGGGCATGTTTGGCCTTGACAGCTGGCTTAGCAGCCTCAACTAGGGCAGGTTTGGCCTCGACAGCTGGCTTAGCAGCCTCAACTAGGGCAGGTTTGGCCTCGACAGCTGGCTTAGAAGCCTCAACTGGGGCATGTTTGGCCTCGACAGCTGGCTTAGCAGCCTCAACTAGGGCATGTTTGGCCTCGACAGCTGGCTTAGCAGCCTCAACTGGGGCAGATTTGGCCTTGACAGCTGGCTTAGCAGCCTCAACGGGGGCAGGTTTGGCCTTGACAGCTGGCTTAGCAGCCTCAACGGGGGCAGGTTTGGCCTTGACCGCCTCAATGGGGGCAGGTTTGGCCTTGACAACTGGCTTAGCAGCCTCAATGGGGGCAGGTTTGGCTTCAACGGGAGCAGGTTTCTCAACAAGGGGTACAATTACAGGCATTTGAATTGACTTTTCAGATGGGATAAGTGGAGGCAGTTCATCATCAGCGGCTGCAGTAACAGTTTTTGGTGAGGCTACTTTAACTTCAAATGGTTTGGGAGGGCTTGAGGGAAGAGTTTCTGAAAATGAAACTGGTGCAGCTACAGCAGGCTTCGAAGTAACTTTAAACGCAGCAGGTGCCGCTGCAGGTTTTGCAGCAGCAGGTGAGGGTTTCTTTGTCTCAACTGGGGCATGTTTAGCTTCAACTAATGGAGCCTCTGCTGCTGTAACCTTGCACTCCTCAGAGGCAGGCACAAATGCCTCTACTTTCTTAGGTTTTCCTTGCTTGCCAGCCTTGACAACTTTTGGAGTGGAGCGGTTAGCATGATAAGCAGTGGAACTAGCAGGTGAGGCGGCCAGGGGAGAGGTCACAGGTGACAGGGGGGTAGAGGAGGGAGTCGATTTTGGTGATGTGGGAGAGGAGGAAGAGGCAGACATAGAAGAGCGTTTTCTTCTGCCAGGGACAGCCTTTGGGGCAGAGGAACCCTGAGTACTCTTGGCATCTTTGCCTTTGGGCTTAGCAGGGCCAGAAGCTGCCTGAGGTTGCTGGGAGGAAGCAGGGGCAGGAGGTGTAGCTGAATAGAAAAAGATTCTTTCAATTTTTTTAACGGGATTGTTTAAGTCTTACTCATGCCAGTTAACAAACCAAGATGCAACCATATTTTTAGGGTTAGGAAAAGGACCTGCCTTGTTTCAAAGTTTGATACAAACTGCCACTCAAAATGCACAATACACACGACCAACTTCCACACAGAAAACCACATTCTACATTTAGTCAGGATGCACAAAAAGAAAGATGCACATACAATTTCAACATCTCCATATTACAACAAGGGACTCCGCTACATAAGACATAGCGCAACTGGCCTAGTGATTCAATAATTTATTTTGTCTTTAAAAATGTCGTATATATTTTTCATTTGAATGACAAAACAGTTGTAACTGATGGGGGGTGCAATGTATGAAAACCGGTTATAGAAAGAATAATTACCCTTTTACAGATGATTATAGTGAAAGACTTGCAGACGAAAAACAAGATTTAGCGCTGAAAGAGTCATGACCCACACTGACAAAAATCACTGCAACCTCGGCTGCAGAATGACCTTAATTTAGCCAACTTTCCCACACTCAAAATTGTCACTTCAATTTTGTTGCGTGGAAAACATGTCATGTTACTACTATTGAAAGATATGCTGAATCTGAATAAGATGGAGCGTTCCAGAAATACAATTCAAAAAGGTTGGGGGGGGGGGGGGGACGCTGCTAAAACCAACCTGATAGGTGGCGAGTGGAAATAGGTGGGCCTTCACATTTGGAGGTCCCCTTAGACTGAACGGCCTTGGGAAGAAGTATAACAGGTTCTTTGTCGAGATTTTCCTTTTGAGTGGCCACGTCAATGTTCACATCACCAGGCAATACTTCTTTAGTTGCATTCTGGGTAAGGTTTCTTGGACTCTCTACTTCAATTTTTGCGTCTTCGCCGTTTAAACTGACATCTTCAGGAGCAGATGGTTCGGGAGCAGAAGGTTTAGGAGGAGTTGGTTCCGGAGCAGATGGTTCAGGATCAGCTGGCATTTCTTCTGCCACTGTTTCTGTCTCTTCTCCAGAGAGATTTGCTTCAACAGGAATCTGCTTAGCCTCTTCGCCAACTAATTCTTTAGCAGCAACCACAGATTCCGGACTTTGTACCTCTTCAGTTGGAGCTTCGGGTGAAGGCACGGACTCTTCAGGAACTGGCAGACCAGCGGAAGCCTCTGCTGAGTCAGCAGCTGTTACTTGCTGTGAAACTGGTGATGCTTCCAGCCCACTCTTTTCTATTTGTTCAGCCATTTCTTGAGTTGCGGCTACACCATTTGGTGGATCAATTTGAGACTCAATGCTAGTTTCTGGGGGGCTTATCTCTTGGGCAGGAGCAGGGGGTTCTGGAGGATTCTCCAGTGGCAATTCTTTGTTCACTGAGGGAACAGCCATCTCAGGAGAAGTAGTAGTCAGTACTCCTGCAGCTGATGAGGGAAGAGCAGCGGCAGTAATGGGGAAGGAAAATCACAATTGAGGAGCTCAAATTGCAGATTGTAAGAGCTTAATAAATATAGTAGTGAAAAAGAAACGGTGCTCCACACGTGTAAGGAAGTTCAGTGATGTGGAAATGGCTCTTGATTTGCCCGTTTAGAAACAGAGGGGGTGTTGGTGCACTCAAAGAAGGAAAAAGTGCCCATCCATGCAGTGTCCGAATGTGAGAGAAGTGTTTTAAGACCTTTAATCCAAACAGCAGCCAGGTGCATTAAAAATAAACCATAAATCCATTTAAAGTCCAAGATGATCTGTTTTAGATTTTCTAGTTTGTTTGCTCTGAATTGTAAACTTTAGCATTTCCCCCCTGGTTTAGTTTCTTTATTGCACACGAATACAACTTAACCAAAATCACAAAAAAAAAACAAACACGTGAAGTACCTTGTCCCTTATTCCTACATAAGCTGCTAGAGTTTGCTTGCTCTGCAGCATTCTAAAATGCAAAGCACACTTGGCTACAGTGCTCTAAAATATTTTGCTCAAGACCCATGTGTTTTTACTGCATTTAAACCTGCCTCATCAAATCGCCCCACGGAGAAAAAAAGAACAAACAAACCAGAATCTGATTAATCTGGACAAAAAAAGTGCAGATATGAAAACACCCTTGTGAATACTGGACTTGCATTTATTTGAACTCTTAATTACTTTTACAGCTCAGGATGAATTAATGCACCGCTCTCTGGCAACTATGTGGAGTAATACTGAATCGTTAGTACATGAATGTCTAAACATCCTAAATAACTAGGCAAGGCATCTCAGTTACCAGCTGCAACTGATCAGTTAGTATAGAGGTCTTCGTCACACCCCTGTGTAAGAAGCTCCACCCACTTACAGACCATGAGAACCCTGAGTGCATATTGGTGAAAGGTGATGAGTTAAAACATTTTAAAAGCTATATGGAATTATTCTAAAAAGATGATTCACTGTTAAAGCTAAAATTTAATTTCTGCTCCAACAATCCTGCCCGAAACAATATATGTATGTGTATATATATATATATATATATGTGTGTGACACAGAATAAATCGGCACCATCCCCCAACAAGGCAACATCTGTTATACACAATCTGGGTTAAGGTCATTCACTTTTCACAGGGGAACCCACAACAAACATCATGCATCGTGTCCAGTTGTCAGTGCAAGTCACCACACTCCTTTGTGAGTTTGTATAAATAAAGAGAGGGGCCCTGGATAACTCTTCAAGGCCAGTGAAGCAACGTCCCCACTGCAGATTGCTCAGCGAGCAAACTACCGTTACTAATGTCTGAACACATGGCTGGTGACAGTCAAAATAACCGTCACCTGTTACGTCAACTCAAGTGTCCCGGCAGCTGAGTCAACTACCTTAACCAAATAACCACCCACCCATCCAATATGGATTCCTCCACAAGTTGTTGACCACTTCACAGGTTCGGAGAGTTCAAGGACCCCTTTCTTTAAAAACACACTATTGCAGGCATGGGAAGTTAAAATATACGAACCAGTCTCCACTTGTGGCTGCTGCATCTCCTGCTCGGTGACAGGGACCGTTTCTGTGGCTTCACCGGGCATGGTTGCTTTTGAGGGAAAAAAAACAAACAATTTAATCCCACAGGACTTAATAAACTCAAACTAATCAGATTTGGATAATTGATCTAATTGATTTAAGCCCAACACTCATCAGTGCCAACTTATTGTGTGCGAGTATTTTCAGCATCCCTAATTTACTTTGAAGGTAAGCTCATCTCTAACAGTGTGTGACTATGGGGTAACACTTTGTCTTCACATGGGCACCATGGTTTAAACATTACAGTACTGACAAAGTATTAGTATGAACAATTACAAAATAAAAACTAACTTTGCAAAAAAAGTGTAACAATCAGGACCAGGTCTACACCTAAAACCATTCAAACCAAGTCAAATTGGAACTAGATTAACAGGAAATGATGTAAACCCTGTTTAACAAATACAGATTACAGAGTTATTACTACTCTCGAGTATTTGTGAAAAGACGATGGCATCCCTATAAAGCTCAGTTCGCCTTCAAGGTTGAATATAGAGGAAGGAAGTTAACTCGAGATTTGTTGTGGGTTCAATAAGTTGGGTTTTCTTAGTTAACACATCGCGAACGAACCGGACTGCAGCAGTTGTCAGAGCCGGACTGAGCCCACGCTTTAGCTTGTGAGCATCAGCTGTGGCGTTACTTTCCCCTGGATGGAAGCTAAGCTAACTACTTCCGTCAAACTCCACCGCGGAGGAGGATAATCAGCTAATTAACCCAGTTTCCCCGCGGCTCTCCCCTCTAGTTTTACTCCCGGGAAAGACACCAGCTCGCTCGGTTAAACCCCTCAGCCCTCGCCGGCCCTGACAGGCGGCTCGTACACACTGGCAGTCATCATGTTCCCCCATTTTGAGCCGGTAATCGGTGACACAACGGCGGATAAATCGGTGAACGGGAGGCCGGTGGAGTAACAATAGCTGAACCGGCCTGACGACGGGACTTTAACCGAGCATACGACACCTTTAACGGAGACGAGGGTTAGTAAGAAACGGCTGGATGATGTTGGATTGTCCGCAGAGACACTCACCGACTCTGGACGTTATATCCAAGATGGCTGTGAGAGAGAACTCCTGACCCCCGCGTCACGGTGATATCCGCTTTACAGACGAACTTTCTACTTCCGGGTTATTTAAAGGGACAGCACGTAGTTCTTTTACCTCAATGTTGTTTTTTATTAATGAGACTTCTGGAAATAATAGTGTTTTTGTTTTACAGCAATAATGTTTTTTTTTACAGCTGTATTCACAACTGCCCTGGCCCTTCCCAAGTACTAGTACAGTCTTAGATTTTCACAGTGAAAGGATGGAGGATACAGGACCTGTCATAGTTTATTTTGATTACATTATCACTAATAATAGAGGAACATCTACAATAAATGTAGCTATTTATGTATTATACCCCACTTTTGATAATGGTCAAATACACCTCACACCTTAGGTTAGTAAAACTAGGCTCATGGATATCAGTCCCCTACATGTGCCTGAATAGTTCTCTGGGGATCAACACAAAAGAAAAGCATGTTGTGTAAGTAGCGTTTGTCACTATGCATATGTTATCTAAAACATTGCATAATTCAGAATAAAGTATATAGAGGTGACATGGATCATTAGATTATTGGTGCCATTTGTCTAATGTATCTATATTGTGTGTTTTGACTCTTTTCTCATTACAGGCACCTGGTTTCTGCCCTTCTCTCCTCTGGATTTTCTTATGTGTGGAATTCACAAGAAGATTTCTTAAACAACTAAAGTCACATCACAGAGAAGTCAAGTGATTTTTATAAAGAAATAAGGAAATAGCAGATGTTTTCTGATTAGCTGTGATCCTACATGTGATTAATCAGGTAGTTTATTGAAAACTTATCATGAAGGTTTTTACTTACACTTGTAAAAGGTAACCAGGTAGGTCTCTTGATAAAAGTGTCTTGTTCACTTTTTGCAAGAAAGCCAGCAACTCAGTAAATACAATTCAATACAATACAAAACCCTTCGTCCACATCTGCGTCATTATTTAAAAGGTTCTTTCGTGGCTTGTGTCCCATCCTTCAACTAAGTACTGTGGAAATCCGTTGAGTGGTTTTTGTTTAATCCTGCTGACAAACAAGCACTCAAACCTTTAAGCACTGTACCCTGGATACACGATGTACAATACACTACTGAAGGAGTTCAATGTTGTAATAAAAGCAGAGATACATTGTCAGGTGGGGAATACAGTATATAATGTTCTATTGCTCATATTGACAACTCATAAAACCTCAAATAAAGATTAACATGCTAGTGATGGTTGGAACCATGCAGGTGAACTGATACATTCCAAAAAGAGATTTTATAACTGTTCCTTAAAAATACATTATTAGAAGAGCTGATAAGAGGATCCATATCCTATATTGTAAAACATTATAGAATTTAATAAAACACATTTTATTAAAAGTAATTAGAATACAAGCTTATGAAAGGGTAGGGATACCAACATTTATTTTCACAAATGACTGTACAGTAGCAACAAGTAGAAAATACAAAATTAACATTATATGAAAAAGAAAATCCCAAACTAAGATGATTTACTCCTGTTTAATTTATAAACATATCATTACTGAATCGGATAAGAGTATAATAAAACAGATTTGAAACAGAAAATGACTGTTCCTCTGAGATATGAGAATATTCCACCACAACATGAAGCCACAACAGTTCCACCTCAGAAATTGTTCGACTTTATGATCGTTGATCCAGTTCAGAATTCTTTCTCAAGATCTAAAAGAAAAACAAGGAGAAAAGAAAGCTAATGAAACCTGTAGGTAAAACCTCTCATCATTTAATCTACCAAAATGAAAACCTACCACTCTTTTTGAGAAGTTCTCCTTTCCACGACCGAGCCATTCCATCCAGAAACTGATCAAAGTATTTCACATACTTTGCCAAACTGGTTCTTTTGTAATCTGTGAAGAAAATGAATCACTGAACTGAAATATTCAGATGCTATTTAATCAAAATACTGAAAGTAAAATTTTGGACTTTAAAGATACAAGTACCCTTTACTTTTACTCTAACAAATTAAGTCCATCATTATTAAGTCCATATTAATTCCATTTTTTTACTTATATAAAACAGAGTGAGTAGTATTTGTCACTATGATATGTAATGTAAAGCAATGTACAACCCAGTACTTTTAGCTGATGAATTTAGTTTCAGCGAGTTATGGCTAACGTACCACACTTTCCTAATTTTGATGCAGGAAAAACCAGATGATCAGCCTACTTATACCTACTCATAACTTTGAGAAAGATTGACAGGTAAAGCTCCTGTTTGTGATGCAGTAGGACAAATGTTCAGATTTCAGAATTTCACCTCTGATCTTTCGTCTCTCTGCTGAATCCTTCTCGTTTTCCTTCACGCCCTCCGACTCCTCTTCTCCTGTTCTGGGCCGATCCAGCTCCTCACAGATCAGACTAGGAAAAAAGAGACGTCGCAACATCAACTCAGACAGTCCACACAACAGAGCACAAGGGCATTTAAGTTATGGCTCACCTGATTGTGGGCACATCAAAAGGATCAAATGTTTCTAATTCTTTGAGGTCCATGGGAACTGAAATGCGTCCTGGGCCGAGTTAGAAGAGAAAAGTCACAGTGAGACTCAGTCAGCGACATATTCACCATTGTGGGCTTGATTTTATCTCATTAGATCTGCACTCACCTGTTTTGGGGTGGACACTGAAGGGGCTCTTCAGCAAATGGTTCACACCTTTACTGACATTGACATCGAGCCGTGGGTAACAATACTGCAGCATGATTTCTTTCTCAAAGTATTGACCCTTCTTGACGATGGCCTGGAGGAATAGATGGGGACTGTGTCACTGCACCCGTCTTGGTCATAATGCCTTTTGTTGGAATGTCTAAAAAACGTGAAATGTCCTGGTGTAAAACATTGAAAAGTACTAACCTGTTTCCTACTGGCTTGATCCTTAATCAGTTTCCAACGACTGTCAGGTTTCTTCTCATTTTGGAAATCCTGCTGCAATTCTTTTCTAACATGTAAGAGATGAGTTAAGGTCAAGAGATAAAATGCTGTTTAACCACCAGCTCCACTGTGCGTGTTCTTGTGAATACACATCAAACTGTGAAAAGGATATCTTCAGGCACCATTGCCAGCACCTTGTCCACAGACTCCTTGCGGCTCAGTATTTCCTGATCCTGCAGTGCATACTGGGGAAAGTATTTCTCCACCACAGACAAAGACTCTCTGTTGAGATGAAACAGACCTTTAAACAGTTGAAGAAGCAACATCCAACACAGAGGACAACCTTAACGACGATCAGGGAAATTACACACAAACATTAAGACAGAACACAAACAGTAACAGCTTCAAACACTCAGATTCTTACTTGATAAAAGGATGAAGAGGATCTGTCAGCACCACTTTCTTCACCGTCTCGTCACCACCCTGTCAATCAGAACACCACATCTCAATAATGTACTGACTGGTTTGCACATACAAGTCGTTCAGTGTTCCTCACAGCCTTAAAAATTAAATGAATCCTTAGAAGAGCTAAACTATGTCATGAGAGATGTCCTCATTATTCACTAGAGGCTGAAATACTGTTACCTTCACCAGGCTCAGGTATTCTGCAACAGCTGAGCGTGCAGCTACAGAGAGCTTCCTGGCAGCTTCATCACACACCCAGCAATGCACTCCTCTTCTGCCAGAATAAACCCACAACAGGTGCTTGAAACCAAAGTCCTCTGGAATTTCACATAAAACAAAGTAAGTGCTTTATGTTAATTTTGCCTAAAAATAAAATAACACGAGCAGATGGCTGGACACAAAATCAATGGCATACAAACCTCGAAGAGCTCTATCCAGGATATGAATAGCAACGGTCATCAGGGTCCAGCACTTGGAACAAATGTCTGCAGCACTAAAATGAGAGTTTATGTCAGAATATGCTGAATTAAATAGTCAAAGTGATGTAAAATGGATATGGATGGTAATTTAGGACAATAAGACATATTTGAACATCAGCTAAAATTAACCTTATAATCCCTTTTACCTGCAACAGCTTCTGACATCATCATAATCTGTCATATCAATATCAAACACCAGCTCCTTCTCCAGTGCCTGGAAGCTTCCTGACTTCACTGTGTTGTGTTGGTTTGGCTGTGGGCGACAAACAGACAACATTATCTTTAAATGTTCCTGCACAAACAGCAAAGGCACCTGCAGAGACAGAGTCCTGTAAGAGTGCATCTGATAGGTACAAGTAATCTCACCCTGTGACTGTATATTGCTCCGATGTCAATCTTGTACGGGTTCATCTTCTGGATTTCCTTCTCCAGCTCGCTCTGCGTGGTGAACGACTGGTAGCGCACGTAGATGTCATCTTTGAGTGTGAAGGAGAACTCCCGGTTGTGAAAGTAGTTCTTCTGCACTGAGGTTCAAGAAGAAAACAACATATTAACCTCTCAAACTCACCAGTCACCAGTTTATTAGGCACACTTGGCTAAAACTCGCTGTTGATTAAATTACAAGATCACTTAGATAAAGTTTGTGGTGATGTCGAACTGTATTGCATTCTATCCACAGGTGCTTATTTTACTTAGCCAACTCTATTGATATACATGTATTGGACACATGATATGGTTACTCTCCGAGCTTCATATTAAATGGCAATCTTCTGTCCTTAATACAACAAATATGTTCAGTGGTCAGTTTAAGAACACCTACTTAAAAATGAACACCATCTAATGCAATAACTCCTTTCAATGAGCTGTTTGTGATTGTGTGTTCGTGTTTAAGTTTATGTTGTGACAGATTAACCATAAATACTGAAGCAAGCCAACTTATTAAACATCAACAGCACCACAAGAAGCATCAGTTTCAGCTAGGTGTACCTAATAAACTGATAACTGAGTGTTTCAGTGTTTAACAGGAAAGCAAACCAACCACAGCTGTGTCACAAAGATAGTTTAGTTAGCTAACATCAGGCTAACGTGGTGTTCCTGTCCTGTCTAATCCCTGACAGTCACCTCCTCCATAGTTGAGCCAGCGGTGATACTGAGAGAAGGGGAAGAGGCGGCGGTAATACAGCGGCAGGAGATCCGGCAGGCAGCCCGGGTCATAACCGGAGGACGGCATCTCCCGGTGGTAAGCACGCTTCTCCGGTAAACGTGTAAAACAGCGTTAAAGTTTCCCGCGACTCCCCAGCTTCTGCGTGTTGGTTTACAACGCGGGAAAAAACTCATAAGCAGCGGACACAACCAATCAGGCGAGGAGCAGACGATGTCGTCACCAAAATCCAGGAAGTGACTTTTAAAGGAGAAGATATCTGATCAAACTGAAAATTTGACGAGTGAGTTGAAATCAAGATGAAATGTGTTTTAGATGTATGACGACGAGGTGTAATGTCACTATGAGGCGCTTACAGGACGTCAGCTGTCACTTGACCTGTAATATTTGTAATGCGACGAACAGAGCGCCGGAAGTGACGTATTGCCGGGAGATGAGAGGATCTTGGGACATGTAGTCATCTTTTTTTAAGTTTCCCTTTTAATCAAACAATGAAATAAAAAAATGCAATATTGTACTGTACTGTGTAAATGATTAAAATGGAAATGAATGAATAAGTTGCAAAAGGTAAATAATAAAAAGAGGAAAATATGTGTGTAATATTTTGCACTTTAGCTCAATGTCCTACATTTATATATATATATATATATATATATATATATATATATATATATATATATATATATATATATATATATATATATATATACTATATATATTATATAATATGTTGCTATCACCACTGCATTGACACAGATCATCATTTTTTTTCTCAATCTCCATTAAAGATTTACAAACTACAATGTTACCCTTATCTTATCCATCTTTTTAAACTGGTATATTCACTCTTATTGTTTTCCATCTGGCCAATCTACATAATGTTTTATTCACTGTCAATTTTATAGATTTTTAAAAATGTTTTGTTTTCTTCTGTTTCTATGTCTGCCTTGTAAGGTGGCCTTGAGCGATGTGAAAGGCGCCTTTAAATAAAATGTATGTCAAGATTCTTGTAATGTAAATGAGTTCCTGACATTCTGAAGTATTTTACTGCAACATCCTCTTTTTAGATACCACAGAGAAGTATTCAATGCTAACTCCACCACATTCCTCTATTTTCATTGTGTTGAGGTTTCGTGGCTCTTTATCCACTGCACTTTCTGTTCCCCACCTTTAGAGGGCAGTACATTGTCATGACAATATTGTCAGGGTTGGTCCGTTGAGCTCCACTTGCCTGGAAATTGCAAATAAATGCTACTGAAATTCTTGTTCACAGTTCCATCCGAGGTTACAATAAGACCACTAACATTCAGCATCATGAGTGAAATTATAAGTGAACAGGGGAATAGAGAGAGACCACACAGGTCAACACAAGCGCCTTCTTTTGTTTCTTTTGGTCAAAAATTCTTCTAATTTATGACCTCCCCCTTTCTGCCTGATACGAGTGCAGGTACATGCAAAGTGCACGATCCAGCTCTGCTCTGACATTTGAAAAGGGCACTTTTTGCGTCCCAGACAAAAGCCGGTGTGCCCCTCTTCTGCTCAGTAATAATGTGGCTTTACTTCTATGTTTTCATGCAGCCACTCTGAAACTCTATCTTCCTGAAGTGGCGCTGTTCAGACTGAAGGTTGAGAGCTGGGCATCGTTAAGGGCTCTTGTCAGTTATTGTACTTTTGATATGAAAAAACTCCCTTTGCACAGTTTTACTGCACAACAGCCTCGATATGATTGGCTCTGTAATCTTATCAATTATGTCTCATCTCATGACTTGTATTGTTGGAACCTCTCTTTATAATTTCAACAACCTTATTAGTGTGTCAATATCCTTTTACAGAACTGACGAACCAAGCCACCGTCACTCTTATACTCTACCATTTTTTTTTGTCATCTATTATCATTTTATTTATCATCCTTTCTACAACTGTCAGACAGGTAGATGCTGAGAGTGGGGACTATCCTCCACCGCTGCTTTCACCCAGTTTTTAGCATAACCATAAGAAATACCTTTACACTAAATGTATGGTAATGAGCCAATTTCTCCTTTGCATGCAGCATCAGTAAACTGTGGCATGTTCAACAGCAATTAACAGGCCGGTATTGGTCTGACTGTAACTGTGCACAGCAGTATATTTCCGCCTCATGATTGCACTTGTGTTTATGTTAATACTCTTTATTCGTACCCTGATCTACATAATGCGTAGAGCTCTCAACCACGTCGTACTCGAATTATGCAAATTGTTCAGCTTCAAGGCATTGGGGTTGTGATGGGTTTTTCTTTTTTGGGTCCTTTCTCGAAGATGATTAAAGTTGGATTTGGGATTAATGCCTTTCTGTCTGTCTCTTCTCTAGCATCACTATATGTTGATATATATACACACACACACACACACACACACACACACACACACAAACAAACACTAAATGTCAGTGGGGGGAGTTAGGTAAAAGTGAAACAAGGGGTGAAAAAAGCACCTTTCAACCCAGTGCTTGATAAATCTAGGTCAGACAATCGTCAGGTGCCCACAGAGCATGTTAGCCAGCACTATAGGTCAACATGTTAGCTGTACACGAGGAGTCATAGTTTCAGGATTACAAAAAAAAAAACTCCCTGCGTCTTCAGATGACCACAGTGTGCAACCATCTCAGACTGCTGTCGCTTCGCATCAGGAAAACACTGGTGACACAGAGTTCAGTAGGAAACCTCTAAAACACATTCAGCTGAACACATGAGCAAATGCTTGTAGTTTCATAATAAGGAATGACTGTTCAGTATCTGTAGTATAAATTATCTTTTAGGAAATAACATTTTGGGAGATACTGCTTGATTATTTACAACATGAAAATATTGATCCCATTCTTATGTCAGTGCAGTAACGAGATACTGTGGGAGGAAGCTGAACTACACCTCCCCCCAAAAAACCATATAGACATGGGGAGAACATGCAACCAGTAACCCTCTTGCTGGGAGGCAACAGCCAAAACCACTGAACCATGTTTACATTTATAATTATTATAACAAAACATAGACAGGGATTTTTCCACAGTGGAGAAAGGGAATGAATGAATTCATTCTGATAAACTGTCTGTAACTCAGTGTTTTGAAAGTCAGACTTAAAGATACAGCAAGAGGCAGAACGGGAGCTTGAGGGCGTGAAAGGTTGAAGTAGCTGAGTGTAAGTGTCTGCATCTATATGTTTAATGTATTTGTGTGTAGAGACAATAGAGCAGAGCACATAGGTAGAAATTTCAGTGAAGCAAGGAGCATTTTATCTTGTTTATCTCTGCACCAGGCAGCAGGTGCATTCCACGTGCCCGTGCAGAGTTTCGCGCTTTACGTTAATGGCATCAAAGAGCCCTGTGTGACAGATGAGCGGTTGCTTCCATTTACGTTCGGCACAACGCGCCACGCTCCACTTGCTCTCCAAATGGCTGACACTCTCCAAATCCCTGTTACACTTCAGATTGATGAAGCCATCTGTCATGTATTTGGGGTTTGCAGGCAGCGCTTGGCCCCCGCACGCTACATGCTACGTGTTGTAGAAACATATGTAAAGTCACTTATACGTTTCATGTAAAAATAATTGCATGCATCCTCACATTGAAGGATAAACACACAAAATATTTATGATAGAACGAGTGAGAGATACATTCTGATAGATTTCTGTGTGCCTTCCTGCCTCAGACCTTTTCACAGACATTGTCAGTCAGTTTATCATTTGAGTAACGACTATGACAGTACAAAGAAGATATCACGATAAGACAAAACCTATTGTGTCAGACTACAGATACTTCCTGACACAAAGGGCTGCAGAAGAAAAGAAGCAATGCAAAGAAATATCTACAAATCCGATTTTCCTTCTGGTTTGTTGAAATATTCTTTGGGGTGTTTCGGTATCAACTGTAAATAAAAGTATATTTAGGCCTTGAGACAAAGGCACATGAATTTTTCCATGAAGAGGATTCGAGAATGAAAATCCCTCAGAACTTCACTACATTCTTATGGTGTTTACTTAAAGTAGTTGTGTAACACTTTAAGAATATATTTGTTTGTTTTGTTGCAGACTGATTTGTCCACAATCTACGTGAGATTGTGACATTTATAGTCAGTATACTCTAAAAACATGGATATGTGCTGCATTCACAAACTAATATCCCGGATACAAAAGCTGCCATCTTGCACATTTGGAGCCAATGGTGATCATGTACGCACTCAGTCTCAGCTGTCAATCATGACGTTTCACCCAAAAAACAATCTCATTTTGGGCTCTGAGTTATAGTGATGGCCATTTTTCAAAAATAAACTTGATGACAAATTAATTAATTAAGTGTTTAGATTAGCAAATAATAATTATGAAAATGAATGTTTTGAGGAACAGCATGTTAATAAATATAATAAAGATTGTGTTGTAAATAAAGGTAATAAAACCAGAGGATGAAAAAGAGAAATGGTGTCACATTACGGGGACTTGTCTTCCTTATGGTGACAAAAAGTACATGTAAATCATTAAATCTTAAGGTGCGTGTGTGTTTGAATTTGTGTATTTCTGTCTGCAGGTTGTTTATATTCCATTTTGTGAATTAAAAACCTTCACATACTTAGTATTCTTTACACTCTTTGCTAAATCGCTGACTGACTACAGAATTACTGAACAATTAAAGTATGAAGAAGCCAAATATTTGAAAGAATGTCCTCGTCTTTGTTTTGCAGTGGAGGTGTGAGGCTGGTTGAGTTGAGGTGGTGCATGGACGGGACTCAACAGGACGTTAATATTTATAAAACCTGGCCACAGCCCTGCAGCCCTGCAGCTCTGCCCTCCTCCTCCTCTTCCTCCTCCTCCTCTCATTGGTTGGAGCCTCATTATAAACTTCAGCAGTGTCTCTCCCTCCCTCACTCACTGCTGCTCTCTCCCTCACTGACACACCGAGCCGGAGGCAGAAGGACTCATTCTATCACCTCTTCCAACCACTGGTATTCCACCTTTATTTCCATCACTTCCCACCATGAAGGAGAGAAGACTACCCCAGCCTTTTGTAGCGAGGTGTAAACTGGTCCTGGTGGGAGACGTCCAATGCGGGAAGACAGCGATGTTACAAGTGTTGGCCAAGGACTGTTACCCAGAGGTAGGAGCTCTCTATAATGATGAAGTGCCTGCACTTACTATAGTATCGATTGTGTTATAGCACAGTTCATTAAAGCAACTATGATGAATTAATATGTCTTTAAAAGTAGAAGCAGTTCATTGTCTCCCTGCTCCATATATTATACTTCTTATTCCAATACTGTATAGTTAAGTGCTCCTATATTTAAAGCTATTGATATATGATATACATTTTAACATAATATTATTTTATGTAAAGTAACTCCTATGGCACGATTAATACTTTAATGGATTAGTGTTGTAAAGATTGTTTTGGTTATAGTTTTAGACTGGGAATAAACCAGTGTAAATAAGAGATATACAATTTGCTGAACCAATGAATTGATCAGATTTGATTATTGATTTATTGTGTTAGTCACTTGAAAATAACAAGGCTGTTTACAAATGAGAACGTGTAGTTTGTCTTTCATTTTGTATAATTAAACATTTCATACCTTTTGCTGTTGGCCAGCCACACCATGGGGATTTGTCCTCACTACTAAATAATGGATAAGTAGGGCTGGGCAATAAAACAATATAATTTCCAACAATAGCAATAAAACAAAAGTCCACTATATATAATATAAATGTTCATCAAATATTTGTAATTCTCTGCCCATTAAGAAGAGTTAAAGACCACAAAAAAGCAAAAATCCTTCTTTAAATTTGGAAAAAGGATAATAATGTGATATTTATTGTGATTAGTATCAATATTGACTGATATAGAAAAATGTTTCTTGACATAATGTTTGGGTTTTATTCACCCAGGCCTGTGAGTAAGTTAACGAGTTATCATGTGAGTTTGTGATTTGAAAAACACAAGTTCAAAAATGTCTCTTTTAATGGTCCATTTCTAGACGTATGTCCCGACTGTGTTTGAGAACTACACAGCCTGTCTGGAGCTTGAAGACCAGCGAGTGGAGCTCAGTCTCTGGGACACATCAGGTGAGGATCCTGGCACTTTTTTTCTTCTTTTGAATGTGCTCACAGTTGAATTAAACTGTCTGCCTCACACGTTATCTAAAAGCCACCCAGTCTGTCAATGTTTTGCGTCTGAGCAGAGTTTGAAGCCGTCAGTTTCAGTACTGTATTCATAGGTTAATTTGTGGAACTTGTTTACCCTCCCGATGAGACAGTGAGTCTGGAGAGAAGCCCCCTCGGCTCCTTTGTCCTAGTCACAGTGTTGTTGTTTACTCAGGCGTCACTATCTGTCAGTCCTGTTTTGATGCAGTTAAGCTCCCTTTCACTACAGTGTGAAATCTGGTCACAGTCAGGGAGTGAGTGGCAGGCTTGAGGAACAAACCCTGACTGGGTAACTCATAGAGCAACTGGGGCCCGACATACACAGTATAGTACACACCGCATAATAGTTCTACACATGGAGACCTTTAAATGATAGAAAATGTGGATTAATTAAATACTCAATACAATGAAAGACAAACAGGCAGAGTTTGAGAAAGATAACCAATGTAATTAAATATGTACTTAGTGCTAATTAACAGCTTTTCATTAATTCAACTATGTTTGTAGCTAATGATCATTACCGCCGCCGTGGCAGTTGTGTGTTTGTCTGTGTCTGTTTGTTTGTTAGTTAGCAGCATGATGCAAAAACTACATACAAATCTGTGAGGCATGGCCCAGGGAAGAGCCCATTCAGATTTCGGTGCGGATCTGGATCAGGGGTCGGATCAACAGATGTTTTCTTTTCATTTTGTTTAACATTGTGAGATTTCAACACTTTCCTTGATTTCTCGGAGATTAATAAATTGATCTTGATGAAACAAATCAGAGAGAAGCAGAAAATCCATGATTTTAGCTTAGGTTTAATCAAAGTGGGTTAATGATTTGGAACCATCAACATCAGACATGTGTCTCAGCCGTCTATGGTCTCAGCTATTTTCAAAAAACAAAAACAATAAACATATTGATCAATAAGGAAAATAATCATTAGTTAGTCACAGTTCTGCTTTTGGATTTTGGATCCCAAATTTGTTAAATGTCTGTTTTGCATTGCTGTATTGAAAATGTGTCGTGAGCTGTGTGGATAGGTTGATATCAGTGGCCTACTGACACGATGACCTTAAACATACAGAAAAATTATATAAGTAGGAGCAATAGGATAAGCTATCAGCTGCATTATAGATTTATTTCATAACAGTAGCGGCTGAGGCATTGTGCTCGGAGGAAGTGGAGCAATGCCAGTTGGCCTGTAGAGGTTTCACAGGGGAAAGGGGGAAGCCTCATCCATGCAGGGGGTGGAAGTCTGTGGGCAAGTGACTGTGTGTGTGTGTGTGTGTGTGTGTGTGTGTGTGAGTCCTGTCTTACTATGTGTACGTGTGTGTGTGTCATACAGTTGCTGTGAACAGAAGGCACAAGTGAGGGATACTGAGATATGCATGACCTCCTCCCTGCCTTATGGTGTGTGCTGCGTTAAAAAAACAATTATGTAACAAAGACCAACACTGAACTAATGTAGGTTTGTCTCTTTATCTCCCACGAAGACAAAACTTTCTGAACAGTCCCCGTTTCCAGAGGAAATATTACATAAGACCTATTTACATTTGCACTACACATACACACAAAGTGAGAAGTTCCTGTCAGTCTTCATTTGAGTTTTTCAACCTCCAACTTTATTATCTTCATGACATTGCTCCATCTGTCTTAATGTCAAAATGGATTAATTTGCTATTCTATCTTTTTAATCAATCAATTTATCATGCAGTTTTTTAGAAAAATGTCCATAACTATGTCCAACTGAATGTCCATAACCGAAAAAATGAATTTCTCATTTTAAATGTGATTAAATGTCGTGATCTTCAAGATAGATCTCAATATAAATTTGATCGCCCACCCCTACTCCTTCAGCTAATGTTTGCTCAACTGTACGTGTTGTGTGTATGTGCATATATCTGTGTGTGTGTGTGTTTGTGTGTCCAGGCAGGGGGCTGCTGATGTGTGGGCGTTGGTAGGTGCAGAAGTTGTGTGCTCTTTAAATCTCTCTGCCTCCTCTTTCTCCAGCCTTACATCACCTTGGACAGTTATGTGACGGCTGCTTTGATTCCCACCAAAAGAAAAGTTATTGATAGATTTTAGTTGTATAAGTTGTCCTACTTTGCAGAGTTAAGTCAAAGACTGCGTAAACTAGAGGGGCTCGGTTCACTCGGGCATGATATTAAAGTAAAAAAACGCAATCATAACTGTCTCCAGAGCCAGACTCATCAAGATAACGTGATTGTTAGTTAATTCCGGTTGAGGCTTATTAGAAGTATCTATTCCTGGTATAATTATATTGTCTTTTATTTGCGAGGAATGCTTCTGGTGCACATTTGGCCTCTGAGGACAGGAGCAGGAAATTAATTCTTAGTGTTGGTGTGTGGGGGGAGTGATTAGGTGGCAGAGGGAAGACAATAGAGAGCGGACATCCTGTCAGTCTGTTTTTAGCAAACTTCCACAGAACTGCAGAGATGGAAATTTCCTTCACACCATGATTCACATTCTCCTCACTAAGGTGTCATATTTATCATATTAGGGTAGATTGTCTGAGTGAAGTTAATCATGTGCAATAGTGCCTCTGTAGTGCAAGTGGTGGATGGAAATGATACACCACTGGAATATAAAGATATAATTGTTCATGTCTGAGAAGTGAGAACATACTGACACCTTCAATACTGCAGCTCACGGAATGAGTGGAGGAGGCCAACATTAAAAAACGTTCTGCTGAACTCATTTCTCTAATAAGTTTGATTACAGAAGGCTTCACTTTTGCACAATTCATCATTTTACAATTGTGTTATCTTCACAAACACAATTTGCACATTGAGCAGAAATCATGACTGTAATCAATAAGGCTGTAGTCTCCCATTCGATTGGCTGGTTGATGTGATCTCTGAAAGACAAATTTACATCTGACCAAATTGATTATGGCTCTTAACCATAGAAAAATCATTGGGAAGAGTATTTTATGATAATTTGGCTTCACTTTTAGGGAGCAGTCAAGTCGTTCATTTTTATGCACATCCTATGGTTTGGCAGGTGTGAATGTGTTTGCTTGTGTTTGCGCTGATTCAGGGTTTTCATTTTCAAAACTGTATTTTCAGCTTTCTAAACTAAACATTCATAAAATTAAAACTCAACAACTCTGTCTCGGATATGTCCTTTCAGGTTCTCCATACTACGACAACGTCAGACCCCTGTGTTACAGCGACTCAGATGCCGTGCTCTTGTGCTTCGACATCAGCCGACCGGACACAGTCGACGGTGCTCTGAAGAAGGTATGGACAGCTGTATTAAAGACTATGTCTCCATGAAATCATCTAAAGGTGGCAGCCTCCTCGATCAGTAGTGGGTGCTCCTCCATTTCACATTTTCCGGTGACAGTCTGGTGACATCTCTTTTTATTTCTATTTGGAAAGTGGAAAGCAGAGATCCAGGACTTCTGCCCGAGCACACGGATCCTGCTAATAGGCTGTAAGACAGACCTGCGCACGGATGTATGCACACGCATGGAGCTGTCCAATCAGAAACAGAGTCCCATCTCCCATGAACAGGTTTGTTCCATGACTACTCTGTCTCCCATTGTGTGATGTATCTATCTCCTGGTACCTTCATCTCATCCAGCTCGCTCTCATTAATTTCACATACCTATATTTTCCCCCTCACAACGTAGGGCTTGTCCATGGCCAAGCAGCTCGGAGCGGAGGCTTACCTGGAGTGCTCAGCCTTCACGTCAGAGAAGAGCATCCACAGTGTTTTCCGTACCGCAGCTCAGGCCTGCATGAACAAACACCAGCCTGCCAGTAAACCCAGCCCCATCCGTCGCCTCTCCAAGCGACTCCTCCACCTGCCCAGCAAGACAGAGCTGCTCTCCTCCACCTTCAGCAAAGACAAGTCCAAGAGTTGCTCCATCATGTGAAAACTGCTCTGGATCATGCTCATAAAGCAAGGACAAGCAAACCACTGTATACTGTAGCTGGGTCAGCAAATGATGCAGGGTGTGCAAGGGAGAGAGAGCAACGATGTGGATTTCTACAAAGCCCCTCTCTCTCCTTTGCAGCCCAAACTCCCTCCACCACTTCAAAAAACCACCGATGCACTCTCTATAGTCAACTCTGACACTGGACTTTTCACCATGACCTGTCACCAGCAGTCAGCGCAGGGACAGAGTGAAAAAACGTTTGAGGTTGCAAATATTTCTGATCAAATTAGATAATCCTGTACAAAGAGGGGGGCGTAACAGGCACTTGAAGGTGCAGAGCTGCTCTCCTCACTTAAAGGTGGCTGTGATGGAGTCAGCTCAAATAAGGTCAGTGCCTCCTCTTTTCTATGGGGGAAGTGGTTGTAAACACTGCATTACCCTGATGAGACCCATTTGAAATTCTGAGAGTGGAGCCCTTTCCCATCCATCTTTTGATTTGAATGTCTCTTTAAGGTCACAACATGGGCTGAGTGACTGGATGAAATGTAAAATCTGACATTGCAGGATATATGCGAGCCCCTTGACGAAAAAAAAAAAAAAAGTCCTCCACCCTTGCAGTGTTTCGTTTGGGAATTAAAGCTGACAGTGGAGAAACAGGGGTAGAGCGACGGGAGGGATTTGGCAAGCAGAGTTTTCACATGCAAAGGCGGTGGGAGGACGACCTGAGAGCACATCTGAAGGAGCAATGTGACTCAGCACTCACCTGAGCCACTAAACAGCGTTGGGATGACGTGCCGTCACAAATGCAAACAGAATCTGGGCCATGGACATGTTTTATCAGATCCCCCATCACCACAGCAGACTTAATTGTTCAGTGTTATTAACAATAAGCCTTGATTTGAGTGGTGTTGCATCAATGATGCGTCATCTAACTACTCCCTCCTGCTTTAGCAGTTTAATGGATATCAGTTTTTAATACAAACAACTAAATCAACATTTCTCAGTCTTTAAAAGATAAAACAAATATTTATTTTATACAAGTCAAATCGAGGCGGGTTTATTTGAATGAACCATAAAAGTTCTTTGTTTGAATCTGCTGCCTCATGGATATTTAAAGAGTAATAGTCTGTACGTTTGGACTGTCGGTGTCTCATGTGCTCACCTTCAACACGCTCCAGGTGCTGGGTTAAAACAAATAATAGAAACTGATGCTGCCCAACCTGAGTAATCATCTTCTCTGTTTCACACTTTTCCAAAGCTTGGCACCTACATTACTTACACTGCAACTCCCCTGCTGAGAGTTCAGCTGTGATTTTGGTGCCTCATGCTTTATAGCAATCTCATTAGCCTCTGGGCTTAAAGGCCAGTATTTTGGGGGCCTCTGGTGTAGACAGCTGATATCAGGGCCAAGACTCCATCGTCCGTTCACCCAAAACTCTGAACACTCCAACTCGTCTCCTTTTTCACACATATTCAGGATCTGTTTATAGAGATTATGCTAGTAGTGGCTAAAGTAGCCTCGGGCTTCTAGCTTCAGGCATAGATGGCTACAGAGGTCTGGTAACGGGTTTTTTTCTACATACTGTTTGTAGTAGTAGTAGTAGTAGTATTCCCCAAGACTGGAAAACAGGTCGTTATAGATGCTCCTGCAGCCATTTAATGCCTTGATGCATTGTTGGCATTAGATTCCGAGGATTGGGAGTAGGTCGTTGTACCCAACAGTGCAGACTGGAGCGATTCAGTGACTGAAAAGTGACAGAACAAGGGAGAATATGAGACTAAATAAGACTAAATTCCCCTGACTTTAGTCCATCATTGGACCATAAGTATTGTAATCAATGACTTAATGTCTTTGTTGAAACCTAAACTCTCACATATTTACCCCAAGTTCTTTCCCAAATATGAGTTTTTGTGTTTCTTTGCAAGATTGGCTGGTTTCAAAACAAGTATTACCTTTAGCTAAATCTCTGTTGTCATAGCAGATGCTTAACATGACCCCAATCTTACCATAATCTTAACTAGTGGATTAGCCAAACCTTACCATAACCTAACCAAAGATCTAACTGGGGAGGGTGCTACAGGAACCACAGTGTTAACAGTAGTGAAAGATTATCTGAAGGGGGAACAGACTCTGACACAACACCGGCTCTGCCATCATTCCCCAAGCGCATTGCGGCCAGCGTCATACCATCCTGGGTATTACCACCTACTCCTGGGGCTTAAAATCTAATTCCAACCACATCTGCATCAACACCCAAAATGTCCCTGAGATGAAGGGTTTGGTGGAGCGGGGGTTTTACATTGAATTACAGGCCGGTCCTGAATTGAGGTTTTTTTTCATTCCTCTATTTATTTATTTCTATGCGTTAAAAAATATTTTTGATCACATCTCTCAACTTCCCTGCAAAGTATTCCTGACATTTTCCATGTATAACGTTTTATTTTTTGGGATGTTCCTTCTTGCTTGTGGTTGTCTTCAATGGTTTTGCAGCTGTTGATGTTGTTCTTGTGTTCGCTGGAGTCTTCTGGCATTAGTGGCTGTTGACAGCTCAGCTAATGGAGGACATGATGATTTGTAGGTCTGCACCAAGAAGCCCGGACTTCTGTGGATCTACGGCACACTGGAATTTAATGAGTTGCCTAGCAACAGTGTGAGCAGGACTCCTGTCTCCCAGAGAGAGGGAGGGATGGCTCTTGGAGAGGGCGCCTCACCTTGTAGCATTAGTCAGAAGCCACAGCGAAGGTGATGGGTGGACATTTCAGGGAGCAGCTTAAGATCTCTACTTGGTTTTAAAGACCCCGTACTGGTAGCAACCAGTATGAGTGGGTTGTTGGAAATCGCAGGTCATTTAAAACATGTCTCTGCTGCAGTCATTATTTCACTTGCTCTGTCCAGAGAATCGTGTTTTACTAAACAACGTCAATTTTAATACCACAAATAATTAAATGTAATACTGATCAAAGTTTGAAGGAATAATCACAGACAGAAATAGACTAGAATTAATAATTATTATATCGCATTTTCCAGTTTATCACAGAAATATATAGAATGTGAGCTATATCTCAATGGTAGAATTAATACAATAAATATGATTTGTGACCTGGTGAGAAACTGACAAGTAATGGATTGAATAATTAATAAAAAATTATTGAAAGTTTTTGTAAAAATCTCTGAGCTGATGATCTTCCTCACTACTGTAGCTAAAAGTGAGTGTTTCAACAGCCTCCTGCTGCACAGACCATTGTCTTTAAAGTCATTTTTGTTTACAGGTGTGTAACTGATAACAGTCACTGCTGACTACAGCTGCCACAAGACAAGATTTATGAATTTAATTCTTTTTAATATTTTGAGTTATTCCATTCAGTGCTTTTTAAGATTTTTGCGAGACCTGCACATTTTACGGTTTCTTTCTTGCCCGTTTTGTTGATGATTTGTTGTACATATCCTTCTTCTTAAATCCCTGGAAAGAATGTTACTGGAGCTAAACAAATGTTTGTGTCAAGTTGCCCGTCAAGGCTTAAATTATTGACTGAATTCTGTATTTGTTATTGTCATACATCATTTTCATCTTTAAATCTTTATTTAAATAAATACGTCTGATGTTCATTTGCAAATCTGTGTGTTTTTTGGGAGAAATACTAAAAGAACTTGGAACACAAATCATGAAATATTTAACACTTTTAATGCAAGATATCTAACGTCCGACATGTCTGTATTTTTTAAGTCATGACACAACACAAGGCTGCATCTCTCAGTTTCAGGAGTTTTATCAAATTAGAACAAATGGTTATTTGGGTAATTAAATCAACTTCAAGGCTCCTTGAGAGAATCAAAAACCTGATAGCTTGGCAGCACGTTGTCTATTTTGCCTTGAGAAATAATGATAAAATAGACTGTTCCCAGGCCATGGCCACAGTAGTTCACTTAAGGCCAATATACAGATAACATAGTGTTTCTAACAGAAAGGTTGATTGATTTAGCCTAATTCCTGATGGTCATTAACTATAGTTCTCCAAAACAAAATAAATGAGACTGAAGTCATTTGTCTGCACATCAGAGTGAACTTTTTTGTTTGTGCAGTCTCTAAGGAATGTGTGACCTACAGTCTGATGATGGTAGCAGCTTCGCAATATGGTGTCAAAAACAAGAATGCCAAAAATAACACACTAGGAGACCAAAATAAACTCAACTGGCAAGGCTTTATTACAGTGGGTACAACTCTGCTTTGTCTTTACACGGATACAGGGAGAGGGTGTTTCAGGCAATATTCAAACTTAGCGTTTAATAAAACTTTCTGACGTTAGCCAGTCATTCGTCTAAACTTTTACCTGTACATTTAAAAGGTTAAACAAGTTGTAAATATGTGTTTTAAGATACTCTTAAAAATGTTCAGCTTCAGTCTTTCCCCCACAAAAATAGGCTGGCAGCAGAGATGTAAATGGTGCTGCATTAATAAGAGAATTCACATGTCCAGGCATTGATTTAACATGTGAAGGATCCATTTCTTTTGGTATCAATTCCTATTGATCATCAAAACGAGACTTCATGCGATTGATACTGTGTGGATCAATCTGCCCACACATATTGGTGCTATAGGGCTCACGTGTGGTTAAGGCAATAACGGATAAAGTCTATTAATTTTACAAAGAAGAACAAAATATACCATCATTTAAATTAAAAACTTAATTCCACTCTTCTCCTTCCTTCTTTTCCTGATGCCACCAACCATCCTTCCTGACCTCCATTATTATATCTGCTTAGTCTTTAACTTGACAGATATCGACCCTTATCTGGAACTCCCTGGCTACGTCCTGCTGTCACACTCTGCTCCGTGATGATATGATAAAGTGGCTGAATGTTTGCCATTCCTGAACTATCACACACAGGATGCAGCAGCGGCTCATGACCTCTTTATCCATTACTTTTGTGCAACAGGAGGAAATAGTCAGAATAAGCTCTGCATCACCGGCCTCAGATAAATTTAGTCTCTTGCCGACTCCAACATTGATTTTCCGCAGCCAGAAATGGAATAGCGGTTTGATCGTCTTTAGGATAAACTGGGCTGCCAGCCTGTGTGTCTACGCTTCTCCTGTTTCTTATCTTTCTCCAGTTTCTCTGTCTCCCCGTCTCTCTCTCTCTCTCACACATTGCACACATTTATCTAGAATTGGCCCATGTACATTGCATGTCTCTGCAGATCAGATAAACCTCTGATGAAGGCACATTGAGCCTGTCATCCACGGTAGTTTGCTCCGAGGCACGATTACACTGTGCGTCTGGGATGTGGAGCCGAGGCCGAGACACAGACTTCTAAAAAAGACCCCACCTTTTTGGATGAGGCTTCTTTGTGCTGGTTTTGAAATACATATTTTAGACAGTTAGATGAGAAGATCGAATCATATTTAATGTCCGCAGCTGATCAACTTAGCTTAGTGTAAGAAAAAAATATTCTTGGCCGGGACAGTCATGCAAGCGATTTCCCCTTTCCAGTCTTTATGCTAAACCAGTGATACTCACTGGCTTAATAATCCCAGAAATACTTTAAGCAGCTACATTATTCATATATTAAATGTCATTACAGATGGAAAAAACTTAAACCTACCTTAATTTACCCGTGTTGTCAGCTGTAGTGGTGTTAAGAAGCACCACAATAGGGTGAATGGTTTTGGTATTTGTGAGAAAATATGAATAAGAAAAAACGATTCACTGAAAGATATCTGTATACTTTTTTTATTGTTGCTTGAAAGGGTTTAAAGTCTGGAACTTAATGTATAAAAGGTAGAAGAACTGTTTTTAAAACTATGCACAAGGGTTAATTTTGTAATTAGAAACAAAAACACTTAGAATTAAAGTCCATAACAATTTATGAAAATCAATAGATGCTCATTAATAGGTGTAAAGGCCTATGGAAGACCGGAAGTGTCACGGAAATAGCAATAAAACATTTTAGAGTCTAATAAATAATTGTACAATAAAAAATATGTATGAATACATTTGTTTTACAAATTGATTCATAGATCCATAAATGGATCTAATTGTGGTCATACATACAAACACATACGTGTGTACTGACATGTTGGATGTAGACTGATGCACAGGTCAGAATCAAGTGATCTGTGCAGTCTAGACGTTTGTCCCTTCCTCCCTGGATGGATGGTGCCTGCAGCAGAGAGGCTGCGACTGCAGAGGATCAGGATCAGGATTTGGGGGAAGAATGTTTTCGGATGAGGAAGTTGTGGCGTCTGACAACCTGTAATGGGGAGTCATGGTCATGAAAAAATGGTCACAGAGCAGCAGGGCTCACTACCACATAAGCGAATCATCTATCAGACATGGCAGCCCAGACACATGAAAACATGTATATGATGCAGTCTCTCACACACATTCGTTCAGCCAACCTATCAGACCTCTCCACCGCCGCAGGAGCAGAGCAGGAGGAAAACTGGCTCATGAGAGGATGAGCTTCAGTACGCTGCCTGGTTACTGATGAGCTATCTGCAGACTGACGTATAGGTTACATTCCCCCAAATGCCTGAACACTCACACACACACACACACACACACACACGCACACACACACACACACACACACGCACACGCACACAGCACACACACACACACACACACACACACACACACACACACACACACTCTATAATAGCGAGCTTTGCCACAGCTGCTCTGACAGAGTCATAACTCCTCTCCCTTGATGGGAAATGGGGTTGTATGTCAAAGGCTCAGCTGGGTGATGTGTAGGGGAAAGAATGTCCCATATGGTCCTCTGCCTCTCCACGCTTCACTCCAGAGGACATGGCCGCTATGACAGGCTGTACGATGTCATTACTGCTGCAGACACTGGACGTCATGATGAGCACGGTCGAGAGCCCAGTGGAGTTTGAGAAGGTGCATGCTGGCGTTGCAATGGCCCTGAATGCTGCGATCATCCCAAAGTCGGACCATAAGGAGGAGGAGACAGACTTTTGAACATTTCTTTGTTTTTTTTTTCCCAATTTGTAAAGAGCAAGTGTTGGCCCATGTATTTCAAACATACCTTCCTCAAATTTGGTACAAACGTGTAGTTGGCGTCATGGATGAACTCATTCGAATTTTGGTACCTTGAATCCTTTCAAATTGGCCAAGATCACTGGGACGTCACAAACCCCTTTTTCCTGTGAACATGTTACCTTAAAAACATGATGACTAGCCTTTCAAATTTTTTACAAAGGTTAACTTGGACTCAAAGAAGTACTGATTAAATCTTGGTGTTGGAAGGTCAAAGGTCAAAGTAACAGTGCTCTCACTTGAAACATGTTGTCAGCCTCTTCAACATGATATCTGAGTAAGTCTGCCTTCAGGGAATTTCTTCAAATTTTGATCATTTTTCACATGGACTTAAAGATGAACTGATTAAGTTTCAGTGGTCAAAAGTCAAAGGTCACAGTGACCTCATACGAGTCTGGATTAAAAATGTGTGTTAGCTTAGCTTAGCGTTATGACTGGAAACAGCAAACCTGGCTCTGTCAAAATTGTAAAACCAAATCCAAAAACCAGCACCTATAGCTCACTGATGAGCACCATATATCTTGGTTGTTTGGCCGTATATTCGCCAGGACAGTTATCAGAGTGGTATCGATCTTCTCATCTAATTCTCAGCAGGAAAACCAATTCGCATATTTCCCCAAAATGTCAAACTATTCCTTTTAACAGCCTATTAATCTTTTCAAATACAAGCTGTCGATGTATATTCATATTATGGTTGATCGCTCTGTCTGCCCTCTCCTGGACAAAGGAACAGAATATAACAGCCAACATTGGCACAAAAATAAGAAGAATAAAAGCTGATTTTATCGTACTGGAGTTATGGAAGTGACGCCTCGTTCAATCAGTCCGTCGCTCTGTGTCTGACGGTTCAGCCCGGAGCTGCTGTGATGTGACAGGTTGAGGCGGCAGGGCAGCTCGCAGCCTGTGAACGTCTGTGTGCTTTGGGCGACTCAATGAGGCACACAAACATCAGCAGACAGCAGAGCACAGCCTTTCTATCGCCCTGAACCCTGAGGACTGACTCACATTAATATTTACTATAATAAGCTGTATTAGCATATTGTGCATAATATGCTAGAAATTAACTTTAGTGTTCATTAAATATAAAGAATTTTCTAACTGCATCTGCTGCTGTAAATCATGTTATTCTTTGCCAGTGTGTTTCTCTTTGTGTGTCTATGAGCACTGTATTTGCAGCTAATGGCATCCATGCGTAATGATGTACATGTGAACTGGTGTATGAATGTGTGTCAGTGTGTGCTCTGTATACTAAGCAGTTTATCGTGTCTGCTCTGCATATTTTCTCCTTCCTATGAAGTGCAGCGAGGTGAGGTTCACACACCCCGGTGCTCAGCGCGGGTCTGCAGGAAAGATAAGACCCCGCGTGTCCCTCGACTCCCCTGGTCTGCCTCCCCTCATTCCCCCCAAATTATGACACTCCCCAGAAACCCCTGTTTATGCACATTGTTCACCATCACCACACCTAACCCCCACTTCCTGCCCACGTTGCCCATTCGGCACCCCCTGAGGGCATGTCAAGAGAGAGCGCTCTTCTGGCGGTTTAATTAGACATCCACGCCTGACATGGGGAAATGTGCAGGGATGGGAGTCGAGACAGGGAGGCATTAGGTGCTCGGGATGGGGGTTGACTGTAGTTATGAGTTGGAGGGAGATGTGGTGTGCACATCTGGAGAACCGCTAAAAACAATCATATCTGTGCCACCCAATCATGTGGTTCCAGCTTAAGCCTGTTTCTACTGTATCACTTACAGAATATGTCCTGATCAGTGGAGTCTATTCATGATTATATCATGTAATCAAAAGTGTCGAAAGCGAAAAGACGTGACCCATAAAAACACTGTTTGTCAACCCTGTGAAATTGATTCCCTCCTAACTGTAATCAATAGTCAGCTGTTAGAGATCAATGTTAGGTAATAGTCATCATTACACAACATTAGCTGAAAGCAGTTAAGCTTCCGAACCTGAAGAAACATTAACATTAGCTGTGACACAAATGAACATGTAGAAAGGTGGAGCCTCATGTGGTATAAAAGAAATGTAATTACCCTCCCCCAAGCAGGTAGCTTTCTCACCGCTGTCCCTAGGCAAGATTACACAAAAACTACAAGAGGGATTACCATGAAACTTCATGGAAGGATGTAGTACGGCTCAATGAAGTTTAATGCGGATTTGGATCAGGGGGCGGATCCAGGATTTTTTTTTTGTCCTCCAGCTCTAAATACCATTTTTTCCTCACGCTCACTGAACTCACCAAAACATGAATAACTAGTTGAATGGAGTAATGTGGGAACACTCCCAAATTTAAATAAAGGCTGTTTTTCCTGTTCATTCAATTCTACTGACAGAGCATTAACCCTGAATGGTGTGATCGTCTCACAACCTTCTTATAGAAGGCTTCTTGCTTTACACCTACAGATGACATGCAGAACTAACACCCTATATGATAAATGACAAAAGACGTGCCGCTCCATAGGAACTACATGATGCCATTTCTGTTCGAGGGTCATATCTGGCCCACTTCGAGCAAATGAACATCTTTAATATATTTTGTTGTACTTATACTACTCAATGTCTATGTAATCCATGTACTGTAAAGCAATTGTATGATATTTTGAAAAATACTTTACCCTTGTCGATAGTTGGTGGTTCAAAAGAAGTTCAATTATGGTACTTTTTTTGTGCATTTGTTGTTTCTTTCCTCATCAGACATATTCCTCCAGCTTTTAATACTGTTTTTTTGAATGCACCTAAAGACGAATAACAAGCTAGTCGAATGGCGTGAAGTGTGAACACTCCCAAATTAAAATAAACTGTGTTTTTCCTGTTCATTCCATTGCATGGATTTCATGAAGTCACATGGTGTTTGTCAGGCCAGTGCTTGTCAAATCCTACCCCCAGTTCAATACATTAAATACAAGCTCTGGCTTTTATCTCACCAGCTCATTGTTTTCTTCCAGTCTCACCAGTGAAGGTTGCACTGACTTAAGTTGCAGCTGGTTCCTAAATCTGGAGCTTTTTCCATTTTTGTTCACCACGTGTCTTCATTCTTCTTTGGCTTTGGTTGGAAAAATAAATAAACTTCATTAAATTGACAGGATTGGTATTAACACACTTATATTTATATAATTTATTCTGGGTAATGTGAACCCACAGATTTGTTTCAGATTTGTAAAACATTTGTTGCTGTTTATATATACAGTCCATATATAGTGATTGTTATTAAAACTGGTCTGATTTGAACTGGTTTACCACCTTTTGTTTTAAACATTTGACTTCTCTGGGTCAATCTAATCAGGATTTAACTGAAGTTACCTGGTTTCACGTGGTTAAACAGGGAGAACTTCTTCATGGCGTCACTTCGTGTTTGCTCGTGACGACGCTGCCACCTTGTGCTCGAGAGAAAAAATGCTGACATGTTTTTTGTTCAGGCGTTTAGGTGTCCGTGTGCCAAACAAGCGAGGCCCTGACAAGAGTCGCCCGCATTGCAGGGAAATGTAGTTTTAACGCCGGCTTCCTCCCGCTTCTTCTCCACTCTGCCTGCAAACTCCGTACACTTCAACTCCCACAAGCCATTGCTCGCCTCAGCTCGTGTCGGGCAACATGGCGTCTTCTTGAATCGTCGATAAATCGCAAATAGTTTGTTGACAAGCGAGAAAAGGTGAGTTTTAATGTCGTAAACGACACAGTAACCTCCTGGTTTTTATCCCCTGGAAACATTTTACTCCCCTGAAGGTTTTTAAATGTCGCTGTTTATTGAGGATCATTAGCTTTCTTGCTAAGTTGTATGCTAACGTCGGGAGCTAGCTTGTTTCCCGATATTCACTGCATTCATTCTGCACAGGCTGAGTTTCTTTATTCTCTTTTCTTTAGTTACCCACGTCTTGTGCGGTAAAGAGCTTATTTAGTTAACTTTGTGACATCTCCATAAGAAGTTGATCAACCTTGGTCTTAAAGCAGTAATGTTTAAGGAGTGTGTGCGATAACAGAGCGTCCAGTCACTGTATAAATATGTCTTAACCTGGTGTATTGTGCTGTCTAAATTGCATTGAACCACATTCATCTGAAAACCGAATTTAAACCATGATAAACAACATAGATTACGTCACAAAGTTATCAATCTTTAGTTTTTTCAGTTCTTTTTGTGCACATATTTGCTTCGTTTTAAACAACTTTCTCTGTTTGCAGATTTTTGTTTCTTTTGCACGTGCTCAAATCTCACTACACTTTCAAATCTGAATACATATTTGCGGATTTAATTATCCAAAGCCACCTTATTTGATTTAAATGGGTCAAATTTTGATTATTTTAAACTCTGTTAATGCAGAATGTAGTAATAACAATTAGTTTGTCATGGCTGCTCCCTTCATCTCTATCAGACATTTTCTTTTGTTTAAATACTTTAAAGATTGATACATTAATACATTATGTTACAAACTGTTTCTTCTGTGTCAATGTTGTTGTAAATACTATAGTAAATATGACCAGTGTACTGCAGCAACAAAGTACCACAAGTGATGGTCACCAACCAGTTTTCAGAAACTACCATCAGGTGTTATACACGACCTGAATAAGGTCTGGTGACTTGTTATATGTGTAAAGAAACAAAATATATAATTTTGAAATCCGTCTTTCCAGATGGCAGCAGACTCCGCTGACAAGAAAGATGCGGAATCCTCAGCGACCAAAGAGAGAGAGAGGAAACGCAGCCGGTCACGAGACAGAGAACGTAAACGACAACGGTCTCGTGAAAGAAATCGCTCCAAATCTGCAGAAAGGTAACAAACGCAGTCACAAACTCATCTCTAACACAAGCTCAGATATTAAAGTCTCAATCCTTACCGACTTCTACCGTATCTTTTCTCGCAGTAAGCTTCAGTTTGTTGGTTATTGAATTAAAAAATGTAACATTGTGTCTGATGTGTTTCATTGTTAAGAGACCGTCGCATGAAAGACAAGGACAGAGAAAGAGACAGAGAAAAGGACAGAGAGAGGGGCCGTAAGGAAAGAGATGTCCATCGCCGTGATCGTAGCAAGAGGTCCAAGTGAGTGAATGCTGAAATACACAGCTCTGTGAAATGGATGCTTTAAGATGAACTTTATGGTCATTGACATTTCCAACTAGGTCACAACCTTCAAATCAATGTCCAGGTTGTAAAAAACTTTTACACCTGTCAAATTCGTCTGTCACTCTACTTTCAAAGGAGTCTCTCACCAAAATCGAAGGAATCCAAGCTAAAGAGAGACAAGGATATAAAAACAGAAGAGGAGGAAGATGAAAAAAACAAGAAAGAGAAGGTATGAATTTAGTTTGAATGAATCTTTCATAGTGTTACATTGTTTCTCATAGTGTTATTTTGAGTTTTTAACGTGTTGCTTCTGTGCAGGCCCAGCCCCTGTCGTTAGAAGAGCTTCTGGCCAAAAAAAAGGCAGAAGAGGAAGCCGAGGCAAAGGTGAGAAGTTCCACGACGACTACATTTTATTTTTCCTTTTTTGACGCTACATTGTTTTTTCCTTGCTTATTTTGTAATTTTTCCTTTTTCAGCCCAAGTTCCTGTCCAAAGCAGAGCGAGAAGCCGAGGCTCTGAAACGGAGGGTGCAACAGACAGAGGAGAGGAGGAGGTTGTTGGAAGATGAGAGGAAGAAGAGGAGGATGTTCCAAGACATCGGGAGAAAAATGATGGGTTTGTATCAGCCTCTTGTCTGTGCAGTTGTAGACAGTCAGCATGTTGTTGTTTGTGGATAATAAATGAGACTGTCTGTTACAGAGGACCCCCAGGAAAGGGAGAGACGAGAGCGCAGAGAGCGAATGGAGCGAGAGAACAACGGGAATGAGGAAGATGATGGAAGACAAAAACTCAGAGAGGAGAAGGATAAAGGCAAAGAACTTCAGGCCATCAAGGTTTGTCATCTTAAACCTCTCTATTTATTTTAGTCGGATGAATATCCCCAAAACCATTTGTATTTATCATCTAAGAAAAGTATTGTTGGCAAATTATATTAGAAAACTTTAAATGTAATGTGTAGCTGCAAATTTGCACTGGATAGCCAGCGACGGATGATTGATTGATCTATGTAAACGTCTGACCTTTTGCAGGAGCGTTACCTGGGTGGCCTCAAGAAACGTCGGAGGACTCGTCACCTGAATGACAGGAAATTTGTGTTTGAGTGGGATGCCTCTGAGGACACGTCAGTCGACTACAACCCAATGTGAGTCAGCGTCAACTTCTTGTTGAAACCTTATTCCTTGAATTGAAGGTTTTGTTAAAAATATCTAAACAACACAATCTGTCCTCCAGTTACAAAGAAAAGCATTCAGTGCAGCTGTATGGACGAGGCTTCATCGCTGGCATCGACTTGAAGCAGCAGAAAAGAGAGCAGTCACGTTTCTATGGTGACCTGATGGAGAATAGGCGGACGCTGGAAGAGAAGGAGCAGGAAGAGTGAGTAACCCATTGAAGTGATCAGCTCAAAAAAACTAATGCTGAGTGTATAAGAAGTTTGCGTCTCTTCCATCTCTAAACTATCCAATCTTTCTACTCCATTTAGGGTGAGACTGAAGAAGATGCGTAAAAAGGAGGCCAAGCAGCGCTGGGACGACAGACACTGGTCCCAGAAGAAACTGGACGAGATGACGGACAGAGACTGGCGAATCTTCAGAGAGGACTACAGCATCACCACCAAGGGAGGAAAGATCCCGAACCCCATCAGGAACTGGAAGGAGTACTCGCTGCCTGATCACATCCTGGAGGTCATCGACAATTGTGGCTACAAGGTCAGATCGCGGAGTCATAGTTTTCATAAGAGGAATACAGAGTGGTGGAGGTCAACTATGAATATTGGACCATCGTTAAGTTTATGTAACTTTGAATTACAATGATTTGAAAAAAAAAAAATATAGAACTGAAAGAAAAATAGTTATTAACTGAAAATTGCTTTATGCTGTAACCAAGGCGTACACTGAACATCTTTAGGTGAGTACCTTAATCGCTAATGATCCATTTTCCTCTTCAAATCCAGGATCCAACACCTATTCAGAGGCAGGCCATTCCTATTGGCTTACAGAACCGTGACATCATTGGTGTGGCCGAGACTGGCAGCGGTAAAACAGCTGCTTTCCTGATTCCTCTGCTTGTCTGGATTACCACCCTGCCGAAAATCGACAGGTAAAACCATCTATGATCTGTTAAACTCAAATAAACTCATTAATTAGATTCTCAAATCTTTTTTAGCTTCTATGTCTTTTCACTCACATTAACTCCCTCCACTGGGCTGTTGCTGCAGGATCGAAGACTCTGATCCAGGGTCCTTACGCCGTGATCCTGGCCCCGACTCGTGAGCTGGCTCAGCAGATCGAAGAGGAGACATTAAAGTTCGGCAAACCGCTCGGTATCCGTACGGTAGCTGTGATTGGAGGAATCTCAAGAGAAGACCAGGGCTTCCGTCTCAGGATGGGCTGTGAGGTGAAACATTCAGCAAATACACTTGTGTTTCTTGGAAGAATGTAAAAGAAACAACGTCATTTAAGTTAGGGTGTAAAGTTAGTATCCAGAGCACAAAATGCTGCAAGAGTCTTTCCCAAGCCTGTAAACCAGTAACGTTGGTTATACTAGGTTACTTTTGTGAATCGTCTAAGGAAATAACAAACTCTTCTTAATACTCTTTAACAAAGATATTTTCTTTACTATCGAAGTAACGTCTGAATCACTTATTCTCTGTTTCTTTTTCCTCATCTATTCAGATTGTGATCGCCACTCCTGGTCGTCTGATCGACGTGCTGGAGAACCGCTACCTGGTCCTGGGCCGCTGCACCTACGTGGTCCTGGATGAGGCCGATCGTATGATTGACATGGGTTTCGAGCCCGATGTCCAAAAGATTCTGGAGTACATCCCAGTGACCAATCAGAAACCGGACACAGAAGAAGCTGAGGACCCTGAGAAAATGATTATGAACTTTGAATCAGGAAAACACAAATACAGACAAGTATGTTTATCTTTTATTAAACAGGACACTGCTGTAGGTTCCCTGTGCTCTCACGTCAGTGTTTTTTAACTATGTATTTGATTGCACCTTGCAGACGGTCATGTTCACAGCTACTATGCCTGCGGCTGTGGAGAGACTGGCCAGGAGCTACTTGAGACGTCCTGCTGTGGTTTACATCGGGTCTGCTGGCAAACCGCACGAGAGAGTGGAACAGAAGGTCCTGCTCATGTCAGAGGGAGAGAAGAGGTTAGTCGGACACGACGGCAAACTGTAAACACCAAACATCCCTTTTCATATCTGTGACATACTGAGTGGATTTTGTTTTGTGTGATGCAGGAAAAAGCTACTGGAGGTGTTGTCGCATGGTTTCGAGCCTCCCATCATCATCTTTGTCAACCAGAAGAAGGGTTGCGACGTGCTCGCCAAGTCACTGGAGAAGATGGGGGTGAGTCACTGTGGATTAGACCACAACTTTACCAAACACTGTTTGATATTTCTCCTGAAAAAATGAAACCACTGGATGAATTGTCATTAAAATGTCATTCATGGTCCCCACAGAATTAATCCTGGTAAACTTGACTAGGCCACTAGCAGGTCACAGTTTCTACTGACCCAGTAAAATATATCTGTGATGATTTGAGCTGCATCAGAGATCTGTTAGCATAGCTGTACACTCAGTTTAAATGTGGTGGACTTTAATCAAAATATACAACAAAATTTTATCTGAATGGTCTCCTCCTCCTCCTCCTCCTCCTCCTCCTCCTCCTCCTCCTCACAGTACAATGCCTGCACGCTGCACGGTGGCAAAGGCCAGGAACAGAGAGAGTTTGCACTCTCCAATCTCAAGGCCGGAGCCAAAGACATTCTGGTGGCCACAGACGTTGCTGGTCGAGGTATTGATATCCACGACGTCTCGATGGTCCTGAACTACGACATGGCGAAGAACATCGAAGGTAAGAGGCCTCATTCAGTGCAGGGTTTCCTCAGGACTCATGCTCCTTCTTTACTGTTTCTATTTTTCTTTAATTTGATATTCATTTGTTGAAAAGAGTCTTGTTGTTAAGAATAGATAAACAAAGTTCAGTACATATAAATAACTACATTTGAATAACAAAATACTCTTCCTCTATTCTCCCCCTCCTCCTCTTCCAGACTACATCCATCGTATCGGTCGTACTGGTCGTGCTGGTAAGAGCGGTATGGCCATGACTTTCCTCACCAAAGAGGACGCGGCGGTGTTCTACGACCTGAAGCAGGCCATCCTCGAGAGCCCGGTCTCCAACTGCCCACCAGAGCTCGCCAACCACCCAGAGGCTCAGCACAAACCGGGAACCATCCTGACCAAGAAGCGACGCGAGGAGACCATCTTTGCCTGATTTACCGTTACAGACTGTTTCGTCGTGTTGTTTCTTTACACATCAAGGGATTTGCTCTCCAAGTTAACTTTGCCAATATCTTAAGTTGTTTCTCACCTTGCCTCCCGTTTCTGTTTTTCGTCTTTTATTCCAGTCCCGGACAGAAACGCTTTCAGAAATCCACAGCAGTGGTTTTGGGGACGGCACAAGGGCATTTCAAAAGTGTATGAACGTGACCCCATGATTACTTAGCAGGACACTGATAATGTGCACTGTAAAGAGTCTGCCCTTCACTTACTATCAAATACCAACGAGGATGTGAGAGTAGATGTGTAGTGAGTACTATGTTGTGTATTTTTTAATTGAGCGTCGCTAATTATCATAATCTGAGTTTCCTGTTTAAGAGACCAAGAGAGAAGATGACGATTTTCACAAATACATCAGCTGGCTAAACTGTAGTAAATTGTTTTAAATATAAACATTTGTATGAACTAAAATAGTGTGAAATCTGTGTCTCATTGTTTGAAGATTTAATGTGAAAAGACTAAACATCTGCATGATCCTGTGCTCTGCCAAAGTTTTGGTAATTTAGTATGAGTTTTTCTCTTTTCTGCAGATAATATTTTACACATGAGGACTTTGGATTGTCTCTCCATTGTAAGAATGCTAAAAAGGGAACTTTTCTAGGCCAGTATGAAGTCCAGGACAGATCACAATAACCAAAACATGATTCAGTGTCCATATATAGCGACCCCTGACTGTTGCTTTAAGACAGGTGAAATTGAACCTCTATCCCCTGAAGGTTGCAATACTACTAATACAAGTCAAAATAAAGCTGAGTCATTTGTTTTGCAGGTGTTTGATCATAAACCAAAAGTCTTTACCTAAATGTTTAAACCAAATTTCTGTTGAGTTGTTTCACTGACTTTTAAAACCAGAACTATCCACCTCACATTGGCAACAGTGTGTTGTAGGATAAACCATCTGGAAACTATTGGTACAAAAGATTGTTGGTTAGTGAGACACAAGAAATGACCCAAAACAGTTAAAAGTACATAAAATGTCATGTTTATTTTGTCGAAGTCATATTTTTTACTCATTGTTGTAAATCTATTTTCAAATAGAAAGCATTCTATACAGCATCAGGCAGGAAATGTCTCACTTTTTACACGTCTGCTGTCTCTTCTGATAAATAGAGGGAAGAGGCGTGTTGGGCCACGCTAGCACGCTGTGTTAGTCTGGTGGATACATCGTTATACTTAGTGCAGTTATTGCATTACAAAGCAACCATCCCCAAAGAAAAGTAGTGCAATTCTTTTTTCTTTTTTGTTTTCTCTACTCACACAAAAGAGGAAGTCCAGATGGTCTAAGGCGTTTAAAGTTTCTCAATGTTCGGCTTCGTATTGCATACAGAATAAGACAGAGGAAACAAAATAATAACCCTTGTAGAAATTGTGCTTCGTAAAATTGAAAAAACCTCAACTGCTTTTTTTCAGTTGCTAAATTGGTCCGCTTTGAAAAACATACTCTGCCAAACTACAGTGAAAAGAACTAATTGGTGAACTGAGACTTGCTTTAATAATTCACTCATTCCTTTTGTCTTTAATTCTAATGACAAATTAAACGAAATTAAATCACAGGCCTGATCTGGGGCAAGTTTTAGTGAGTGACTTCTAAAAGTGCGTGAAACAGTGTGTCCACCCAATATCATGGGGGAAAAGAAAGTTGTGTGGATAACTAAACGGATGCATTCAGATTTTCAGTAGTCGTGTTGTTAGTGGTGCGAGGAGTGAGTAGCCCCAAAGACAAGACCATCACTACGAGACAACGAGGAGAATCAGAATCAATGCATTTACTAAAATACTGAACTGTAAAAAGAAACAATCAGATTTTCATGCAACACTTGCATAGACTTTTTTCTTCTTTTTGTTTCTAAATCATGCTGATTTTTTCCTTTTCTCAAGTTTTTTTTCATTTTTTGTTTTTAAATCTTCAAAAATATACAGCACACTAGATATAGCGATACCTGTGAGACATGGAAGCAGTAAACCAGTGAAAGCAGACTGGGAACACAGTATCGACCCTGTATGTGAACACAAGCAGGTTCGCGTCCGAACTCGTCATCGGCTCGCGGACTTGAAATGGTGCAGGAACAGAATGACCTTTGTGCCGTGGGTGCTACGAGTCCTCCGGGAGCACGATACCCGTTCTGTGCGTGAACTTGAACTTGAGCGATGAGCGTGTAGGACTTACACCTGAGGATCCGCCTTGGTAAAAAAAAAAAAAAAAGGCAGCGGTAAAACTGCAGTACACAAAATGTGACGCGAATGTCTGAAATCAGGGGGGAGAGGTGCGATTTATGTGTGGATGCTACAATCAATGACGTGCTACAATCGAATTACAGGGCGATCGGTTTGGGTCGGAGGTGCAAAGAAGGCGTGCGAGCTTACATTCTCTGAAGACTGGATCTGAAGAGGAGCTGCGGCTGCGCAGCGTGTGCTTGAAATATGTCGGTGACTCGATGTAAACAAGCAAGTTTTTCGGCAAATAATTCATCCTGCGAAAAGACGACATTCCCTTTCTCGGTTGTGTTTACATTCTCTGTGCCCGTGTTTTTTTTTTGTTGTTTTTAGCTTTTTAGAGGTGTTGAGAGAGTGATTGTGCAACAGCAAAGACAAGTGATGCCCAGACCGCACTGGTACCGCGAGTGACGCCGACACTGTACCGCAGCTTCGTACTCACACAATGTGACAGAATGACAAACTGTACGTGTGTCTCCTGAACGCCATTTACCGCCGTCAGAGTAAAAGTGATGGCAGCATTTTTTTTTTTTTTTTTCTGAAACAGCAAACAAGTCAATATTAACAGAATCAAACAAACCAATAGATAAAGTAGCAATGGAACGAAAGCAGGTGGCCATTCAGTATATACACTGGAATCAAATGCATTACTATTCCTCATAAAATGATTCAACAGTAGAACATTCCTACATTAGCTTCATTCAGTTCCTGTTCTGACGTCGTGTGCAAATAGTCTTAAAATAATTATACTCATGCAATAGTAAAGATAGTTAAAAGTCTTAGGAATTTTAAGGCCAGTATATGAGACATCGTACAATAGAGAAACCTTAGGCAAAGCAGCTAAAGTTTGAGTTTGAGTAACGGCTGGTAGCCTGAAACCTTTCCCTTGCAGAGGTGAGTAGCCCTGTTGACTTTTCTCGGAATGCCCCGACCCTGGAGAGGTCGTGACATCTACTCGTGTAAATTAAAACTGGGAGTCTGGAAGAAATGTAAAAGACTAAACACCTGAACCGCTTCATAAACTGGGAATCTATAACGTAAAAGTTTGGAAGTTTTGTTTTTGTTTTCCTAATCTTTAAATGTTGTGTTTGGGCTCTTGGACCGGCGGAGGGCTCGGGGGGATCTCCATGCTGAGGAGAGCGGGTGGGGGGGCCTGGTGGTTCCTCAGTAGGTGTCTCTGGGCCAGGGGCGGCTGCGCTGGCGGTTGTTCCTCTGGTTGTGACCTTGCTGAGCTTCGCGCTGGAGCAGCCTGTCCTGCGACTCGTGCCCGTTGGCACTGTGAGCACTGCCCGTGTGCCCGCGGTGAGCTGGGTACATGTCCCTGTATGTGCGAGCATGGCAGGGGGAGGCATACTCATTCTCCTCTTCTTCCTCCTCCTCCTCTTCTTCCTCCTCCTCCTCCTCGTCCTCCTCGACCCCCCTTTGGCATGGGCTCCCCCTGCGGCCGCGAGACAGGGAGTCGCTGGCCTCGTCGGATGGCATGAGACTGTCCTGCTCCAAGGGGGAGAGGACCTCCTCGCCCGCCTCTTCCTCCTCTTCACCCTCCAGGCCAGCCACCTCATGAGGCTGCGGCTGGTTCTTGTTCTGGTTCTGGAGGATTCGAGGAGCCCAAAAAAAAAAACACAGAGTCATATGAAACTCTGAACCAGGACAACATCTCAAAGAAGCTTCACACTTTCGACAAACTCTTTTTTTGTTAAAAGCACAGACACACAGAGGGTGGAAAAAACAAAGCAACGCTCCATCAAGAAGGAGTTTGAAGAGAAGGTTCAAATCTTTGTTAGAACACTCACATACCCAAATGCACAGTGAAAAGGTTATTGGTCACTGAAATTGTTCCTACTGTTCACACTGGCTGCAAACACAAACTTTACTAGCTTGTTAGGATGTAATATAGACAAAATAAATGCACAGTCCTGCATTTGAAATCTTGTGTGAGGTTGTTAATATATAACTTACAGAACTTTGAAGGATTTCTTGTTACATAAATAACGAATATTGTCTTTAATTTCCTGAAGTTTTGTGCAGAACGGGGAGTTACGGTTATATGAATCATAAAAGTGGATTCACTTCCGGTGGGATCTATTTACACCAGTAGAACCAGCAGCAACATCAGAGAGTCCTGGGACTCATCATAGATATGAGCAGGTCAGAATTGTTTGAATAAGTGAAAGTAAAATCTTTTAGTTCTGTTATAATTACAAATACTGCGACGATGTCAGACATGATGCCAGTTAACAGCAGTTGTCTAAACCAGCTCTAACAACAAATAAACTATAGCATGAATCAGAGTGTGAATGCTCCTTGTATTGCAATTTTATAGATTTATTTTATATATATATATTATACTTATGCCATTGAGGTTTGTTGGATGTACACGACTGCTACAACTCAAAGGAAATCTTTGCTGATATTTGAATGCAAAATGCAATTCTGCTGAGATTTGTAAACATGGAAATACAAAATACGTAAATTCAAGATCTGTAAAAGGAAATCTAGGTTTGAGCACGTTTCACGTTCTGTGCCTCTCCTCTAGGTGGCGGTGTTAACCCCTGACATGCAGCGGTGCAGCAGGTGTTTGATGCGTCTCTTCAAAGTCCTTTCAGTGAAGTGGTCACAGCGTTTTATCCGTGTGTAAACACATTAATACAGATACTCAACCAAGGAAATGCAAGTGAAACACTTGAATGGATGGTCAGGGGGTTTCTCTCACACATAACATGTTACTGCACACCATGGTCTCAGTTTATTCTTGTGTCGATATTGTGTATAAATATATTTCCATAGAATATATTATTTAAGCTCCGATCATATGTCATTAATTCGCTCGGTCATTCCAGACAGCATAATGTGCCACCGTGAGCAGGGCCGCCATTCACAAAGCATGCTTGGAAAAAAGGGAAATAAAAAAGAATCACCAGCGAGACTTTGACTTATCACACAAACTCCAAACATAATGGTCTCCATTATGGGGTTAAATTAAAAGCCCGAGCTCGACTGCTTTGTGAATTTTCTCCCAGGCAGCGTGTGGAGCAGCTGTGATTCACCTGAGACCATCAACGAAAAGAAAGGAGGCAGGATGCAAGAAAGGAAACACGCGCCATCTTTTCTGTGGTGAGATCTGAATGAATAAAAAAAAGATGCTGTTCATTCGCCGTCTCAGCCGCGGCCGGTCGTGTTCAGGTGTCGGTGGTGGGTGCGTGGGGGGGGGGGGGGCTGTTGGGGGGGTCGAGAGTGCAAATATATAAACCCTACTACTCACCCCGGTTTGTACGCGATCATTCAATTAATTCCTGTGTTTCAGAAAACTGCAAAAATGTTAAGCATGGATGAGTGAGAGGACAAACAAGACAACCTGGGACAAATCAAAACACAGAATCGGAGACGGGAAGAGCCGGTCAGGACAGGGACATACAACACGTTGAAAACAGGATTCTTTAAAACAGTATTAACACAGGTGTCAAACAGATAAACTCACCTGTAAGCTAGAGATGGCAGAGGGCGGGGTCATCAGACTCTGCTCCAATAAGGGATTAAGAGGCGTGTTTCCTGGCAGGTGAGTGGCGCGCCAGTAGATCTCCAGGTATTCAGCCAAGTGCTCGCAGGCGTCCTCCAGCTGGTTCTCGTCCAAAATGACATCGAACATATCCTTCACGTGCACAACCACACACAAGTAGAGAAGAAGTTAAGCATTTCATCTCAAATAGGATCGGAAGAAAATTGACCTGAAACCACAAACAAAAACAGCAAACACTCCTCCTTGAGCGTTACAGGGCGCATTTGTTAAAATCTAATAATTTGGAAGAATAACTTTATATATTATTATATATTACAATTAATTTCAGCCCAAGTATATTTACTTTGCAGTTTCAGAAATAAAGCCGTAACCAGCGTCACCACAGGCCAAACAAACAGCCTAATCCAGACAGGCAGGTTCAGGACGGGCACTGCACAAGTTTTATATAAAATCATTAATACATTTCAGTGCTTTTACTGACCAGCTGCATCATATTAGCCAAAAATATATTATGACAACCGCTCCAGTACAAACACTTTATCTTACTTTAACTAACTTATAAGATATTTATAAAGTAACTTATAGAGGGTGAGAGGGTCGGGGAATATAATGGTTTTAAATGATCTGTTTAAATTGATTAGGACCCACTATGCTTTATAACAGAACAGAAATCAAGCCGCTCCCTCCACTCACAGGAGGACACTGAGAGAGTTTGTCTGAAGCCATCATCTGCACATTCAGGTGTTTGCTCTGAGACTTTCCCCTGGATTTGATCAGCCTCTGGAGCACCTGAGAGGAAAGAAGAGGGAGCGTTACATAGATCAAAAAAAAGACAAGGCTGCCTGACTCCGACCGTCACGAGTGAGGGAATCTACTGTACCTTTGGTGAGGAAACTTTAACGTAGACAATGATGGGTGCGAGGGAGGTTTTGGCGAGCTGTGCAGGATGGTTGATGGTGTCGGCGTCCAGAACCACCAGCTGCAGAGTTTTGGCAAGTTCGAATATCCTCTCGATCTCGCTCTGAACCTCGGCTGCACAGAGACGACAAAAATTCAAACTCATCGTATTCCATAAGATATTTAAAAATCCCACAGGTGTGATTGGAAACCGTTAAAAAAAAATACAAAATCTTTGACTAAATCAAATTTGTTACAAAGGGGAACCATCCAATGGAAGTCCCACACTGTGACCCCTGATGAAATGCTGAGAAGGTATTTATGTGAGAAAACACAGATACGGTGCGTGTGAAGTGTTTTTTACCGAGGCTGGAGCGAGTGTTGGATCTCTCCATGATGGGTCTTTTGTTAAGGACGGACCTCTTGGCTAAAGACAGGTCGGCAGTTACACGGGTGATTGAGATTCTGCAAAACGAAGTCACGAGAAAAATAAATCAGGCAAAATCTCTCTATCAAATTAATTAGAAGCCTGATTTTCATAACTGCAGCAGCTATTCTGTAACTCCTCCATTTCACTGACCTTCCATCGAATCTGTGTTTCAGGAAGTCAAAAAGGGCTTTCTGCATCATGTCCGTCACCTAAAAGGACAATGAGACAGACATCGTTTTGAAAGGACAGAACAGGAACCAAACAACAAAACCATGAAGTTGATTCTGATTCAAAAGATAAGCTCAGATGCGAACAACTGCTGAAACACATGCAGCAGTGCAGGGACAATTTGAACAGAGTGTGAGGCGGTCGCTCTCCGTCCGCTGGAGGTGAAACGGGGGAGAAGCTGACCTCATAGCCCTTCAGCGATGGTCCCACGAGGACCACCGGCCTCATAGAGGGCACCACGTCGTAGGGAGGGACGTGTTCCTGCCAGAAATAGGGGGAGGACAACGGGAGAGGGACAAAGAATGGACAGAACAGTGGTGAGAAGAGTGGTTGGGTTTGTTTGTTGTGAAAAGCCTTTTAAAGACTGTTTTAAAACCCAAAACAATGAAATCGGATCCATCTGTTTCATATTTTTAATTCTCGAAAAACAAAAACACTTGACTCTGTCCCTTAAAGTCAGAATCTGTATATTATTGGAAAATACTGTGTCCTAATAAAGTGCAACAACCTACCTGTTTTTGCTTCTGTTTGGCTTGTGAAAACAAGGATCAGAATCAGGATTAGAAAGCGATTCATACATACACACATTCCTACACACACATCTGGAACTAATGAATCAGTGAAGGGAAAAAGAAAGAAGACTGAGGTGAGGTCGGTCTCGGTTCCAGATGAGGAAAATTTGTGGTACTCACATTCCCCTGCAGATGGCGGTGTGGTCCTCCAGCTCCCAGTCACCATGTCTCCTAAACTGGAGGAATTTCCTCCAGTTTTCCTTCAACAACACAAACACAAAAACATCATAATAATATCAACACAAACACAAACTCATCATCAGAGAAGCTCACACACTGTGGAACTGATGACTGACCTCTGTCTCTGCTCCTGTTTCAGTCTCATGGCCTCCAGTCGTAGAGGACTGGGGATGAAGGTGATGTCCGCTCCCTCCTTGACGAGCCGACCGATCCACCAGTCATTATTGTACTTCTGTTAACAACAACAGCAGCAGCAGGTCACATATCACCTGTTGTGCGTTCTTGTAAAGGAAGGCGTGCTCATCCTCATCAGTGACAGCCACTCACTTCTTTGATGTGCAGGAAGTCTTTGGCATCAAAATTGACTGCAGCTCCTTGGACGGGACAGTCCTCATCCAGAGCTCCACAGTAACTCACGTTGGTCTTTACTGCAAACGCTACAGGTTTGGACTGAGGCAGCGAGAAGTTAGAACGAGAGAAACACCGGTCAACGGTACAGGACGAACATAAACAGACCCCTTACTCTGCCAAAAGGATAAACATGGGTTTAGAGAGCGACAGGAGAAACAGAATCACTTTGAAAACAATGGATCCTTTGGGACTTAAGTGAAAATCACTTCCAATAATATGACAAATTCCCTTGAATAAAATCAACCAGCTATTCTTCCCCTGAGTATTTCAAAGTATGTTTATAGATTTCACCACCTTATTATTTCTGTTTGGTTTTGGAGTTTGAATTATGACTAATAGTGCTTTAATTAAAAAAGACTACTTGGAAAATGTTTTATATCTGGTTGTGTTTTTCACATCGACTCTTTCAAAGTAAAGCCTGATAATTAATTCTTTACCTTTAACAACTCAACATCATTTCAGTAGTGTCATATTGGTCCTGGTCACTATCAGTTTCTTTTTCCTTTTTCTACATTTTCTGGCTCATCCCGACCTTTAGGGTTATTTTATTGTTAAATCTACTTCTGCAAACTTTATTCCCCCGAAACCTAATCAATTAGAAGTAACGCAGATAATGTGGATTCAATAGAAAAACAGTTTATATGCATCTTTAATAGTTTTAGAACTATGTCCAAATGGACATGACAGATTCTGTAGTTTTTCTGTAAACACAACGTCCTCTGTATGTCTGTCTGTCCTCAAACAGGGAATCCTCCTTTGTTCCTGCTGAGGTTACGTCTGTCTTATTATTTCCAGCACTTTTCCTGAAGCAGCAGATGAGCACATTTGTCTTGAGACGTCTCCTACACATACTCTAACTTATCAAACTGTTGAATGCCGCGGTGTGAGTCAGTGGAGAATCTACCTTAGCTCTGTCGAGCTGCAGCTGTGCCTGGCGCTCGGCTTCACGCCGATACGCCTCGCGGTCCTCCTCTGCTGACAGGTCTGAATCCGACGGTCTACTGGTGTAGGAATCAGCCGACCCCTGTCAGGAGAAAGGTGCATGTGGTGGTATTAACATTGGTGATATATGAATTTTCATGATTTGCTTGTTGTGTTACTGAGGTGAGATACATAGATCTGCTGTTCATCTTCCTGCTTTCATCTGTTTTGTCCGCTTGTTTGCAGGTGTGCATGTATTCATGAACACATTCAGAGTGTGTGTGTGTGTGTGTGTATGTGTGTGTGTGTGTGTGTGTGTGTGTGTGTGTGTGTGTGTGTGTGTGTGTGTGTGTGTGTGTATCTCCAACACAATACGCTGCTCTCCCACACCAGCCATCTTCTGGTAGACCAAATATAGCACAAAGGCGGCAACTGCTTCCTCTTCTCTCCTGCTTGGCCCCAATCCATTCGATCATCCCCCACAGTGCAGCACATATACATCCTTTCTTCCCCTGTTTATTCTCCAAGGACATCTCCTCATTAGCAAAATATATGCTGGTTATCATTTTTCATTGTAAGCGCTTTAAGGACACATCCCAGCGAGAGCGGAATATGAAGCAAACACAGACACAGTCAAAAGCTGAAAATCGCTGGATAGGTGCTGCTGCTCTGGCCTTCATTCAGAAGGTTTTATTGAATATCAGTGTTATATAGTGTAAACTAAAAACTCTGTAAGTATTAAAATCTTTAATAAAGAAAAAAATCCCCCAAATTATTCAGTTCAAGCTTCTTAAAGTAGACATTTTGGGTTATAACCTGAAAACCAAGACATTTAATGATTTAAATGACATCGTGGAGCCCGGAGAAATATTATGGGCAACTTATAGCCAAAGGGAACAATCTATTAATTGAAAGTTTAATCAATAAAGAACCAAACTGATGCAGCTAAATTGTTATGGTCGCTCACAGTGACCATTGTGCTGATATCCAAAGAGAAAACGAGAAGAAAGTAATCTGTGTGAGTGAGTGTGTGTGTGTATGTCCAATATTTTGCTTCGCTGAAGGAACTTAGTCCTGAATCTGTCAGCAACGAGAGCTGCTGCAGCAAAAACAAACCGGGGTCAGGCGTGAGAGGAAGGCGTGAGAGGAAACAAACAGAAAGAAGTGATGACTGAAACAGACAAGATAAGCTCAGATAATCCTCTCACAGTTAACTGCAGTATTCATGATTACATTGTTACACTGCAGGATGAGACCATCAAGCACATTGTCAGCTAATATGAGATATAATACAGTTTTCACTTTGGTTTTCCTGTCCTTCCTGTGCACGGACTTAGGCCTGGTCATCCATCTTGCCAACAATAACAAACACATCCTCTGGAGGACCAATTAGCAGCTGCACAACAAAAAATACAGAAAACACAGCGGCCGGACGTGGGGAACAAACCACCACCGTTTTCTTTCTTTGCATTTCAGAATTCATATGTACAATGAAAAATGATAAACCTTTATCTACAGCTCCGCTCCAAGCCCCCTGAAAGGCAGCAAGCGAACAGCTCCTCTTGTTTCTGTTTTTTTTTTTGTATGTGTCTATGTTAGATAACTAGATCTGATTTTCAGCAGCTCTGCAAAGCAACACTGCACCAGAGCAGCACCGAGAGAGAAGAGGAGGGTGAGGAGGAACAAGATAGATGGATGGATAGATAGATAAGGGGGGTGAACATCATTGTAAAGAAATCCTGAAAAGAGACGGAGAGTGACTGACGGATGGCAGGAGAGGCGAGAGAGAGAGAGAGACGGTTATAAACGGTTTATATGACGAGATAAAGCGAGGCTATCTCAGGGGGGAGATGAGATTAGAACATAATAAAATGCTATGAAGGAGTGGAGTGAGACCCAGATATCCATCCTCGTCGCAGATAGAAGAAAAAAAGTGTGTGTGTGTGGGGAGGGAGGGAGGAGGAGGAGGAGGGGGGGGAGGAGGACCATGACCACGAGAGACAGAGACACAAAGATAGCGGACAGAGTTGCGTACCTGGCTGATTAGGAGGACGGCGCTAGAGCCGGATAAAGACATGAATCTGAGTTTCTTCACTGGGAACACAAGCTGGAATAAATACCGTGATTATGTCAGAGGGGCCGTTTAATCATGTTAGAACACAGAGAGCTGCGAGGCCGGGCTGCGATTGTCGTTCATTATTAATGCTACGGACATGAGGCGCGTGGACCTCTGCTCTGCACACGCTTCGGTCCCACGGCTGCCTGTCAAATCCTTCAGAAACACAGCGTTACCAGCGGAAAACTGCGCATGTTGCAGGTTCTGCACTGCAGAGTGGAGCGAGTCTCGGTGCGTCTTTATTGTCTGGTCTGAGGATGTGTTTTCTCTCCTCGTAATGTTCCCGTCTGGAGGCTAAATTTAACTCTGTTCCTTTCCTATTCTGCTTCTGTGATTATTCTTTACACACTGCAACACTGATGGCCTCAGCTCCACAGGGAGGGGCCCGGCGGGGGAAGTGTGTCATCCAGCGAGTCCAGTCCTCTGGAGGGCCGAGTGATCAGTCCAGAGACACACCAGCAGGGGACTTCTGCACTAATCGGCACTAATTGTCACGACTCTACTCATACCTTGTTCGGTTGTTAAGTAATTTACATTCCAATGGGTTCTAACTTTCTTTCGTGACAGTGTGTTCTTTGATTTAAGCTGGTCCAACGTGGTGGAGTGAGCCGAAGAGTCACCTCAGAACAACTATTGTGGATCAGATTCAATGCAAATCCTTAAACCCACAGAAATCACGAAAAAACAACAAAGGTGCTGCAGTGCAGGGCAGGTGGCAAACAGTCAATCTGAGCTTTCCAGGCTGCCAAGTCCCAACAGGCCCCTGAAATCCAATCAAGCTGCACCAAACTACACACACTCGTAGATATCAGTGCCCTAAATATGTTTCAATTTTTTCAGCAAGATCCCTGAATTATTCTGTGGGAAATCGTGGAAATCGCCCTGTCTGACGTGTTAAAGAAAAAGATTCCTGGATTCTTCCCCCCGATCTAGAACACATCATTTCACCAAGTAGAGTTGATTTTTGTGATCTTGCTTAAAAAATCAAACAAAACCAACAGACAAATTGACAGGGGTGAAAATATACACTAACACTAAAGCCGCTTTCACAGACGCACTGAAGTCTGGATGTTCTCCTGAAGTTTTCTGGAGAGGCTGTATATGAGAATGCAAAAAGACAGTTGCTACGTATATTTTAAAGAATTCTTCCAGCCAGCCGCCGAGAAAAATGACTTGAAAATGTCTCGACAGAGCTGATGTGAGAACACGGCAGGAAAATGTTACTCACGCGAAGAAAAAAGACTCACTGGAAAAAGCCCCACACGTAGAAGACACAGACAAAGATGTCAACTTTTGACTGACGCCAAAAATACTGGGATTTCCGTGGCAGGAGTTATTTGTGATGATCTGCAGGCGCCACCCCTCACCTGAATGTTCCAGGCATTTTCCCCTTGTTGTAAACCAGTTTGACTTGTACAATCTCCTGCTGCGTTTTTTCATGTGAAAGACAAACTCCAGAGCCAATTTGAACATTTCCTTAAAGTCACAATCTATCCATCCAGACACATTTTCTGGAGTTTGTGAGTGAAAACAGCTGATGAGAGCTGTGAGAGTGAATCAAAACGTGACAGCTGCAGGTGAGAAATCTACAGTTGAAAGACAATTAAATGCTCCATTGAGCTGAGGGCGAACTACAGTCATCCAACTATTAATCTCCACGGGTTTATCAGTACTAACGACTCCTCTCACTTTACACGGTCAATTGATGCCTCGGTGAAATAAAAATATTGATTACAAGTAGCTATAAATCAAGGTAGTTCATATCAGTGATGTGAATCAAGCTTTTACTTTTGAATATGATCCCTAAAGAAAGTATTATGGCTGTTCTGAATGGCAGTAACAAAGTTGCTATCACAGGGAGGACCTGAGTGGTTGTGGCTCGTACCACATGGTATGAAATGGATGAGTCTCCAGTTTGCTGCCATGTTATTTCCTTGTTCTTTTCCCCACATTTCCTGTCTTCTCTGTCCCCCGTCCAATAAAGGCTTAAAAAAAGTGTTCCCTTCGACACAACTGTCCAATCAGAGTGAAAAAAGATAGAAAAGCTGAGACTGTCGCTCTCAGAAAACAAAACAGCTGATGAAGGATCAGATTTTAAGAAGATGTTTGACCATCTGACAAACACAAACCACACACAGGCCTCTTCGCACTGCGGAGCTAAGACATATATGCTTGCAGATGCAGATGTTTGGTGGGTGTCATGTTTCAGGTTTCTTTTATTTAAATTTGATGTGACAAACACGACTCGCTGTGAATCCTGAACTGCGTGAACTAACAGAGCTCCTCATATTAAACAAGAGAGAAACATTTCATCAAAAAACTCATCTTCAACATTTGAGTTTAGCCTCTAGCATTTGCTAATTAGCACTAAAAAACTACAGTGGCACGAAGTAGAGTTTACATCTCTGCCAAGGCCAAACAGTCCTCTTTTGAAACCACATTAAAATTCACAAGCTCAGAATCCTTATTTTAATCAGCACTGAAATTTAACAGGTCCTTCCTGAGGTCATGTACCTCCCCTCCACAAAATGTCAAGGAAATTGACTGAATAGATTTTGCAAATTGTCGCTAAGTAACAAACAAACCTGGATAAAAACATAACCTCCCATGACGGAGGACGTTAGCCCTCAACAACAACGGGGCTAATGGAAAAGCCATTGCAGATATTTGGTGCTGCACACTTTTTAATGACTGACATGCACGTCTGCACTAAATTTCATGGTCATCGTTCGGTTTGTCTTCTGAGCACAACGACAGATCAACATCCTTGATTCACGGCGCCAAAACCAAAGTTTACCTGGAAAGCAGAAAAAAGACTTGTGCCTAAAAATGGTTGGTGGTAATGTTGACACTGCACGTTCTGTAATATGTTCATTAAAAATGTAAAACACACTACATTTCTGTAAGGTTATGTGCAGTAAAAAGCAGTGAGTGCTGATGGGGGGGGGGGGAGGGGGAGTAATTTCTCTGGCTTGATTTGCAGGAAGGAGATTCTGCACAACAGCAGAATATATTATTCAGGAGGCTGAAACACCTTTTTCCCCTCCGAGGAAAAAAAACAAAACCCCAAAAGAAAAACTGCAAGCTCGAGCGATTTGGAAATCGAGTCGCCACGTATCCAATTTCAAAAAGTGTTCGATTAACTGTGCGGTCATAATTCAATGTTAGCGAGTGACACATGCACAGAGCCCTCTCGTGCACAATTCAATAAATCACTCGCTAACAATGTGGCTGTACTGCAATACCAGAGCCAAGATTGGGAAAACTGTGTGTGAGACCGATCAATCACAAGACTTGGTGGGAGCGTACGTGCAGGACGATGCCAATCAAAAAGTAAAACGGGTGAAGGAATGAGAGAAAGAAAAAGGCGAGATGGGGAGGGAGGTGAAGACGGGGTGGGAAAACAAAGGAGTGGCAACGATAAGATGGAACAAAGCGAGACATGGGGAGAGGAGTTAAGACGGTGCTGCGAGTCGGTTGTACTCACTCAGGTTAACGTGGTGATGCTGCCGCTGCCGGTCCCTCCCTCTCTGTACGCTACATGCTGTAAAATGCAGACGGACTGTAACCGAGTCCCATCCCCTCCGCTAAACCAGCGGCGACCTGCACTGGAGCAAATCACCAGCAACACCTTCTCCTCTGTTCTCACCCCCACCTCATTCCATCACAGCAGCACATGCACAAACAACAACAACCAACGCGAGGCTTTTGCGTCACCGGATCGAGCCGCCTTTGTAAATTTACATCATCCTCCATTCAATGTGCACAGGTGGAGAGGGAGCTGCTGTTATAATCACACACACACACACAATCATATATGATACACAACTGGGGATTGATCCCGTTTCAAAGCCTCATGTCCAACAACATACATCCCCACTTGTGGCAGCTTCTGCTTATTGTATCCTGCTGCAGAAATGAGTCATACTCCAGTGCTCCTCCATAGACACCCCACCCCTACCACAGACAAGAAACTATATCAGCTCCGTTTGGGAAATTCACTGCTTCTGCATGAAACACTTTGTCACATCACCTATGGGTGGCATGCCTGTTGTGTGTGTGTGTGTGTGTGTGTGTGTGTGTGTGTGTGTGTGTGTGTGTGTGTGTGTGTGTGTGTGTGTGTGTGTGTGTGTGTGTCTGTGCAGAGAAGTGGTATAATGATAGAAATTAAATGTTGAACCCACCAATCACGTCGCCCGGGGCCTTAAAAATGAGCATCATGAATATTTTAAGCCGTGCAATATTCGGAGGGAATCTGTAGATTGTCATTAAGCCCCCCCGATCAGGATAACTAATGTCCCCTCCTGAAGAAGATGTCTGCTCAGCCCTTTTCTACCCCCCTCTCTCGCTAACGCCTCTCACACATGCTCCACATTCCCTGATGCTAATGGTGCTGTGCATGAAACCAAGGAATTTTTCATGGTGTTGGATTTTTACATGTTTGCGGGCGTCAAACAAATGATTCATTCTGGTAAAAAAAGGGGGACATCATGCCTGTAGACATTGAAACCTTGTAAGTGAATTTTAATGGGGAACTTAAGTCAATCAAAAGACTAATCGCTTTGAGTCATTTTTAAAGCAAAAATGCAGAATATTTGCAGTTTCCAGCTCCTCAAATATGACGATTTGCTGCTCGTTACTGTCACGTATGGTAGAAAATGAAATCTCTTTGCTTTTGGAGCAGTGTTCAGACAACACAAGCGATTTAAGGACGTCACTATGAGCAGGGGTTAGGGGTTTGATAGGATTTGATCGAATCTCAATCCTGTATCTCGTCCACCTCTGACAATCCGAACTCCGTTAAATCCATTATTGAATCCTGTTACGTACATTTTCCTCTCAGATTGAGTTTGAATCTGAGATCACCTGTTGTTGAAGACAGAAATACTACTCTCACTAAATAAATCAATATTAACATTAATGAAGCTGTATCCCAATTAATTCACAACCTGTACAACCTGAATATGAAATATTGATTTTGGTTGTGAAATAGCAGCGAGGCTACTGTTGACCTGATTTTCACACTCCAGAAAAACAGAGTTAGCATTTTTGGATCTGTTAAAGTGCTATGGTTTTTTTTTTAAACATATAATAAAGACACTTAAATGATATAAACCATGGCTCCTCATTTTACATTTTATAGAACCTAAATTAGCCAAACAGCAGTGGTGTCAGCTGCTAAAGCACTTTGACAAACTGGATTTTATGTTTATCTATGAAACAGTAGAATTAAAGGAGCATTAGCATGTAGCGTTACACTCATTCTGTCTAAATAGTCAAAATCCGACTCACATTTCTGCTCAGTTACAGTCAGTGTAATGGAAACATCTGAATTTCACTAAAGACTAAGTTAAAACACGGCGTTGCATCATAAACTGTGGGAAGAACGTCTCTCCTGTTTGTGTATGTGTGTCTGCCCGTCTGTTACTCTTCACACAAACTAAAACGATCACATGCATTTAATCATTCTCGTTGCTTTTATCCCGAAGTCCTTGCTGTGGCAGCTGAACACTAAATGTTGGACTTTTTGTCAACGTGTTTAAATACATGTCTCATGAACTCTAGAGTGAATCAAACAAGCACAAAGTAAACTTCAAGCACTGTTCGGGTCCTAATAACTTCTGATGAGTGTTGGTGTTTGTTGTTAACGTGTAGTGAGAGCAGGTTCACCAACAGTAGCTTTTAGCCGATAAGGAGGATTGAGTTATTTCCTCTTTTAAACGTTATATTGTCTCACTTCTCAACTTCTTTGCTATCAGCTCAGTTTAAGTTTAGCTGAATAAGTCCAGACAAAATTGTTTATTGTTTAAAAGACAGTTTTTGTCATCTGTAAAATGCCTTGTCTGAAACTAAAACAATAAAGTATGTATCTCAAGTACTTGTACAGTGTATATTTGTAATGGAATTTTGATCAACTACAATACAGAAGTAAATATTGTACTTATCCGTCATTATCCAAAAAGAGTCATTATTCTTAAATAAGCTAAAAGTACATACTTACATACTTTTGGTAGTTTACGCATCTTTCGATACTTATTTAAGCACATTTCTGAAATCAATACTTGTCGCACAGCAGTTCTACACAAAGTTATTGCAAATTGTACTATTCTAAAATCTTATTCCACCACTGTCTGCCAACCAAAGGTATTAAGTTTTAAATCATCCATAACAAATAAACACTGGATATTCGCACATTCAAAAGGCTATTAGTTAGATTATTAGTTACTTCTCAAAATTGTTGTTAATGTGTTTAAAGTGTTTTAACCAAAGGGAAACTTCCACCTTTTTGAATGATAGTTGAATTCTATTTAATTCTGCTTTATATTAATAAATTGTGTGAGTGGATAGTGGAGACCTGGTATTCTTTAGAAGAGGACTGTAGAGAGAGAGCCTTGTAGTTTCATCCTCTTTGATGTAACCAGGCTCGTGAACCTCGGGGATCTGGTGGTTTGGGACGAGCTCGGTGAAACTTCTGCTCTGCTGGACTCCCTGACACCACCTCTGCTTTTACACCGACACCCAGATCAAACCAAATACATCACAAACAACCCAATCATCCTGATTATTATGCACCATCTGAACTGGATGTGAGGGTATGATTCACAACAGATGTGAGGGTATGATTCACGCAGTAACAGCATGAGGGAATTCTATTCTGCTTTGGCTTTTTCCTTTTTTCCCACTCACACAGATCGTCTTAAATAACACCAAATCTCCTTCTGAGTCTCCTGCACGTGTGTGACCTAAAAACATTAATTAAAAAGCTGGGCTGTGGAGGGATTTTGATGTAACACACCTCCCACTTTCAAGCATTTTGCTGCCCTCTCCTGTGCAAAGCAACAACTGCAACTGAGGAGACCGCTGCAAGGATGAAGGTGCAGTGGAACGCACATGAGCTGGATTCCAGTAAAATATATTTTTGAGGAACCTGCCTTCACCACCACAACACAATATCTTATGATGCAGATTAAAAAGCAGTATGTCGTACTGTAGTCTCATCAGGACATTCGAGGCACATCTACAAATCGGCGAGATAAACCTTCCTGTGACTGATGTACCAGAACCAACCAGAGCACAAGGTAGCCAGCAATGTGTGTGTGTGTGTGTGTGTGTGTGTGTATAAACAAACACGGAAGAGCAGGAACTGGCTCGGAGAAGTTTTTACCTGTCGTTTGATGAAGCTGGATGTGGTGTCAGAAGACGTGCTGCCATCTGAGCGTTTGAAGCGGCTCTTGCGTTTAGGCAACTTCCTGGGCAGCTGGGATGAAAAAGAAACACAATGGTGAGGGGGAAAATAGATAGATTAGATAGAGTAGATGGAAAGAGTGGAGTTTAATAGAGATAGACAGGCAGGCAGGCAGGTAGGTAGGTAGGTAGAAAGAGGTGTAGGTAGGTAGGTATAGGTTGTAAGGTACGTAGTCCGGTGGAAAGGTAGGAAGGAGGGTAGGTAGAAAGGTGGGTAGATAGGTAGGTATAGGTAGTTAGGTACATAGGCTGGTGGGAAGGTAGGAAGAAGGGTAGGTAGGTAGAACGGTTGGCCAGGTAGGTAGATAGGTGTGTAGGTAGGTAGGTAAGAAGGTTGGCCAGTGGTAAGGTAGGTAGGTAGGTGGGTAGGTAGGTAGGTAGGTAGGAAGGTAGGTAGGAAGGTTGGCCAGTGGTAAGGTAGGTAGGTAGGTGGGTAGGTAGGTAGGTAGGTAGGTAGGAAGGTTGGCCAGTGGTAAGGTAGGTGGGTAGGTAGATGTGTAGGTAGGTAGGTAGGTAGGTAGGTAGGTAGGTAGGTAGGAAGGTTGGCCAGTGGTAAGGTAGGTAGGTAGGTGGGTAGGAAGGTTGGCCAGTGGTAAGGTAGGTGTGTAGGAGGGTAGGTAGATGTGTAGGTAGGTAGGTAGGTAGGTAGGAAGGTTGGCCAGTGGTAAGGTAGGTAGGTAGGTGGGTAGGTAGATGTGTAGGTAGGTAGGTAGGTAGGTAGGTAGGTAGGAAGGTTGGCCAGTGGTAAGGTAGGTAGGTAGGTGGGTAGGTAGGTAGGAAGGTTGGCCAGTGGTAAGGTAGGTGTGTAGGTGGGTAGGTAGATGTGTAGGTAGGTAGGTAGGAAGGTTGGCCAGTGGTAAGGTAGGTAGGTAGGTGGGTAGGTAGATGTGTAGGTAGGTAGGTAGGTAGGTAGGAAGGTTGGCCAGTGGTAAGGTAGGTAGGTAGGTGGGTAGGTAGATGTGTAGGTAGGTAGCGCCATCAACACATCGTTATTCACATTTCTTGCTTCGTTTGAACAGTCAAAAAACTGCCAATCATTTTCTGTCAGTTTACCTATGGAGTATACTTGTTGGTTTCTTGGTGCCTGGAGACAATAAAGAAACACAACATATTTGTTTTGCCCCCGACAATGAATCCAACCTCAGATATAGACAGAAACCAACTTGTCTGTGCTGATACAGAAATAAAGGCCTACGTGGAAGGAGAATGGATGTGAGGGAGCTGCTGTGCAACACATAAAATCAGCTGCAACTTCGCCAAGATCACACATATGTCAGGATTAAATGAATGTGACTGCACACGGTGTCCAGTCAGCTTTTCAACCAGGCCTACAGTGAGACAGAAAGCTTGGATGTGGCAGTGAGGGGCTGAGAGGCCCTGCAGGCTACAGGTGAGTTGGACTCATGCAGAAAAAAAACAGCACACAAGTCACATGAGGTTCGAGATGTGTGTTGATCTCTGTGTGGATTCAGTGTTGCAGGAGATGCATGAGGCATACAAAAAACACACAATCAACGCACAAAAAGGCCCAATTAACAAAGAGCAAATGATGAAAAGACTTGTTTTTGCGTTAAAAAAAAGCATCACAACCAAAAAAAAAAACCTCGGCTTCCCTGCGTCGAGCTGCAGATTCAGTGAAGGCGGAGGTGTTGGAGGAAAAATAGAAAAATGGTGAAAAAGTCGCTGCCAAAACGCGACGTCTCCATTTCAACAACAAGTAGCAGAGGCATGAAGTGACTCCTCCTGTGTGTGGATGTGATGGATGCGAGATCACCGGGCTCCAGTGAGAGGCTTTACCTGGAAGTAGTGCGACTGGGAGCCGCTGGTCTCCATGGCAGACAGAGGGTCTACGGGCGATTTGGACATTTTGACTTGCACCATCTATTGAGAGCGCAGGGAGGCGAGCTGCGCGCAGACATGGGTCACCGGAGGAAACAGGCGACGCCGAACGCATCTATGTGCAACAATGAAAAGACGGAGAGGAGCGAAAAAATGCGCAGAGTCAAATCCACGTTCGGCTGATGGAGAGAGGAAAAGAAAAGAGCTGGAGATTCGCAAATAAAACAGAGAAGAGGAGGCGCGCAGGAAAAACACCGGAGCTGAGAGAGAGAGAGAGAGAGAGAGAGAGAGAGAGAGAGAGAGAGAGAGAGAGAGAGAGAGAGAGAGAGAGACCCTGAAGACTGAGGCAGGTCCGTACTAAGTGTGGGTCTGTGCCGGGGGTGTCAGGGCTGGTTCATCCGGCAACAACCATCTGTCTGTTCCTTTTATTTGTGTTTGGAACAAGCAGCGTTTCCTTCTCATCTGTGTCGCGTGTTTTCTTTGTAAGAGCATCATTCCTACACTCAGTTTATCTGAGGATCTTTGAATTGATGGTTTACAGCAGAGGAGCTGCTGAGACATTTTCCTTTGCCACAGTCTAATGAGCAGGGGCGGATTGAACCCCTACAGGGGACTGTGGGCAAAAATGTGCTGTTGGCCCCTGTTGACCCCCCCCATCCCCCCAATGTACAGTTGCATGTTTATTTAGTTTATTTCCAAGTACCGTAGCCAATAAAATATTTAAAATCATATATATATATATATATATATATAGACACGTCCTGCGAGAACACCTTTTCATTTAATAAAAAGGGAATATAATAATAATTTCTAAAAATATAATAATTGAGTAAGAGTGATATCCACAGGAGAAAAAAAACCTTGAGTTGTGCATCGTATATCTGTATGTACTTTGTAGATAGAAGTAATGATTGTACTAGAGTAAGTTTGCTGCATTCAAATTACTCCAATAACTACAAGTTACTCAAACGATTTTCTTGAGTACATGTAAGACAGTAAATGTAACTAATTACTAAGTATGTACAGTACTTCTGGTTTGTGTTTCTGTAGAAAAGATGCAAACAAAACATTCAGTGATTTTAAATCAATCAAAATTAACATGATTGAAACTTAGGTTTGCACAATTTTTCTTTTGTGAAACGTGCGTTTTCCTAAATGTTATATTTTTTTCTTTACCATAAATTGAAAATAAAGATGGACCACGTGCCTCTCACTAGATACTAATGAAGCCAAAATATCCTGGACATGAACACTGCCATCTTGTGCAGTCTCAGCTGTCAATCATGATGTTTCACCCTGTTTTATAGCATCAAATAAAACATTTAAACCAAACCAAAAACTGAAAAAATATCTCTTGAACAAACATTAGCGTGACAAGACCATGACAGAAACCATCTTTGAGAAAAATACATTCGACTTTGACTTTTTGTTTGATCCGTGACCCACCCACTAACATGGACAAGGTGGGATTTATGACCTATACTACAGCCAGCCACCAGGTGGTGTTATAGATGCTTTGGCTTCACTTTATGGGAGCTGTCATGTTGTCCACTTTTATATTCAGTCTATGGTTTTAAGCAATTTACTGACTTAAATGATTGTTTTTCAATAATAATAGATTGCTTGTTTATTGTATAAAAGAAAACGAAACAGTGAGACAACTATATGGAAATATGTGATTTCCTGAAGCTAAAGTGAAAATAGAACAGGCCTCTAGTTGAGTAGGGGCCTGACCACATGTCTGGTTTGTGAAGAGGTTGACAAACTGTAAAAGGGATAAAAACAAACATGTAGGTGGAGGTGAAGACTTCACCTCCCTCTTCATCACTGTTCTCTCCCTCTGGGACTCGAGCAGGAGTGCACTGTCAGTGGTCACCTCTAGGGGGAGTGCCGAGTTACTAACAGTGGGAATGTGAGTGGTGTGAGCGGCGGCGCGCCTGGGCTGCGTCAATTAGCCACAGTTAGACAGCAACATACCGGAACTGCGTGGATTTTCATTTCAAAATAAAAGCTCAAACACAAAAGCGTGCAAAAAAGCGGTGCGAGGGATTTTACATGTAATGCAATTGAGTCCAATCAATTTAATTTATAAAGCTGAGTATCACAATGTTTTGTCAGGTGCTTTTCATCAGCACAACATATGATACAAGAACTTTCCCTGAAAGCCACTCGAGAGAAAAGTTGAAGAAAGAGATGAAGAAGGAAAGATGGATTTAACGAGACATGCAGCAGATGCAGTGAGCACAGAATAGAGCAGCAAAAACCTCCACAGTGGTATATGTCCATGGAGAACCAAACCTCTAGGGATAGATGAGTCTTATCACTTACATAGTGATGAACTCAAACAATATTAATCATGTGAGTTGCACTTGTTTAAGAAAAATAAGGTTATAATTATTGTGGTGAAATAATGAATAAATTGTCACAATGATTTCTGGTTTTCTATAGACAAAATGGCCACAGTTATTTGCTGCGTATTTACTGACAATTGATTGAAATCAATACCCACAATATTCAAAGTTAAATAAGACATTGACAACAGATGCAGACTGATCTACAGTACAACCACTAAATTACAAAACAATACTATTTATTTTTAAAAACATGATGTTAAAGTAGATGCTCCTGATATTTAGGCAACTTAATGTTCTCTTACTAAAGAAACATTTCCAGCACATGACATGTGGCCTGTTTCACTTCGGCTTAGATTAAGATTGAATACGTGTTGGTACCAATATTTTTACCTAACCTCAGATTTAAGTGACATTTTAAATGCATCATTTATCCACTAACTGCTTTGTTTAAAAAATGTTTTTTATCACTGCCAGCTTATAACCTGTCTTCACCTGTTTGCTTCTCTGTTGGTGAATTTGTTGGTTTATGATTGACAGCATTACGCAAAAACTACTGTATGGATTTCCATGAAACTTGGTGGAAGGATGGGACATGGTTGTCGGAAGATACCATTAAGTTTTGGCATGGATGCAGAAAAATTGGCATATCCACTGATTGAAATACCTCTGATCACTTTGTTTAACATTGCGATGGTCTCTCACATCCTCCTTCAGGTGTGGAGATTCATTGACAGAGGAATAAAAGAGTTTTTATACTTGTTCAGGTATCTCTTCCTGTAAATATTTGGAACCAAGGAGTGTCTACCTGATGGAAGCAGTTCATACTCTGACTACAGGACATCTATAGTGTGTGTAATAATTCCCCTGGCCTGTATTTTGGTCTTGCAACTTTGACAACCCCCTTTTCCCTCAACTAGTACTTTTTAGTGTTGGGTTTTTATTTTGAAATCAGAAACCGGAAGTGTGGCGTTTGTCTTCCCCACCTCGCCTTGACGGTGGTGCTTGGAGCCGAGAGGGTCAGGGGGAGGAGAGGCAAGGGAGTGGAGCGAGAAGACGACAGGAGGAGATCCAGGCGCAGGGGTGACCACTTTTACCCGTGACCATCCCCGGAGAGCCAGGCTTCCAATGCGCCTCCACCCGGGACGCTGGCACCGACGAGTACGCGAGATCCGGATAGTCTGCTGCACGGCGCTGTCGGGGGAACAGAGGCTGAAGATGATCACGGTGAGTCCGTCTGTCCTCTCCCGGTTCTCCGCTGCACACACACACCGCAGGCCGACATGTAATGTAGGTTATACGCGCTCCTGTCACACTAACGCACTGAAGCGCCTCTGCCACTTGTCTGTCACTCCACCATTTCTGGCGACAGTTGCTGTGAGGCCTCCGCTCCACTGTGCCGCTGCTGCTGCCACTGCTGCTACTGGTTGTGCTGGTGGTGGATCCACGGTCAGTTCATGTTTTCCACTAATAACAACATATCTGTGTGAGGGGGGTAAAAAAAGGATGAGCTGCATCCCAGTGCGTTTCCTGTACCAGCTGACAGTCCTGCTGGGTGTCATCACACAGGCACAGGCTCCACAGTGATTCACACCAGCTGCACACATACACACAAATATATTTAAAGCATGACTTTAAAGTTAAACACCGCACTTATTCCTACACGCACGCTTTTACATGGGTGTTGGAGATGATGGGAGTATTGTGCTCCCTCCACTGGCTGATGCTGAGGAATGTGCAGCAGCACTAACATGTTTATATGTGTTTATTTACCCGTGCTCGTCTGTGCACTAATCCGGAGCGACATGGCTCTGCTGCACATTGAGCATTTTCAGTGACATATAAATAAATACATGCGTAATTACGCACGGACATGAGAGAAGAGGCGTGTTTGTGCGTTAACTTGAGCCGCCGGACGAATGGTTTCATGGTCCCCGCTATGGTTGTCACATAGGCCACGGTGTTATGTAACAAGAAGCCTACGCTGTTTGAATGCGGGCCCTCACGCACGGCCTGCCTGCCCGTGCATGGGGGCGCAAACGCATCATCCGCACATGATCAGAGACGAGGAGGCAAACAAACGCACAAAACGACTCCCTGAGGTGTTGCATGCATCTTCGATCTCTGTTTACGCATCTGTATCATCTGGATGACAACTGAGCCACACACACACGCTCACACACACACGCTCTCTCACGCTCACACACACACACACACACACACACACACACACACACACACATAGAGGGAGAGGTAGCCTCGGATGTGTCTGACTGCAACAAGCCCCATGCACAATGAATGATTTGATGCTGTACTGTAGCGGCTGTCCGGTTGAAAATGTCCCCCGGGAATAGTCAAGTCACCTCCGCCTTCCCCTTCCTCGCTTCCCCGCTCCCCACCTCCGCCCCTTCCTAGCGCTAGTGGAGTGGATGGTAGAGGGGTGAGAGGGGGGGAGCCGACCGGAGAGTACAGCTTCACAGCACCATGCGAACACGCACCTAAAAGCGACTGGCAACGTTTTGCGAGAGGGTACAAGCTGGTCGACCTTGTGCCGCGGGGTGGGTGAGGGACGGAGCCGGGTGAGGTGGGAGCAGAGGGGAGGGGAGGTGTGTGAGAGAAGGGGGAGGGAGGGAGGGGGTGTTCTCCTTGAATCTTGTCGATCCGCTGCCAGCTGGAAGGAGGAGGAGGACCACGGCTCGGACGGATACGTGCCAGAGAAGGGCGCATGCATGCAGGCGACATACAGCGAGGAAATGCTATTTTTGCCTCAACAGCCCAGCATGCCTCTCCGGTGAAAATGCCGGTCGAGGAGGCGGCAGCAGAAGGAGAAGCGGCTGCAGCAGCGCGGTAGCCGCGGCCGCGTTGCGTTTGCGCGTCTCTGTGAGCTGCTCGGAGCTCAGGGGCGTCTGGAGGAGGAGGAGGAGTGAGGAAGAGGAGGAGGAGGAGGCCTGGTAAGATCAGCTGGTAGCAGTTGCTGAGGCATATGTGGACGTTTTGTAATCGAATCAGGACGAAAATGAACAGCACTTACAGTGAATGATTACTCCACCACACTGTTATTGTATTTGCTATTATAGAAGAGCTTCAGGGATGTTATGGTGACATCACTGCAGATATAAATACTGTCATATGTGACCAGGTCAACACCAAAGTGCAGCTGAGTCTCACAGCCCCACTTCCGTTAGGGGGGATTATTTTAGATATTATATGTCAGGACAAAACCACAACCACAGTGTAGCCTCATGATCCAGATTCTGTTGCAAAGTAACCAAAAGGCACTTAAGTGACAGAATGAAAACACAGGATTGTATCAACATTCTGGTCCAAATCAAGCAGGTAAAGATAGAGACTCATGACTGAGTTCTACACTATCTTATTTGTTTCTAAATTCTCTGCACATCCTGATAGCCATCAATAAAAATGAAAAAAAAGCCGGCGTCTGTGGCCCTCACAGGACTGTAAGAAACACGACCGAATTAAATGATCTGTCACTAACCGACCTGCCTCCCCGCTCTCACCCTGCCCGTGACCGGAGTCGTCACAACCTGGAGAGACGTTCTTCTATGAAGCCGAGATGTTCGCCAGACGTCAGCGCGTGAGTCGGCTTCTAAGTTTGACGAGAGGGCTGATGGGGGAGGGTGGGATGTGTATCTGTTGCATCGTCTCAAAGAGTCGCCTGCTCTTGTTAGTTTCTCCAGGATTACCAACCCGGGCTTTAAAGAATGTGATAAAACCAAATCCTTGATCTGATCCCCGGATGCAGATCTGCACCTGACCCATTCCACATCCCTCCACCAAGTTCGGTGGTAATCCATCCACGAAACCTTGTGTCCGTCATTCTAGAGAGACAGCAGGGAAGTGCACAGACTGTTTAAAAAAAAACTAATCTCTGAATTTCATCCAGTAAGAGACACATGCATCTGTGATGTACATATGGTGTATATATATATATATAGTATGTAATGCTCAAAGGGAAGCATTGGCAGCTGGATTTCTGACTAATTCCTAAACTACTTTTGGTTTAATCTAATGCTGCAAGGGCCACAGATCCTGTCATGGTGTATATACCGTCACTGTCTTGATATTTGTCTCGACAGTATCCTGTTGTCCAGCTGCATTTATCTGTATTTATTGCTCCTCTTCTCTCATTGATTGTGATAATAAACAGAGCTGCAGCAGAAGTGGTCCGTCTTTATCTTCGGCACAGCTGACTCCAAAATTATGTTATGTGTTTGTACCACAGGATGTGTTTTTGCATGAGGGTCAAATTGAGCAAGTTCTGGTTCACCTCAAAAAACCCAGTCCAGCATGCTATTTTGGGTCCCACTCCCCCAACCCTCCCTCTCCCTCTTTCTGCCCCATAGATTTGTAAGTAGCTTGTTCTTCTCCTCTGATTGTCAGTTTTCATGCATGAGACAAAATCTCAAGTGAGCTGGGGTTATCCAGGAAATGAGATTTATGTGCATTTAGCAGAAAATCGGATGCATTCCATTTCCTGTCAGATTTGGGATAAAGGAGCTCTTTGCTAACAAGTTATTGGAAGAGCTAAATGTGAGACAGGCCTTTTTTCATTAGTGTGAGTCTTAGGATTGACACAAGGCCTTCTCTTTATTCTCATGCAGTGATGTGTCTCATCTGATCTAAGTTTGTGCACCAACATTTCCTGTGTTTCACTACAATCTACTGTGCGTTTTTCTCTGCAGGCCCAGCAGAAGCCGTGGAGATAGCCCTGGCAGCAGAGATTGGTCTCCTCATTAACCTTGGTGTCTGATCACAGGCTCTGGCACAAACATCTGGAGCTTCGTGAAGCGACTGGTACTGATTTTGACCTCATCCAGTCACCCACCACCCTGCAGCTCCGCAGCGTGGCCTCGACACACCCCTCCTCACTTCTTCAACATTTCGCCCAGGGGGATAAATGAGTGAACCGGCTGCAAGGGCAAGGGCTGGGACATGTACCAGAACCCCAACAGGTACGTGAACAACTTCTGAGGAGGAAACGCTTCTCACATGATACCAGTAGTTGTTATCTGTGTCTGACCTGAACATGTCTCCGTCTCTTCTCACAGAATGTCCTGGTTCAGTGGTTTCCTAGTCGCCAGAGTGGACGACCGAAAGACTGCGTGGGGGGAGCGCAATGGCAAGAAGTCCAAACGGAAGGGAGGCTCATCTCTCTGCAACCCGCGTTACATGAGCTGTCTGCGGGACCCAGATGCTATGGAGCCCCCCTCCGGAGCCCCCCTCCATCAGCACCACCGTGGAGGGGTGGCAGGGGCTGCGGGAGGCGGCGGCAACTTTGGCGTCCGTTGCGGGTGGCAGGAGGACCACTACGGCAAAAGGGGAGGGGCTCCCGGGGAAGGGGTGGGGCTGAAATCGGTTGACCTGGGCTTTGAGGACTGGGGAGCTGAAAGGAAGGAAAGGGGGATGTAATGGAGGAAGTGGGGACATGGGCGACGAGGGTCCCAACGGCGCAGCAGGGGTGGTGACGGCTGCGGACTGCTGGCTCAGGGTGGTGCAAGTGTTCCAGTCGAAGAAATTCCAGTCCCGCAAACTGGAGCGCTTGTACCAGCGTTACTTCTTTAGGCTGAACCAGAGCTCCCTGACTATGCTCATGGGGGTGCTTGTGATCGTGTGCGGCATCATGCTGACCTTCCACTGTGTCCACGCCGCCCCTCACTGTGGCCTATTCATCGGCACTGTCGGTGGCGATGGCGCTCTTCATGGCTCTCATGGTAGTTTGCAACCGCAATGGCTTCCACCAGGACTACATGTGGATGGTCAGTTACCTGGTGATCGGAGTGTTGGTGTCAGTGCAGGTGTTTGGGGTGCTCATGGTGGCACCCAGGAGCGCCTCGGAGGGCATATGGTGGTCCGTGTTCTTCATCTACATCATCTACACGCTGCTGCCTGTGAGGATGAGAGCGGCGGTGCTGAGCGGAGCGGTGCTGTCCATCATACACGTGGTCACCACCTGGCAGATCAACCAGGAAGACCAGTTCCTCTGGAAACAGGTGAGAGAAGCTCGACAGTTTGACCACGGTCGACCTGAACAGGACAGAAACTATCCTGGTTCTTCTCTCTCGTTCTTCTCTCTCTGTTATTTCTCATTCAGATGTGCAAATTGTTTCCTGTAAATTTTCAGACTGATTTCACAACAGCATCAAATCCTCCACAGAGGCAGGAAGTGACGTATTAACTCCGCTGCGGAGATCATGTGATCATGTTTACATCACCCGGCACAGTTGTCGGCTTTTATCAACATTTAATTTTTGCATCTGTCGCTGTGTTATCACGTCGAAGTCTCCTGGATTTTTATGGTCAGGCGGATAAACTCTGTAGAAACTATGGAAAGTCTCACTCAGACATTTACGATCACTCATGAAACTGCGTAGTCGGGTGCATGTCTGAAAGCAGTTTAAGAGATTACACAAAAACTACCCAACGGACCTCCGTCAAACTTTTTGGAAGAATGTGGTTTGTGTCAGGGAGGAACCCATTTAGTTTTAGTGCGGATACCAGATAATAATTCACAGATCTTGATGAAAATAATCAGGCACATTTAGGGGACTGATGTCCATGAGTGGTTGTGAAATTTGGTGCAGATTGATTAAAGTAAAAAGGAGTGTATATGCGCTCTGCTGAGTGCCACTCCAGTTTGACACAAGTTGACATTTTACGTCATCATGTGTGGCTGCGTTTAAAAGTTTGATATGACACGTATGATGGGCTGATGCCGTGTGAACAGGCTGCACAGCTGATGCAGTGCACACATTGTCTCACTGCTCTGATGTGTATGTCACCATGTTGTATCTGTGTATTTATATTTACTGCGAAGCTCACGGGTCCCTCTGTACAGTGTGTTGTTTGTGTGTCACGCCAAGGACCAAGGGGCTTGCTGAAGGTCAGTGGGCTGAATGGAGCGCCCCGGGTGGACGGCTCTGTGTGTGTGTGTGTGTGTGTGTGTGTGTGCCTGTGTGTGTCTGCTTGTTGTGTGACAGTGGGAGAATATGATGATATAAAGCGGTATCACTCAGGTCTCTGTGCGACACACACAAGAGACGCTTTGTACTTTTCTCCAAGGGTGGGGTGACAGGGGGGTCAGGCCACAGTACGGTGGCTGCTCCGTTTGGCCGGAGCGGTTTCCCTAATGTCCAGCTCCCGGGGGAAAAGTTATAATGGGAAGACCATTACATGAAAACAATAACGGGATATAGGACTTAGTGATGAAGCGCTGATAGTCTCTGTAATGTCTCTGCCGCGGCAGTAAGCATTCAGCAACATGTCCTCTCGCACGTTCGCTGAATTCCTTGTGTATTATAAATGAGTCAGTGAAGTACAGGAGCAGGTTGGCGATTCGTGGGAACTCAGTAACATGATGCGTGATACAGCAGAGCACAATCCATCACCGGCACCAACATTGTTTGCCGTCATTAAGTGAATGAATGTCATGAGATAGCTGCAGCTCAGCAATGCTGTTTATTCCCGATGTCGTCTGTGTGCAATGTGACACAGTAATACAGCGCCATCAATCACTGCTTCACGCTTGTGTATGAGTGTTTCCTCTTTCTGCAGTAACTCATTAACCTCACTGGGTTTCTGTTGATGGGTGTGCATAATGAGAGAGTTGTGTGTGAGCGACGGTGTGAATGCACATCCTCTTTTCTGTTTTGTCTTTTCATCGCGGCCTGTGCAGGTTTAAACAGGGAACTGTGAATTAATCTGTGCTGTGTAGTCGAGAAGTTATATAGATTGTTATTTTCTTGATTATTCTTTAAATTAAAAGATTGCAATGCAATATCAAAGAAAATCTACATTTATGGTTGAACATGACTCCTAACACCCTCTAATCAAAGGTGGGCCGTCCCCAGCCACCAGCAACCACTCATGAGTGGGAATCTGAGAAGCTGCACTGTGCTCATTTTCAGATCTATGCAGAAACTAAACCTCTAAACCACCACATCGTCTACCTCTCAAAAAAAACGTCCACCAATCCTATTTATCCCAATGTCTCAAATTTCTTGTTTTGTCCAACCAACCGTCCAGAACCCAGAGTCGGTTTACAGAAAAAGCATCAAACCCTTTCATTTGAGAAGCGAGGATCAGCAATTGTTAAAAAAAGAAGATGATGATTATTCCATTATCAGAACTAGAATGGCACTCAGTAGATTCTCATACCTCCGCAAAGGCCCAACAGTCTCCTTATAGTTTGCATATTACTGCATGAAACTACACACAAAAGGGTTCTTCTTCGACCCATGTTGTATCCGTCCACCAGGTTTCATGGATATCGGTCCAATAGGGTTTTGCATAATTCTGCTGACAAAACATAAGGATTGATGACTTACATGTGAGGGCCACACAGCAAACACATGGACGGTGCCTCAGGGCAAAGGGTCAGAGGTCAATGTCAGTGTTACCACAAGTGAGTCAGCAGCACTGTGACCATCTCACGAGCAGCCGAGCAGCACAAACAATCATTTATACTCTCACAAACTAGTTTTATCAACCAGTGTCTCTCTATGTGCAGTCATCTGTCAGAGCTACAACCGTCACATGATGTCTTCCAGATTTTGCATTTTGTAAATATAAGATAAAAACAAAACATCGGTAAAAACAGTGTGTTGACCTTAGCTCATTTAAAGTGAGTTTATTCCGTCCAGCGTTGTGCGTTTTATTCAGCGAATCTAACAGAATGTGTCGTGTCGTAGCAGCTGAGGCCCCTAACTGACATCTTGATGCTGTCTGTTCGCTATACGAAAAGTATTCTCATGTTCGGCTCTTGAAATTTATGACCCTCGATGCTTTCAAACGTCTCAAAACACATGCGGCCCATCTGGTTGTTTCTTGAGCTGTATTGCTCTTGGCGTGGGTCTGTATGTGTGTTTTTACAGCTGCGTACAGCAGAATCGAGTGTCCCAGCAGAATCACCATAACCCACATTATCCACTACTTTCCATCTATGTAGGGCTGGAACCGCCTTCTTATAATATGCAGGGCTGCTTTCATAAATAAGCAGCAGTTGTGTTATAGTTTGAACAGGAACAGTGGTTTTTTAAATTCCTGGTGTCCGGTTACACGTGCAGCGCGCTCCTCGTTGTCTGTGTCGCCATTTCTCTGATCCTTAGACTCCTCAGCTGAAATCAATTAGCCACAGCGGTACAGAACATATGTGTGTGTTCCACCCAGTCACCCATCAACACACACACACACACACCCACACACACACACACACACACCCACACACACACACACACACACACACACACCTCATGCTTTGTTATGGTTGACGCCTTCTCTAACAGTCTCAGTTGAATGTTTGTTTTTCTTTGGATAATAACACCACAGATCATCGTCCGGCCTCTTACAGAGCGTAACGGTAACCGCCCATTTTTTAGAACGGCTCTGGTTCCAGCAGTAAATTACTTTTCTTCATTTCAGAAAGTCCTTCAAAATAAAAATAGTTTGAAGCCTTGAACCCGGCCAACCAGCTACAAGAGGAAGCCTGACCATAAAACATTTGACTGAGCAAAACTATTATTGGAAGACGTAAAAAAAAAGGCAAAGGTACAAGATTTTGTTCACAATTATTTTAACAGTGAAGGAACTACACATCCCATAAACCAGTGAATGATCCCTGTTGCTTTATGTCGTAGCTGATATGATTTATGCGGTCGTGGTAAACAGTTCCATGTCAACAGCAAGCTTCACCAATCAGAAATGCTATCGCTGCTACACCTGAGGATTGTGGGTTGTGTAGTCCTTCTCCTGACATCCAGAATTAAACACATTTTTCTTAAAACGCAGTTGATATCATACAGACTTGTGGTTTCTACAGGAGAAGTAGAAGACATCGACGAAGATGAGGCTGCTCCACCTCCTGCCTGAATAATGCAGAGGAGTTGTTGTTGTGAAGGCGTCCGTGTAGAGAAAGGCAGACTACGGATAAACTTCATAGCCGATTCCCTGGATTTTCTCCGGTCATGTCTGAAAACTGCGAATACGATTCGCACCAAGCGCATTCTGTACACGGTGCATATTTTATTTTACATGATATGGTTAATCTCTGGATTTTTTTCTGTCACCAAAAAACTGCACATTCCTCACGCAGGCATTATTCGCTGTTTGGCCCCCGACAGACTTTGACCCAGTCAAAGACTGGGTCCTAAAAATACCCGGCCCTGTGTGTTTCTGCTAACTGTGGCGTCACATGGAACAGTCTTATCAGAGCCTGCGTCAGAGCAACAGGCAGGTTGATCTACACCCCCTCCCCCTTTTCTCTGCATGCACATGTGTCCCGTGCATTTTCTCTCTCTCTCACACACACACACACACACACACACACACACACACACACACACACACACACACACACACACACACACACGGCAACAATGTCTTAATCTGATGCATTTTTCTCTGATCTTTGATCACAGCAGGGACACTGGTACCCTAAAAGCCCATTGAATAGAACAGAGGGCAAACCAGGCCCTGATGTGGGCTCTGGGTTCCACTGGTCTCATTGTCCAGCTCCCACTAAGTGTTTAAAGTGGTTTGTATTCATTAGATAAGATAGGGGAAATTAGTTTAAATAACAATGTCCTGCTCATGCACTTATATACACAGGTCTACAATCGTCTCGCGTCAGATTTTCCAAATGGCTGCTTGCTGATTTTTTTTTTATTTCCAGGATGTTACAGAGAGAATAAATGTATTTTGATAAGAGCAGATCTCACATCGTATCAGATGTTCACAGTTTCACAGCAGCTTGAGGTGCTGGAATAACCTTGTGTGTGCTCGATGCTTTGAGATGGGAAACTTGGATCCCAGCGGAGGAGGAAGTGTCAGCTGGTGATCATCACCATGTGCGAGGCTGCAGCTATAGAATAAGACACCCTGTACACGCGAAGGAGGAGGAGGAGGCGGCGAGGCGAAAATCCGATATTCTCCCCACACAGTCCCTCCACAGCCTCCTTGATAAATAATTTGTGTGTTTAACGCCGCAGCAGCATTTTAACGAGGATACCTGTCACATGTACACTTTGCTCCTGACTGGGATGGGTACTGACTGATGGGATCACACACGTACACACACGTACACACACACACTACAGCTTTACTCAAAGGCTCCTGAGGTTGCAGTGAATCAAATCTTAAGAGTATGAATGTGTGATGATCAGTAACGACTTGTTTCCACACAGTTCTCCTTAGTGTCTGTAATTCTGTTTTATATACGGGCTCCACCCGCAGAAAAGCCCAGTCCTCAGGATGCAAAACTTAATTTCTGAGGTCCTGGTTGAGGTTAGGGTTTGGTGTGAATTGGTCATAGGGTTGATGAGTTGTTTCCCAGAAAACGTTTCATCTCATTTGTTGAAATCCTCTTCACGACCCCCGATAGCCATCGATTAATCAGGTTATCTGTTCTGAGTGTTGACACAAATACTGAACAGATACATTTATTGAAAATTAGATAATACATTTTGTACCTCCCGGTTGTAGTTCAGCATACACTCTATAGTTTATAGAGTACAGTGCAGCAATATACGGTGGTATATAATGTGGAATATAGAATATAGAATATAGTATACGTCTGAGGATTAAATGGATACAGAAAGATGAATACACACACACACACACACACACACACACACACACACACACACACACACACAACTACCGATAATACGTCAATACGTCGACCAATAAGAGCGCGGGAAAAGGTTATCAGTTTAGCGTCACTTCTGGGAATGATGGGGAATAAACAGCATTGCGATGTGTCTTCACTCAGCGCCTGTGTTCAGTTGGCCCCAGCGGTTGTCATGGAAACAACTACAACTCAAGGAGCTGAGACCCAGTTCAGCCTGACGCTGTGCAGTTTGGTAACGGCTGCTTCAAGTGATTCAAGAAAAACGAAAAAAAAAAAAAAATCAGGTCAAAATTGATTTCTGCCGCTTTCCCTCTCCATCTGAGAGCTGGAGCGTCAGAGGGGTCTGAGAGACGTGGACGCGCCGCTGTTTGGCTGCCGCGATGGATTCGTGCTTTGTCGCCCCCCCACCCCCACCCCTCCTCTCCGCTGTTGAAATGAGACAGTCCATAATTAAACATGGTGATGACAGAGGAGAGGTCATACGAGTGGAGGTGGCGGGGGAGATGAGAGGGAGGGATGCACAGGATGTTGTTTGCCAGTTGTCTGGTACAGGGAAGCTTATCTCTGGTCAGCTCACAATGACTGTGCATGTTTGTTGTCCGCGTGCTGCGGAAACGCAGGATGTGTTTTTAGGCCTCAAAGAAACACTCAAGAAACTTGGCCTGGTTGAATAATAGAGCTTGTGTGCTTCTGTTTTCCAGCACAGATAATTGGCTTCATCACTAATTACAACTCCTTTTATGTTCTTGTAATGTTGACGCGGCTCCTCTTGTTTGATCGCAGCAGTTTCCCCTGAACCTGTTGTGTGTCCGCAGCATGTGAAGCCCTGCAGCCCCCCAGGGGTCCCATGCTCTCCAAAAGAACTTGAAAATAATTTTAATTTCCTCAAACATTTCCTCTTTAACTACAAATACCAACTCCAAAGCCAGAACGCTTTAATAGTCACACTCTCTCCACAGAAGTCACACCCGCCTGGTTGCCAACGGAAGTGTGCGTGTGTGGTGTGTAGATTGTCTGTGATGGGGCCCCCCCCCAGCATGTCCCCGCTCCATGTACAGAAACATGACTGAGGAGTATCATCAGGATGACTTGTTTTACGTTACAAGTAACCGCTCGCCACCTAGCTTTACATTATTCATGGAACACGTATGGTTTTGAGTTTCAGCGCACAGCTTTCAAAGATGTCGGAGGAAACGCTAAAAAGTCAAATTATCATTAGGAATCCATGTGTCTTCAGTCGCTTCTAGGTTTTAAGATGACTCGAAAACTAAAAAATGCTTTGCACCATCATTTCACGGAACAGGTGCGTAGGAGAGGGACAAGCAGATGAAAATGTGATAATGAGAAGCCATCTTGAATAGGGAGTGTCCTATGCATACGTACACAAACTGTCTAGTACCCAAACGTTGCATAATAAATCACTGTTTGCCGGTTAGACAATGTTTTTAGATGAGAATAAAGAGGGTAAGCAGGTGTTAGCTAAAAAAACAAAAGTTTGTAGCAACAGATTTGCACCATATCCTGTTGTAAAATAACAGGACATGTCCGCTACACATTTCCTGATCTATTTGTGATATATCTCGTGCATCACGTTAGTTAAGCATCATATATTTTACTTAGATACACACAGAACAACACCTCTTCCTCCAGAGATTCCAGGACCAGAGCTGCTAATGGAGTCTAGAGTAAACTGCATCTTTTATATGACTGAATTAATGGGTTACAAAAAGAGTCTGGATGTTTTATTGTTTTATTGTTCACTAAGAGTAAATGATGTATAAATCATGTGTATTTATAGACCTGCAGGAGGCTTGTTCTTCTCTTCATTGGAAACCACTTTGAAAGATAGAAAAATACAATAGAAATTAGAACCCGATCCATTTATTGGTTCAATGCACAACAATAGTTCACTTATCATCTACTCACCACTATGCTGTGGTGAGAGGGGGGGGGGGGTGGGGAGTGTTTGAGTCCACAAAACACTTCCGGAGTCTCAGGGGTAAACTTTGCTAGAGCAGAATCCAATACAATTGAAGTAACCGGTGACCAAAGCTTCAGACGCAATAAAACAACAGAAACAACACAACATGCCTCCATACTGCTCGTGTGGTGTCATCCAAGTGTCCACCAGCCCCGACATTCATATTCGACTCAAAACGAGGGTATTTAGGTCAAGTTTTAAACCTTAAATCCACTTGTGGTGGACTTTTAGGCTTAAAACATGGTGTAAATGATGCAGTGGAATGCATCATGTTTCGAGTGGAATATGAATTTCGGGGCTTTTCGACACTTGGATTGACCACACGAGCAGTATGGAGGCATGTTGTGTTGTTTTATTACGTCTGAAGCTTTGGTCTCCAGTTACTTCAATTGTTTTGGATTCCGCCCTAACACTGTTTACCCGAGACTCCAGAAGTGTTTTGTGGACTCAAACACTTCACCCACCCCCCCATCGGCATAGTGGTGAGTAGATAATGTGTTTTTATGAAACGTTTTTCCGGGGTGATACACAAATGCCTGCTTGTTGTGCGTCTCACCTCCAGACAGTTTGTAGTGTAGACCGATCCGGTGAGGGAGCAGAGTGAGCAGGCGGGACTTGACTCTTTATCTGTTGATGTGGTTCTGGTCATTTCAGATAAGGGCAGTGCGAGCTGTGTGTAGACACGAGGCTCAGGCTGAGTACACAAACCCAGCAGCTGCCTGGCACCGCACACACATTCACAGAGTCTGTAACAAAGGCTAAAAGTGACAGCGAGCGTGAGGCGGAGCGCAAGGAGGAGGGAGAAAATAAATAAAAGAATATGGAAATAAATAAGCAGCGCTCTCAGGGGACAGATAAGGGGGGAACCTACGGGAGAGACTCTTATGTTTTGTCACAAGTAAAGCACTGTCATTGTGTTTTTGGTGCGACAGTGGGTTTTTACAGAGCCTGATCCAACACAGATGTTCTAAAGAGTTCCAGATGTTCCTCAAAGGCAGACTTGCACTCTCGTTGGCCCCATTTCAACAACAAGATCCCATCAGTCATTGCTCCCTCTGGAGAAAATGTCTTATAAAATCAGCATCTTTGTTTTACTGGTCAGTTCTGTCCAGCTTAATGATTTATTCCAAGTCAGCATGAAGTGACCTCTGTCGTCTGCAGCAGCTCCGGGCTGTTTGAAATTAGCAGCGCAGAAAGGATCAGTCAGTCAATTGACAGTTTGTTAAACCCCTCCCACAATCAATAGTCAATCAGTTGTCTTTCAACTAATAATTATTTGTATTATCAATTAAACTTTTGAATAATTGATCAGTTATTTGGTCAATAATAGATCAGGAAATTGTGAAAAATGTTCTTTACAGATGTTGACATGTCAGATAAACTGTACAAAACATATTGTGTAAAGCATCACACATGACTAAGGCTGTTGTAGACAGTGTCCTCTTTTAAGTCTTTGCTAAAGACATCCTTTTTATTGGCATATTCCTGAATATACTTGGGTTTCAAGGCTGTTATTGGTCTTCTGTATTTTAACCATTTGTTTTCTTTTTGTGCAGCAGATATGTCATAAAGATCGTAAAGACCTACAGGAACTAGAATTTATTCACATGTGAGAAAATGGTCAAAGCACTTGCTGATCATTTCTTCTGTCAATCAGGTTATTGGTTGATTGACAAATTGTTGCAGTTATAGATTATAAAGTATAATACTGATGGCCTGCAAAGCTTTGGATTTCTAAACATAAAGTGATGTACATGGGACTTTAGTATGAGTGATAATCAGCCTTAATAGAGTAAAAAAGATGGTATCATTTGAAACAGAAGAGCCAAAGTGTAAGGAATAGAATACACTGAGTATTTGTTGAACTGTCTACAGTCGTTAGCATGTCTGACTAATGATCCATCCATCCAACCATCCATCAATCATCTACACCATCCATCCTTTTGAGGGTTGGGGGAGGTGAAGCCAGCGGTGGGGTCCACCCAGGACAAATCACCAATATATAGAGACAAATAATCAATCACATTCTCATCTACCATCGAGTCTCCAATCAATTTAACCTCAATCTTCATGTATTTGGACTGTGGAAGGAAGCCGGAGTGGAGAGAAAACCCCCCACACACATGCAAACTCCATACACTCCAACACCCCGCTCCAACCAGGATTTTTGTGCTTTACATTAGTAATTGATTAGTACTTGAGAGGCAAAGATTTAACAGATCATCGCCTTATCACATTATTTTTATTTATTATTTATTTATTCATTTACTCAGAGGTGACCATTAAACTGAGATTTTGCTAACCTACCTTATGTCATCATTTTGCATTTGTCTGTTTTGTCATGAGAATTACACAAACACTATGGACTTCAACTTCCCATTAAATGTTGTAGTGGATCCAGATAAATGGGCGGATCCAGGAGTTTTCTTTAAATGGCGAGATGGGGCGTTAGCCTCTGTGGACGTATGAGCACTCCTCTCGTTTGCAGCTGTGATCATAGGTTGCAAACAAGTCCTGAAAACAATGTGTATAATACATATTCTTACTGTGGTATGTTGGTTTAATGAGCTTGTAAGACAAAGACATGAGACCCTAACCCCTGACCCTCCTCGGCAGGTCCCCCCCCCCCCCCCCCCCCGCTGCACCCTCCCTGAACCTGGGTGGGGGGGCTGCAGGTCTTTGGAGCGAGGCTGTGGAATGTGGGTGATAGTTGCTAAGTGAAGGATGCGCTGCCGTCTCTGATAATTCACAGTCTCTGTGGGTGTGAGTCTCGGGCCAACACTAAGCAGAACCTTTCACAAGACTGAGAAGCGAAGCACACGCAGCAAGAGAGAGAGATGGTGTTACAGTATAAATATAAAATCCTCATCACATCTCCCATGCATAATGACTGATGCCTTCAAAGTCAACTCTCTAAAAGGGATATTAAATCAAGAAAATGAACATAACACCTGCATGGTCATTACAGAGAATCTTGTTTTTGCAGCAATGACTTACGGCCGACTGGGCAAGGAAGACAAAGCCTTTCTTGCAAAAAGATGCAACTGAAGTGATTCCACACGGGGTCTGAATGAATGTGGTGGTGCGTGTTGCACACTCACCCTCTTGTGATCAGTGTTTCATTGTTGAGTGGGCCGAACATATTAAGTTAAGTTGGATGGAGAGCAGGACGGGGGGGGGGGGGGGGGGATTAACGGATGGGACAGGTCACCTACCGCTGTGTCATGTGAACAAAGTGAGACACTGGCATGTGGCTCTCTGTAGAAACCTCAGCCAGTTTGATTAAGATTGTGTTGTTTGAAATGGAATTGGCTTTGAGTGCTGATAATTAGTCACATCCTTCAGACTGTGGACACACACACACACACACACACACACACACACACACACGAATTCACTTCATATGGCAAACCAATTGCCAAACAACTGCTTATTTACACATTTGGCTAACAGAGCTTAACCATCATCCGTTTTGAGTCATGTCTCTGTCCACTTGGCAAACACAAGTCGGATTTTAGCTCCGTTTCTGCTCCTTACCAACTCCTGTGGTGAAGACAGTTGCCTGTTGGTAGCAAAACTGATGCTAAGAACAGCGAGAGTGAACCAAAACACTTAATACCGTCATGGAGGTATTGTTTTCACCTATGTCTGTTTGTTTGTGGTGCAATCAAGGAAAATTATAAAAAACACCCCATCTCACATTGTTAAAGAAAGTGAAAGTAAATTTCTGGATCCACACCAAAACTTAATGGTATCTTCCCTGACCATTACTGCAGCCCTCCATCAAGGTATTCCATCCAGTAGTTTTTGTGTAATCCTGCTTACTATCAGACAAACGCAGAAAAAGAAAAACTCTGTCGGAGGTAATAAATCATTTGGGCTATCAGAACACTTCCTTCTTTCTTTTTTATCTCTTCTATAAGAACTAGACAATCAAGTGTAGGATTGTTGGGCCTATTGAGAGCTGTTCCAGTTCCTTGTGGATTTGTCACAGTGCGCAAACTCCTTCACATGCGAGCTGCCATATGATCCATTGTTGATTTGAACTATTGATTATTTCTGCTTCATGTAATTTCCTCCTGATACATTAGATCTGTGTCAGTCTTGCAGGAAGCTGTTAAATGTTCCATTCGTCGACATTCTCCCACGTTGCTCTCTGCTCTTTAAACTCTCACCCGGACCGAAGAGGGGCCAGATGGCCTTAAAAGTCAATGTTTATAGACTCACTGTCAGGACAGCAGACTTCCTGTGAAGGTAAATAGCCGGTGTGTTAAATCCGTCATAAAAATTATAAATACAGATTCTGAATATTCCATTAGCCCCACTCCTGTCTTCGTCTGCTCGTCAAGCTCGGAGACGGTAGCTTCACAGAGCTGACGTTAGACGTGTGGTGTAGCTGTCGAGGCATCACCAGTGATAGGCCGCTGATATCAGTTTCCTGCCACATGTTTCTTTAGACATCTGTGTTCCTTACTCACACCAACACACATCATTATCACAGAGTTCCACTGGTTGCAATGTCCATCTATCCATCCAACTATCAACGGGATGAGAATGAAATTTCAAGCAGGCATTTATGCGCTGAGGCTTCTTTCATCGGCTGCATGTGAAGACCGATTGCGTAACAGTGGCGCGACTAGACTGTCCATCTGCGGCAGGAAACTACATTCAATCATCCCAGAGAAACAAAGGCTCCAACGAATGGATCCTCTTCTGGGTCAACCTGTCCCAGGAGTCATTGTGCTTTGGCAAGCGACGACACATGTGATGCCTGAGTATCGAGCTTCAACTGAACCGAAAGGGGCATTGGAACTTTGTCGTGTCCAGCTGCAGCACTGTTGCTAAGCGACAGCTGGAAGGGTGGGACAAGCTGGTCACGCAAATCAAGGGATTCCTCCTTAGATTAGATCATCTCTTCTTTGTTTGATGATCTCCTGACTTTTCTTCTCGTGTCACCATCGGGCTGAGATTCATCGATTTTAGTGAAACTTCTCACTGCTACTGCTGCTATGGTACAAACCTTCCTGCCCCTTTAGGATTCATTTTAATAACTATTATAATAATATATATAATTATAATTCAGAGGGATTTTTTATAAGAGAAATAATCATTATATACACTTTATACTTTGTGATGCACTTTGGTCAACCGAGTTGTTTTAAATGTGCTATATAAATAAAATTGACATTGACTTAAAATAAAGTATATCATGATAAGAAGGAAATTAATATTAGGTAAATGGGTGGATTTTGTTTTTTACAGGACATACAAATTTTACTTTCATAATATTATATATTTATTTTATTATATATTTCTGTATCAGTTTGTTGTGTTTCTTCATTGAAGCTTCAATTTTCAAACTTCCACACACACACACACACACACACACACACACACACACACACACACACACACACACACACACACACACACAGTTGATCATTTATTGATTATGTCTCCATATCCTCCCTAAGCTGTTGGGGGCTTTTGTAAAATACATTTTAATCTATGTTGTGCTGAATGGCCACTGTCACTGCTGTGTTTCCTGTCTGGATCAAAGCATCTCTTACATAATGCCATTTTGATATCCAGGGATTAGGCTGAGGTCACAGACCAGCCGGTTGGATGTTCCATCATGTCACCCTCGGGGAAATGACGACTGCTGTAATGGTTAAAAATTTAATTATAGGATTTTCCAAGGACGTGATGTTCAATTCCTGCTTTATTTTTATCGTAAACTGAACTTAACTCTTTTTATTCGCTCCATAATCATATTGGTAACTCATTCATGAAGTCCACCTGAGGGGGAGTGAGTGATGAAGATCATAGTGTGTAGTGGTGGGTTTGTAAAGGTGCTGGACGTGCCAGGAAAGGTAGAGGCGGACAGGATGAGGTAATGAGTGATGAGTTTTGATAAATGAGCGTGTTGTTGAGCACAGAGGAGACGAGCAGGTGCGGCGGCCTCGCACTGAGAGCGTGGCAGCGTGCACAGGTAGCAGGTAAACGCTGCCGAGCAGGACTCCTAAAGTGGCGGAGTGCTGCTGCGTAAACACAGGACCTTACTGTGTACTCTGTCAACCCACTAGCCCTTGCCCTCTTGAGAAAAGCAAGCAATTAGTTTGAGCCTGTGAGCTCAGACACCTGGAGTGTGGGATGCACGTCGAGTGAATCTCCACAGAGAAATGCGTACGGCAGCTGTCGCATGTGCAGAGAAAACACGTATCCACATGTTGACTGCACACACACTGATGGGAGGTATTCACCTGCAAACACCATGCTCCAGGTTTCACTTTTGTCTGGTGGCTATTTTTACTTGAACAGTGAGAGTAATGTAAACAGAGCTGAGCGCTCGGAGCCATCTGCCTAATGTCACTGTGGCCTATATCTGTCCTGCTCTCTGTCTGTCTCTCCATCTAACTCACTCGTCTTTCCTTCGCCATCCGCGCGTTGTCTTTGTCCTTCCTTCATCCCTGATCCTCACCCCTTTTTTCCTGCCTATCCTCAACATTTTTCCCATTTGTCTGTGCTGTCCATTACGCTGCCGGTCTATTATTTTTAAACCTCACCCCTTGTTTGGTTTCTTTTCAAAGTCATCCGTCCATTACCCATCTGCTTCTGTTCCTGTGTCTGTGGTACATATGTAAACTATGTCACCTTGGGTCACCTTTACTCGGAATTGCTATTCTGAGAATTCTTTTCTAGTCATGGTAAATACTTTTTCATTTATTGCCAACGAGTCTCTTTTGATGGTGGTAATGTTCTCAACATGGGCAATTTCAAGATTGTTTTTGTAGCAAGTACTGGAAACACGGCATAAACAGAAACCCTGATTGCAATCTGAGAATGTGAATGAGGCACAATTTAGAAAGATCAAGATACTTTGATCCTTTTCTTTTAAACATTTGGACAAACGTTCAAGGGAAACTTGAAAAGCAAAGGAGGTTTTCATCGATTGATAAAGAACTTGAGGTTGAACCGTGTTGATCTTCTGAAGAAGAACCATGGAATTTATGAATCTCTATAAGATATTGTGGCTTGAAGCTTTCTGGTTTCCTTTTCTAGTGACCAATGGTGTTTGTTCAGACTTGGTTGCAGGCAGGTAAACAGTCCGTGTGGGCTTTTTAATTTATCTGCATTCATGAGCGGATATAAGAATTGATCTGAAACATCGTCTGGACCTAAAACACCAACAGAGTGTATTGGTGCTCATGTTTTGTGTAGAGACATGTTCAAATTGGGCTAAAAACAGAAGACGGTGTCTGCATCAGAAGCCCTGTGCATATTGACCGTCGTCCCCAGAGGTTAATTCCTCATGAGACGATAGCCAATGGGTGTAGATTTCTTTACAAGTAACGGAAAACGACCTGCATCGTGCTGAAAAAGTTCTTTAAACCTAGTTGGTACCAAAAAGGCTATGAAGGACTGTGTGTTCATCATGAGCTACACAGATGCCTTGTTATAAAAAGTTTTTAAAAACATAACTCTTGAATCCTGATTCTTTCAATTCGATGGTTTCCGTTTTGTAGTTTTCACGTGTCAACTTTGAACTAACTACAAGTGACAAAAACGTGCAGTAACCCTTTAAAGCCACATGAGAGTATTCGCATATATTCTGCAAAAATTGTCTTTCTAATAACAACAATACTAATTCTTAATCAGAATTATTGAGGAATTGCCTGAAACTAATTTAAGGAGGTTTTTTCATTTATCATTTCAGTTTTCCAGTTCTGCACTTCCTTCTGGTCCAGAGGCCTCTGGAGTGACGTGTGTCACATTCAGGCTGTGAACAAGAGCACTTCTCTTAAGAAAGTGGCTCTCTAACGGGTCAACAGCATTTCCACCGTGCAGTCAGGGACTGTTGTTGGACACAGGAGGTTTTTCCCCAATTGCAGCAACACATTTAACCACTGACGCAGCTCAACAGGCGGCAGCAGACGAGCACGCTGTAAAAATGATTAGGTGGTCAGTGAAGTGAGAGGAGCAAAGGGGACGACTGATCCCACAAACGGGACCATTTCCTGTCAGAGGAAATGTTTTGTGAGCGTGTGTACTTGTGTGTATTTGAAAGTATATATCGGGTACAAATAGTCAGCAGCTCCGAGTAAAGATTGCTTCCTTCTTTGTCTTCCTTAAAACATAAAAGTACAATGCAGTGTGATACTTTACATAAACATAAAATAAACAAAGAAAGCGGTCTAAGTCTGTTTTGACCATTAAGCCCTCATCTTCCTCCTGGACTTTTGAGACGTCCAATCAGATCTAAACATCTTGCTCATTCAGTTTCACACAGAAAAACGCGACGTTAAAGATAAAGACGCTCTAACTTATGTTCAACTGGGACTTGGATCCACAAGCAGCTTCCTGAGAGACACAGGGGACAGGAGTGTTCGACAAAGGAGGTCAACAGGGGAATTAAATTCATGCCACTAGTATCATAACTTTGCAATAAATCCTGTCACCGGTTAAGGACTTTCCAGTAAAGTTGAGCACTTTAGGTGTCTCATAGGCCCGTCTGCATTAATGTCCCTCTCATCGTCAAAGGCTCCATCAGGATTTAAGGTTAAACTGACAGAAAACAACATCGAGGCTTATTTCAAAGATAAACACGTTTTTTTATTTACACTTTTACATCCTATCCTGTGTACTTATTCTGAGGGTTTGATTCATGAGACCATTTTATCCAGGAAGTAATATCAACTACAACCACACATAACTAAAGCACTTTCTCCCTCTGTTATCTCACAGGTTTCGCATCGTTCTCTCTCCGTCCTCGTTTTATATTTGATCGTTTGTTTCTCCTCTTCTCTTCAGGTGAGCGCTAACGTCCTGATCTTCCTCTGCACTAACATCATTGGAATCTGTACCCACTACCCTGCCGAGGTTTCCCAGAGACAAGCCTTTCAGGAGACACGAGGATACATCCAGGCCAGACTACATCTGCAGAGGGAGAACCAGCAACAGGTGGGCAGGCCACACACACACGCACACACGCACACACACACGCACACACACACACACGCACACACACACACACACACACACACACACACACTAGTTGTCATTCATCAACAACAACACTAATCCCAACCATAGACTGTATATAAAGATAGACAACATGATAGCTTCCCAAAAGTGAAGCCAAAACATCTAAATCGCCCTCTGGTGGCTGACTGTGGTATAGGTTTATAAACTTCACGTTCTCCATGTTAGTGAATGGGACATGGGCCAGACTAAAAAGTCAAATTAAAAAATCACACTGATGTGTTCATTTTCTTAGACTGACTCAAGTTTGGTGGATTCCAAACAGGCAGGTTTAGAACAGACACTGCACTAGTGTTCACAAACGAAAACAATCTTAATTTGGACGTGCTCGTGGGTAACTCAAAACTGCTGTCACATGATTAAAAGAGCAACACACACACACACAGACAATATTGTGACGGACACAATCTGCATTTTGCTTCTTTTCTGTGTGTTTTCCAGGAACGTCTGTTGCTGTCAGTGTTGCCAAGGCATGTTGCCATGGAGATGAAGGCTGACATCAATGCCAAGAAGGAAGACATGATGTTTCATAAGATCTATATCCAGAAACATGACAATGTCAGGTCAGCCGGGACACTGGGTTTTACCGTGTGATTTTATGTGGATTTTAGATTAATCATCAACCTGCATGTGTTTTCTCACTTACTGCAAAACGCCGTGACTACACGTTCGGTCAAAAGGATTTATAATCTGTGTCTGATCTCTTTTACGATTAGAAATAATATTCGGTAACTCTTCATTTTACAGGTAGTGTTTATTCCAGCTAATTTCCTGGAAACTCTCCACATAATTTGCCAAACATGAGCTGGTAGTTTATTTTTAGTTACAAGGATATATATTTACTTTCTTACAGATACAATAATTCTTTACTGACTCTTGATTCCACAGTAAACGTGCCACACTGAGTCACTTTATCTCACAGGTCTGGTTTGAGGAAATCAGATACGTTCAATTATGTCCCGTTGATCTGCCGTAATAAGTGTCTTTTATTTTATTTGTTCGAAACACAAACCTTTCAATCCTGCTGGAAACAAGAGATAATCAGGACAAACATCAGCTGAATTATTAATAATTATTCCCCCAATTAACTACTACATAATTTCCAATTTCAGAATTATTTCCGTCAATGTTTCTGGCAAATTCCGTCAGCCTTTCTTGGAAATAAATACCATTTTCAATGTTTTGGGCTTAAAAAAAAAAAGAAGTACTCAAAGCTTTCTAGTTATTTTACAGTTTGTCAACCAGGCTAAAATCATTAAACCCTTTGTTCTCAGCTTGCACTCTGTGTATAGTGTAAGACACCACTCTATTACATCATATGATACCAAATCAACTATAAGCATATCAGCAACAAGCACACCCTTAGTTTGTCTTTAACTTCCTGTCCCTTCAGGAAGTGGGAATGTGTTGCTGCGTTGTGTAACTTGACGTCTGCTGCTTGTGATCACCTTCCACCTACATTTTAGCAAATATTTGAGTAGTTTTATACTCTGACATAGGGAGTGAAGGACTAACAGAGCTGGAAGGAAACAACAAAGACTGACAAACACTAGCCGCTCTTTACGTAACTGCTCTGGAATCAGCTAAGTCACTTGTAATATTCACGGTGACTGTTTTGTAATGTTCTGTTTTATAACAACATGATATCATAACATGTTGTTTTAACTGTGTGATGATACAATATTTCCTTATCCAAAATACAGTCCCAGCAGAGACTCATTGGTTTAAGTTACAGTATCACACACACAGTTGTCCCATGACGTGGGCTTGAAGGCAAAGTATCCCAAATCCTATCATGAATAAGATATATTATTATATGGCAACAACACACACAACAGTTTCCCTAAATTCACACCACATTACAAACATTCATAGATATCAGTCCCCCTAATTTTTTTTCCATCAAGATCCATGAATTATTCCCTGAAAAACCGGGAAACCCGATGCCACAGAAAGTAAATCTTGGTTTGGCCCCTTTGTCCAGATCTCTGCCAAAATGTTGTGTTTTCTCTCTTGACCGATGTCCAATCCTTCCACCAAGTTTCGTGGAAATCTTTGAAATTGTTTATGCGTAATCGTGCTGACAAACAAACAAACGGACGGACGGACGGGGGGAAAACACCCTTGGCAGAGGTAAACAAAAAAAGAGCGGCTGCATAACAGCAACTATGATCATGTCATGTGACGTCATCCTCAAAAAATTAATGTTAAGCTGTTATTCATTAATCCATTAAATCGAAAACAAAAACAAACACATTCTTCCTGAGAACATGTCACACACACGTATACGAGCGCGCTCACAGTGTCAGCAGAGGGTAGAGTGGTTTGGCAGAGTGGAGGCTAATTAACATTAGTGAGGGAATACTTAATCACCAGCAGCCAAGATAAGATAATCCCTAAAGATGGAGAGCTTCAGCACACATTCAATTACAGCACTGAGCAAACACATTGCACACCACAGTCACACACACACGCTCAGATCGCCTTCAGAAGACTTTAAGGTCAACATTCCTGCCTCTCTCAAGGTCAGCAGCCCTGATAACAACATAACACAACACAGATATGAAACGTTCATACCAAACCTCTGAAGATATTTGTACAGTTTTCCGACTGGACTCGCAGTTTTTCTCACGAGGACGTCATTTGAGGGCCAGTGCAGCTGAGGCATGTTTCAACCTCAGTGAGAAGCCGCTCACTCCAGGCTGGAGGTCGGGTTTAGTGCGTCCAAACCTGAAAGGTTCATCACAAACACGTGTTGTAACTCACGGCTGTAGCCGCCGCCTTTTAATTGCGTAATACCCTCTTTACCTGTTGCTTTATTTGTCTCTGCGATAATTTCCTCGTGCGATGAAGGATAAACACGCTGCTCGTCAGTTAGACAGTCACATGTTTTCCTTCGACTGTTTTTATTTGTCACTCGTAATGGATCACCATTATTCATCGACCCCTTTGCTGCGTAACGTGAATAAAACTCACCTCATCCATGAACATGTTTTGAAGCTGAGTCACAACAGGTAGATTTTCATCTGCAATAGTTATAAAGACAACAACTCCCATGATCCCGTGCTGCTTCACAACATCATTAAAACTACGTCTGCTGTTATTGTTTTAAGCGGCCGAAGCAGCATACTTTACATACTTAATAAAGGGTTACTGCTAAACAATACAAATGATACTAACCCAGCTCCTGTAATTTATTTATGGTTAAAATGCCTCCTGTCACAAGGTAGGAAGGGAAATATTTTATTGCGCACCTCCTCCTGTAATGTTTGTTTGTTTCTCCCTCTCTCACGCCTCCTGTCAACCTCTCTATCTCTACCACAGTATCCTGTTTGCAGACATCGAGGGTTTTACCAGCCTGGCCTCTCAGTGCACAGCTCAGGAGCTGGTCATGACACTCAATGAACTCTTTGCCCGTTTTGACAAGCTGGCATCGGTAAGTCACTGCAGGCACTTGTCTCCAGATACATTGCAGATTAGGTGATGTGGAACAGAATCTAAATAAACATGAAGTTAAACTAAAGCTCAAATAAAACTCCAGTAGTTTCAGGTAAACAAACACGGTGGACACGGTCTGAAGTTAACAAGTTTGTAGTAGTAGCTCAGTAGGTAAACACTGCAAGAGGAAACTAAAAAGAGGAATTTGCATAAACAGATAGTTGGAAAACAACTATCATAATGATGTGTTTAACTAACACTGCTGAATATATTATCTTGATGTATAAACTGTGAAATATACTGTAGTTTAACTCAGAGCGAGGAGTTCTGACGGATATCGTCCCACATAAGTTTCTCTGAAAGAGTGATTCTGATTACATTGACTAAAACCTGTTCCAGTGTTTATAGTTCTTTGATGTAATTGTATCGTTTTATATAAAATGGTGCTGATGAGCCAAACGATGAAGTATTTTATTAATTGTGAAACTTGCATACTGAAGTATAAGTTAACGACATTATCGTAACATTTTAACACATGCAACAGGCTGATCTTCTGATCCCGTGTAAATTTACTTTAGCCACGCGATATTACAACTTTATTCTCTTAAATGTAGAATTTCTTTTGTTAAATTACACTTAATCCTCGTATTACAAATGTATTCTTGTAATATTGAGACATTATCCTCAAGTTTTTTTTCTGTTTACATGACCCTTATACTTCTAAACGTTTTCCTTTCCTTCGTCCTCTCCTTCCCTCTCTCTCTTACTTGGTGTGTCCCTTCGTCAGGAGAACCACTGTCTACGTATTAAAATCTTGGGTGATTGTTACTACTGTGTGTCCGGGCTGCCTGAACCCCGGGCTGACCACGCCCACTGCTGTGTGGAGATGGGCGTTGACATGATCGAGGCCATCTCGTGAGTAGAGCTCCCGTTTCTCCGAGTGTGCGTTTGAAAGTTTTGTCCTCTGCTGACCGTCTGCTCTGGGGCTCCTCTGCAGGTTGGTGCGCGAGGTGACAGGGGTCAACGTTAACATGCGCGTTGGCATTCACAGCGGGCGCGTGCACTGCGGCGTGCTCGGACTCAGGAAGTGGCAGTTTGATGTGTGGTCAAACGACGTCACGCTGGCCAATCACATGGAAGCGGGAGGCAAAGCCGGGTGAGAGGAATAAGCTCAGGTTCACACACGTTTACAGAAAAGTCTGCTACCAACAACTGTTTTCATCGTTGATTAATCTGATTATTTTCTCAATTGATTGATCATTATTCGATTAATTGTCCTTGTTCAACTGATGATCACTTTATGAAATGTTTTTTATTTATCAAGTCAAGACCAACATTAATAATACCAATTCCAGACTTTTTTAAATTGTGATATTATTTGTCTGTGCAGGAGGATCCACATCACTAAGGCCACGCTGCAGTATCTCAATGGAGACTACGAGGTGGAGCCGGGTTTCGGAGGAGAGAGGAATGCGTATCTGAAGGAGAACAGCATCGAGACCTTCCTGGTCCTCGGCTGCAGTGAGAAACGGGTCAGTGCACGAAAGACGCACACGGCTCAGGTTTACAAATTTACACTTGAAACTGAATTGAAAATTGATTGCAGTTTCCCAATTGAGGCCTAACAACCCACTGATGCTTTAGTGGGTGTTCAGAACAGAAATAGCCCAAACTTTAAAAAGGGCCGTGTCGACGCGGGCGTGATGCTTTCAGTTCTTCAGACACAGTGGTTCATAACAAACAGAGTTTAGACCCACGCTACAGAGCCCATTTAAATGAATGAGGGGGCTGCTTCATTTCACACAGGGTACAGTTGGTCTAATGCTGGTGGTGTGTAAATAAAGATGGATGACATAACTCCTCCCCAAAAGTGAGTCAAAGTGTCTTTATCACCACCAGGTGGCTGGCTGCAGTGTAGGTTATAAATCCCACTTCCTCCATGTTAGTGGATGGGACATGGAACACACTAAAAGGTCAAAGAACACATCACATGCATCTTAAGTCACTTCTTTATTGATTTTTAATTTGGGTTTTAATTAGTTAATTCATGCAATTAAAATGGGGTGAAACATGATTGACAGCTGAGACTGACTCACGATCGGACAAATGGATGTATCGGCGTAGATTCTGGCTCCAAATGTGCACAATGGCAGCGTTTGTATCCCGTAGATTTTAGCTTTAGCTAGTGGGAGGAAATGGAGATGCGTCATCCATCTTTATGTAAAAGTCTTTAGTGGAGACGTGCAGGTCAACAGTGACAGAACTTCTATTATCGTTCCCTGTGTGTTGAGCGAGTTATTCAAGCCTTCGTGTTCTTGCCTGTGAGCAGAAGGAGGAGAAGGCGATGATGGCCAAGATGCAGCGGACGAGAGCCAACTCTAACGAGGGGCTGATGCCGCGCTGGGTCCCTGACAGAACCTTCTCCAGGACCAAAGACTCTAAAGTCTTCAGACAAATGGTGAGGCTCAACATCAACACGCTCCTCTGTGCCGATAGAGCCCGGCTGTCTGAGTCTTAATTTGTGTCCGTCTGTTTTCTTCCTCAGGGGATTGATGAGACCTCGAGTAAAGACAAGTGAGTAGTGACTCTCTAATGTGTGAAGGGAAACCTGCTTTTTTCTTTATCGCCCGTCTGATCTGTGTCCCCCTCTCTTTGCAGCCGCGGCGTTCAGGAGGCCATGAACCCGGAGGACGAGGTGGATGAATTTCTCGGGCGAGCCATTGACGCTCGCAGCATTGACCAGCTACGAAAAGACCACGTGAAGAAGTTCCTGCTCACGTTCCAGACCTCCAGCCTGGAGAAAAAGGTTCAAACTATAAAACCTCTGATTATTTCCTCTGCTTCTTCAACTGATACATGTTCTAACGCTCTTCTTCTCTTCTTTTTCCTGTCATAGTATTCTAAGAAGGTGGACGATCGTTTTGGAGGCTATGTTGCTTGTACTCTACTCGTATTCTGCTTCATATCCTTCATACAGATCGTCATCTTTCCACAGTGAGTACGACACACATCATAATACTACAATGTAAATCCTTAAATATTTAATGTCACTGTTATTTGGTTCTTTTTACATCTGTAGTTTGGTTCATTTGGTTTGGACCAAATATAAAATATCACCTTTTAGTTCTGGACCGGTTCACACTGACATAATAGTTGCAAAGTGGAAGGATTTGTTACGGTAGAATGCTTTTACAGAAAGTTTGACTTACCGTTTCATGAGGAACGTGAAAAGGTATTTTATCAGCCAATAATAATAACTCTAGCTATAAATGAAAAGAAAACACAAATATATCGAACTTTATGAGTTTTCATATTGGTGCATATCAGCAAACAAATACCATAGAAGAGCTGTTCAGTGAAATTTACTTACTAAGTCTCAAACTGGGACTAATAACATGCAGAAATATTATATCTGTCTTTTAAGAGACCGACTTGTTAGTGCTGTTAAGTTTTTATCGTGGAACTTTTAAAATACACAGAGCAGGACACAAGTGAACCTCTGTTCTAATTTTCCAATCCATCAGGGAAAAATCCTCATACAATGGTCACAGGTGAATATATTAAGAGGCTTATACAGAAAGCCAACAGATCCTAATAACACATATATACTCTAACAGCCCTGTGGTTAGTGGGTTTTGCTTTCACAAAATAAACACAACAAACACCGGAGTTGTTCTCTGTTGTGTCCCGGAGTTCGATTGACAGCTTTTACACCAGCCCAAATGAACCAAACCGAACAGACGAACAAACCAGGAACATGACACTCTGAGTTATAACTTGATTTCTGTTGTGTTCCTGCAGCACCCCAGTCATGCTGGGAATCTACATCAGTATCTTCTTCATTCTCGCCAACATCCTTTTCATCTGTGCCATATACTCCTGCATCAAGGTAGCGGAGCTCATCGAGAAACATGAACAGAATCCTGGCTCGTAATTTCTAACCACTCACTGTATATGTGTATTTGACCTGTGAATTATTTGCTGTAGCTCTTTCCAGCTGCGATGCAGACTGTTTCAAAGAAGATTGTCCAGTCTCGCACCAACAGCACCCTGGTTGGAGTTTTCACCATCATCCTCGTCTTCATCTCTGCCTTTGTTAATATGGTAAGTAGGAAAGTAACTGCTGCTCAGACATCTTCATCTACATCAAGCTGAATGACGTTTAAAAACACACTGAAACTATCTGCGTCCATATTAGCATTTTCAAGTTTTGTTTGTACAAAGCTTTGTCCACAGTGAAACCAAAACTGACCAAATCCTGATTTCATGGTCTGGTATCAATACAGGTTAACAACAACAGCTCTGATACTGGTATTTAATCATTACTGCATTTTTCAGGTATCTCCACTTTACTGGAGACAACTTTTACTTTGTGTACATTTGAGAGCCAGTACTTTTATACTTTTACATGAGTAAAGAGGTTGAATGAGTACTTATACTTTTACTTTTTTACTTAAACTTGTATTTAACTCGAGTAGTTGAACGTCTACTTGAGTAAATGAGTAAATCTCTACTTTGGCCACCACTGGTTAGTTGTCCTGTAAAGCTCCATTTACTTCATGCATGCTAAAACAACAAGATTTACACTTTGTGTTATGTTCATCTGGACAGAGGGAAAATACTGAGAGAAAGCCACATGTTTGTAAATCCAAAATCTTAATGTGGATGCACATACACAGTTTACCGGTCATTCGTGTTGAGAACTGTCACGAACATGTGTGCACGTGTGTTTCCTGCAGTTTGCTTGTGACACGACGAGCTTAGCGACATGCGTTGCAGAGAAGCTGAACACCTCTGCAGCCCTGGTGACGCCCTGTCTGATCCGCAGCTTGAATGTGTCTGTCGAGGGGGGTCTGGAGATCTGTCCCAGCCAAGGCCCCTCCTGCCCCTTCCCTGAGGTGAGTTCATCTTACGTCACCATGTTTTAGTTTGTGTGGGTTTTTTTTTCTGACATGTGTTACCATACCTCTGTGTGACGCCGCCAGTCTCCCGCTCGTGTCAGTATTTCAGCTACAGCGTGCTGCTGACGCTGCTGGCCTGCTCGGTGTTCCTGCAGATCAGCAGCATAGGGAAGCTGGCCCTCATGCTGCTCATCCAGCTCATCTTCCTGCTGCTGGTGGAGTGGCCACAAGTAGCACTTTTCGACAACGCCGACCTCTTTGTCACCTCCAATGCCATGTGAGTGCCAACTGGATGTACATAGAGAGAGAGAGCAGGAGACAGGATTCTGCTTTTAGATCGCACACAGACTTTTTAAAAAACATTTCCTCAGCTCAAACTAATTCTTGGTCATATTCTGTCTTGTTTACTTATTCATTAATGTCATATTTCCTAATGTAAATAATCCTTTACTTTATTTAGGTTAAAATTGTAAATTAAATCTGGAAATACTGAGTAACTTGGCACAATTTGTTAGGGTTTTCCGCATTAAAGCATCAAAACCATCATTTGATATCAGTTTTGTCTTGATTCTGTTCTGTGTTAAACTTTTAATTCATTTATTTTGATTTATTGTTGGACTCTGTGTTTATCATTCAGGTTCAGTCACACATGCGCAACTTTGTCAGTGGCAAACTCTCGCCTTCTGTTCATTTTCAATCTGTGAGATTGAGGGGGCGTAAAAACATTTGCTTCCTGTGGCGAGAAACATCGCAGCGCGGCTTCACATGGAGTTTAACTTCGGTGAACTTTAACCTGAGATATTCACCCAAATGAGGAGGACAAACTGGAGGACAAATCCAAACAGTCTTCAATAAGACAAACAAGGTTCGGTACATGGAAAGACAGAGGTATCCAAAAACACTGAGGTCAAAAGACAAACCAACTTACAGGAGACTCAGGTGCAAAGAATCAAGCTAATCAGGGTGGGGGGGGGGGGGGGGGAGCAGACAAAGACGGGATGTAACGTGAGACCCAAGGGTAGGTAACAAAATAAAACAGGAAATAACTGATTGTGCAAAAATGTAAAGAAGAAAACTCCGGCAGCGCAGTGGTGGTTTTACTGTGTGGCGTTTGCAGTGTCCCCCCCCGTGTCTGTGTGGATTTTCTCCTGGTGCTGCAGCTTCCTCCCACATTCCAAACACATTCAGATTGAGGTTGGGGGGTTCTCTTTGTGTGTCTGTGTATGTTGGTGTCTCCCGCCTCTCGCCCAATGTCAGCTGGGATTCGCACCATTTCCATTTCCATTTGGATGGATGGACAAAACTTACACACAAGGAGTAAACAACAGAGACACAAAACCAAACAAGATAAAAGTCCATAAACACAGAGTCCAATTTGACAATATTTATGTATGAATTACTTTATATCGTGTATTATAATCTGACTTTTCTTTTTTTTTCCAGTGATTTAAATGAAACTAGTGCTCAATGGTAAGATCTCAAATTGAAATACTTTCAATATGATAATTATAATTTGTTCTATTTAACCAAATGTTTCTTTCGTCATTTTTTTCCATTTAGGTCCAGTTTCAATGAAACTTCAAACCAGTGGTAAGATTGGTTTGCATTTGAAGATTTTAATAACAGCACCTTTAACACATTTACTCATTTACTTAACTACTGCACTTAAGTTGTACTTGCACTGTACAAGTATTTCCATTTGGTGTTGTTGTAAATATCTACTGCATTAAAGGTCAGATTATTATTTACTTCACTACAAAGTGCTTCACAAATACAAGAAAAGATTAAAATATAAAAACACAAACAAACTAATTGAAGCATGACCTCCCAATAATAAAAAGTAGAATTAGGTACAAATAGCTTCTGTATCTTTGAACCTAGTGTGACCACGAGTCTGTCTCTTCACAGCCCATTTGTTGTGACCAAAGTGTCCCTGAGGGTCATGACTCCAGTGATCCTCACAGTCTTTGTCCTGGCACTGTACCTGCACGCCCAGCAGGTGGAATCCACTGCACGCCTCGACTTCCTGTGGAAACTACAGGTATGTACCGCTCCACACCACTAGAGGGCACCATTTGACTTGAACTACAAACAGGCTGTTAACACTGCTGCAGAGGCCTCAAAGTTCTCCATGAACAAACAGTCGTGTCATAATAAGAGATGAACACATCTAACAAAGACGCTTCACTCCCAGGCCACAGAGGAGAAGGAGGAGATGGAGGAGCTGCAAGCCTACAATCGTCGCCTACTCCACAATATTCTGCCTAAAGACGTGGCCGCCCACTTCCTGGCTCGTGAGCGGCGTAACGACGAGCTGTACTACCAGTCGTGTGAGTGTGTGGCCGTCATGTTCGCCTCCATCAGCAATTTCTCCGAGTTCTACGTGGAGTTGGAGGCCAACAACGAGGGAGTGGAGTGTCTCCGGCTGCTCAATGAGATCATCGCCGACTTCGATGAGGTGAAGTATTTGTAAGAAATCTGTGCGTCGCTGTTATTCTGCAGATTTGACCTCTGCTCGGTCAGTCAGTCCTAAAACATACGGCATCTGAGGAACATGTGATCAGATTATGCTGGTGAAAGGTCAAAGGTCAAGTTCACTGCAACTTCACAAATCATTGAATTGAGTTTTTGGCCATATGTCAAGAATGAATGCTCTAATTATGACAAATTTAAAGAGAAATGTCTAATTGAATATAATGATAACATTTTATATACAAAAGGTCAAAAGTCAATTTCGCTGTGACATCATAATGTTCTGTAGAACGCTGCACATAGAAGCACTGTCTGTATGAATGTGTGTGTGAGCAGGTGGATGGAAACTGAGCTGTAAAGTGCTTTGAGTGGTCATCAAGACTAGAAAAGCACAATATAGATACAGAGCATTTTACCATAATGTTCAGTAGAAACTACCCATTATTTCACACCATAACTCAGGACGAGGAGGAGATGACGGAGATATACAACAAGCCCTGATTCTATTGTTTTGATTATGTCTCAGATCATCAGTGAAGAGAAGTTCAGGCAGCTCGAGAAGATCAAAACCATTGGCTCCACCTACATGGCGGCCTCCGGCCTCAATGACTCCACCTACGACAAAGAGGGTCGCTCCCACATCACTGCACTGGCCGACTACGCCATGAGACTAAGAGAACAGATGAAATACATCAACGAGCATTCTTTCAACAACTTCCAGATGAAGATAGGTACGGGGAAATGACCGCTCTCTATCTGCGACAGTAATTATCTAGTAAGAAAGCAGCTTTTGTTGATGCACTGTGATGTATTTCTTTCTTCAATTATCTTTAAATTCCCAGGTCTGAATATTGGACCTGTGGTAGCAGGGGTCATCGGGGCACGGAAGCCTCAGTATGACATCTGGGGAAACACAGTCAACGTGGCCAGTCGTATGGACAGCACGGGTGTACCTGACCGCATACAGGTACGACTTTCTTTCTCACCACTTTCAAAATTCAGCCCAAACAGGAGTTTTAAATGCAAAACACCAATTATATGTTTTTTTAAGTTTGGCTGACAATAGAATGGGATTTGATACAATTTAGAACAATAATTACACTCAATAGAGCGCACACCTCCAACGTGGGCCCATCAGTCCCCTTAAATTCAATAAGGCTTCACCAAATTACAAACACTCATTGATACCAGTCTCCTAAATGTCTTTCGTTAAGATCCATGAATTATTCACTGGAACTCCAGCGTCAAACGTCCTTTCTTGCAATGTTAAAGAAAGTGGATCCTCCACCTGATCCGGAATTTAAAGAGGTAAAATTGTCCCTAACCCTCAGGTACAATGACATTTTTGGATTCTTCCCTGAACAAACATCCAAATAATTATCATGGTAACACAAAGGTAACATTATTATTAATTTAGATTTTTGCTCCTGAGGGAAACTTTGGGTTGTAAATTCTTATGTCTCACACCTGAGAATATTTACCTTTTGTTCAAGCAGCCAGGTGACAGCAAAACAAACAAAGTCAACAGGTTTGAAGAAGATAATGAAAGATTTACGGTTTGTCAATTTGACATAATTGTCTCTTGAGAATACATTTCTCAAACAAAGGCTGTTGCATAAAATATCAGTTTGTATAAGTTTGTGGTTTCCTGTCAAGAGCCCGTCAGGACCTGTCGAGGCTCAGATAATCATTTTTAAATGATATTCAGGTTTGGGACGCGTGCAACGGCTGGGCGGATATTTCGCAGTGCACACTGTCTGTAATCTGAGAAAACAAATAACCTTGCGGGATATGGACAAACAAGCTCAGTGCAGCTTACATCACCTGCATCTGGTTTGGATACAAAAAACAGAAAGCCTGTCGGGCTGGGTCGGGCACGGCCAGTTTTCTCTCTGGCTCAGACGGATTCAGATGTGGCTCGAGCTGCTCTCCAGTGAACGTGTGTAGACATTGCCCATATTCTAAAGCAGGGCACCTCTTTAAATGCACTGTTTTATTTTGAGCAAATCAAACTATAAACACCTTAAAAAGCTGATATGACAAACATTTTAGCAAACAGTTGTCTAATTAAACTAAACACACAATACATAGGAAAACACTAGCATCGTTAAAAGTTGTTCTTCTGGCCAACCTAATATATAGAACTGTGTCTGACTCAAAAAGAGTTATTTACCTGATTTTTAAAAAATGAACATGATATATTTTTGGGTAAATCTCGAATGTATCCCGTGACTGTGCCTCCTCCTGCTCTGCTCACAGGTGACCACAGACCTCCGCCAGGTGCTCTCAGACAAAGGCTACGTGCTGGAGTGTCGTGGGGTTGTGAAGGTCAAAGGTAAAGGGGAAATGACAACCTACTTCCTGAATGATGGACCGCCCAACAGTTAGCAGCCGTGGCAACAGCAGATGCTGGGACAATTCCCACGGCATGGACACGGCACCACTGAGTGAGGACTCACAGTGTGAGGGAAGCGACTAAGAACTAGAGATGCCATCACTTGAATCCCCAGCGAAGAGGAAAAATACCCTTTTAAGACTTCAAAAAGGAAAGTGTTCTTGGTGAGAGGAAAATGTTCTCGGTTGGCAGCCATTTTGGCCCACGTACATGTTGAAGGACAGGTGTTTTTCTCATGTCTAGCCTCTCTCTCAGGCTTCTTGAAAGATGCAAAGTCTGTTTATTTAAAACAACGCCTTTTAGCCTGTGTCAAAAGAAGATTAACGCTGTACATAAGGCTACTTTTTAATTTTACTTTGTGTTTTTTTTTTTCTGTATTTTTTTATCTCATGAATTATGAACAGGTACTCATATTTTGTTTTCTGGATTAATTATTTATTTCGATCTCGATGTTTTGTGCAAAAGGTCCTTTATGAAGAAGTGTGAATACATACATGCACAAATATCCAGTTTATTACACGTTTATAAGTGTGTATGTACATGCATATTTGTGTGTGTATGAATATATGTATAAACTGAGGAGAAATATATTGACCAAAGACTAAAGTATTTACTAAAAGCAAGGCAAGACATGTTTGATATGTTCTCGCTAAAGTCAGCAATGACCACCGCCTCTGTTTTTTTAGGCAGCAGACCAGAACCCTTTGTCTTTTTTGCCCGACTGCTGGCAGCAAAGGCTGCTTCGTTATTTTCATAAAATGTGTACAATTTATTTATTTTGTCTGTCATTCAGGCAGCAAAACGCTGATCAAATATGTTCTAAATTATAATGTTGCCCTCAAACTCTAGACAAAACTGCTAAAGATGACTATGGATGTTATTGGAAAGTGAAATATATATTTTTATCTCCGCTCTCTGAGGAGTTTAAATAGCTTCGACTAGAATTAGGATCCTCTTCATTGTCATTTTATGTCAGGTTGGTTCCTTAGAGCTTGAGCAGCCCGTGCACGGCGGGTTTCAGCCATAACAGTATGTTGTCAACAATGGCTCCTTCCCTTTCAGACAAGTATTTTTTGGTGCAAATGGAAATGAAGGAACTTAGATCAGAGAGTTGTTCCAGAGCCATCGGGACAGGATAGGTGGGCCTTGGATTTCAGCGCAGTGATCCCACACATCCTGATTCTTCTATGAAGAAGAAATAGAAAAAAATATAAATATATTGATTTTGACTGAATACTGTGCTTTGTAATCCAGGAGGGGCATAACTATTTTCACTGTGAGGTTTTTATGATACAACAAAACTGCTTTCTTGCCAAACATAACCGCTTTGAAGCATGTCTGATTGTGGTATCTTGTTTTCATTTATGTTTGTTTTAATGTAGGGTATTTTGTATCACTTCTGTATCCATCATTTGTATATTCTTAATGTTGTTATTATTATTCTGATGATTCTGATTAATTATTAAGCTTATTATGATCATTTCATTCCAATGATAAGGATCAAAGACCAGCACGCTTTCTAGTAAAACGCCAGTTGAAAAGCTCAAGCTCACTGGTACCAACTGATCAACTGCAGCCAATGAATTCAACTGTTCAATCCTAATGTACAATACAGTATTTCAACTGGTGGTAGGTGTGATGATCATGTATAGATAGTAATAACCATTAGCTGCCTTTGCAGCAGAGCCTGAGTGGTGTATGCTCACGTAAGCATAGCAGTAAACACACATTTACAGATTCACTGTGCTTTTTTTTTTATTTACGCCACTATTGCAGTATTGTAAATCTCAGTCAGACTTTGAAATGAGCTCTCCTGTCCGTACATTAAACTTCAAAGTAGTAACATCCCTGGTGTAACACTCTGTGAACAGGACAGGCAGAATTAGTTTGGCCGACATGCATACTTCTTTTATTATTTTCCCCCCGCTCAGTCTTTCAGTGGAAAAAACTACTAGCTGAGTTTGATTGCCTTAAGTTAATATAAATCAAATTGTAGAATAACACTTAACAGGAACGGTGCCTGCTTGCTCTGTCTGGACTGCTGACGTTTGAACGGAGAGAACGGGATAAGGGCTTGTCGAGAAGTAAACCTTCTAATCATCGCGGTGATCTTTGTTTCTCCGGCTTCGACTTTTTGTTATCGGGAGAATCGGCCCTGACGTACAGCTCTTCCGACCACACTCTAACAATGGCATCCAACAGTTGATCATGTTTGTACCAAAGCCAGCTCACGCAGCCTTGTGCTATCGGCCCCCTGCTGTGCAATGATACTTGGCCTCGGGGAACAGTGGGTGCACCACAGTACAGCAATGTAAGGGAGATCACCAACTATCACGTGAACTGTGACCAATGATGAGTGATTCATATAAGCAAAGAGTTTATAGAATGGACATGAGTTTATAAAAATGTGCATTGTATGTATCCTATTTCTATTGGCTGTCCATAGACTTGTGTTGATTGTTAACTCTTGGGATGTTTTGGGGGTGGGGGTGGGGGGGGGGGGGGGGGTATGAGAGGGGAGGAAGGTTGTCCCCATACTACTGAAACAGTGTTTTGCTCAGGCCTGATGAATCCTTCCGCACTTGTTTTTGTTTTATTTGTATTTTCCTTGAGTTGGAGGAGTTTTGAGAGGGGAGTGTTTTGCAAAGCTGAAGGACAAGAAGAGTTGAGGACTATGACAAAGAGAAAAATAACATTTCCCCTTGAAGAAAAAATAAAAAAAATCAATGGCTGTTTTTTGTGGTCATATATTTAATGTTGGTGTTAGATGTGCTGTGAATATGCATCACCTGGTGGCTGATAGGAACTGAGGGATATAGAAGAAGTGTGTTTACACATACGTTGAAGTCACAGCTCAGTGGTTGCTATTCCAAACATTTCCTCCTCCACAAAAGATCAAATTTCAGTCTGTGTGGTTCTTTCTTCACACAAGTTTCTTGCTCCACATTCCTCATTTAAATGCAGGTGACAGACTGATTTCCTGATATTCCCCCCTGAACTAAAATGATGACTTTACTTTCACAACACAACGACTTCATTCTCATAACTTATTTTCGTAATCTTCAATCCCCCCCCCCCCCTGTAAGTGGCCCTAATACTCCATCAGAGCGCTATTATAAAACTATTTGTGAATAGAGTTTACACAAGTACACAAAGTTTCACTTCTTTTACCCTGCAGCACAAGACCACAGAGATATTGTCAAAGGTAAATTAGTTAGAATTAGTTAAAACCAGTTTATGAAAGAAAATGCGTTGCTATTCATCACTCACTTTTTGACAGTATATTCTATTCTATCCTACTATATTAACTTCGATTCAATTCAATTTTTTATTCTATTAAATTATATTCTATTTACTTATATTATATTATACTAACTTCTATTATATTCTATTCTGTTCTATTCTATTCTTTTACAACAATAATAATATAAACTTTTTACAGTATTTACAGTATAGATGTAGATTATGTTGTTATAATGTATGCTGTTACATTATATTGTATTATATTATATTATATTATATATCATCATCAGTTGTTCAGAGGCGGTCATTGCACTCGTCGCCGAGGCCCCGCCCAGCGGCAGGTCGTGTGACGTCACGGGACTCGACAGTGATGGGAAGTCGAGTGAGCGCTGGTGAGTTTCTGCTAAACCAATAAAATCTCTTAAATCTGCCGTGTCACTTCAACGGGGAAGTGGCCAGGACACAGAGACACAGACAGACACAGAGACACAGACAGACACAGACACTCACACACACACACACACACACACACACACGCACAGATAAAGCTCGTAACCAGCCGCAGACTGTTTGTCAGTGAGCCGGTCAGTGAGCCGGTGCAGTGTGAGGGGTGTGCAGTGTGTTTCCTCCGGGCTCTCGGAGGCTCTTTTATCTGCCTGGTTATCAGCTTGTTACCGGACATGTGAGTAGCAGCAAATTGCCTCTTTCATTGTGTGTCTGTGTGTGTGTGTCTGTGTGCGTTTGTCTGTGTGCGTGTAGCAGTCGTAAGCTAGCAGTGAGGAGTTGTCATGTTGTCATAACAGCGTGTGAAGCCCACGAGCAGCTTCTTGTTCAGCGTTAGCCTACTAGCATACATCACACACTAGCATCACGTTCCTATAATGCATGAACCCAGTCAAGTCTGTCTACATGTCCCCCGAAAGGACAACACGTTAGTCCGGGTTATCCCTGACACGTTAGCCCGGGTTATCCCTGACACGTTAGCCCGCAGGTATCCAGCTTCGCCGCGGGGCTCTGCAGGAGGTTTAGTCCTCCTAAATACGGGATTTGTTGGAGGATTTCACTAATATCGTTGTAGTGTGTGTGTGTGTGTGTGTGTGTGTGTGTGTGTGTGTGTGTGTGTGTGTGTGTGTGTGTGTGTGTGTGTGTGTGTGTGTGTGTGTGTGTGTGTGTGTGTGTGTGTGTGTGTGTGTGTGTCAGGCTATTCCTGGAGCTGTTGTGACCATTCTGACATAAATCCCTCATGCATCCTCTCCCCAGTGCTGCTTCTTCTTCCAGCTGAGAGAAGACAAGCGAGACAATGACTCACTGTTCGAAACCTGTTTTGAAAATCTCTCTTATTCATCCCCTGTTTAAAATCTCTTTTTGTATTTTAAACATAACTGATCCGATCAAACATTTAAATATATTTAAAATCCCAAAACATTTGAATGTTTCAGGTTCATAACTGGGAGAAATCCCAGCTATTGTTTGTATTACAACTTGTGTAACTGTTTTAAATGTGTTGGATTATTGTTTCGACAAAACCAGACACCAGGTAATGTCAGGTTTTGTTCCAGGATGCTGTGATCGGGATTTTCCACTGTTAACTGATGTTTTACAGGCCAAATAATGAACCAATTACTGGATTGCGTAATATGTCATGTGTACTGAGTTTATTTCTCTTCTCTTTATCACAAACATCCTCTGGCTTTGAAATGGAAACATGATTATTTGATAATGGAAACAATCTTTTGTTGCTTGTGGCGCTGCAGTTTCACACTACACTACTATTACAGTGTCGTGTTCGTATGTTGTCATAGAGCTTTTTAGAGAAGTCTGCATTGGGGAATATAAGGAAGTCTGTGGTGTAAAAAGTTATTAAGTTCCTGGTTTGACTCAGTTTAAGTGACTCAAAGTATATCCAAACCGAATATTTCCTCCTCCTTCCTTATCTTCACATGTTGGATAATGAAGGAGGAAGTAAAGAAGGAAATGGTTTGGTTTTGCACGTTTACAAATAATTTTTGAAACGATGCTGTTTTTCCTACCATTTTAGACATCAATTGAGGTGCAACTAATTATTCATTTTTTAGTTGAGAAGCTAAAACATGCCAGCACAATGTTGTCCTTCTTTACTTAGTTGTTGTGTGCAGTATCTATACCAGCACAATGTTGGGTAAGCTTCCTGTCTGGAGAGGAAACATGCCACATTTCAAACAGCAATACAGCAGTCAATATCTATTTTCTGTGTCAATAAGACAAGGTGGAGATATAGATGGTGTCCAGTCTCGCTCTCTGTCTGATGTGATCTGTTCGTGCATGTACATTTGCAATTGGTCGCAAGTCTCTCCCTGTGAAACCACGGAACCTCTCTATGTTTCTAAAGCCAAACTAGGCTCTTGAGGCACTGGTAATTCCTGTTAGATAAGGTGGGCGTCTCCGTCTGTCTTCTCAACGGTTGTTTTAACTTGTAAAACTGCATTTTCTGTTTTTCTGCCTTTTTTAGAGAAAATGAGTCGCATCCCTCTCTCTCGCTCTGAGGTGTTCGGGGAGCTAAGGAAGGAGCTGCATGAAGATGAAGAGTTCCATCAGTCCGACGTTCACGTCTTCATCATCATGGGAGCGTCGGTGAGTGCGGGGGGGGGGGGGGGGGGGGTTTCATGGTCACAGTTTATGAAGTGGTTGTTTGAGTGAAGTGTAAATAAGTAGGCTGTGAAATTGAATACAAGAGATAGTGGTCTGGAGCAATCTTCATCACACAGAAGTTACTGTGTGATTTAAAACAAAAAAAACAGGGTAAGGAACCTTTTGGCCACAATTTCAAAGAAAGTCTGTTGAAATCTTTGAAACTACTGCAACAATTGTACATGAAGGAAATGTTGAAACTGATTTCACAGAGCTTCTGCAAACAAGCAGAACAAGTCATCTGAGCTTTCAAAAGCCTGAAGATAACACACTGAATACTTTGCTTTGCTTGATCCTCTTTGCTTTATTATATCAGTAGTTTATAATAGGATTTACAACACAGTCATCAGGATTGTTTTCTGAGAACTTTGATAAAATGGGATTTTGTGAAAGGAATATTTGCATTTAAATTTGCCGATATGTGATTAAAGTATATAATAAACCAGGAATTTTAAGTATCTGAGACAAATCACAGCACAGTCAAGTTTATGCATTACACAAAAACCACCGAACAGATTACCACGGAACTTGGTGGAAGGATGCGATTTAATAATATAATAATAATACACATATTGATTAAACAAATCAGGCATACTCAGGGGAATGTTGGGCCTTGGCAGAGATGTACATGCTCTCTGAGGGCTTTTTGAGTCATTGTTATTTTACTGCTAAAGTACAAAAGATGGATTGAAACAACCCAAGAGCATAATGGAAATCTCCTCTTTCACTGTTTGCTATTTCCTCATACTTGCCAGATGGGGAAACCAGGAAGTAAAATCATTTCCTTCTTGCTTTGTCAATGCTTCTTCCACAACTCCAGTTGGCCTTAAATCTATCTAAATATATATGTCCTCCCTGAAACTACAAATAAGAGAACACAATGTTAAAGAAGAGGGAGTCTTTCTATCTGTGAAAACGTGTTATCTAAACACCCTAACTCTTTGTTGCCTCTGCCAAAACCATCTTTTCTGCAAAGAATCACCATAAAAACACATGTCATCAAACATTTGTTTTGGTTTAGTTTCTTCTTCTGATCAGGCTTCATTCATCAGTTTATTTGCCGTGTCCTTTCTCTTGCTGCTGCTTTTTTGCAGTGTCACTGACAGTCAGCGTTATTCTTTCAGTGTGACACACAGGCAGCTCAGATGAGGAGCTGGGCGGCTCTTTGTGCAGCTGTTTGTTTGTGTGTGTTTTGGTCATGTATGTGTGTGTCGCTGCAGCTGTTTCAGTATATGTACTGAAAGCTCCTTTTCACGTGAATCCAAGTGAATACACGTAGTCACGCCACATCTCCAAACATTTACGTACTGATACTAAAATCAATAGTTTCTGGTGATGTGAGGGCAGCCAGTTGGTTTCTGATAATGTTGTAAGATCCCGTAGTTACACACCAGATGAGTTGTTGTGAAAGATCCCTTGCATGCGCAGCCATTGTTTTGTTCTGTGAGACTTGTCAAGCAACAATAGCTAAAGGTGTCACGTTTGCTGTCAGTGAGGCAATAAAGCACCAGGTTCCTCCACATACAGCAGGACAGACTTACCGGTTGGTTGGTGGTACTTGCTTCCTGTGGGATTACTTTTACCATGCAAAGCAGCCTAGTTACCCACTGAGCAGTAGTATTGCAGCATCTGGAGGCTTTTGTGTAGTGAAATATGATTACAACTTGGGTTTAGTGCACTGGTTTAATTAGCACCACAGTAACACAAGTACACAAGTGTCAGCCGATAATGATTGTGTACATAACCTGTATTTTGAAGGTGAAATCATTTTTCTTATCATGTGGTTGTACCCATAGGGGGATCTGGCTAAGAAGAAAATCTACCCAACTCTATGGTGAGTGAAACTCGGACCTCAGATAAAGGCTTGTTACACTTTTTACACATCAGAACTGAATAAAGGACATTACTCTCCTCTGAAGTGACTATATACATCTTTTATTTACCTCCCAGGTGGTTGTTCAGAGACGGCCTCCTCCCTGAGCAGACTTATTTTGTCGGCTTTGCTCGCTCCGACTTGACAATAGATGCAATCAAGACTTCCTGCATGCCGTACCTGAAGGTGAAATTAGACATTTGAGATGCATCTCTCTTTTTTTTTTTTTAAGTCTCTCACAGATTATTGTTCCAAGTAGATTTATAAAAAACAATATTAAACCAACAAGTAGGTGCATAAATGCTCCTTTTGAACTTTTCATCTCCAAATAAAACCTAAAAGGACAATTAGTGTAACCCTTATTAATTATCTGTTATTGATAATTGTATTTATATCTACAATAGGACAATTCAATGCCACAGATTTGAATATTGTCATTTTTCTTTCTGTATTTGACATTTGATCACTACTTCTTTTTTGTCCTCTCGCCCTTTTTTCTTCCCTTCTTTTTTCCCCACTATTCTTCATCCTTTCACATTTCTTTTTCTCTATCATGGTTTCAGGTTTTTCTTCTATTTAAATGTATTGTTTACACAATCCAACTGTATGTGTCAGTGAACAGCTGCTCTTTTTCACAAGGTCTATGTGTTGTTAAACTTTGATTATGCTTATACAATAAGTGTATGTATAAAATTTACAGAAAAAGACAATTCATTTGTTAACCACAATGCCACTTTCTCCTTCCCCCAATTGGCCAGAACAATCTGTTATTCAACAGTTAATTCCTGAATCTCACTCCTGAAACCCTCCAATTAAATCCATGCATGCATAAATGCTCTCCCCCTCTGGCGCAGGTGGCGAATACAGAGGCAGAGCGGCTGTCGGCCTTCTTCAGCAGGAACACGTACATCAGTGGAAAATATGCTGATGAGAGTTCCTTCTCTAAACTGAACACACACATTCAGTCTCTGCCTGGAGGACCTGAGGCAAACCGTCTCTTCTACCTGGCCCTGCCTCCCACCGTCTACCACGACGTTACGAAAAACATCAGGCACCACTGCATGAGCACGAAGTACGTACACACACTTCTCTTACTCACTGTTGTCGTACATGTTTCTGCTATATCGGAACGACGGCAAACACACAGAGCATTTAGGTATTTTTCATTTTAATGGATACAAAAGATCCCTCAAATAACATGTGAATGTAGATTTTATATTATATGAGACATGTCTACATTTACCAGCTTCAACACCAGTACCATGGTTCAGAGGTGTGTGTGTATTTTGTGAAATTAATCAGCATCACTGCAAGTTCTGGATGCATCCATAGGTGCAACCAGATATCCAAGTGATAGGCTTTTTTCGAATCCATTTATATTTAATGAGGACTTGTTAAGTAGCAGTACATGTCTCTGTACAATGCTGCAGCCCTCAAATTACCCCTCTCTTAATAAACTGAAGTCTGAGTGGATGTGACGCTTAAGAGAAAAACTTGCCCTCATCTGTTTCCTCCACAAGTCGACCCAGTGGAGAAGACAAATGATCCTCACAGTATTCTGTGTATTCTTCTGTGATTCTTGCCTTACTTGCCCTCCAGTCGGACCAATCTAAGTATTATGAAAGGCACCTACAGTGTCTGGTGTTATTGATGTGATGGGTGAGAAAAAAGAAGAGCACAGGTCGTGCTATGTTCATTTTCTTCTCTTTGTGGTTGTGTGTATGTGTAGAGGCTGGAGCCGGGTGATTGTGGAGAAACCATTTGGACATGACCTTCAGAGCTCAGAGGAGCTGTCCACTCACCTGTCCTCCCTCTTCACCGAGGAGCAGATCTACCGTATCGATCACTACTTGGGCAAAGAGATGGTGCAGAACCTCATGGTGCTCAGGTAAGAACATCATCCTCGGATTAAAGTTGTTTTTATTCATTCTGTTTTAATTTAGCTTTGTGAATATTCTGATTAGCAGATGCTGTAAACTGGAATGACGTTCGCTCGTGAACATTTATGGAGGAACAAAGTCCCAGATTTATAACTGATTTTATTTTTATTCTTATCAAATAATTATTTCAGAATAGCGTCAATAAAACAGTAAACTGAACATTAAGAGCTTATAGTAAGAAGATAAAGTCAAATAAAATACAATATTATTTTGACACAAGATGGAAAGAGATAAGAAGCACAATACTATACATAAAGCATTGTTCCATACAAAGTCAAATCCACCTTTTCTAGTCTTGATGTCCGCTCAAAGCACTTTACAGTACAGTTTTTCGCTATTTACCCAAACATTCATACAGTGCATCTATGGGCAATACTGTTTATATGAGAACAGCACAGTTCTTTCGGCATTGGGAAGACTGGGATCGAACCCCCAACCTTCTGGTTAGGGGACGACCCGCTCTTAACCCTGAGCCTGAGTATCCATGCCACCCTGTGAAATGTTTTTTATTTCCCTCTAAAATAACAATCTCCTTTTGAGTTAAGCTAATTTAATGCAACACTTCAGTTTCAGCTTGTTTTTGTTAGAGAACCCCTGTGGATATCACACAAAGCAAACAGAAACTGGGCCCTAATAGGGAACAAAGCAGAGAACAAATGTTTATGGATGTTGTCGTGAACAGCTGTCCCTCGTGCTGCGTCTGACGCTGAGCACAGAAAACCATTATGTGATGTTCGTTGCAGGTTTGGGAACCGAATCTTTGGGCCGATCTGGAACAGGGACAGCGTGGCCTGTGTCGTCCTCACATTTAAAGAACCGTTTGGCACCCAGGGACGAGGAGGCTACTTTGATGATTTTGGCATCATCCGGTGAGGGGAATAAAATCGCTTGGATTTGTCTTTACAGTGTAATGATGAAGTTTAGTGCTTTTGTATCCAGGTTTAGAGTGGAGTTATATAAAAATGAGAATAGTAACAGCTTCTTAAACACTGCATGCAGAAAATCCTCACCATCACATGATCTGTTATAATATTAATTAAGATGATAACAACCATCACATCCTCCTCCTCCTCCTCTTCCTCTCTGTGTCTTTTGTGTGACCATGTGTTCCTCTTGTCACGATCAGAGATGTCATGCAGAACCACTTGCTCCAGATTCTCTGCCTGGTTGCCATGGAGAAACCAGCTTCCACCAGCTCTGATGATGTCAGGGATGAAAAGGTACAAAAATGATGTGGAGATGTTCAGTATTTCATGGTTAACTGTTAATTCTCAAATAGTAGCTTAGGCCTTTATTTACCTCAATGTCAGAGAGAACCAGGCCTTGGTTTGTAATTTAACTTTTTCTCCAGATGTCCTCATTCTTTACATTGTTGTCTTGGCAAAATCTGAATAATCCATCTCCACAGCACTAATTCCTTCCAGAGTCACATCAGGTGTTTCACTTTTTCTTGAATGAAACACTTCCTCCTTTTCCTTTTGTTGTAGCTGTGTTGACGATGGGTTAACATCAATCAGGAGTTTGGTTTACTAGTTTATAAAATGTGCTGTGGATGAAGTCAGGTCAGCTGCTCTAACAGGTAATTCCACCTCCCTCCATGTATTTTATTCTCTCTTGTAGGTGAAGGTGCTGAAGTGCATCACTCCCGTGTCCATGTCGGATGTGGTGCTGGGTCAGTACGTCGGGGACCCAGAAGGCGAAGGAGATGCCAAACTGGGTTACCTCGATGATCCCACAGTCCCTAAGGGTTCCACTCAGGCCACCTTCGCCACCGTTGTGCTCTATGTGCACAACGAACGCTGGGACGGTAAACATACTTTGCCCTTGACAAAAGCAAATACTAGTCGTGCCACATTTTGCTGCGTTCTTTCATAATGCATTGCCATGGACTTCATCCTCCTCAGGCGTTCCATTCATCCTTCGTTGTGGAAAAGCTCTGAATGAGAGGAAAGCTGAGGTGCGGCTGCAGTTCACCGATGTCCCGGGAGACATTTTTGGAAATCAGTGTCACAGGAATGAGCTGGTGGTGCGTGTGCAGCCCAACGAGGCCGTCTACGCCAAGATGATGAGCAAGAAACCCGGCGTTTACTTCAGCCCTGAGGAAACTGAGCTGGACCTCACATACAAGAGTCGATACAAGGCAGGTTCAGGCTGATTTATTTATGTGTTACTGTACACACGAGAACAAAACTAACAACTTGTGCCTTCTTTTTTTAGGATGTGAAACTTCCAGACGCTTATGAACGTCTCATCCTGGACGTCTTCTGTGGGAGTCAGATGCACTTTGTGCGCAGGTCTGTCTTTTTGTCTCATCTTACAACATTGAAACTAAACCAGTCTTTTGTAAGCACTTTATGCAAGTTAACGGTTTTCAACACTAGATGGCAGCATAGTGTGTAATTTCCATTCTCAGTCCTGGCATGGAGGAATCCACGAGTTGTAAAAATGTTTAAATTTTATAATACGACAACTGTGTTTTTTATGACTGTCAATAAAGGCAGAATTTTTTGTCTCTGCAGTGATGAACTGCGACAAGCATGGAGGATCTTCACTCCTCTCCTTCATCACATAGACAAAGAGAAGCCAAAACCTATTCCATACAAATATGGGAGGTAGGAGTTGTCCTTCAGTCTGTCTTTTTAACCCCAAGAGGAGTTCAGTACAGAGAGATGCATGTGATTTGTTTCTCTTTTCTTTCAGCCGTGGCCCAGCAGAAGCGGACGACCTCTCAAAGAGAGTTGGATTTAGCTACAAAGGCACTTACAAATGGGTCAACCCTCACAGACTGTGAACTGCAATGACGTGAGGGCAGAGTAGAGGTAGGGTAGGATAGTGGTCGGGGTGCGTGAGTGGTGTCATGTTCCAGTACTGGAGTGTCTCCGAGGGAGGAGGCGTTTCCACCGTGTGGATCCATCACAGTAGCAGAACAAGAAAGGCGATATTTAAAACAATGTATTTCTCAGGTGTAGTTATTATTCCATGAAGCCAGTTCAGCAGACATTCAAAAGAGAATCCTGAATTTAGAATGCCGCTGTCTTTATTTGAATCGAGATGTGGGACCAAGTCAGTTGGAGGGGGAACAAAAAACAAAACGTGACGTAACGAGAACAGAACACAACGACAACAAAACAATCGTCTGAGTCACGCTCACCCAGGGTAAATACTTTACTGCACCAAAGACGGTGACTGGACGGAGCAGAGACGATGAACAACAGCGGTCACTCTTCAAAGCATTTGATTGTAGAACCTTTTATTCTTTGACTGCATTTATTAATCACACTTAGTGGAAGCTATTCTTACAACTTGTGTCCTCATGTTGCCTCGTCTGCCCAAGCGCGTCATGTTAAAGATAAATAGACTCAGTGGTTTGTAAAGGGGCCAGGCAGCATCACTTCTAAACATTCATACTGATATAGTCTTATATTAAAGTGTAAAGTAAGCTCTCTCTTGTTTAGTAGTTTTATTAACTTCTTGACATTTTTCAGGTTTATTTAAGTTGCTGATTTTTTTTTTTTGTTCTATATTTTAAAAGATGCAGACGGCAGTGGAGTCTGACACAGGTCAACAATGAATGTCTAATGACGCACTGTGGTTCGCTGCACGCTCATGTAAAGCTAGCTACATTTCCACAACTTGGAATAAAACACTTTTGCTTCTGTTCATGTGTTTCATGTGGTTTCTTACAGGTTCACATAAGCTAACAAGTGATTTGTTAATGAGAAGATGTTTTCAATGAACATATGCCGACTTGATTTCTTGCTGAGGGTTAGATGATAAGTTTGGTCCCATGTTCTTGTCTGTACATGAAATACAAAGCTTTTAGCGATGCAATCTAACCTGGCTCAGCATTTTCCAAAGTTTAGTTGCATGTGTTGGAAGATATTGGCAGAAATTAACCTGAAGGCCACTGTAGGTTCTCCATGCTTGAGAGGGGATGGATCTTCAGTTAGTTGCAATTTTCACCCTCACCTCTAGATGCCACTAAACCCTTAGAAAACAATAATGCCCCCTCTAAATCTCAATAATGAAGTTATATTCTGTTAATAAACCAATAGTCCTCCATATTTATTTAAACCGTATTTTATGAATGAGAAGAGGCGTGGTTCACACCAGAGCAGTTAATATCAATGATAAACACATTTCTTCAGTGTAGGCACAAGATACAATTACATTTGGTTTATATATATATTCTAAGACCTTATGAGTACCCATGTGTGTGTGGTAGTTAAAATAAGAATCTAAAGTACATCAATGATGAGATGACAGATTTAATTTATTCACAGACAGAAGTTGACATATTTCCAATACACATTAGCCATAACTGATAATCGGGTCAGGCAGGTTCACAGTAACAAAAGGCAAAGTGGACGGACGCTAAGTAGATGCTGTAAGTCTTTGGTTTGACCCAAAACACTAAATGAGACCACAGCCAGGATGTAGCAACCATGCATCTGAAGGCACTTACTTGCATGTTCATATTAAAACAGTTGCTCTGTGCGATCGACAGTTTGTTAATAATACAGTACAAGACAGGAAATACCAGTGAATTATGTAAGACACAAAGTGAGGTATTACATCTATGATTAAATAACTTGTAGAGATGATGGACATGGCAGTCACCGGACGGCAACATCTATTTGAGATGAGGTACCATGCCCTGAGGAGTGGGCCCGTGAAAATCAGAATGCGTGATGTAAAGACACATCAACATTGTGCGGTTAAAGTCGTTACTGATGGATATTTATGGTCCGACAAAGACATGCGTTAACCATAATGTGGATTTCCGTTTTTAAAACTGACATCATGCATTTTGATTTTATCTGGCACAAACAGAATTTCTCAGGCAAAAACAAAAAGTAGTTGGACCATCATATACGGTCCCCAACAACTATCTTTCAAGTTTCAGTATGAGTCAGGGAATGAGAGAAAGCACTTTAAGACGTCAAAAACTGAATGTTAAGAACAAAGTGGTTAAAACTGAGCTGAACACACAGATGTTGCGGCTCAGACTGCCCCGGAGACAGTTGAGATAAACGACAGCTGTGGAGTTACGGATCATCCCCCGTCCGTTTCAGACGAGCAACAGAGGAAGAGTGGGGATGATCTCCGTTCAGAAGGCACTTGGTCAGTTTGGTTTTTCAGTTACATGTGCTCCGGGTGGTTCTGCAAACAGCGTATGAACTCTGTGACTGGTTGGTCCTGGTAGCAGATCTGATACACTGCATTGAACAGCGGGAACCTGGAGGAGGAAGAGGAGGGAGAGTTGAGGTCGGAAATAACACTGGATTGATGCATATTCTATCAGTGCTGGGATTTTTGTGTGTTGCCTTTGTTGCTCAACTTACTTGTCAATGAGGTCTTTGTGTTTGAGGATGAGATAGACCTCAGCTGCTGTCGCTGGTCCCTGCAGCTTCTGGCCGTTCAGCATCTCTTTCTCCAGCTCCTCAATGGACTGAGCAAGAGAAGAAATACAAGAAGTAACATGACATATCCACGTGTAAACTCCCATTAATGCAAACTTATGTCAATTTCTCTTTCCTCTAGTGTCTTATTTATGTTTTTTATGTATGTACAAGGTCTGCAAAGTTAAAAGTCCACAGGAAAGGGAGCAGACTGGGCCTTATTGAAAGGGAGCATTAGTTGTTTTAAAAATAAAAAGGAAAATGAGAGATGGTCCACAAAGCTGCCACCACTTACTCACATACACATAGGATGTGTGCGAACAGTATAAAGCTTTTCTACTTGTCGACTAAATATTACTGGTTAATAATATCAAAATACACTAAACACTCCTTTACTTAAAGTTGTAAAAGTAATTGTTGTTTGAAGGGGAAACAAAGTCCTAGTACTCACCTTCTTGGTCTTCACAAACGCCTCGGCTACTTTGCGGTTGCGGCCGCCGTAGCAGGTAGTGATGAGGTCGGCCACGCCGCAGCTCTCCAGGAAGGTTGCAGAGGACACGTGCCCGGCGGTGCAGAAAATGCGCGCAAAGGCAATCATCTCCATCAGGCCCAGTCTGATCACCGCTGCCTTTGTGTTGTCCCCGAAGCCCAGACCGTCACAGAAACCTGCCCCGACCGCCACGATGTTCTGAAGAATGGACGGAAAGAAAGAATTAGCTGCACCCGTACATAGACACAAACAGCCCTGTCCTCAACCGTTTGTCAATTCACATAGTTATTACAGAAATAGAGCAAATCCACATGTTTGAGAAGCTGGAACCAGAATGTCTGAGCATTGTAGCAAAGAAACAACAAAACCCTTGATGATGTCTTTGTTAATACGTCATTTCAATATTCAAATGTTTGCAGAGCTGTTGAACATAGTGTCTCACGTTGCATGTTAACCCTAACCCAATTTTGCCCATTTTCCTGCCACAGGGACTTAAAGGTCACAGCTTAATTGATTTGAATATTTCTATTGTAAATATGTATTCACTCACCCTGTTTTTCTACAAGCAGCTGGGTTTCACAGTGAACACTCACCTTCAGGGCTCCACAGATTTCCACCACGTCGTACTCCTCCACTACGGTGACTCTGAAGTTGTTGGTCTGCATGAGTTCCTTCAGGAGAGCACCGTGGTTTTTATTCTTACATCCTGGAAGCAGAGCAAAGAATCGGGTTATATTTCAGCATCTCTACCAGACAACTTATTCTGCCAGTGACTTTCATCCCTAAACGAGTAGATCTTTTTCCTGGTTGGAACGATGACAAGGTATAAAACTGCAGAGCCTCTAAGAAAATGACATTTGCCAGCTGTGATCTAACAAATACAAATGCTGTCACAGCAGGTTAGCGTTCTCTTGTTTTATACAACAGTAAATCCCAGGAAGCATGTGGTTATGTGGTGCGTGCAGGGAAGTGAAGAAAGCATATGTCAAAGTGAACCCACTCTGTCATTTACACATCAGCTAAAGGCAGATTAACAGTTCACCCCCCCACCGACGATGATGACAACACACAGATACTTCCTGTTTCAAGCCTTCAAACCTTCATCGTTACTTTGAAATCCTGACCCAAGTGCAACCTGGAACTAAATAAATAAACCCATTTGTTCAAAAGAAGTAAAGAATAAGACACAGTAAGACTAACCGATGGTGGTCTCACAAAACTTCTCATCAGCAACCTCATTGGCAATGTTGGCCCCCATCAGCACGCTCATGGTGATGCCGAGCTTCTCCTGGATCACGTCAGAGATGAGTCTAAGTCCATCGGGTCCTTCATCGACGCCCTGGTGGAACAAGTACACAAAACACAAGTAGTGTATTTGCATTGAGCAACGCCGAGCTGGTATTTGGGTCAAAGACCACACTGCACAACGGCTGCTTTAACCAGCCCATGACTGTTTGTTTTGGAAACAAATTACTTCTGCTTGTTGTTTAAAAAAAGAAAATCGAAGCCCAGTCGAACCTTGATGAGAGAAATCCCCAGTGCGTCGCTCTTGATCTTCCCCTTTATGGTGTCGCACACTTTCCCAACAAACTGGTGCGGGATCACAAACACCAGGATGTCTGCGTCACTGGACGCCTCCACCAGGTCTGGGACAGCCAGCTGAGGAGGGGTGAGGAGGAGTAAGGGTGAGGGAATGATGGTGGAAGAGATTTGAACCACATTAATGTCTGATGCAACTCATGTCAGAGCTGGTGTAACAACGTGCTGAGAGAACATGTGAAGAAAACCGATATCGCAGTGGTTTAATTCACTATTAAAAAACATCATATGGAGGAAAGTTACTAAGAGTGACGTGGACAAATACAGGTAGAATTTATAATCTGTACAAAGCAGTGAACAAAGACGCAAAAACACACAATGACAAACATCCGCGCACTTTCATGGCGAGAAACAGTTTCTTACCACGTTTGCTGGAAGCTTGTGACCGGGCAGGTACTTCACATTCTCGTGGTCAGTGTTGATTACTTCCGTCAGCTTGCGCCCGTTCACCATCTCCTCGAACACCCACATTTTGACGGTGTTGTCGAATTTTGAATTCTGCACGGCATTGGCACCCACTATCTTGGCAATGGCAGAACCCCTGTATTGGGAACAGTTGAAGGGTTAGTGTTACGTTAAATTCACAGTTCGTTTAAGTTTGAGAAAACTGCTGGTGGAGAGATCCACTAAGCGTAAGCCTGGCTTCTGGAAATGATCCAGAGTCCAGTGTTTGGGTTCTCGAGGCCGATCCGATCACCTTGACATTATATCACCGTCGGTCCTTATGATTACCCAAGACGTATGTTTATGGCAGGTCTGAACCGGACCTTGATCTCAGCTGAGTAATTACTTGATGAACGCTTTGATTACCGGGTCATTACTATTCCTGGCTCTTCTTGTGTTTTATGCTGCTCTGTTAACATCAGCTACGACGACTCTCTCTGAGCAGGACGGCCCTGCAGGCAGCAAACAATTAGCTGAGCTGATGCGTGAATTTTCCAACTGTCTGTTCACATTCATGAATGTTTATTCTTGTACAAAGGTCTCTCCTGAAAAAGAGATCAATGTCTAAATCAGCGTAACTAAAGTGAGAGCTGAGTCGGTATCCTCGGCACAAAGTTGAACACGTTCCCAGTGGGTGTGGGACGCTGCCAGGGTTTCGTTGCATTAGGCAAAGCTCTGAGTTTACCGCTCGATCTACGTTCCAACACTCACCTATGGCCACTGAAAGAGTGAGGTTGTGAATACGAGCAGCTGGAATTTGTCTCCTCTGTTGGGAGGCCGGGCTCAGCCTTAGAGATAGAGTGACGAGTTCCGACATAATGAGGGAGCTCGGAGAAGAACCTGCAAGGAGCAGCAGCAGCAGAACAAACTCTGTTCAAACTCTGGCCACAGCATTCTGGATAAACTGTAGTTAATCAAATACCCAGAAGGACTTTTAAAGATTTAATCATGAAGTTAAAATGTTGTGTTTCCACTGAGTGATCATGAAGCGAACAGGTTCACTTAAAAACAGCTGGAGTCGATTTAATACATGTTTCACTGGAGGACTTTTTCCAATCATGAAAATGTTGTAATTCAGGTATTAAATAAACTCCAGCTGTTTGAAGGGAATCTGTTCTGTTTCCACTGAGGGATCGTGAACAGGTGCATTATAAACAGCTGGAGTTTGGGTTCATCGACATGAATATAAAGCTCAGTTCTTTGTTTATGATCCATACGTTGACGGCTGTAGAACAACAGGATCACGTTTCTACTCTTCACGTGTAAATGAATGAAAGTCGACACGTTGCGGCTCCGTGACCCTGAAAGTCATCCGATAATCTGACGTGGGGTCAGTTTTCTGCACACTCAGCTGATTTATTAGCTTTGCATAGAAACCGATGGTAAACAAACAAACAAACAAACAAACGGTTATGCTACCCGGCTAATGCAACAGTAAACATTAGCTTAAGCATGCTAGCTCAACTACCACTGTTATTATGGGGAAAATGCGGCTAGTTAACGTTAGCTCCACCTGTTTTCCCACTGATGTTGTCGCCATGTTTAAACACCTCCCTCCCGTTCACACACATGCACACGGTAGTTTACCAGTTTCCAGAGCCGATGATGCACACTTTGTTGGGAGCTGCCATTGTGAGGGAGACGCTGCTGCGAGCGAGCGAGTGAGAGTGTGTGTCTGTGTGTGTGAGTGTGTGTCTTTGCTGCAGTGTGGTTATGCAAGCAGCACACACTGATCTCATTGGCCGGTCAGAGGGGGAGACACTGACCCGCCCACTGTGCAACACCCCCCCCCCCGCTGCTCATTCATGGAGCTGTGGTCCAGTGGGCTCCGAGGAACTGGGGACTCAAGTGAACCAGGGACTGTCTGGGACAAGGTTTGAACCCCACAGCAAAGTAGACAGTGACAGTGTCATTGTCTGACAGCTTCTCTCTTTCCACCCCACAAGTAGAACTTCCATGTCAGGGACACAGCTAACATAAAGAACTGGAGAACTGGAGCTGTGTGCAACAGTTGTGCAACATGTGCATATGCATATGATGACCATTAGTGTTTATGTTACGAAAATAAAGTGGGACCTAGAATACGTCCCTAAGGAACATCTAATATCCATGTGGCTCAAAAGCCAGACTGCACTTTGGCAGCAGTTCATCATATCCTACCTCGTGTTTCAAGTTCATTATAGTTTGTGGTTGAAACTGATTTAATGAGGCGTGGAATGAACCTTGATGTTATTATGGAGGCGGTTGTTTGTTATGCTGTTGAACTGTCATATGTCTCATATTTCTGTTAGGGTTTCCAATAAACTGGAAACTGAGTGCATAGAATATGATGCATTTCATAGTATGTAAAGTAATATAAAGCTCCATCTCGACCAGCTCCATTTTTCAAAGGCTACTTAAGTTACTTTGAATCCAGGAATTGCCCTTGTCATGGCAGATTTATTGTCTGGTTTTGCTTCTTTAACTCACACTGTGGATTTACCTGATAAATACTCTATACTACAATTTCTATTAACATAATAAATGCCCTGCTTCCTCCACAGAGGGTATGTGGTGTGTCACAGGGCAAAATACAGCCAACACATTAAAAGTCACAAGAGCAGCCACAGGAGGATTGTTTTTGGGAGAAATTATTCGGTCCGACGAGCTCGAATGAAATAGCATTATTGCGCAAGAGTTGGACAGCAAACAGAAGAGGGGACAAAAGAAGGAAGTGAACTTTCACATTCAGCAGTCTGGTGTCTGTGTGCAGGCACCAGCTGAGAGAATCCAGCTTATTGTGCAGGGAAGTGTCCACCACAAATATATATAGTCATCATATCATGAGGCGTGTTTTAATGAGCTGCACGTGGTTGCTCATGGGATTATCCCTCGTGAGGAAGATTATATTTCTGTTTTTCACATGGAACCTTTCTGAGTTCCCATTAGTTTGATTTATGACGAAAGTGTTGAACAAACTTTGGTTTAGACCTGATGAAAAGTTTAAAAGTTCAGCCAGAGGAGAACATGAATGTCTTTATAAAGTTTAATGGCAATCACTTAAATACCTGGTAAGTCTGTCAAATTTAAAAAATATCATAGCCATCCTGCCAGCACAGCTAAACAATAACAATAGGTATGTGGAAATGTATATGATGAAGTTATACAGTGTAAATGAACGCAATGTCTCCTCCCGTGGATCGACCTGATTTGAAAAACAATGAGCAGAAACTGTCCCACAATAATAAAGCTGTTGATTGTGAGTCACATCTGTACCTCATGACACAAATGATGACAGAACACGTCAAGTGAACAAAAGCTGCGTAAAGTTAGCGTTTAATCCGACATATTATAACTGCTTCATAATTTATCTACACATCACCAGACTAAAATAATCATCCTTTCATATAGTTCATATATATATTGAAAATGGAGGCATAGATATAAAAAAACTGGAAACACTTTGCCAACAGGACTTTCGAGATGCATTGAATTCTGTTGTCCACTTTCATTTACTGATGAGTAGAATATAATTAGATGAACTGATTGTAGCAATACAAACAATAAATAACTGTATACTTGAATATTGTGTCTCATAAATATACTTTTGAGAAATAAACCATCTACAACATGTACGTAAAAACAGCTAGTTTATAATGAATAAATACAACAAGTACAATATTAGACAGATAAGAATATGCAAATACACAAAGATTATTATCCATAGTCATTGCAATATATACATTAAATTACAGCAAATGGTATGACTGGGCTTGATGGTAACATCATACAGCTACACACCATACAATTCCCACTCCTTCTAAAGATTAGCAAATCAATCAACTGTAAACTGATATTTAAAGATGGTTTGTTGCAGACTGATAAGAAAAAAGTGTTTTTTGATACGAGGGCATTTAAAATGTTCTCCGGAAAATGCACCTCCGGATTTGGCACAGATGTGGGGGTAACACTGCAAACACACACACGCACACACAGATAAATACATGCTCGCAGTATAAAATCAAACTCACAAACAGATGACGACAGAATGCAGTCAGACCTGCGGATCATCTGTTCATCGCTGGACCCCATTTAAGACACCTACTGTACAGCGCTACATGCAAGTTAGAAAAACACATTCAACATGTTTATTCTCACTGCTTTTATCTTTGCAGGTAAATGTACGTGTACAAATGTATGACATTCCCTTAACTGAATGTACTGAAGTCTGGTTTGTAGCCCACTCTTTAACAGGAAACACTTCTTTCTATTCTTAATTTCTTCTGAGATCTACAGTCTACTCTACAGTAATTATCATTGACAGGGGGAGGACAAGCTTACAGTATAGTACCTGGTTGTCATGGAGAAGAGTTTAAATATTTGTTCTTGATCTTTAGCCCAGTTCTCCTACTGTATTTGTATTTGTGTCTAATTAAATTTGCCATTTTGGGAAATGTGCTTATTCGCTTTCTGGTGTAGAAATAACGAGAATAGTAGCACTGCCTTGTCTGTCTGGTGAACATGATGTCGACACTGTCTTCCTTAGCGGTGTCACCCTGCAAGATGAGGTAGTAGAGTAAACTGACAAAATGCACAAAGACTGACATAGGATAAGGTTGAATGACTGAATGAATATAAAAATGTAATTTGGTGAAAAAGTCTAATAAAACATTGTGATTTAAACAAAACAGTAGGCTCACAGGTCTGTTGTCTTCTAATATAGTTTTTTTTGAAAAAATAACAGGGACAATAGAGAAACACTTATTTCAAATGGTTAAGTTAGCTGTATTGAGTTTAATAATGATTTCCTTATCAATTTCTATGCGAAAATTTGGCCTATTTAAACCCTAATGAATATTTATTACTAATTTATTTACTATTGGACATTTTATCCCTTATTTATGCTGAATTGCATGTTTGTTTTTAGACACATTTCAGATTTAGCAAGTTCAGCTCACCTGCTATCTTCTGAATAAAATGTCAAGGTTGTGGTGACTTAGCATTTAAAGATAACTGGAGGTAAACCCTCTTTATTTGCTTATTTCCAGGAAACCTCTTGGGAGAAATATGCTGTAATGGAATTCACACACCTGTAATATAAAGCGTTATGTTGAAAGATAAAAGCGAAAATAAATATACAGTGGGGACATGCGCGTTTCAAAATAAAACTAATGACATTTTGTGAGTGAAAACAAATCTGTCACCAATTATTTTACAAAAAATTCTACAAATTGATAAAAACACCACGGCACATCTGGGATATCTAATGCTGCTTAACTGAACACATGTGAACCTTTGTTAGGTTCATGCCCCCGTTAACTGAATCTGTTGCTATGTCTTTAAAAGCTGTTTACAGATGACCATGCAGTTATTCTAACGTTTTTGAACTCATCACAACATGTTGATAACCGGTGTCTGCTGTCCTGCCGTCTACGTGGCCTTCTCCTTACTTTAGCCACATTGTTGTTTTCAACTCGTTGCTCATAAACCTTCACCAGAGACAGTTCAGACACGTTCCCTGTTGCTGCAGGAGTCTGCTTCAGCAAACTGCAGTGAACAAAGTTCATGAAGCCGCTCAGAGACGAAGGAGTGGCTCCTTCTCTTGGCTGCAGAGGCCTAGTGAAAGTTACTGACGTGACACTTGACATCATCCAAGCTCAGGACTGTTCCCTGGTCAGCGTTGTTGTGCTTCTTATCGGAGCAGCGACAAAGCTTGTACTTGATCACCTGAATATACAGAGAGGCAGGTCATAAAATACTTATACTTCAAATGAGTTTTTAATCCTGAGTTTTTAATCCTGATCTATTTTAATCATTTAACTGTCAAAACTGCCAGTCAAATACATAAATACTTTCTGTAAAGGTATTTCCCAACATGACGGTTTCAAAGCCATCTCCCCTAAAATAGTTGTGGGGTAATACTGTCTCCTTGTTTGTTTTTGTTGGCCTAAATTTGGTAAAAGTCTTTATCAGATCATTACAATTTCCAGAAAAAGTGCGTGCAGGCATCAGGATTATTCTTCAATCTCACCTCATAAAAGTAGTCAAACAGCTCTAGAATAGTGAGGATGCTTGCCCCAATGAAAAGTCCCATCTGACCACCGATATCACCTGGAATCAAACAAATGTATTAACATGATAAATTACAATGATTCATCATAAATCAGAAAGGTGACCCATCCACCCATCAGTATATAACAGAGAGTCAACAAAGATGTGTACCTAAAAGTCCAGCCACTTCATAAGCCTTTTTTTGTTCAATAGTCTCATAGTTGAGAGCCTCAAAAAATATGTCTAAAACCAGGAGATTCTCCCTGTGGAGACAAAAAAGGCAAGTCAACACATTAAAATTACGTCACACTTCACATTCTCCTATTTGCCGTCAATAAGCACAATACAAATAAACGCATTTCGCATTGATAAATTATTGTAAATATAAACAATTTTTGGTTTACATTCGCATTATAGGTGTGGTTCTTGTTGTTCTTTTATTTCAAACCATTCTATAAGTTAAATTATTCTTTTATTAAGCTTATGGGTTTCTATCTTTTCCCCTAAGTTACATATATGTTAGTAAATATTCTAATATAATGCCATGTAAGATGCAAATAGAATGTGTGTGTGTGTAGTGTGTACATTCTGCATTTATCTACACTACTTACTTAATATACTGCTCAGATTTGTTGTATTTCTTTGCAAGATATTTAGCGGAGGCCTTGCTGGGGATCTTGACGAAGGACAGCTCTTTGCTGTATCTGGTCATGTTGCACGGTGTCTCACAAACACAGAAGTCATTGTCTCTTTCCACCAGGAAATCTGGAGAGAAAGAAACCAGAGCTCAGCTTGACCTTTGGAACAGATCAGTGCGGCTGTAGAGAAGCCATGGGGTGATGTTCGTGTGTGTGTGTGTGTGTGTGTGTGTGTGTGTGTGTGTGTGTGTGTGTGTGAATATGTGTGTTCTCAGTTCAAACCAGAAATAAACAGGAACAAACTTTTTTTATTACCGAGAGCTGGGTCAGCACATTCTTTGTACAGCTCGGGGGTGCAGTACGGTGCATCGCCTGCAGCCAAAGCAACACACACTCATATCAGTGCACTATTTCTTGTTTAAGTGCTTTCAGTTATTTTACTACGCAGCATGATTGATGCAACTCTGACTCAACATGCAGTAAGTGTGCTCTCCTACCAGGCATGTGCACCATGCGACAGTTGCAGTTGTCCACCAGGTAGCGTGTTTCACAGTCGAGGCGACAGGCTGTGATGCTGTAGCTATCAAAGAAGTCCGAGTCCATGGGCGTCACCTTACAGTCTCCCCAGGGTGGGGGGAGATATATCAGCTGCAACACATCATACATCACATTACTCAACTGTTTTATACAAGAGCAACTGTTTTTCTACACATTTACTGTTGCTGATATTTCAAGCATCATGATTCTGCCACTTGTAGAAGAATAAACCGTACAAATATAAAAACAAATCCCTGCATTAATAGAGAAAGTTAGTTGCTAAGATCTGGTAATGAATTATAAACAGACGTTCAAGGGGCAAGAAGACAGTTTAGTCATCTGCCAGGTTTTAAATAAACTCCCATGTGAGGAAACATAGACAACGTCTTGGTTCAACTTTGACCTACTGCACTGCAGTGAACAACTACTTCCATATTTTTTAAATATAATTTCTTCTATTTGTGTCAGTCAGATATATTGAGTTTATTCATAGCAGATAAAATGAGCTGATACATTACAGCTTTTTGCCATTCACCCATTAACACACACTTCATCATACAGTGCACAGAGCACAGCTGTCAGGGGCAATTTGGGATTTAGTATCTCGCCCAAGGTCACTTTGGCATGTGGAATGAGGAAGACTGGGTTGTCCCTCTGATTATATGATTACCCGCTCTACCCCCTGAGCCAATTAATGAATTGCCAAAAATGATTTGGTTTCTGGAATAACATGACACTTGGTGGAAGGATGTGTTATGGGTCAGGAAAGAACCCACTACATTTTACCTCAATCTTTAATCTTTTACAATGTGAGATAGGTGTATTTATAAGTGATATTTATGTGTGTTTGTGAAATTTGGTGCAACTTGACTGAATTTGAGGGGACTGTGGCGGAGGACTGCGCTCTACTGAGACCTATTCTAGTTTAATACACATGGGCTTTGGATAATTGTTTGGACAAAATGAACAATTTGATGTCACCTGATTGAGTTGATTTACAAAAATAAGACCAGTTGTGATAAAACAAATACCACGTGCACAGGTTTGTACCCTTTGTTCTTGGCAGGAAACAAATGTCTGGAACCCGGGTGCCACTCCAAAGCCGAGCTGATCAATGAACGACGGCTCGTCCTGACTGTGGATCTGAACTTTGATCCCGGCTTCAAACGACGTCTCGTCTGCAGGAAGACAAAGAGTGAGAGAGCGGAGCAACACACGGTGAAAGGTTATTTCACTAATGGATCCTGACACTTGGAAGAGTTTTCTGTCTGGGTTTCACACTCTGAAGAATTAACGCCCACACACCGGCACACAAACCAAGCATACACCCGCCCACACACACTGGTGGACTGTGATAGATAATCAGATCTGAGTGGAGGAAATAATCTTCAACTCACCTGTTTCTCCCCACACTGGCAGGTATTCATCCTGCTGAATGTCCAGCATTAGCTCAAGACCATTACCCATACCTCCCTTGGTGGTGATGAGGGGAGAGCGTCCATCACCACCTGCATTAAAGGTGTAACACTTCCCGTAGCGGGTGAAGACCTGAGACACATGAGAAGTGGAGGAAAAATATTAAGTTCTGATACAGTTTTATTTTGGACATTTCTCAAATGTTTTCCGTTTAAGTGAAATAGTTGATCAGGTTTTCTCTTTGAGCCTCAAGCAGTAATTTAAATGAGACCATCTAAGAGGGGAAATGTCTTTAACAGTATCTGAAAACATAGTTACATCTGAGGTGTAGTGAAGTATATAATAGCATAAATGGAAAATGCTGTTAAAGTACAAGCACCTTAACATTGCATTGCTAAGAGCTTTTTTTCATCAAAGATCCTAACAATAGCTTTCCACTGGGGGTCAGTGTTTGTCTCAGTTTCTGATGTGTGTGTGTGTGTGTGTGTGTGTGTGTGTGTGTGTATGACAAAAACAGTATGAGGGGGGAAAAAGCAGTGTGTGTTACAGAGAGAGAGAGAGAGAGACAGAAGAGGAGAATTGAAGAGGAGAAAGAAAAGAGGGAGAGAGAGGAGGTATTCCTGTGGGTTTGTGAGTTACACAATCGACCCAAGTGAGATGATGGAGATTGGCAGAGAGGTGATTTTAAATTCCCTTGCATGCTCTTTAAGGTACTCATAATGGACCTGATGTTACCATGGCGACCACACATACCCAGCCAGGAAGAACATAGCCTTCTTTTTTTTTTTTAAAGGAAAGCCGAGACACAAACGTTAGAATGAAACTGTGCAAGATATAATGTAAAGCCCACATGACATATTTAGACAGAAAGGTCATTGATTCTGAGCTTTAACTTGAACAAAGGGTTAATCTTGCATTAAAGCGCTTAGTGTCGTATGAGTCAGAGAAAGTCATGCAGGGGGAATGAGTGAGAGTGGGAGAGCAAGGAGCAACGGAGAGCAGGGACGCAAAGTGAAAGAGACAGAGAGAGAGAGAGAGAGAGAGAGAGAGAGAGAGAGAGAGAGAGAGAGAGAGAGAGAGAGAGAGAGCGAGAGAGAGAGAGAGAGAGAGAGAGAGAGAAAGAGAAAGAGGCAGTTTAGCTTCGAATGCTCAGAGCAGGCTATTGTTCAGCGTTATGGCACTGAATGACATATCTCTGATTAGAAAGAACAAACCAAGCAAACATTTTTTGAGAAAGAGTTTGGGTGCTGCTCGGGGCAGTTTTAACGTTTCAGACATTTATCATCTAAAGTCAGTTGGTTGCAGAAGAAAAATACATTCTGGGCTTTGAAGAAAGAAATGAAATGCACGACGATTCACAAATAACAGGAGGACAGATAATTCTTAGAGAGGGAATTTTGGTTTCAAGTAGACAAGATGAAGGGCCCACATGTCAGATGTTCTGTTTTGTCAGGAGCATGTTAACATGCTAACATTTGCTAAGGGCTCTCAGTAGAGCTCATACCTCCTCCAAGGCCCAACAATCCAAGGGCAGCGGTTCCCCGACTAGCTGTTGGAACCCCCTGAGAGGTCGTGAGACACAGAGGGAGGGTAGCAAGATCTAAAAACAATCCTTAATTGTTCCAAAAGCTCAAAAAAATTGCTAAATTAAATAATAAAATCATGCAAATAATGATCATCCTTCTGATTTTCTTTGTCTCAATGTGACTCCAGAGGTGATTAAAACAGATTAGCGACCGCATCATTTGCAGGTCAGTTTACAGCACCACAGCAAACATTGCAAAATGTGCATGTACGTGTGGTTTTATTGTGAACTGTAGCTCAAACTAAATAATGGGGGCTGCATGTCTGTGTCATGGCTAGTTAGGGGGCTAGGGGCTGGCTGGAAAGAGGGAACCCATGATGTAGGGAATGACAGATTTTAAACAAAAGTGATGGACAGAAGGACATTATCATCCAGCCAGGGCTAAAATTCATCTTGTAGTAAAAGCCCTGGTCAAACACCCAGTCTTCCAAAATCTGCTCTAATGTCATTAACCTGCTGCAAGTAACCTCCACTGCACACTCATTCACAACCTCTGTGAACCCTGGAGACGGATTCAACATCTGCAAGAGGAATTCCAGCTGTCAGGAAGGCGCTGCCCTCTCTGCACAAACAAAAGCACAAATATGTCAGATCATACAGTGGCTGCACTGACTGTACTTCATAAATAAATCACTGCTTGACACGGACTGTTAAATTCCTGCGTGTGACGGGTGCACGAGGTTCACCAGCACCTGATCGATATGCAGATGTCAGGTGATGGTGTCAGGTAGCACCTGTTCCCTGTCTCTTGTTAAATAGTTGATGGTGTGACAGAGGTGGTATGAGAAACACATTAAACATGTATAATGCACAAACTGCTCAGCGTGCACACCTGTGGCTGCTTGTTCTGTTTGTAATGACGAATGAATAAAGGATTGTGCACGTGCAAATAATGTGGAATCCTACAGCAGGAATCATATGGAACAGGAGGGAGGAGAAGTGTTAGAATAAGTGTGGCGACGACGCAGCAAAAATACCGACTTCTAAAAGCCAAAGTTCGGCTTAGTTGAGAATTGTGACACGTTTATTTTTCACACAGTTTCTCCACTATACAGGTTCTTCCCAAAAAAAAATCAATTCCTCCTTTTTCTGCAGAATTTAAAACATTACTCACCAGCTGCAGTTTACACAGGCGATAATCTTCAGAGCTGCGCAATCAATAAAGCTGTCACTCAAACACAATTTCCCATGTATTGAAAAGCACTCAGCGGAGCTCTGCTGTTATTAATCATGATGCACGTAACCACTCGTTTGTGTTTTTAGAGAAACGTTAGATTTTTGAACGAATATCAACATCACAAATCCATGCACTCTGCCATCCATTTAACACGGTCGCAGAACAGTCTTTCAAACTGTGAGCTCCTAAAAGACGCCTCAGCAGGCGAAGTTCAATCCATTACAGCTCTGTTGTTTTATGGGGATGGTTTCAAAGACGTTAAAGCCATCTCGCTAAAGTGCAAACACTTTCGCTGTTATAATGTCGTACACTTAAACAGCTATCACCGGGAAAATGCCATTTAAATGCAATAGCGAGCAGACAGCATGCCCGTGGTGACCGGCACTAAAATATGCACACAGTTGTTGCCTCCTGTTGTGCATCTTATGTAATTTAGTACTGTAATTCTAGGATTTCAACTGACCTGGAAAAGAGTATTTTCATACATGAATACACTTTCTGAACATACATAAAGAGATGAATATTAATATGAGAGTGAGAGTCTGCAGCCATGCTAGCGGCCCACTTAGTTTACTGGAGAATTTCCATTTTATGCCACGTGATACTTTATTATTATATTTTATTATATTATATTTTAATTTCACTTCATTTATTTAACAGCCAGACTAAAACACCCGATGGCTGGTAATTTGTCACAATAAATCAGGCACATGGTCAATTTACTGCAGAGTGTGTACTTCTGCTTTTGATGCTTTACTGGTACTTAACTTTTATTTTGAGTAGAATTGTTAAGGCAGGAGCTTTACTATTTTTTATATATAATATATACATATATATATAATATTACCTAAATATATTCTACATTGTTGTGATGGCACAAGGCTCTTTAGTATCTATAAGCACTGCCTCAGCCACTGACTTTGTGAGGTTGAATAATTAATAGTTATAGTGATTCTAATAAAATGTATTTTTGACATTAAAAACTATTTTACTATAAAGATAACTCTTCCTTGGGGATTGTTACATGAATGTATAGGATCAAATGTGCGTTGGGAACCAGCAGAGCAGTAGCAAAAGGATGTTTTAACAGTATGGATTAACACTAACTCCAGATAATGTTGTTCAGGTCTAAATTATTCATTAAACCTCCTCCTCCTCCTCCTGATCTACCAACATGGGTGAGGGAGGTGTGGATGGAGTTGACCAGTCCCCTATAGCTCTGTATCAGACCTGCGTTACAGGGAAACATCACACCCACTGTTTCCCTAAAGCCCCATCGCTAACCTGGCTAAAAACCTAAAGAGAACCTGCAGTACGTGGTGAAAACAAAAGCAATCAGATCATCTACATGCTAACAAAGCCTGTGCAGACTGTTATGTTCTGTGAAGGTGACTGATCACAGATTGAAGTCTTGGTAATGCTGGAGACTGATCATCTCATGTTTGCAGCTCAAAGGTTAGAATAACTCAAGAATAAAAAGCATCAGAGCCAAACCACCCCCTCCTCTGCTTGCTTCTGAATGAACAGTTGACTCACCACCCTAATTGGGTGTAACAGAGATCCACAAGAGAAAATACACTATAGGAGGCAGATTGAATGCCAGAGGCACAGTGTGTGTGTGTGTGTGTGTGTGTGTGTGTGTGTGTGTGTGTGTGATAATGATGCCCAGAACAGAGTCACTGTTTGTCAAAGTAAAGACGTTAAGACAAGAAGCTTTAGAGTTTAGGTAGAGAGGAAGTGCAGGGCTCCTCGGGGAGTACGGGTAACTAAAGCCATTTTCAAAGAACTGGGACCGGACGTTTTCCGCAGTTTTCCACAGACTCTCACAACGCAACAGGAGATTTTCCACTCAGACGCGTTCACAACAGCAACAAATTCTCTGCAGCATAAGGGTGCAGCAGTCAGATGTAACGTATGAATTCCACTGCGATGTGATTTTGTTTACAGCTCATTTCAGCTCTTATCACCACAAACTCTCTTGATATCCTCGTCTGTGTCTTCTACGTGTCTACTTCTACAGAGATATTTATATTTGCAAAATATAAATATAATATAATTTTGACCTTAAAACCCAAATAATCAAATCGTTTTTTTGTATTTGTTTTCAATTTGTTCAAGGTTGATTAATTTCTCAGTAGCTATTAACAAATAATACTGTTGTGTAGAAGGAAGTGGAACTACTTTCCTGGAGGTCAAAGTCAGAATAATGAGTCAGAACTGATCATGCAAAGCGAGCCCATCGTGTCCAGTGTATTGGCTGTTGATGACACCTTGGGGAGGTGCAGACTGTGTTCGATGTCAGGTCCTCCGCACTCTATTTACAATCGAGGAGAAAACTGGAAGGCAGGAGCTTTTTCAATGCTCGAGGAAAGTGAGTGTTTATTTGAAATCCCTTTAAATGTCATAACTCAATATATCTAGGAAACCATCATCCGTCTCTCTCCTATCATACCTGCTTCTTTCTGGCAGAAATATCATAAAACCTCCTCCAGAGTTGTGAGGGGATTTTATCCATCATATTTGTGATTTTAACCACCAGCTCCCACACAATCAAAATATTTCTTCCCTCCTCCATTTCCTTCCTGCCTGCTCTGCCTCGCTCTTCCCTCGCTCCCTTGTGTCTCCTGAACTATGATGTTCTTTCCCCGGCGGACTCCTCTCCATCTCCTGCCACACTTCCCCTCCCGCCCCTGCTCCATTTGATGAATATTTCACAGGCCAGTAGAGACAGTCCTCCTCCTCTCTCATCTTATTCCCAGACACCGGTCGGGCTCTCAGTACCTATCACCTTCAAAAAGTAAAGCATCATAGCGTCGGCTAAGGGGTAGAGCGGGTAGCATATCATATGAGGAAAAACGGAAGGTGTGTATTCACTTAAGTTATATATGCCTGAAAAGTGCTGCCTCTATCTTAAAATCAGAACTGTGCTGATCACAGCATGACAGAGAGAATTTGAGGAAACAGGTTAAATGAGGCATGTGTTTGAATACATCAAGGAGCAGGTGAGAAGAGGTCACAGCTCTTTATAACCTGTGTGGTAACACATTATGCTACTGTTGAGAGGCAGAAGAGACAAGACGGAAACTAGATGTAAAAGTCCTGCATCTAAAATACTTAAAGTATAAGAATTATTTGCAAAATGGGCATCAGAGTAAAACAAACAGAAATCTAATCAGTTCATCTCTGAGTCCAAGTGACAACTGAGACCAAATCTGAAGAAATTCCCTAATGGCAGATTTGAGAAGTCATGTCCAAAAGGCCAAACACATGTTTTGTGAGGCCACTAAGACCTTTGACCACCAAAATTCGAATCAGCTAATCCGTGAGTCCAAGTCAACATTTGTACCAAAGTTGAAGAAATTCCCTCGAGGTGTCCTTGAGATATCGTGTCCACAAGAAAAGACAAACAACCTGAAAGCATAAAGCTTCTTGCCATTGGCTGTCACCGGCATGGAGGCATAAACAACTACAGACCCAGGAACATAAATATTATTACAAGTGTATATTACTTCATCAGGTTGTCAATATTACTACATCAATCAAAGCTGTGATGATGGTCAGTGGTAAATGGACTGTATTTATAAAACACTCTTAACGACCACTCAAAGCGTCAAATTCATCTATTTACATGCATTCATAGAGCTTCTATTCATCATTCACACTCGCGGAGTGGAGGAGCCAGGGATCGAACCAACGACCTGCATCAATCACCAGATGCTACCAGCTCTTCATGCCATTCTGACAAATGTGGCACAGTGAGATCCAAATCAGCAGAGAACTAAAGCGAGAGACTGTTTCTGAGGAAGATTCACAACAAAACGATAGAATAACTTATCGGCAGACGAGCCTGCGGGCGACCGTCCCTGAGGACGACTAATTGTTGGTTTAATGCAGTCCCTGCTCTCGGAGGTGGACGGACCTGCAGTATCCCGATGCACTGAGAGGAAATAACACCCTGGAGGAAGGTAACCTGTAATTCCACCTCCTGCGGCTGCGATTTCCTCAAAGGAGGAGGGATGTTTTTTGGGCTGAAAGGCTCCTCGAAAACTGAAAATGACAAATTCCCCCCGTGCAGAATGTTTCTGGTGGATAATGGAAATGATTGTGTGAACTTGGATGGGCAATATAAATGTCTTAGAATTGCCGGTTCACATTTATTAAGAGCCGTTGAATTTTCTACTGAGACTCCTGCAGTTTGCTGGCATCTGCATATACGACCCCCAAGTGAGCAAGAGCACAGTGAGATGACAAATAGGAAGACTAACACATTCACTATCAGGCAGTTATTCTGTTCATTTTAAATACATTAAAATAATATATGAAAGCTATGAAGCACTTGCAATGCCTGCAAACTGCGACACCCTTCTTCTCTTTCCATCCCTTGTGCTGAACCCTGATATCCAGTGGGTCCGTATGGGATGTTAAAACCTCCTCTGCCTGATTTTCCCCCCCTGCATGGGCGGAGAGGCCATCGCAGCAGCAGCTATTGAGCTTTGACTCCAGATTGCGCCGCCCTCTTGTCACACACAGCCGAGTAAACATTGAGGGATAAACAGCCCCGGGCCCTGTCAGAAGGGCAGAGGCCCCACTACAACTGAAGTGGCAGACAGCAGGGTTAACTAAGATTAAATCTTCATGTGTCACGTGTGACCGCAGCGTTGTTCTGGAGTTGATTATATTATACATGATTATGTTAGTAATGTGAAGGGAAATGCCGCATTGCCTCTAAACACTGCAACAGAACGAGGATTAATCTGAGGCTTCATGAGATCAAGCAAGGGAGAGGAAATATAAACTTCTACTGCACAAAATTATTCTCTTTTATTTGGAATTTTCTCCAATCTTTGCTTCATTGTTAATTATGGGATAGTTTGGGCCTTAAATCCGTTAGGTTAGAAGTTTAGAGAGAAACTTGTCAACAAGAAATGTGAAAACAGTGGCCCCAACCCTTTTTACTCCATCTGCTTTCCCTGAAGGGCCACTGTGAGGTCAGGACATTTTCCTAAATCCTTTCTGAAGGGGTTGTATGTGAGATTGGAAATGTCCTAGTCAGACATCTTCCAGAACTAAAGTTTTTGGTAATAAGGGCAAACGCTGGTGTCGATGTGCTGTAAACAAAAACATGATTCATGCAGCGGAATTAATGCGTCATGTCCTTGCTCTTGCATATTCAGGGCCACCTCTTGTCTTAATTTGAATGCGTCTGTCCCGGACAATCTCTGCTGCCTTCTTTCATAAGTGTCCAGAACTAATTTTGGGACATTTTCCAGAGGTTACAAGCAAAACATATTGTTTTTTAATGCAAAGTAATTGAAAGTAGCAGCAGAATTCTTTTATGAACAGTATTTGAATAATTGTTCTGCAAATGTCCAAATAAAAATAATACATTTTGTTGTGACTGGTGCTTAATATACTGTCATAATCTTTAAAGACAGTAGATGTAGTAGCGCTATTGAAGAAAAGCTAAATAAAGTATGAAAAATATGATGCCATACATTTCATCAGTGTGATTAACTCACTACACTGTACAGAACCACAGGCCAGCTTGGGTCTGAATGAGTTGTACCTCAGTGCGGTGCTGATAATGACGGGTCATTTCAGTTTAAATTGGTCTCTATAATCGGATGATTGCACGTCCACACGGCTGCGGAGCCCAGGACCTGAGGTTCACTGTGAACTACACATGATTAACTGTAATGGCTGGTGTTAACTGTAGCTTCTAATGGGTAGATGTTTGTTGGTAGGTATGGTTTGTATGTGCGTATAAATGCCAGTCTCCCTGTATATGTGTCCTACAAACTAAATTTGTATGGCAGACTCCTCAGTGCATGTCTAATCATATGCACAGTGTAATAATGAGCGTTATCACCCCTGCAGCAGGATGGAGGAAAATTAATTTAAGGAAAAGCCAAAAGGCTGCCAGCGAGCATTTTACCCGACACCTGACTCCAACTTGGTAATGGCCCAGGAAGGCTCTGGAAATTGCATGTTTCACTTTGTAGGTTTGTGCCGCCCCCGTCTCATAATTTACACTGACTTAAATCAATACCGTCCTCACCCTCTTAATGAAATTGTGTACCGTGCTTATACGTTAGTTTTAATTACTTTCGCAATGTCATCTGAAGTTGACAAAATAAATGAGATCTGATTTATGGGAGGGCCGGGAGCAGCTCTCCTCTCCGAGTTGACCGGGTGTGGTGGTGCTGTCGTGTTCCTAATATGTGCTGTGAAAGCCTGCTCAAACGGACACCTCCCATTAGGAAATGCTGCGGAGGCAACAGTCAGACAGCTTCCCAGGAAAAAAAAGCCCCATAAATAAGTCAGAGACACTATGTTCTATGGTTAGACGAAGGCCATATGGAAGTATGGACATATGGTAATGTCAGAGGATATCATTACACATACACGCACAATAGGGATGTGGTGACGGATAGTGCGTGACATACAGTACATGCATCTCCATTCCCTCTGGACACCGCTCGTAAAACACACACACACATAGTCTTGTTGCACAATGGAGCACTCATGGATTTATTTTCGGAATCGTGCCATGATTCACCATCTGAGTGGCTGTAATAACGCAGTTCAGCTCCTCTGAGGGATGAGTTGGGACCAGCTCATACAATAGATCTACTGGGGGCTGGACAACGTGAAGAGTGGTGGTGGACAGCCCCGAGCTCTTGGTTACAGGCCAATTTGATCACCAGAGAGTTCGTCCCAACAGAGGAGGAGGAGGAGGAGGAGGAGGAGGAGGCCGTCACCTTCATTAGTAAGAAAACATCAAAAGACTGAGGAGCTGCAGGCGCTTTCCTGCAGGAGAAGAGCACCTTTCCACTTCTGTGCTGCAAAAAAAAGAACCTTTTTTCATGAGATGTCTTTCATTTCTGAAATACCTCCCAGCAAAAGGTGGGATGAAGCCAAATTAATGAATGCATTCATTACTGGGTCTCCTGTCACTTTTTTGGTGCAGTTTAGAAGGCGGGAGATCTGTCAGAAGTGGGGGGAGAAGGGAAAGAAAAAAAGAATCTCCCGCAGCTCTTCCCCTGGAGTGAACCTCCTCCGTGTGACAAATTTCACACTCTGCTGAGAGGAATCCGCTGAGGCTTTAGATTTCCCAGCCTGTCACATGCTGTTGCCGAATACCAGGAGATTAATTCATTTCGCGGAGCGTGCGTGTAAGCAACTCCCGACTCCTAAACACGCAGCGTTGGCGCCGCCACTACCTGCACAATCTCAAAGCGACAACGCGCGGTAGGTTCAAGCTGGGAGACGAGATAACACGCACAAAGGTCAACATGTCACAGAAAATGTCCCGTTTGTCTGATGAATCACGTGTAATGGATACGTAAGAACATCCGGGTCACGCTCATTTACCAAGCTAAAGGTTTAATTAAATGAATGATAAATGAATTAACTGCACTGTTCTGAACACTTACTGTTACTCTTACTTACTGCAGTTAGAGCGGTCGTTAAACAGCACATAACTACACGCTCCGTCTCTTAAGAGTCCTCCAGCCGAGCTCAGGCAGCGGTCAAACTACATCAGAGGATAAGTTTTAAAAGCCTGTGGATGAATGTTTCTTCTTTTAAAATATGCATCAGTAGACTACACATCCATACCCTCTGGCCATTTAGGATTTTTCTTTCTTTGCAGAGAGACAAAAAAAAAAAAACGTTGAAGAGGAATGAGCCATTGTTCAGCCATTGTTTTTGGTGCCGTGCACATTGTTTCAAAGAATCAATCCTTTTTTATTTGTCTCACGCTCTGTGTTTCTTTGGTTGGCTGGACAGTGTGTGTGTGTGTGTGTGTGTGTGAGTGAGTGGGTGTGGGCGGTCAGGAGGTTGGTGTGTGTACTGCGAGGTTTCAGAAATAAACACTCGGTGGTGGACTCGCCCACCCGGCTGTTTCCAGTCAGACAGAAAAAGGACAGCAGACAATGACACAAACAGAACAGCAAACACAGAGCATACGGCACAGACCAGGGCTGTCACTTCTTATTCGAAATGCATTCACACGTGGGGGAAGAGTTCCTACAGTGCCTCCGACAAAGGCACATATGTCCCATCTCACCACGTGAAAGCAGTTTATCCCACTCCCACGGTTTCAAAATGCACTAAAATCACTTTTACACTTCCTTTTTCTTTTAAGTTGAAGTTTTCACCATCCACACAGACAGTCAGACCTCATAGTTTCAAGCGGCCGTTGTGCACGTATTACGTATCAAAAGAGGGAGCCAGTAAAGTTCTGTTGTTTTGATACAGAAGCATCTGAGAAGCGGCATGTGGGAGTGTTTTGAGTTCTAATCCAAAGACGGCAAGATGAAAAACAAAAGAGAGGTTATTTGTTTGTCGACTTATTCCTCAACGTCAAGTTTTCAACCTTGTCTGAATGCATGGAGGTGGGGGTGGGTGGGGATTATTCATATACATTCATACTATAATTCAAATTCGTTAATCGTTGAAGTCCGGCTGAAATCAGACGTGTAAAATATCATTCATTGTTTTATTTAATTAGTGAAAGAGCAAATTCTTATGGACACATGTGAAATGCTCCCTTTCCTCTGGCAGGAGGGGCGGGTCTGTTGTTGATTGACAGCAGCTGGCAAACAGTGGAAACAGTGGAAAAAAAAAAAGAAGCTGCTTTCACACTTGCACTGCAAACCTGATATTTTCTAGACATTAGCCGGAGGAGCTGCATGTGTGAAAAGGAAATGTCTGAATCATTTGAACCAGTCATTAAACAGACTTTACTCCCCGCTACAAAGGCTGTATAATGTCTGACAGAGCTGCTGTGGGAATCGAGCAGGTCATTGTCTGAAAAATTCTACTGCAGAGCCATAGATCAGCGCTGCTCTCCTGCCCTCCCTGCCCAGGTGCTTCCCCCTCAGCTTTTTCCTGCTGCACAATGGAGGATTTTCAAATCAACCGATTTCAAAAACGTGGGAGACCGAAGACATAATGACAGATGCGGCTGATTTTTAATCTTATTCGTAACAACGTACACACTCGGCGGTTCCAGTCGAGATGCAGGGTCACACACTCTTTCCTGAGTGGTGATTGCAGAGATGTGGGACCTTGAAATAAATGTGCATGATCAAGTGTGACTTCATGATAAAAAAATATGGAGGCTGCTTGTGCTTGTTTTTGTAATGTTTTGCACATCGACAACTCTGAACATGCGCTCCAACCTGATTCCCGGTTCTACCTTACAAGCCATGAGCAGACCCAGCCTGTCTCCTCCACTGCATTGCAGACAGCCCATAAAAAAAGTTCAGGGAAGCAGCTCAGTGCTCCTCTTTAGGAGAAGTTCTTAAATCTTTATCTTTAAGTCTTTAAGGATCCCAGGGGCGGGCTAACCCTGGACATGCAGCCCATCCCAGGGGCCATCAGGTGAAATCTCGATGTGAACTGAAAGTGGCCCATGTGGTAAATGGTGAATTTGGCCCAAATAAAATAATTCGGGCCACCTTTTGCACCTTTGGTTGAAATGGGCTATTGCTAAGTTTACTTGTGGCCCAGATCTGTCAAACAGGAGAGAACCATCCAAGTGTCATCAGTCCATGCCGAATGGGCCGGATGTGGGTTGTCGGACAAAAATATTTTGGTATAAGGGAGTTCTCCAAAGGATGTGGCCCCAACTTTAGTCGTACTTTATACTACATCACCTGACTTCGTCCTTTTGTTCCATCATTATTACGCACCTTTAATTTCAGTTGGAATTAAAAGAACAAGTTTCATCTTATCATTAGATGCATCATTGTAACTGCTTATGTTAGTGTCTGTATGTTCATGCATTGTCTTCATTTCTTTGTCAACCTCTATGTTGTTTTGTTGTGGTCTACCAGACGATATCACTTTAAAAACGCACCAACTTCGGATTAAAGGCTCGATATAACAACCTGCTCCTCTGTCGAATCAGTCTTTCTCAAAAGTCAAAAGTGTTGCGACTGAAACAGCCTCAACGTGCGAGTCGCACTAACAAGACAGGGAGTAAATAAGAAAAACACTCTTGATGTGTGTGGAAGTGAGTGTGAAGGACTGAGTGCGAAATAAAACAGCAGAACTGTCTGGGCCCAATTTGCAAAACATTCAAATACAATTGGAAGCTGTTGAAAACAAGGGAAAAAAAGCACTTGAAACAATATTTCACTCGACCAATAACTGATAGAGGGGGGGCAATTATAGACATGCCAATCTGCGACAAATGGATATGACATTGATTTGCATCTGTAAATCATTGGCTCTTATAAAATTGTTTCTCCAGATTTCCTCTGCATAATGGCTGTTATAGATTTCAACTATTCTCCCATCAGTTAAAAAACGGGGGATAAAAACATGCATTTAGTTGTGGAGTTATGCATTAGATTTTTCATTTTTACTGGGAGCTGGTTCATTTCAAGAAATCCCACTGAGCTTCCAGCGAGAGAGCGATGTCAGGTCTGTGCCACCTCTTGACAGGCTGAGGTTGCCACGGTGACAAAAAAGGGGAATAGCGGGAGACTAACAGCTCAATTAGACGGATATTCACTGTAATCCTGAACACAGAGCACGGTACAGGTGTCAGAGTGCGTCCGCGTGTGTGTTCGTTCATTTTCTGTAACCAAAGACATCTCAGGGAAAACCCATGAGAGAAAAGTCAAATAAATTCTGCAGTAAGTTCAATTTCACCTTTTACAGAAAAACGAGTGATAAGTGTCCCAATACTTTTCTGATCCATGAATACAAGTCTATCTTGTCTATTGTCTCCCCGGTTCGGTTTACCTTCACTTTAATCCTGCGTTTTATTTTCACATAAAATCCAAACCTACGCAGATGTTTTCACTTATTCAGGGCGAATTGACTTTTGCTCTGGTCAAAGACGAGTGCAGCTGTGTAGACAATTACACAAGGGCACCACTTAGTGCACTAATGGAGCTGCAGAGTAGGAGATGCTATTCTGGCAGCATCTGGTTGTGGAAGTAAAAATCCTTCATTCATTCGCTGTTTTCACATTATTAGATGAGTCACATTTGGAGCGATCCCCTGACTTGGATGGACATGAAAATGAACAACTGACAAAGAAAATATCTGGTTCCTTGAACCTCAGAATGAAAAGTGAGTCGTTAGGTATGACCGCTAAGATGCCTGATGTTAAGAAACACATAATATACAGATTAAACAACGTCCTACGTGGTCCTTCCTTCCTTTTGCTGGTCTGGTTTCACCTGTAGACCTTTCTCTCTTTATTACCTATATCTAGTAACGAGATAAAGATGGTAAAATCTTTATGGATGATGTTACAGCCACCGAAATACTGCCAGCGGTCAATCTGACTGTGACAAAGAAAGAGGGAGTGACAGCGAAGCAAAGAGCATTTTCCTCCTGCTCTTTTTCGACGTCGCTCTGGCCAGTGTTCCTCCACCACCACTGCTGAGACCTCCTCATGTTTTGCTTTGGTTCCCGCCAACGCAAATCTCGCTGAAACAGGCAGGTTTCAACTTTTGAGGGGGAGCAGTGCTGAGGTCTGGTTTGGTGAGCAGCGGTTTTAAATGTGACAAATGACAAATTGAAGCTTTTGCAGGAGACCTTTATAAATAAAAGAGTATATAAGATTTTAGGATATACGCTCCTTCACAATATGCATGTAGGTCGACCCATATTTAACCTGAGCAGATGCTTGATTAGGGAACATGTGCAGGGTCTCTGAAATTCTTTCCTTTATGCTGATTATCCTTTTCCAGAGCAGTTTTGACAGATCATAGTAGGAAAAGCAAAATGGTCGCTCTGTCACGACTGAAACAGCAGCAACTTGTAATTCAGTCATCTTTCCTTTTTATTATTTAGATAAATGTGCTTGTACTGCAGTGACATATCGAATTTCCTGCAGTGAAAACGTCAGAGTGACCTTTAAATTCACCAGTGTCCTTGTTTAATTGATAAATCTGGGAATTTTAATCACACAAAATATTATCTGAAGATTTTAGAGGAACCATTTGACTTTCTCTTTCCCTCTCACCTCTTTCTTTTTTTTAATCCTTTGCTATTTATTATGCGCCCGTCCTCCTCCATCCCTCATTTATGAACCTCTTTCACAAAGTGGAACTCATTTGTCTGTCTTCACATGCCAATAGAAAACAGACCCTAATGAATGCCACTCAAACTTATCACCGCAGGCTGATATCAGTGTATAATTAAAACAACACTGTCCTTAATAAGGTGTCAGAGGTGATAACGTGAGGCACTGATAACTCCTCAAAGACACACACACACACACACACACACACACACACACACACACACACACACAGCCACCCCCTTGTTACCAAGCAACAATAGAGTAATGAGTGGCTCCATCAGGCCAAAACTAATTTCCGAGTATAACGCCTAATGCTCTGATTGCTCAGTGGCCTTCCATAAGTAGGTTATTGTCTTTAGTTATTTACTATTTTAATTAACCTTCCCCCCCTCACGCATAATTCATCTTCAGTATACGTAGCATCACATTAGCTCGAGCTACTTTCAAACTATAATAATTTTGAGTAAACATGATGTTTTTCAGCTATTTGAAAAAAACAAATGTTCACTCACAGTCACAAAGGAACAAAGAATTATCGCCCAACTCTGCCCCTCCCTTCACTTCTAGGGGGCTTGTTTGGTGTCTTTCAGCTCGTTGTTTTGGTTTACAGCTCATGGCTTTGTGAGTTGCACCTGCAGCAAGAGGCTGTTTTCAGCAAAGACGTCCCAATGTCCGAACCCAATTAACATTTTACCAGGGGGCTGGCAGGAGAAGATTGCAGAGAATGTCCACAGCAAGCTCCAGCTGGTCCTTCCTCTTTAGGTTGGTGTGTGTGTGTGTGTGTGTGTGTGTGTGTGTGTGTGTGTGTGTGTGTGTGTGTGTGTGTGTGTGTGTGTGAGGTTAATCGTAAAGATGTTTGGATAAATGCAGCCATTTGAACTTTGTTAAAATCAATAATGTTTCACCTTTTCCTGTAATGGATGTCGATCTGTTTCCGAATATAAAAAGTAAACTGCACGAAAACACTTCCTTTTTTTCCCCCTTCTAAAAGACCAGTGCTGAATAAGACTGAGACCCAGGTCATCATGGAACCGGGTCAGAACAGGAAGTGTGCGAAATATCCTGCATCATTTTACAAACTCTCTGCCGACATTACAAGCAAACGCTGTCCAAGAAGTGTGACGCACTGTTCCATCAACCTCGTTTATTGATCCTGTGACCGGAAACATACTGGTCGTCACTTTAATTAAGCACTAAAGTGTGACCGAGGTGTCGAGGAGTAGCTGGACCGGCGGGGTCCTGCAGGCAGACTGCAGCGTCTGCAGGCAGGACAGACTGGCAACACGAGGAGCATAATAAGTTGCTGCTGCTACTTTAACAGGTGCGTCCCTGTCACCCGGAGGACATAGTGTGTGTGTGTGTGTGTTTGTGTGTGTGTGTGTACGAGATGAGCAAGTCAGCACGTCTGACAACTCGGTCACGGCTTCAACTTCAGCTGTGCTCCACTTATCAGAGTGGCAGAGAAACAATGACCAACAGGGAGTAAACAAAGAACGCAGAGCCAATTTACTTCTTTAGATATACCTGTCATTCTCTGCCGGGCCACACACACACACACACACACACACACACACACACACACACACACACACACACACACACACACACACACACACACACGCACAAGCACATGCACAAGCACATGCACACACTGCAGTGACTGATGTCCTCTGTTCCTGGAGGTTGTGTGAGGTTGTGAACATCACTCACTACGCGGTAATGCTTGTTTCAGTGGTCACACTTTGTTTTAATCATAAGACATATCAAACCTTACTCTGAATCAAATTAGACAAAAACTAGAAATCAAATGTGACACACAGCAACGCCCTGCCCTAATGAAACACTCTAAATCTGAATTACACAGTTAGATACCATAAAGCACATTAAATCCAACATTTATAGTAGATATTAAAACTAGGAACATGATCGGATGGGATTTTTGACATTTTGGGTACAGCTTCAAGTTGGTAAGACATAAATAATGCAAATCTTAAAGCGCTGGGCTAAATATTTATCTAGTGTCCAAGATGTTTAAAGGGTTAAGTGAATCGTGCAACTATTTATTTAGTCAATCATGGCTGAATGAGAAAGTAGAGTTGTTTTTCACGGTGGTTTTATTTTAGCTTCTGCAGCTGCAGCACAGAACTGCAGTGAGAAGCAAACATCGTTTTCCCCCCTCACAGGTAAAATGAGTCAGGACAGGACACAGCAGCGAGGAAATACTGTATGTGGTAAAAGTATCATCATGATATAGAGTGAAATAAAAATGGTGGATACTTCATTTCCACCAAACTAACAAAATGTTTTTTTATTTAGAAAAAGATTTAAAAGAGGTTTTGTGGATAAAATGCCATCATCAGGACACTCCACATGGCGTCTTCACACAAACAGGGTAAGTGTGAATGTGCCCTTACACTATTCTTGTGGATACAGTGTGAACTCTGGTACTAGATGACATGACATGCAGCAAAGGGCCTGGGCCTGGATTTAAACCTGTGGTGCTACAGTAAAGAAGCAGTTTGAATGGTGTGTGCTCTAACAGGTGACCTACTGGAGCATCCTCCTCTGACATTGTATTGGATGGGACCCCCCCCAGCCCTTTTTTACGCCCCCCCGGCCCTCTTTTCTATCCCAGTCAGCCCGTAAATGTCTTTCTATCTTCTCCCAACCCTCCCTTCAGTTTACATTGTATTCTGTGGGGTAAATACAAAATGTCATAATGATAATCTGTCAAAAGAGAGCAGCGTCCGGAGGAGCCAAGGTCTGATCAAATCAACAATACACACACACACACACACACACACACACACAACAACATACACAAAAACAAAAACACACATCGCCAGTGAACCTGCTTCTTATTCCCTCCAGCGTGTCGATATTTCTCACAGACGCATAAAAAGAGGGAGAAACAACAGAGAGAAATGTGGCGGGCCGAGCCGGAGCCATCACTGGTCAACTGATTAGCTAAGTAATTGTGCTGCAAATGCCGGACCGAGGTTGATATAAAAGTGCAAAGACACATCGGGGAAAATACTAATCAGTCTCCCGGCTGTTCTCCCTGGAGGCTGCTGTTGTTGCTGCGAATGTCACCAGCTCCTCCAACAGCACTTTATCTGTGCAGACGTCTGTGCTCCTGTGTGTACCTCTGTCTGATCAAACCACTGAAAAATTAATATCACCTGATTTCCCAATAGTTTTCCCCTTAGACAGTAATAAAAAAAATGTTTTACGCGAGCAGAGAACTTGTGCAGGATCCTTCTGCATACTAAAGTAAATGACTCATTAAAGCCGTGTCAGAGGAAGACAACACGACACTGAGTCTTTCTTGTTCCCATCCCGCTGCTTTCTCCCTCCGTTACTCATTATAACCCTCATTTTTGCTCCTGGTAACAGCCTCCAGCTTCTCCTCTGCTCCCCTGCTCTTTGTCCTTGCCTCGTTCCGAGCGGGTCTCACACCTACAGCAGACTTCAGCCTGCATCCTCACCTGTCACTACAACTGCTCCCATCTGCCTCTTCTCACTACGTCCTGCCCTGCGTCCATTTCTCCGACCTCGTCACACACGGAGCGTCCGTCTGGCTGCACACAATTATTTGTGCAGTTTACACATAAATACTCAGGACAGTTTGAGCCGAGTGTAAACCCTGCAGCTTCTTCTCCATCAGTGCTGTTTGTATTGCGGCAGGATTATTTGATTGTTTACTTCTATCACTCAGCTGTGTTTACGGTGCATGTTCCCTTGCAATGCAGGATTATAGAAAACTGCTGTTTGTGCAGCTCTGTACATCTGACTGGATAATTAATTTGAACCACTAAAATGTTCCTAATGAAGCTCCATTTGAACAATGTCTTATATATTCTGCATCTGCCCGTCGTGACAGCAACATCACATTCATACCGAGTGAAAAATTCAAGCCCAGTAGTTGATGTTTTCATGGCTGCAGCATGACATCAAGTGAACGTGACGGTGATTCACTCTGACACGAAAACCTCGGAAACATTTGGCTTTTGACTTGAATTCGACCTGAGTGTGTTGAAACAATAACTGCCTGCACGTCATGTATAGATCCGTCAAAAGTTTCCACCAGATGTAAACACACAGTGGGGGAAGAAACACAGAAATCCATCCACCCATACATTATCTATACCGCTGGGTCGCACAGGAGCTGGAGCCAATCCAGGCTGACATTGGGTGAGAGGAGGGGTTCAGCGTCAAAATACAGAGACAAAACACCAATACAAGAATCCTAAAAAAACTAGGTTACAAGCTAAAGCATTTAAAATCAAAATCAAGTAAAAGTGTCAATGGCAAAAGAACACATTTGGTGGAAAATGGCATGTGGAGAAATGTGGAAGTTGTGTTTCCCTCAAAAAACACAACGTCCTTGGTGGGGGTAAAACCATAAGATGAATCTGAGGGTCATGAGATGATTGATTGATGATTGGGACTAAAAACAACAAATGTTTTGTTTATGCTTTTTGTGAAATATGAGACAGTTTTAAACCCTCTGGAGTAAAAACTGTTATTTCACATTAAACCATCTCTATGGTCAAACATCTGAAATACGACCAGGGACCTCAACCAGACACTGTGTTCTAACACAAGGATTTAGGAGCAGTGAAGGTTTGGATTCAGCGGTTGAATCTTTAACTGTGCATCATATTTTGTCAGAAGGACTCACATCAGACTGGGGCTGCACAGGCACGTAGGCCAACAATCAGCACAGCGCTCCTGGCAAATTAATGACCTACTGGCACTATAGAGAGGAGGGACGTTTCTGCTTCATCCCTCCCCATACGTAGCATGTGACACTCTGTGGTAAGTGTTCTGACCACACAGTAAATATAACACATCAATACGGACTGTTAAGATTGTTTATTGTGTACAAGTAATGCTGACTAATTAGTCCCAGAGATGTTAATAACCTTATTTATAAGCTCTCCTCATTCTTCAGTTATATCACACGTCCTGGTGCTTTAACATGATTCCAGTACATGTTGTTCAGTTCTGTCGATATTATTGTTCAGCTCATATCTGTCCCTTATTAATTCTAAAGAGATTAGGAGGTGATTAGCAAAACTAGTTTCACTGTCTCAGTGTTGTTTGTGCTCAGGGAACCATTTTGGAAATGTGTGCATTCGGTGATATTGCCTCACCTCACAAACAGCCCATTTCAAACAGTCTTCAAGTACTTCAAGAAGTACTTGAAGACTTTATTTGTCATGTGCACACAAGTACATACAGCAGTCGCTGGCAATTAAAGTCTTGGCTCACAGGCTCCCTCTAACTATGCTCGAGAATATTTATTAAGAAAACCACACAAGCAAGAAAAATAAATAGAATACAGAAACTAAAATATAGTGAAGTAATACAATAAAATATAGATTTTAAACTAAAATAAAATATATGAAGTGGAATGAACAGGTTTAGAACGAACTGTGCACTATAGTTATTTTAATGTTGGTGCTGGATCTGAAACTGAACTTGCAAGTAAAGCTGTCAAAAGAAAAATACATGTTATCAATATATGCCGCAGAAATGTTATAGAGTAAAAATGCAAGATGGACGGACTTCAGAATAATGCTAGTACGGCACATGAGTAAATGTATTTAATTACTTTCCACCACTGACTTCCCAGTTTAACATCTGAGGCCTTTGTGTCTCCTCCACCTCCTGCTTCGGGGTCAGGCGAGTACAGAGGAGCTCGGCAGCCTGAACTGCGGCATCACTCCTGCTCAGTCTCCTCCTCCTAAACTCCATCCAGCAGTCTGAGTCACAGCGAGCCTTTGCCAGCCTCCAACCCACACACAGCCCGGCCCCCGAGTCACCTGCACTATTCCTCAGGATAAATAAACCATGTGCAGAGCAGTGCAGCCAACCCGGGCTATTTTCAGCCCTGCTGTGCTTCTCTCCCCCCCCCTCTCCCTCCTCCTCCCCCCCGAGTCCGAAATGTCTTCATAAAAAGCGTTTCCCCCTCTCAGGCCCGGGCAAATAGAGCGTGTTCGAGCAGCATTACTGATCCGTCTAGAAACCAGCTGGAGTCATGGAGATGCTGTGTGGCTGTCCTTCCTTTGAAATGTGTCTTGCAGCGCTTAAGGTTGGGTTTGGGGGTATTGAAATGGACCTCACAGTTAAGAGGAACACTGGAAAGAAAGCATATTCATTTAGTGAATACAAATGGAGATGTTTTGAGTCTCAGTGATCACAGATGATCAACCGGGCCATCCCTCTCATGTCTAAGATGATTTTAAGCTTTTTGATTTCATCTGGTAAAAATGAACTCCTCCTTCCATCATCGCCTTCCTTTCACCTGCACTTAATAACTCTCTAAACTCCCCCCCCCCCATGCTCCTCCTGAACACTCTCCGTGGGTCTGTTTCTCTGGTCTCAAAAGGTTTTCGCCTCTAATGGCCTGAAACAAACTCGTTATTCTTTTATATCCACTGGAAACCTGAGAGGAGAAACCTGTTTGGTCAATGTAGGAAAGTAGGTGTGTGAACGAAAACAAAATGCAACAAAGTGCTAATGTTTTTTATCACGGTTTCGCCTGGCGCTCTTTAATAAGGTTGTCTCATTGGACTCTGCCCAGGAGGTTATGTTTTCACCCCTGTACACAACAACTATTTGGAATAGAACATGAAGCTGTATTGTCGTTGTACAGGATACAATGAGATAAAATTTAGTGCATTTAAAAACATCAACCACCAAACACACATTCATTCATCAGCAGCCACAAAATGCAAAATTAACAAGTTCCAGATAAAATGATTATGTTCTTATTGCATTTGAATAAATAATTAAATAAATGTAATGATATTGCACTGGTGTAAAACAAGAGCAGCATATGAGGTAGAGAGCAGGTTTAAAGCTAATTATGGTTGGTTGTTAAGTGCTCTGACGGCCCAGGGAACAAAACTGTTTTTCATATTCCAACGGAACTTGGAAGGATTTGGATAAAGGGAACCATTGTATATGGACTTTTCTTTTGACATTATTACTGATTTCCTTTAAGATTCCCTTCCCCTCGATCCAGATCTGCACCGAAGTTCAATGGGGTTTTTTTCCTGACCCAACACATCCTTCCACCAAGTTTTGTTAATCAGTTTAGTAGTCTTTGCACAATCCTGCAGACCAACAGACAAATACATGCAGATGAAAACAACCTCCCTGGTGGAGGGATACTTACAAGTCTTTTAATTGTGGTGCAGCTTGATTGAATTTAAGGCGGCTGTTGGGCTGCGGTGGCCATTCCGGTTAATTATTCTTTTCTTTTGCTATTTTCCTTCAACCCTCAGTTGAATTTGTTGCCACGTTTAGATTGAACCTTGACTACTGAGCTCTCCTGAGTTTGAGGTAATGTCTGCAATGACAAGAGGGCGACTGATGATTTAACATGTCTTTAAAGCTGCACGCATGATGATGTGAGGGTTTAACCTGCAGGGATGTGAGGCGGAAGCGAATGTTTATTAAAGTCCCTGTTTTAAAATCCGCTTGATAAATTTGCACCAGAACTGCAGCTCCTGCTGTGTTCAGCAGTCTTGCTGCTGACATGTGACTTTCCTGCGCAGGATTACTTCCCATTATGAGCTCAGAGTATTCACCTGCTGATCTAGGTAATGCATTTACTCAGCCCCTCAATCAGTGTTTGATGGTGGTCAGCACTAAACACCCCTCGTTCAGCACGGTGGGGCAAATATTAATTTAATCCTCTCCGCGTGTGTTCATGTGTTTATCACAGTGGTGTTGTGGGAAGCATTTAAGAGGCTGTATAAGTAGTTTTCTGTGCCCTTAATTTCCCCACATAGCCTCTTTCTTTTGTTTTTTAAAGTTCAGGGCTCCTGAACAAGGGAGTGAAATAGGGGATGTCATGGGAGCAAGGAGAACAAAGGGCATGAGGACGAGGCAAGGAACGATAGAAAGAAGAGGAGAGAGCACGACATGAAAACATAATGAGGATTGTCATGCCCATGGGGATTTGTGTGAGGGATGCACTGCGCAGGGGTGGAGACGAAGGAGGAATGCAGAAAGGGAGCGAGAGAGGAGCAAACAAAACGAGGATAAACACTGTGACCGGGAGGTGACTTAACTTTGCGTAATGTCAACGCAGGAGAATGCTTTGGGTTCAGGAGCCAACCTGAACAGCAGTTGTGCTAACCCAGGAGCCGCCTGGAAGTGTTGGCAGTGGCCGTGCTTCCCATCTGTCGCTTCAGGCCTTAAAACCCAGAGGAAATGAGGGCCTACGTAAATCTTTTCAAGAAAAGATGGTCGGTTATGTCAATGCCCCTTGAGTCTGGTTCTTGTCAGGGTAAGCGGAGCTTGTTGTCGCTTTTAGAGGGTTCAGGTTTGAGGCTAAAGACCGTTACTACATCAGCTTAAAGGGATAGTTCACAAGTCACAAGTCAAAACAAGTCATTTTAGATTTCCCTCCTTCCAGACTTCAGTTGGTGCCAGAACAGTTTGAAAATGGACTCGCTTGAACCTGCTTAGGAAAAGTATAATCCATCACTGCAAACGTTTGGTCAACTTTAAGTATTTATTTCTTGTCAAAGCTACTTTATATCTGCTGCTACAGCCACAGCTTTAAAATAAAAACTGCAACGCTTTGGGAAATGGGCGCAAGTAATATAAAAAAAGATAGACAGGATTTATAGGGACCCATTTACAACATGGAGGAATGGTCCTTGGAGGTTACATAACCATCTTTCTTCTGCAGACTTTAATATGTCACAGCCGCAAAGCTTGCAAATGATACAATGATATAAAATGCAGATTCTCATGCCGCTTCTCTTCTTCCACGCACAGCAGGTCTTTCATTTTGTCGACTAAATCTACAAATGCACGTCGCCTTCTTGACACATAGAGAGCAGCGATCAGAGAACAGAGATTATAACACTACAGTCCTGGTGGCAGTGCGCTGGGAGCTTCGCTATCAACATCTATTCCCCAGGTGAAGCTGTCAAAGCCCGAGTTCGACAAACAAAAAGGGGCCAAGCATGAGACAGAGGAGAAGGGGCCCGTCAGAGTGGGAAACTCGCTGCGTTCTCCTCCTCCGCTGGAGTTCACTGGTGGTGAACTGTGCTTTTTCAATCAGCACGGTTTGCCGTCTACTACAGAAATACCTCAGAGTCCAATTAGGACTGATGATTCTCCTCAACTGTTGAGGACCAGAGGGGAACCACTCGGTGCTTTCAGTAAGACAGTGATAACTGCCACAGCCATTTATGCGATTCTAAAAGTGTTTCTCTGTGAGAAGGAACAGAGTCTGACTAACCCTTTCTCCTGACTTTGCCGTTCACATACAGTGTGCGCCTGTTGTGTGTTGGAAACATAATCAACACTCTAGGATTTTGATGGATTCATGACAAGGAAAATGTCGACTCATTTTTGGAATAAAGCTAGTTGGAATAGTCTAGGGGACTAAGATTCAATGTTGACCTCTGATCGAGTCAACAATGTTCAGTGTCGTTTTTTCAGCTGAAGATAATCTTTTAGGTTAAGGTTCCATAAAGTAGATTTTAAAACTGTATTGCTGAATGTTAAGGTCTTAAACAGGCACATTCATTAACACCTCTCTGATTTATTGACCTGGTATATGTGCCAACTAGGAGATTGAAAACCGCAGATAGGGCCCTGCTCTTTATTTCCAAGGTTTCCATTGTGATGAAATGGAGGCTGCGCTTTACAGTCCTCACACTCTGGGAATCTATCAACCTCAGACACAACAACTCTTTAGCTTCTTTTAAATATCTTCTTTAAAATTCTCACTCACTGCAAAAGCATGAGTTTAATATATTTATACTGTTTTATTCCAATAGTTTTCACTTCCTCTGTGCTCATATTCTCTTTTCTTTTTCTGGCTTTAAGTTTTTATTGTTTAGAAAAGTTCAATATAATTGTTGGTCTAGTTATTGATTTCCAGTGAATACAATTTAAAAACTTTTTTCTTTGAACAACAATTCAAACAATCATACCACATAACATATATAAACAGTGATAGTTTCTCAGGAAGCGTTCATCACACTGACATATTAGCAGAGACGATGCAGAAAACTACCTGTTATGTTTATTATCCTGTCAGGAGATGACACCGTGTTGTCAACGTTCTGTGTGAGCCATCAGTTGAAAGAATCCACCCTGGAACATCGAACTGAATCTGTATTCTCACCGAAAGCGGCCCTGAAATATTTCCTCATCAGCCTCGTTTTTTTTTGTCTTCCCCTTTTGATCTTTTCACAAAGTAAAGTCAGTTGGGATTTACCTCTTTCCTTATTCATCAAGCACTTTGCAATGAAACAATGAAAAGATTAACAATGCAATGCATCAAAGGCGGTCTTCAAAGGGAGTGCGTTTTCCAGTTTTCTGGAGCTGTGCGCTGATGTAGATAACAAAGGGAAGTTAAGAGGGGAGAAATAAAGGCCTTAAACCTCTCCGGGGGAAACACCTCTCCGCTGCCACTATACTCTGGCCAAATGAAATTTCCTCAGCACCACACGGCTCTTCAAAGAGAAGAGAAACTGCTCGATCACAGTCGAGGTAGAGGCAGGAGAGGGTTGAGGGGGCAGTTTGAGTCTTGGACTTGGGCGCTACATAAATTAACTACTACACAAATTATCCATGCCCCTTAAATTAGAAGAAAACAAGGAAAGGTCAATAAGATGCTTGAGTGTATTAGGACTACACACACCACACACACACACATACACACATACACACACCTATTTACAAGCTTAATATGTGTGCATTTCATATTCCAGCTCCGAGATGAATTATTGAGGCAGCAATAGCCAAATGTTTGGGAGCACAACCAAAAGGCTGTCTCTAATCCTATCAGGGATGAGTCGTGATGCAATGCTTGGGTTTAGGAGGAGGGCACGCCGCTCGGCCTACTGCATTATTAAAGTGCCACAGAACCACGATCCTAACCTCTCCGTGTGTTTTGGCGGAATTTTATATTTTTCTCTTCTTACTCTGAGGGGAACAAACCAATTCGAAGTGCTGTGTTGTTTGAGTGTGAAGCTGGAAGGCAACGTTTAACAATGTAATCTTTATATCTTTTTCACAGCAAATGTTTTGTCTCTGCAGGAAAAGCACTCCCGGGACACTAATGGGGTCGTACTAGGAATAAGAAATGCGTTATGTAGACATGCATGCATCTTATCATATTACAACATCCTCTTAGAGTTATCACAGCATTTTGCGACATTAATATATAACAGCTAACAGCTTGATAATGCATGCCCTGGGTTCGAGTGTAGGGTTGGGGTTTTTAGATCCTGGCGGGAGCATCAGATGTATGGGTTAAGGTTATGCTCTGTTACATGCAAACAGGAATATGAATGGAATCTATTAGCAGCTTGTGTAAACACCATAATCGCAAATTATTCAGAATAAGGTCAGAAAAGTCCGAATATTGCAGCCAGTCCATGTGAACGCAGTCATCGTGATAGTGAGCCAGCGCATAACAACAACAGAGTGTGAGCCATTATCCCCATTTTTCAGTCTGTCCATTCAAACCGACTACAAACACTAAACACTATATCTGACAAAAGTGGACAGCATGTCATACTGAGAGACCAAACACCAGCTCTTAGATCAACAGTCAGACCTCAAACACAAGTCTAATTCCATACATAAAGCCACATCGTTCTTGGCTTGTCTGTCTTTATGTATGGACTCATTTGCAATGATTTCTGGGTAAATTAGGCTTTTTTCAGACCTAAAAACTACGACAGCGTCTAAAATCAGTCTCTTTTTACTCTCGTCTGAAGGGTGTAAATCTATTCACTCTATATTGCCTTCAAAAATTCCTCTGTGCAACACAAAAGTATTTCGTGCAACAATCCAGAAATGCAATCAGTTCAATTTTATCGATGTGTCACAAGGACTTTCACAGTCCTTTTTATTTTCTTCTGTCTGCATCTGTCCCTGCCTTCAGCCATTTTCTCCTCTCTAGGCCCTTTCTTTTTTATGGGTATTTTTATTGTCTTTCATTCACCTCCTGACCACCAGCGATCTCAGACCTGTACCTGGCCTCATCTCCTCACACCCTGCCGGCTCACATGTTCCTCGTTCTCCAATCACCGCCTTCAGGATTTATACCAGCAATTTCCACCTGCTCCTTGCCAGACTGTCAATCTTCCACATCCCTGAACCAGGATCTGAACCGTGAACCCATTTTCCACCTGCTTTCTGAGATTGTGCTGAGATTCGGCTAGTTGCATGACATTTTTCAGAGGGGCCGAAGATGTGAAAATTACAATTTTACAAATCAACAGCTGCCAGCAATGCAAATATATAATAATACATTCATAAATTTACTGCTCATGATGAAGTTATCTATAGAGAGAGTATTGTATAGGGAGCAGTGAATAAGTGAGCAAGACAGTGATCTCAGAACAGCGAGCTCATTTAACTTGGGGAAACAGTTCAACAATAATAAATACAAACTTCTAGTGTAGAATGTCGGTGCAGTGCAGATGTGCAGTAGCAGTGGTCTCTTAATATGGCAGGACTAACTAAAAAAGGCCTGAAGATGTTCGTGCATTTCCATGGTGTCTCAAAAAACTGTCTGCAACACAAACATAATATTTTAACATAAGTTCTGAGTCGGCCTGGGGGTGGGTTGGCTAACTGGGCTTAAAATATGTTAAAATATTACAAGTTACTTTCAAATGGTCTATATGCGTGTACACAGTGGAGATGAAATGTAGTTTCTATGTGGCCGATGGTGAAGCAGTGGACGTCGACAGAAACAAGATGGTGCAAGCAACAACATTATCAATAACTAAATAAAAGCAAACGTACCAACAATATATAAACTTGGTATGGTAAGAACTACATGCAGGGGTTTATGACCTATACTACAGCCAGCCACTAGGGGGTGATCAAGATGGTTTGGCTTTACTTTTGGGAGCTGGCATCCGTCTTTTCTAATGAATCTTAAGATCAGAGTTTCAACTTGCTGCCAGACGCCTCTGATGAAGAGGGCACTCTGCTCTTATCGCTGTGCTTCAACAACATGAGGAGACGTATACAAAGGAATCCAGTAGTTTTACTTTCACTGGGTTCAGAGAAAAATGAGATCGCCCATAAGCAGAAGTATCACCTCAAAGCTGCCTCAATGCAGCTGGTTCATCCAGCGGCCGTGTGATGAGCTCATCTTTGTTTCCACTGAATGTGTTTTAATGTTGCCCACCAAAATTAAATCCCTTAGTCCCAAACATGCACGCTTGTTTTAACTCAACTCTTCTGATTAAAGGAGAAAAAAAAGACATCCCACCATTCACTTCATGGACAACTTGTCTCACACCACCACAGATGTGCACCGGAGTTAAACGTGAATCTTCTCGCTACCGTAAAACTGAATCCAATCTATTCAGCGAGGCTGCTGCGTGGAGTGATCAATGTTCAGCTCCAAATTAAAAACCACATCAGATGCCAGTGGTTATTGGCGACTGCGTCTGGGTGGGCCAGCAGCAACAGCAGGGTTTTATGACACAGACACTGCGGCCAGGCAGCTCTACTTTTTGCTGCAGGGACAAACTTCCTCAGTCCGTCACGCTCATGTATCAGTGGAGGGTTTGACCAGCTCTGCTGCATTGCTCCACACATCTACCCCCCCCCCCCCCCCTCACTAACAAAGAAAAGATGAAAAGGTAGATGTAAACATTTACACAGAACCGCTGGGATTCAACTAAATAAATAAAAAGCTCAAAACAGTGTTTGATCATAAATTTTAACATGGAGTATTCGGCACAGATTCAAGGCATTTTATACACAGGCCGGTAAACACACCTCCACGTGATCCTCACAAAACAAGGGAAAGAAGGAATTAATGATAGACGTGTGTCTATGCTTCTGGGAATAAAAGATAGAGGTCATCACAACAAAGCTCTTACATTCTGTGACAAGTTTACACAGGATTCAAACCAGCAGCCTCCACAGAGAAAACACACAGCAGGGATCCTCAGGTCAGGAAACTACATACTTTTCCTTCGGTTCACTCAGAGGTTTGTTCTTTGTTCTCTGGGTTCATCTGCTTTCACCCGCTATAAATAGATAATCCTTTGATTTTAGAGTGTGTGCTGGCTGCACTCTTCTATTGAAACATCAAATCAAACACACTGGTTTATTAATTATCTTAAATCTTAAACAGATATGTGTGGTGATAGATTATACAGCTCACCGTTGCTTGCTTTTAACACTTGCTTATCAAGGGCACTGGAATGTTGTCCTGCAACTGTTCAGTGGAAATAGAAATAACAGATATAGTGATCAACAGTTTGTATGGATAAAAAAGCTTGGGACAGAATCGTTCATATATACAAATGCTGTTTAAATAATTTGGTTATAGTGATCAAGTAATCTGCCTACTGTGTTCATTTTGTTTCTCGACATACACGTTTGGACAGTAAAAGTTTGAGTCTACACACACGTCAGATGACACTGTTGTGTGTGTGACTGTGTTAGAGAGAGAGAGCGAGAGCGAGAGCGAGAGAGAGAGAGAGAGAAAGAGAAAGAGAAAGAGAAAGAGAACGAGAAATAGAGATGTGTGTGCAGCTCTGAAGAAAGATTTGACTCTTTTAAGAGAAGTATCGATCATTAAGTTGTGATCAGTGTTGATATTGTTGCGTCATTTCAAACAATCAACACTTAAACTGTACAGGTCCATCTTTGTACATGTAAATCATTTTTTATTTGTTTCTGTCCACAATCCTTGTTTTTATAATATTTAGATTTTGGTATCGATTCAGTCTTGTATAAATATTCAGTTTTTAATTTTGTAGGGGCAGAGTTTCAAGCTTAGTTTTTTCATAACTTGTAATTTGTTCATAATAAACAAAACAATGGACCTCATCACACACATCCTTTCATTGCGACTGTTTCCTTGGAGACGACTCACCACTTTGAAATCCTCCGGTCTGCATTCAGTGCCGTGGAAGTGGCAGGAGAGCAGCATGTCATTGATGTCGTGACCCGTCCGGTCGTAAAATTCCCGCATGTTGAAGGGTCGCGGCTTGAAATTGTGGAAGTCGGCTTTGACCTTCAGGCTCTCCAGGACACTCTCCTCCACAAGGTGAATGTCTCTGATCTCATACCTGCACAGACAGAGAAAATAAGAGGTTGAAGAAATAGATTAGATAGGGTTTTATGTCTTATCCTTGAGGGGAGTGATGACTTTCTTTGAACGGTGAATCTTCACAGTGAATAATCAGAGCCTGATGAAAAAGCAGACCTGATAAAAAGGGAATTTCATCCTTTTGAAGATTTTTGTCACACTTCATGTACGTCGATCAGTCCTTATCAGAGAACCTCTACTCTTACAAAATACAACTTAGAATGAATCAATAGGGACAGAAAACAATGAAAATTGACACGATAATTTTGCCCATTTCTGCCTCTGAGGTGAAATCACTCTGTAACACTTTACTTTACAATATATAATAAACTTCAGACAAGAGCTGTACAGGCCTCATAAACCCAGTTGTCCATTTTGATGCGGCAGCTTCAGGCCACAGAGTTCTTCAGCTCAGATCTCACTTATCTGGATTCAGACATAAACAGAAAGTGTTTTTTAAGATGATAGTTTTGCTCATGGCGACATTCTGAAATGTTGTATTTGTATTGATAGCCGCCTTTAAAAAGGTGCCCGGACATCTACTGGACATACTGAGACAGTATAGTATTTTTTGTAGTACACGGTACCTGATTGCCAGCCACTTTCAAATAATTAGCAAATGAATGCAGACACAATAAAGTAGTAAACATTATACCTGCTACAAATTAGTAAGTTCGCCTGCAGCGTATGCTTGTGTATCATTAGAGATTCTTCACAAGCAACTATCAGCTTTGCTTTTGGCTTTGATCTACAATAAACTGTATATTGTGTCTGGTCCGACATGAATCGATGCTCTGACCTTATTAGACCTGATGAATTAAATGAACAGTTAATTTCTCATCATTATCTTCATCACTCATTACGTAAATGATTGTTCTTTTCATCCTGTGTAAGCATCAACAGATATTGGCACATTATTGATAGCTTGGCATTCAGTTGCATTTCGGTGATATTTAATCTTTTTTTTTCTGTACCACCAAAAAGAAAATCACTTTTTCAAACTGCACAGACAATAAAGCCCCGTGAGTGAGCGGGGAGCCGTCCACCCTCATCACAAAGCAACATTATCGGGGGCAGCGGGAAGTTTCTTTTTTATTAAATGGAGCTCACAAAAATATGACCACGCTGCCTTGTATAAAAAGAGCGCAGAGTAGCTGTAAATGTTCCCGCTCTCTCCCTCGCTGTGATGCCCCACTGGGCCATTATTAAAAGTGTCACCATTTTAATGGACTCACCAAAGAGCAGATTGCTTGGACTTTTTTTCCTCCCCTTTACCACTGCATGATGAACTTTTTGGAAATGACTCATATAACTGAAGCTACTGATACATCAATATGGTCCCTTATAGAACACGATGCTAAATACACCACATGTGTTACGTTGCATGACATGAGTAGAGATGAGATTCAGCAGGTTACATTGTTCAAACAACTGCGGGTGATGTACGACATAATTACAGCATCTTACAGTGACACTTCACACTATTACATTTCTTATGTAACAAGGTGCAGTAATGGTTTTCATTCTCGTGAGGGGACAGGATCATTAAGGAGCCCGGCTGAAATCCTCCACCCTGAACTTAAAAATGAGCTCATGGATTTTTCTTGACATTAAGTTTAGGGTGAGCTCCGCTGTGGCAGAGGCTGATGGGAGGTTCTTGTTTGACTGAAAAGGAACTTAATTGAGGAGGGGCATTTGCTCCCCACTGTTAGCGTAGTGAACAAACCCGGCCCAGAAGGCACTTATGAGATAAAGTCCCAAACGCATGAGCTGACGGAATCAACGCTGACATTTCAGCATGTGCGCAGCTTAAATATCATGCCACAAGACATTTCCCAGACCAGTGACTCCAAACATTAGATAGTAGGCAGAGAATGGTCTTAAATGGATTTCATGCCACAAGCGCTTTCATTTCAGGCTGGGTCTATAACAGCCAAGAGTGCCGTTTCATCGCCTCTCTACCTAGCCAAGGGAGGCGGGATAATGAGCACCAGACCTACTTCAGAGTGTCAGAGTTGAGATGAGCACACGGAGAAGGAAACTTAAAAGGAAAGAAATCTGTTTTCATTATGTTTCCAGACTCCAACTTTGAAAAATCACCCTTGTGAGCCTGGAAATGTGAGAGTGGTAAATGTATTCATGACAAAAATCCAGATGGCAAGTGTTGATTATCAGTCACAGGGAGAGTCTGGGATCTTCATTAAAGATTTAGGGACGAAGTTGGCTGTATAACCACGTAAAAAAGTAAAACCACCAGAGGCCTTTTAGCTCCGTGTGCCGAGTCCTGTCAATTTACTCAACTGACAGCTTGTCAGAGGCTCACATCATCTGAGCCTTTACTTTTGAATGTTTCTGATCACCCAGATATCTGTCTCTCTCACACACACACACACATGCACACGCACACACACACACACACACACACACACACACACACACACAGCGTTGACTGACACCAACTTGCCTGATTATTTCATTATTGCAGCACCTCTGTTGACATTTGCACATTATTACACCACAGGGAAAACAACATGTCTATTAAACAGCTTTCAAACCCAATGTTATTCACAGTCTTTTCTGTCTCCACGTCCGTTTCCTCTGTAATTTGACAACTGTAACACAATCTTTCACACAAAAGAAACAAGTATGCAGGAGGAATTTTTTTCAGAGACGTTAGGGTTTAAGTGTGCAAATGAAAAAAACTCCCAGACTCCATCTTTCCCTCCCTGCATGTGCATACAGGATATACACTGATACAGTACATGCTGTTTGCCGGCTCCAGGATCCAGAGCCTTCAGCTGCACGGGCAAGGCAGCTGGGTTTCTCTGATTATGATGCCTCGGTTGATTCAAGCCTGCTCTTCAAGCACTGGACTGAATCAGAGCTCGTAGGAGAAGCGACACACAATCATCAGATCCTTCTCTTAGTAAAAAGTTCTCCCCGAAAAGTAAAAGTCCTGCATTCAAAGTGTTACTTAAATGTATGAAATGCAAGCTGTCAAAATCCAGAAAACTGGCCCTTGAGAGTGTTTTAGTATTATTATTATTAATGATGCATTAATGTTTGAGCAGCATTTTACCGTTGCAGGTCAAAGTGTATTCAATTTCATTTCAATCTATAATATAACCTATAATATTCATTAGATTGTAGGTTTAAATATACATGATTTAATCTATACTATATATATACATTTACAAGATCATTGTAGGTTTTGTATCTTAAATCTAAATCTTATTCATTCCCCAACTAACAAGTGTAATATTTAACTTTCATGGATTTACAATGAGAGTTTCAGTGATGGTTTGGTTCGATATTAAAAAGCCTATTTTATTAACTGCTCATATTTTTATCTATACCAATATAATACTTTATAACATAATTGTAGGTTTCAGGATCTAAGATGTTAAATCTCCAAAGCTCCTAATAACTTTTAACTGTCACATAAAGTCAAATGTAGTTCTACATTTCACCACTTACGACTGTAACTTTCATAGGTTTACAACGACAGTTTGTAAAAAGACAAGATGAAGAATTTCAGTGAAGGTTTGGTTCAATATGGTATGTGACCTATTATTCACATACCATTATCATAATTGGAGGTTTTGAATCTAAAATCTTAAACCTCCAAAGCTCCTAATAACTGTAATTGTCAAATAAAGTCAAACGTATTTCCCTGTGTAATACAGTGGAGTATAGTAGTCCTATAACATGGCAGCAAATTGAAATACTCAAGTGTGGTGTACTGTTAACTTTCATGGGTTTACAGTGACAGGTTGTAAAAAGACACGAGGGCTGCCTGGAAATTAAAATGGAAAAATAAGATGCAGTTGCTAAATGATAGAAGATAAATAAAAGTCACACGCACAACAACATGTAAAGTAAAGTCTGGTACCTCTGGTTGAGCAGAGCCAGCAGCTCCCCTGCGTGGTACAGGTCATTGCGCATGACGCGGCTGAAGCGGAACGCGTTCAGGTTGCAGAAAGTGACCGAGGGGAACGTCATGATCGGGGTCGCGACCTCGTCCAGCTTGGTGACATGCGGGTACTCCAGGTAGAAGTGGATCCGGTCCACGCACACGTACAGCAGGAAGGTGAGGGAGCCCAGGAAGAAGACGAGCCACAGGCAGCGTTTGATGCAGAAGCGCTCGTACGTGAAGATGTGGGAGATCCCGTGCAGGGTCGAGCTGTGCGCAAAAACTTCAATGGGTGGAGGTCGATTCGAGTCCAGCTCCTCGGTTTCTACTTTGAGATCCATCGTCTCTGTGCAACACGCTCGAAAACAGGCTGAGAAACACTCACTGCTCAGAGAGATTCATTCACCTGTGGCGCAAAGTGCCATGATCCAGCCGGACAGGTGCGCAGACAGCCAGGGTTGGACTTGGTGCGGTTCGGTCGCCATCTCTCATGCACACTGCGAGAGAAACAGGTCCGGCATCCGTCGCTCTTCCAAAAAGTCAGACGAGTGGGAATTGCGAGCGAAAGTGGCACATTTCACCAATGCATGCATGCACGAGCTGGAGGACTCTTCCTGCGTTAAGTCGTCCAAACCGAGGTCCATCACCACTGCGCTGCAGAGATGCTGTGCAGGTTTGCAGTCCAAGCAAAACAAGCAAGAAGAAGAAGGGAGTGTTTCAGCGGCACTGAGACTCCGCTGGTCGGGCTGAAGTCCCGAGGAGCCAGCATCATCCCTGCCTGCACGCCAACAAGAGGAGGAGAGGAGGAGAGGAGAAGAGGAGAAATCCTTCTGGCACTTGAGCTCGTTTATCAGGAGTTCCTCTGCAGCTCCACCGCACGCACACCACGTCTCTGTCACTCACTGATCCTCCTCGGCTCAGAGCAACGTGTGTGAGAGTCGGACTGGTGGTTTTATTCTGGTCGCTGCTGAGTCGTGAGCTCCTGTGTGTGTGTGTGTGTGTGTGTGTGTGTGTGTGTGTGTGTGTGGCAGCAGCAGAGGACGAGGGGAGAGAGAGTGGAAGCTGCTGCTGTTCATCAACTGTGAGTTCTATTACCTGGATTGAGAACAAAATAACAACAGCTAACATCTGTTATTAAAAAAGAAAAACACAACTGCACATGAACTCAGAGTAAACCTTTGAGCATTGAAACCATTTAAGTAATTATTGCAATATAATTTTCCTCAATAGCAATATCACAAAAGTTCAATATAACCTATTTATCGATATATTGCTTATGCATTACAGTGAGGAATTGTAAAACATATCGACCTACCTCAGATCAGCTAAATATTTAGTTTCTTGTCAAGTATTTGTCATTCTCTGCTCATGAAGAAGAGTTGAGTGAGATTTATTACAATGATTATAGACTGAATAAATTATTTTGTTGTCTTGATATGATTATTGGCCGTATTACTACCCAGCACTAATCTAAACAGACGATATCAAGAGGCAGAAAACTGGACATCACCTCCATAAAGTCAGGGGTCACACATGAGGCCGAGAGGTCAGAGGTCAAGAAATCTTGACGTTCACATGCTATTATTATTGAAGCGCTGGATCCCTCATTTCCCATAATGCAACTTGCTAACAGTCTTTCAACCAAAGTCATGATGTCACGTTCTCTCCACTAGCTCCTGTAACTCAATATTTTTCCTTAGTCTTTTTGGGGGGAAACAGAAGCTTGTTATTATGCATTGTTTTGTATTCACCTCAATACTTCTAGTTGGCCACGTTAAACAATAAATACCTAGTGAACATACGACAGCCACCACTACAGTGCTCTTATTAAGATTTTCAGGCGTTTTCCTGTCATGAACGGTGTGTTTCCACTTCTTCTCGTACAAAATGAAACTATAATATCAGGTGCTACCATCTTGTGCTTTTGAGTCTGTGCAGTGTTGATTGTGGTGTGGATCCACAGTATCAAGGTCCCGAAATAAAACCACAAAATAATCAGTTACATATTTGTTATAGTACACAGAAAATCATAAGTAAGAAGCTGGACATATATTACAAGTTGTTTTCTATCATTACTAAGGAGCCTAGTTATGGATTTGTATTCATCATTAAAGAGCGGTAATGTGCAAACAATGTTTCGCTCGTCAAACTTAAAACGACTTTGCCTATAAACTTGAGTTATGAAAGCTGAATTTCTTGTGAGCAGAGGTGAAGGTGTCTCAACTGCAACTTTTCAAAACAAAGTCATTATCAAGCAGAGAGAGAAAAAAAAAGAAAGATTATTGATGATACTGTCTTTGCCATGTTTAGATTGGACCATGAATAAACAATGACATTTAGTCCCCTGCTGGATACTGGCATGAAAAATGGATCTGGCAGTGCAACAAGGCTGAATCAAGCTTTGTTAATATGACAAAATATTTATTACTTGTCATAAAAGATTCATTACCCACCTTGAATGAATCAACACGGAGGAAAAAAAACTAATCGCTGACATTAAAAGTCCTCGTACATTCGCCACTGTACCCAGAGGCTGTTTTCTTTCCTCCCGCATCCAACACAAAGCTCTAACTAATGCAGATGTGTGTGCACATTGTGTGTGTTGTGTGGTTTAATATATATATGACTGTATGTTGTTATGTATATATTTACATGTATACATATATATATCCAAAGTGACTACAAAGACACACAACTATCGATGGAGATGCAAAACAAATGCAAAGGGATGCGAAAGTAATACAAAGTAATAGTTTGCACAGAACAGGGGCTGGGGTTGAAACTGTTGACATTGCAGACACAAAATTCCACATATGGGTTGATGTTTGAAAGTCCATCAATTTAACCGAAAAAGTTTAGTTAAGTTATTTTTACTGTTGCCCTTTTTTGAAGCCATATGACGGTAATAAATATTTTTGATAATCCCAAAACTTTGGTTGCAGAGGGCCTCAAATATCATCTGCAACCCGGCTCACCTCATCACCATTTCCAACACACACACACACACACACACACACACACACACACACACACACACACACACACACACTGAACACTCCATTTCGCAATCATGTAATCACTCAGGTATGCTGATATTATTCAAATGCAGCTGATTATTTGATTATTGTTCATTTGCACACTGCAGGTCCACTGAATAATGCCTTTTTTTTTATTTGTGTATTTTAATTTAATTTAATACTTGTACGTCTCCTGCCATGCTATGTTTTTTTGGCACACCCAAGAAGCAGAACAATCAGATGAGCAGGTATAGATGGTGGATGTATCAAACAAATAAAACAACAGACTTATAGTTCAGTGGACATGTGGCAGGCAGATCAACTTAAAGTCCAAAAAAAGGCAAAAGACCAAACTGAGAAACGACAGAGAGCAGAACTCAAACTGTAACAAATCCAACTTGTAAAGAAACCTTAGCAAAATGTTCTCAAAGGAAACAGGAAAGACTAAACTCAGGTGGGATCCATTAGAACAGGTGCAGACAATCACAGGAACAGGAAAACCCCACACAGAGACAGGAAGTAAATCAAGAGAGAGACACACACCAGGAAAGAAGCTTCAAAGTAAAACAGGAACTAACAAATCCAAACACAAGATTACAAACCAAATATCTAAATTTCAAAGATTTAAAGACACAAGACATCAAATCAGTCTAGACATAACAGAAAATGTCCAAAAGTCAAAAGTCTTATATGTGTGTGTGTGTGTGTGTGTGTGTGTGTGTGTGTGTGTGTATTCATCATTCTTTAAATACTGACTATTATAGTGACTGCTGTCCGTGGTGCTGATGCGCTGCGTTTCCACTCCAGGCCACAGAGGGCGCTGCAGCTACATCATTTTTTGAGCAGAAGAAGGAAGTGAACCATGTGAGCATCAGCAGCAGTGGAAACATGGCGGCGTCTTGCAGAGCAGCTCGTCTCTGTCTCCTGGTAGGACGCACCGTCTCCTCCCTGCCGGTCAGGAGGACTGTCAGTCTGCCGGAGAGGAGGCGCTTCGTCTCCACCTCCACCCGCAGCGGTGAGTTCATGTGGATGTGTTAATGTGTGTTAGCTGTTAGCTGTTAGCTCGAGAGGCTGCAGCCCAGAGGTCAGTGTCACAGCAGGTGATGGGTGTTTGGTTTATTTATAGGCGTCCCCCGTTTAAACCCGCCTCTCCTGCCACAACAATGAAGTCTGTTGTGACACTGGAGATATATATTTACTTTGTGAGCTTCAGCTTTTCTTTATTTCTGCAGAATAAAACCAAAACTAACAGATTTCCTCTGGTTGAGAAACTTAGACCGTTTAAAACATCCGTTCAGACAAAACATTTACTCCAGTTCTGTCTTTACTAAGTAAACAAAGTACTTGTACATGAGTCCATTTGATGCCACTTTATGCTTGTACTGTACAATATGTCTGAGAACTAATGTACTTTTATTACAGCTTTAGTTTATGTCACATAAGTAAATAAATTACATTATTAAAAATCATACCGATGGTTTCCAACATTTTTAGGATTGACTGATTCTTCCCTGTCCAAAGTCTTTCCATCTTGTAACAGACGTCTTTAGGTTTCTGAGAAAACCTGCCTGAGTGACTGTGATTCACAGATGTTTTTCAGAGGAGAAATTTAGCAGGAAGAGCACATGTGGAAGTGACGACTAAGAAGTGATACAGTGTTTAATTTAATCCAAGACCAGTGTTAATTCAACATATCTTAGTTTGGGATCCACTTGTTGACTCCAATAAGGCTTTCATTTATTAAATTTTAAACTAATTAAATCAAAGTAATCAGATATTCCTCTTTTTGTGATTCATTCTCTGTAGATCTGCAGTTCAAGCTTGATGAGAGAACAGCCCACAGCAGTCTGGACCTCTTCAAGAAAGACACTGGCATCATCTACCGCATCCTGGGCCTGGACCCCACCAAAGTGCAAGACAACCCGGAGCGTTTCCGGGACTGGGCCGTCGTCTTTGGCGATGAGAAGATCAGCAGCGGACGACACTACTGGGAGGTGACGGTCAAAAAGTCTCAAGAGTTTCGTCTGGGTGTGGCTGAGGTGTTGATGTCCCGGGACGACTGCGTGGGCACCGACAGCTCCTCCTGGGTGTTCAGCTACGCTCAGCGCAAGTGGTCCGCCATGACCAGCAATAAGATGGTTCCCGTGACGATTGTAGGCAAGCCGGACCGTGTAGGCATCCTGCTAGACTACGAAGCGGGGCTCCTGGCGCTGGTGGACATCGAGAAGCCCAGGATCATTCACAGTTTCAGGGCAAAGTTCAAGGTTCCTCTGTGCCCTGCGTTCGGACTTTGGGACGGGGAGCTGCTCACACACTCTGGCCTGGAGGAGCCTGATGGCCTGAAGTGAGGCAGGAAAACCTGTGATGGCGATGATTCTGATGGAGTTGGCTGGGTTCAGTACAATGGCAGCACTTATTACAACGTAGTCTTTAACGCAGGAAAGAAAGCAATATCTTCCTTGGGAATCTTTCAGTGTTTGGGCCATTTTTCATAACTAAGACTCTTGATAGGTTAAAGTGCATTCGTAAAGTATTTAGACCTCTTCATTCCACCATATGCTAAAATTATACAATATGTATATTTTACTACGTATCAATCTATACTTTCTTCGGAAATTATACAATGAATTTGATTTTAGCCAAAGGCCTAAAAGTGTTTGCAATATTGTTGCATACTTTACTTTACTTGACATGTCATCCAGCCTCAGGCAATCATATCACAGAAGCTGTTTTTTGTGTGTACCTCATATATTACCTCAGACTAACCGACGTGAAAAGGATGTGTGCTTGTTTTGAGGAACACTAACTGCCAAGCTGTCCTTTTTGTATGCTTTGTGTTCAGACCATTGCAAATCCAAAAAATCTGCACAAAAGCTTTTCCAGCCTCATGTTCATACTGTGTATTGTTTTATAAAAATAAAGTCACTGAAACTACTTTCACAATCCCTTTTATTTACAGCAGAAAAATACATATTTACAGCGACAGAATAAAGCTAATGTCATGCTGAGGAATCATGCTCTTTGCTGTAGTTATGGTGAATAAAATGCGCTCATTGCAGATGATTCAACTGTATAATATGCTTTTAGCACATGACTTGGTTATGCATATGTTTCAATTTAGCTTTTTTTCAAAAATTATAACTTCAAACACAACTGTGTCCAGTTAGAAATACTCATTTGCACAGATTGTAATTTAATTATACATTTGGTGCTAGAGTAACTTAAACGTGCATTGTTCCAAGTGCCTGAGACTTGGACATGTTTCTGTGACACATCTGTAACCAATAAAACAAGCTCACAATCATGTAAGAATAATTCATCCAGATAGAAAGAAAATAACTGACACAAACACGACGAGGTATCAGCATTGAGAAGACTGGCCTGTGAGCCTCAATGAGCTGTCATCAAGTAGACTGATAGCCTGATGTTTCAGTGTTGAGGCACAAATGCGACTGAATCACCTCCTGTTGAGGTAGATGAATTAAGAAAACTTTAGGAATATCTATACACGTATTGCACAAGATGCAGGGCAAGAAATCCCTCAATCAAATAAAAAATTAAGCAAAATAAAGCTCACGAATAAGCAAACATTTTTTTCATATTTACATCAGAAGCTAAGGTAAAGGTTTTCATCTGCGTTTGTTAATTAGCAGGATTAAGTCAAAATTACAGGATGATTTTCCACGAAACTTTGATTCAGAATGCTTTGTGGGTCAAGGAGGAATCCTGAAAATTTTGGTGTGGATCCAGAAATATTTTTTCACTTACTTTAACCTTGTGAGATGGGGCCGTATTCAATGTTTTCTTTGATTTCTGAGAGAAAAATTCAGAGATTGATAAATACAAATTCAGCATATTTAGGTGACTGGTGTTAATGGGTGTGTACGCTGGTGCAGATCCCAATAAAAATCAGGAACTAGTGAAGTATCGACATCGTGGTTTCATAAGAGAACTGTTGGGCCTTGGTGGAGGTATGAGTGCCATTCTGGCTAATATTGCACCGAGACAAATCATGGAGTAAATTTATATAATCTTTTATGCAACACATTGCATGTGTGTGTGCTGCTTTACATTGTTGACCAAACCCCCAGTTTGCAACAATGCACTATGAGGGAATTTAATTCTGCATCTTTTTAACAGTCCAAAGGAGATAAACGTTCATTCATGACTTCCCTCAATCATCCTCATAGGTGCATAACAAAATAAACTGGATTTGCATTACAAACCCTTATGATCCCTTGTGGTCTAAACAATGCTCTTCAGCGTATCCATTGTGGTCTTCTGCTCCTCTGCGTCACATGGGGAGTCTCCGTCAGTGTGAACACTCTGGTATTCTTGCAAGACTGAGACAATAACATCGTGGCCAAACTGCATGGCATCGTCCAGGGGCGTGTTCCCCCATCTGATAAAGACAATACAATATGGAGATGAACAGTTTGTAATAGTTAGTATTATGGAGATGGACACATTTTCTACCATTTGAAAAATCAAAAATCTGATGAACTTGTTTATATTTCAAAATCCCTACCTGTCTTTCATGTGAGGGTTGACTTTACATATTTCAGTCATGAAAAGTATAGCTTCCAAATGACCTGAGAGAAAAGTGGGTAATCTCACATTAAAGCAGGAACGGGCAACTCTCGCCTACATGATCGTACTTCCAAACCACAGTTGAACAATGTAATGTTAATGCCACGTTTCATTTGCTCTTGTTTGAACATCTAAGCCGAGATCATCGAAGAACGAATGAACTAATAATAAAGTGTCACCTTCAGCTGCAGCGATGTGGAGCGCCGTGCGAGAGTCGTAGTCCCTCTGCTCCATGTTCACAGCTGAAAGGGCAAACCTGGGGGGATGGCAGAGGAGCCGAGGGAACACGGATGGAAAGGTTAACTCGAAGCGGTGGCAAACTGTCGGAAACTGAGCTGAGAACAGACGAGTATCTGCGCAATTACATGAGCGAAGAACAAGCTGAAGCAATCATTTAGCTCGTAAAGGTTCTACAAGAACACTAAAGGAGTTTTTGCCTTTGTTGACATGTTCGTCATTGACATGTGAAGCTAAATAAATAACATAAAACCACAACTTCTAATTCTGAAACTTTCGTACTGAAGAAGAAATAATATGTTGGAATGTTTTGTTGATTAGGGATTTTACTACAGTGATAGTTTGTATATTACTACAGATCCTTGTGAGCCGTTTTCCCCAGTTTCCACTCCTTAGGGGAATCTATTTGCAGACATGTAATGTACTATTCATAATTATCAAACAGTAATTGTTTTATTAGTTTAGTAGAAGTTCTCTGTATCTACTTAGGCAGTGGGTCCTTGCCTGCCATGCTTCTACAGTAGCCCAGAATGGACAAAGCAAACACTGGCTGTAGAGAGAGCTTTTTGTGTCTTTACATAACCTGAAGGCCAACGTAGCTTCTCCAACACACTCGGAAAAGGAGGATTTATGGATTACCTCATGATGTCATTGATCCTACACACTGGTCCTTTAATTAACTCTCTGCAATAAAGTTATGTGTATTTCCAAAAAAGGTCAAATTATTCCTCCAAGACTGCATCAGCCAACTGTTGTCGAGCAAGATGAAGAATTAAAGTCAGTGTTTGTGATTCACCTCCTGAGAGCTGTGACGTCACCACTGTACGCTGCAAACATCAGTTTCACCACCGACTTGTTCTAACAGATCAAAAGGAAAATATTAATGCACGAAAGAGAACTAATTCTCAAAGTTTTTACATAAACAGGCAGCTACATTTTTTTAGCCTAAATCCGAGAATCTACATTTATGGCCCCGAACTTACTGGATCATCATCCGATCTTCTTCTGGGATCGTGTTTCTTAGTGAAGTGCCTCAGGTTGTCGTAATTGTGGAAGTTGAAGTAGGACACCAGCTCCTGGTGAATTAAAGGTCAAATGAGATTAAGTATTTGAAACATGCAGATACAGATAAATTAGATAAAGAGACATTAGTGTAACTGTGATGATGGCTGCACACCTGACAGAAGTGAATTCCACGAACACTGTTTCCAAGACGGTCCAGCGGGGGGGACCAACACATCATACCCATGACGTTGGGGACCACCAGCACCACCGCACCCGAAACTCCAGATTTAGCCGGCAAGCCCACCTGAACAAGAGGAACAAGCAGAATGTGTGAGGACTCAATACCTGGACATATAAGGGAAACCATTATTTTAAACACATCGCTGAATTCCCCAGTGACTCACATGGAAAGCAAACTGTCCTGAGAAGTCGTACATGCCACAGGAATGCATGAGACTCAGGGTGTTGCGAACCGCTTCAGCGCTCAGCACACGCTCGCCTGTGATTGGACAGATACCGCCATTGGCCAGTGTGGCAGCCATGACACTTCCTGACTCGCAGGTCACCTCAATGGAGCACAACTGGAAGGGAAAAATGGAAAGAATCAAAACTTTTGGGAATCTTTTGAAGCAATACTTGAAGCTTTTTTGCTTTTGTTGTCAGACCATGATGCATACAAAACACGCAGATATGGGTCAGGAGCTACAGTTAATGTTTACGTCAAACTCCAGAGATTTCCATGTACAACTGTCTCTAGAGTTTGGACCCAACCAGTCTTGTGTAAACAGTCCAGGACGGTGGTGGTGCTGTGGCGATGTGTGTGTGTGTGTGTGTGTGTGTGGGGGGTGGGGGTATGTTTTCTTGGCACACTTTGCTGAACACCGATCAATCATGGTTTGAACGTCACAGCCTCTCTGAGTGTTGCTGCTGACCATGTGCTTCCCTTTATTGGCCCCAGTTTACAATCTTCGAGTGGCTGTTTCCAGCAGGATAATAATACTGGACAGAACATTACCCAACGAGCAATTTGTCACATGCAAGTACAGCCAAAAAGTACATTTTTTAAAATGAGCAGTAATGTTGTATTCATGCCAACACTGCTTCTGTAATGTTTCCAGGGGACACTGAAATGGGGACAGAGTTGCGACTGAGCCACGGAGCAGCTGGACCACTGCACAGCTGGATGCTGTTTACATTCTGCATAACAGCTCAGTAATTAATACGTCATATCTTATTTGGTCAGTGTTAAAGCTAGAAGAGATATGATCTGTGGCTGGGTGCAATAACTTCCTGAAATCCTGCTGTCACCGTGTTGTCTCACCTGAAAGTAGAAGTCGAGGGCTGCAATCATGTCTGCATTGTCAGGAAAGCACTGCAGACACAAGAGTTTGTGATTAGAGTCAGCTTAGATTGAGCCTCTTCAGTTTCTCTGAAAACCTGAGCACTGAGCAAATGATTGTAATTAAATACAAACCAAAGAAAAAGCCCTCACCCTTTTCTCTTTGAGGTAATAACCGATTGCATAATTCCTGTCACCGGTCTCCCTCTCTGACTGGAAACTGCAGGAACATACCAGGTATGAAAAAAGCTACATTTCATGAGGACAAGCAGGTTGCATCTCCTGAAGCCTGGTACTCACGTTGCATTGCTGAAGCCCACATACTCTGTACCGGCCATGCTTTTCAAGAAGTCCATCACCTACAGTAAGGATCATATTTACACATGGTTCAGTGGGGACTTCAAACCAACGAGTGGCGTCAAGTGTTCAAAATGAAAAGCTTTTACTTACATGGTCGAACCTCTCGGCTTTATTTGAATTAGGCTGTAAACAGAAGGAGGATAATGTTATTCTCTTCTGCCATTTTTAAGTACTTGAAGAGACGGCAAGCCCCTACAGATGGCAGTGTTTGAGTACTTTGACACTGAGGTATTGGGTCCGATCTCGTGTGGGCGTTGATGTGTGATGTGTACATGACGCCTTTATAACTGTTTCCATGTGGCAACGGGCTCACTGTGGCCTGCGGGCTGTTTATGGCCATGCTTGAATTTCACAGACCGGTAAGGGATCATTACCAAGCTGTGGAGTTACCAAACAGGGACGGTGGTCACATTCGGATTTAATGACTCAACCCATAAAGGGGAAATATGATGTTGAACATTAGTGTGAGGTGAAGGGACGACCTGAGGTTAAACCCTGGGACCAATGAATGAGTCTCTCCAGATAATTTCACTCTTTCGCTCTCTGTTGATTTTAAATAAAACATGTGGCATTTAAACTTTTGGAGGTGCAGCTGTTTAAACTGGGGCATGAATATTGCAAACACAGATTTATCACCTTTGCATGTAAAATATCAATCTTTAAGGATACAACACTTCTCAGAACACATGTAAATATAGAAGATGTGATGAAATTGCTCCCGAGTCCTGAATAGAAAAGGTATGGTGGCTAATACACCTTCTACTCTGAGGGCTGTAATTGGCCAGAGGTTCACAAACGCCCCTGATTTCTGGAACCAAGCACACACTCCCTCCGTCACTGCTGAACCTGACCTACATGTGATAAGAGGTCTCTTCAGTCACACCACCATATATAGCTAACCCCCCCCCCCCCCCAAAAGACACACAAACTCGTGGCTAAGGTCAAAGCTCACAGATAAGACTGGTCAGTCAGATGGTGATGACCATAGTCCAACTGCTGTGGGCATCGAGTGATCAGTCGGTGGAGGAGGGATTACATATGCGATAGCTGTGGCTGATGTCACAGTTCAGGAGTGAGTTTCTTCACTATAAACTACAACAACAACAAAACCAGAAAGATCTCAACCTTGTCAGATGTGTCTTCATAAGACCCAAACCTTTATTTCAGACTGGGGCCTTTTTCCACAAACTCTATTTGCTCACAGTTGAAGTTGAAATGCAAATAGTGGAATCATCACGTTTCACTATGTTGTTTGCTGCCAGATTTCTGATAAATGTGTGTTACTGGCAGGGGTGGATCCAGGGGTGGGACCAGGGGGGCATGGGCCCTAGTTGAAATCTGATTGGCCCATTAAGTGCCCCTGTCCTATCAGCAGCTGCAGGTGAAAATATTTAATAAGGTGTGGGTTTAAAAACAGTCCATGACACGTTACCTCCTGAGATGCCACTCTTTGTTTTGCTCTCCTACTGATTAATGATCAACGTCGTCATATATTTTGTGTGCAAAGGAAAATTCAGGTTTGTCGAAGTGTCTAATATATTCACGTAGTAAGAGCCAACAAGACTTAAGACTTTACCTTCATTAAAGAGCTGATGACGATAGCTCCAGCATTCACCATCGGGTTGTGTGGTTTATCTGCACAAGAAATGACTGCATGTCATCACTGATCGTAGCAATAAACAGCTGATGTTATAGAGATTTCATGAGGAGGACGTAGAGTAACATTAGTAGATAAACTAAAGAGATGCAGATCTCTCCTGTTTGCTTCAGAGCAGAGGGTATAATAGCAAATGGTTGTGAAGGTGATAAAATGGTACACAATCTGGCAAGAAGTTTATCTTTTGATGCAACTTTTGAGGGTTTGTTCTTATACAATACCAACAACCGGAAACTGTTAACATCACAGATTTTATACAAAACCAGAATGTATTGCTTGATTTTGTGTAGATGGGGCAACTGGAGTCAATTACACTTCACTTACCTTCATCATTTAGTGACAGTTTGTTGAACCTGAATCCACTGGGCTCTTTGCCGACAAACTGATGAACGTGGTCACTCCCGAGCTCATGCACAGCGATGGCGTACTCCAGGGGCTTCACGCAGGACTGCAGACAGAAGGGAACCTTGGTGTCACCCACCGAGTGTCTGCATTGCATGAGGATGTGATGGAGATGCATGGAAACAAGATTTTTAAATGGAGGTAGGTTAGTGAGATGTTTGTGAGGATGAATGATTTCAGAATGGAAACACTGATGTGAACATGAGATGTTCACTGTACCTCTGACCGTCGATTGTGCACAGAGACACACCCCAGAGATCAGCGCTGAACTTAGCCAGCTGAGGAATGTAATCAGCTACCTGCGAAAAGCCAAATGAATGTCAAATGCAAATGAGTGAGGGCTTAACAATGAATCAGCGAGCACTGACTGAGCGTGCGTGTTACTTACTTGTCCTCCCTCCTGCCGCTGAGCGCTGTCATAAAGCTTATTAATCTCCTGGGTGAACTCTTGAAAGTTGGGGATGATGAACTTCTTTTTGAAGGCCTTAGTGAGCAGCATGATGTTGTTCACCACAAACCTGCAAAAACACACATGGGCCTTCTGTAATTGAACTGATACGATTTATGGACAGATTCTGCAAATCAGTGTTTGAATTCATTCCTTGTTAATTCTGTTTATCTTGGTCCACATATTCAATTTTCAAAATGAATTTTAGCTTTACTTTTAATTAGCTGATAAATAAATAATATATATTCAGTTTTACACAAGTTTAGTTTTAGTGATGACTTATTAAAATCGGACCATTTCTTTTTGATTTGCAGTTTCCCTTCCACTGTATGTGTAAGTTCTACCAAACGTTTACAATATAAACTTGTATCATCAGCAAATAAAACTAATTTCAACAGAGTAGACACCATGTGAATATCATTAATATACAATATAAACAACTTGGGTCCTAACACAGACTTTGTGGCTCCCCACAAGTGACTTTTAACAATTCAGAGTCAACATTGTCTATATGTACACATTGATACCTACAGTATCTTCAAGATAATATCATAGCTTTCCAGTTTCCACAATAACATGCTATGGTCAGTGGTATCGAAAGTTTTTTTCCAGCTCTATAAACACCCCATAGTAAATTCTTTGCTGTCAATTACAGTTGATGTCTGCTGTACCAAATCTATCACTGCCATTTTGGAATTTATGGTTTATACATGCAAAGATGCCGCTAAGTGGTAAATTATGTATATTTTTTGATTTGGTAAATACTTTCAAATGATGAATTTAAGCCAATAACTACATTCAAGATACAAAATGAAGTGTGAAGACTGAATAATCTACCGATATAAATTACATGAACATAGCCTCCTAACCTGATAACATTGAATTACAGCTACAATAGTCTGCATACATTTGGGTAAATTACTTTTTGGTAATATACAACACCTGTAGGCACAGGCATTAAAAATGTCTTCAAACGTTAATGCACACAGCTTTTTATTTAATCATATAGTCGCCTATGTTTGGCATTGCAAAAGGTTTGGCACCATGACAACCTCCAGTGGCCTATGATCACTTGTTCAACTTCTGAAGTTGGGCAACAAACAACGTCAGTGCTAAGTGACCTTTTGCTTTGACAGCTGTTAACCATGAGGGTAGAAATATTTTCCCTTGAGGTCGTGTGAGAACCAGTGGCACAGGAGCAGTTGCAGCAATAGACGGAGGAATGGGCTCTCGTAAGAAAATTCCGGATGCTGATACCAAACTCAGTCAGGACAGTGAAGCTGAAAAGAGTCTGAGTTCTACAAACAGGACAGTGACCCAAAGCTAAATCCAGCATGAATTACTTTCAAGAGACACGAGCTGAAGCTTTTGGAACAATCCTCACGGTCGCCTAACCTGAACAACCTGTGTGTGGATCTGAACCTGGCTGCGTGTGCCAGACGGCCTAAAAATATCCCAGAACCTGGAGTGAAGTGGCGAGTGGGCGAACACTCCCACAGCAAGAATAGAAAGACGCTTAGCTGCTGCTTCATAACATGCGTGCAAGCCATGATATCTGCCACAGGGGAGTTCACTGAGGACCGACTTAGTGCTGCACAAGCCACAATTAATATTACATTCTTTGTTCTATTTTCAAAGAAACATATGAAACATTAACATTTGAAGCCAGGCTCTTTTATTTTCTAACGACAAAATAAAATAAAGAAAATATATAATTTACCTGGGGATGCCCGAACATTTCTATGACACATTTATTATTATTTATTATAGAAACAGCAGCTTAATCCAACAATGTGTCAGAAAAGCTTCTTGGACCCAACCACTGAGACTGTTTATGTTTCCAAAACTCTACATAAACTACATATATATATATATATATATATGTATTTAATAACAATAGTTAACTCTTCAATGGTCTGTTTTCATTACATTGGATTCAAATTGACTAAAAGGTTAAATACACACGTGAGCTGTTTGTAATACTCATAATAGATTTTAATTGCTGTAATTGATCAGTGCCGGACGCTCTCAGGGGAAGGAATGCATGTTCTGCCACAGCGAGACGGAACTAAAATATCTGGCCCGCAGTCCTCACTAATCCGAGGCGATGCTAGCGTGGGGTTTTGGGACATGAGGAGAGGAGAGTGGTGAGAGCATGCATAATTCATATGGGTCATTTCCTTAAAAAAATAAAAAAGTGAAGATACTCCCCTCTATATTTAGTCCTGTATTTATAGTGAGCACTCTTGAGGAATATTTAACCTCACAAATGTCAGGAAAACAAGCAAAGAAGTGGAAGACGGTGAATTAAGTTGGAGAAGCAGTCTCCAGGCCAAATGATGACACTTGTCATTTAGGGAATTATACTGTTTGGACAGCAGGAGCCCCCAGATCTGTTGAGTCAACTCGTGTTATTGCCACAGCCTGGAGCTGGACCAGGGCGATGCCCTTTCTCTAAGAGCCCCAGTGACCCCTCAAACTCTGCAGCTTTGGTTGGCAAGGGTGCATGTGAACGTGTGCACCTGTCACCGCCAGTCTCGTGGACTCAAATAGCGATGACCACAGATAACCTCATAACAACAACCATAACGTTTTGAAAGACCCTTCATTTCACTTTGTCCCTCAAATCAATCTCCTAGTTTTTCATCATGATCAGAATAATCACCTTCTGAAGAGCTTTTTGTCCATCATGACGGGACCAAGGGAGTCACGTGAGTGTTGCCGCATCTGTTTGAACGCAGTCACGCAGCCGAGGGTCGGAGGTCATCAGACCTGTTTTTCTCAAAGCCTGCAGAGGAGGGAAACAAGGTTTGTGAAAAATGTATACACACAAGGGTGGAAGCAGGAATCCATCAATGACGGAGATGTTATCATGTTATGTTAAGTCGCGAACAGTGTTTGTGTAAAGTCAATTTACAGGATATTAAATTTAGATGAAATCTAAGTGATTTCAAAGACTCAGGCGTGCCCACATGGCTCGTCACTGGAATGACTCCCACTAGTCACTCGACAGCCCGACAGTGTGAACCATGTGCGCCTATTTCGGGGACAACATGTGCGCGACCCTCCTGACCAGAGAGGCCCCAGGCTCTCATCTGACATCTGTTGGTGAGGGATTCTTAACCTGGGGCCAGGAAATCAGGAAGTTGTGCCTGAGCTCATGCACAACACTTCATTTAGAGACTTCTCCTTCAACTGACCGTCGGCACAACATATTGTTGCATCTTCAAAACACACGTCAATATAATTAATTATTAGATGAGATGGAAACAATTGGTTTTCTGTGATACTGAATAACTGTCTGTACTTGACTGCCACAGATTTAAACAAATTTGTTCAGGATGTTTTTTGACCAAACAATTGAAAATGATTAACGAAGCTCCCCTGCCAGTCTCAGCATTTCCATCTAATCATTAGTTCATAATTGGGAAAAAAGTTAATGAGACTGAGAAGTGTTTATGGAGTAGAATCTTTTCAGCTGTTCTCTACTCTCTCGCCTATCGCAGATTGGATGGAGACACTGCCCATGTGTTTTGTTGTTGTGTTTTGCACTTCAGGGCCACCGTAGCTTCCTGTGCAAATCAGTTTGTTTCCACAACATTCTGAAATTACATGTAAAGGTAGTGTGACTGAGGGATACTGACTAACATGTTAGCCGTCCATGTCCTGCCCCATTCACCTCTACAAACACGTCTGGTCATGCGTGGTGTAACAGCGAGCAACCTGTGTTGACACACGTCCCTTCCAATGCGTGCTCCTTTTTAAAATCAGTAACCACAGACACCCAGGTCACCAGATGTCCACATCTGCGTCTTTCTTTTTTTAATGTGAGTCCAAAAGGCTGCATCACATGAAGCTAAATGATGGAGTAATGTTTGCAGCAGGTAGTTATCACATATCTAACAAACAGCACTGGGTGTCCTGTTCTTCTGAAATACTCTACGTACGATGTTCTGAGACCCCTTGTAAGACTATAAAATTATAAATAGCTGTGGCATAGGTTCACAGAGGCTTGGCAACGTGTGTGCGTGCGTGTGTTTGAGCCCCATACCTTAGTAACTAAGTAAGTCTTTGATTTTGCCGTTTAAACAAAACATTTTTAATCTCAAGAAGTTGTTGTATTATTGAAATTAAAGCCCAGACACGGTTTAAACTAAGGTGTGATAAATGCAATGCCTGTAATGGTGATTACATCAATCCTCAGTGTCACACCCACAGCATCATTACATAAGGTCTATAGATACACTTTAAACTTGACCCTACATCCAGCTGGTTACACTCTGTATTTCTGTTGTGGGCTCCTATTTCCCTTCCAAAAGAAATCTAAGTTGCTTTTCCAGAAACACAACAGAGCTGCAGGGGAGAGTGTGTGTTGTGTTTCAAGATTGTATGATGATCCAGAGGAAGTGTGAAGGTGCTGTTGACTCACAGAGATAAACTGGGGGAGGGGGATCATCTCTTTGCCTTCAGTGATGGTGTAGAAAAGCAGGTCCTCCATGCTGGACATCAACCTACTTCTGCTAAAGGAAAACAAATAGAAATAAACAAGACCTTGTGAACTTTAGATTTAGATCCGTTTCCAGTGTTTTGAGTCCAAACCAGGAAAAGTGCGTCACCAGAAGTACAAATGGTGGCAAAGGTCAGCATGGGCTAATAAGCTCTCCTTTAAATGATGTCAGTTAGGAGAGAATCAATAACCTCAATGTCATGATCATAGCGTTACATTACAAATACAGAGTTCTTATAAACAGGATGTTTTTTCAGACATCTTTACAACTTGGTTCCAGCAAACTTTAAACCTGTATTTTGAATTATTCACTGTGAATTCTATGTCAACAAAACATATGAAAACAAAGAGGCATCTGCAGGTAGATGATCTGCTCGGGTCCTGTGTCTTTTCTACTGTTGCGTCAGTCAGCGTTCACATAACAAAAATGTGTTTCACTGTTAAAACAGACATTTCATTAAGTAAGTAGCAAAGAAAAGGAAAAGGAAGCGCCTCATGTTTCACTAATCATTTGCTGGTCAATAAATAAATTCAGCCTACATCCAGAAGAGGCCTTTGAATAATACATGCGCCTCATAAATCATCACTTTTCTCAGTTTTGTTTTGTGGCAATATTATTGAGACATTATGCAGAACAATGATAGAAAAAATATTTTGGATAATTAATGTTGATTTATTCGTTTGCAGTCTACTGTGACCTACTTGGAGTGTCCTTGATCCACATCAGGGCCCTTCTGCTGATGAAAGGCTCTGTGGGTGTGGGGTGATGCTGCGACCCAGCAGGGGAGAGGAACAGGTTGCTGCGTCCTGGACAAAACAATGTTGTCAGCTCCAGCTCTGGCGGAGATCCCTGCATTTTTAAACAGCTGCAAGATTCCCGGGTTAGCTGTTCTCAGACTTTTCAGCCAGTGCATTGTGGCGAGGACGACTTAACGTTTAATAATTCAAAGAGGTTGTTTTTTTTCTCGTCCACCCTCTGTAATTGTGTTTGGAGAGATCTTTGTGACCGGTGCCCCTCGGTCCTCTGAGCTTTAATAGCTGCTGCTGTCTTACACACTGGATCAAGTACAGGCTGTTGCTCGGGGGCGGTGCCGTGACACAGGCAGCACGTTGGCTCAGATGGTGGGGGGTCAACAGACCTCACCGTCTGTTATCTGTTAGAAATATATTCCTCTATTGGTGGAGACTTGCGGTGGATCACAAGCAAGGATGAAAAATGTCACTACAGGAACAGATTTGACATAAATTACATTGTAGTGTTCAATGTGCCCAAGTTTGAGATTAAAGCTAAATAAAAATCTGGAAAGAGAAGCTTCATCCTTCAAAGAAAAGTGTCATTATTTGTCAGTTGTGTCCTTAAAACAAACTTTTATCAAAGCCTAATGTATTCCCTGATTTGACCTATTATTGTAAAAGGTGCTCAGCTTAAACTTAATTTACTTAATTTCTGTAACATTTGTAATGTTTTTATTCTTTTAACAGCTGTGTTTTTATTTGTCTTTTATTAGTGACGCACTTTGTGACTTTGTTTAGAGAAGTGCTACACAAATAAAGATATTATTTGTGCTGTTGTTGACAGAAATCCTGAGTGATCTTTGTCTGTCATTTGTTAGATTTAATATGTTAGTGCTTTTAAAGAGTTCTCTTCATGTCCCATCAGGTAAATGAGTACAGTCTGTTTGTACTGTTGTGAGATGGCGACCTCCCCTGGTGAGCTCCCCACACTAACACACTGAAACTGCACTCTTGTCCTCTAGGTGGCGCACTAACTCCAGGACCCTCTACTCAGACACATCCCAGTCATGTGTTGGAGATCCTTCCTCTCCAGAGGGTTGTTTTCTGCAGGTGGGAGGAGGGTGAGCAGGTTTCCTGGTGCTTCAAACCCACTTTATTGTATCATTTGTGATTCTTTGTTAATGTGAGCTGCGGCTTCCTGTCTTTGATGCCGAGCGAGATGCTGCGTGTTGAGCACCACGACATCTTCTGCTCCTCGGTGAGACAATGGCCGACTGTGATGGAGCAGTCAGGGGACGGAGCTCCAGGAAATCAGGTGGAAATCTGAATAAATATTCTTTTTTGGTCTACTTTTTTGAGATACTTCTCATTTTCCTCCTGCTCTTTTCAATCCAGTTCTCATGAAGACAGTTTAAATAAATCGGAAAGTGGTCAAGGAACCTGATGATTAGCTTCGGTTTCACTCACGCTAAACATTCACATTCTACGTCTCTCGAGCTTGCAGACTGTGTCGTATCCCCTCCCTTGCAGACTCTACTGATGACATGACATTATCTCCATTGGCAAACAGACGAGGCCTCGCAGGTTCCCTCTGCATTTTCGAGGCATGTGATTCTCCAAAGGGGTGCATGCTAACCCATGGCCTCTCCGCCCTACCTCAGCCATTTGTAGCTTCTCTGTTTTCAGGGAGAAAATGTTTTCCATTCCTGGGCCAATGAATGCCACCTTTGTCCCTTCATCCTCCATCTTGTGTGAGAAAGCCCCCCTCGCTGCACTCAGCGAGCCTGCACAAACTTAACCTCTTCCCCCCTCCACCTCACACAGGAAAAGAAACATACCGGGCCTGGTGCTTTGATTCAGGCTCAGTAATCTGGAGGTCTGGATGAAGCGCAGGCTTAGAGGTCGCTTTGGACGGCCAGTTTCAGGGACTGGAGGAAGACTGGAGGAATGTGACGGAGACAGTGTGTATCAGGAAAAATACTATTGCCTGGGACCGGTTACCTGGTTGACTGCATCTAAGAATGTGAAAAGAGATGAGCAAAGACGAAAATAAAATCTCTCTTTACTCAAAGTTAATTTAGTGCCATTGATTTATATAAGAAATGTTGTAATAATGAACACAGGAGGAGAAATGTATTAGTGCTGGAGCCGTTTGAAGCACATTAATTATCCTCATTATCAGCCTGGTCACATTACACCAACATTACTGGGCCATTTTCATATAATTGACCGACGCTCATGTTTCTCGATCACCAAATGTTCCTCTGGGCCTTGAATCTTACTCCTCTCAGAATAACACATACCACTCACTGAAATGCCGAAAAACATTTAGATTTAGCAACTTGCTTAAAATATCACTGCTTTCTTGGTAATAATTTGATTTTAAGTAGAGGTATGAAATAAGAAGAGTAGAACAAAGCTCCAGATCAGAAGCTGTTGAATGCTTTTGGAGATTTAATGCATCGTTTACTGCATCTCTCCAATTAAAGGGTAAAGAACCATTATCCCTGTGGCACCCAGGGCGAAATAAATCCTTCACGCACACACATACACACAAATGCATGCACACACTATCAATCAATCTATCTATCTGTCTGCCTATTCTGTCTGTCTATATATCTATCTGTGTCCGTCTCTCTCTCTCTCTCCATCTATTTATCAGAGGTTTAGATTTTGTCTTGACTCATGAACCCAGATGTAGTTTGAAGTTTTGATCACAGTGATGATTTCCTCTGTCAGTACTGAAGTGATCCCTCTCTACAGTCTAATGAGGGACAAACCCCACACACACTCCTCAATCTCTGCAGAAGTACATCTTTGTCCGCTCTGATTTAGTCAAACGGTTATTCTCCAAATGTACTGACCTTTGAGTGTGAACGTTTTTTTCTGCTGCAGGCGGAGGAATGATGATGAGACTTTAGTGCTACATCAATTTTACATGACCTAAAAACGCTGTCTTCTTTTTTTTCTATGTGAATGAGAACTGTTAGACGGACGATTAAACATCCATCACATGTCACATATGGTTCGTTCATGTTGTTTTTTTCCTGTATGACTGTAATCTTAATCAAGTTGTTGGTCCAACACTGAAATATCTTATCAACTATCCACTAGTCTGTCACGAAATTCAGCAGACATTTAATCTTCCTCTAAGCTTCCCTTTTATTTTAATGTTAATATCCTTATAATTTGTCTAATGTTAATAATCAACAAGTCACATTTACACCAATGTGCTGTACTGACACCTGTTATTTCTGATTCATAAGCTACACATCAACATCTCACGTGCAACTGATCTTCTAAAATCACAACCCAGGATGGTGTCACCAGGAGAAGCTGACAAAGAAAAGCTTCACCTGATGAAAGTTGAGCCGAGTCTGAGTCTGAGGAGACAACTTTAAAGGGACGTTCTAACCTGGCCTCCTGCACAGAGGATGAACTCTTTTGATTTGGTTCTCTTCCCCTGAATCTGCCCACAAGTCAAACTTTACATTTTCTGCTCTGATGAAAATAGCAAAAGCTGTTTCCACATGGTTTTTTAAATCCAACAACCAATTTAGCTTTCAGGTGTGTGGTGAGTATAAAATCATCGTGGGGCCTCTACCATGGTTATTTAGTCTTGTTGAATTATAAATAAAATCCATGCATATTCAGAGTCATATCTTGAATTAAGCTCCTTTTCTTTTGTAACTTTTTTAAAGAATGCACTTCACGTGTGTTGTAGCTACTCGCCCCTAATCTGTCCTCTCATGATTCTCTTTTAGCCGAGACATCTAAACCAGTCAGCTGCTCATGAGGGACGGGACACATTGGGAGACGCTCATCCGTCCTGTCCTGTCCCTCAGCTGGGTGCTGCTCTCTACCCTCCGGTCACCAGTCTTTGTGTACACAAGAGGACCCTCATCCACCCCCTCTGCTGCGGTCACTGTGCCGAAACCTGGACACCCTCTAGACCCCTGGAGCCTCTGTGCACCCGTACAGTCGTGAAAGATCAGCCTCCCCCGCGCACACACACACACACACACCTCCCTCCTTCCGTCACTGCCATCTCCTTCCCTTCCTACCCTCAAATCAACACACCCCCTCCTCCTCCTTCATCCTCCGAGCTTCCACACCCTTCCTCGCCCACCAACCCCCATCCTCACCACGCAGCTATCCCACTGCCCTGCCATCTCGCAGCATTCCGCAGGCCGTGCACACAGAGGCCTATTGTGTGTGCCGGCAGACGGCCGAAGGCAGCATACAGTGCGAGCTGCAGCAGAGAGGGAGGATGTGTGGAGCTGTACATTGTACTACCGCTGTACGTCGGTGCAGATCTGACATTGCTGCTGTGGCAGATAAATGCGGAATGATTGCTCCTCCGCTCTCCTGATGATGTAAATGTTGGCTGTGATTTCTTCTGTGTGTTTCCATCAGTGCTGATTCAGCGGACCAGCATCATCAGCTGATCCTTGCAGTCTCTTTTTGAATAAATCTATCATTTAAAGGCCACTCTGTTCTACTGTACTGATGTACCAATGCAGCTGTAATTAAAGACCCTTCCAGCAGAACTGCCACTTCATCTTTCTTTATGTGACACAATGACTTGACCCGACCCAGTAAACTACAGTGTTAGCACCACTTGTTCTTCAGGTTATTGATTCAGCTGCGAACGTGGCTGTTGAAATTCTTGAAATGTTTTTGTCGCCGGACTCGTCAGCATCATCATCACGGCTCAGGTTGTCCTGCTAAACTTGAAGTGACTCAAACCAGAAGCTCCTGCTGAACCCAGGATCTGCTTTCTCTGTAGTCATATACTGGAGAGGGTTTCTTCTAACTTCTGCCTTAAACATAACTCCAGTGCAGGCGAGAGCTAAGATGGTGGTTTGAAATCTTTCTTTCCTGTATGTGGAATGAGGGGGGGGGGGGGGGGGGGGGGGGCTGTCTGAAAGGTCGTGACCCTGGAATGACTGTGCCTCCCCTCACCACAAAGACCCCCTTTCAAGCCCACTCACCTGGTGCTATCTACTGCGGAGGAAAATGATAAAGATTACACAAGACGTTTCACAATCGATTATTCTGGCACATGTGTGCCATTTTGCCAGGTATGTTTCAATGATGTGTAATAAGCAGTAGTAAATAGTAAGTAATATAAAGATCTGAAAGTAATATTTAACTGCATTGGTTCTATCCAGAGGGAAACAGAACAATTCTTCTTTTAACTGCATCTCACAACCACTTGTCATTGAGCTTTGTCCAAACAGACAGAAAGTTTGACTGTAACGTGAACATTACATTGGTTGATTGGTCAGCTCAACGCTTCAGGGTTTCATCGGGTCTGCAGATTAATCCATGATCCAAGAGACGGGACTGAAACCAACAAGCCGACAGACCCAGAGTTCCCACAACTCAACTGGCATTTCACGAAACATCACCATTTATTCTGTCTTCTCCCAAAGAGTTCATCTCTAATACATTACAATGCCTCTTGCAGTGTGCTAAAGCTTCATATAGTTAGTTTAGAGTCACAGGAAAACTACCTGCAAACACATTCAATTCAACTGAAGAAGTAAATCTAACTAAAAACTAACTTTAGTCCCAACTTTATTTTAGAAAATCGTGATCTACAACCAGATTAAAAAACAGGTTTCGACAAGAGGAATCATCTGTCGATTCAGTCTGTAGCCACTTTCCAGATGATCAGACTCTAGAGCAACCCTTTAAATCTTCATAATTTATCATTAAGGTATACGCACCATAACATATTATATATAATGTGTTTGATTATGTTTATCAATAGTGATGGGTATGCAACTTTAAGGCGTCCCTACAAGGAAGGATTTACTTTTATTACATATGTCAATTGAATTCTGAGAATGGCCTTGAAAAATTAACAAGGCCCTTTGGAAGAAGCTTCACGATTGTTTGATCCACTGACTGACACCACATCATGGAGTCAAGTCAGAGCTTGGCCTTTGCTCTGGGGGATGTAGCCCCCTTTCTAATACGAGAGTGAAGGTGCATCTCTTGCCCAGGCCAGGCCAGGCAGGTCAAGGGAGGAAGGAGGGCTTGAGTTAAAAAAAAAATCCCTGGGAGTGTAAATGCAGCTGGATTGAGGGGCGGGAGATGAGGTTCGGGTTTCAGCTTTACAGGGGGTCTGGGGGAAGGACTGGTATTTTGGAATATACGAAGATCCATACAAGGCACAGTGGACATAAAACCGCGGTGCTTGCCCTGACGCGGTGGGTGCAGAGTGCCAGCTGGAGCCCCGCGTTGGATTTCACTTAGATTTTGGAGGTTTTGACTGCTTGGTGGCATAAGTCTCTGGGAACCAACACTTTACACACCACTTTCTGAAAGCCTGGTCTCCTCCGTTACTTCATTTCTCACCCAAGTTCGTGCATGTCTAATATTTAGACATGTTCGGCTTTGTGGATTCAAGGACTGTTCTGCTACTTGTAGCATCCCAGGTTGTTTTACTCGCCGTGGTCAGATGTCAGGAAGAAGACGACCGTAAGTTGCAAAGTTTTTCCTTGATTTCTTTTACTTTGTATAATGAAAAAATGTGGATTGATTCTCTGATGTTATTATTGACTGTGTGTTTACCGCCTCAATCTTCTCCATGTGATGTTTCAGAAGAATAGAGGAGGATACATCCAGTGAAAGTGATGACCTGTCAAATTTAGAGCAGGAAGAGCACAACCCTGTTAGGCTGGGATAGAGTTTTCAATTGCAAGTTTCAGTTAAAAAAACATGATATTTCAATTTCAGTGATGTAGAGGTTTTTGTATTATCTTCACTGTTTAGCAGGTCTGTCCAAAAAAAGTGAGTGCATAGTTTCCTGAAGGACAGATGAGGCTGTCAAGGTATATCTGTGTGGGATGGAGCACCAGGTGAACAAGTGTCCATTTGTCCTCACCTGAATCCAACCGCTCAGCTCTCCCTGCTGTGTGCGCAGTTATTGCTGCGCTATATCTCAGCAGAATATCTTCTTAAAGCAACATTTTAACGTCTTAAATGTTTTTGTTTGCTTTTTTCCTTTCATTACCTAGAGAGAAACACGTATTTTGGTCCATGGGTTGTAAGACAGTTGAGGATTTTCTAGAGAGTTCATAGGGAGTAAAGTTAGGGTCACATTTAAATTGAGTTTATTTTTTTAAAGACCTGTAAAATAAGCCTGATCCACAGGGTGTGAAGTGACAGGGTCAGACAGTGTTTGACCCCAGACTAGCAGGCTCAAAGGGGAGCAGGAAATCAGAGGGACAGGGTCAACAGATGATCGAGTTTTATATATAGTAAGATTCACTTTACACTTCAAATCCTCTCTCTAGTTGCATTCATCAGCGTTTAGCATCACTTTAGTGGTAAAATATAAAAACCTAGTGCATAAGAAAAGCAGACATTTCAGCTGCAAGTGGTCTAACACCATTTTAATATGAATGTGCCAAGTACCACTTCCACAAATACATTAGGACAAACAAACAAGAGCTTTTGGCCCGAGCCCTGAGCTGCACATTAAACAAATCACCCATTCTTAATTCCCCAATGTGTTTGCACTGGCGCTTGACACAGCTATGGGACCCAGATGGAGAAATCTAGACGGGCACCCCCCCCCCCCCCCCTGTTTACTTAAGGCAGCAGCTTGTCAATTGGGCACAGTATCCCTGTAAGAGAGGTTCATTCATACAGGCGGCGGAGCAGGCCCTGCAGGTTAAATATACTCAGGCAGCAACGACAAATACCTCAAGCTCCAGACACATCTGTTCACTGTGCTGCTTGTTGACAGTAGCTTTAACGCTGCTGCAGAATTCTCCTCATGAAAACCTGGAGCCTTTTCTTGCCTCCCACATGAATTATGTCATGAGGTTTTCAAAGTTCAGCAAGATACAAGGAGTTCCATGCACTTACATTTTTATTGTGTAATTCTATTTTGTTCGAATGTCACTTTTGTGTATTTGTGTTCAGAGCTTTTATTTGACACAGGATAACTTTTATCTTTCTCCGTCTTCCTTGTACGTCTCCCTCCCTCGCTCGTTAACCCCTCCTCCTCCATCTCACTCCTCCTACTTCCCTGCTCCGCCCTTTGACCCCCTTACATCCTTTTACTCCCTCTCCTCTCTCTTTTCTTTAACAAAACTACTACAACAACCCACAATACTTCATAAACTCCAACACCTCTCCCTGTCTCACTCTGTCTTGAACCAACCTCTCTACTCCTCCTCTGCCCCCCCACCCCCGCCCTGCCTGCCACTCCTCTGCTGGCCACCACCACAGAGGAGGCAGGTGGCTGCATCCAGGATGGCCAGCAGTATAATGATAAGGATGTGTGGAAGCCAGAGCCGTGTCGTATCTGTGTGTGCGACAGCGGAGCGGTTCTGTGCGATGAGATAATCTGCGAGGAGATCAGAGAGTGTGCCAACCCCATCATCCCATCTGGAGAGTGCTGTCCCATCTGCCCTGCTGATGCCAGTGCCCCCATTGGTTGTAATTTATTTATTCACATACCCATAAATAAATTACTCTTATAGCTTGCATTTATCTTCCTCCTGGCAAACACTTTTGAACGGGGAGCGGCCACAGGGTCCAAATATTCTGTCTGATCCGGCCTGCACACGGATAACAGTGTCTGGGTCTGATTTCCATAGCGTTTGCTACTCCAAAATTATGTTATTATGATTTCGAATTTGTATTAATGAATCGTTACTCAGCCAGCACCTGCTGCTCCCTGCTCCAAAGTGAACCTCCTCATGCTTGGTTTTTATGGAGACCAGATAAACAACATTATCAGGATGATATGACTCCCTGGTCGGATCCTGAAATGTGATGACTGGTTCTCACCTAAACCAGGAGAGGAGCCTCTGCTTGTTTTAACTCATGACTAAGATGAAGCTTATGTTCACACTCAAACACAACTTTATTTCTCAATAGAAGAGTGTCCTCAGGTGATTTAACTTTAGTCTTTTTACGTATGAGCCCTTGTGTCCCCTGTAAATGGTTCACAGCCTGGTAAAGAGCCACTGTATTCCTGTGGTGTCTTCAGAAAAATATCACTCAACTACTCAATTAAAAATGAGCAATAACAATAAAAATCGCATTGGTTTTGCCAACAACCCAGTTTTGGATCTTCTAGAACATCAGAAACACACAGTTTGAGATCATAATTGAATTCAAGCTTGATTCAATCTTTCATTATACAAAGTAAAGTAGTATTACTACTTGGAAGATATATCTTAGTGGCACTGGCTGCCAATGCTTTATTCAACAAGCTGAGCTTATAACTTGCTTACTATGTACTTTTACTAAGTTCATTAACATTTTGCTGTAAACACACCCAACAGTCTGTGCTTGCTTCTGCTTTATCTCTCATTAATATAATCTGGATGGATGGGTCCTTTCCCTTTGGGGTTGGTGAACGGTATTTGATCACTTTAGCATCGGTTATATGTATTTTTTTTTCAGGTCTCTTTCAGGTTACATCTGAAAGAATCAATCGAGTGTCTGAAGCGTTGATCACGTTTAATGTTGTTGTTCTCTTTTTCCCACTTCATCCGTCTGTCTGCACCATCAGAGACATTCGGTGCTAAGGTGAGGCAACAATCCTGATATTCACAACAAGTAACAATATGAAAACATTAAGTTGTGTCAAGCCACTAATGTGATTTCTTTTTAAAACATCAGGGCCAGAAAGGCGAACCAGGAGATATCGCAGATGTAAGTATGAATCCTCTGCAGTCTGTCACAGTAAAGTAATACTGGAAACAACTGAAATTACAGTACTTTAAAACTACTTTACTCGCATACTCATTATTTGCCTGGTTATTAAGTTATATTATTAAACTCCAAATCGATCAAGCGAATCTTTTTATCATTTAGTTTTCTTTGGGATCAACAGTGGTGCACACATCGCACTAAAGATTTTTATTTTGTTGAATTACAGTTATTCATAAACCCTGAAATAATATGTTTCATTTATTGATTCCACTTTCTCTTGAGTTTTTCTCATTAAATAAATGCTTGATCACTAGAGTGGCCATTTCTGGTCTATTGAGAACTTCCTATTAAATGAGGACAAACCCGCATTCCTGGGACATAATGAACCCGATCAAATCGGCTTACATCCTCTCAGCAACTTCACCACAGCAGCACATGTCAGGTGAACAAAGCCAGTTGAAACAGAGGTTAAGAGGAGGTGATGTCTTAGCAAAAACTTGTACTGTCAAAAGAGATCCTCATCAGATTGTGTTCATGGTGCCTCCATGTTCACCTCCTACAAGGCTGGAATGTTCTTCTCTAAGTTTAGATGTTCAGAAACAGACACAAACAGATAAAGCATAAAAGATCTGTCTTTGATGCTTTATAAAGAGTTATCTTTGACAACAGTCACAGGAAACTGACGTACATTTTATTTTTCTATCTTTGTGCAGGTTGTAGGACCAAAAGGACCACCTGGCCCTGTGGTAAATACTATATCTTATCATACATTTCATATTTATTCATATTTATTCTACACTTGTGTTTGATGTGGTGTTATTTTGGTGCACAGTAATACGATTCTTGCTCTGAACAAGGTTTTAACAGTCCTGTGAGTCTAACTGAGACAATTATCTTTGCTTTTGCAGGGCCCATCTGGTGAGCAAGGACCACGTGGAGAAGCTGGTGCAAAGGGTGATCTGGTAAGAGGCAAAACAATAATAACACCCTCCAACAATCTACTCAGTGAACCACTCAGAAGAAATGTCCACACATAAAAGTCACAATGGGATTTCAACCACTTCTGACAAAGGACCACCAAATGTTAGGTCAGGCAACAGTCGTTCTGATGGTCGTTAAAATAATTGAACTGGCAAAGTTGTCTGCAGAGTTTGAGATTAGTAGAGTGTGATTACTACAGGTGTGGGAACCTCCAGATCTCATCATGCAAACAAATACGAGACGTCCTCTGTGGAGGTTTTGCTGTAAACGGCATTGATATGAAAACCGGTGCAGCCAATAATAATGATAACAAACAGCTACACATACAGAAAACTGCATTAAGGCAAGAGGAGGCTTATGATGTGTACAACCTGAAAACAGATTTAATCCTCCCGGGTGACTTGTGACTTGTGACTTACAGAGAGATGGCATTTTCTCTTTTTCCCTAGGGAAATTCTGGACCTCGAGGAAGAGATGGTGAGCCCGGCATCCCCGGAAACCCCGGACCAGCTGGGCCACCCGGACCACCAGGGCTCGGAGGGGTCAGTGTCCTGGACTTTTTCAGCTCCACAGCATAAACAAGATTTCACTGTTGGAAGTTCAGACACAGTGTTTAAAATGTTTGACGAAACAAACGGACAAAGATCTAAATATATATATATATATAGATGCATCAACAGTAAATTAATGATATAAAGATTTTCCATTATTAGACCAACGATTGCTGTATTTACAACACACAGCATTTGCATACATGGAAACTGCCTAAAATGGGTCAAAAGGATATATTAACTTATATCTGTGATATATAAGAAGACTCAAACAGATGAAACAAGAGACGATCAGTTCAGCACACTGCCGCCTAGAGGATGAAAACCATGGTTTAATTTAGCAGCGAGCAGGTGCAGGCACATTGCGCACGTTCTGTAAATGTGACTTAAATCAGAGATTCTGTGAATGTTCTTGACTAAATGATTTCAAGTGCAGGCAGAATAAATGATGTGACTCTGTGTGTTTCGTGTTTCTGCAGAACTTTGCTGCTCAGATGGCTGGAGGCTTCGACGAGAAGTCCGGAGGTGCTCAGATGGGTGTGATGCAAGGACCAATGGTGCGTAGGACCAGCTCACTGTGTGTGTGTGTGTGTGTGTGTGTGTGTGTGTGTGTGTGTGTGTGTGTGTGTGTGTGTGTGTGTGTGTGTGGACAGTTCATCTGTCACAATAACAGAACATTAACACGGACATTCAGCCGACTGTGGAGCTGCTGCTGAGAATAAGCAGCAAAGATTTAACTGTACATCTTCTGTTAGATGAATACAATGCTGCCACCTGGTGACTAAGTAGTTTCACTCCAGCAGAGACTGTAGGCTGACTTTGATATTTCACTTTAGACTTATTTAAAATGGGGTTACATTACATTTTAATCTTCTGAGTCCAAAAGGATTTATGGTTACACTTTACACGACTCTCAATACTGTTGAACTGTTGACTTCTCTGTTCAAGCAACACACTTTGTCACACTGTTAAAAAATAGACGCCAGATAAACTTACTTCACTCTGTCTTGTGTTTCTCCTGCAGGGTCCTATGGGTCCTCGTGGTCCCCCTGGACCTTCCGGAGCTCCTGTAAGTACAAATATTAAACGTTCACGTCATGGTGTGATAGCTCGTTATAATCAAACTGCTAATGTGGACATATGAAGAGAAGAAGGAAAGATTGGGATGAATGAAAACATTGCTAATACTTTGCTTTGTCCTTTGTGCTAACAGGGACCACAGGGATTCCAAGGTGGGCCCCGGTGAGGCTGGAGAGCCTGGTGCAGCAGTAAGTTTTGCAAACTGTGCATCTTTACATCTTAATGCAGACAGTGCTGGTCCCATTTGCTGTTGTGTGTTTTGTGTTAATCCACAGCACCTTCTGCTCCAGGGCTCAATGCAATGTTTACGTTTTGCTCCAATTGTCTTCATATAGAAAAACTAGATATGTGTCTCTAATTAACTAACTTTGTTTGTACAACAGGGGCCAATGGGACCCCGTGGACCATCTGGACCTTCTGGGAAACCAGGAAGTGATGTAAGTGTCAATGATTCATCTACAACATAGAAGTAAAATTGTTGCATAGTTTTCCCTTGTGCTCCCATTTTCCAACAATGAACCTACTTCAGTTGATTTCATTACTATTATTTCCCAATGATTTACATCAATCCTCCCTCATATGCTTTACACTATGAACTATACGTGCCACTAGGGGGCACTGTCTATCTTCTAACAACACTGATGAAAATAATGACTGCACAAAACACAGGCTGCATGTATCCAACAGCCTCTCACCTCAGTGAAGGGCCGTGCAGTTACATCCTCTCACGCAGCTTCTGTAAATAACCCTTCTCTTCCTGTTTGTTTATTAGGGTGAGGCTGGCAAACCTGGCAAAGCTGGTGAGCGTGGACCTGCAGGGCCTCAGGTGAGCGAATAACCATCACTCAGCATTTGATCAGTTCAGACTGAATCTGGTGAAGAGAAGATGAGTCGAACAATTCTCTTTTGTTTCTATTTCAGGGCGCTCGTGGATTCCCTGGAACTCCTGGACTTCCTGGAATTAAAGGACACAGAGTGAGTGTTTCAACGTGTGATGCTCACCAGATGAAGCAGGATGAGTAACTGCTCAATCCACTCGTTCATTACATCTGAGGCGACTAACTGATGATATGTGAGTCCTGATGAGCACCTCCATGTTTGTCTGTAGGGTCACTCTGGTCTCGATGGAGCTAAGGGAGAGAATGGTGCTGCAGGAGCCAAGGTAGGATCTCATCTTTTTTTGATTTTAATTTTAAATATACATTTTTTTAATTACTTTTGTTTCAGCTGATCTTCTAATTGTTCTGATCTATGTTTCCCTCAGGGTGAGTCTGGTTCCTCTGGAGAAAATGGTGCCCCTGGACCTATGGTGAGTTTTCTGCTCTGCCTGTATAACTTCATAACATAAAACTGTAGCAGCCTGTAGCACCCTGCTCACATTCAGTCCCCATGTGATAGATATAAGGAATAATTGGTTATGTATTTAAATGATTCAAATAAACTGATCAATCGTATTCTCTGCCACAGGGACCACGTGGTCTGCCTGGTGAGAGGGGACGTCCTGGAGCTTCTGGAGCCGCAGTGAGTAACTGTCTCATATCTGCTCTTTCTAATGTGTAGATTGGTACGTTCGTTACACTTTCATTGTCTCTGCACATAACTGACTATCCTGTCCTCTCACTCTCCAGGGTGCCCGTGGAAATGATGGCTTGCCCGGTCCTGCTGGTCCACCTGTACGTATCATAGTCCCCACTTTGCATCCGTCATATCTGCTTTAGGCTACTTTCAATATGCCATCACTTTGGATGGGACGGTTTCATCAGACATGCACCCTAACCTGAAGATTTTGTCTATGTTTACAGGGACCTGTTGGTCCAGCTGGAGCTCCCGGTTTCCCAGGATCCCCAGGATCCAAGGTTTGTACAACATCATTATCATAAATCACTATTTCAACACAGGAAAGCTGATGCACTAAAACAAACAAGCATAAGAGCCTGGTTTTAGTTTGACAGCCTCTTCAGTACATATGTAGATCTTCACTTCTTCCTCTAGCAGTTTCAGAAAGTTGAGCTATCGAATAGATTACTAGAATTACATCTTTAAGATTCCTGTAGTTACTGTTATTCATACACAACTGATCAACTTCAGTTCAAACTACTCTATACTATTCTTGTCAATTTAGAAAATGATGCATTCAGGGACCTTCCTCAGAATGAAAGTTGCAATTCAGGGTTAATTTCTCTTTCATGCACATGGGCACAGATGAACGACAACTAGGGCAAACACAGTATTACCTTCATCTGTATGACAGACAGCTACAGATGTGATATTTACAGGTTACTGAAATACAGAACAAGTTATTTTCTCCACCCGTTCATGATGAATTCACTGTGTCCTGTCAGGGAGAAGCTGGTCCTACTGGTGCCCGTGGAGCTGAGGGCGCACAGGGACCACGCGGAGAGGGCGGTACCCCTGGATCTCCTGGACCTTCCGGAGCATCGGTTCGTTTGTCATCCCGATTGCTCAGATTTAATTTTGATTTAATCATCCGTCATTCATCATCATTGCCATTCCAACCCTGTCTTTGTTAAGTTTCAACAATTAGCTGTTTTATTCTTTGTCCCTGTAGGGTAACCCTGGTACAGATGGTATTCCTGGATCTAAGGGATCTGCTGTAAGTGCTTTGGAATCCTCTATTACCTCATCTTGCTTCATAATTTATAGTTTAAATATTTCATATATTTAATATTTTACTTGGTTCTTTCATGAAGGGTGGTGCAGGTATTGCTGGTGCTCCTGGATTCCCCGGCCCTCGTGGCCCACCCGGACCACAGGGAGCTACAGGATCTCTGGGGCCAAAGGGACAGTCTGTAAGTCACTTATGAATAATCCAAATCTCTGTGAAACCCTGATATTTGTTTGTGTTACAGTTGTTCATAGTTGTTGTTGTCTTCTTCTTAGGGAGACCCTGGTCTTCCCGGATTCAAAGGAGAAGCTGGACCCAAGGGAGAGCTTGTGAGTTGCTCAGTTTTGACTCGACATCAGGGATTTCTGACTATATTGAAAATCTATTAGAATTAGTCCACAGAAAAGATTAACTGAGATATCTTGGGTTTTTTTTAGGGACCCTCTGGGCCTCAAGGTCCCCCTGGCCCAAGTGGGGAAGAAGGAAAGAGAGGCGCCAGAGGAGAGCCCGGAGCTGGTGGACCACTCGGACCTCCAGGAGAAAGAGTGAGTATGCATGAGAGACCATGAAGTTGTTAAAAAAGGACATTATGAATTAGCGGATGTTAATAGTTTTGCCTCCTCTCATCAAAAATCTGTTTTTGTTTGTGATTCTTTTCAGGGAGCTCCCGGTAACCGTGGTTTCCCTGGTCAGGATGGTCTTGCTGGTGCTAAGGTGGGTTCTGAGTGAAATGACATCCAAACTGATTTCAGCTGACTGACTCCACTGCCAGAGGATAAATCTGTAAACCTGCTGACTTGCTTCTCTCTCATCTTCTTCAGGGTGCCCCCGGTGACCGTGGTGTTCCTGGTGCTGCTGGGCCTAAAGGTGGTACCGGAGACAATGGACGCACAGGAGAGTCCGGACTTCCCGGAGCCAGAGTGAGTCTTGCATCTTCACCTCTTAGAAGCCCAGAATGTACAGTTGTTATCACTTTAGCCCTGAACCAGATTGATATTTTGTTTTCATTTGATATAGTGCATTGTCATCCTGTGTGATGCTGACAGTCAAAATCTGCTTCTCTCTTCAATAGGGTCTCACTGGTCGTCCTGGAGATGCTGGTCCTCAGGGCAAAGTTGGAGCCTCAGTGAGTACAATGCTTACAATCCTCATATGTAGCTTTCTATTGAAAGGGTTAAATAACTACACATTCAACCTACAGTCTGCTCCTTAAACCCAAGAGTCTCTTTTTTGGCACGCTGGTTGAATAATCCCACTGGCTCCAGTGTGATTAGCTTCCTTCAAGTATGAACTCCCAAGTGAAGGCCTGTGTTTCAGTGCTGATTTGTGATTTTCACCTTGTGCCTTTGACAGGGAACCCCTGGTGAGGATGGTCGCCCCGGCCCACCTGGTCCTCAGGGAGCCCGTGGACAGCCCGGAGTGATGGGATTCCCTGGACCGAAGGGAGCCAATGTATGTGTGTCAGGGTCTCTTATTTAAGTCGTCATGACTACACACAGCATGTGGAACCTGAAAACAAAATAAAAGCTGATAACATGCAAAATATCATCTGCGTATAACATTTAAATAGCCAATTATACTTTCATGAACCTTTGTGCACTTCAATCTAAGGTTGTTCCATCTGATTTCTCCTCAACAGGGTGAATCTGGAAAGCCAGGAGAGAAGGGTCTCGTAGGTCGTCCTGGTCTGAGAGTAAGTACAATTTCTCCCCAAGTAGTTGACCTTCCTCCAAACCTTCCTTTCTGTCTTCAGATCCCTTCTCACAGCTGAACTTCTTCTCTCTGAACAGGGTCTGTCTGGAAAAGATGGTGAAACTGGTGCTTCTGGACCTTCTGGCCCTGCTGTGAGTACTTAAGTCATATTTGATGCTTTTAGACATGTCAGCTTACAGTTTACAGGGTTTTCACTTGTCTCTGCCGCTGGCTGAATCACCTGTGTTTGGCAGTCTATCACACAGGGGCCTGCTGGAGAGAGAGGAGAGCAAGGACAGCCTGGACCTTCTGGCTTCCAGGTGAGTTTATCTAGCCATCAAATCCTTCATAGACCTGCGTGGAAAACCAAAACTACATATAAACCAATCTATAATTAAAGATATCATGTAACTAATTCCTCTGCTGTTGTTGTTTAGGGTCTGCCTGGACCATCTGGTTCCCCAGGAGAGGCTGGAAAACCTGGAGACCAGGTGAGTGTTTGTTCTGTCCAGAAAATCTGTTGCATCTGTTGATTTATCTTTATGGACAAATCCCCTGGAAACAAACTGAAGCAGCAGGTAGTACCAGCTACAAGCCATGTTATGGATTCCTTTCTGACCAGCTTTTACAAGTTGGTCCATAACTACTCTGCTGTCAGAGCCTGGAAATAAACAATAGATCAAAGTGCAGTTTCCTCTGTATAAATAATGACCTCAGCACAGTACAGTGGAATATTGTAAAAGCCTCATTCATTACTGCAGAGCTTTCAAACTCAATGTTTACGAAACAAGTGTAAAATAAGTTGTCTGACTCACAATGAGAGTTCAACAGAAGGTTGAGATCTGTTTGTATGTGTCTTTAAACACAGTCACTGGTTGTTGTATGAAAACTGAAAACTGGACTAAAAGTGTTTTCTCTCTGCAGGGTGTTTCTGGAGAGGGCGGAGCTCCTGGTGCTGTTGGACCTAGAGTGAGTTTGCCTGTTCAGGATTCCTATTAATTATATAGTGCAATCATTGCTCATGATCATTGCTCCATGCACTGCTTATTTATATTGTGGGTTTCATACATTGAGACCTTACTTTTATCATCCTAATCTTGGAACTGAGCAGTGTCTGTGACTCCTTCCTCTTCCTCCTCCTGATCCCGTGTCTTCTTGTTTCCTGACAGGGTGAACGTGGTTTCCCTGGTGAGAGGGGTGGTGCTGGATCTCAGGGTCTTCAGGGACCTCGTGGACTTCCTGGAACACCTGGAACTGATGGACCCAAGGTCAGTGGATCACTCTGAAACAGATTTATATTTTCAGAAGGTCTGACTTTGATATTTAACTTTAGACTTATAGTTATAGTTTCCAGTCTTTAAGCTAAGCTCAGCTAACTGGCTATGAGTCCAGCTTCATACATACAGAGAAGCACAATTCCTCAGATTTTTTAATTTTCCCTGAAAAGAATTCAGAATTGTCCATCGAATTGTTTCATTCTTTCTTAGGGCCACTGCTGCTTTGGTTGTCATTTTCTGACAGATTACATATTTTCGATTAAGTGTTATAAGGACCTGTTTCCGGCTTTTCCCAAAATATATCCAATAATTAATAGATGATAAGGCACTTTTGGCATTACCAGTGGATAAAGAAATACTGAGCTTGGGTAATTCATAGGAAACCAGTAAGAATTTGACTGACAAGTGATCTTCTTAAACTCAGGGAGCCATTGGACCATCTGGTGCTGCTGGATCTCAGGGACCCCCCGGCCTGCAGGGTATGCCTGGAGAGAGAGGAGCTGGTGGCATCTCAGGACCCAAGGGAGACAGAGTGAGTAACAGGAGTTGTGACTTTTGAGGGAATTGGTGAATTCAAACAGAGCAGATGTCAGGACCAGTGCTCTGTGAATAACACACTGCTTTCCTTTTCGTCCAACAGGGTGACAACGGACAGAAGGGACCCGAGGGTGCTCCTGGAAAGGATGGTTCTAGAGTAAGCTCAAAATAAATCCTTGCTCTCTCATTTTTGTGATTATTTCTGGCGGCCATCAAACAAAGACAGATATTTGATCTCACTCAATCTTCAATATTACTTGTTTCTACATCTATGCTTTCTTCTTCCTCAGGGTTTGTCTGGTCCCATTGGTCCACCTGGACCATCTGGACCAAACGGTGCCAAGGTAAGAAGAATAGTGTCAATCTTTTAATTGTTAAACAGGAAGGATTATCCACTTTGAATTAAGTTTGGGGTGGATTGATTTGTTTGGTCTGACTGACTGTTTCTCTCCAATCCAGGGTGAGACTGGACCTGGTGGACCTACTGGTGCTGCTGGTGCTCGTGGTGCTCCTGTAAGTATCTGTTCATGTGATCTGGTTTAAGGGGCTGATGGAAGACTTCCAATCGCTTTTCAGACAAATTGCAAGATAAGGAGGGAAACAATGTTTTCATCCATTTTTAGGATCTTGATCAGACATATGAAGGATTGTTTGGCTATGGCAGCGACTTTTCTAGTTTTCTAGGACAGAGAAGTTTGCTTCATTTTTAGGGATAGTTTTTTTCTTGTTGAACCAAAAAAAACGATACACATAAAGTATGAGAGGGACTTTCAGGAAGAAAATAAATTTGCATTCAAACAGCATCATAATTTCATTCCCCTCACCGACAGTCTGTCTTCTCTCCTCCTGCAGGGTGACCGTGGTGAGGGCGGTCCTCCTGGACCTGCTGGTTTTGCTGGACCTCCTGTAAGTAAAGTCAACACAACACCATTAGTTCAAAAGAAAATGTATTTCCATTCATTGACAGTCCGACTAAATGACTGTTCTGTTTAAAATATCCAGGGTTCGGATGGTCAGCCCGGAGCAAAGGGAGAGCTTGGTGAGACTGGACAGAAGGGAGAGGGTGGTTCTTCTGGACCTCAGGGACCATCTGGAGCTCCTGGACCTGTGGTGAGTGTTTGATCAAAAAATAAATAAAATATAGAATACACAGTATCATAGGTTACATCTCTTGATCAGCTAAGTGACAGTATAAGAGCATTTAAACTGTCACATTTCTGAGATATGAATGCATATCAAGTATTACTAATTAGTGATTAATTGTTGTTTCTCTTTTTCAGGGACCTACTGGTGTATCTGGACCTAAAGGAGCTCGTGGTGCTCAGGGAGCTCCTGTAAGTAAATCATGTTCATATTTTTTCACACGAACATCCCACAGCAGTTTATCAGCAGTCTGTAGAAACACATTATACACACTGCATCACACAGCCTATATTTTAGACTTCTGAATATGGATTTATTGACTCATTTCACTGGAGGGCAGTCGCTTCAATAACTTTAAACACTTTAAACATATTTAACCCTGCGTCTCCACCACACCTGTTAATGTGTGTTGGCCTCCTATTGAACAAGGCTGAAAACAATGACCCTCAGTAGAAACAAATAGCTGCTGCCATTTCGGCTCTTTTGATTCACTTTCACATATTGACATATATAGACATTAAATACATTTTCTTTTCTTTTCTGAACTGTTATTGAGGACATTGTTATTTTTTTCTTTTGACAGGGTGCCACTGGATTCCCTGGCGCTGCCGGCAGAGTTGGATCTCCTGGCCCTAATGTGAGTATTTAATCAATAATATATTCCAAGAAGACACAGGTTCACTGAGTCAGTGTGAAATAATTTGTGTTTGTGCATTTCTGCTTTTACTAACTGAAATTCTCTGTCTACCTATCACAGGGTAACCCTGGCTCTGCTGGTCCCGCTGGTTCTTCTGGCAAAGACGGACCAAAGGGTGCTCGTGGTGACAGCGGCTCCCCAGGAAGACAGGGAGACCCTGGGCTGCGTGGACCTGCAGGCACACAAGGAGAGAAGGGAGAGGCCGGAGAGGATGGACCACCTGTGAGTTAGAATTTGTACCTCAACATCCACTTTTAGTCAATGACTATATCAGCCTAAAATTACCAAACAATCTGAGTGACTGTTTTTACTGACATAAGAAGAGGATCTGTGCTCTCTGAATCCAGTCATGTGAAGGTGATTTTCTCTCCTGACTCTGTAGGGTGTTGATGGACCTTCAGGTCCTCAGGGTCTCGGTGGATCCCGTGGTATTGTTGGTTTGCCCGGTCAGCGTGGAGAGAGAGGCTTCGCCGGTCTCCCTGGACCTTCTGTAAGTTCCCTTCATCCATGAATGATTTTAGCTTAAGGTTATGATTTCCCCATTTCTGTCTGATGCCCCTCAGCTTTCTGTAATGAGCCTTACATTTAAGGCTCATTCTTGTCAGTTGTCTTTGAGGTTTCAGTCTTACTTTCATGGAGACAGAAATGACACAAATATAGATCCAATGAAATTCTGTCATTATTATTATTATTGACATATAATAAATATTTGTCCTTTGTGTTTAGGGAGAGCCTGGAAAACAGGGAGCTTCTGGTTCCGCTGGCGACCGTGGACCTCCTGGACCTGTCGGACCCCCTGGACTTACAGGACCTGCTGGAGAGACTGGTAGAGAGGTCAGAACCAAACATTAGTAACAAAAATATGTCCAAAACCATAATGTCTGGATTTCAGATATGTATCCATCCTTTTTGACTTAAGAAACAATGACCACGCTATGTTATTAAATCATGTTTCTGTATCTCAGGGTACCCCTGGATCAGATGGACCCCCTGGTAGAGATGGATCTGTTGGAGTCAAGGTGAGAGATTTCAGTCTCACACAAAAATCTAAATCTAAACCAACAGACATATTTTGAGAAGACTTTGCTGAAAATGTTGTCATCCTGAGTCATCACCTTGTGTCCTTCTGCAGGGAGAGCGAGGTAACACTGGTCCTGGTGGCGCCCCCGGAGCTCCAGGAGCCCCTGGTGCCTCTGGACCTGTCGGACCTCTCGGCAAGCAGGGAGACAGAGGAGAGTCTGTAAGTAACACAGGACACTGTAAGGAGTCATAGGGGAAAGTGTTGTGCGTTGTTTCATATTTCCAGTGTTGATACCAGGAAGAAAACATGCTCTTGTCTCTTTCATTAGGGTGCTCAAGGACCTGCAGGAGCCTCTGGACCCGCTGGCGCTAGAGGAATGGCCGTAAGTGTCATCATCCCAGACTGCAACCTTTTTTAAATTTTGATTTGATTTAGGTAATTAAATCTGCTGCATATACGCATCATGAATTTGAATACATGACAAACTTCTACTTCAGGGACCCCAAGGACCTCGCGGAGACAAGGGAGAGGCTGGTGAGACTGGAGAGAGAGGACAGAAGGGCCACCGTGGCTTCACTGGTCTGCAGGGTCTCCCTGGACCTCCTGTAAGTAATCCAAATCTTACAGTTCATCCCTGCAGTACCATTTTCTTCTGTCCCTACTGTCATCTAATTTGACTTCATCCTTCGCTAAACAGGGTCCCTCTGGAGATTCTGGAAGTGCTGGACCTGCAGGCCCAAGCGGCTCTAAGGTGAGAGAACTGACCCAAAGCAAAGAGTCAAAAGAGAAAAAAAACTTTTATTAGGTTTTCTGTCCTGCAGCTTTAATGCCAAAAGATATGTGATGGTAATGAAGGGCACAGGTTAGTCTTTTTGCAATTCTCCAATCACCTGACGAAGATGGGGACAGGAAAGGCCACGTGCTGTAATTACCCACTGCTGTGATAAGATGGCCGGCTGAGGCATTTTGTAATTACTCTCTGTAGGGAAAAGACACAGACAGACCAGGGTTTTCTGCAGAATCACTCCTGCTGAGATCGGAAATGGACTTCAATATCTATTCTAGATTAGCTAAGCACTGTGCAGGATAAGAAAAATGAAGGGAAATGTCACCATACATATAATCTTCATGCATAATAAAGGCAAAGGGTCTGAGGGTGATGGGGCTAATGGAGGGAAACTGCTGCTGCATTTGAATTGATGTTATTCAAATGTGGCAGACTGTATGTTGGATCTGAAACAATTTAGTTTTACATTAATACATTTTTTACTCATGTAAAAAGTATAGTTTTCCACTTAGGACAGAAAGCTCAGGTTCAGCAAATAGAATAATGCTTTTATCCACTAGTTCTTAATTTAATCTAAAACTCACATGTGTCTGTAGGGACCACCTGGACCCACTGGACCTGCTGGCAAAGATGGATCTAATGGAATGCTCGGCCCTATTGGACCACCTGGACCTCGTGGACGCTCTGGAGAATCTGGTCCTTCTGTAAGTAACATGACATTCGAAAAAATTACATCTAAAAACACACCTAAAAAAAGGCCTGTATTCTGTACTATTTCAGCAGTGTCTTATTGTACACTTGTTTCTTCTGCCCTCCTTCAGGGACCTCCTGGTAACGCCGGGCCCCCCGGTCCTCCTGGTCCTCCTGGTCCTGGCATCGACATGTCTGCCTTTGCCGGTCTGGGTCATACAGAGAAGTCCCCTGATCCTCTCAGGTACATGAGGGCCGATGAGGCCTCCAGCTCCCTGAGGCAGCACGATGTTGAGGTCGATTCCACACTCAAGTCCCTCAACAGCCAGATTGAGAACCTGCGCAGCCCCGACGGCTCCCAGAAGAACCCAGCTCGCTCCTGCAGGGACCTGAAACTGTGCCACCCTGAGTGGAAGAGCGGTGAGTCGGGTGGAGGGGTGGAATAGGATTAAAATAGAAAAGAAAGTCTGCTGATGTGTTGACTTTTAGATTTAAAATTATCCTCGCTGGTGAATACACTGCTCCTAGCTCTCTTTCAGATATCTATTTCTATATCACATCGTAAATCCTCTTGATTGAAAATGAGCTACGGTACTAATTTGAAATACAGTAATGTTAAAGAGAAATGAATGCTAATTTAGCAAAATCAAGTAAATAGACTTTGGTGTCTGGGTCCAATTGTCTTAGACCCCCACCATATATTCCTGCAAAATAAGTACCCATCTTGATGTTTGGGCATCATTCAACAGGCCTGTCAAATATTTGTTCAGTAAAAACTAAGTTTGCAAAAGTAACATTTAGATTCTCAGCTTCACTCCTAATTAACGGTCTTCTCTCATCCCTCCAGGTGATTACTGGGTTGATCCCAACATTGGCAGCACCGCCGACGCCATCAAGGCCTTCTGCAACATGGAGACTGGACAGACCTGCGTCTACCCAAGCATCGCCAAGGTGCCCAAGAAGAGCTGGTGGACCAGCAAGAGCAAGGACCGCAAACACATCTGGTTCGGAGAGACCATGAATGGAGGATTCCACGTGAGTGCACTTGTCCACTACAGATTATTTCTTTCTGAAACCTGATCCAGAGGAAATTAAATGAGCCTCAACATGAAAGCTGCTAATTCTGTTTGTCTGGTTCTACAGTTTGACTACGCTCAGGACGGCCCAGCTGCCATCGCTGCAAGCGTCCAGCTGACCTTCCTGAGGCTTCTGTCCAATGAAGCTTCCCAGAATCTCACTTACCACTGCAAGAACAGCGTTGCCTACATGGACCAGACCACAGGCAACCTGAAGAAGGCTTTGCTGCTGCAGGGCTCCAACGATGTGGAGATCCGCGCAGAAGGCAACAGTCGCTTCACGTACAGCGTGTTGGAGGATGGCTGCAAGGTGAGAGCAGAGGCAGAACAAATATTATCCGTTATATTTCTAATTGTAGCAAGAGTCTGTTATTAAAACATTTCTCTATTGTCAACCTACAGAAACACACAGGCCGGTGGGGCAAGACTGTCTTTGAGTACAAAACACAGAAGACCTCCCGTCTGCCAATCGTAGACATTGCTCCTATGGACATCGGAGGAGCGGATCAGGAGTTTGGAGTGGATGTAGGCGCAGTCTGCTTCTTGTAAAGCGGAGTATCACAATGGCCCCCCCCCCCACCTAAATAACAGGAAATGAAATGACACTCAACCACGAAACATTACACACACTTCCACAATAAAGAAGACTGGAAATTATTAAAAAAAAAAAATTATACTTTTTGTCTAACAACAAAGTGCTCTCCAAGTTGTACTCCCTGGATGTTAGCACTGAAGGGCACCGGCAATATCTGTACACCACACCAGCAACATTCTCTGTCAACCCGCTTCCTGAGATCCAGTCATGTTTCCCAATGGTCCACAGTTGACGGGAATGAGTCAGAACCAGGAGGAAGAGGGACCAAGCGGACAAGTTATGGAGAACAGGAACATGACTTGATGTCACTTATTTATTGTCTAACCTACACGGGCAGAGTTGAGGTAGGACTGGACGGGTTTACTTTGTAAGTACGACACGCCCCCTTTCCACTACAGAACAGCCGCACAACCTCTGTCCCAGTCCTACTCCACCTCCCACCCTGTTTCCCTCCTGACACACAAATACGGCATTTTGAATCAGTGTAGACCAAAAAACAATATCTATATTCTCAGTAAGTAAAACCAAATCCAGGCGCTGCAGGCCTTCCACCACGAGCAGGAGCCAAAAAACCTTTACTGTGTATTATAAATCCTTGGTTCTATTGTTGTAAAGGTCTGTGTTTATAAACAACCAGATGGTTTTATATATATTTCCACATTATGTGTGTACATGTGTCTATATGCACACCAACACTTTTTGGAAAGTGAGGTTACATTTGGGATGTATGTTTCCATGTCCTGTTCCCCTTGACTGCCCATCAGAAGACGGCCCAGTTCTCGTCCCAAGAAATTTGAGGGAAATCAATTTTGTCCAGATTTTTTTTTAATGCTACCTCACGCTGAAAAAACAAAGTGAAAATGTTAAGTTTAAATCTGAGCTGACCAAATCATTATAGCTTTCTGGTGGATCTGGGGCTGAACGGCCATCTTTGCTTTGGGTTGCTCTCTCTTTAGAAGGTGCTATGAGTTCTGTAATCCCCCCCCAACTCCCACAAATCCCTAATTTCCCACTAGCCTCACACCACACATTCACACTCCACCCTGGAGGAGGGGTGCAGTCGGGTTATGACAGGGGAGACAGGGGCTACTTGGAGGCCTTCTCTCGAGTCCACATCCCCAAAGCTGAACACGGGACTCTGAGCACGGGCGCTAAGAAAAAAAAAACATAACCAGGGTGGGTTGTCTCTCTGTGTGTGTGAGGGTGTGTACATTTTTTTAATTAATTTTATTATGACCATGACCATGATCATTTTTGTTTTTATTTTGTTACACTTCTAATTGCTGTAAATTGGAAAATAAAAGGAAAACCGAATTAAGAATGAAGTTGATTTTTTTGGGGGGAGATTTGAACAGAACCAGAAATGGTCGTGGGGATGTTTTTCTTCTCTCAACAGAACCGTCACATGTGCTTAAAAGGTTTTTTTTGTTAAACTTGTATTTCTTGAGGTCAGTTACTCTTGACTGTGAGTGCGTAGTCTATGTGTGAGCGTGTGTGTGAAAGTTTAAGACTGTGATGCACATGTGTATTTTCATATTTGAGAATCTCATAACAAAAAGGAAGAAAAAGTACTGTATTCGTTCTGCGGTTTCACGTTGTCTGAACTAATAGGCATAAATAAAAAACATTTTTTGACTGGAATCATGTATTTTGTAGATTAATTATGCATCACCACATCACTACTTGTTTTCAGTGACCTGCTTCCTCTCCGGTCTGTCCTGAGTCAGAGACATATTACATAAAATAAAAAAGACCCTGTGAGGATCCAAACATACAATTAAATTTTTAAAAAGTCTACGTTACATATCCTACATATAAGGATTAAAAACTACACGGTCACTCTGTTGATATAATTGTTAAAGACAGAAAAGAAACTGCATTAAATCACATATAGGAAAGAATCCACTGACTTCACACATCTAAGTGAGTCTGCTGCTCAAAGAAGTGGTAAAAGAAACTGCCTCAAGTGAAACCAGTACAAAATTAAATCTATTGCTGGATAACTGAATGGGTCTCCCCCTGTTCTCAGGCCTCAGGGTTCATGGAGAGAACTGATAGAAACAGAAAATGACCACAAACAAGCCAAAATTACTGTAAAGTAACTGACACCCAAAACAACCACAATGTGTAGGGCAGGTGGTGGTGGTGGTGGTGGTGGTGGTGGTGGTGGGGGGGGGGGGTCTTCACATATCTGTGCACAGGGGCCCAATTACTCATAATCTGTCTGTTTCTGCTCAAATACTGTTTCGCCACAAACCACAATTTGGAAACACATCAGCATCACACACAAAAATCAACTGTAATTTGAGGCTTTATACACAATTTCCCCCTGGGATGAATAAAGTATTTGTGATGGTGATTTATATCATCACTTTTCTAGTGTGAACATACAATGTTATAAAAGCGAAATGCTTCAATGAAGTGCAAAGATTTCAGCTCTGGCATCCACATTCAACCACGACCTCACAATGTTCATCTGGTTCAAATGTTTTGACGAAAGAAGGAAGCAAACCAGTCGAAGTGTGTCAAGAACTTTCTAGACTTTTATTGACAATTCATTACATTAAAAATAATGTGTGTGTGTGTGATGGTTGGTCAAGAGATTAACTCTGTGAAGAGCGACTGATTGGCCAAGGCATTCGGCCTTTCCTGCGGGCGAGGCAACAACGGACTGCCACTCAGGCCAAAATGCGGGACAGCGGTACTCAGGAAGTAGAAAGGCACATGGGTAATTCTTCCATTGGACCAACACTGAGAACAGAGGGGGGAGAGAGAGAGAGAGAGAGAGAGAGAGAGAGAGAGAGAGAGAGAGAGAGAGAGAGAGAGAGAAGAGAGAGAGAGAGAGATCAGTGTGGAGGTGAAGCCAGTATAGTTTTCATGTTACAGCATTTTAAGACCTGTAACATTTTTACAGTAATTAACAGTAAGCAATAATTCCTTAAGATATACTTAAGGAATATATCAATGCAACAGATAGATAATTTAAGAAAAGAACTATGAATGTAATTATTGGGGCTTATGCTAAAATTGACGAATGATGAGTTTCTAATATCTTCTGTGTGTGTGTGTGTGTGTGTGTGTGTGTGATGTCTCCCAGCAGTAAACAATATGAAAATGTTTTACAGCCAACATTAATCCTTAATTTGGAGGTTGTGTTCTTGGTTCATACGTTTTTGTAAAAGCACCAGAGGTAATTTTAACTGAACTGAACATGTTAGGTGTAACAACACTTTTCCCTGTTCAAGGCTAAAACCACCCATTATTTACAAAAAACAAATCAAAGAGATAACAGGGACTTGTAGGTTAACACTTACCACAGTGAGCAGGGCTCCGTGCTGGAAATTTGGGTGGAACTGCATCAGTCTGGGCTCTGCGTCAGCCTCCCCTTGAACAAAACCACTAAACAGGGAAACAAAAAGCAATTAGTAAATCCAGACGGGATACACTGTGGTACGATCCTGGGTTATGCAATACTGAAGCTACACAAATATGAAATATACAGTAACCACATATAAAAGTACAAACCATGGCAGGAGCTCAAAGATGGGGTTGGTTCTCGTCTTGAACACTGCTATGATCGCAGGTCGGTCTGCTGCCTGTGGATCTCCTGAGAGACAAAAATGGAGGCCGAGTAGACTTATTACAACTATACTGAACTAATAATCAATGGCTTCATTGATGTGAATGAAAGAAAAGTGTGAAAGACCTTGAAGAATCACTGCGAGTCTCTCTCCCCTTGGATCCAAGGCTATAGACTGGATCTCTCCACCAAGACTGGTAAAGAAATCAAAGAGAAGTGAGTGACGCTGACATTCAAAGATCAAATTATCAAGTGGTGAAGAGAAGCATTCATGTCGTCTCCTTCTGTTTCTCTCTGGACTGTTTGGAAGCACTAATTGCCTCTGTGGACTAAAATGCAGCCAATTAGTGATTTAGCTTAAAGATCTTACATGATGTCTCCATCTGGTGTGTTAAAGGTTGTCTCCGATAGGTCAGCCACCACAGCTGCTGCCTGGGATCCTTTGGATGTGCCTGTAGAGATGCCTGCAGAATAACAATGACAACGTTTCAAGCTGTAAAATCAACCGAGCTGCGTATTCTTGAAGACGACTGGTTACTCTGTATCAAGACTGAGACATGAACCTGGTGCATCAGCGAAGGTCAGAGCGTAGATGACCATCTCGCCCTGCACAGTGAAGAGAAGCCGACTCCCATCTGGACTCCAACAGCCAGACTGACAAAAACAGATTCCTCATTATTTGATAAATACAAAAGATGTAAAATATTTTCTTGTAACTCTGAAACTTGGAGAGAAGTGAATCACCTGGCAGCGTCCTTTCACACATGGCCAACGCTCACAGGTCCACATCCTGGTCTCCCAAACCCTGAAGAAAGGAACTTGACTTGTTCATTTGTAAAAACCTCCCTCCAATTATTATCTGGGGACACCTGATTAACTCCAGACTATGCCACTAATCCCTTACATGTTCATAAATATTCATGGCGCTCTACAATCATATAGAAAGTGGCCAATGTCCACACACATTAAATATGAAGGAGAAAATTGGCAGCTTTGCATATCTTGAACTTGAAATGTGCAAATGTAGCTCAACAAGGAAAGAGGGACTGAGGGAGAGTAGCTGGACAAATAGGAAGCTGGGTATTTTAGAAACTCTCCATCTCTAATTCGCTGTCTCTAACCTGAACAGGGCAGAGGGTGTAGAAGTCAGGACATGGCTGCCAGTCAGGTGACCAGGACAGAAACGGTGACCCCGCCTCCTCCGACACGCTGGAGTGGCACACAGCTTTCTGCAGCGACGTCCCAAACCTGAAATGTACATGGACGTCAAAAGGGCGAACAACCTAGTCAGAATTTCAGTCTCACACTAAATATGAATCAGTTGCCTCGTACCATTACTGCGGTGTCCATGGGTGAGGCTGACACCAGAAGAGATCCGTTTGGAGACCAGGCGATGGAAGTGACTGGGGAGTGACCAGGATGAGACAGAACTTGAGCACAACCAGATGAAGGCCTGGACGGGTCCAAAGGAAGAAGAACGTTTTTTTTAAAGACTCTTTAATACCTCTTAGCTTTCACATTCATACCGATTGAATTATATATACTTATTAGGTGAATTTATGGACATTTACATCACATTTTGTCTGTTCTTCCCAACAATAATTTACAGTGATATAATTAATCAGTTCACAAGATTTGGATCCAGATAAGTGGCAGCCTGCTTGAGTAGTAACAGCATTTAAGACGGATTGGATGGTGCTAACTGAAAATCCACAAAAAAGACTGAATCCAGTGATTTTTCACACATACATGCTATAAGTACCTGGTTGACAGTGAGCAGGGGTCCACGTGCCAGACCAGTAAACAGTTCTGACAAGCGACAGCCAAAGCAGACGCACACAACGGCTTCCACTGCACTGCTGCCACGCTCCTCTGGAGACGGTGCTTTAGTGTGGGAGTGGTGGCGCTGTCAGAGAACAAAAGAAGCAAACGTCAATACCTAAATTGCTGTCAAAGTTTAAGAATAACGAGTTTAGCTATTGTAGTCTTAGGGTAAATGGATAAAAGAATAACTTGCAAAGAAAGCAAGAGTTCATTGCTGATATGCAGTGTAGACTTTATTCTATGAGCTGTCAAAGTAATTGTACCTTTTAGGGTTGTAGATTTTAATGGAGTCGTCCATGAGGGCGACAGCAAACTTATCTGTGTGAGGATGCCACGCAAAGGCTCGCACCACACAGTCAGACCTGGTAATAAAGAAGGGATAAAAGCAGAGAAAGGTTGTGGACTATTCAACAAACAAAATTTGGTTTGCAAACGATTTACTTTTTTACATTAATTGTCAGGAACACTGCTGAATGATGAGATTATTCTTTAAATCATCACAACTGCACAAATACATCTTTAATATGTGGCACTTACCAGTTCAGTACTTGTGAAAACTCAGCTATCATGTTTTCACTGCTTAACTATGGAGCAAATGACAAACAGGAAATACTCAAGTTAAAGTAACACAACAAACAAGCGATAAACATGTGCAGCACTTTTTCTAAGTAAGAACTTACTGTAAGATGAGGAAACAAGGAGCCGTGAAACGAAGAGACCCTCTGGAGCAATGCCAGGGTGCAACCAGAACTCACTGACAGCCATTTTGGCACTGCAAGAGAAAAACATACAACAGAGTTATTGAATATCAGATATGAAGGATCAGGTTTGTATGTGTAAAGCCAAAACAACACAACACAAGATCCCATACCCTCTGTATTTGAATTGGTAATTTCGGTCAGTAGTCCTGTGAAACCACCATCCCGCCTGGAACAGAGAGAAGACAGAACATTGTCTCGACATGATGTCTCACAGGATGTCATCTTCAACAAATACTCAGAAAGAGATGAGGGCTTGAACCACCCGCCTCAGCAGTTTAAACTACCAGCCTCTGCATTTTCATACTTCAACACACTTTACATAAGATTCCATGTGAATTGTTTCTTTGTTTTTTTTCTTACAATATGTTGTGGACAATAGTAATATCCAAATGACGAGGGCTGCAAATATTCAGTAATTATAACCCTATTCACAGAGAAAGTGAAATTCCCATTAAACTAAGACTACAAAATCACAAAAAGAAAATCAAGTATAGAATTACCATCCTAGTATAAATAAGGTTTATCCACTACATCATTTCCAACCAGAAAACCCTGTTAAGTTGTACTTTTAGTGTAAAATGCCCTCTTCAGTACTTCAAAATCATTCAAAGCAAATTAAATGGATCCTTATGAAGAATATCAACGTCATCTTCAGAATTCCTCTGTTGTCCAGACAGTAATGACTCTACTCTTAAAGTTGCAGATTGTCGGCTACATGTACCACACCTGCATGTTGTGTGTATGTGTGTGGTTGCACAGACATTTGTTAGGGTGGGGGGTCAGGGAATGTGTTCTATCAATGTGTGTTACCACGCTGCAGCACTCCTCGTCCACAGGGTCTCTGAATGGTCCAGAAACGCCGCCTTGCTGCTGCTCTCTGTTCGGCTGTGGAGCTTCAGAGACTCCCGGGGGAAGTAGAGACTCAGTGGACTGGTCTCCTGCAGGAAACAACACAACGTGGGTGAAGACACATTCACTGGACCCGGTCCCTCAACACCAGCAGAGACACTGGACTAATTCAACTCCACCATCTCATATAAGCTCCGGACCTGCTTGGCTCGGTCCTCCGTGTTGGTCCCGGGCAGCAGCTCGTTGTTGGACTCGCACAGGGTGCTCTGTCCGAGGGCCAGCGGAGGGGGGAACAGCGACAGAGAGCACATCTTCTCCGCGGGGAAAGGACCCTGGAAACACACCATGGCACGGTCAGGTAAACACACTCACAGCAGCGGCCATGTTTACACCCCATCAACAGCTGAGTGCAGCCGGGGCGAGCAACGCGTTAGCTAAAGTTAGGAGTTAGCTAGCTAGCTGGTTCTAGTCCACTACTTTAGTGTCGGTTATGATAACCGTCGGTGTCCGGTGAGGTTACCTTGTGGCGCGTCCTGTCTGTGGAGGTGAATCAACACGAGCTGTGTTTCCAGACAACAACTGTGACGCTCATGCTTCTCTGTTGTGACACTTTCGGTTCAACAGCTTCAAGCTAATCCCGCCGTGCGGACTACGGCGAGCCGGAGGGACAAACCGCGCGCGACTCTCCTTTTGGTTGTTGCCTTAAAGCAGCGTTATTTAAAACACACAGCAAACAAGTGATAAAGCGATATTTACTTATTTATTAGGTTGATGATATTAATGTAAAGCTAAAAGTTAAATATGCGTATATTCCTTTAGATTACTTCCAACTGGATTGTTTCGAAAAAGAAGAAATTTGCATTGTGTGGATTTTGAGCTCAGGCAATAAATCAAGTTTAATTCATGAACTGTATTTTTGTTTTCTTTAGCAAACTACTGTTTTGTGCATCACTGCCACCAGCAGGTCTGGACTGATTATATGAAACGTAATTGCAAATAAACAAGTGAACAATAGCTCCACCTCTCTGATTATTAAAAATATCTGAATATGCAAGTGCTGTCATTGTTTTTCTACAATAAAGCATTTGTATTGTATGAACTAGAATAATAACGGACATTAGTTTATCAAGTTAAACTCTGTAACAATGGAGGCAACTTTACTTCATTCTTCCCGTTTGATTAAAATAATCTCTGCTGACTAGGATCAGGAATTCACTCCCTGGTTGTCTTGCTGACACGGTGCAGAGTTCAGTGCACAAACTGCACAGAGCTGACATGTTGTCCTCTTCAGGACATAGAGCGACACTGCTGCATCAACCCTGACAAACAGGTAACAATTATTTGTTGTCACATACAAAGCAGGGATTTCATTTTACTGTCACCCATCTTAAATTGTTTCCTCATGTTTTCCCCCTGCAGTGTACTTCCTCCATTTTCCTGCTAATGTGAATTATGTGATTATGATGAAGATAATGATGCTCTGTTTACTCCAGTGAGAGCTCAGTGCATGGTCAGCAGGATGATAATATTAAGCTGTTAAAAAGCCACTGGGCTCCTTCCATCACCCCTTTGAATATACACCATTAAAGGATATTTGTCTGTTCTAAAACAATAGATAGATGCCCACACTGAAACTGGCTGTGAAAGTATTTATTTTATGAGACTTCAACATCTCTGTGTTGGTCAGATGAGCAGGACTCACCTCAGTGTTTACCTATTTATAACTGAATTAAAATAATGGGGCCAGAGGAGACGAGTAAATAGTCTTCTCTAGTCTTAATGACCATCAAAGTGCTTTGCAGTACAGTTGTTCCACTAATCCATTCAAACACACTTTAATACTCTGCACTTTCTCTATTAGCACACCAGCATCCCTGGAGCCACGTGTCTTGCTCAAGGTCACATCAGCAGCAGGATGGAGGACTGTGCAGGTGAATTTCTCAAATGTGGTTATCAGTGAATGAAATGAGCACAACATTAAACAAACACAGCATGGAGATGATTGAAAACTGAAAGCCTAGTTGTATGTGTGTCTTTTGCAGAGGTTGGTTCCAGCGCCCCCACGCGGCGCAAGTCTCATTTCCGTGACGTCAATTCAGCACTGGGAAAGAGACAGCCCCCCCCCCCCCCCTCCCAAAAAAAAAATAACCCAGCGCGCCTCACGTTGCATGGGTCCCCGGTTATTGATAACACGATTCGGCCGCTGGGATCGGTCCCAGGAACGTGAAACTCGTGGATCTAGGAAGGCGAAACCCAAAGAGGCAGACTGGACCGAGGAGGAACAACGATTGTCTCATTATCGCGGACAAACAGAAAGCGGAGCCCACCCCTTCACTTGACAACGCGGCATCAAGCGGACAGAAAGGTAAGGGAATGTCATACTGTCCGGTTAAATGCTGATTGAATACGGGATAAGGGTTAAGGGTACGTGGAGCCTGGTGCCGCTGCTCGGTGCGGTCGCGTTCACGCTGCTTTGCACTGCACCAACGAACCGATGCTGCCAAGGAACCAATCATCGTCGACGGATGCAAGAAAATCATATTTGTGCAGCAACATTATGAAATATGCGTGTGCGTAACGATGCCAACATCATGAGTGGATGTGGAGACGCTGCGGCACTTTCACTTGGCATGGACCATAGTAGGCATCGGGCTTGCAATTCATGCACGTCGGCTATGATGCTGCTGAGTGTCATCATCACATCCTCGGTTATTTAAAGATTGATCTTCCTGCGTGTGCGTGCATTCGCGTGTGTGCCTGTGTGTGTATGTGCATGCATGTGCGCACTGCTCCCTCGCACAGGCCCGGTTGGTTGTTTATTGGCCGTTTTTTTTCACGCTCTCATTTGGCTCCTCTCATGCAGTGGTGCAGTATAAGACATTGAGCTGGTGTATGTGTAGGATATGTGAATAGTATACTCTCTCTTTCTCTCTCTCTCTCTCTCTCCCTCTCTCTCTCTCTCTACACCCCCGCCCCCTTCCACCTAACCGCCCCCCCCACCACATGCACGCAGGCACGCACGCCGTGGTGGTTATGCAATTCGCCATATTCTTGAAAAATGCACACAATGCTCTTGCACTTCATGCACGACGCGCGACATATGGGAGCCGCTTTGCTCGGATGCTGTCAGGCTGCATGCCATGCTCCTCTGAGGGACAGTCAAAGAACAGGAGACAGTCATGCGGCGCTGAAGCTGCACAAACTCCTGTGCTCGATTCATTCATAAAGCCCCCTCGCCACTCTCTGGGTGATGGCTCCACTGGGCAGGCTGGTTTTTCATTCCCATTCACAGACACAGAGATGAGGCTTTATACTGCGTGATTCACACCGACTTCTGTAGTGGAAATGGAGCGTCTGAGTGGTTAAACTGGTGGACTGGCTGGATGCCCAACTCACAGCACGACTACACTCGTCTGGTGGTTCTAAAAGATCAGAAGAGACACTAACAGTAATGGCTAGAGTCATTTCAGCACTGGACAGCTCCCTGAGTCAAACTGAGCTGTCCAGTGCTGAAATTGATCTACGTTTGTTTATATCTTAACAAAATATAGCGCACTGATAGCCATGGTAATAATAGTAAGAATTATTATCAACTGAATTAATAAAGAACCTGTTAAAACAAAGTGACAATGTGTATTACAAGGTAAAAATGGAAAATTGAAGGCAAACAATAGGAAACAGTTAAAAAGCAAACGATAAGAATCTATTTAGAAGCAATTTGAAGATCACACAACAATAGAGAACAGATACCGACATAACAAAAGGTTGCTGATGAGGAAAGAGTAAAAACAAGATAAAATATCAACATAAAATGCCTGTAAACATGTGTCTTTAAGAGAGATTTAAAAGAGGACAGGGGGTTTGTCATGGACTGTGTCATTGTAATGCATTTGTTGTCATAAATCTTCTCCTTCAGGTTTACCTCTCATCTCTCCATCCTCCATCCACCCTAACCTGCGGTGTTGGGGAAACCCCTGATGAGTGGGACCTGTATCCATGAGCCCCGTGCCCCTTCCCCCTCCCTGTCAGGCTTCAGCACCCCCATCTCAGAGCCCCCCTATCGACGACTCGATGGAGACACCCCTGCCTGCACCCCCGAAACGGACCTGACCCCCACACAGTGTGTCCTCCGTAACGTGCTGTCCATCGACACCGGTGGACAGGGGGCGCCTGGTGGCAGCAGCCCCACTCCCAGTGATGGACCCTCGGGCCACTTTGACAACAGCGTGCTAAAACTACATGAACATGAGGTCTGCCAGTGTGGCGGCGGGGCCGAAGCGGGGCACAGTCCGGAGGCTGGCGCTGTGCGGAGCCAGTCGGACAACATTCGGCTACAATCGGGAAGTGGAGGTTTTTTGGAGGGACTGTTTGGCTGTCTCAAGCCAGTCTGGACGATGATTGGAAAGGCCTACTCCACTGAACACAAGCATAGCCATGAAGGTAAGTGGACATGTTCTACCTGTATGCTCTCTGACCTCTGCTGTGTTCTGCACAATGAATCTAAATGCCACAGAAAACAGTCTACTACACATACTTATTTCGATTTTTGATGCTTCTCTACTATTTTTTATTAAATATTGAATCATTTGACACCTTTGGGCCTTGAAAAGTTAAAACCATTATTTTCATCAGTGTATCATGTGTTTTTTTTTAGGTATAATCCAAAAATCTACTACAGGTGTGTGATGAATAAATGTAGAATTCGAGTATAAAGTAGCAGCATATATTTGTATACAAGTATCTTAGATTGTGTCACTACTTGTGCACATTTTATTTGTCCTATTCCAAAACCAGGCCTCCATTATTTCCATTGCTCTCTCACTGCCACCGTGTCTGCACGACTGTGGTCAGCTCACCTCATAGTCATCAGGCAGTGAGTTTTCACAGCTGCACTGGGGGAAGCATCATGTGCCTCCGCTGCAGCTCTCCAGAGATCTTGACACTTTGGTGGACCTCATGAAGAATTGATTCGCCTGTCTCTTTTATTCTGCCCAGCTCGTCTCTCTCTGTAGTGACCATGCTCTCGAAGTCGTTTAAGTCGTGTCACTATGACAGCTGACAGACAGATTAGACCAGAAGTGGATTGTTGTTCTTTTCCCTCAATTTCTCTCTTATCTCTGCATAGAAATACTCGATAAGATGTCAATATATCATTTGTTCGAACATGGCAGGTTCTTTGTGTTATGTAATTGTGTTCTGCCAGCATATTCCTCTGCAAAACCCCCCTCCTCTTTTTCTATTCTAACAAGAGTACATATTGACATTTGGAGGCTTTGCAATATGTGATGGATATAATTAAGTGATAACTCTTTCTGTTGCTGTGTTTGTGTTTATAACTTTCCATAATTGCACATGTAGTCATAGAGTTTTGTTTTGTTCGGCTTGTTGGTCTGCGTTTAGAGTCCTGGGAGGTTCCTTTTGAGGAGATCTCGGACCTGCAGTGGGTGGGCAGCGGGGCACAGGGGGCCGTCTTCCTCGGCAAGTTCCACGGAGATGACGTGGCTGTAAAGAAAGTGCGGGACATCAAAGAGACCGAGATCAAACACCTCCGCAAACTCAAACACCCCAACATCATTACTTTCAAGTGAGGAAACCCGTGATATCTGTACCAAGATTTTAATATGCATAAATCCCACTTTTATATAGTGTTTCCTTTTCTGGTTCACTGTGCTGAGGTATCTGACTGTCTTGCCTCTAGGGGAGTGTGCACCCAGGCTCCTTGTTACTGTATCCTGATGGAATATTGTGCCCAAGGACAGCTGTATGAGGTGCTGAGGGCGGGCCGTAAAATCACCCCTTCCCTCCTGGTGGACTGGTCCATGGGCATCGCAGGGGGCATGAACTACCTACATCTCCACAAAATCATCCACCGAGACCTCAAGTCCCCCAAGTGAGTGAACACAGCTACAGCCTGTAACGCAAAAGCCAACACAACATCTAACAGATTCTTTATTATTCCCACGTGAAATCCTGTGTAATCTCTCCTTTGCAGCATGTTGATCACACACGATGACCTGGTGAAGATTTCGGACTTTGGCACCTCGAAGGAGCTCAGTGACAAGAGCACCAAAATGTCGTTTGCTGGCACTGTAGCCTGGATGGCTCCGGAAGTGATTCGGAATGAGCCAGTGTCAGAAAAGGTGGACATTTGGTAAGTCTCGTAAATGTTCGTATTTATTTCCATCTTATTTCAAAACTGCTGTTTTGCAATTATCTTTAATGTACTACTATAGAAGTGCAGATAATGCATCAGTATTGTGAGTTAGTGGTTTGTGTTTTGAGTGTTTCAGTGTTTCCTCAAAGGGAGTTGTATGATTTCTGCTTTTATCTAGTTGATGTAGTACAGTATGTATTTAAGTTTCAACCTCAGTGAGACTTCCTGGTGGAAGTAACAGTAACTAAGTACATTTACTCAAGTACTGTACTTAAAAAACACATTTGAGTTACTTGCACTTTACATTTGTATTGGCATTTCCACAACTTTTAATCCTCAAATATCAGATAGAAGAGTAAAACATTTTACTACACTATAAGAACTTTTACTTTTAATACTTTAAGTACATTTTGCTGATTTTACTTAGGTTAGGTTTTGAACGCTGGAATTAGTGTCCAATCAGTAAAGGATCTGAATACTTCTTCCACCATTGAATATATTCAGGTCCTTCGGGGTGGTGCTGTGGGAGATGCTAACTGGAGAGGTCCCTTATAGAGATGTGGACTCATCCGCCATCATCTGGGGCGTGGGAAACAACAGTCTTCAGCTGCCCATACCTGAGAGCTGCCCCGATGGATTTAAGATCCTCCTCAGACAGTGCTGGTGAGTAAACGTCTGGAAACAGACACCTGGAATGAAGCAAGAGAAATAAAGAACTTGGCTTATCTGTGGTTTAAGGGCTTTATTGATTTTTACAGTGAATTGTAAATGTAAACAGCTGTCTCTCCCATCTCTGATTTGCAGGAACTGTAAGCCCAGGAATCGTCCTTCTTTCCGTCAGATCCTGCTTCATCTGGACATAGCATCAGCTGATGTACTGTCCACTCCACAAGAGACGTACTTCAAGTCTCAGGTATGGTTTCTTGTCTCATTTCCCATCTGAATTACTGAATATACACCAAATAAAAACGGCCAAATTCATAATAAATATACAAACATGCACAAACAGACAGAAATATACATGTTACATGTTGCACAGCAGTCAGACATTCCTGCCGCACTAAAGAGATCTGTGTTTGAGCTCAGCTCTGGCTAGACAGAGCTTGTTAACAGAAATGTGCTCTCATCAGGCTGAATGGCGAGAAGAGGTGAAACAGCACTTTGAAAAGATTAAATCTGAGGGTACTTGTATCCACCGACTCGATGAGGAACTGATCAACAGACGCAGGGAAGAGCTCAGGTATATTTTATACTCATACCTCTGATATACCGTGTTTTATGTTAATTCACAGTATACCCAATGTATTGTACTGGATAGTGGTAATTTTACGACATTGGTCTGAATACATGAGGCCACTTACATTCTGTCCTATTTCTCTATGCCACTCCTTTGTCTGCCCCTGTGGATGAAATAAGTGCCTTGAGCGGACGCCTATTGTAGAGGATTTGGATTCTCTCATGCGTATGCACAATGACATCAGTAGCCTCTTTTCTTCACAGGCATGCGTTGGACATTCGTGAGCATTATGAGAGGAAGCTGGAGAGGGCTAACAACCTTTACATGGAGCTAAGCGCTGTCATGCTGCAGCTGGAGCTTAAAGAGAAAGAGTTGCAGAGGTACGAATAACTGCGTAGACGCAGGGTGTATTTTTGCAAAATGCTGACATTCTTCATTAATAAGCCGCACTGTTTTCACACTTTTTCTGTCCAGGAGAGAGCAGTCTTTGGATAAGAAGTATCCAGGCTTGTTTAAGCATCATAGCTCCAGGCAGGGCAGCTCCTCCAACTCCATGGACAAACTCATCAAGAAGAGAAATGTCCCCCAGAAACTGCCTTCAGGAAAGAGGTGTGAGATCTCAGTTCAGCGGCTATTTGATAAAAGTTTAAATCTGAAATGGAAAAATTTTAATATTTATAAGGCTTGTGGAGTATAGTTGTTGACTAACCCCTCCCACTCTTTCAGGCCAGACATCCTCAAGTCTGAGGTAATCATTCCAAAAATGGATTCCTCTGTAATGCAAGTCACTATCCCAGCCTGCCCCAACAGAGGCTCCACTTCTCCTAACCGGTCTCGTCGGGTAAAGACCCGACATCGCAAGCCCGGTAAGGGTAGCAGTGGGGACCTAGCTGGACTTAAGGTGAATCAGTCGTCCTCTAATAGGGACACAACTGCCCAGGTTAACAGTTCTACCACTAACACCTCCAAGCAGCTCCTGGAGCCTTCTGCTGCCCTGCGGGGCCACGAGCAGCAGCCGCGGCAGCTCTCCTCCTCCAGCCCTGACCTCATCTGCACCACACTAGAGGCAGAGGCCCAGGGAAAAGGAGAGGCCTCAGTGGGTGGGCTGGAGAGAGGGGGGAGCCTCAGTGCCTCTGCGGGCTTAGGGGGGTCCGAGGTGGGTGCAGCTGGCATGGATGACCTCATAGAAACTCCTCCGCGCAGCGACACTCCCAGCGAGGATGCTGCATCGTTCCCGTTCTCCAGCAGCCCAGACTCACCGTGTGGGAGGGGTGCGGCAGCAGGACGCGGATCTCTGGGATCTCCACGGCTGCCACATGACGGAGAGGACAAAGAGGAGGGGGCCGGTGCTGTGAGGTTGCCCCGGGGGGCATCAGGGGGAATCGGGAGTCAGCACCTAACACCTTCAGCCATTCTATACAGGGCAGCTATCACACGCAAACAGGTACAGAGCTGGATGTGTGTTTGTTTTCTTCAGTGCTCCTGTGGTCATAATTTCCATCATTTTCACTTGTGTATTTTCCTGTTTCTTACAACAGAGGCGTGGAGTATCATCAGAAGAGGAGGAAGGTGAAGTTGACAGTGAGGTTGAGTTACCACGGAGACGGTGAGTTTATGTCTGTTATCAGTGGAAAATTCCCTCAGGCCATGTTCCCTCTCTGACAAGTTGTTGACTCATACAGAGAAGAAGAATAACGTCATTCTGCCATATCGTCAATTCTGTTCTATTCTTTTGTTGGTGTCTGTTTTCAATCTCTCCAGACGGCCGACCAGCATCACCAAGTGCCAGTCGGTGTCTACGTTCAGCTCAGAGAACCTGTCGGTGTCTGACGGCGAGGAGGGCCACACTACAGACCACTCCCACAGCGGTACTCCAGACGTGGTCAGCACCAACACCGACGACAGGTTGGACGACCGCAGCGACGATCTCCTCTCGCAGGGGTCCGAGATCCCGGCAGACAACACAGATCCTGCGCAGGCTTCTGATGGCCTGTCAGAGAGAGACGGGGCCCTGGGCCAGGCGAAGGCTCAGCTGGACGCTGGGCAGAATCCTAATGAGGTAAAACGGCTCCACAGAGGACTGCATGTGTCAGTTTATGTCATCTTCTTATTCTGATGTAAAACACAGGAAAACAGTGGTGGAAAGTAACTAAGTAGATTTACTCAAGAACTGCATTAATGATTTTTACACTTCTATGTCATTACCAATATTTGTCTTACTCCACTATATTTAAATGAATGTGGAAGTCACTAGTTGTGAACGTTTTTTGAGATAAGCGAGCCAAAGACAGACAGAGATTTCCGGAATTATCAGATAGATTTTACTTGTAAATGACAAGTTCACATTGGTTGTAGGTCACGTGTGAAAATACTTTTCCTCTGTTTAGAGCCGGGCTCTTTGCGATGACTCCGACTGCGACAGTGCTGAGCTGGATCAGTCCGGCAGTGGAGAGCCCAGCCGCCCCCCCAGTGCTGGAGCATGGGTTCCACTGTCTCAGTCCTACCAGGGGTCTCCACAGGCGCCGCACACAGGACCTCCATAGATCACTGGACACTGGGGAACGACCTCCAGCCACCCGACAATGAACAACCATCACAGGCGTACACCAATCTGTCAGTGCAGTACCTTACTGTTGTCATGAGGGATCACACCCACTACAACACTCAGACTATGACAAGTCGACTTATGGTGTCTCATAAGTTTGTTGGCTGGCAAACCGACATCAGACGACATAGGGCATTTGTCGTAACCTGGCATCAAATATTTTGGCAGCTTTTGACATCAGATAAATGTCATTTCCGTTCAGTAGGTTTTTTTAGGCAGATTAGTTACCACGGTAACCTTAGCCACTGCTCCAGTTCAGCAAAAACTCTTTCACAGACGCACGCACAAGAAGACACCACACTTGTAGTCCTTGAAACCCTCTAACCCTCACTCCTGGAGCATCCTTCATGGTACTCCACACACTAATGCATCGGATACTAATGAATAATAATGTAAATATCCATGACATACCACATGAGAAATATCTAACTTTATTTTATTTGTAAGATAAAAAAATGTAAAAAAAAGTAAGACTAAACGATATGCAGCCCTGTGAACAAATGCATGACTACATGTTTATAATTTATGGTTTGAATGTGTCCGTTTTATATTTTGTGAAAGTTTACACTTTTTTAATCCTGAAAGTATTACTTTTTGAGTTATTTTGATTTTGTTAATAAATGTCAGCACTCGAGAAAGAGAAAAAAAAAAAGTCATAATGGAATGAAACTCTCACCCGGACATGGATCATGATGCATAATTAGAGATCTCAATAAGTGATATATATTTTTTTTAACCCTCCTACCACTGAGTTTCACGCACATCTAAGACACGCGTGAGGTTTTTATTAAGCTCATCGAGTTTATGATAGGATGGGAGTCGTCCTTATATACACTAAGGTGCCAGTTTTATTAAGGTGCTACCACTAGTGCAGTCTAAAACCACAGTGGTATCGTCAGGAGTTGGACATGTGCACTAGGAGCCTACGGACTTACATACGTAAGTAGAGTTGCATACAAACACAAGCACAACTCTTAAAAATACAGCACGTATTCCCCATCTTTGTTCAAACATGGTGCCTACATTGCCCACAATGCAACATGGAGATTTGGGTTTACAACTGACTCACATGACACTACACGAGGCAGCATCTATTTAGAGATTATACAACTTTATTTCCCATATGTGGTAATTTAGTATTCCCAAAGACCTTTAAAAATCGATGTTGGTGTGTAAAATAGTTGGAGTTCCCTGTTTAGTGATGAACCAAAACGAGTCGTGTAGCTCTCGACGCTGACGGGCTTCATAAAAACCTCAAATGTACATTTGACCCTTTAATAATACTGCAGAAGTAGCCGGATAAGGAATAGAGCACTTCTCTGTGGTGGTTACTAGTAAAAACAGTAAGTATCCTTTGGGTTTGAATAGAAATGTTTTGTTTTTATACGGCATTGCACATTGTACCTGTAACATAGGAGTTATATCGAAAAAGCTAAATATTATGAGCAACAATAAATAATGTATTGGTTATAAAAAAAAAACTACAAAAGCAAAACGTGTGTTTGTTTAAAAAGACGGGCCAATGACGTAGCTGCGGTTTGAGCTGTCGCTGCGTCACATAAGACAGCTGAATGAGAAATAAATGACTATTTTCAATGACTTTAAGCATGTCCAAACTGATCCAGTGTCATTTCTTCACTTGCACATTTGTCCTTTCATACCTGAAATAAGATTCCCCACAAGACAGGACCACGTTGGCTTTATTACGACTTAATAAATCATTTATCTATCAGCTACAAATAAGAACAACTGCTGGGTAGCCAGGTTACAGAGGATTAGGGTCAAGCACAAGAAGATTTATTCTTGAAATCCAGAATGAAAAAAAGAAATACTCCTGTCATATTTTTTTCTAATACTAAATTCCTCCTCCACACTTTTCAGTCAGCAACTTGATTCATTGATTCGTTCTTATCAACTACTGTTCAACCATTTATCTCCTACATTTACCTTGTAAATACAAACTTGATGTGTTACTGTGGAGACCTTTGCAAATGATTTATTGACATTTAGAGGTGAACCAACTATTGCTGATGGCTTATTACAAATTGAAAAAACCCTCATTGCCCTTTATTAATGTCAAACTGACAATTATAACTTCACGCTAGAGGCATTACCTTTAGAAAGTGAGAAACACGGAACCCTAGAATAAAAGTGTCATTTAAATAAACAGACTCCTGGAAGAGAACCAGCAACCACCATTAATGCGTGTAACTGACTCATCAACTATTTATTATCTATTAATAAAGCAATTAAAAGCTTATGAAGCCATTAAAATTCAGGCCTTATCAGAAGGTGCCAGTGAACATGACACTGTTAACAAAGGAGTTAATTTCACAACGTAAGAAATGACCAACGATCTCTTCAGCATTTCACATCTTTTTTTTATTTCTGCATTTCATTTCAACAATTTAATTGCACCCAGATCTACAATAGTTTGAAAACGTGCACAAAAACGTGAGTTTCTTCATCCTGCAAAGAATAATAAAAAATAAAATCTGACCCAGGCAAAAAAGGATAGCAGGAAACTAGTGTTAATTCTATAATTCTCCTTCTAGTTAATCATAATTTAATACCTCAGCATAATATACTTATAAAGACCAATATGTCTTGTAGTTTTGCCCCTTGCAGCATTCCCCAGCCCTGCAGTTAAAAAAAATATTTTCTCTATTTAAAACAAACATTTCAATGTTATTATTATAATCTTCATCATCATTACTATGGTCTTAGTAATTTCTGAGAAAAGAAAATATTTTCCTCTCATTCAGGCCCACTCCTTGTCACCGAGGCCCACCCACCCTTATCAGAATCCAATATACAACAATGCTCAAAAGTCCTGATCGAGAAATATAACGGATGGAAACACAGGAATGACACAAAACAATTACTCTGCAAATTAGAGGTGAGACTTAATGTAGCTTAAAATTCTCATCAGCACCCACACGAGGGATGAATTACCTTCTGACTGAAAGGTTGTTCCTGCACACACCTTGAACTGGAAACCATTTACACCCACTGAAACCCGTTAAAACCCACAGTTCCTCATCCAGGACCTACAGCTTCACACTGAAGATGGCAAATATTCATGAGCTCTACTCTCACAAGGAGCTGTGTTTTAAATAAAAATAAATAGATATTTAAAAAGGAAGGGAAAGAACAGTCCACCTATAATGTTATTGTCTTTTTTTCTTCATTTTAACATTTTCTAAGAAAAATCTGACATAAGAAAAACATTATTTATGCCTTTTCAGATTTTTCTAAAACTTTTTTATATTTTACCTATATCAAGAAAATCATACAGATATACAACAAAATAAGAAGAAAAAACAACAACAGTATGAATCCTTTAAAAACTATATGCAAAGGGAATTTTAAAAACAAATAAATAAATAAAATACCAACATCGATGATGGTGTAATTAAAACTGAGGAAGAGTCTAACCGAAGCAGAGGAGAAAACAGTGAGTTTATAGTACTTGATTTTTGCATTAAGTTCAATAAGGGACCTCTTGGTAAAAAGTAGGGGGAGGGGTTACATTAGGTGCTGATGATGATCCTCCATGTCAGTTGGCTGCAAGTCCAGTAGCTTCAGAAGACAGCCTGAGGAGAACAACAGAAAATAGAACTAAACGTTAACATTTCATTAAATAATACAGAAAAATGTCTGTTTAAATAGTGACAATACTTGATGGTTGACAAGTAAAAACAATGATTAACTATCAAACTATCTGAGTGAGTGGGGTGCAGTTTGTATGTTAACTTTAGAATATCATAGAACACCTGCCTGAAACAACGAATTCAATCCTGCAGGTGCAAGACACGTATTTTATATTCACAAATTTCCTACTGAAATATGTAACTTTGTCCAAGATGGGATATGTGGTTTGTAAAAACCTGAAAACTACATTACCCGTCATCCTACTCCAACCGTGTCAATGTTATTTTAAGTAGCTTTAATGCAGGTTGGTGAAATTCAAAGCTTATTGAAACTAAGGCACACAAAGATTGCAAATGATTCAATAATTACTAATTAGAAAAAAGGTTTAAATATGATTGCTCAAAATTCATATTTTTACCTGAACACAACTGAATAAATTAATAACAGCAATGATAAAACATTCTAAACCAAACAACGGCTCAATAATAGGAACTTTCTACATTTACTTTGAGTTTAATTAAAATCTACGGTCTTATCCAAATCGGACTGATCAAGCAATTGTATTTTGGGGAAATAGAGCTTTGTGTCTCTTCCTCTGTTTGTATTGAACCTCAAAGTTTGCGACTTGCTGGTCGTATGGACACGATAAGACCAGATCTGTAAACCGCCACCAACCAGTCAAGCTGCAGGAAATATAGTCACGATCTCCCTTCTGTTCCTGAGTCACTGGGTTGAATAATGGCCAGAAAAGTGTGTTTGCAGAACATTTAAATGTCAGTGAAGCCGACCTTGAAAATATCACCATTTGATCATTTTTATCCTATTAAGACATTTAATGAAAATGTACCATAATTAGCGCATTAAATCCAGAGTTATGGCCAAAAATATAGTTTGTGCCATTAGAGCGATTTGGACCTTCGAGCACCAAAACCTTAACGGTTTATCCAAATTAACGTTTGTGCCAAATCTTAAGAAAACCCTTCAAGGTGTTGGAAAGACAATTCATTACAATATAATGTCTCTGGTTGTGGCTATCACTGTCAGTTGAAAGAAGAGATAATGGGTCCAGTGAACCCTGTGTACTGGACCTGACTAACTTCATTCAAGACAAAGCAAACAAAACGTAGAACACTCCTTTCAACCTGCTTTTGAAAGAATGCGCCACAGAAGCCTACAGCCTCTTTCTTACCGAGCATTAATCAGGTACTCAGCCAGGCTGATGCTGGCGTGGGAGCCAGTGATGGTGACCTGTCTGTCAGTTGAGCCCTCCACGGGGTTAGCGATCTTGATCTGAGCACCTGACATCTGACGGATCTCATTGATCTTTGCGCCCTGACGACCAATGATGCAACCAATGAGCTGAAACCAGAAGAAACCGTGACAACACATCAGCACCTTCAATCCCACAAGGTAAATAATAAAAAGACAGGACAACAGGATATTTAAAATAAAGGCATCATGTTTCCATGTAAAAAGCAAAAGGAGGTAAATGCCACTTACGTCGTTTGGAATGGTCAGCTCATGAGAGCCAGTTTGTGCAGAGGCATCCATCCCGGCTGAAGAAATGCAAAGAAACCCCACGAGAGTGTTGACTTAACAGGTTATTACGGATTTACAGCAATCAAACACCCTCTTTCAATCTGTCCACCTACCCTGGAAGCTCTGGTTGCCGTGTGCAATGGGGAAAGGGCTCTGCTGCATGGCCAGCTGGTGAAGTTTGGTGAGCTGTTGATAAACAGAGGAAACGACGTGGAGAGCAAACAAACACAGACACACACAAACCAGGAGTGAGGAAAACTTTTACGACCGCAAAGCTGAAATGTTGCAATTATTTCCCTTTTGGAAAGAGGTTATAGTGAGGATGAGAGGAAAACATGGAATGAAGCATGGGACCCATGATTGAGCCTCAAGCTTGAAAAATGTTGATGTTAGAATTTTACTCTACAATCTTTGTGTTATTAAATGAAGGTGACTGTCAAGCAACGGTGGTTGAAATAAATGGGTCAGAGGGATGGAATAAGAAGGTGGCATGACTTCCCAGGACCGAAGTTGCAAATATATTGGATCACTTACAGAGGGCCCTTCACTTACATCAGGCTGTGGAATGGCGTGCTGCCCTTGGACAGCGTATGCCTGCAAGGAGAGAACAGCACTTAGAGGGTGTGGCAGTGTCACACACACACACACTGAACTCAAATACCCATCAGTTCACTGTCCTTGGTGAGCGGCAAAACCAAAGCCAGGCCGGCTATAAACAGCAGACCAGCTACTGGAAACAATGGCTTGTGTATAATTTGACTCATTTGACCAGAACTGCTTCAGGACAAAGTGGAACAAAAACTGGACACCGTCAAGGTAAATACTAAACATGACAAAACTAGGCAAAGAAAAAAGAAATGCTTTCATTTTTTACCTGACCACCTGCAAAGATGACAGGAGAGCCTGAGGGTTTGGGTCTGTACGGGATGGTTACTCCCTTGGGTGGAGACTAAACAAATAGAAACATTCACTATTGAAGCATCATCGACAGGAACATAGAAAATAATAATTCATCATTGGTATCAACAAGAGCCATTGCAAAAGGTTGTCTGTACCTCGAGCATGACGACACAGATCTGCTTGACACACTCGATAATGGACTGGGGGGTCCCTGCAACGGTGATGGCACGCTCTGTTGAGTTGGGCAACATGTCCCCTGCTACTTGTACCTGAGCTCCTGCTGACTGTGGACACAAACATTGACACACAGAGAGTTAGGACACTTCAACACAAATTCAAAACATCACAAAAACAAAGAAGCCCGGTGACAAACCTCTCTGATTTCCTTGATCTTGCAGCCACCTTTGCCAATGAGCGAGCCACACTGGCTGGCAGGCACGACAAGGCGCATGGTGACTGGTGGTTTGCTGGTGGCTGTACTGTTAGTCATTGAGGTGCTGATGTCCTATACAGAAAGTAGCACGACAGGAGAACAGTGATAATTAGAACGTTTCTAAACTGTCGCTGTGTCACGTTTGCTGTAAGATGTGGCGAGCGACTCGAACCTCTTCCAGTTTCTCAATGATCATGGAGAAGGCTTTGAAAATGGAGGTGGTTGGTCCCGCGAGGGTTATGATCCTCTCTGGGCAGTTCCCCTCTGAGATGTTGATGCGAGCTCCGCTCTGCAGAACAAAACACAGAGTATTTAAATCAATCGCAGAGACATAATGTCACGTGCAGGAGTCAGTGTCACGGAAATTATGGACAAAAACAAAACCAAAAAAACTACCTCCTCTCTCATCTTCTTAACCGACTCTCCTTTCTGTTGAAGAACGCACAAGTACACAATATTTAGAAAACACACCACTAGGACAACGAAAAGATGGATTCATTCAGGCATCAACACAAACGTACCTTTCCAATGATGCTTCCAACCTCCTGCGGATGGAGATAAAAATAAAATGACACGTTAAAGCAAGACATGTATTGTTAATGGCCACCAGACCTGATTATACAGGGGGGGGGGGGGGGGTGAATGCTTGAAATCAGACATGGCGTGCAGGCTCGCTCACCTTCCCGTGCATGAGTAGCCTGATGGTTAAGGTGACATTAAGTCCTCCTTCAACCAGGCTTGAGTCCATTGCTGCGGGTAAATCCAGGGTGAGTCTTTGGTCACAGGCTGAAAGTCTGAAAACAAGAGGAAAACGTGACAATCAGGGACACATGCAGCAGCTGGACACCTCAGCCCTTTAAAGCAGCTGCTGTCAGTGCAGATGCGCGAGGCGATGCTGACAGTTCCCATCTTGAAATGCCTCTTATTGTTGTTTAATAACGTGCGTGTGTCACTTCGGAAACGAGGAGACGCCTCAGTCCAGTAATTCACGTTAGACTGGCCCGACTCCACTGATTCACGTTAGCACAATGATCCACTGTATCTATGGGGTGATGCCTAGTTCCTGGTATGTAACAGCTATGGCGACACAGCTTGTCATTTATTTAATGGGCTCGAATCACGCTGGGGAAACTTTTGATTTACAGCAGAGTAAGTTTGAGTCGAGCGCGCGTCCACATTGGCAACGAAAGACTGGGGAAAGGCTAACGCTAACGTCGCAAATCCCTGTCTATTTTGGTGAGAGCAACACAGTCACGCAAGGCTAAGTTAGCTAGTTAGCACAGCCACATTTCTGGATAACTTCTCCTTTGTGGTGTTCGGCGAAATGATTTGTACAATACGTTTAGGAACCGACGCCAGCGCGCAACTCTCCGACGGGCCGCGACGCTGAAAACCTTTCGGGGGATTTTTTCCCATTCGCGCTCGCTAGCGTTAGCATCGTACGCTCCAGCGAATAGTCGGGTCCCGCGGCCTCCGGAGCGCGCCGAGTAGTTCCTGCCCTTCATCCCGAAAGCTGCGGGGGGAAAAACAGGCAGGAGAAGCTGAACGTGTGGCGCTCTTACCCGAAACCGGCCCTTGAAGAGTGTTCAGGGGATGGGTAGGGTGGCAAGGGTGGAAGGGGAGAGGTTCGGGAGGGAGTTTTAAAAGGATCCGGGGAAGAGGGAAGCGACACCGCTGCTCGATCGGACTCTTCTCTTCTGCTTAGCACAAAAGACCCAATGAGTTCAACTTTGACCTCCGCGGCCCCGCCCCTCCACGCGCGGCCCCGCCCCCCTCGGGGAATACATCACACACGTAAAATAAAGGCCACGATTACATTTTTATTTATTTTATTTTATTTCAGCAGGGTCTATTTCCGCCTCTGTGATGGCAAAAATAAAGATCCTGTAAGTCACTACAATGAGAAACAGAATAATAACTAAGTATCTCATTGTTATGACTTAGTATCTTATTATTATGAAGTACTATCGCATTATTATAACTAATTTTGATAATTCTGTACAATTAAAATCATAATTAGTTACAGAAATTGTCTTATAAACACTGTATAAGCAATGTGAATATAGGCTGTAGATAGATAGATAGATAGATAGATAGATGGATAGATAGATGGATAGATGGATAGATAGATGATAGATGATAGATAGATAGATAGATAGATAGATAGATAGATGGATAGATAGATGATAGATAGATAGATAGATAGATAGATAGATAGATATACAAGTTCAATCCACGCCCTTTTGCACCTTCCTTTTCATATTCATCCTACATTATATACCTTAACATATTATTGTCAGCAATTATTTTTTGATGATCAATTACTGCTACTAAGTAAAGATTAAATAGTCAAAAAATAGACATTGGTAAAAGTAATAAATAAGTGAACGTGCAATATAAGAGCATGGAAGTATAAAATAGAAACATCATTGAAATTCTATATACAAATGAAACAGGATATAAACAGTGGAATACATTGCAGATTAGTCATTGAATTCCACAGTTGGGAGTGAGTATCACATGGATAATAAATATTGTAAAAATGAAGTCTTCAATCTTTGGTCTCTCTAATTGATGTGTGAATCATTGATTCCGCCTTTTAAATACGGAGGAGTAGAAGTCATGATGGCACCTCCCTGATCTCAGACTCTTCTCTCCTATGAACATTCGGTGAGTCCAACAGTCACTTTAGTTCTTGTTCTTCTAGACATTTGTTTGAGAAGATGTGTCACTAGTGGAGGAAAAGCTTGTTTATTTTTGTTTGTATTGTTTTGTATTGGAAAGAGGGTTCACACTGCTCAAAGTCTGAGAAATAGAATGATTTGAACTGATTACTTTGTTTGTTGTTTATCTCTGGACTCTATTGTATCATTCTCACTTCTTCATTATGTAATTCCGTGTGTCTACAGACAAAAATGTTTGTTAATTCAAAATGAAAAAGAGTCACTGAATCACTAAGGGTCAAGTTTCATGTAATAAATATTGTGTGACTAGGCCGACAGCCTGTTGTCACTACTAAGGATTTAAAACTCAATGAGGATTTAAAACTCAATGAGGATTTAAAACTCAATGAGGATTGAACAAACAGTGTAAAAGAAGGGGACTCTTGTGTTTTACATAAAGAGCACCGGTCTGGCGGTCTCCCGAGGCATAATTATGAAATACTAATTATATACTAATATATAACTCATGTTAGATATATATATATATAAAGTATATTTGAAATATATCATGGCATGCACTGCAAATTAAACAGTGAGAGAAATATGTTTTTCTCTAATGCTTGCTTGTAGAGCATAACAAATTGACATTACCTAGTAGAACTTGAATACATTTAATCTAGATTAAAACATTTATAATATTGTAAACGGTGGATTATAATTATGTGTAAAATGTTTTATTGTTCAAAAACAATTCTGTGGAATCTCAGGAAAACACCGCGTGAAGCTCTGACCCTGCTGATGACACACTGCTGCAGTTTTCTCTTCATCCAACAGATGGCACAACAACACTGTGAGTGCGGTCGCCTCTGCACTGAGCTGGTTCCAGTCTCATTTCAGGGGCTTCATCCTTTTTAGCATCACCCACATACAAATCAAGCTGAACGTGTTGACTTCAGTGTCCTGACCTTACTGAGTAAAATAACTGACGAAGCACCTTCAAGCAAATACCTTTAAACAGGCATGTCAGCCACTTAAAGATATCAAATTAAAGATAATAGTGGGGGAGAGAGAGAGTCGTCACTGAGTGAGTCAGCACTCTAAATGTAAATCTTCTAAGAGCAGGCGGCAACCGTGGCCTACTTGGTTTTACTTACACGGAAGTTAGATGTGTGACCAGAGGGATGTAATATGAAATAATAATAATTTTTATGTATTATTTGTCACAGTGGCCTTTAAAGCCATATGTGTGTTTCATTTCTAACAGCAAAGAAGAGTCAAATGGTCAGTAATTAGTAGTAATGGCTAGTAATCAGTCATATTGCTGACATGGCTATAAAATTGCCCTTTTTTTGGTTTGTACCTCCAGGCTGTGATGACGCTTGAAAATCTGCTGATACAGTGTAAACGATCCCAAAAGGATAACTTGACCTTGTGACCTGAAAATAATGAACCTCCGCTTTGTTATTTTGTCTTTTCTTTGTTTATACGTGAAATGTGATTCATGACGTTCCGCTTCATGGTGGATTTCCTTGTTTGCTTGCGAGACTGTTGTTTTGTCACATGATTGATGAGATAAATGAGGACCTTAATTGCCTGCTATACTCTTTAATTTTGAATCAGAGGGAGCACGACCGAAGCCCTGGATTGTACGGTTAAGTCCTCTGAATCGTGGCGTTATTAAACCAGCATACAACAGAAAAACAGAGGAGACGGATGAAATGGAACAGTACAGCCCTGTAACCATGTGTTCATGGTCTGGTTGACGGAGTACTCTGCCTGAACTCACTCAGCACATGTTCATTAATCTGGTGCACATCAGAGCACCCACGATACAATTAGTCAATGGCTGGAATCACTCACTATTGTCTGTAACCAGTCTTCTATTCCCCCTGAATCATTAATCTTTTATAAATCCAATTCTCCATCAGAACTGATGTCCTACACAGCGTGATTTACGTTTACATGCACGACTCGTGAATCACGTCTGGCTCAGTGTCATGGAATCAGAATCACTGCTTTCGATAGCTGGCCCTCCACACTGGAGGAGATGGAGCTCAGCTGATCTGAAAGCTGTTTGTCTCCAGTTCTTGGTCGTTTTTTAAAATATTATTTCCCTTTCTGGTCGTTCTAACATGAATCCAGGCCGTTGGAGGCTGGAGCCTGCTTTTTGCAAAGCCATCTGCAGTGCTGCCTGAACGGTGCCAGGCTCACAGGGCTGCTGGTGCTTTTAAAATAGAACCATGGCTGACCAGATTTGCCCCCCAACCAGAGGCCGTCATGCTCCAGTAACAGGTAAAACATCTACTGTACGTCCACCAGCTGCATGCTGCATGAACAGGGTTCTAGCTCTGAACAATAACACTGAAGAGGAAAATACATTAAAAACGCATGAAGCTAAAGACAAAGAGTGTTTCTGTTGTTGTTGTTGTAACAAAAGATGTTTAATTAGGTTGAAAACTTCACTGAGAGCTGGGTGACACAGAGGAGAGGGGGTGCAAGCTCAACAGCTTTTGCAAACAACACATGGTCTCCCTGGCCTTTTTTTAAGTGTCTCCTCCATCAAACAGGCAGCTTACGTAATCAGCTGCTTACTTTAATCTCTGCATCTTTCACACGATTTCTGCTCTTTTTACACATCCTCTGCCCCCTCACCTCCTTCACCCACCCCCCCATCCCCCCGCCAAATGTAATGCATCCTCTCCTTGTTCCGTTTTTCTCCTTCAATGCTTTTATCTGACACTCTCTCTCTATCTCTCTCTCTCTCTCTCTCTCTCTCTCTCTCTCTCTCTCTCTCTCTCTCTCCTGTCCTTCCACCCTCCGCTGGTGAGTGGTCATTGATTACTGTACATGGATTGTATGATGAAATGCCACTCGCCCACCTGACATCCCTCTTGTCCGCTGCCCCTGACATCCCACTGCCTTCAGTACAGCTTTAGCCCTGCTATATTACTCTGTTGTGGTATGGAATCACACCTGGAATAACTTGAATTGTGGTGAACTTTCAAGAACAGTAATAACACTTTTTTTCAAATTCCAATTTTGTAGTGGTGGGAAACATTTTTGTGTTACTAAATCCAATTTATTTTCTTGAGCAGTAAATCGTCTGCTCATAATAAAAGTAAAATGATCTGGATTACAGTGTGAAACCTGATGACACACTCAAAGCCAGAGAGAGGGTTGTCCAATTAGTCACCTAATTAGCAAGTGGATGTTATTTTAAAGATTAAAGGACTTGAAAATAGATGGAAAACAGAAGCACTCATGATTAAACCTCCTCCAAAATAATTGTTGTTGCTTGTTTTATTGGACTTGAACCCATGTACTTTGTGTGTTTGAGACAGAGAAAAGGTTGGGAGTCATGTTTAACACAACAGCAGGCAAGATGCACAGATCTGTTAACTCACTAAAATGGAGATACCGAGACGCACAGTGGGACTGAATTCTCTCTGCAGGGGTGTGAACAGATCCAAAGCCCTGTGCTCTTGGTGACTGCAGCATCACTACCTATCCACAGCCGCAGTTAGATGCACCTACGGAGTCACAGCGAGAGGTGACGCATGCCCTCCTAAACTGTCCAGTCAGGAGACAGAAAGGATGTAGAGAGGCTGTGACTCCCTGCTCTTATTTTAAGAGGATCTTCCACAAATAGGTTGCTCCCACAGAGACGGATAATTGGCGCGATATCTTGGGGGCACGAGCATGAGGAGCAGGCTTCATTTTGAAGCCAGGCCCTCCACAGGAAGAACCCAGTTATGCAAGCCACTGGGCCAGCTCTCTGGACTCTGTGTTGAGGGAAACACATGGAAAACCAAGCTTATACAGAGTGTGATAGAGAATCCTCCACGATGTATCACATGTATGGTGAGTTTTTATTCTCTAATGAAATGTCTGAACAGCTATTTCATGGGCTAACATAAAGTTTCATCCACATGTTCATGGTGCCCGGAGGATCCATCGTTTGTAGGTCAAAGATTTACATTTAATCCATGGATTTGTATTCATACCTTCAGGACAATGTATTATAATGAATCCACTGTCTACACTGGAAGCCCCAAAATACACCATTGCCCCCAGAGACTAATTCATTGTCAGAGCCAATAGGTTCAGCAATTATTTAGTTTATGCCCCAAAACACTGACATGCTAATAATATACCCATCAACTTGTGCTGTGTGCTAAGTGCTAACTAGCAAATGTTTAATAAAATAGTGTTAATATCATGGTCTGGTGGAGTCTGGTGGAGGAACCGGGGTTTAAGTGCAATCACAGACTTGTTGAGTTGATTGGAGAATGAATCTCAGGTGAGTTGACGGGAAAACCAAATCCGGCCCGACACACACATGTAAACATAACAAACCAAGGACAAACAATGTACATGAGGGAAAACAGCAGAAAGACATGAGGTAAATGAAGAAGGTGGACCAAATCCTCACAGACAGAACAGACTGGTGCGACGAAGCTTGGCAGTTGATGGTAGAACAGCTTTCTCCCTCCTCCAAAACACTCTCACACAACAGCACTCACTGGCCTGAGTACACACACAGAGGCCAGACACAAAGCAAAAGTATCCCACTATTTTCCCTCCATCTGGCAACAATGTGTCACGATTCTGCTCGGGTGACACGGCTGAAAGGAACCTTGTTTATTTTTTACATAGTTAATTTCAGAGAAAAATTAAAGTGCATGTGGACTAAATGAAGCACACACAGTGAAATACACTGACAATAATGAATGGACTGTGAATTCCTATTCTTCTCCATCTGGAACATAAAAGGCATCCGAGGAAAAAGGCATTTTATGGCAATATTCAGCCACATATATCTTTAAAATGTTGCATTCAGACAAACTAAAAACCACAGGCATCGGTTTGTGTTTTATTTACCTGTCTAGATCCATCTTGACTTTTACAGGCTGTTGGTGCTAAGTTAATTAGACACGGTCTGCTTGTCGCATAAGCATTTCAGGGAAAAAGCTTTATGTGCCACATCAAAGCTGCTAAATAGTATTCGACTAATTTGCTCTTTGAGGATTTTGTACCGCAACAAAGAAACTCTGGATCTTCATTATTGTTTCCTGTTGGTCTAAAATCCAAAAGATAAATGGACTTTGACGAGTTGAAACACTTTAGAGAGAACGAGAGCAAACAAAGACATTTACATCTGTTTTCCCTGTGAGTCATTTTGGAGTCTTACTTTTTTTTTTTTATATATGAGCTTCTGCAAAACAGTAACTATTACCTCAGTATATACTGTACATATATAGTACATATACATATACAGTAATATCATACATAATGTGCCTTTCATGTACACATTCGATAATACAATAGTATGAAGTAATGGAACAGAATACTACAATATATAATTTATAGCCAATGATAGTATGTTCATGTTGGATCATCACGTGTTCATCTTCACAAAGTCATTGATTGTTTAGTGACAAACATGCAGCCTATTGATCCCCTGACTATTTGAATGACTTCAGCCTAAAGCCTGGTGCTGCACCATGTCACCAATCCACATCCAGACTCAACTGGGTGTCAAAAGACGAAACCAAACACTGCTAAGGCAGCTAAACCAACACGAGTGACACTTCACCATGCAGATAGAGTCACAGTCCACTACAGCTGAACAAGGAAACTGAACTAATTGTCCTGTCCGACTATATATGAGCAGGTTGCCTTCAGATGGCTTGGCTCAGCTCTATGGAAAAGTACAAGCTGAACAGAAAAGTATTGAGCTTGTCCAACAGAACCTTTGGCTGCCTCTGTGGATATCCACGCTGGGATCAGGTGCAGAGTCATTAGTCACGGTCTTGTCCAATCAGACACCCTTAATGTTTGTGCTACTGGGCATTACTTTGGAGGTCTTTTGTTGTCAGTCTGATTTCAAACTGGACATTAGTCATATTCATGCTGACAGCACACTCCTTGGTATGTGTGTGTGTGCCATAATATTTGCATTTGTGTGTCTAAACATCTGTGTGGCCATTATTCCCCCTGACAAACAAAATTCCTTCACAGAACAACTGAGGCCATATAAACTAAAATCCTATAGCTGCTCCACAGACAAATAATAACTCGGAGCACGCATGTCACCCTGAGGTGTAATAATACATGATTTGATATGATATATTAACTGTTTATACACCAATCTGGGATGCTTCATAAGAGATTGAACACTTTAAAGAACTAGTGCAGCGCCCACTGTAAACCTCCCTGTTTTGTTTGCTTCTGTCAATGTTCCCGGAGCTACTTAAGAATTATTCAGTAGTGATTCCTCTTCAAACAGTTCTACAATAAACAGTCACTTTGAATTTGTTTGTGTGCTGGACGTTGTGTGCAGAGCTTTTAATAAACCTAAATCTAAGGATGCAGACCTGAAGTTAGAAAACTTTGTGTTCATCCTACCTGGTTCAGCTGCAATGACGATTTTACAGCCAGTGTTTTTCATAAAATCAAACTGAACTTACTTTATTACATATATTGTATGTCAGATGTTTCAGAAGTCTGCAAAGCAATTTACACAATATTCAGACCCAAGTTTACAACTTTTCATTATCATTAATTATCATGAATCCTCTCTGTCTATCTGTAATACCTCATGCCAAGTAAGAGGATGATAAGTTGAACGGTTTGTGAGATATGTGTATCACATACAGACAGACAGATGTTTTGGGAATAAGTAGGTAGATATTGTGAGAGTGCGTATGCTGTGCTGATTTTGGCTTTTACACAAGTAGTTCATATACACATGTTTAATATATATAACGTTTTTATTATTATCAACTGTCTAAAAGGAAACACTGATTTAAAAAAAAATGAATGAAATGGATGGAATTTCGCAGTAAAATGTATTTTCTCCGCCTTTGATCATCAAAGAGCATCGCTCCATCCCGAGTAACGCGTCGAAACCCTGATAAAACACACACCGTCCACTCATGTTGCCTCTTCGTTGCGCATAATGATTCATCAACCACCGTTTGCTCATCATGAGTCCGTGATTTCGGCTCGGATGAGTTCATCCTGTCGGCAGCAGCTGATGATGACTGTTCGGTCGTGGGCCCTCGGATGCCCCCACCCCCACCTCCCTCATCCCGCGTCTCGACGGACCAAACGCTGCTGCTGCATCACCACCACCACCACCACCACCACCACCAGCAGCAGCACCGGCAGCCTCCAGACTGCATTTTCCCCGCCGCGATGGATCCCTGCGTAAACCGGTGAGCTGCAGCCGGAGGACGCGCCGTGGAGAAGGAGCAGGAGAAGGAGGAGGTGGAGGATGACCGAGCAGCGATGACCGCGGAGAAATTGTCTTAAGGAATAAAACAAGACAATTAATATTTGCGGCAGCGCGTTGTTTACCTTCCCGACTGATACCCAGCCGGCTGACAGTGACTCCGCACGGCCGACATGTAAGAGCCGGGATAACTATTCAGCCTCCATCTGCAGCTGCTCACAATAACATGAGAGAAGGTAAGAGTGTTGTCCAGGATTCACACCGGGCGTTGCGGGTTTCTGTCAAATAACAAAACCACTGAGGCTCGGTTGAAGCTCATCAGGCTGCTTTGGTTGAAACCTCCTTTGAATTGGTCCATGTTCACCTGTGCACGTACATGCGACCTGAACATGCCATGTCAGCAGCCGGTTTGCTTGTCTTGTTATTTTTTATTTTTTTAATGGGGTTTGAATTTGACTGTTCACCTCAGGATGTCTGCACCAGAGCTGGCTCCTGCTCCACAGCTGCCAAAACCAAAGTCAACCCACCGAGGCAAAATACAGGCAGAATACACACTTTAACCTGTAAGGCCATTCAAACCGTTGTTTTTCCAGCTGTATGTGAACCATATGAATGTGTGTGTGTCTGACAAAGTTACCAGACCTCACCTGCCTCGGTTTCATTGAGAAAAACAAAAGAGATTTCATGGAGGGAGAACCCCTCTTCAGAGAATAATTAGTTGAATCTCTGTTAGGTTGTTAACTTGTTGTTGGATTTTGAATTAATCAGCACTAAATTACCATTTACTTGTTGGTAGAATGTCTTGCTTCCACCCCCCCCCCCCCCCCCCTCCAGATTAGACTGCAAAACCACAGCCGCATACTCCTCCTATAGCCTCCCTTTGAAGTTCCATCTCTCCCTGCTTTAAAAAACATGACATTTTTTTTGGAGGTAGTAAATAAAAAACTAATTTCTCGACTGCTGCCTGCTGGATCCCTGTGTGGACATAAAGCAGCACACACACACTTCTCCTCTGCTGATGCTGGGAGGGGGGGGGGGTTCAGGATCGATCAGTCAGCTTGTATCGAAGGCCTTTGTTTCAGTCGTTGTTGTCAATCAGGAGTCCCGACAATTAAAAGCCCATTTTGTTGGTCAAGGGCTGATTATTCATTCATGCTCAGCTCAGTCGGACCACAAATCTGCGGATGACACACTGAAGAGTGTCAGTGTAGCAGTGTGCGAGCCTCAGCCTCAGAGACACACTGAGTGCTCGGGCAGCCTGAAAGGTTTACACATCACAACGCAGGCTCCGTTCTTTCTGTTTTCTGAACCTGGGCATGCTTTTAAACATATAGAGGATTGATCGCTCCTATTACGAACAGCAGGAGAATAACAGAGGTACCAAACAGAGGACAGGAGCAGCTCTGGGCATCCGGTGTACAACATCTCTGTAGGTGGTGGATTTTAGGCTCCCACTTTAGGTGTCAATGTCATATCTGCTGTCAGGGAGCCAACAGCCGTGATTATACTCCACCAGATAGTTTGAAAGACGCCCAGCTGGCTGTGATCCAGGGCGGTGGGTGTTTTTAAACGGGGCTTAGTCAGGTAACCGCAGGGAGTGATCAGACAAGATACTGTACAGTATCACACACGCATCAGTGTGACGTCGAAGGACACGCAGCATTAAAAGTCCTTTCACACTAGGACCCTGTGGGATGCTGCGACAACTTCACCGGCGTTGCGCTGACAGTCATATTGAAAACACTCAGTTGGGATTCGGATTGATCTCACACTAACTGTCAACGTTTTTGTCTTAATCTGAAAAGGCTGCAGTTGTTGTATTGATCCTATTTTCCAGTTTGATTGTAAACGTTGGAGGACTATAACAAAGTGCATTTACTAAAGTACGGTCCTTTACACATGTTAGTACTCTGTCCCCCTATTGAGCATATATAAACTCTTTCGATACATTTAATGAGCGGTTTATACATATACATACACTTTAGACTATAATGTAGTTATAAACAAACCAACAAGGTTATTGTTGTATTTGTCAAATATTATCACTGCTTTCTCTTATGAAGGTTCACTAGCAGGTGTAAGAAGGTTTAATATAAAGCTGTGACTGATTTATTTATATATATAAAATGTACCCACATGTCACAAGAGGCTACTATGTAAACAGATGGCTACGTAGTAAAACACAGTTCTAATATATAGAATATTATTTGATAGAAGAACCTCACATAGGCTATATCGTATAAGATATAATCAACACTGTGGTTAAAATGAGCCACAGCACGATTAGCAAATAAGGTAAAATTACTTCATTAATGCATCAGCAACAATGATCCAATTATGTAATGGTTAACAGTAGTTACTATAATTGTCTGCATAGCAAATAACTCGAGAGCTTAAATGCAGGACTATGCAAAGGCATTTACTTACACTGCTGTATTGCTAATGTCTCTTGTCTAAAAGATCTGAATACCTCCACCACAGCAAATACTGTGGTAAGGGTTGTACGTTATACAAATGACAGCAAAGAGAGAACAAGTGTGCGTCTGACCTACGCTATTAGAGCCTCAGTATTTTAAGGAAGTACGACTGCACATGCTGGGGAACATTAGCTGCATCGTGAGAAGAGAAAGAGCAGAAATGTCACGAGGTATTTGGCCTAATTGTCATTTCAATGAGCACGGACAACAGTTTCCAAAGCCCAGAGTCCCCTCTTCTCTTAGCGCTCTCGTTTTTCTCGTTCACTCGCTTTATCAACCTGCTGCCGGTCTCTCTCTGCTGTATCAGCCGAGCACGGTGGGTGTTGTGGTCAGCTGACAAACACAACAAGGTAATTACAACATAGCAGACTCACCAGCACTTCATGTCACTCGTCACGCTGCCTGATACTGGACGATGTAAGTGCTATAACACAGTCGGTATGGATTACTGAATTTCCTATGTTATTATGTCTGCTGCCGTATGAAGCTCATGTCTCCAGTTAGTCTGTCATTACTACGACAGAGCCACACTGTGATTTACTGTTTGATGTGAGAAAAGACAATATCAGCCTCGCAGGGAACCATGAAAAACCAAATGGTTTTAAGTTGGACATACAAATGAAGTTTTGGCAATTCAATTTTATGTCAGTTATGAATTTGAATTTCATGAGTGATACAGACTCTTCATCATATCGTCATTATGGCTTAACTGAGATTTCTTTGAATCATATAATATGTTGAATATTCCCTCTTTATTTCTGTCTAGTGTATAACACTGGTCTGATGTCATGTCGCCTGCAGTGGCGCTGTTAAAATGTTATTGGTCCTTTGACATCACTATTGACTTTTTTTACAGAACTGAGGAGAACAATGACAATTTTAAGGGCCCCACTCTGGTAATGGAGCTGCAGCTATTGCCTCCTCTAAGGAGGATGTGTTTTCATTTGTCTCGTAGTTAGCAAGGTTATACAAAAACTACTGAACTGATTGTTTTGAAATCGTATTGGACGAGTGGAACAAGACTCAAGGAAGAACCCATTAAACAAAGTGGATCCGAATAAATGAGCAGAGCTTTTTTTTTCATTTTATTTCACATGGCGAGGTAGGGCGTTAGCATAGGCGTTAGGTATGAACTCTCCAATTGCTCATTATTGAAAAATCTGTAAGTAAAATTGTCTGTCACAGTATCATATAGAGTACAAGGTCAAATCGTCAAAAATCTTGTTTTTGTTCTACCGACAATCTCTAACAGCTGGTTTATGGTCTCAGAACTAGTTATTGACACTTTCTGCTCAAACATGTCAGAAAACCAAAGTGTTTCAAACATCGACAGGGGAGTGAAAAGGGAAGATGGGATCTAGAGTTTTCCGGAAGTCATTCATTGTGTTGGACTCAGTTGTTCACTTGAAAAGTTCAGTAACGTGAAACAAAAGAGTTAAAGGAGAGAAGCGTGAGTGTAAATGTCACTTTGTTGGTTTCAGAATTACAGAATTAGTTATTATTCGCTTTTCATTTGACTAATCGTTTAATCACCTAATCACTGCAGCTCAACGGACGGATTTAAAAATGCAAACCCCTCTCATGAGCAGTTGACGCGACACATTCCGTGAGTCTGACTTCATCCGACACTTGAGCAATCCTCAGAGAAAAGAAGCGAGGTTGAGGATGGTGTTGAGGCCCATTAAGTTCACCGCCTGTCTGACTATTCTTTATACGTAACATTCATTTCGATCATCTCAAGTCGTTCCTCTTGACATTCTTGCACCATAGCAACAAGCCACCCTGCAGCAGAACGTCAGCCCAGGCAGCAGCGTGGCGCTCCGTCAGTGTGTACACTTCCTCCTTGCCATCGGTGAAGTGTCTTACTGCTCCATCTGCTCGGCTATTGTCTCATCGTTCGTCCTCCTCGAACTTCTAGATAAAGAGGACTCGAATGAGAAAAAATAAATGGTGTGATTTCATCTGTGGGGGGAGAGAGAGAGAGAGAGGCTCATCTCATCCTGGACGTCTTCAGCAGAGGGAGGTTTTATGACCTTGGTAACGCTGCTCTCATCGTCCGTCTCACGCAGGAGCTGATGAAGTGGTTGGAGGTGATTAAACTCTGCCTTCACAGATGCTGCTCTGTGCTGCTGAGTCAGTGACCTTTCCTGCCATCCTGCCCACCACCCCCCATTTCCTCTCCTTCTCTTTCTCGTTTTGTGCCCTCTCCTCTGCTTCGGGGCCCTTCTCCCCCTCTCCTCTCCTGTCCTTTCTTCTCCTTTAACCTCTGCTCCTCCTTTTTATTTTTCCCTCATCTCATCTTGCCTCTGCAGATTTTCCCTCAAGCTTTTTTTCTCGTCTCCTTTCCTTTCATCCCATGTCCTCTCCTCCCTTCACTTTTATGTTCTCTCTTTTCATCTCCTCTCCTTCTCATTCACTTGTCGCATCTTGTCTTCTCTCCTTCGTCCTCTCTTACTCTCCCCTCTCTGCTCTTCTTTCCTTCCACCTCTGTTTACCCCTCTTTTCTCCTCACTTTTTAACCTTCTCTCACTTTGCCTTTTCTTCCTCCTCTCCTCCCATAGTTCCTAATCTCCTCCATACACTTCTCCTTGTTTCCTCTCATTTCGTCCTGTCTCCTCCTTTCTCCTTCCCTTTCACCTATCATACCCCTCTTTTCCCACTTTTTCAAACTCTTCTTACCATCTCATCTCATCCTCCTCTCCACTCCTCTCCTGTTTTCTCTTCACTTTTTTATCCTTCTTTCACCTTGTCTTGTCATTCTCCTCTCCTCCATCTTCTCTACCAACTTCTCCTTGTTTCCACTTGTTTCATCATTTAGTATCCTCTCTTCTCCTCTTTTCCTTTGCTTCTGCTTCTTCTACCCCTCTTTTCTCCTCCTTTTTCAACCTTCTTTCATTTAATCTCCTCTCCTCTCTAGTTTAACGGTTTATTTAATGCAGCAAAAAACAAAGGACAAATCAAATCAGATGGTAAACAGTTCCCTGCATCACACCAAAGAGCTCTCCTCGCATTTCATCCCTCTCTCTGTATTCGTCAAACGCCGGTTGTACCATCTTACATTTCTCCACTCTTTGCATAGGAGCTGAAAATAGAAACAACAGTTTTACAGTAAGGCCCCTGACAGGCGTCCTGTTATCTCCCTGCGTGTGTCATTTTACAATGAGTCCCTGCCTGGGCTCCACCGCTGAATGGATCCTGTGACACAAATTTGCATGTTAAGTTGAACATTTCTCACCAGAGACCATTTATCAGCACGCAGCAATTAACGACTTTGTGTCCCCTGGTGATTAATTACGTCTCGTGTGTCCAAAGCCGGGAAGATCCTGGCAACAGCTGTTTGTTCACGTCAATGTTTTTATGACGGCCCGTATTTTTCATCCTGCGTCGGAAGAATAACAGTTTTCTGGAGATATTAAGCATCAAGATATTGGGTTTGAATGAAATGGAAACGAGAGAAAAGAATTGATGAAGGTTTGGCTTATTTGTCCTGCTTGTAGTTTAGCATCGAAGGCTAATTGATATGGACAGGAAATGAATCAGGCTTAATGGAGGAGCAGAGAAGAAGCAATAGTGCTGAGGACGCTGCAGAAATATAGTGCAGGCTGATCGTTAAAAAGCTCAGGGATATTTAGTTTTCTGACTTGAATTTCTGGGGCAGTTGGTGATGATTACTTCTGTGGATGCTTGTGTGTTATAAAGACTTTGGTCAGGGACAGTGCTGACAGTGCTCATTGTAATATCCTCAAACCCCCCGAAAGCACAAGTTGGATTTAATTACGTCTGTGTAAATAGACGAAAGCAGGTGATTTTTGGAAATCTGCTTCTGGCAGATCCAAAGCAAATGCATAACCCCCCCCCATACATATTCCAGAGAATAGCAGCAGAAATGTTCTCCTGTCGACTGTTTTGTTCATCAAGCATGTGGGAACATTGTGGTAAACAAACATAATGAATGCAGAAAGGATGGAGGGAGAAATGTAGATTTTTCAGGGAATATGTTCTTGTTGCATCAGGAAAGAAGATCAATTCCTACCTCAGAGCCCCTATAGCAGGATTCCCCAGGTCATCGTCATCAATCACCTCCGCAGAGACGGTTATGGTTTTGTTTTGTGTGTCTGTTTGTTAGTGAGCAGGATTTACACGGAAGCTGGTGGAGGGATAGGACAAGGCCAAGGAAGGTGGATCCAGGATGTTTTCTTTCTCTTTCTTTAACATTGCCAGAAAAGGATTTTGCCGCATTTTCAATGATTTCTTAGATATTAATAATGGATCTTGATGAAAACAATCAGGCATGTTTAGGCGACTGATACTGTGGTTTCATCAGGGGACTGGCTTTGCCATTCTAGTTCATGTATTTCTAACTAGCTCGCCGGTGATTGGTTCCCTCAGCTGAGATCTCCAAGTGCCGTTTCCCTCCAAACTGTAAGTGTGCACACACAGTTTGATCTGGAGTCAGAGAGAAGATCTGAGCCCTCTGAAGATTAACGCCCTTGGATGTCTGCCCTCTGGCTTCTGCCGCCAATTACATTCACTCAAACCAAAACCTGACGCAGGATGTGCCTGTGTCACAGCCCGGGCTCCGAGCGTCATGCGGACATGACATCTGACGGTATCAGGTCTGTTGCCATCACCACCTCACCACTCACCCATCACACCAGAAGACTGTTTTCACCTTTTCACATCATGCATGGCTCCACATTATTTCATGCAGATACAAGTACCAGGGTGCTAACTTTTCAATTAACACATGACCAAGGCCAATGGTTAATATTTGTGCCTGTGGTTGCATATTTTACATAATTATTCAGTCTGTTTGTTAAGTTTTACGATTCACCAGACTGTGAGAAACTACATCAGACAAATAAACAATATTAGAATATCATTCAGGTCCAATACCAGCATTTTTAAAGTTGAGCAGCTACTTTTCCTGAAATGAAGAGTAGCATTAGCTTAGCTTACATTAGCTCCCTTCACCATTCCCTCCTTATTTCATGTTGTTCATTTAAGTAAATGTATACTGCAGATTGGATTCTTTGAGACCTCCCTCAAAAATCAGTCTTTTCCACCAGATAAACATTTGCAATAATTTCAATTTGTTGATGCAAATGTTTCTGGCAAACAGCTTCTGTATCTGTTTACCACACAACATTATTTTAATAAAGATGAGGGTCAGTAAGAGTTGTAATCTGATTGCAAGAAGCAGCAGGATGCCAAGAAGTTATTTAGCTCACTGAGGAGTGTGCGCCCTGTTGCCTGCAGCTTTTCATCTAACAGCTCTCTATGGACACTCCTACTGTAACTGTTCCACGACTCCCGAACAAAATTTTTTAAATCCTCTGCTGATAAAAAGATGCAGAATGTTTTCTTGTTTTGTAGATGCATTTTGGGTAAATGATTGCCAGGAATAGTATTCACCAAGATTGAGAGGGAGCCCAAAGCATCTAAACAAGAGACATTGGAAATCATAAATATTTCCAGTTCTTGAAGTTTTTGCTGCAAAGAGATCAAGTTCAGCCTTTTGTAAGATAAACATGCAACCTGAAATAATTTTAATTCAATATATACATAGCTCATTTACATAAAAAACACAAACTAAATTGTCAGTTTTTCTTTTCTCTTTTTTCCTCCTCCTCTTGCCTGGACGACACGAATTTACAGTTTTTATGCCATTTTCATTTACATATTCATACTGAGTAAAGACGTAAACATAGACAGTGTATTTTAGTTACAATCGTCATTAATTAAATTCCGAGGGGCAATGGCTGTTTATATTTTTAAAGTACAGCATTCAAAACACAATGTCCTGACTGTGAGAGCCCCTCACTCCTTTGTGATCATCTGAGTCAAACCACATTAATCAGGAGGGGTTGTCATAGTTTATAAAAAAAAATCTCCATGTGCTGAAAAAAAGCTCCTTTCTCATTAGTAGGCCTTTAATTTTAAAGAATCTACTCTTTCTCATGGAGGACGCTGACCTTTAATATCGTAACATGTCTCTGCTGCAACAGCTCTAACCTGGCAGTGTGTATCCCAGTTCCATTCAATTATTCATCAAAACACTCACACACAGAAGCACAGCATGTGGGAGATGTGAAGACCAATGTGCAACTGCCACAATGTGTGTCAGCAAAAAAACCTTACATCACTTCCGCTGGAATGTTGTGTCCAAACCAACTGGTTAATTCACACAATGTCCACACACATGTGCACACACGTACTGGTTTGATTGCAGGATTTCAGGGAGGAAGACTGGTGGCGTTTTGTGAACTCGCAGATTAAACTAAGCTTGAGTTGGGGACTGGAAAAAAAAAATCACACCATGGCTCCGCTTTGACATAATCCTGCCTATGCACTGTGTCGAGATCTTGCATAATAATGTAAAGTCGCTGCCACAGCTTGAGATAACAGAAAAGTTGGAAAACTGCTAAAATATTATAACTTTCTAAAGTTGTGCGTGTAAAGTGCAAAACCATCAACAACACGTGCAACTTGTGACAAATCACCCCATCTCAGAGATATTACGTCACAGCCAACTGCAAATTTGTTTTGCCAAAAAACGTTTTTACTGTAACAGCATTGCTGCTAGGATTTTGTTTAGTTATGATATTTTCCAAATGAAGGGAAATCAATGTTTTTGCACCAAATGCAAGTCATAGCTGGATGGTGGGGGGTGTAATGGGTAAAAATATATTTATATCACGTATTATTATATATTTCCAAGAACGCAACTCAACCACCACAACGGTAAGACAAGGAGGCCATCACCCAGTTGATGTCTAACAACGGTCTAACAAGAGCTTTGCTGGTGCAGCTTTGCAAAAATTGGACCCGTGCAGGACTCAACATGAAGGACATGACACCAGTTGTTCGTTCAGTATAAGGAGGAAATGAACTTTAGTTAAAGTTTAACAAACATCATGGTAAATACATTGTGTGTCAGGTCAGAAAACTAAAAGAAAGAAAGAGTGTTAAGATGCTTAAGTGCCATAGTGAACAGGGTAATATTCCTCATACATGAGCTTTGCAGTATTTATCCCTGCTCCAAGTTTTATTCTGCATTCTTCCTGTTTTGCTGTATTTGGTTGAGGAGAGACACTCACACGCACCCACACAACCCCTTCACTGTCAGGGCCACGAAGAGTCAAGAACAACATTCACCCTTGTGACACTGCACACCCGCATCCCTCCATCCCACACATACACATGCACACACACACAAACTTTGACTGTAGCTGGAAGGAGTGATAGTGCATTGTGTCATCCTCAGCGGTGAGGCAATTTGAAGCCTGTCTCCCGCTTCCCAGATAGATGCAACATGTCCCCCAGGACTGCTGAACACAAACACTCATGATCACTCACCCTCACTATAACCTTGAAGCTAAACACAACAGCTTAGCACATGACACAAGGTGTGCTACTATATTTGTCTGTATTACACTTCTAGTCCTTTGTGCATCTCGTTTAACAGCCTTCATTATCTTGTGCCCTGTCTAACGCTAATGTTGATATTTTAAAAAACAAACTCTCCTCTCTGTGTTTGGGTCTCAACACCCAAACAACATTTGAAATCACATTTTTACAAATGTCTTTCTGAATGGAGATCTTAAAAAATGGCATTTTCAGTGTACTGTGGACTGAGAGGAAGAAGAATCTGAAGAATCCAATGGTAAAATATCTGTTCAAAAAATCTATGCCAGGTAATGTCGACAAGGCCTTTGTGTATCAAAACCTATAACTTTGTCAGTAACATCAGTGTTACAGAAAACAGTATTTTCTTAGTTTAACATCTTTTCACTCTAAGAGTCTTTTAATTTAACAGTTAAAGGTTCAGTGTGTATAATTTAGTGACATCTAGTGGTGAAGTTGCATGTTGCAGTTGAACACCCCTCACCTCACCCTCCCCTTCCAAACATGGAGAGAACCTGTGGTAGCTTAAGGTGTTTAGTTGGTCCAGTCTGGGCTACTTTAAAAAACATGGCTGGCCTCCGTAGAAAGAAGCCCACTCCAGATAAAGTATAAAAATATAAAGGGCCTATCTACGGTAATGAAAACAACAATTTGTACAATTTAGATGAAACACACTGAAACTTAAAACATTGTATTTTATTCTTTGTTAATCCTTGACGTATGAATCCTCCCAGACTTAGTTGATTCTCTCTCCATTTTATCCCAGTGATTAGCATTGCGAGCGATTTGCATGTAAATGTGATCACATCTTCACACTCTTCAACTTGCACGAGCACGTGCAGTAGGACGGCCGCCTCTGTTTCTCTGCTGCAGTTGCTCTCTATATTATTCATCACGCATTCATGTGCATTCACACTCTGTGCACAAAGTGGAGCTCGTTGTGTTTGAGTTGCACTCAGAGCCACATGAATAATGGCTAACGGTTACATGAGATCTCGTCATATTAACGCCACATGTTCAGCATGTCATGACCATCTCTTCATACGTTATATACAAAAAATTAAAGCGGCAAATAAAATGGGATCTAGTAACTGACCCGGTTGATTAGTAGCAGTGCTGTGAGAAGATGTGTGATGTAATAGAAAAACTTGTGTTTCTAAGTTGCTAGCAAAGTTTTTAGAATATAGGTCAAGATGTTGAATATCCCTTGTACGTTTGAAGGTCTTCTGCACAATTTAAGTTACTTCGGTTGTGCACCTTAGTGTCATTGAGTGTTTGGGCCTTGTGATCAGTGATACAGGCCGAACTTGAGGGTACTTTGAGGCTAAAGGTAAATCTGAGAACTAACTTCTGCGAGTCCTGTGCCATTTTCTGTTTGTTTCTACCTAGAACCCTCACAGTGCTACAGCGGGCTGTCGGTATCGCTCTGATTTATTCGACGTGACTTGACCTCCGGTGTCATTGTCTTCCTTGTGCGTGGAGCGTCAGTCCGACGAGCAGGTCACCCTGAGCTGTCTGTAAACCCCCTGTCGTGCTAACTGTCGGGCAGCCCACTCTCGCCCAGCCTCCGTCCTCAGGTTTATATACGCTTTTGTGTGTATTTCCACAGGCGGTGCAGCCTCAATGTAAACACCACTGTTGCATAATTCTCAGCAGGGGGGGAGGCAGCTGTTCCTGAAGATTCGCAGGTAATGGGAATCAAGATGCTCCTGAGTCTCACAATTGCCACCTGCTTTGAGAGCATCTGTCTGTCATCAGGAAGCAATCTCACTCTTTATTAATCGGTTGGGGGTGGTAATGAATTTCATCTGGAGGAATCTGAGGACTCCCAAAGGTCACCGCTCCCATTCCAGGTTTTTTTCATTTCTTCATCTCTCCGTCTAATCCTCTGCTCTTCTATTTTAATTTGTATGTTACCCAGAAGCGTATATTACAGTAAATCATGTTCTGTTGTTGGTCTATATTCTCTGTCATTAACGTTCAGCCCTGTTGTGCAGAGACAAGTTTTAATCAGTCACTTACGCCAGATATTTGTGTCAATGGGAGAAAAAGAAATGATCAACATGTATTTTTATAAATTGATGCTCCGAAATGATGATAATCTGATTCGTCCGACCATTGATTAAGTCAACATGTGAACATAATTCTTGAACGAAATTTACGACACAACTCTAAATCCAGATATCAATCCAAATATCAATCAATATAATGCGATACAATCAATCCGTCTGGTTCAGAACAGAACATTGCTCAACACTATTGGGATGTAAATCAATTGTTTGTACAGTAAGTAGGATCCGAACATCGTAACTCATCGTAAATCTTTTGGGGCATCAATTCAGTTTGCAGGTTTGACATAACTCATGCAGTGCTCATTGTAAACATGCCTCTTTGGAACAGGCACTTTTCTTGGCCTGTGGTATTTCTAGTTGAATAAATGATTTACAGACAGTTTCAAGTCGTTTTCTCGACACATGACCTTTCAGTTAAGTAGAAAATACAGAGCACCACACTGGTGGGTATGTGTCTAAAACACTCCCACACTTTAGATGATCCAGGATGATTTTTTTTAGCTGCAGCTTGTTCTCCGAAGGAATCATGCTAACTATATTGACCTTGACACCGGAATTGCAACACTCCACTTCCTTGGATCCTCATATATATATTCATACATACAGACATACACACGTATATACAGAGATTGCTTGCGTTATAGTAAAATGTCATACACTTGGGCGCTCCTCTGATACTGAATGAAAGGTGGCTGTTTATGTCTCGGCTAATATGGATTCTCCTGTGTCTATGCTGTGCAAACAATTCTATTAACTGTCTCGCTGAATTAAACAAAGCATTTTAGAGTTTGTTATAAATCCATTTCAACAATCACATTTCAATCAGGGGCGACTCACTGGTGCGGTGGTTAGCGCTGTCGCCTCTCACCAAGAATATTAGGGATCTTTCTATGTGGAGTTTGCACGATCTGACCGGGTCTGAGTGGGTTTTCTCCAAGTACACTGGCGTCCTCCCGCAGTCCAAAGACATGCAGATTACTTAATTGGACACTCTGAATTGTGAACATGAGTGTGAATGATTGTTTGTCTCTGTATGTTGGCCCTGCGATAGGCTGGCGACCTGTCCATGGTGTAACCCCGCCACTCGGAATGGCACCAGTTCCACCCTCTACATAAAGGATAGGCAGTATAGAGAATGAAAGGATGGATAGATGTTCAGACTCCCCGGGATGCAGCATATGACAAGACTGATGTGTACTGTTTGTCCACGCTGCGTTGATATGAATGCATAGTCTGCACCCGATTTGTCAAAAAAACGTTTTGCAGGCTGAGGGGATTGAGATGGAAAGAGACGAGAGCAAATAACTTTCCTCTATTTTTCTGAATGGCGGCGAAAGAGAGAGAGAGAGGGGAGGAGGAGTAGGAGGAGGAGGAGGAGGAGGAGGAGGGGGTGTCCATGAGGCAATATGCTCTCTGGTAGCTGTGTGATCACTCCTGCCTGATCCTCCTGCACACGCCTGGTCACTGCGCTGCGTAGTCTCATTAGTATGGGTGTCGGTGCCTTTCCTTCAGCCCAACCTGCCATGCCACTACTGTAGTAGAGCTGCTTGCCTGCCTGCCTGCCTGCCTGCCGCATTGTCCCTGGATGGCCGATGTGAGGCTGCCAGCTCCGTCTCCTCTCAAGGATGAACTGAAACGTGGGCAAGCGTCAGAATGTGAATGTCATGACTCAAGCAGAGGAGATTATGAATGTTTAAAAGTGTCGCACAGGGGAGCGTGTTTCACAGAAGGAACAGGGAATATAAAGGAGGTGGTTGTTATTATCGCTGCTGACAAAAGCCAAACCACATCAGAGTGAATTGCGACAATTGACTGGGCTGTAAAAAACTATTTAAATGAATGTGAGGGGGCGAAGACTCTGATTTAATATATAACTATACCGTATATTCTTAAATAGCTTGGGGCTGTAAAACAGTCACAGAGTACAAAGTACGTAGATGCAAAAAGCCAATAACCCATATGATTTCAAATGATAATGGACTCCAGTGTGTGTTTATTTCTACAATCTTTTTGCATTTTTCTCTGATTTCAGTTGCACCAACTAATCTTGGATGCACGTCGTCGTCGACAGCCGAGCATGTTTGTTAGTTTATTCTGACGGCTCTGGCAGCCGCTGTACCACCGGTGTTTTTAATAAGCTGCACAGGTGGCGATGTACAGTACAATCCAAGGTCAACACGTACACAGAGAAGAAAAACGCCGTCACTTGATCCAAGCAGATGTTTGTGGGACAGGCTCAGCTTTTGGAAGTCATAAGAAGAAGAGTGTGAACAGGAGATGTTTGGAGAAAACAGATAAAAACAAGTCAGAGATAAACTGGTGTTTCATTAAGAGAGCAGCCCAGAAGGTATCATGTTCCACCGTGCTGCATCATGTCAGGCATCACATGTGACGCTTCTGATGAAAGTGATGGAGTCAGAGCTTTAGACCTGGACTTGACTGAGCTAACTCAAACTTAAGGGGCCTTTCACACCCACCTTGATTGGTCTGGTCTGTCAGACCTTTCAGTTTAAACTTGATTTTAAAAATTCAGCAGATACAATATTGACAACACGCCAACGTCAGACAAACGCCTGTCTATCATTGTCAAGTAGGTAGACGCAGCCCCACGTAGGTGATGACGACAGGAGCTGTGTATGTAAAGGTCTTTCGTTCGCTCCCTAAACTACGATGTGAAACCAAATCTAACCGGATCAAATGTAAATCATGTTACAAAATCGGGAGCCATGATCTGGACTCTCAGGTTTGAAAACTCCCAAAGAGAGACAGTTTGACAGTTTGGGAATTATTCATGTTTAATCTTGGAAACTACCGGCAGAGGCTGGTTAGCTTAGTTCAGGATAAACACCAGAAGCAGGAGCAAACAAGTAACCTCCGTCTGAACCTTAGAGGAGCTGGTAGGTGGATATTTATTCAAACTTGGGTCGGAGCCAGGCTTTCTATTATTTATGCTAAGTTAAACTAACTAGCTGCTGGCTGTCACTTCATATTTTCTGCACAAACATCAGAGATGAATCAGTCTTCTCATCCAACTTAAAACCACAAATTTCAAGGATTCCTTTAAAGCAAAAACATTAAAGTTTCATTCTTAGAACAATAAAAAAGTTAAAAATACAGAGTCAGGGTGGACGTTTGATTTATTAGGCCTATAAATATATTCAGCTGTGCAACAAACACTAATAACACAACTTTGAATTGAAAAATGCAGTGTCATTTTAATAGTAAAGATGTAGAGACCTGGGAGATCTTCAGTTTGCATGACCTCTTGATCCAAACTCAAATACAGGTTTATAACTGTAAAATAAGGGCTGCATGGGTTACGTCCAATCAAAACTAGTTAGTTTGAAGTGTTTTCTCACCACATTTGAGATGAAAAGCGTTTATAGTAATTTAGATATAGATGTAGATGTAAATGTTGGTTGGTTTTGGAAAGTTACAGAGATGTGACGGACCCTCTGCGTTCAGGTGCTATAAATAAATCTGAAACTAAGCACGCCGGCCGTTTAAGCCTGTCAAGCAAGAAATTGCTCAGAAACTCTCATTTCAGCAAACTATTTACTGAGCAACTCAAAAACTGCTGGTTTTCAATCAACAACCTCAACCTTTGCCTATCGGACTCAGGTTCTCCCTTTCCCTTTATCACAGAGCATTAAAGCCAAGTGAGGTTTATACTGGGAATGGGTGGAAGGAAGGGACAATTACATAAGCATGGAAAAGAGCTGAGAGCGGAGATGTTTGTGTATTATATTCCTCCTGTGTGCACTCAGAGCGATTGTCCTTTGTCCCTCCTGGGTGCCAGGGGGTAAACTCTCCTCCCGCTCCCCCCCACCCCCCGCTGCTATGTCATCACTCCTGGCCTTCATTCAATCCCTGTGAGAATAAGATGAAACTGCGCTTCTCTTTGGAAAGTCACCTGATTATGTAATATTCTGTTTTTAGCCTTCCCTGCGTCAGCTCATCTATAAAACCTGTTATTATTGGAGCTTTATGCTGCGCTCCGTTGATGTGATATCAAATTGACAATGCTTCGTTGTGCCGCGGTTACACCGGGGCCTTGCTGTGAGGCGCTGCCATTTCCCACCAACTTCAAGACATCACATTTCAGTCGCCATGGTTCCCTCCCACCCGCTTCCGTGTAGTGCACGCCGCGGGAGTGAGAGTTTTTTCCCGGCATGACTCGGAGACACTGACACCCACCGGTTTTGTTCCTCGTGTGCTCACAGCGAGACATATTGACGTGTTGTGTCAGTGTTTTTGATAATGCGTTCGGTCCTGTTAGATAAGAGGCCCATACATCAAACCGTGACAGGTCTGTCAAGCAGCAGCCTCACCTCATCACTCTCATTCATCCTGTACACTTGTTTTTGTTACTTCCTCACATTTCTGCTCGCTTTCTGATATTGTTCTATCTCGCTCTTCTGGCTGTTTGCTACGGTGGCCCTGAAGTGCAGTTCACAGAGACACACAGTCACAGAAGACGTCCTCAGTACATCCGTCCAATCAGAGACCAGCCTTGTCGATAGCATGTATCTACCTCTTATGTTGAAAGTTGACGTTTGCGTGTGTTTTTTTTTCATTTGTTGTTGTGTTTTGTGTTCTGTTGTTGTTATTGTGTTTTCTTTTCTAATTTGTGATTTGCCGTTGTGATTTGCATTTCAGGGCCACCGTAGTTTTCTCTCCCCATATGTTTGTTTTCTCTCCTCTTTTTCTCTCTCTCTCACGTTTTTATTCTCCTTGTCTCTGCCCTTGTTACTGTCTGTTCCTTCTTTTTAATGTTCTTGGCACCGAGTCTGTCGCACTGAGACTCAAATTTCACCTCCCCTCAGACTTTCTCTTCCCCTTCTTTTGTAGTCCTCCATGTTTTAATTATTGTCGTTTTAAACAAATGATAAGTCACGTAAAAAAAGGTGTGTTCCCCTCTTCTTCATCGTCCTGGTAGCAGGAGCATGGAGACATGGTAAAAATAAACACCTCACAGAGAATGTATTTAAAACTTAGGCAGGCCTTGGTTTGAAATGAGGGGGTAAGCAGGTCCTGGGGGTGCGCAGGGCGGGACAGGCTCATTTGTCACGAGCCGGAGCCTTAAAGGCTTAAAGTGGGCGGTGGAACAGGTGAGTGTGGTAAACCACAGAGAAAACATCAGAATTAATGCTGCTTGTGCTACAGTGAGAAGGTTGTTGGGGATTCATTTCATGAGGCTGGACATGGTGGACGAGGGCACGTATTGATCTGTGTCTCAATTCAGGGGCCGCATCCTTCAGAGGACATGCTTCATCATGACCACATCGGCCAAACTGAAATGAGATGGTCCGGTCTTCTTATTTGCGTCACCAGCTTCTCCCGCTCTTACAGCCGCCGCCTAGCGACAGAGATACGGACGAAATAACTTCTTTGATTGATTTGGAAGTATGTTTTTCATGGGTACCGTTAGCTAAATTCTTTTCACATTTTTGAAAAAACAGAAGTGCAATGAATCATGGGATATGTTTGGCCCAGAAGGATCCGCCTGGTGGAGCCTCCTTTGCTTGGGGGGGGGGGGGGGGGGGTGGAAGCACACATTTTTCTGCTGCCTCTGGAGGAGAACTTTCTACAGACTTTATACCAGGGGGCCAGGCTCTCACTTGGACATTTGCATACACACATGCACCTCCTCTGGAGAAACTATGGAGGAACTGCAGAGTCAGAAAGCAGCTCTAGTTTTCTGCAGGGAAGGATTAGTCCCTGATCTGCATATAGAGAGAATGCAAGCTCGTGAGCAATGACGCAGCAGCTGCATAGGTGCTGGTAAAAAGCAAGTAAGTCAGTAGAGACCTGGACACGCACAGTGGTAATGAAGCAGGACTCATGCTACTTCAACGCATGGTTCTTATTGTCCTGATTTAATACTGTGAAATCTTTTAGACCACACTTTAGAAGAATGCTTAAAGGAATTGATTCTCCAAAACATGTCAGTGTGCCCCCCCCCCCCCCCCTTATCGTAACAGCTCAACTAAATAATTCCTTTACCTTATCCCCACAACAGATCTTTTTTTTTTTTTGATATAAGCCACATATCACTGAATGGATCATCCCCTGGTTCCAGCGAATCTGGGCATCAGCACCACTGCAGGATGTACATGAATTTTAAGTTTGCTTCAGAAATAAATCTGAATCACTGCCCTCGAACTGTTCAGACGGCTAGCTGACTCACACTATGGCTTTTTTTTTTTTTGACACAATCAACTGGTAGTGCTGATGTCAGGGATTATTGCTTACAGCCAGACTAACAATCACAAACCCTTTTCCTACAGTTTGAGGCTCAAATATCTGTGTTTAAAATGTTTTAATGTAAATTAAAGGCCAAAGGAAATACACAAAACATAAATACTGTACATTCATTTAAAGATGTGATAAGCATAGCTACAAGGAACAAAAATGGACATTATTCCTCTACATCACAGAAAACATGCAACAGGGGATATTATAATAACAATCAGCTTCTAGAAACAAAACCATGGCCTGTTCTCTATATTCTACACAATGGGGCTGTAAACATTAACAATAGCCGTCAGACTATCTTTGGTTTGAGCCAAAGTCAATTTTCAGATTTCAGCACACAGCGGTTTTTATCTTTGATTATCGATATTGGGACGTTGAAATGGATTCTCATTACTCTTCTTCAATTTCCCTCAATATAAAATGTCACTTAAAGACCCTGTATATTGTAAACGACAGACAACAACACCAAATCCTGTAAAAAGGCAAAGCTATTTTATTTGATTTCACTCTTGCTTCAGGTCTGTCAATATAACAGACCTTATCAGTCACCTAATCAATACAGTTATCGGTCATTTTAAGACATTGTGGAGAAAATAACTCATTAAATCTCTTCCCAGAAACATAAGTCTTGCAAAATATCAAATTTATACCTTCATGTGAACCATATACTGTATCATTACTACTCCTGTTTCTTAGTAGCAGTGTGTGTTGATATTGTTTATCCTCCCTGTCAAGCCTCACCTGAGTTAAAAGCCCTCGCTTCAGGCACCGTGTCGTCTAATCACAAGCTGAAGTCACTTTCAATCCACGAGAAGACAAAGGAATATATTGTTGATATACAACAGCGACAGTGGTGAGTTACAGACGCAGCTGCGCATAGAGCGACTCGGCTCTTTACAACTGTGGTGAGCAGAAAAGCATCAGAGTGCACAACAAATCAAACCTTTAGGTGGACTGGCGGCAAAAAGCAGGAGACCAAGTCAGGCTCCAATGGATCTTCCCATCTTCCAATGGATGCTCGCAACATGATAATGCAACATGTGGCACGGCAGAGGGTGTCTCAAACTGTTTCCATGAAAATGACATTGAGTTCAGTCACTGGACTTCAGGGCTCTTAGTCACCAGGTCACAAGATGCACCATTGTAACTCCACCAAGGAGGTTGTGTCTCCGTTGCCATCTGTCCATCTGTCCATCTGTCCATCTGTCTGACTGTCTGTCAGTTGGATTACCCGAAAACCCCCAAATTGATTATCATGTAGAAATAAGTTAGCCTTGGTAGATGAGTGCGCCCCTCATTTGATATTTAGATACAAAACAGAGCAGCTTCAACTGAACTCTTTACTGGTAAATAAACCCTCCAGACGTTTTATGAGGAACATCTCTATACCTGCTTATTCATGCAATTATCCAATCAGCCAATAATGTGGCAGCAGGGTGCAAAATCCTGCCGATGCAGATCAGGAGCTTGAGTTAATGTTCATGTTGATCTCAGTCGCTTTGACAGTGACATGATTGTTTGTGCCAGGTGGGCTGTTCAGAGTGTTTCTGAAACTGCTGATCTCCTGAGATTCTCACACACAACAGTCTCCAGTGTTTTCACTCTGAACGGTGCCAAAAAACAACAATCATGCAGCGAGCAGCGGTTCTCTTAGATGCACCTTGTTGGTGAGAGACGTCAGAGGAGAACGTGGTGGCCCGGTCGGGTTGGAGCTGACGAGGAAAGCTACAGTATCTCAAATAACCGCTCTCTACAAAAACATCTCAGAATGGACAACATGTCAAACTTTGAGGAGTTTCATGATGGAGCAGCTGATAGATCTGCAGAAATGATGTGTCATGATTGGGAACTGAGAGTCAGGCGTCTGCATTTGGGTCCTACCAACAATAAACCCTGACATTAAGGCATATGAGTTTGTTCCAGAAGTCTGGTAACAGTTTAAGACCTGAAGGAAAGGGAAGAACTCATTACTCAAAACTCATCTTGAGTAATTTTATTCGTTGATCGTGTGCAAGGCAACATTCGCTGAATTTCAGTTTTCACTTCAAACAAACCAAACCGAGACCATGGCACCAAACTCCAGAGAACCTCCGGATGTTCTCTAGAGGAGCTGTATATGTGAGAGGGTGCAATGTGAGAGCTTCTTCCCCCTGGTGTAAAGTCTGTAAGAGTCAATGTGAGAAAACAGCAGGAGATCCTCTGCAGGACTGTGAGTGGGGGTGTTAATGACGTTTCTAACATGCAGCAGAGGTAGAGATTTAAAAAAAACAAAGATCTCCACAATGAAGAAGTGGTGCCGTGCACGGAGAAGACACCCACAAAGATGTCAAGAGAGTATTGTGGTTATAAGAGACACAGAGACACAGAGTACAGTTCTTATTACACTTTCAGAATGTAAAGATGATTTGTGATAATTACGTCACCGCCCCAGTCAGTGTTTACTATTCCTTCTTGCAGAGCAGACAACAGTCCAGTGCAGGGAACAAGTGAGAAGTGCAGCAACTACTGTATGTGTCATTTCAGTGATTAAGATTTCTGTCGTGACGTATGTGAGAGCTTCATTCACGCTGCTCATCTTAGTCCTGACAGTGGCTCTCTGCATGAACGACTTAGTGATAAGCTGTGTTGCGGCTTGCGTGTGTGTGTGTCTGTGGCCTGACAGCAGCGTCATGGCTGTGTGTGATGGAGTGCTCACAGCAGGCTGACCAGAGTAATGAAAAGTGCACGGCTGCAGCTGATACTCCGGGGCCTGGCTCACCTGAAATGGATATCCAGTCACGCACACGGCCGCAATCTCGCCCCGATACAATAAACTTAAAGCGTTTCAGAGGTCGCTCGAATTACTTCATTTATCAAGCAGCTTTTTTGACCACCTTGCCACCGTGAGCAAGATTTACGTGTGATGCTATCTGAGCTTTAATGGCACGAGCCCCTCTTCGCGGTGTCAGTGATATTGACCGAGGTTTCATAAATGCAGTTGTGGAAAATTGAGCAGTTTAAGTGTACTGCACCCCGAGGATACAAATTCCCCCTTTATTTATCATGTCTGTCGCTGTGAGGAAGCTCGCATGTATAGTTCCTGTGGTCGTGGATGCGGCCGGCTCAGACTTCACACTCGATCTCACTGTCGGATCGATATGATGTGTGGACCTGTCTCATGTGTGTTGTCCTCCAGGAACCCCCTGGCAGATATTTATTCAGCTGGGGTTTGTCTTTAGCACAAGGACAGAGAGTGAGAGCGGTCGGCGTGGCAGAGTCCAGGAGTCTCATAGTGACTTAATGGAGCCGGTCTTAAACTGGTACATGGAGGCTGCCTCCCCAAGACAAATGACAGCATCTCTACAAATCCCCAGAAACATCCCATCTACGGTCGAGGGACAAAGCCCTGAGGACTCCATGGAAATATGCTCCATGTCCATCTGGAGCAAAGGAGGTGTTAACAGAGGGATGAGAACTAGAGCGTGGACACCCAAGCCTGTCGGGACTGGACGGGTCGGCTGGATCTGGACAAATCTTCTGGTCACGTTGGCTGGACTATCTGCACGTGCCTGGGTGCAGTGTTTTGCATTTATTCATGTAGTGTGTATTGATTGCTGTGTTGTGTTTATGCGGCTATGTGTGTTATCGGACGGCGGTGTTTGGTTTTGGGTAAAGATAAAACAGTTTAGAGTCAATTGTTGTCAAAGGTTTTGTGAGCTTAGCTGTAATTTTGGGGTTTGTGTTTACTGTTTGGAGAGGAAGTTTCAGGAAATGCGTTTTAGTAATTCAGAAAAACTATAAAATCAATCGTCCTTTCTTCACTGAACGTGACAGAATGTCAGGTTTGGGTCGGGCTTGGTTAGTTTTCTCTCAGGCAGGTTTGGACGGACAGTTCTGGCCCGATTGGCACTCGGTGGCGGCAGGATCGTTTTTCTCTGTGCATGTGTATGCATGTCAACATGTGACAACTCGGTAATGTTTAAGTAAAGATCATAGCTTGGTTTGAAATTACTACTTCACTAAAGTAAGAGGATCTTTTCTTATTATATTACTATGAAAATCACTCAGTGAAGGTGAGAAAAAAGATTTGGAAACGGAAAATGAGGAGCGATCTTCTAACCATCGTTTTGCTGATCCTTCCATCTACTCCGACCTCCTCTGCACATCAACTCTGACATTTCACTTGCTCTTTAACTCCGGCCGCTAGAAGGCTTTGTCACTTCAACATGTTATTTTGAGCCACTGAAGAGGTCACTGAAGGTTGTTTTTACACATAAACAAAAAAACGTTCTGTTGCCCTTTTGTATTTTTCCTGGCCTCTCTCTTTGACCCTCACACACCACCAAAAGACTGATATACTGTGTATCCAAGGTTTATTTAAACGCCTTTTGTGTGCGACTGCTCGTTTCCCTGACAACATTAGAGGCAATCGATTGTGCTCAGCTCCTCCAAGCGTGCGGATCATCCTCGCTTCAATCACCGATGCACCTGCTGTACAGTATCTATTAGTGATTTCACAGACACTCACTGCATGTGGAAGTTCCTCCCAAGCGAAGCGGCACGCCCGCAGGAAATCATTAAGGCTTGTTTTACAGGCCGTGAGTGTCCTCCAGCATTAAACACTGCAGGTGAGACTGCATCGTTTGAGAGCGCTGCCATTTTCATCATCACAGTGTCCTCCTCTTCTCTTAGTGATCTGTTGCTGCCTCATGCTGTCGTATCCCTTTGTCGTTTGTCTTTCACAAACCTATAATCAAAGAGCACGTGCTTGAAACCTGCTCTTCCGTCGCCGTGCCCGGGCTCATTGGCTCGCGTTGCCGCTTCCTGCTCCACAGAACCACAGAAGCTGGTGCCATACATCTCTGTTCATGATGTAACCGAGCAGCATGACGCCCGCTGCAGCGCCTTGATGTCGCCGAGCTGTTTGCAGTCATTTCACTTGCTGTCATTTCCTCCAGTGTCGTGTGCCTTGTCATTGCAGCGTCTCTGTCTCAGACGGCGGCTCATCGAGGCTGCTGTCGCCGACATCAGGCAGCTGCTTGAAAGGTATCTGAGATGAGGACTCACAGAGCAGATGGAGAAGCAGCCTCTTTACTGTTTACTCTTTTACACTTTAATTTGTGTGAAAAAAAATCAATGACCAACACATGAATAAACCTGCTCATACATCACAGTGAAAAAAGACGCTAATTATAACTGCAAAACTCGCCTGAGAGTTTTCTGCAGTAAGTAATTCATTGATATGACATAAATAGATCTCCTAACATAATTTTTGAATTCATAATTTGACATACACTTAATTTCATCGACTTATTCTCTGTCAGATCTGAATGTACAGCTGTGGTGCAATAGTTTATATTTTCTATTTAAAACATTGATATATATATATATATATATATATATATATATATTACTGGTTTTATGTGTTGTCCTTGAAGCCCCTCTGCTACTTGTTCTCTCTCTTTAACCCGTGACACACATGCATGATGCAAGGTCACGTGTTTGTGTACAATGTTTGTAGAAATCTTTTTTGTTGTGTTGTGCAGTTATATGTTTGTCTTTATGTGAGGTAATGGACGTCTTAAGGTTCCAAGACAAATCTCAGATTCTGACAATAAAGTGCAATCTAATCTAATCTAATCTAAAAACGGCTTCAAATCCACGACACAAGTGAAATGTGTTGAAATTGATCCTGGGCTTATTTTGATACATCAGACTTTAGCAGAGGTTTAAAGGATCTGTCTTTTGCAGAGGAGATAATAATAGACTGTTTAATCACGTGGACGGGGGAAAACTTTTTCTAAATTATGAAGCAGAAACGCAGCAACTCCATGTTTACTCAGAGACATCCACGGTCACATCTGCCAAACATATTCTGCGAGCTACTTTACATTCTTTACCTATTTTTCGACAGAGGCAGAGTCTCTGGAGGACAGTGCCTATTAGTGCGTGATTGACATTGGTGGAATTTCTTATGTAATCCGTGGAGGGACAAGGACGTTGTTATTGTTCGCTCTCTCTGTCATCTGAGTTTAACGGCGGCGGTGTTCTTTTTTTTCTTTTTTCTCCCCCTTTTTGGTTCAGCTCCCAGGGCAAAATGATTGAGAAATGCAGTCACATGACACAAGATAATGAGGAGACCGCACCACTGCAGCATGACAGCGAGGAGGCCGGCGTGAATACATTGCGGCAACGTGTGCCTGAGTATACAAGGACAATGCTTTGTCACTTAACGCTGTGTGTGTGTGTGTGTGTGAGAGAGGGAACTTTACCCTGGCCTTCGTACATATAACACTTTAATGCGCTGCCAGGCAGAGCTGTCGGTGCGGCTTCAACTAGAGAGTCTGTGTCCTACATCCGTATGAAATCCATGTTGGATGCAAGATTTACTTTGTTTGATCCACGTACCCCGGACATTACTGTAATTGGAAGGGAATGTGATTGCATGCTAGGATAATTATCTGCCTAACTGAATCCAAAATGAGGAGCAGAGCTGCCAGATGTACACCATGTGCCCTTTCCAAACGTCTCGCTTCGTTTTAAGTGGTGTGCACTGTGATGTGCTGTTTGTTAAGAGAGCTCTCCAGTGACGGCCACGACGGAGAGAACTGTGTCCCCTCTCCAGTGAGTTGAGGTTAGGACAATATCATCATTTTTTTGCTTTTACAGATTTTGAGATTTGAATCATTTAACCTTCCTCTGAAGTGTGGTTTGAAACTGAGGATGTTGATCTGATTGAATGTTTCCCTTGTCAGGCATCTCTGCTTCTCATTAGGATTTCTTGGTCTCTTTTTGAACAGCAATTACATTAAGAGACGATAATTATTAATAGAGGAGTCCACCAGTATTAAAGGCAGCAGAGCCACAGATAATCTACTTTTTCATTCGCTTCCTTCTTCGTTGTCAAAACCTGATACCTACATTACCCACAATACAGAGCCGATGGTGAAGCAATCTCTATTTCTGCCTTTTTACTATTTACTCTTTAGTAAAATACATCAGACTGACAATGACCAGTATGATCCCAAAAATATTTTTTAAACCAAATGTGTTTAGTTTTTATTTACTGGTTTTATTCCCCACTTTGTTCTTTTACGAGTTAAACTACATCTGCATATTATCCACCTAAAATAAAATAAATCTCTCTGTTCCCAGAGGTTTTCAAACTTGGAGCTAGATGGGTCATGGCAGCAATTACTTTGAAAAACCTTAGCACCCAGGTTGCTTTAATTTGTGTGAAAAATCAATGACCAACACATAAATAAATGTGCAAAAACCTGCTCATACATCACAGTGAAAAAAGAATTAGAACTGCAGAACTTTGTCTGAGAAGGTTTTCTTTGACTAAGTAATTCATTGAGAGAGGACATTACATTCATGGATACATAACAAACAGCATCTAGAATACCCACAATGCAACTGGAGGGCAGTCAGAGACAGTGTGGTCACAGATTCCGGTGTCTTACGCCCGCAGCAGCCTGGAGACAGAAGCCTGCAGCAGAGATGAGGATCAGGCCACAGACGTCTGGTACGCCCGCTTCTCTCTAACTCCGGTTTCCTCTGGAGTCAGTGAAAGCTTTATGAAACATTTTTCCACACATTCATTATTATTACTCCCTGAAACCTGCGAGCAGACATTGATGTGTCTTGAACAGGCAGGTTTTGGTGGCTGAGCAGACACGGAGTAATCCAGGACTTTAGTTTTTGTGCTCCCATAAATCCTGGTGACTGACAAGAGAAAAGGTCAAAATCAATACAGCAGAGTTCAAGATATATCCTGACACTTAAATGGGCCGAGCTACTCTTACTCTTACACTACTCTTCACTTTATGCAACTCAGTGGTGTCTTGTTGTCTCCCTGTCTGGTAAATGTCACGTCTTTTTAAACTCCACAGTTTGTAACACAGGCGAGTGAAATAAAAAGAATTCTATCTTGGAAATCGTTTACAGATATTTTCAGTTTTTAGCTGCCTTTAACAAACATCATTTCCCATGAGCCCTTGAGCTTTGCAGGTTAAAGAGAACAGACCAAGTCCATAAGTGAGTGAAACGGATGCAGTTAGACTCCAACATGTGCTAAACAAATGGTAAATGGATGTATTTATATAGCACTTTACTTATTAACTATTCAAAGAGCTTTTATATACAGCACTTCTATACTGGGCGCTTTGTCTTATTACACATCATTCCCACACTGTGGGCACAGCCATCAGGGGAAACTGAGGCTTCAGTGTCTTGCCCAAGGACAGTTCAGCATCAGGGATCGACCCCCTGACCTCCCGGTTATTGGACGACCCCGCTCTCCCTCCTTAGCCACAGCCGAACACAGGAGGTCAGAGAGAAGCGGTTGCCAAGTCGTTTCTGAGGCTCAACAACTGCTGCCAAGTTCAGCCAGAGAGCTTCTGCTTAACACCACCAGCATGAAAAGTCACTTTAAGAAATAAAAAGTTATCTGAAAATAAAAATGGTATCTGGAAAAACGCCGTTATATTTCTTGACAAGCACTTTGAAGAGCACACACCTCCACCCAGGCTCAACAGTCTCAATTAAATCACACGTAGTCAGAAAACGTAACCTCCTTAGTGGAGGTAGTGAAACGTTGCATGATATAAAAGTGTTATGAACAAATAGCAAGACAACACAATATTGATATAAGGCCGGGTGAGGTGCGTGAACACATTGCATATGAGGCAGGGACAAACAGAGATGACATGCAAGACAATAGATAACACAAATACAAATAACATTTAATGTTTTACAGTTTTGATTTCTAATAAACCAGGCTCTTAATGTGGAGGCGTGGTAGTTGGCACATTTTGTTATGTGTTGTAATGTGTTATTATAATTGTTTCTTCTTGTAATTGTAATGTTTCTTTTAAAATGTGTGCCGCTTAATTAATCATGATCATATGTTATTAATCATTACGTAAAACAATACATTTTCTATTTATTAAATGTTATGCAACACAGTGTTTAATATTTAAAATGCCAGGGAATTTTCAGACGGTATATTAAAGACCTAAATGTGCAGACAACAACAACCGTGTCTGATATCTAGAACAGGGTTTAGCACTGGCTCAGCAGTAGAAGGACACTTACCACGGTGTTTTGTTTTTTTTTTCCTGTATTTGCTAACGCTCCGCTGAACCTTCAGACAGACTACTGGCCCATGTTCTCATAAATGTACTATACATGCTTGTATTCAGCATCTTAGCCTTTTTCAGCGCAGAAAAAAAGCAGAGGAAAGATCAGTCTGGCCACTCATGTGTATTCAGGCAGAAGGAACAACAGCCGGCTGCGTCCTGTAGCGACTATAGTGACTTTTGTCCTTGTCCTCCCCATTTAGAAAGACCATGCAGAATTAACCTGCCCGCTCCAGACTCCAGCAAATCTTCTATTCTCACATTCCCACTAAAGCACCAACACTCTCATATATAAACACTCTCTGCACACACACATTTACGGTGCTTACACAACAAATGCACACACACACACACACACTGCATAAGTCCCCATCATGAATATTGATAGTAACGAGCTTTTCCTCTGTATCAGGCCTCATGCTTATGAGAAGGGATTGTCCCTCATGGCGGCGGTGGCACTGTCACCAAATGAAGATATGCAGTTCATCTAATATTGAATATCACCCTGGGTGGGATCCATAATTCATTATCTAAGTGAAGACGTGACTCTCGTGAAGTGGATGAGATTTAAAGGCTCAGTGGGAGGGGTTGATGGAACAACGGGCCGCACCAGGTGCCCTCATTCAGGCGGCAGCTGAGATCACTCCCTCTCTCACTCCCACATCCCTTTGAGAGGTGAGGTTCAAGGCTTGTCATTGCAGGAGGTTATCACTGTCTTCTAAAGAGCTGCCACGGTCCCTAACATTCAGAGCTTATGCTAATGAGCACGAGGAAGCACTTAAAAGCTTTTAATTTGCACCGTTTGACACCGTGCCATAGGTGATTTGTCTAATATATGAGCGGCGGAGTTGAAAGCAAAAGAAACATGCAGAGTCATATTTTGCCCTTATTTGCATTCACTGAATAAAAGGAATGTGACGTTGTGAGGTTTTCATATTACTGTGATGCTGCGTAGAAGACAATGTGACTGCCTCATTATGTAACCAGACCGAGCCGTGCTCACGGCCGTGTGAGGCCCGGGCGCGGTGGTGCTCTGAGCTAAATGCTAACATCAGCATGTTACATAACATTAGCATACTGATGTTGAGCATGTGTGATGTTCATGAATACCAAGTTAGCTTTGCGTGTTTGCATGCTCACATGACACAGTACAACTTGGACCTGATGAAAACTCACCAACGCTCGTGATTCTCCCTCATATCAACCTGCACGAGAAGACTTGTTGGCCCGTGTGTAATGTTTGTTCTCTCATAGGCTGTTTATGGTCCTGAGGCACTATGCATGTGCTCAACCAATCACAAGTCAGTCTTAGCTGTCAATCATGACAATTCTCCCTGTTTTTATTGCATCAAATAACTAAATAAAACTAAACTTACATGAGAAATGCGCATTTGAACATACAACCGTGTGATAAGACCTAGCATGTGCTTGGATTTTGTTTTCGTTTAGTCCATGTCTTAGCTGCTAACATGGAGGAGGCAGGCTTTATGACCTATACCTCAGCTAGCCACAAGGTGGTGATCAAGATGCTTTGGTGCCACTTTTTGGGAGCATTCAACAACACACAGTCTATGATTTAAACTGTGGTCACTCAGTCAGCACATTAACGGTTGGAATTGTTGTTACTGTACGAGCACATTACCATTTGTGTAAATGGCCCAATTCATCCATGTATTTAAGTACTTGTACAGAACTGTAGTTGGTTGAATATAACTGAACACATCACCAAGCTCGCTGGTGTAATCGATCAGACTGTAACAGTAACTGTGAGATTCCCTCTTGCCCCGTAGTAGCATTATTATGAATAATTCAGACGATACACAACGTCACGTTTAATTTAGATACAGTCTGCGCTTTTTGTTGTTTTTTTTTCTTCCATTTTGTGTTGTGCTCTCAGTGAGGGGTGAGACAAAGACAGTGAGATGAAAGGGGAGGAGAACACAAGGAGGCATTGATGCAGCAGCAGCAGCAGCGATAAAGGGTGTGTGTCTGCGAGCGTGGACGCACACTCGCTGCAGCTCTCAGGTAGTTTGTTGGGAGAAGTGATTTATGCAGCGACACACTCGGATGTGGATGTCACAGTGACCTAATGAAACAAACAGGGAATCCGCCTGGGTTTTTAGCATTCACGCGCTGCAATCCGCTGCGCCACCGCGCCTTGTCAAAGTGGTTTCACCGTCGGACTCCATAATTGATAGTCCTGCCCCCAATTAGAGCAGTAATTATACCTGCTGCTTTGTTGGAGCCATATAACTCCGGGGGGGTTACAGGTGATGTTTTGACTACGCAGCTCAACCCACAAATTACCACAGTGGCTGCATTTACTACTGTACAATGAAATAAACACATTATTATTATTGCCCTACAACATAAAATAAGACTTTTTTCTGATTATTTTGTTGTCTCTCAACACATGCAATGAGTAGGCTACTGAAATCCAGTACCAATCAGGCTGGTACCTTCAGGAACGAATCACAACGCAGAAGGATGCTCTGTTTTAGACTGACCCCATGCCGAGTGCATCATCCGGCAGTGTGGGCGTCCCTGGCCCTGGAGATGAGCGATGACGAGTTTGGAGCTGGATTATTTTGTTGTGTGAAGCACTGAACCTGTTATTTACTGATAAATTATTGTAGTTGGTAAGGTGTTTAGTTGGTTGAGTACATTTTAACCTTTGCCATCATTTTGTACTTTTTAAAAAGAGAAAGTAGCACTTCTGGCTCCGTTTAGGCTCTGGTATCACTTTAAAAGTATCGATTTAGCACCCGACCCTCGCGATTAGCAAGTAGAAGTGAGCTGTGAGTGACTGAGGTCTCACTTTGAGAGATTATTGCAGGTAAGGTTGGCTGCAGGAGGACATCTGCCTCTGTGAGGACTCACCCCTCACTGCAGGACGTTGTCAGTCTGCACTCACGGCTTTAATTATCCAGAAAGATGTCTCCGCTGCCCATCAGGCTCAAGCAGGAGACAGCTGACTGACAAGCAGGGTGGACGCAGGTGAACCAGAAAACACACGCAACAGTAACCCACCACTCATCTCTCAACATGGTGTCAAAGAATGATCGAAGAGAGAAGACTGCCGCCTTTCGCCTCCACAACCTCAGTCAACAATGTACATTTGTGCATTGGAGGAATAATGAAGAACTGTCCGGTTTTCGGGGCCTAAATAAAGCTAAGATGACTCATGTGGCACTTAGAGTAAAACCCTAACGGTCCGAGGCTACGCACCGCGATGCACTTTCTCTATTTTGATTCAGCCCTTTTATCAGTGAATATTGTGGGCCGTCATTATTTTGGGGAACATAAAGAAAAAGCCTGTCCTGTAAATAATTGATAAGTAACCGGAGATGGCTCACAGTCTATAGTTTGTTTAAAAGATGCACCACAAAGTAGTTCCTGATTGTGGACAGCCAAGCAAAGTGCACATATGGCATTGCATCTTATTGTTTTATACAGAAAATATGGTTCAGGATAGTTTATATCGTGGAGTGTGTGTTGGTTTCCTTCTCATTGTAGGAGACCATGTATCATCTGACTGCCAGAGCCTATCGTGACAAATAGTTTTGGCAAAGCCTTTGGCCCCATAATTAACACCGGTCCAGTGAGGAGCCATCTTTGCCTACGACCTGACACGCTGGCCTCACACATCAGGGCCAGTGTGTCGGAGCAGATCCCCATTCACACTGTCTGCACAAGGGTTGTCTCCCTGGACTCCCAGTGTGAGCTCCACCGAGGCCAATCCCAGACATAGTTTCATTCCATGTCTGATCAGTGACCATCAGCATCACCCGTGACAGTACATCCTGCGTGTATATCATCATTATCCAGGCAAAAAAAAGAGGCACATTTCCCAGAGCATACCTGTCGGCTGTTCCGGATTGAAAACCACCAGGTTGTTGTTAAATCTTCCATATCCTCCACCACTGCACGGCCTCTTGTGACAGAGTGCCTCTTTAGTATGGAGGTGGGAACGGACAAAGGAGACTTGGGAAACGAGGGCTCAGCGAGATTTGTCACAGTTTGACAGTCGCTTTGCTCCGGTAACCCGTTTCACACTGGGTCAACTTAATCCACCGCGTTTCTGCACTGAGAAATTTCCCAGAACAAGTGTAACTACACTATAATAACAGCAAATATAATATCTAGAATATAATAATATTATATATTTATGGACAGCCTGTATTTCTTCTGTTTTCTTCTTCTATTACCTCACAATAGCCTCTCAGTCAATTTCTTTACTTAAAGGTTCAGTGTGTAGAATTTAGTGACATCTAGTGGTGGAGGTGCAAGTTGCAGCTGAACACCCCTCACCTCGGCCTCCCCTTTCGAAACATGAAGGACGAACCTGTCAGTTGTTATAAAAACTCAAAGAGTGTTTAGTTTGTCCAGTCTGGGCTACTGTAAAAAACAGAGCAGCCTCTGTAGAGAGGACCCACTTTTAATGTAAATATAAAGTATTTAAATATAAAGGACTCATTCTAGGGTAAAGAAAACAACAATTCTTACAATTTAAATGAAACACACTCGTGAAAACATCACTAGAATCGTACACACTCTGCATACGTCTACCATCATTATCCATTGCTGTGTATTAACCAAACAAATTTTAAATATTAATATAAGAAGTAGACTTTACCCTTCACATGTCTGCACCTGGAGCGCACACACACACACACACACACAAACAAAAAGTAACTTGAGAAGCCGTCTCTCTGTGGCATTATAACCTCCCCTTGGGATGCTCTGATTAACGATTCCTAACCACAGAGATTTATGTGCTGCTTCTTTTACATAATTCCTTATCTCTACCCCTATGAATAATTCATGAGGAATTGGAGAAGTGAGAGAAGACATTGTGCGGGAGAGGGCTGGGAGATGAGCGAGGACATCTTGCCTCAGCTTTGTTGTGAGTTTGTGACCCGAAGTAAATACTGGGTTTATAATTAAAGCACAGCGGCAAAAAAAAATTACTAAATCTGGTCTGGTTCTGTGGTGAAATGAAATCCTGGCAACTTCAGCGTACGTGTTAAAAAAATCATATTATTGATTAGAAACGAACACATTGCAGAGTGTGAATCATCTAATTAATGTTTTGTAATTTTCATTAAAAGTAAATGATGATCGTGGCAGTGAATGGGCAGCATTTAGAGCGGTTGTACTTTGAGCTCTGAGCTTTGCATGATGCAGCATGAAGCCCAGATTGGTGGAGCAGCCATGGTCGTCCTTCTGGAAGTTGTTCCACTCGTGATCTCTGGAGCTCAGCCAGAGTGACCATCAGGTTCCTCTCTTACCAGGGCCCCTCTCCCCTGATTTCTCAGATTGGCCCGGGCAGCTATAAGCTCCAGGAAGAGTCCTGCTTGTTCCAAATTTATTCCATTTAAGAGTCATGAAGGCCACTGTGCTCTTGGGAACCTTCACCGCAGCAGAATATTATTTGTAGCCTTCCACAGATCTGTGCCTCCTGTTCTCACTTCATCATTTTTTGGCTATTGAGTCTTGATGAATTGAGGCAAAATGAATTTAAATGATTTTAGCATAGCATTATAAAGTAAATGTATTCAGTTACCTTCCACTGCTGCTTCTTGTTAATCAGATTTTTGAAAACCTCCTAAAAGCTCTCTTGACAATAAATTCCTTTATGATTTCAGTTATTGCTGTCGTCACTGATTTTTAACCTCCGGTTCTTGACAACTGTTTATGAATAACAACAGCAAGGTGACCTTTAGTGCTTTCATGACTCAGCCCTTCAAGAAATCACATTGAAATAAGTTGTTTTCTGTTTTTTACATTGTGGTGGAAACCTAATCGTTGGATTCTTTTCAGGGGCTAGCAGTGAGTTCTCCCTTTGTCATACGTTCTTTTCCCCAGACGTTATAGCACAGTTTGGCAAAGCTACATGTAAAGTGGATATGATGCATTTAAAAGGCAATAAATCATCCTGTAACCTTGAATACAATTTATATTTATAGGTTGCTGTTTCCATGATCCCACAGATTAATTGATGTGAATTAAGTCCAGCGTTTCTTTTGTCTTCTGGTTAGACTTGTAAAACTGTCACATCGCTCCGATGTTCTCTTGTGTCCGCTGCTCCGTTCTGACTCAAATATTCCGTCTTGTTCTGTGTAATGTATTCAAAGGCATTTTGGTGAAGCCTTCTTTTTCCTCTTTGAAATCAATTCAAAGTCTTGGCTGTCAGAAAACTAGCCAAATGATTTTGGGTTGGAGCTAAGCCTTCTTTTGCCTTTATGCATTTTCAATGTCAACCTCTAAATCTTTCACACAATCCCCTTTTCTCTCTGCCGGGCGGCCTCTCGCTTTATTTTCCTTTTTCCATTTCTCTCCTGCCCCGAAAGTCATTGATGCAGCCATCTACCAGAAAAATGTCTTGGCTAAAGAGAAAATAGAGAAAATATGTGAAGGGTTGGTGAAGACCTTCAGGGTCTATTCATGTGTTTACAATGACAGAAGGTTTGCTGAGGTCTCCAGAGTTTATTGTGTCTGTGTTTAATTCAAGTTATGCAGACGACCATGAATAGCTTTCAGGGGAACCTGTTTACTGTTCTGTGCAATTCAGTGTCGTGCTATTAAAGATGTCAAATGTTTGCCTAATGCTCCTGGTTCAGCTAAACAGTTAAAACTTTTATTAAAGCTCAACAGTTTGGAATGGGGTCAACCTGATGGTGCATTTGTCGCTCTTGGCGTTGATGTATTTGTCACAGCAAACAATTTTAAATTGGGTTTGAATAGTTTTCTGAGGTTATGTAACTCTTTATTTTGTTTTAATTCACCCATCTTTTGAGTTTGGTAATGAAAACAAGAGAAAATGGCTTCCCATCCCCATCACTGAGCCACAGTCATTCATTTCTGGTGGAGCGTTCGGCCGCTGGAGGGAAACTGGAAATCATAAAATGAAAACTGTTGCGGAGACATGAGCAGTGCGGACATTCAACGTCAAATATCACAGGAGGTTTACTCATTTTACCCGGATGAGGACTGAAACATTTATTTAGTGTTTGATCGTAACTCAAGTCATGAACCTTTGACTTTTATCAAGAGTATTTCAGTGAAAATTCATTCACAGCCTCTTCCTCATGTGTTGTGAATAGGTCACATTAAACCTTTAAAGAATCGAAAGAGAATACAACCATTTAATTGTATTTAATTGCATCAAAGTATAAATAAAGATGAGTTTATCCTGAGAGACAGACGCTGTTACCAGAGAGACATGTTGCTCCTGAATATTCACTTAAATAAATATGTCTTGGTTTATTGTTTGTTGTTGAACACTCCATAAATTAATAACCTATCTAACATCTGAGAGACTTGTCACATTTCTGAACAGTGCGAGATGTGGCTGGTTGTTAAACCTTCAGAACCACAAGTTACAGATTTCGCAGTGTAAAAGATGTCATCCATATTGGAAGATACAGCTGCATGAATCTGAACAACGTGTCTCCGCTGTGGGAAGATCCATTATGTAATTAGGCAAAATCAATAAACATGTTATTATTCATGAGTGAATCTGTTTGAATAGATATTGGACAGCTAATGGACATATTGTGCTTCCTTTAATCACATCATGGGCAAAGTTCTCCAACTGCTGACTGTTTATACTGCTGCTTCTGCACTTCGGCTGAGAGTCACGCCCAGTGTATATAAGAAATAATGATGTGAGTGCAGGGCCTTCATTTAGATGAAATTCATCCCCGGGAGATTAAAGGGAAGACTGCGATCTCTGGATCTCTGTATCATCCGAAGTGTGATGAAGAGACAAACCACTGTGACCTTTGACCCTTCAACGCAAAGGCACAAATGAGATACGGCTAAAAAAAAACAAAAGGGATGTGACACATTGCATATAAGCTGAGGTTTAGGTTCCGCTGAGGGTTGGGGATCAGAGCCCCTTAATGATGAATCCAAAGCCGCCTGCTGCCACGGCGACAGACGGGCTGATTGGCACTGAGCTGTACAGGGTTGATGGAGCTGTCCAGGGTCCTGACCTCTGGTGCTGTCGAGCAGCGCAGCGTCTCTTTACGGGCTGAGCAGCACAAAGCACTCAGCTATTTGTGTCGTATTATGTGTTTAATATGTTGATGTTTGGTTTAGGTCAAATGCTAAATTGCACGTACTGTCCAGGTTGTCATGCTTAGGATCATCCTGCAGCTATTCTCCACAACGCAGCCATGATTTCTGTTTTCCACTGTCTTGTGGAAAATGCAGTATACGAAACAAAATGGTGTCCTATTCTTAATTCGGGAGCTGCACTTGTTTCACACATGTAAGTGTGTTCACAGGTCCTACTATCTTGTGGTAGACAAAGCAAGCAATTGCCTGGGGCCCCGAGCTGAGAGGGGGGTCCCCAAAGTGCGAGGCATATTTTTCCATAGCGATGACTATGTTGAAATATCCTCCAATTCTTTGATTGTCTATGTACTGGGGACTGCAACTACACCATGGTCTGAAACCCTCTAAGCCCCAATGCCGCAAGCTTTCTGATAAAGACTTTATAATTTTAGAGGTTTGGTCGAAGGCTTGAACGTCTATTTGTGTGTGTATGATGTGTTTGACTAAACTATAATGTATGTGTATGCACAGTGTATAATTTTGATGTCAATAGATTAGAATGAAGCGGTTTGGTATCATGTGTAACTTCTCTTTGGTTTGTTGTGATGTGGGGTCTCTTCTGCCTGAAGGCCCCCATAGTCCCTCAAACCACTCCTGCTCATAGATGCTTGTAATGGATCCTGATAATGTTGTTTGATGATGATGATTTATGACTCATGAATTGACTGTATAGAAACTGGAAATAGCCTCAGACAGCACGAGGACGTCACGTTCCCCTGCTCTGCTGTCGAGTGTGACTCTGCATCTCTTCTCTAGGCCACGTTGTTCTGCTGCTCCACACCAGCTGTATATTTGAATTTTCAGACACGCAACAAAAAAGTGCTGCACCAGCGCTGCCTCGGTGCCACAGATCTTTTGAGAATGGCCTCTGTGTTGCTGCTTCCTCGGGAACATTGTTCCTATTAATCAGAAATCCATTTGTGATGCTGCATTAAACCCTTGGATGTCTAAAATGTGACAAATGATGATTACCTGGGGGAAATCGATGATGATCACCACACTATTAATGGTCCCTCTGCAGGAATAGTATCCATCGACGTACAAATCTGCCGAGAGTCACCAGCAGAGAAGGAGCTTTTATTTAGAACTAGATCTGTGTCGGGTGATTCACTAAATCACAGAGGGTTGAAAAAGGGCCCTGGTTTAAAAAAAACAGTGTTTGATTCTGTAGCGTCAGGTTTCTTCTGACATCACACACAGACTAAAGAGAATTAAAACAAACCCTACATTGTCTTAACCGGCCAGTGTGAGTTCAGGGGAGGGGTGTAAAACACTTGATAGTGTGTAGTTGCTTTATTATAGTGAGTTTCTTTAGGGTCGGGAACATACTCACTCATCACTTATTGCCTTTGGCCTCTCTCAGGTCAACTGGGGGCAATGGGTTCAGTGGCATTGACTTCCTCGTCTGTGCACTTTTCTCTCTCCGCTGGGAGTAAAATCCATACGTCACCTGCAATTTATGGTCTGCTTCTGTATGTTCCCTCATATGAATAAGTTATCATATGTGTGTGTGAACACGGCTTTGAGCTGGTTAGATAAGGGCTTTAATGTGCATGTGTGAGATCATATGTGTAGCGTGCACAAGGGCCGGAGGGGGGGGCTTTTACTTATGCATTAGTTAGTGGTTCTCCAGCTGATCACTTGTTTGATTTGATTTGCCACGAGAGATCCCTGTCTGAATATGATACGTCATGCTGGATGGAAAAAGCTTTACCATAAAACATCAGTATGCAGGTCATCAGAATATGTTCACACATGTAGTATTTTTTCCAGTGCGTAGTATTTTTGTTGATTGTGTGATTCAGCTGCTGTAGCTGATTGTGGACATCAACCTTCCTGACCTACTGGACTCCTTTCCCAGATGCCGATGTGGGCCACTTCAGGCCATGATGCAGCACTTGCTGCTTTAAAGTGGCCCAGATATCCCAAAACAAACGTGTGCCTTATTTGGCAAACATGCGGTGCGCTAGGAAAGGTGAAATCTGGATGTGAGCTTAAAGTGGCCCATGTGGTAAATGGTGAATAAAGCCCAAATGGCACAAAACAAATTTTGGCCATCTGTGGTGTATTGCTATGGTTATACTTGTTGCCCAGATCTGGCAAACAGGAGTGGAAAGTGCTTTCATTCCATGCGGTATGTGGGCCGGATGTTGGAAGTGTGGGAGACAGGATATAGGCCAAATCTGGGCCAAAACAATTTTGCTATGTGCAATTTTTGCTCCACCATATTTACCATCTAGTCAGTACATTCTGTCTGTCTGCTGTTTAGTGGGCAGGTGGCATACACTGGGTTTACCAGAGGACAGCAGTTGTGGTGGAGTTTTGAGGCCATGAAGGCAACACCATAAGCTAAATGTAAAAAATATTGATTATAGCTAATTTAACTGTCAATGTCAAATATAATCTATATCTAAGTTCTAAGATTTTCTTTTTTGTTGAAGAGAAAAGAGATACACAAAGATGTCATTTTGAGCTGTATTTTTGCGACATTTTTTCAAATAAAGGACACATTTGTTGGACACATTTGAAGAAGCCTTTAAAATGGTACCTCCTATAGTCACTGAGCTACAATCAACCTTAATTTGCAGCCTCCAAAGGATGTGGCCCCTGAATTGGGACACGTATAGACAATCTGGGGATTGAAGTGGGGAGTATATAACAGAGTGTGTGTGTGTGTGTGTGTGTGTGTGTGCATGTGTGCGTTCTCTCTTGTTTGTTCTGTTGATGAACAAAACTGCACACCCATGTAGTGGTGGTAAAAGTGTTAAAGGTTAGTAGAGTCTCATTGTCCTTCTGCAAAACGATCACAGGGCAATAAGAGTGTGTGTGTGTGTGTGTGTGCACATGGTGGAAGGACAACAGGCGGAGGCAGCAGAGTGTGTGTGCGCGTGTGCGTGTGTGTGAATTTACAGTATGTGATTGCGAGGTGGAGGAGGAGATAAATAGAGAAATAGGTATAAGAGAGAGGGAGGCGATGAGGGGATGGTGCGAGAGAAGGAAGGGGGGTGGCAGGCAATAAAGCAGCCCATCAATCTGTTAAATGAGTGTCCTTCCAGCAGAGGGTACTCTGAGAAATGCAGCCTGCTCCATGTTCATCAGTCACAGGTTGAGCTCGATCTCGTCCTCCTCGAGGAAAGTAGCAGCTGAACAAATGCTCGGTCTCCTCTGCCAATTAGATCTCATTTATTTACAGTATGACCATGTGATGCCTTGAAGGATCATACCCATGTTAGTGAGGCTTTAAATTATCACTCAGTGCCATTAACACCTGTATGTCTTTGTTATTATACTCAGTGTTAATTCATTGTGGCATCTATCGACCCCTGTCTGTCTGCAACACTCTAAAGACTGTTTGTGTCTGCAAAGGGCTTTTGCCTTCAATTGCAATTTATTTTGCTGCTAGTGTTGGTGACCACTAGCAGCAAATGTCTCTCCATGTCTCTTTCAGGTGTGTGTAATGCAATGACTCTCTGGTAGGAAAATAATTATAATGGCTGTAAACTATATTCCTTCATGCTTCTGCATCCTAGCTACACCATACTCCCATTCTCTGAGAATGAATTGAAGCAGGTAGAGCTTTGATTGTTCTGCGTGTCGACATGAATCATGTTTCTACGTAAAGAACAGAAGGTGCCACAGATGGATAACCTTCATTAAGACCCAAAATCTCAGAGGAGCTTTAGCTGCACATTTGCAGAGTTTTTAGTGTCATTCTTTGCTAAATAAAACATTCTGCATATTTGGAAGATTTTGTAATTTATTTTTGCCGGAGAGAAGCAGAGATGCCGTCGTCGAGGCTGAGCTTTGTTGGCGGAATTGCTTTGTGATGATGTGATGATGATGCTCGGAGCGAGCCAAGCGTTTGTCATTGTTGTCACGAGCATTGTGACTCGACCACACAATCCCATGGCTGTTTGTGGCGGTGACAATGTGAGAATCAGTAAAACACTTCGGAGATGAATGTTAAGACTCTGTTCTGTTCGCTCGCACAATGATGGGGATGTTTGATATCAGTGTCAGTCGCAGAGTTATAAAGAAAGAAATGATGCACAGATTAGAGTTAAATGAATGGGGGGGATGTTGCTGTTCATGTCTGCGTGTGCATAATATAAATATGAAATATGTCTCAACATTTTCAACTGCCACAGTACTACTCAAAGAAATATTGTTATTTTCTATGAATATTCCTCTTGATTTAAAGTACTTATTATTGCACAGTAACCGAATCAATGATTCAAAAATCCACTTGTTTGTCCCCTGGAGGAAAAAGTACTTGAACAACATCCTTTGGGGAAGTTACTGAATCGTAAGACATTTGTTTTACAAACTTTTTTTACCCTTCAAAAACACGACATAGTGTTTTTTCTGTGTAATAATAAATTGTGTTCCTAATCAGCCGAGCGAATCATTGTTCTTCATGAGCGACTTTAATTAGCATCACGTGTCTGAACAATAAAACAATTAGATGTTAGATGTTAAATGTAAATTATCGTAGCAGTCGTTGCTCACTTCACCATAAGTACCTTAGGAGCAGGAACATAAAAATAAAATGGAACCAGCAGCAGCAGCAGCAGCAGCTGTTATTTAACTAAAGGTATTAATATTCAGATGAATTAAATCCTATTATAACTCTTGATGTTACACTCATACAGGTTTTAGTTCACAGAGGAAACATGCATAACAGCCAAGAGAGATCTTTTCCATCTCATAGCATCTATTTGTAGTTATTCTGTGTGTTTGTATTCATAGAGCACGAAGCTGCTGCATCTCTTCATGCACCATCATCTTGATAAATTGTTTTTTTAGTCATTCTGTTTCTTTTTCCAGTCGTTTTCTGTCTCCCTCTGATTGTTTTCTGTATCTGCTGGATGTATTTGCTTTGAATCTCTTTATAGCTGTTGAATTGACTGTCCAACAACAAGGGTTAACAGTAACTTCAAACAGAGGCTGTCTGTCGCAGGGGCCCCTTGACCCTTTGGGCCCCTGGGCTCTGTGCACACTGGTTAGAAAACCCACTGACACCCACTGACCTCACAACCTTCTCTGATTGGCAGTCATGGGAACATGACACCCGAGGGTGAATCCGCTAGTTTTATTCATCTTCTTCTTTATTTTGGCAGCATAGACGCTGAGGCTGCACTTTTTCCAGCACAATGTTATGACACCGATTGAACATCCGGGCATTTGAGCTTGAATATTTGTGTACTCATTGTTTTTTACATCTTGGCAACAACGTGCAACAGCGAATTCATTCTTCTTTGTATTGTGCAAGATGCAACACTGGCAAGACAGTGAGTTCTCTGACATGTTGGTTTCCAGCACTTTTGTGACTTTGAACATGACTCAACAAGGGAAAAAAATAAAAGGCAAACTCCCCTTCTGGCAATGGGGAAGGAGTTTGCCTTTTGTAAGTGTGTTTTCCTACGTTTAAATAACCTGTGTGTACCTGCTAATTTTGGTGTAAAAGAAGTATAGGGCAGTTCATTAATCCTTCCATGTCCAAATCCAACTGAATGCTGAATCCTAAACAAGCATACTAATCATCCGTCATAGACTCAACATCAGAAAATCACCTGCAGCAGGAACTTACTGACCTTAAGCTGACCTATAAAGGTCACACTGACGGGCATATCACACGTTTTCAACGAGGATCAAACCAAACGTCTTCAGTCACTTAGGAGGAGACTCAGCCGGTTGGAAATGTTTGGCTCATAACTGTAATTTGCTCGATGCTGTGATTGCCTTTAATAATTGCTGGGATCCTGTGGCCTACACACCTGTTCACAGCTCACTGCTCTGAGTCTGTGCCCGGTGGCAGGCTCAGGGAGACAAGGATACCCTGGAGACGGGCCCGGCTCAACGCTCTGTCCGACAGCGTTAAACAGTCCCACAGGGACGGACTCTCACCTCCTGTCTGCCTCTTCTTTTAAAAGCTGCCTCACTGAGTCGACTGGCTGCAGATGAAGCGAAATAAATGTGTCCTCCGCTTTAGTCTGTGGTTCTCACAGCCTCTCCAAAGTCCAACTGAAATGAAAGATGATGCCCACTTCTTGCTAGTCACTTCTTGCTCTATTTACATTACTTTTAGCATACAACCAATCAAATCTTCAAAGCCAATCAAAGCCATGAATATACAGAATGTCTCATCCTGCACATTATTAGCTTGTTGACTGAGCGGAAAGACAAACATTCATTAGTGATATTCATTAGAATATTGATGACATTTCTTTCTTTTAATTTTTCTGCCTTTTAGTCATACAAACTTATTAAGATGTTAAGACACAAGATGCATAAATACCTAAATCTATCAAATAATAACATTTTAAAGTGAAAACACAGGACAACAAAAATCCTGAAATACAAAATTACATCAACACAATTTTAGAAACACCTTCATGACAAGGACAATGTGGTGGCTGAGTTATTCCACAACAAAGATTCCATGAATTGTCATAAACAACGTTTTAACAGATGTAACATGAGGCTGTTTCACAACGAAGCTCAGTGTTTAAAAAGTAAAGAATGAAAAGTTATTATTTCATGCTGTTCTGTTTTCAATTCTGTTCTTAAAGCATTAATTAAAAAATACGATTTTTTCTTTCAATTGGAAACATCTCCTCACTTCATCACTGGAGACGTTAAATGTGCGGATGCTCCACTCTTCTCTAATCCCAGCGTGTTGGTAAGAACATCATGAGCTGTGCATATAGAAGAAGCTTAAAGTATAGAATCTAAACCCACAGACAGATGTTCTATTTTCACTCGCCTCCAAGATGGCTGCACAGTCCGGGATAAATTAGTCTGACACTCAACTGGCTAAACACTGCCCATCGCGTCCCATCGTGGTTGCAGCCGTTGATCCACATTTACTCTGCTTCCCGTCCCTGAGTGTCAAGCTCGCATTGGGATCACAGAGCAGCTGTGGGGCGCTGACTTATGAGCTTTGTCAGCAGTGAGACGACAGCAGAAGCTGTGGAAGTTCTCCCAGCGCTTCGCCAAGATGGAGCCACTGGCTGCTTGCTGACGGGAATCTAGAGCACGTCCTCGACAAGACCTGAGGATCTTTAAAAAGAAGAAGATGCTGGCTGATGGGGGTTGCTCACATTGTCAATATCTATCTGACAAATTCCAGGCTACGCTTGGAATTAGATGATGCCCACTTCTTGCTCGGGCACAAATCTGAATCTGGTGTCCTGCATGTGCGACGGATCAATAAAATGACCAAAATGTGGCACTTGGGCTTCATTACACCACCAGCATTGAAAAAGCACAAGTACATCATTCCAAAATAGGGCGCATTGTTTATACGTTAAAGGACGAACATGTGCAAACCTGTAGCCTTGGTGATTTCTCTATAGCCTCCAACCTGTAGCCTTACACAGTGACCAATGCTTGCCCTGCTTTATCTTCACAGTCCTAAGGGTCCTATTATTTATCTGGCCATTGCTCTGTCTCATCCACCAGTGGCAATAACTCTGTTCCAATATATATTTTTTTAATGTGTCTGACGCTCAGGCAATGTTCGTATTATTTTTTCCAGAACGCAGAATGCAAGATTTTCTTTATGTTGCCAGAAGGCACCAAACATCTTACAGTTGTAGCCACCAGGGAGATCCATGGACGTCTAAAGAATCCTCTTCATCATCGAATGCATCTGAGTTCAATGATCTTGTTACAGAACATATGAACTCTCCACTGCAGTTAAATGGGCTATATTTATACTGTGATTCTCCAGGTTTATCGACCCCTCCGAGCGCTTTACAGCACAAGTTGCATTCACCCAATCAAGTGCACATTCATACAGCGCTTCTATGTGCAGGGCCTTCTCTATCATACACTGACTATTGGGGGTTCAGTAACTTGCCCAAGGACAGAATGCAGACTGGAGGAGCCGGGGATCAAACCACCGACCCTCTGGTTAGTGGATGTGCTCTATACCCTCTGAGCCAAAGTCGCCCCTACAATTAAATTTGTGCTCAACACGCCTCGGCACTATGCACTACACACCGATCAAGAAAAAATGTCACATGCAAATGTACAGTGCTGGTTGAGATGGAGGTTAATGACCTCTAGTGAACCCCCTGGTACAAATGATGCTGACGAACAGATAATTTATTGGTATCTTGCCTCCTTGGCTGGGGGTAGAGTACCTGCCTACTCTCCTGCTGTGGGGCGAGGGTGGAGGAATCATGTGTTGGTTGGAGGATGCCTCAGTTTGGAAATCAGGGTTGTTGTGCTCGTTGTGCTGGGTTGAAGCGAGATAATAACAAAAGCTCAGATAATCTTAATTTATCTGCATTTTTATCAGCGTCTCCGTATAAAAAAAATATAAGTTATTGTGTGACGCAGCTTTTTGCTCTGAGTTGTGCCAGAATGAAAAAAACTGGCAGTCTACTCTGTCTTTTCCATGCTGACCTAATATTCAGCACTTATAGTTACAAGTGCGTTCGTGTGGCTTCTTCTGATCCTATTACTCTATCACCGGCTGTACAAGCTTTGATGTTCACTCTAATTAGACCACTTTGCAGTTCTTTTTTAGAAGAAAAAATATATATCTGCGCATACTTAATATGACCTTGGTGTAATCCTCACAACAGCTCCTGCTCCCGTGTAAGTGGCTGTTAATGGACAGATGTGCTCCTCCTCCGTGCAGCCCCCTGCGCTACCCCTGCCCGACCACGACTGCTGCAGTCGAAGCCGCTCTGCATGGTCATGTGCAGTACAAATCGAATCCTAAATCCTGATACCGTCGGACGATCTAATCCCTTCACACTGCAGAGAGCAAAACAGCATATTAATTTCATCTTGTTTCTACTGCTGGGGCCAATTTGAGCAACGAGGGACAGCTGCTGTTCGCCGGGCCTGATCTTGCCTTTCATCGGATTTACACGGGACTATCGGTTTAATACGACACCCCAGGCTGGAATTTATTGTAGCTGAGGCTGTTGTGGTTTATTGTAACGCAACTGCAAAGCACCAGCGTCGCACTACTGTAGGTTGCTCTTTATATTTCAATTACTAGAGAATAGGTCAACTTTATGGTGTGTTTATTTAGATGTAGCTTCTTTTAGAACTAATCTTGTCCATATTGGTGTTTTATTCACGAGGAATCCGTGATGAGAGAGAAGCAGAATATTCCAGATCAGACTCCACACGAGCCGCAAGGATATTTATTTCACTGTACGTGCACGTTGCTGGTCGATTCAAAGTCACTGCCCTGCTGTATATTGGAGGAAGTCCCTCTGGAGGTCAGCTAGCATTAAAGGAGATAAACCCCACACAGCTCACAATGAGGCCGATAGACTTAATCCAGCCGGCACAGACTTAACCTCAATATGGGTTCGAAATGCAAAGGGCCATTAAGATACAGTGGTGCAGAGCAACGTGCCAGACAGCAGATTAGTTTAAAACTCAAACAATGCTCAAACAAAGCAATTGTATTACTTCTCATGGCATAGTACTGTCTCTAATGCCTTTTTCTGTTTCCAGAGTCGACTGAAGCGTTTCCTCTCTAAGCCCGAGCCCCCGGGACTATTAAAGCTCTGACAGCATTTTAAACGAGCACTGGTGAAGGATTCACCCGGCCAGCTACTAACCAATAGCATGCAATAATTCTCCGGGGCCCGGGAGCTGTGCTGAAGGCCCGGGCAGCGTGTATGTTAACAGTGCAGACATTGGGCCGGGCATGCTTAACATGCATGACACACCAGCACATGACTCCAGAGGTTGACGTGTGCAGCTTATTGTTGCTTTATGTCTTGTTTCGCCTGAGACCAATACAGTGTCAAAGTCATTTTGTCAGGGAGGCGAGTTCACGGCTCCCAACACAGCTTCGGCTGCAGTTCTGTTTTATGCAGCCAGACACACTGAGATTCACACTTTCAAAATCATCCTTTTCAACCTTTCATTTCGAGAATGTACCTTTTGGTCTCTGCACTGGTATCTTATTATTTGTCCAAGCCTACAAGCAAGTAAGATCTTAGGATTCAGTGCCCATCATTGAGCCAGTATGAAGATGGCAGCTACTTCTTTAATTTGAATCCAATCTATCCAGCACCACGTCGTGCACTCAGTCCTGCAGAGTCGCTGAACTGGATCTCTGTGGTCAGGCGGTGCTGAAGAGCCGGCACAAGATGTTACCAAATGAATTTGTGCTCAAAGGGACCTGCGGCGATACAGTGAAGATGGTAAATGGCCCAAGGGAAATGTGCAACCTCTCTCTCTAATTACACTTCAGTGCGTGCAGTGGTGAACGAGGGAGAGCGGTGCACTGGGATCGCTTTAATGGGCAAAGCACTGATGAGAAACCCACGAGCGCTCCCTAGCTCCTAGCAAAATGCTCCCGGCTCTAAATATTTCAGGGTGAGAGCAGCGCACCCCATGTTGAACAATGTGACGGGAAGACGCTTTCAGATTTTGGAAGGCGTGTTTGCATGCCATCAACAAAGTTCCCTGACTAGACGGCCACCGAATGACATGACATGGTGGCGTGGTAAAGAGCTCCATAGCTTTAGTAAACACAGTGGAGCGGCATGAAATATGTATTTCAGCTGCTGTAGCTTGTGCTGAAATGTAAAAAAACGTGCAGAGTCTGAACATACAACAACCTGGTCTTCAATAATTAAATCTAATTAAAACATGAACAAAAGACAAAAATGCAAATCAGTACCAGATAGAGTATATATTTTTTTGAATGATTTAGTCTTATTACCAAATACCAACCTCTGCTTCTTCCTTTTGATGTGATTGAGCAACATCTGGCAGTTAAATCCCCTCCGCAGAGAAAGAATGTCTCCACGATAGGAGATGGCCCCTGATGTTAAAAAGAAATCCTGTTCGAAATGAACGGTTCAGTAAATATCTACGGCCACACTGTCAGAATCACTCTGTTGCATCGTAATATCTTTAGTTTCCAGCTTACTGGACGCTCAATAGTGCTGATAATTCTGGAACAACGGAAAACATGGCATGCCACCACACAGAGGATTCTCGTTGTATAACTCATATTTGTACATGTGAGGTTCATCCCTCCTGGTTACGGACTTGGCCTTTTCAGCAACACAGAAACAGAAGGGGGGGAGGGTGTTTGGGTGCAGCCATGTGTATTTATGACCTGTTCTGGTCACGTTAAAGGAATAGTATATTGTTTATATGCTGTTTTTTTTAACTCTCACACAAGAAACTCTGTTATAAAACTGTCTTGTTGATTTAATTGAGCACAGGGCATTAACATGTGGCTCTCGACCGCTCGATAACATATAACATGAATGAGGCAAAGGTCTGACACTTTTTTTGCTGTTATTGTTAACATTGTTAACAAGGGTTTTATTGCTTTATTGTCTTAATATATTCTCTTTATACACATCTTTTGTGCCGTAAAGCATCATACGCTGCATTTTAAGTTATGACAAGTGCTATATGATATATATATATATATATTATTATTATTATTATTATTATTATTATTATTATTATTATTATTATATATATATATATATATATATATATATACAGTGGTACAGATCTGAGCATCTAACTTTCATCCCCAACTACTCTTTAATGCTGATGGCTGTAATCTATAATTTAAAAAGGCTTATTGAAATGTCAGACTTGAATCCTAAATGTAAAAATATTATTCTGATATGTTATTTAAACATACAGCATATGGAAAAAGATGTTTTTGCTCTGACTGGCCCTGTTGTTGACAGAAATGAGCCTCGCTGCTCCTGCTTTCCTGCAGACGATCGAGAACAACACTTACTTTATCGACAGAAAGCACGATGACATAACTTTTCAACAAGTTATTCGGAGATTCTCACCAGACAGTGGGGATGGTGCTGGTTCCTCTAAAGTGTTGAACGTGCAGAAGAGAGATTCATGCTCACTGGTTGTGACAATAGATGAATTTGAAAGTACAGTCTTCCCCATGTTGCCTGGATGTTTCCATTAGTATGAGCAGAGTCGTGTTTATACAAAGAACAGGCTGACAGAATGCAGAATACACATTAACAGTTGCACAGTTGACGTTTGCAGGCAGTGATTGTATTGGACTGGACGTGTGGCTGGAAGAGAACGGATGAGAGGCAACTAGAGAGAAAGGTGATTATTGAAGGTGACTGCAAAAGCCGATACCTGGCAGCTGTATATTCACCCTTAGAACATGGAGCGAGCCCCAGATCAATACCGCTCTCTTTCTCTCTCTCCCTCCGCTCATCGCTGGAGGATGTAGTGGCAGTGCACAGCTACATGAGACATTTATTACGGGGGCCCTGCTCGGTGGCTCCGTGGGAGACGGCACGGCAACCCTGGGTCCGGCTTGTTATCGGCCCTCGTGTAACTGTAACAGCGGCTGTATGTCAGCGCTGGGCCGTGTGACATCCCCTCCCAACGGGACAATGATGGGGGGGTTTTGACAGAGTAGCAGCGATTTCTCGGGCCCCTCGGAGGATGATTGTTTTGTCAAAGCACATTTATTGTGAGAGTTTTGTCGCCTATTTGTGAAATTGTAAACCTTGTGCAAAATGGCGACAAAATATATAAAAACAAATTTAATTTTGTACGTTTTGTTTTCACAATTTATTGCCATCTCCTTTATCTCAGTTTGACTTCATGAATAAATGTGTGAATCATCCTCACCGAAGCAGAACTGATCCAACTGTGAAACATTTATTTATTGACTTTATTTATCATTATTTACCCACATTTAACAAAACCTACATGCCCAGTTACAGTTATGACGTTAACTGTGTGTTTCATACCAAAGTAAAAGGCAATTTCATGCCTGTTAATCACAACAATCCAGAAAAAATTATGAAAATGTGAGTGAACCTTCTAATTTATTTATGGTCATTGAGTACAGTATAATTAATTCCATCTTTTAGAACATAACTTTTTAATGCAATCAAATGGCACAAAGGGAACATGGCATTATGAGAGAATAAAAAATATGAATCATTAATTTTGATGCTGATTTAAACAGATCCTACTAATTGAAAAGTGTTTAATTAAATAGTTTATTTCCATTGAAGTATTACCTCACAGTGATGTAGTGTTATCCTCAGACGTCTATTGTCAGCGCCGACTCAAAGACACCAATGGACCAAAGACTCACTTTATGTTGCATCATTTGAAAATCCCCCTAAATCCGACACACTGGAACTTTAAGGAAAAATAAAACAGCACGCAATTGCTTTTACATCAGTGTCGATCAACCCGTTTGCTTTAGTTTCACAGTGTATAAGCGTCACCTTGCATGTGCTGAAGGGTGTCTTGCTACGAGGTGTTTTGTATGCCACATAAATACTACAGAGATTACACAGCTACTCGTGTATACAGAGCTCAGTACAGAAGGACCTTGACCACTGACAGGTTGTAATGTTTCTGTGCAGACTCTCAAACCACGAGTCACTGTTGTCAAATCTAATTTCCCATAATGTTTAATGGCTGTTGGGATTTTCAGTTCACCTTCACACACCAATCAACCAAATGCCTGGATGAGTTTTTACCCTCCAGATGACCCGCACGGCACCAGAATACACAAACAACTGTAAGATCACTGTCTGCGCCACGTAAGTGCTCTGCGCTTGCACGTGGCATTTCCATATGAATGAGGCCGTTTGAGGATACACTTTTGATGCACACACACACACACACACACACACACACACACACACACACACACACACATAGTGCATACAGATGTAGCTGCTGGTGAAAGAAAATTAACACTTCCATCACTCAGTGTGCAAGAGTCTCTGAGACAATACCCACTGTGGTGTGTGTGTGTGTTTTTGTTTTCAAAACGTAAATAGGTAAATGTTATTGTGTTTTAAGGTTAGGTTTAGGTTTAGGTTAGTGTAATGTGGTTAATCAAGTACTAACTAAGGTTAGGATTAGTGTAACGTTCCAGGAAATCGAAGGTTAAAGGTTCACTGTGTAGTATTTAGTGACATCTAGTGGGGAAGTTGCATGTTGCAGCTGAATACCCCTTGTGTGTGTGTGTGTGTCCAAGGATTCATTCACCTTGTATTGGTGCTGCAGGCCTCCACCACTCAGACACACATGCAACTGAAGCTGTGACTGAACTGTGAGCCTCATTTCTTTCTCCTCTTGCTCCTGCGATGCTCAACACTTGACAGGGTTTCATTGGTGTGGCGGATTGGCGGGTGGGCGGTTAGCATGTTTGTGTGTGTGTGTGTTAGTGTGTCAGTGTGTGTTGGTGTGTCAGTGTGTAGGTGTGTGTCAGTTTGTCAGCAGTGGCGCCTACAGGACGTGAACACGTGGGGGCTACAGTCAGCTCGGGTGGGTGAATTACAGCAGGCTGTGCCGTTGTAAAAAAAAAAACACGCTGGTGTGTTTGTGAGCACACTGCTGCAGCCGTCCGGGAACAGTGACTCAGATAAGTGGCTGCTCTCACACTGTGGAGAGTGAATCGGAGGTCAGGGACAAGTAAGAAATGGCAAACCAACACGGTGGAATGAGAGCGTGCGCAGTTACCGTTGCACATTCAGCTCCCGGGCAAGACTTCATGCTTTGCTGTGGGAGAGGGCTCTTACCATTGACTGATCAGTGAGTCACTCCTCTGTGATATAGACAGCAGCTGTTAGAGTGACTTCACTGCAGCATGGATTTCTGCCGTGTGAATGATGAGTTTTCACAACCTTGATGGAATGTTATCGCCTGTTCATAGTGAGCCCGGAGAACGAGCAGTGATTGAAGAGGACGAGCCGGTCGCCCCTAAAGTATCTCTCTCCCCCTCATTTACTCTGGATTATGTTTGTGTTTCCATTCTCTTCGGTTATACAGTTGTTAAACCCACTGCTGGGTGGCTGGGGGCATTTAGCCAGGCTACCATGTTCTCCGTGATGGCACAGATACATCATACGCAGCAGGTGACAGAAACAGATTAAGCGGTATATTAAGATTAATTGTTGTGCATACATTGTAAACTATAAGGCAATGTTATGTTTGGCTCTATCCCGGAGAGGCTGTTAGAAGTTACCTCGAGCTTCTTTAGACATCCGAGCTGTCATCCCTGTGATGATCTGTTCCACAAAATCTTTAGTTGGAACAAAGAGCTCTTCCCACAAAACAAAAGCATTCGCAATAATAACGTTACAGCTGAGGGAAGTTTTATCAGATTGAATTCAGCATTATATTTCCCGGCTGAAATCGAATACAGATGCCACTGAAATGCAGCTAAGAGATATTTGTCGTTGTCCAAAATTCCCTCTGTTTTCAGTCAGCGGCAAAAGAAGATTTATTGTTTCCCCCCGATGAGAAAGTAAAGGAATCAGAGTTTATCCCAGTAGAGAGTGTAGTTTTCAAGAGGATGGCAAAGTACCAACAGTGATTTGTGGAAATGAGGGGAACAAATGGAACTTCTTAAATATGAGGCTCATTTACATGTATGAGTTACAAAATCGTTTCTATGCATTGTCAGTTCCAAGCTGTAAATCCTGGTGATGTCTCAGATCGGGTCCCCAGAGGTTTCAGGTTTTATGATGTGATGGAAGAGTGCATGCACTAAACTGCCAAGAGGCTCCTGTGATTTAGTCTGTTTGTCTTTTGCGTTTCACCCTCGTTGCTTCAATGTCTGTAAATGTTAACAGAGCTTTGTGAGGATCTCATGTTCCAGTTGTTTTCTGTCATTCCAGCCATATCTGTAAAACATACAGTGGGACGAAAATGTGTTTCTCACGACCAAACAGTTAAAAGACAATACAAAAAGACAGAAAAAGACAAGTGCTATAATCATAAAGTACAATTAAGTGCTTATTAAAAAATAAAAAAACATCTGAGCTTATTGTTCCAATTTAGAGAGATTTGTAATATGTAATGTTAAACTGCCTTTAACCACTTAAAGCACACACATATAAAGAGATCTTTTTTATATTATACAATTGCATAATCTTAAGCTTCTATACACATGATTTACAACTTTGACGTCCGAATTAATTTTTGAAATGTTATTTAAGAGTCGAGCACAATGTGTGTGTGGGGTTTTCACCCAGTGTCCTCTGTGCACTTATTACTGCCACCTGGTGGTTTGTTGTGAGTACTGTGACTGTGGCTGTGTTATGCTGCTTCTGTTCTCTGCACCACAAACCAGAGAGAGTCTGTAATGTTTCTTTATTTAGTCACTTAGAAGAAACTCTTCTGAATTGACTCTAACTCTAATGTGTTCATTAGGTTTAAGTATAGATGTGTCGTGTTCCCACTCTGCGGCTTTATGTTCTACACAAAGGACTATTTTACTGTTACACAGTGTTAACTCGCCTGACTCAGTTTAAAACTGTTTTACAGCAAGTTTGCAGGTTGCCCCCCGATGTGGACAAGAGTAATACAAACATTTACAGTTTCATTTAACATGCAGACTAAACCACATTACAATAAAAACTGTAAACAGTAAAGATTTGACTCAGGCTGCAAAACAAAAAACAACCAAATACATAGACTCTAGAGGACAGTGGAGGAAAGAGCAAGATCAGTGATTGTAGGTTTAAACAGAAGTTGTGGCTCTAAAGTGAGAGGGTCTCTGAATCAGAAATATTTATTGGGTTTTTGTTACAGTCGCTCCAGCCGTGAAAAGAAATATAAATGGAAAATGTAGGTATCAGTATTAAATAAAAAATATGATACAATATATAAATAGAAGCCAAATAAGAATATGTAGAAATACAGTTATGTTGTTGTTGTGTGGTTTATCGAGGTATGCGTTCTGGTGTTGTGATGTCTAAAGCAGTAAGTGCTGGCAGGTTGTTATTGTTTTGGATCTGTGAAAAGAGTTTAAAGGATGGGGTTCATGTGGTTCAAGTTTTAAAAGGTTTATTCAGAATGCAACCTTGCACTAAATAGCAGCATCAATCAGACAGTTGTGTGTTTAATGGATCCTTTCTGTGTCTCTTTCTTCGCAGGGTGAGTCCTTCAGGTCTATAGACCCGTACTGACTGGAGACATGTTCTAAGGACGACACATGAGCCACCATGAAAGGGTTAGGAGCCAACCGCAGTCGTCACCTGTCTGACTCGTGTGAGCCATGCCAACAGAAGCCTCTCTGTCCTCTCACCTCAGACCCTCACGGCTCCTTCATGTTGAGCCCCACCATTAACCACTATGGCACTCTGGACCCCCATCTCCACCAGTGCTCCCCCACCAGTCCCACCACCCTGCCACCTGACTGCTTGCTGCCTTTCAGCCAGATGTCCAACAGCAGCACCTTCCCGCGTCTGCACTTCACCTCCCAGAACGACCAGGTTGACTGCTCCCAGGCCTGTTTGGCTGGTGGTGGAGTTGGGCAAGGCAGCAGGGCAGGCACACTATCCAACTCCATGTCCATGGGCATGGGCTTAGGCCTGGGCTTCACTGGCGCTCCGATGATCACCAGTGGATCGGCCACCATATCGTCTGCAGCAGCAGCAAAGATGAATCGGTTACCTTCCAACCTCTTGGATCAGCTAGAGCGGCACCTGCCCATGCAGCGTGATGGCTTCAGTACTCTGCAGTTTCATCGAGGACGTATGTCAAAGCAACGCAGTGAGAGCCCAGGACGAATACGCCACCTGATGCATTCTGTGCAGAAGCTATTTGCCAAGTCCCAGTCTCTGGAAAACTCTGCAATAAAAGGCAGCATAAACGGGCGCTCTGTTGGAGGAATGACTGGCACCACAGGGGCTTGTGAGGACGGGGGTAGACAGAGCCGCAGGAGCAAGAGTAAAGACAGGGCTAAAACCGAAGGGCCAAAGCAGAGACCGAGGCCCAATGCACTGGGCCTCTGGAGCTCGGACGATGCCCTGGACACTGACACAACCAAAGCTGGCACTATCGCTGTAGGTTACCGCAACCCGCTGAGCATGATGACTCTTGGCAGAGCGGTGTCAGACAGCCAGGCTCCTCCCAGGCACATCCCACAGGGCTACCACACCATTTCTGCACATCCTCTCAAGACCTCGAAAAGCAGCAGTGACCTCAAGTTCCTGGCATGCCAGGCGACACAGGTAGGATCCAAGGATGCGGAGGGAAGAACAAGAGGAAGCAAGGATGACACATTGGTCAAGAGGGGCACCTGGTCCACTCTCACCCTCAGCCAGGCCAGGCAAGTGTTGCAGAAGGGCTCTGCTACAGTCAACAGGACCCTGCTTAAAACAAAGTCATGTCACCCAGACCTGACGCAGCAGTTCCTTCAGGTAGGAGGGACAGTGAGTATTCATCTTCATCTTCATCTTCTTTGTAAGTTTGCATGGTTATTCTTCTAGTTTGTCAGTTTTATTTATCTCTCTGGAGGATGCTTCTCTGTCAGATTGACCCTTATTCTATTCATCACATACACTTTATCCTCATATTCATACTCGCCTACACTTCACACACAATCCAGTCCTGTTTTCTTTTGCTGCACATGTTCTGAATCATATTTAGTTCACAAAAGTAGTCAAAATCAGACAGAAATACATAAAAAATATATATATATATTACAACGTTTTATGGTCTCACAACTGTACATATATGCATTTTAATCTAGGTCCCACTGGGTGAATGGACAGGAACTTTGGGTCGCGGCCGAGCCAGGGGAACCGAGATCCCCTGTCGACGGATGCGCAGCGGCAGCTACGTGAAAGCTATGGGGGACCTGGAAGACAGCGAGGACTCGGAGGGAAGCCCCAAGCCTTCCCCCAAATCTGCTGCTCGTCGCCAGAGCTACCTGAAGGCCACCCAGCGCTCCCTGAGCGAGCAGCAGCAGCCGCCACCGCCTCCACGCAAGTGAGTCATCAAGCACGTAGAATAGACTTCAATTTTGACCTTGATTACCTATTTATTGTTTTGCCATAGTTGAGTTTCTTTTACTTTACATTCCTCCAAACAAAAAGAGGCATTGACGGGGTTTATGTTATTGAAATTGTGGGTTTCAGCATTTCTTTCTCGTGTCCCCAAAGGTCGTCAGCAGGTGGCAGCAACTTGTCATGAATAATAGTCAGAATGGGCAGCAGCTCTTATTGAAGTTAATGGGATCAAGTCATGGAGGTAGAGATGCAGCTTAATGGGAGAAGACAGGGTGTGACGCACAGTATCATCTTTATTTGCTGTGAAAGCAAGAGGAGGTGAAACTTGTGCCGTGTGTTTTACCCCCACATCCACACGGACAGGCCTCGTTACTACGCTCTCATGCGGGAGGATTATCTGTGGTCTCCTCTGCACAGTGCATGCTCTGTGCAGCATCTGAGGTCAGTGTCATCCATACAGGCAGGCAGTGTGGCCCCTCCCCCCCCCCACCCTCACCTGCCCCACCGCCATGACCCCACCGCCTTTATTTGTCTAACCCCTCCCGGTGCTTTTCCTCTCCATCTCTTTACCTTGCAGGTCCTGTGAGTGGCGTGTTGGTACTTAACACTCACCTGCTTCCTTAAGCCCTGGTTTTCATAACATGCAAATTTCCCCATGGAAATCACTCAAACACACCCTGCTGCTTACTGTGCACATATTTTCCCTCACACTAAATAGGTGAGCCAGAACAGAGGAAACTGAACAAAATGTTCCCAGATCAGTCAGAGTGTAAATTTATAAATAAAACAAATTTAGCAGTTTTACTCAAAAATCAGTTTCCTCTGTGCTGCGATTTTAAACCCAAGCACATAACCCTTATCCACACATCTCGATTGTATTAAACTTTAATATACCCAGGTGCCATTTCAAGTTTCTCCTGGATATCATCATGTAAACACAGTCCTCACTTATTCCAGACTCTGATGTCTGATTATCACGTTCTCCTCCGCAGCTCGCTGCCGTCCCTGAAGGAGCTGACGACCAATCGGAGCCTGGATAACTTGGACTGCCTGGTGAGCCCGCTGGAGGCCCCTCCGCGCCACAGGAACCATGATTTCAGCCATTGCTCTGCCACACTGGGCAGAGCCTCGGGCACTCAGGTACGGCTGCGGTGTTATCAAACATGACACTGTTTAGGCAAATATCACGGGTCAATGTTCACCTGGGTTGAACTGGACTCAAACTCAAGAGTTGTCGATTAAAGTCATTATCAACCGATGTTTCCAAAACAGAATTGATATGGGTTGCTTATATAAGTATTAGAAACAGCTAATTACATAATTTTGCATTGACTCCTGTGACCCCCCCCCCAAAGAGAGATGAGTAAGTCTGATCTATGATATGGTCACAAGGGATTGAGCAAAAAAATACACAACTCTGAGGTTGAAGCTTCTGTGAGAGAATATTTAAACATATGCAATCTCTGCTGAGACGGCAGAGAGACGGTATATGAATCAACCAGTTGGGGGGAAAAAAGCTTGCACATGTTTGCAGATTGTCAAAGTGGGATATCTGCCTCAGAGTAAACTTGAGGGAGCTTGTTTATCTCCATCAGCACGATGTAGAATCACACACCAGACTAATGCAAACAGCCTTTTACAAGTGATGGTATCAGTCTGTATTTGTACAGTACATGGCAACTTAAACATCTATCCCATTAGGATTCAGAGATTCAATTTCCTTGAAGATGACAGTTAAATCAGAATAAAACATGTCTGGGTTGTAAACTACCACAAACGGAGGCAGTAGCTTTTGAGGGAGTATTATTCACGTTTATGTTCCACCCACGGCACATTCATATATAACAGTAAAATGCCAAACATAAAAATAACTAGACTGGTACTGGCTGTGTGCTGCTTCTTTTAATGTTTCTTTATCAAACATGTCAGATCAATCCCATCATAACACGACAACACAAAGCCTCGCAACAAAGAAATACTGAAAGAGCTATTTTTGGTAACTCACACAAGGCTGCAGAAACATTATTTTTATTCTGACTCTGAACCAAGATCTAAAAATAGTCATATCATGTATCAGCTTTAATTATGTGCATGAACACTGGTTTTAAAAATGTTATAACTTCATGTGTCCATGAGATCATTTCAAAACATTTTAACTAATATTTAAAATGTGGTGATGGACAGTATCTAAGATCCATTCATTCAACCAGTAGCTATCATAACATACATATAACTCAATATGTTCATACTGTTTCTTTATTTTCCTTTATAAACTAACTACTAATGAACCAAGTATATTAAAGTGAAGTAAAAGTACATGGTCAGCCATGTTTGAAACATTCTCCATCACCTTCAGTAAGGAGAGACGATCAGTTCCCACGACTCTTGTTTCTCAGATTAGTGTTTGCACTTACAGGTGTACAGTGTGAAGTCATAGCATTTCTGTCAATATTGGCTCAGCGGAGAGTGTTGAATCACTGGAGATCGGCCAAACCACCTTTACACTCTAACTATGTACAGTGTGTGAGGGGACTTCTCAAACTTGAAAAACTTTACTCCTCCACGAGGGGTTCAGGGGTTCCTCCCCTACTTTGAACAAACATCAAGTGTATGAACCTCCCTCCCAACCGAGTGTTTGGAAGAGTTTATTTTTTTATTTTTGTTGTTAACTTCCATCAGATTGGGTTTTGTGAGCTGAGGTGTTGAATGTTAAATCGTAAATGCATATATTGAAAAAGTTCAAGAAGAGCATTTTAAACAAAAATGTATTTGACTTGAATATTTCAACTGTAGTGGCTCTTTATTGTCTGGAATCTACAGCTACTTTTCACAATATTATTTTATGTTTAAAGATATAAGTAATAAGCGCATAGAATACCCTTTATAATACCCTGTGACACTTAACAATAGACACAGATGAGTTATTAGCAATTCCAGCTGAGTGACTTCCACTTTAAAAGGTCTTACATGTTGCATTATGAGGCCAAAAGAGGTCAAACGATATGAAATATTTAATAGAGTAGGAAAAGGTTTTGAAAATTAATTTTATTTCATAGTTTTTTTTTTGGTTCTTTCTTACCACATCAATCCTCTCAACTCTTAAGAATTATCATATGATCCTTTGGAAGGGACCTAATGCTGTTTATACAGTGGTGCACATGAATTAAGAATCTTATAATGTCACATAAAACAGTATGACAGGCATAGCCTGTTATCATTTAAGTACATTTCAGTGATAATATGTCTGTGGTTCTATTTAAATAGGATTTCGAATGAGGACTTATTTGTAATTGTTTTTACATTGTTGTATTTGTGCTTTTGCTGAAGTAAAAGATTGCTGTGTACTTAATCCACCACTTGGGAATATAGATCCAGTGAATGCATGTTTCTCAGTCTGCCCTCTGCCCCTCAGCGTGTGAGTCTGCACACGTTCTTTCAGGTATGCGGGCAGGGCTGTGGGCACTCAGTGATGTACTGTGACGGGGAATCACAGGCAGTGGAGGCTCTGGATCTGCCCGCCCCGACGTGCTTCCGGTCGCGCAGCCACAGCTACCTGCGGGCCATCCAGGCCGGCTGCTCCCAGGATGAAGACACGGCCTCTGTGGACTCGGACTCACCGCCGCCCACCGCTGCAGTCTACAGCTACTGCTCCGACACCAGTGAGTACCAGAGACAGGAAAGACAGAGCTGCTAGACATAGATTACAAAAAGCATTCTCTGAAAGAGAGGAAATACAGGACAAATATCATAACACAACACTTACATTTAAAGTGAAAATTGTCCTTGGAAATAGATAAGACACTTTGTTTTTACATCACTTATATAAACCAGAATTTTAAAACATTTTTATTTATAAACTATATTCAAAACTGATAAAACTTTTCAAGTTTGGTTAAGAAGAATAGGAAGAGAACACATAGACAGTATAACTTTGGTCTTCATTATTTCTCCACAAGTATCAAATACATTCCCACCTGTTTCTTATCTTACTTTGTAGGAAATGTTTCTGAAACACAGTTCATGATTTGAATGTCAAATACAGTAATGAAGATGATCTATGACAGAATTTCCAACCATCATCCCCTGCCAAAGAAAGCTTTGTTTTCAGGGCAGCATGTGTAATAATGTCTCCACCTATGAGAATGTTTTAGAATAAATACACTGCTGTGTTAGGGGTTGTTTAAAGGGGTTGTGTGAACACTAAGGCAAATGCATTCAGCAACATTAAATTAAAGTGAATTATATTTTACTCTTTTTGGTTTTAACACCTGATGACCAAACACTCTTTACTTTACATGATATCAATATTCCTCTATTCACCACTTTGAAGTAAATGGTGAGCACTTCTTCAAATGTATAAAAACAACAGAACAAACACTCCTCCTGTGGTGTCATCCGAGAGTTGGTAACTCATAACGAGGTCATTTACACCATGTTTTCAGCCTAAATAAATGTCTGTGATCACTGTGGACATTTAGGCTAAAAACATTGTGTAAATGACTTTGTTCCGAGTCGAATTTGAATGTGGGGGCTTGCAGACGCACTTGGATGACACCACAGGAGCAGTGTGGAGGCATCTTCTGTTTTTTTCTGTTGTTTTTTGCGTTTGAAGAAGTGGTCACCATTTACTTCAGTTCTATTGGATTTGGCTGCAACGCTGTTTGCACCTGGACCTCCAAAAGTGTTGGAGGACATAGTGGTGAGTAGATAATGAGTGAACTATCCCTTTAAGCTGAAAGATGGCCTGGCCTTCATGACTAACATCCTACATTAATGGTGCAGATTTGTGACTAATGTTCTGGTGTTTTTAAGGGCTCTGTCTATGGGAGGATGGGCCTGCATATTTAAATTACTGCTAATCTTTAATTTACGCTTGATAATTAAGAAAACATTGTTGTCCAATATGTATGTCGTCATACCTGAGAGAAAATATGACAAAGGGGGCAAAAAACCTTTGTCAATAATCGCGCCTTCCAGTGTTTGATGACATTTTAATGTCTGGACCGACTCGGGTGTGATCCCCGCGGCGTCCGGGGACTAAAATGAAGCGCACCTACCGCGATGAGCGCGTCCACAATACAACGTTACTCCGAACCAATCGCCCGCCTCATCGATTAGCGCGAGGAGCCCAGCGGACCAATCGCGTGCGTCGGGCGGTAAGCGGTGAAAACGTGGACTCCAATCCTGGTCGCGAAGGGCGTGTGGATCTGATCCTTTCTTCACAGCGTCGGTGCGAGTCTCGCCGCTGATCACCGCTGCGTCTCCTCCGCTTCATGAATGAACAGGAACATTAAGGATTTTACCCGCCGCCATTAAACAGTAAGACTTCCCGTCGCCTTCTTCTCAGCTCGGGCGCCACTGCTCGTAATGTCTGCTGCTGTCGGCGCGTTAGCAACAGCGAGCTAGCACAAGCTAACGCGGTGCTGGGTAAGCTAGCTAACGTGGATGAAGAAAGGGAATGGAACGCCTGTGACACGAGCTGTTAGCGAGCGGGGTGGTGGTGGTGGAGGAGGAGGATGGTGGCGGCGGCGGGGTGGTGGTGTAGCTGCTGCCGCTGCGGTGGTTACACTGGTTACACTGGTGCCAACGAGGCTTCGGTGGGAGTCGCCGGTGGCAGCGTCTCTTTTGTTGGTTCACCCACACGATGTGGAGCCTCCGGCTAACGTTACCCAGCGATTAGTGCCCGCGATGAGCGTCCACTGGCTGCTAGCACAAGCTAACAGTAGCCGAGGCGTCAACAGCTCCACACCCGGCGACTTGAGCCGAACCCTTCACTTTGTTGTACCGCTGGAACATGACCCATCGCTGCTGGATGCCATGTGCCAATAGAAGCTGCTGGACGTACACCGATCAGCTTGATTTAGAGATGATTAAATCCTAATTCACACACACAGATGATCGATTGAAAATCAGAAATCCATCCCTGAATTGATTCATAAAAGGGGGGATCCGGACTAGTGGAGGGTATCGATTGGGTTTGTAAATGGAACACGAGCGGTTTAAATGAGGCGAGGTAACGTTACACGACTCTTCTCTCGTCTCCATGTGACAGTGATGCGAGCCCAGAGGCATGGAGGAAGCTATGATTCACCAGCCGGCCCATTTAAAGAGTCGTTAAAAAAAGTTTCAGCCCTTTTCTCTCCTGCAGACTGCGGTGTCTCGTTGCTTGCTCCTTGAATGAGTCAAAAATACAATTAGGCCATTAACTCGTTGTTCTTATTGATGGACGAAGGAAAACCCGTAAATGTGGTTTAAGAGGTCTGTGGTTCAGTAGTTGTCTTAAATCCCCATGTGGTACGTGCAGATCCACGTTTTGTCTTGAAACCTGCCTTCAGAAAATATCTTTACCTCGACCGCAGTGGTTATTTCTGATTTACAGTCAGTAGCATGAACCGTTTTTCTTTTTCACAGAGCAGCCTGCTACCACGTGTTAAGACCTGAGGACATGATCAATAATTGATCAGCTTCCTGCTCGCTGTAGTGCTTTGCAGTTAGGACACTTTGCTGGGCTTTTATAAGGACCCCCTGACGTATGAAGGATGTGCTCACAAAATAAATGCAACGTCAAGAGTGAGGCACTCCAGATCAACTCGTCTGTCTGTGCTCTCAGACGTGATCGATCAGGAGGTTTCCTGTGTACAATTGATTTATTTTAACCAATGCTTTTAATTTGCCCTTCCCCGAGAGCTTGGAAACCACCCATCAGGCTACTGAACAGCTGTCTGGGGTGGGTACCATCAGCCTCATTGGCTTTCAGCTTTGTGTAGCCACAAGGCGTGTTCATTGTATCCAGCAACATATTACACAAGGCGGGATGCGTCTGTCTGCGTATTGCTATGGATAGAGAGTGAGTCACATCCCACTCATTGATGAGGTAATCTCTCTCTCTCGACTGAATGGGTGAAGCAGTTTCACAGTAAGGTCAACAGCACACCAGCTTCCTAATGATGTCTGCATGTGTGGAGCTTTTGGTTGACATAGTTAACCGTCCGCCTCATGACATTCTGATTTGTGATTTATCAGCTTGTGTGAAAAGAAAATATCCTGAGTATATGTTAAAATGCTATTTGTGCAGTACAGTAAAATACATTTTTGCACTTAAACAAATAGATGATTAATTGATGAGTAGAAGGACATGAGTTATCAGCTGTTTTTATTATAAGTTCATTAATGACATATTTGAATGTGTGTTGAATATTGTTTTGCTCCGGCTATTTAGTTATGAGGATTTGGTCTGATGGGATGTGTGTTGGTTGAACAAATCACCATTTTCATGTACAGACCAAAGTATTTACAGAAAGAAACACTGGGCAGATTAAGGAAATAATTGAAATAACCACCCTTCTAATCAGTCTTTTTTTTTTTTTTTTGTCCTCTGCAACTTAACCACGATGCTCGATTTGATGACAGATTGAAAAGAGGTTGCATGTCTAAAGCACATCCTCACATCCGTACTGATGAATGGCAGCATTTCAGTTTTTAACCACACTACCCACCATTATGCTGTAGCTTGCAAAAGCCAAATGCTTGCTTGTGGAGTTAAAAAAAAAGGCTTTCGAGCTGTGTGCTTTTAACCTTGTTTGATTTATTTGTGTGTCGTATTTGTCTTTCTTGTATCTAAACGAAATCTAAGTGGCTCAGGCATGCTGTGTTAAAATGTCCCAGCTTCCCCTCCTGATTTGTTTGACCTCAGAGGAACTTCTCACGTGTCTTAACGTCAGCTGTTCAGGCGACAACCCAGACCGCTGCCCCCCTCCAACAGGTCAGACTTAGAGCCACAGCCGGTCTTAAGGACATCGCCATATGCACCCGATAGCAATGCACAAACCAAGACTCCAGCAGTGCAAAGAGTGGACTAAGTCATTTGGATTGTGTCTTGGTTTCAATGCTCAAGGCAAGTGCTTTATTCCAAGTTTTCCTGTTATCTACTTTAGGAACTCCCAACATTCATGTGATAGAACAAGTTGCTTGACTGGTGGAGAAATCATAGCTGTTTGTTCTCTCTACGTCATTTTTTCGATTTTGGTGTTGTCACTGTTTCGGTCTGTGTGTTGTGTAAACGGTTTGCTTTTTTTCTATTAATATGTCAGCATTGTCTCCTGAACAGCAGGCTGCCTGTCTCTCTGTCTCAACAGATTGTTCTCTCTGTCATGATGTCTGTCTCTGCTCATTGATTTTTCTTTTTTTACTCGTACCTCTTGAGTTTGTCATATTTGTGAAGCAGAAGAACAAAAACATTGTGAGAACAAGGAGATAGGTTTTCAGGCTATGGTGACGGTTTTCAATTTAGTTCCACAAAGTGAATTCAACACAGGCCAGCTTTCTGCCCATATGTGAACGTACAGAAATGAAATGATCAGTCAGAAGTCATCCTCAGACATGTGTCCCAGTCTAATCTTTCAGTCTACGACTCCCACAGTCTGTCAGCCTGCCATATTATCTTACAATGAGACTGCTAATCTTCAACAGCGCTTCTATCACCACCTCTTTTCATGATACTTGGCTCATGTCCAGTTTCACTGAGGTTCATGCAGAATAAGCTACAACACTGTCCATAAGGCCTTGTGTGTAATTCAGGAGAAACTAATGTGAAACACAGCAAAAAGAAAAACAGTTCAAGCCTAATTAACTTTAAGCCAAATCCACCCAGGAACGAGTTCAGCAGTAATCAAGACTTCTTAAATCCCAAATCCCAAACCAGAACATCAAAACACTGCCACTGAAAGATAATCATGTTCTGTTTTTGTAAAAATTAGCAAATGGCAACAGCGTTTAAAAGAGTCGAGCATGTTAACTCACGTTTTAGTCCGCTGTGGAGGGCCCATTAGTGGTCATCTGATAGCTCACAGACAAACCTGCTGATGGAGCCGCAGAATGTCCTGCCTCAGAGACTGCATAGCTAGCATAAGTGGGCAATTTACTAAACACGTGTTCATGGTGGTATAGTGGTACATAGGCATAGTGGTGTTGACAGCACTGTAATTGATCTTAATTGTTTTGAGAGTAGAAGAAAGCTTTTGTTTCACTGAATTATGTGAGTCAGACAGCTGCTGTCAGTCTGTGTATGTGTTACCTTGTGCGTCACTCAGGAAACGGAGGCTGCCAGTCGGGTGACATAGTGACATAGTGCCTTTGCATAGGCATCCCGCCTATGCAAAGAGATCTTGCTTAAAGTTGCAGGGTCCTAGTGTAAATATTGTATTTTCACTGTTAATGTTGCAATTGTAAAAACACAAGATAAAATCATTTAAGCAATAACTTGCCACGGTTGTAAAATAATTGTTTTGCTTCTATTAAAGTTAGCATACTAGCCTAGCTATTCTTATAGCAGGCTAGTATAGTCCAGTCTGCCCTTATGAAGTACCGCTGCTCAGGGCATATTAAAAAACGTCTTGTAAACACAATGATGGATGAAGCTCTTAAAAAGGGACCATCACCACCACTTGCCTCCGACAGGAAACCACATTCGGCAGCAGAGAAAACATATAAAAACACCTTTTGTAACTCACAGCTCTAATTTAAATTGTTGTTCATTCATGCGTTCAATGACCAGGGTTTTAACAGCAACTAAGCACCTTTTAGGGATCTGAAGAATTAAACGTTTCAGCTGGAGGCTGTGTGCTGGCCCTGCCCTAGAGATCCAGGGTCTGGGCAGCACTGATCCCTGCTTGGCACAATCTCCATGGCCAGGGGATATAGAGCCAGCCACCACATATTGCACACTCCGACAGTGAAATGGATTGTGCTGTTAGCTAAAGGTGTGAATAATCTGCAATTAGCCCACTTCACTATGACCCATTTGTTGTTAAAGCTAATAAATCGTGCTGTTGTAGAGCTGAGTGAGAATGGCTCCTGTGTGGTCAGCTGTTGATGGATATTTAGCTTAGAAGAGATGATCTAACTCAGTGTAAATGTGTGTGATGCGTTGCCGCCTTGCAGACACAACAAGTGTTGGGCATGTGTTAAGACTTGGGGGGTGTAATAAGACACATCAACGTTGGGAATGTTGTGCATCTGAGCTATGAGAACCACAAAAAGTGTATCGCTCTTTCAGAATAAATGTTCTTCTGTTGGCTGAATATGTTCTCCGAGGTGAGATTGTCACTGCAGGTCAGGGCTGCGTGTGCGACTCGTGAGCCACATGGCGCGGATTTCCACAGCCATGTTTGTGGGATTTAATGAGGGCTTTGCTGGTGCCGTGACTCACAGGCTGATGACGGAAGTGCAGAGCCCTCACAATTATAGGGTGTTGGGTTGCTGCTTGGGTTGAAACCACTGCTGGACAGAATAAATATATTTTGTTGAATTTCTTAAATTACTTTCTTGAACACTGTAATGGGGCAAAAGTATTTGCTGTGCTTTACAGCTCTTTCAGTCAGCAATGTTACCAGTCAGCAAGTTGTTTAAATAGCATCTGCCACCCCCTTACCACCACCACCACCACAAACTCTTGAAGAAAGCCCGAGGTTTTTCTTGCTTTCCTACGTTGCTTTACTTCAGTTGACTCTGTATCGTCCACCACAACCCTGCAGTCAGACTGATGACAGGAAAAGAGGCACCGGTCTCACTGCTGGTCTCTGAGTCAGATCGGTCTCACTCACTAGTAATCCACTTTCAGGCCTCATTTTAGTTTTTCTGTAGAAGGAGTTTGGGAATCCAAGGTTCATGTGTCAACGTCAGAATGTGAAACCTTTTGAATAGCCTATTACACTGTGTGGGCAATGTTGGCTTCTCTAATTCTAAGATATTGTAACAGTTGAGGTTATAGCAGTTATTGAGCAACATTAGCATCCATGTGCAGTCATATTTCCCGCCTACATCCTTTTAGCTCTGATTTTGGTCTATACCAACTTCTCTCAAGCTGCTAAATCCTCTGTTCTGAAAAGGCGTCTTGTTGTGGTTGACAATACGTTTATGGGAGCAGCAGGTGTGAGCCAAAGAGAGTAGCTGCCAATTTGCCAATATACATTGATCAAATTCAGTCCCTATAAATGTACTCTGTCTTACATTTCTGAGCGATGGGGTGTTTTCAAATAACCTACGGTTCAAGCAGAGGAAGTAGAGACTGAATTTAATATCTGCATTGTAGTTCCATGTGCCAAATAGTCCCTGCTCCAGGCTTTTCAAGTGGTTCATATTTATCTGGACGGAGGTCGGTTAAAAAAACAATGAATGAGCTGAGAGCATGTGCTTGAGAGAGTGAGAGCTGGGGAGTGAACGCAAGCGATGAGAGAACAAAGCCAGTGAACAAGAGAATTAACATTTTCTTTGCTAAAAGTTTAATCGCTTAGGCAGCAAGATAGAAACTTTAAATATGCAAATCTTGAACTTCAGAGACAGGCATCGAGGAGATTTTGTTCTCCTTTTCTCTCTGCATATCTCCCATTTCCTCCACTGAGACATGTAACAATAAATCTAAAAATAACAAAACGACAGGATGACTGCGGTGTCACTCGTCTAATCTTCACTGTGTTGTTGTTCGGCTAATCTTTGGAGTTCTTCAGATGTAGGAGGAATACAAACAGGAAAGCACAATAATAACATTTTCTTTCCCAGTTTATTTCCTCAAAATTGCTTTGAGCCAGGAACAGAGTTGTCCTGTCATACGGTCCCCAGAGGGTTTGTGAAGGTGTAGCATGAAAGCAAAGATCCTAGGTAGAGCCAGACTGATGTCAATGGAGCACAACATCCAGCAGCTTTACAGGGTGGCAGAGTACATCCTCATGGAGGCAGCAATAAGGGCAAAGTGCATGTTTGTTTTTCCGATGTTTATGGTTTTATGTTTTATACTTTAGCTTTCTTTCTGAAGTCTGATGAGCCAAAGAGCAGGTTTCTCATGCTTGGCTCTCTTTTCTTTATCTGCTTCTTCTGCCAGCAGTCAGCAATAGGAGGGCCCCTCCTCCAGTCCCACCCCGCACCACCTCCAAGCCTCTCATCTCAGTGACACTGCAGAGCAGCACCGAGTCAGCCCAAGACGTGTACCTTGACCGTGGCAGTGAGGCCAACAGCCAGTCAGGACGCAGCAATTCCTCTGACAGTCTCTGTAGCCTCCGCACAGGCAGTCTGGCGAAGGGGACCCAGCCTCCACCAGCTGCTGTCCCTGCTATAACCCCTACACCCACTGCAGGCTCTGTTCCTCCTGTTCCAGCCCCTCGTGACCTCCCTCCCACTATCACTGTCACCAACGCCACTACTTCCACATCTACCCTACCCCAAAATGACACCCTGAGCTCTCTTGTCACCCTAGAGCAGCCCCCGACTGCAACCAAGAGGAAACTGTCCTCAATAGGAATTCAGGTAAGAGTTGTCTACTTCTGTAGTGGGACACTTCATACTGGCAGAAAGATAAAGCTTGTATTTGACTGCTTTTCTGGCATCAATGATTGTTCAGGTGGATTGCGTACTTCCAAATCCAAGAGAGGAACCACTATCACTGACTACGCCCCTAAAATTTCAGTCAATTGGAGTTCAAGTGGAGAACGGCAGGCCGTAAGTATATTGTCACACTTCACATTAACAGTGAATGAAAAGCCATAAGTGATGATTTGATGGTTTATGTGTAATCCAGTCTTCAAAAAGATGTTGCAAGGAAGGAACACAGCAGTGGATCCCCTGCTTGATACACAGCGAGCGAGTGGGGGAGGTGGGGGCTTTGGGGAAAAGAAAACCAATATCTCCTTGTGAAAAGCGGCGTCATACACGTAGAAGACACCGACGAAGATGTGAAGAGAGTTTGTGGTGATAAGAGCTGACAACGGGTCGGGGTGCTGTAAACATGATCTCGGTAGCGGAGTTAATGCGTCACTTCCTGCCTCTGACTGCTGCTCCCGGCCGTGCAGCCTCTCACCTGATTTGATTATTGGCGGTTGCGTCTGTGCACAGAACCTCCCGTTGAGTTGTGCATGTGTGAAAGGTAAACTACGAGTAAACTCCGTAGCCAATTCTCCGGATTTTACCCGGAGGTCATGTCTGAAAATGGCTCGAGTGAATCACTATGGAAATGTGTAAATGGATATTCCAGTTTCTTCCAGTCAGTGGTACTTTATTGGTTAGATAAAGGTTGATTAAATTCTTATTATACATTTATAGATACTTGTATATTTTCCAAATAGTAATATAGTGATACCAGAACACATTATAATATTCCGATACCTTTTTGACCCCATTGACAGGCCTGGGTCTGAATGCACTTTAGTTCTTCTGCTTCCATGACTGCACACACTCTGTTTTGCTGGTGAACCTGAAGCTTCAGCACCAGCGAGTGGTTGAGGTCATTCAGTAGCAGTCGGCCTGACAGCAGCCCAGCTCTCTGATTGATGCCCTTTTACTCTTGCTTTGACTGTAATGAACTGAAAACAGTGAGAAACAGACCATTTAAACATTTCCAGTACTCTGTAATGCCCCTTAATCACATTGGTTTGACAGTCTGTTTCCTTTTCTCCTCCTCATTATCTCTGAAGCCAGCAGCCTGCTGAGCTTTAATGTTTTATACCTGGTTTGCCGCTAATTTCCATTTCTCTTGGTGCTTCTTTGAAATGCACAATGCTGCACCATCATCTGCCACGAACGTCTGTCAGCTAAACTCACTGAACTCAAACTGTTTCCATGGAATATATTTGATGCATCACATCATTGTCTTACTTATTTAACTGTCTGTCAAGAGCTCATGTTTATTCATGTCTCTGCAGTCTCAGCCGGGAAAGCAGCATGTCCTCCAGACAAAACACAGAGACTGAGCCTCAGGAGCCCCAGGATGCCGCACCCACAGAAAACAACACAGCCAACTGCACCAACAGTCAAACGGTGAATACAACTGCGCCCAACGGACCGGACAAAGCCATGGAACAGCAGGCCCTTAAACACACCTCAGCCCCACCCAGGATATCCACCTCCCCTCCGCAGAGTCTAGACCCGGCTCTGGACCCCTCCTCGTTGCCACCACCAGACCCCAGCTTGGAGTCTGGAAATTGCAGCAACCACGGAGATAATGTTCAAACCGGCACGCCAGCTTGCCTCCGAGACGGTAACTGGTTTCTAAAGCTCCTGCAGGCGGAAACAGGCCGCATGGAGGGCTGGTGTCAACAGATGGAGCAGGAGACCAAAGACAACAAGATCTCAGAGGAGGGTAAGTAACATAATTACATGAAGTCGCTATAAAAACATTTACACACATTTGCATAAAATCCAGGTACATTTTGAGATACTTTCTTTTATACTTACATAAACTCTATGTGTCCGCATTTGTCAATTACAAATGTGATTGCGATCCGTCTTTATTTTTGAGCTACATGCAAATCATGTTCTGCTGTAATTCAGTTCAGAGCATGGTGGTAATGGACCATAATCTGTTTAGTAATTTGTTGTCGCCTGTATTTGTTCAATTCCCCTTTTCCCCCGTTGCTTCAGTGACAAAGGGAGAACAGGCCCAGAGAGTGGCTATATCCAAACACTACTTTGTAATGTAGTGCCAATGCTGGCTAGAATTTGCTGCAGACCTTCTGAGTTAGTTCTGGGTTGCTATTACTTAAGAATAGTCCAACATGTCAAATGAAATATTGACATGTTGACATTTTTATCGCTAATTCCCTTTTGTGGGGAGCATTGTTCCTGAAACGAGATCTCCCAAGCTCAGTTTGAACATGAAGTACAGCGACTGTTAAAATATCCTATGACCTGAAATTGCAAGTCCTGTGTAATGAGGCAGTACCTTGTTCCTTGTCGAGAACATGACATATGAGCAGTTTAGTTTATATAAGTTACAACTGTAGGTTATAAGAAGCTTTAAGGTGCAGGGAGAGGCATTCATATACACAGTATCACTAGATTTAATAGATGGCACAGTTGTCTTCCGTCCTGAAAAAGCCATGAATAAAACTGAGGCACAATATAACTGTAATAAAGTGAATAGCTTGTCAGTGAGTGATGTGAAGGATTGAATTGATGTTACTGGAGTTCACAGACAGGGGAGTAGGTCAGGCGACGTCCATGTAGACAATGAGGCCAAACGTGACCAACTCAATCCTGCTATTGACTCTCAGTATTGCTGCTGGTTAGAGTGGGAGTAAGCCTTGTTTTAGCTTTTAATATACAGCCACAGCAGAGTCATTCCACTTCTCTCTTCTCCCAGAATACCACTCAGGCTTTTAGGCTGATGTATCTCTGCAGTGTCTTTAAATATGAATGAGCACGGAGGACACGAGCAGCCGAGGCTCCGTCAGATTATCATTCCTCCACCTCTCTGTGGACCTGAATTATGAATTTCCATTTACATGCAAATATTAGGGCATAAAATAGCCGAATAAAGAGCTGTTTGTTGTCCTCCCTTAGATTGAGTCAATAAATTACTTCTAAGGAAATCATTTACTGTCACAGAATATTACATGGTAAATGTTCGCATAAATATTTCATTACTAGACAACCAAAATAAATTCTACCCCCCCTCAGCCCTTCATTTACAGTATCTCTCCAGTGCAAAAGGACTGGTGTCTCTATCCTTTGTGGGTTTTACAGGCTCAAATGCTTTTATTTTCAACTTGTTGATGATTTAATAATTTTCTCTTCTCTGCTTTCGTAGTGTTGGGGACGATCCGCAGTGCTGTAGGCAGCGCTCAGCTCATCATGGCACAGAAGTTTGAGCAGTTCAGAGGCCTCTGTAGAGAGAACTTGGTGAGTGGCTCCATTACATCACGTTTGTTTTTTCCTCTCAAATTCTCATTGACCCCAATTGCTTTCAATCTTTGCGCTGCCAACATCATTTGTCGTTCACGCTGACGCGCAGGAGTCAATTACATTACATTTAGCGAGGAAGCGGAAACAAGAAATCCTCTGATTTATTCAGGCAAATTTATTCTAAGAGATGATCGCTCGGCTTACTTGACTCAATTGTCTGCTCTTCCTTCTTGTCACACACTCTATCGCAGGTCTAATATTGCCGAAATGTAATAATCTGAATGTTGATTAGTGTCAGTTGTGTTTTCTCGTCATCCATTTGCTGGAAGAGAAGCTGCCCTGGAAATGTGTGTGTGTGTGTGTGTGTGTGTGTTTTTGTGTGTGTGTGTGTTTGTGTTTGTTTGTGGGGAGGGATGTGACTAATTCTCCCTGGTTTCTACCACTTGTCAAAACTGATTCATTTTTCCTTTCCCCAGGACATGAATGCCCACCCACGACCAACAGCACAGGACCTCGCCGGGTTCTGGGATCTGCTTCAACTCACAATAGAAGACATCAGCATGAAGTTTGACGAGCTCTACCAACTGAAAGCCAACAACTGGCAACTTCCTGAGAAACCGGAGAAGAAGGTGATGTTTGCTGCCACAGAGTGTTCCAGTTCTTTTGGGTAGTAAGTCCGATAGAGCTGGAAGAATTACGTTTTATTTGATGTCCACATAAGGGGTAAAAGGGAAAATCGGCATCTGAACCTATGACTTACATTTTCATTTGTAGTTGAGACAGATTTCATTCGTTGATATCTCCTCTACAATATTAGAGTGCTTTATATTCCCTGCAGAAAATTGCTTTTACAGTCTTTCATTCACTTTGTGATACAGAGTGACGCTGAGCACTCATAGATCTCAAGTGACATCCCTGAAAGAAAACTCAAGCAGCCAACCACAGTTGTTGCTTTCCCCATCTTTTGCTTTTCCCACCTCTATCGATGCTGTAGCTCTGATGTGTAGTGACATTTCTGAGCAGGCACATGTCACCTACACCTTAGTTTAATTTATTGAATTTACCACTCTAGGAAAGTGTGGGTCATTAGGTTTAAGTGTAAATCCAGCCAGAACCAATTAATCATTCTCAGAATTGATAATAACAGAGCAGTTAGTTTAAATAGTTTCTGGCATCTCCAAGCAAAGTTGCCAAACATTCTCTGATGCCAGCTTCTCAAATGTGAGGATTTTTACGTTAGTTTTAATTTATCTTACAAATAACAATATATCAATCCCACTGAAGGTTTTGTTTTCAACACTGTACCTTATCCCTCCTCTTTTCTAATTTGATTTCTTCAGGATGAAAACAAGCCGCTTCCAGCATCTGTGCCAAAGAGGCAGTCAAAGCCCAAGCTGTCTGCAGGCAAGGACAGGAGCGTGGACTCGGCTGTGGACAAGCAGCGACAAGAAGCCAGGAAACGGCTGATGGCAGCAAAGCGTGCGGCGTCAGTACGACAGAACTCCGCCACAGAAAGCGCTGACAGCATCGAAATCTACGTCCCCGAGGCCCAAACCCGCCTCTGAGGGTGAACCAGCACCAATGATCGAGGAATATCCTGACTCACTTTAAACATTCATTGACACAAAACACACAAACAGATCTGAGACAAACACGCAGACACACAACAGATGCACAGAGGCGATCCCTCATAGCAGAGCAGCTGATGACGAAAGGAACTTTGGGATCACACGGAAACAATCCAGAAAATTACAGATCATGACCCGGCTGCCATGGGACAGAAATAACATTGACAGATGTTTAATACTATTGTTATTATTGTTATTATTAATGATTATTATCTCCTAAAGTATATCAAGACTGTCTTAAATGTGCAAGGACATCCTGTACTTGGTGAGCTGAAGAAACTTGGTATCCCAGACGTTTACTCTCTTAAAAACTCCCTTCACTGCTGAGTCTACCGGCAAGTTGTGGCTGCCTGGTTTACGAGCTGAGCTACCATCCACACACACTCAGGACACACATGCAGGTGTACTCACTGTCCACAGAGTCTTCCTGTTCTCTGTTTGTATTAGGCTGCCCCTCGTTGGGTGTGGTGTGTACGCTTTACTGTGTAAGAATTATAAGACGGCGATAATGTACTCAGAGGTTTAAAAATGCAGAGAACCAGAGGAAGGCAGTAGCATATATATTAAAAATATCACACTACTACAATGTTCATTTTGTAAATGTTGTATACCAGATTATTTGTTAGAAAGAGGTCAGTGTTCAGTACCAAGGTAGTTTTTTATAGATCGAGTACATGTACTGTCATGATATATTAGCACTTGATGCAATCATTCACTCCACCTCTCTCTGTTTCCCTCTCCTTCTTCACGAGCTCGCACTACACAGTCTGTGTGTGTCTGTGAGAACCCATTGTTAAAGTCTTACATTTGTTTGTTTTTGTGAAGCGATGCGAGGACCGACTGTCCAGCCAGTGAGCTACGGAGGAATGTATGACATGTATGCATTTACGGCTCATGTTGACTTGATCACTGCACTTTCCATTCACCTCAGATCAAGTCCGCCCCACCTTTTGTTTGCCTGATCGTTCTGACATTCACTGCATCCCCTGTGCGATGCAGGGGACCAAGACTCACCACTTGATATGGCATTCCCTTTCCACCAGACTTCGTGTGATTTGGGTGGGGGTTTTCTTGCTACTGGAAAGGAAACGGAATAACAAAGCAATAATCATGTTAGAACAAGCAATGCAGTAGGTACCCAGTCTTAAATTATTTAACTAAATATCTCTTAGCATGAAGGATGAATGTTTATATCTTTTCTGAACTGACTGTCCTTGGAGAAAAAAACAAAAAATCTCAGGTTGAACTTTTAAACTCTCACCAGTGCAAAACCACTATGGATTGATTATTTATTATATAACCTCAAATGAACTGGCTACATGCGCTGAGCCGTTTGCCAAATTTTTCTAATCCAGACCTGTTCAGTGTTCTCGAGGAAGAAAAGTTACGTTCACCTAAGGTTTGGTTCAGTGAAGCAACGGCGGAATTTGAAAGCTCAAATCAGCCGCCGCCTTCACTCTCCTTTCTAGCAGCTCGAACTCCCACCCGTTTGTTGAGAATGAATAACTGTGGTACATTTCTAATTTAAAATTTTTAATGTCATTTGACGCCTTTTTGTGACTTTCATCGGAAATGAGGTGAACCCAAATATGTCTTGACTTCTGTAATTATGAAAGTTACTGGTGCTGCGAGGGTATCGTATCGTGCCAAGACAACAACGATCATCAACATTTCAGTGTCATTTGATACAGCTTTTATTTAAACGTGATTATTTTATTTAATCTGCTCATGAGTTCAGCTGTCTGTGTGCGCATTCTCAGCGAAGTTTTGTTTGTGTTCGCATCAGCTCACTCCACATGCGCCATGCCTACACATTGAGCATGGGACCGGTGTAGTTTCCATGTTTCAGTTTTCTTTCACACAAACACAAGTGCCAAGGGAACACGAGTGGAACAAGGCATAGCAGTCGTAGGTCGACTCACTAGTTTTGTCATCTTTTTTTTTTTTTTTGTAAGAGCTGGCTCTCCCCCTACTGGTCAGTCCTTGCGTGACACTCCAGACATCATCTGCTCCATTTTGAATTCCTTAATTTACTTCAAACAAGAAATCATGTTGAGCTGGGAATGCTGACACAAAACCAAGTTGTTGATTTTCTTATTCTCTTATTTGTATTACATCAACAATGGACATGTGCATTTCATTGTCCAAAGAAATCATTAAACATCCCTTTGCTACATGTCCTGGTCATCATTCTTGCTGTCGTTTTTATTGCTCTCATCCACATTATGACGGTAATATTAACGGCTGAGTTAATATTACACACAAATAAATCATTAGCATTAGACATGTCATTAATGTGTAATCTCTAAAAGCATGGCCTTCTTACATATACAAATACACTTAGATCCTTGCCAGTGAATTTTTAGTACTCCTTTAAATGGGTCTTGCAAAAATGATCAGAAACTGTTCAGTCTGTGTGAGGCATTCAGGGTACGTACTGCACGTAAGAGTTTATAACTGTGACGAATGGTGGAAAGTCCTCTCCCTTCTTTTTCATATCATTTGAGAGCTGGATCCCTTTATTTGTCCACACACTGAACTTTAAGAGAGCACGACCTGATCAGGGAACTTCAGACGGTTCGTTCACCAGTACTTCCTGAGTTTCAAAGGGCTACAAAATGGACTGACGGTGACCAGATCTTGCAACTCTGGAGGCAGATTATGTGGAAGTGCTGCGATCTTCTTTTTTTTCTTGTTGAATTTACAGAACAGTCTGAGACAAAGTCGGTTTCAGTTGTCATCAATACTGGGTCAATGTGTACGCTTGATGGACAGAAACACGCTGAGAATCATAAGCCCATTATGACTTGTGCACCCACCCTTATAGCAGCCATCTGTCCCTGGCTACACAGCCACTCTTTGGCATCTGACCTCTCAGTGATCCAGCTTCGGGGAATGAGCAAAAACTATGTAGTTCCAGATTATCTTGTACTGACAAATATAATTTTACAAACTAAGCACATATCTTACAAAGGGTTGTTTAATGTAATGGTGTATTAGTTAGACACTGTGAGGCTAGTTTCCTTTAAGAGAATAAAGACTTGTGATTGCAATGAGTTATGTGGCATATTTTCTGTATGAAATAAACTGTAGAATTAAAGGGGAATGCCACTCAGTTAAATGCATGTTCTTCCTTGGGTATGTGTCAAAAACTAATTACCTCAATTCTTTTCATTGTTTTTCCTGGATATGAAGCAGAATTAGTGCCCAGCAAAACCTCTCTTTGTGATCCCAATGCTACTTATGTTTCTTTTTTGTGCAGTGGTTTTTATTGTTTTATAACTCAAAATAAACAAAAGGGTCAGCAAAACACTCCATCTGGTCCACCTTAGTATGTGGTCATACAAGCAACACTTAGAAGTAACAGTAATTCACAGTAAAGCTCCGAGCAGCATTAAAGGACCCTCTCACATTTGTGCACGTTGGGGTAGATGCCCTACATGTCTACTGCTGACTGATAATTTGACTTTTCACACATGAACACATGAAAAAGGACTGACATAAACTAATAATTATGTTGGGATGGAAACAAAAACCTGGTGACGTAAAGACTTGGGTGGAGTTAATGTTAAGAACCCAAATGATGCTCTCACTGTAGGATGTATGTCATGGACCCAAGAGACTCAAGAGTCTAATATGTCATAAATGTAGTTAAAACGTACCACTACGTTTATAGGGAGGCACTAGTGAGGACACCTTTTAGGTTTTCTGAAGCGTGGGACAAACATGCAGTTTCCAAACATGTGAGGCCCCTCAAAAACAGCATGTAACGTGTTGCCATGGTAATTTCCTGAGAAATGAAAAGGAAAGCATGAAGTCTTTGGGATTATTCCATCCAGATTTGCAAGATTAGCTGGCTGCTGACAAGATGGCGGATCTCCGTGCTCCATGCACAACAGCGGAAGTTGGTTTTCTGTCGTTTTCATCCCCATGAAGTGGCAGAAATACTATTTACTACTACTTTATTCATTAGAGATGTATAAGTCAACTGACACTAGGTACTCTGTAGATAGATAGATAGATAGATAGATAGATAGATAGAGTTTGAAAGATGTTGTTTGTAATATGATAGCGTACAGAATGCAAAGTACCGAGTGTCAGTTGACTTTTAAAATACATTTCTAATCAATAAAGTGTGTATATTTTGATAAATTGGTGTGTCACTCTTTTAAATCCATGCAAGAGTATTGCATATGAATACGATTGTATATGAAAACGACAGAAGGTCAACTTCCTTTACTTTCCTGTGACCAGCAGGTAGGCGCTATGACCAAGACCGAAATTTGGCCAGCAGCTAGTGTCAAGTATTTTAAAGTTCCATGGTGAGTGTTCAAAATGTGCAGCGATGCAATGGCAACACCATGTGGTGGAAACTCACAATACTCACAATTAAATTAAACAACTAATTCACCTTCAGTGTGCATCGCAATAGGTTTTTCATGTAGTTGGATGAAGTCTGAAAGACACTGACAAATCTTTTATTTTGTGTTTCCATTTCCAACCTTGATTGTAATGGTTTTATTCTAAATAGGTGAAGCAAATTACTCCAGAGGATGCTAGTTTTATTCATTTAATCATATAATCATACAAATACAAGTCATACAATCCATTTGACAAAGAGGTCCACATTTTAACCAAAAACAACCAGAAAAAACTAAACTATATGTACCATTTAACAAGGAACACTTGAGGCCCTACAAACACCTACTGTTCTTATTGCTTTAATATACTTAAAACCCGAAATAAAGTTGAATTTGTTCTAAAATAATAAGAAAACCAGTCAATATTTTATCTAGCCAAAATGATTTCATACTAAGGCATTCAAAAATACTAATGTCTCAGATTCCTTGCAGCAAAAAACACAATTTAAATTTGTCATCCATTTTCACAAAAACTTTATTTCAATATTAACACAAGGATATGTAAATAATCATTTTGCACTTGAATTTAATGACAGAAGATATTGCACTTAGCCACATGAAAATCCAGGATCAGTAAAAGCCTATTTTCATAAAAGATGTTTTATTTTGAAATCTAACGTCCTTAGTGTTCTGCAGGAATGTAAATACTTTTTGTTGCCGGAAGTTGACAGTGGCGAGCTTCCGGCAGCAGCAGCAGCAGCCATCACACCGAAGGGGCGGAGCTACAACCCCTCGAGCAGCAGTAGCAGCAGAAGAAGAAGAAGACGAAGAAGAAGAAGAAGAAGAAGAAGAGTGTCCGCCGGGTGAAGCTGGTGATGGCTGCTGGTTAACAAGGAGGAAAACTAACATAACCAAACACCTGCTGCCTGTTCGGTGAGTTCACACCATTAATACTTAACTCACACTTTCCCCGAAGGTCTGCTTCGTTGTTTTAAAGCGACATTCGCTTCCAGAACAGCAGAAGTGATGAAGTTTGCGGCTCAGTTAGTGTTGATGCAGCTCATCTGTATGAGACAGGATGATGTTCAACTGACACACACAATGGCGACAGGGTTTCTGATAGATGTTTTACTATCAGTTTAAAGCGTTCACCTCCACGTAACTAGTTCTGGGATTCATGGTATTCAGCCTGTGAACGAAGGAAGCATCAGTCCTCTGGTTGTCCTGTGAGGGGCTCAGGGGGTTTATGTCATTTTACACATCATCAAATTGTATTATTAACTAATAACTAACGTCAAATAGTCCTATTTGAAAAATATTGTTTTGTTTTGGCTCCAGTTTTTTAAATGTGACAATTCACTACTCACATTATTGTGGATTTGATATTTGTTGCTTTAACTTGCCATTAAAAAGCTCAGTGAGGAGGTGTCGTGTTTTACTCTTGACACAAGCAAAAATCAATCTTTAAACTTAAAAGAAATAATAAATTGAGATTTATCCTGATGATCATAATTATCAATTATCGCCTGAGAGGAAAACCTTTGCAAAACATATGGAATCGATTATTTCAGCAAAAGAAAGCGATTCTTCTCGTCCCTAAAGCTTTCATCAGCGACCCCTTGTGATGTTTTATTATAGAGAATTGTAAATTAACAACTTGTATGTCCTGTCGATCAATGATTGACTTACAATAAAGGAACCAGTTGGCAGGTCATGTTGTAGCCATGTGGTTAATGTCTGCACCAGTGTCCTACAAGTAATTCAGTTTGTTAGTTCTAAGTCTTCAGCATCTTAAAATGTATTATCATCTCCGATCCTAACAAGTTGGCATCTGACAGTGTTTCTCTGCTCTGATCGGTGCCACTGAGCAGTGTTTGATATGATACAGCAGCGTCCTGTCCTCAACAGAGAGATGCTGACCTCATCACACCAGTGACCTTATAGCTCGCCATCCCCCACTTCAGCCGAGACAGGCCAGAAGGACACAGATCAGCCCCGTCATGGCTGCCCGGCAGCAGAAACCTGCAGCTGCAGTGGAACCTAAAAGGACGGACTACAGAGCCAGCGAGAAGAAGTGCTGTGAGTGGTTTGTCTTTCCTCTGAAGGTGAAACGTTGAATCATTACCTGAGGCACTAACCTGTTGTGTATTAATGATTTAACTCTGTGCACGTTACCGGTGACGTTGTGATTCTGATGCTGAGTCATAATGGTTCTTTAGTAAAGACAGATAAGGTTTCAGCAAGCACTGATGTCAGCTGTGACATCCATTGTTAGGGGGCGTACAGTGCATGGGTGTGTTTGCACAAGCATACATTACCACACACACACACACACACACACACACACACACACACACACACACACACACACACACACACACACACACACACATGCAGCACTACTGAGATTATCAAGGTCAACTGTTAAAGTCACTTAGCTCCACATAATTATAACTTCACAGTCAGACTCTGAAGAATCTGTGCTGCCTGTTTTGGTCTCAAAGTTTCAGGTCTTGAGTCAAGTCTTTTGTTTAGTTTTGTCGTGGACACTGACAGAAGAAGGAGAATAGTTGGAATATTTTCCACTTCATGTTCCAGCCAGCACAGGCTAACTAAGTTTGGTTGCTAAGCAGCAGGACTTTGAGAAACATTATCCAACAGCCGAGAGCTGACAGCGTTATGATGGAAATGTTAAACTGAGAGTCAGTCAACCGGTAGATGAACTCTGCATGGGTGATTTTGGATTGTTTCACAACCCTTTAACTCCTTGGTGACTAATATGTATTTGTGTGTATTTGCACGTTTATGTAAATAGTGTGTATATCTGGCCCTTTATCACTAATTGCAGCTTTTAGAGTTGGGCAATAGATAAAGTGAGGGCATATCTGAAACTCAGCATGTTTAATAATTCAAATGTGTGTGTGTGTGTGTGTGTGTGTGTGTGTGTGTGTGTGTGTGTGTGTGTGTGTGTGTGTGTGTGTGTGTGTGTGTGTGTGTGTGTGTGTGTGTGTGTGTGTGTGTGTGTGTGTGTGTGTGTGTGTGTGTGTGTGTGTGTGTGTGTGTGTGTGTGCGCAACCTGCAGCTTGGGCTTCCTACATGACCAATTCTCCGACTGTAATCGTGATGATCGGGCTGCCCGCTAGAGGGAAGACCTACATGGCCAAGAAGCTGACGCGCTACCTCAACTGGATCGGAGTGCCAACTAAGGGTCCGTACAGAAGCAGCACATGTTTGAGTTTTCTGTATATTCTATATTTGATTTGTTCACAGAAAATAAAAGCCAATAAAAAAACTGAAATGGCAACGGGCCAACAATCCCCTTATCCCACATCTATAATCACTAGATCCTGATTTTTACATGGATCTACACTCATAGATATCAGTCCCCTTAACATGCATGATTATTTCTCATCAAGATCCTTGTTTTATTCTCTGAGAATTTGCTTCATCTCACAATGTTAAGAAAAGTGAAATGAACAATTCCTTGAGCCGCCTCCTGATCCGGAGCCTCACCAAAAAACAAAGAGTTCTTTCCTGACCCGTCTTTTCCTGACCCCCTCAATAAGTTTTGTAGTAATCCATCCAATAGTTTTCCTGTAATCCTGCTAACTAACAAACAAATGCAGACAAAAACATTAAAACCTCTTTGGCAAAGGTATATGTTAAACCTGAATTCAGTACCAGTGTGAGGCCTGTGAAATATCTGGTTTTACAAAGAAAGCACTGTGTTATTTTGTGAAGGGACACGTCTGTGTATTCAGTGCAAACATGCAGGTAAAATAGGGCGGGGCCATGGTTCACGTTTCTTACAGGAAAACTAATGACATTCAGGGATATTATGATCAAAACTCTTGTGCTTAAAGCACTGTCGCGTTAATCTGTTGTCATATTTATGTCTCTGGCCCCTGTCCCATGATTTTGTTTGTAGTTGCACACTTAAGTTGTCATTTGAAAGGAATGTAGGTGAACTGGTTTTGCAGAGGCTGCTGAGATGAAGGTCGCCATCTTGATACAGTACAGTAATCCCTTCTCATGTCGATCACTGACTCTCTGCCTTGTTTCTCTTACAGTATTTAACCTCGGAGTTTATAGGAGAGAAGCAGTGAAGTCGTACAAATCATACGACTTCTTCAGACACGACAACAAAGAGGCAATGCAAATTAGAAAGTGAGTCAACAGAAGACATTCATTACATTACATTCATCTCTGGTGTCGCAGACTTATTCATCCTCCACTGCTTAACACCTGTTTTATTTAACATGTATATCCTGTTTTTGTAATTATCATATGCTGCTGAAGGTGCATTTAAATAGCTAATGATTTTCCCTGATAATTCTGTTTCCACAGACAATGTGCTCTGGTGGCACTAGAGGACGTCAAAGCATATCTGAACGAGGAGGGAGGCCAGATCGCTGTGAGGACACACAAACAACTGAAGTTCCTTCCTTGTTGATGAATACTTTGTGTTGTTTTTAATGTAACTATCTTACATGGTTTGTCAGGTGTTTGACGCCACCAACACCACCAGAGAGAGGAGGGAACTCATCCAGAATTGTGCCAAAGACAATGCATACAAGGTCAGAATCTCATTGAGGGTTTAATGGTGTGACTGGATTTTACAGCGTTTATGAATTAATAATTCAAATGTCTTTTCTCAGGTGTTTTTTGTAGAATCGATCTGTGACGATCCAGACGTCATCGCTACAAATATCCTGGTAAATGATGCATTTGTGTTTGTTCACTCACGAGAACACGTCTCATCCTGCTTAGTCACAGTAAGTCATGGCTGCAAATGTCTCTTCCATAAAGGATGTGAAGGTGTCCAGCCCAGATTACCCTGAGAGGAACAGAGAACGTGTCATGGAGGATTTTCTGAAGAGAATAGAGTGTTATAAAGTCACGTACCAACCTTTAGATCCCGACGAACACGACAAGTAAGAAGCTTTTTTTGTTAAGGATTTGGATTTGTTTTGTCTTGAAATTGGTAACACTTCTCACCACTAACACAATCCGTGTAAAAGTCAGTCAGAACTGTTGTTTTCTTGTCTGCAAGAACGTGTTGTTGCAGAAGTTGTCCAGCAGGTGGACACAGCAGCTAATCTTTAATATAGACGACTATTGTCCAGTGTATTGTTTTTTCATTTACACAGTTAATCCCAAACTAGGAATTATTGGGCTTCTTGTCAGAAATCTGGGTCATGCTGTGACAGGAAAACAAAACAATTCAGACATTGTTATTTTTTAAACTCCTGACTTAACTGTAGGTGGTTTGATTGTTTTCTTTATTAATCAACTGGTGATATTTGCAAATCCAAATTACACATCATATTTGTATTTAAATAAAGTAACACAACTGAGACTCGGTATACACTTTATTTCTGATCTTTAATTGTCGTCAAGAGGAATAGTTGTTGATCTTTTTCGACCTTGTCACTGTTAATGAGCTGAGCTGCTGACGAACTGCAGCATGTGATAGATAAAATATCAGGCTATTTTGGCTGCACCAAAAGTACAAGATATTCATTCCTTATCCTTGTGTCCATTTTAAATCTCCCCAGCTCTGTGCGTGTGTTTTTAACTCACCTCCTGTCGTCTGTTTGTCTTCTCGCTCTGACCCACAGGAACCTGTCCTTCATCCAGGTCATAAATGTCGGCCGTCGTTTCTTGGTGAACAGGGTGCAGGACTACATCCAGAGTAAAATAGTCTACTACCTCATGAACATACACGTACACTCCCACTCCATCTACCTCTGTCGCCATGGAGAGAGCCATCACAACGAGGAGGGACGCATCGGGGGAGACGCTGAACTGTCAGAGAGAGGCAAACAGGTTCTTCCACATATCCTCACACTGTTACATATGTGGATGCTGGAAAGAGAGCAGAGTCTCTGAAAGTCTTAAAAGAACTGTTCGACTTATTTCAGAGTTAGATGAGAAAATTAATACCACTGTCATATTAGTCTGTATTTACAAATTATCTCAAAAAGCTTTGCATACAGCGTAAACTGCCCGGCTGGAGGTACTGCTGCTCCTTACAAAAGAGTGACACACGTAACTGATGTCAGTATGAATTAAAGATTCTTGATTTATGTTTAAACGTGTTAAATGTGAAGTCTGTACCACAAACATTTGGCATTTATTTTTGTCCACTGGTTGCTCGGAAACCTCACAGATGCAGGTCACTGGCGAATAACCATCAAAACCACATTCCTCTGTGTAATCCACGAAATCCATGAAATGGATTACACAGAGCAGATTTATCGTTGGTCTTGATTCTAGAAGTGCCTGAAGCAGGACTTTGTTTACTTTTGGACAGAGCCAGTCTCGGAGCTCTTCCCCCCCGTGTCCACTTTGCATTAAGCTAAGCTAACGGTTGCTGGTTTTAGCTTCACAATTACTGAATAAGAACAACACATCTAAATCTTGGCAACAAAGCAAAAACTAGTCCTTTATCGTGTTTAGTACAACTCAACAAGCTTTGACAAACTGATTCTGTCAAGTTGTAAAACTTAGAACAACGTTCAGGTGGCACATCACAGATGACATTTAAAAGCATTAATCAATGAAATGCTGCTGCTGCACATCAGCTTAAGGCTTTTAGAGAAGAACTACTTCATTTCATTCACAGCTAAGTGAGTAGGTGTCAGATCTCCAGTGTAAAAGTCCCTTTTCTCTGTCTTTTTCATCAGTTCGCTGTAGCTCTGAAGGAGTTTGTTGAAGAACACCGCCTGTCGGACCTGAAGGTTTGGACCAGCCAGCTGAGACGGACCATTCAGACGGCAGAGGAGCTGGGAGTTCCCTACGAGCAGTGGAAGATCCTCAACGAAATAGATGCTGTATGTCTTCTTTAACACCACGGACAGATGCACTCCGCGGCCATGTCATAGGGTTTTCAGTGGTTTTATTTCTCTTGTGTTTCAGGGTGTGTGTGAAGACATGACCTATAAGATGATTGAGGAAACGTTACCGGAGGAATTTGCCATGAGGGACCAGGACAAGTATCACTATCGCTACCCTGGAGGAGAGGTGACGGCTCCTCCCTTTCTTTACTATGATGGTGTCGAAGAATAATTTGTGCTGTTCCCAGTTCGAGTGTGTTGAGGACCTCTCTCTCTCTTAGCAGTACCCAAGGTCAGGTTATAGATAAAGGGTCGACAAACAGTTTATTGTAGTGTCTACGCTCAGCGACTTTCCCACGACAGAGAGGCACCAACTTCAACTCTTTTGCGTATTTCACCAGTGGCAACACGTAAGGACACAATGTGATTTAGGAATGCATATTTAGACTTAACTATCCAACAGGATGCAAACACCTACATGTAACATAGAGAGTGACAGCAATTCTAGCCTTTCATGGATGTGCTGTTGGAATGGGTGACGCAAGTAGATGGAGATATAATGGGCTGCTGTGGGAGACATCTTCAGACTTCTGACAATTGCTCATGTTACTCTGTTGTCATTTGTATATTGTTTCAACTTCTGGTCTCATTGATGCATCAAGTCTACATTAAAACCTTCTGCATAAGACACCAGCTGCTGCCTGAGTTCTCCCTTCACCAGCTTCCAGAAAACTTCCATTACAAAACCTGACCTTCACTGATATGAGGGTTTGTTCAGCTTGTTGTGGTCGTATAGTACACTGCACTGGTTACAGTTAGCAGGAACTCACTGACTATGTGGAAATAAAACAGGCATCTGACAGGGACAAGCTTATTTTTCCTGCTTTTTCCTATGAAAGGAGATTTGTCCATTTCAAACGATGTAACCATTACTGCCCACTTACCTCTGTGAGAGACCACAAATAATAGATTTGTTATAGACAATGTATATTGAAGTAAAACAGCACAAGAAAGTGACATAATCAGCATGTGCTTGAACACTGTGTGAATAAATCTGAACCAAACCAAACTCTGTGTTTCCTCTGTGTCCATAGTCCTACCAGGACTTGGTTCAGCGGCTGGAGCCAGTGATCATGGAGCTGGAGCGACAGGGCAACGTTCTGGTCATCTGTCATCAGGCCGTCATGCGCTGCTTGCTCGCCTATTTCCTGGATAAGGGCGCAGGTAACGTACACAAATGACAAGACACGTTTACCTCGTACTGTTGACTCCTCTGGCACCAGCTGCTTTTATAATTTTACTAGAACTTATAGGATTATTACCATCAAGCGAGACTTCTCCAGAGAACAGTAACCGAGCTTAAACTGTGGCAGAACAGCTTCACTGAGTAATTCAAGGTCATATTGTTTGAGCGTTAAACGTTTCTGTGGGAGGTGATAAAGACACACTTGAGAGATATTAAATGACCCTAACGACCAATTTAGTCTAGTGCTTTAAGGGGAAATAGGAGCATCTGCTTTCACGATACAAAGATAACTAGAAAACAAATGCCTCAGTCTAATTAGCAGATTTACAGAAAGACCTTTGGCAAAGTGCAGATTTGAGGGGCTTAGTGCTTTTGTTGATGCCAATACAACGATAAGGCCTCTTGTTTTAGTTGGTCTGCTGGAGAATGTCACATGTAGCTCGACAACATTTAGATATCTTTGTGGCCTTGGGATCTATTTACCCATTTCATCGTGAAACTCTGTCGGATGCTGCAGTAATGTTCGCTCCTCAGATTCTGTGGATGACAATTTTATTTGAGCACTTTTCCCAATGAGCAAATAGTGTTGATTATATAAATGACTGCATCAATATAGAAAAATACCAAAGATGCAGATCCTCTGTATTGAGAGCAACATTAACAGGATTCTTAAATGTGTAGGTATGGGAGTGTTGGGAGTGTCAAGGATCAAGGCAAAAATAAGTATAATTTGATGATAATAAAATAAAAGAATTAAATCAAATGGGAAATGAAGCTCAAGGCCTGATCCTGAACCTGTCATATGGCAGACAGAGGGTTTCATCAGTCAGCAGAGGAAGTGGTCATTGTTGCAGCATCTGTGTAAATGCTAAATCACAGTTAAACCAACCAGCTCTGACTGGCATGTTTTCCCACTGGATCCTCCCATAGGACACGTTGCACCACAGACTTAAAATAGTCTTTTACAAAGAACAGCTTTAGCTCTGCAGTAGTTTTACACTGATATCACAATCATCCTCTAATCTAGAATATAACCAAAGCACAGAAAAGTCTCACATGTTATTTTAATTTTCCCTGTCACAGATGACCTCCCTTACTTGAAGTGTCCGCTGCACACCGTCCTCAAACTCACGCCTGTGGCTTACGGTGGGACTCACAACACAGTTCATAGGTTAACTGAACCTTTCCCCCGACAGAGTTGTGACGCCTTTTTCTCTCGCCCTCCTCTCCTAGGCTGTAAAGTGGACATGTTTGACCTGAAGGTTGAGGCTGTCAACACCCACAGGGACAGACCATTAGTAAGCTTCTTTCTGTGAATGTAATGTCTGTTTTGTCGTCCGCCAAGTTCACTGCGGTGCAAGTGTCACACTCAGGTCAGGGTTATATTCACAAGTTCAAACCAAAATTACACACGGCAGTTTCAGCTTTCTGGAACCAGATAGTCAGTCGTGTCTGAAGCTTCCCAGATGCCACAGCCTCAAGCTCTGTGTTTGCCCAGAGGGAAATCTTCACACACATTCTTCTACTAAGATAAATAAGTACATGTTTACACTTTGTTCTATGATATGCATCTGTTTAAAAAGTGCTTGAAGACTTTGTTACTGTTTAAACGAGCAAAGCTTGCTGTTTTCCCATTTCCTGGCCTTAGCCTTCTATACAACAGCTAGTTAACTGTTCCTTTCACTTCTGCTGTCTGTTCCATCGGTTAATGAAAAGAACAGCGAGAGGCACAAATCTATTTTACTGTTGAGGTTCTTTAACAACATTACATCATATGACAAACATTTCAATCTCAAAACCGTTTCTCCTTTTGGAAGCTGTTGGGAATGTTTGATTTGCTTTTATTTACACTTATATTTTTGTTATTTTAACTGCTTTATCTCCCACGTGGCCAATGTCCTCTTTTTTTGTGACACTTCTTGTTGTTGAGAGTTGATTTCATGTTTCAAAGGAATTGATTGGTCAGTGGGTGGAGCTTTAATACATCTTGATCCCTCATCTCCAACCGTTCAGCGTAGGTTACCATGGTGATTTACCCCCGAAACGAAGTGAATGAGCTTCGTAGGACTGAAAACTCTGAATTAAACCTGCAGATACCCTGATAACCCTGTTTGTGTTGGTTTGTGGCGAGGGTTTCAAACAGAGTGGGTGTTAACACATAAAGACTTTTCCTGAGAAACCCCCACTTGCTAAATGACTGAGCATTACAGCGGCTTCTATATCTCTCTTTGCCTTCTCACAGTCACTTACACAGGACAGATTGAATTAGTCCCACATAAAGAGACGTGTGTTAATCCGTCCACCTCGTCTGTGTGTTCCTCACCGAGCAGAGTAAAGCCCAGACAGATGCTGTGCCACCGGCTTTCTTCAGAAGAAACAGCTTCACTCCGCTGTCCAGCCAGGACCAGATCAAACGCCCTCGTCTCTACAGCATGGGCAACCCTCCACAGGCCCGCATGTCCCAGCCCCCCACTTTACCCAGCATGCAGTTCTCTGAGGCGTCGGAGGGGGCGGAGCTGCTGCAAAGCCAGGTCAGTATTGTAAATATAACAGGTTTAAAGATACTGTCAATGGAGGAAAGTATATAAATGATAGTTGTGACAATAAAACAAAAAAATTCAAATGTCCTCATATCAACTCACACTGTAAAAACAATTTTCTTTACTCTTATCTTTCAGTTGCTCATTTTAACCTTCAGAACCTCAGTTTTCCTTGTTGTGGAGTCTCAGCTCACATTCAATCGTTTGTTTACCATATTTTACATATTGTCCTTTTTGTGAAAACAAGAGGCGTCCATGTATTTCTTTGTCTGTTTGCAACATCAGTGGTTAGCCAGTTTTATTACCGTATATATTTTAAACCATTTTGTCTGTTTCAGGCCTTCATATGCTCAGATGTGTGAGGTCACAGCTCCCATACAAAAACCTGCGGTTGTGTTATAGTTGTTTTCCATGTAAACGGATGTTGATGACAAACACCAGGGCCCTTTACAATCATGTTGGATGTTGTAGTTTTTCCACGTTTCTTCCCGGTGTTGTTGGCCACAAAGTGACTTTTTATCTAAATTTGACTCCCTCAGAAACAGGGAGTGCTTTACTTGGGCTGGTGACCTCAGGTTTTAATATTAGCTCGAGCTCAGTCTGTGCCAGTGAAAACAAACTGCTCATTCCTTTTACTGGTTTGATGTTTCTCTGAAAGTCTCTGCCTCTCCTTTGCCTTTTAGCAGGACTCTCTGAACGGTTTCAGTGCAGCAGACACAGACGACTGTGTTCGCAGTTAAAGCAGAACTCCAGAGGTATTTTCAGAGTTTTACCCTCACATTTTACGTGCAACATCTGAACTCTCCACCAATAATATCTCCCAATTTCTTTACCCTTTATCTCAGGCTTTTCTCTGCTTGGATGTGTCACCAGTTCTGAGGACCAGCAGTAAAAAGCGCTACCAGCTTCTGCCATCACATACTTAAGCACTGTAGTGTTGTATAACAATACATACATGTTGTCTGTTTAGTTTAGCGCTGGGCGATCTAAAGAGTTTTATTTTGTGATTAATCTCGAAGTAGTCCAATCTCAGAGATTGTTATATTTTATGTCATTATTTCGTTTTATGGAAGGTTTATGAGGCAGCGGTGGACACTTCTAAAGGATGTATGGTAAATCTGTTCAACCACATCACGAAGCATTTGAAGGAACATGCTGAGAGTGTCTGTATCTCACCAGGTCCCGAAACCTAAAGGATTATAATTGACTAACTCACTGGACCAACACTGGAAAGCAGCAAGCGATGGAAAGAGGTGGCTGAGGCCGTCTCCTTCGCTGGACATGTGCATGACCATGTGGAAAACTGTCTTAAAGCAATATTGTGTTTCAAATGGTGCAAATAGCAAAGTCTGTGTGCTGGATATTCTTAACTGTAAATTTCAAAATCCGCATTTGTGATCACGCATCGTTATTGTGTTGAAAAAGATTGTGATGTCTTTGTTTTTTTTGCTCACCTGTAGTTCAGTTATTGTTGGATAAGGAATGTATGCGTGTGTGTGACTGTGCACACATGTACATGAACTCAATGCCTTTGCACAACAGCCTTCAAAACTGCTCTGTAATCCTGCTCATATTAATGTAACGCTATGTATTAGATGTAGGAAGCTGTGTGAAGTGTGTACCTCAGGGGAGTGCCTCTCTACAATGCAGCTACATGCAGCCTTAATGTTTGAATCTTTCCTAAATTGACTTATCTCAACATTCCCAGGTAGTATGCATCCTTCATTTGGTGAACTGATAAGATGAAGTATTTGAATTTTTGCTGTATTTTAAGCATATTAAACATTAATTTGATTTTTTTTCTGTGGGCTGGGATAATAATGATTGAAGCCTTTTCTGGCCCCTTTAAAAAAAAAAAAGTGCAGCAGCTACAGTGTCTCTGTGACAGTTATTACACTCGTTGTCTTAAATGACTGTTGCCTTCAAGTCAATTAACAGCTTGAGCACATTTAGCTTTCCACTGTGATAATAAAAAGCTCATCATATTTGAACTCTGCAAAATCGGTGCTGATATTTCAAACATTAAATGATGACGTTTTGATTGACACTGGGTATTTTACTGACCTTTGATGCCACCTACGTTCTTTGTGTATAACTTCCATCCGTTATCTATACCACCAAAATACTGTTTACTCAGTAACGGCTGAATAGGATCCAGATGACATCCATTCTTTTGACCTTTATTCCTGATGTTAAAATTCATCTTTTGGGAAAGTGCCTTGCAAGGCTGTGTCAGTAGTAATCAAGGTTATTTGAACATGTACAGGGACATGAGATATGAAATTCTGTGGATTGGCAAAACACTTGTGTGTGGGTGTTTCTGAAAAGCTGTTATGTTATTGCACACTTATTTTACGTGTATCGTTAAATAAAGTTCAGTTCAAACAGTTTTTACATTGAGTTTTGTTTTGACCTCAGTCATACACATGACATAAACACGACCAACAAACAAGAACAGCTCAGTAGTCTTTTGACAGATACCGGGCAAATCACCAGATTTTATATCATCTATAATTCTTTTAAAAATTCACAACACATTTTCATTAATATATATATTTGTATATTTTGTGTTTCACAGTGCAGGCTGTTTAAGTCAGTCAGATGCTCTCAGATTTTAATAACTGATCTAACACCGACAGTTTTTTTATGCCTCCGGTCAGAGACGTCACGTGTTTGGGGTTATCTTCTTCCTGTGAACGCAGAATCTCAGTTATGTCTTGAGAGAATTTCTTCCAGTTTCTCCTGCTAGTTCACACACTGTCTTCTCTTTTCAATGTTTTTGAATATCACCATTTTGTTTCTATGTTTTGTTACATGGGACATACTCGTGTGAGTATTGCACTTTACTCCGTCCTGGGAGGGGGACCCTTCACTTGGGACCCTCTCTCTGAGGTGTCTGTGTCGAGAGATGAGGACAGAGGATGTCACACCTTGTCCAGATTGATTCAATTTTGGTACAAAGTTTAAACTTGTAGCAAATAACTTATGTTGTTTGTTTACTTAGTGTGTAGAATGCTTTAAATTAAAGTAAAGAACTCTTTTATTGTGTGAATAGCATTATGTTTGGGGGTTTTCCATTTGACCTTCCATTTGTTTATGTCCCGTTCTCATGAACACTCTGAAAAACCTTGAAGGAAATTCTTCCAACTTGGCACAAACACAGTCAGATGAAGGTTGTGCTCCATATGAAAGCTACAATAATAATAATAATAATAAGAAGAAGAAGAATAAAGAAACACAACAATTAAAAGCAGTTTGAAGATCACACAAGATTAGAGAAAAAAGAAAAGGTAAAAAGATAAAGTGTGACTTCAGTCTGCTCTGTGTGTGTGTGTGTGTGTGTGTGTGTGTGAGAGAGTGAGAGAGAACCACCCCCCCTGTATAAATGACTCCTCTCCTCCTCATCTCTTTAATCCTCTCTTCCTTCAGTTTCTCACAGGACACAATCATGAGGAGTCTCTGCTTTGCGGCTCTGGGTTTATTCTCTGCTCTACTCGCTTCAGGTAAATATTCCACCAACGAGAAGGAACAAACCCTGAATGTGATTATTTCTGATGTTGTTCACTGACGGTGGCTGATCTTCCAAAAATAAAAGCCGAAGTGGCAAAGAGATGCTCTGCACCTCCGGCGCAGCCGCTCGTCCTGCTGGAGGAGAGGTTCAGCCGCAGACGGGGCTTCAGCAGCGGGGAGAAGGTGAGCTACAGCTGCCCGGAGGACTTCACTCCCAGAGGCAGCAGGTCTGTGGAGTGTTTGGAAGGAAAATGGACCAAACTCAATCTGAAGTGCGAGAGTAAGTTAATGACACGATTTCTTTGATATCAGAAATATACTTTTTAATGTTGTTTTTCCCCCCGAGAGGATTCATTTCAATGGGATCTAAGAGACTTTATGTGATTCAATTTGAGAAGCAGCCTAATGACCCCTAGCGGCCTGATGGGTGACCTGCGTGTTAGACAACCAATACTACAATACAATATATTATTTATTTCCTAGACCTGCATGGATATGCAAGAAAATAAGAAATATCTCCCAGTATAACATGGAGCTGTCCCAATGTTGATTGAGGGGGAAGGTTATTTGCAATAGATTGTCTTGTTTTGATTTATTTCTTGAATACCTGAGAAATACATTAAGCTTTCTGTGTATTTAAAAAAGAAGTTTTCATGAGTTCATAAGTAAGTTTTCATGTTTAGTGTTTGGTAAAACTTGCTGAGGTTGGTGAAGGATTTGCGGCAGCTGGTAAAAAAGTTTGTATGGCATTGAATCACAGACACAAACATTATCTCGAGGCACTTTGCATTGTGAGGTCAAGACCTTTAAATATTCAGGTAGTCAGATTCCACCCTTTAGCTCTGAGTGATTATTTACCTGAACAAATTAGGATTAAAGAATTCATCCCTCGTCAACAATAATAAAACACGGTAAAACTAGAAATCCACTGACAGGCAATGTGAGATTATCAATTTATCAACTGTGTGTGAGAATTAAAGAGTTTCAGATTCCGCTGGTTTTAAAACCTGCGGACTATTAGTGTGCCGAGTACATCAGAAAGACCTTTTAAAAGAAGCAGCAAACGCAATGTCCCTCAAAGACATTTCTCTCTCTCTCTCTCTCTCTTTCCCATTTCTTACAGAGAGAGTGTGTGGAAACGTCGGGGATCTACCGAATGGACAGTTCAACTATAAAAGGAATTCATTTATCGGCCAGAAGATTTACGCGACGTGCAATGAGGGGTAAGTTGTACCCGAGGACGCTCGTATAAAACCTGGTCAGCTGTGTGTGACTGTGCTGCACATTTCCATGTTGACAGATACACTCTGAAGGGACTGAACTACATGGTATGCAAGAGCTCTGGGTGGACCGGTGAATTCCCAAAATGTGAAGGTGGGTCTGAAACTCAGGTGGGTCATCTTCTTTGGTTGGCAGAAACCTTGAGGTGAATTGAACTGGGATGTATTGTGTCTGTAAGAACCAGTAACCACTCCCTGAATGTGACGCTGTTTAAGTTAATCCCTTGATTCATTTAAACGTAATCTTTCCACTATGTGAATAAAGCTGTGGAAATAGATATTGAGTAATCCGGTGTGATGTCACATCAGTGTTGTGTCACCTTGGAATAAACTCACCTGCTCTAAAATCACATTCTCCTCCATGTGTGGCAGGATTGTGAGTTTCAGATTTTCTCAGATCGTCTCCAGCAGAGTTGTGTGGTCTGCTGTTACATAAATATTTCACTTGTGTGCTTTGACGTTCCTTTAACTTCTCAGTTTATGCACAATATTTTCAGAGGTTTAACCTTGAGTAAGTTAAGGAATACAATTAACAACAGAAGAATGGAACTAAGTACATTTACTTAAGTACAAAATGTAGGTACGTGTACTTGAATACTCATATTTTCTACGTATTTGTCTCTGTTTCAGAGAAATGTTGTACTTTTTACTTCACATTAATGAAGTGTGATTATTTTCTCATCAGAGGGAGCGGCCACCTGCTCCTCCCCTGCAGTGAACCACTCTGTGAAGGTTGGTCTGAAGGTGTCTGTGTACCAGGTGGGAGACAACGTGACCTTCACCTGCAGTCAGGGCTTCCAGCTGAACGGAGCGCCGCAGGTCACGTGTGGCCCCGGTGGACGGTGGCAGCCTCGGCTCCCTCGGTGTCTGCCCTCGATCAAAGGATCTCATCAGCCCTCTGGCAAAGAAAGTACGTTTTCTTCTGGATAAACAATTATTGCCTCCGTCAAGTTTTTCTTTGATGGTATGTTTGTGAGCAAGATTACACGAAAAACAACAGAACAGATTTCCATGAAACGTGACGACAGGACGTGATATAGGTCGGGGAAAATTTGACACAGATCTGGACAAAGGGGATATTCTGTTGGTCAAATGTCACTCTGACGTCACAAAGCACATAACTCACGAATTAATGATGACGTGATGATATTCCTGCGAAAGGTTAACTCCACCGTGACATCATAATGTTCTGGGCATATTTAAGACCATCACTCAGGAACAGAGGGAAAGATCGTGACCTCATTATGACACAGTAATGGAGGAAGAGGAGGAGGAAAGACTCACATATCAGTTTTATTTCAGAGAATTTAATCTATAAAACTGTGACTTGAGCAATAAAATAGGCTACATAGATTTAAAAAAAAAAAGAAGAAGGATGTTCACTAGTGGGAATTTGATCTCCACATTTCAAATCCAGGAATATCTTTTCACTTCCTAGCTTTGTGAGACAGGACAATATTTATGACACCAATTTCCCAGGGGAATAATTCATGGATCTTCATTAGTTTTAGAACCATGTGCAAACAAACATGAGGGAATGTAATCGGACTGTTGGGCCTTGATGGAAGTTTACTCCTCACTTGTGTCAGTTCATTGACATTGACTTTCCTCTCCAGCAGGTGGATGTGGCAAACCGCTCAACATACAAACAAACAAGGCCAACCTCGCTGACAAGTACATCACCATGACAACCTTTGCGTCCGGTGACCGAGTCCACTACATGTGTCACGTTGGATACGCTCCAGCTGGAGGCAGCAGATTTCGCATGTGCAGGAACGGGAGGTGGACGCCGCTGTTCCTGAAATGTGAACGTAAGAACTTTTAGATTCTTTGCACATTACTCAGGAGCTTATGTTTGAGGTCTTTGAAGTCCTGATGTCATGAACAGTATTTGATTCATAACTTAAAAGAATGTGAAGTCATCAGTTGCCAAACCCTGTTCTTAATCTTTTAAATAATGATTTTGGACTTTAGCTTGACCATGTTTGTTATCCTCCATGCAGCCATAGTTTTTAATCCTAAACAATTTTATTTTTTCAGTGTGGCTGTCTTGATGGAGGAATATATAAAACTGTGATCTATAAATATGAACAATCTAAAAACATAGTTTACCAACTAGTAATATCACAACTACTTTCCTTTGAGCAAACTTAATTTGTTACTGAAATAAATTCAGTTTTAGTTGGTTAGCATTTTTCTTTTTCAGTTCAGTGGATATAAATATAGAAACAATATTTTTCAAGTTCATAATGTCCTGACAAATTCTAAGAGGGTTTTTGTTGTCGTGTTTAAAAGCAAAGCAGTGCGGCTCTGCAGGAGAGATTCTGAACGGACAGTTCACATACACTGGAACAGAGTTTGGAGACACTGCTACAGTCGTCTGTGATAGAGGGTGAGACAGCACCACACAATTCAAGCTCTTCTTTTATACAGACTGTTGTTTTCTACATATTTAACTCTTCTCTTTTTTATATCCTGTCCTCAGGTATACTCTCGTCGGACGGGCCATCAGGAACTGTAGGAATAACGGCTGGGATGGACGTGTGCCTGTTTGCGAAGGTGCTGTGAACAAACAAAAAAATCATCAATTCTAAATGTCCTGAATCTCTCTAGTAATATTTTCTACATCTATGGCATCTCCTCCAGCTATGGTGTGTGAGAAGGCTCCCGAGGGGACCAACGCAGAGAGGAGAAACCTCCAGGAGCCACCGTACACGTTCAGGAGCGTGATTGGCTATCGGTGTCGTGAGGGAACTCTTGTTGGACCAAGGGAGATCTGGTGCACCAAGAACGGGACATGGAGCGCACCTCCTCCTAAATGCAAAGGTCCCAGATAGACACGGCCTGTTTTTGTACAACTTAACTTCTTCATCGTGAGCAAAATTTTAATCTTTCGCTCCCTGTCTCTGCAGTGATTACATGTCCGTCTCCAATCGTGTCCAGCGCCTCCTGGGCTGGAGCTCAGAACAACCTGTATCAATACAGGGACACCATATCCATCGAGTGTCACACAGGCTACACCATGATTGGCCAGAGCTCCGTTACCTGTGGTCTAGATGGCCAGTGGTCACCTGACCTGCCCCGATGTAGACACACAGGTAAGTAAACTGTTTGTTGCAGAGACTTGATATGTTTTTACTTTATAAACACTATAAACTTAAAATGAATATGTTTTTTTTTTTCTCTCAGGGCTTGCAGTTGTGAAATGAAATGCAAAACCAGAGTATTCGATCGAGCCAATAATGCAATAACGATCTTATTTGCTCATGAAGCTTAACTTTCAGACATTAAAGTGTGTTTGAAATGAAGCTGAAGTACAGTTTGTTTATTTCAATAAGTGTTTCTGGGCAGCAACAGGTACAAACTTGTTCCATTCACCTCTGTACATTTCTTTTTTCTTTACAGTTGATAATGTTACTGTATGTGTATCATCTCTATAGACTAAACGGTGAGTGAGCATTTCATGGACAAACAAGCTACAAGAACATAAGAACACCAATTCCATTCATTTAAAAAGACAATACAAAATCCAGACATTTTTTTTTACATGAGCAATAACAATTCAAGTGCAAATATCATTATCAACTCTATGATACATCATAGCAAACTCTTGTTAAAAGGCAACAATTAAAAACAAAAAAAAAACTACAGGTTGCAGGAGAAGACGATGATGATGATGATGATTTTGGCCGGGGGCGAGGAGGGGGGGGTGGGGGGGTAATGAGGGCATGTGGGCCGAGAGAGCAGCGGCACTGGGACGCTGCATGATGACGTCTGCACGGAGAAGTAAATGTAAAATAAGTATTTAAGTGAGATGTGTTTCGTTGAGATTCGTGTTTTCATGGCTTGGCCCAGCGTTGCCCTCAAATCTGACAATGTGGTCAAATTCCCTTTGTGTCATCCTAGAGCTCGGGTACGTAGAGAGACGTGCAGGTGCATGATACGACTTGTACCGTCCCGCGTATTCTTTATTTACATTTACAAAAACATCCTCCCTGATTTATTCATTCGTTATCAGAGAGTGAGCGTCGACTCGATTTAAATTTTTCTTTCGAGGGTTGAATATGTTGGGGGGGGGGGGGATTATCATTGTCACTTGGCCACAGACCAACCATGCAGCCGTCTGCACTGATGACACTGATATCAAAAAGGAGTAGCTCAGACATTTTGGGGAAATTTGCTCATGCACTTTCTTGCCGAGTACTCCCGTCGCCACTGTGCTCGATCATCTCTTTAGTAAAAACCACACACTTGTTGTTTCCACACTCAGAATATTACATCAAAAAAGAATGTGTTAATAATTGAGCTTAAGAAATGTGGTAGGCAGACAGGACAAGGCTAGCTGTTTCCCCTCTTTATGCTAAGCTAACTATCCACCGGCTGTCGCTTCCATACAGACGTGAAAATGCCAAAATGCCAAATTCTACTCCTTGACTACTTTGCAGATCCTAACATGAAGCAAACTGTCAGATTTGACTAAACATAAATTATTTCACCCTGTTTTGGTCGCTGTTTTAATTTCACAACATATATATCTACACATTTTTAAACCCACCAAATACCATTATTTTTAAATCACATTTTAACGGATTTAGTTTTTTTTGTTTGTATTTTGCCCGCTAAGAGTACAATGGAAGGTTCTGTCGTTTTCGAGAATTAAGTTGAAATATTGTGAGGATAAAGTCGTAATTGGGAAGAAAGTCATAATATCATGAGAATGAATAAAAAGGAAATTACCTGCTATTGGAACCTGTGTTCCACTTCATCTGGAACCAAAATATTCAACCATTCTCCTTGTTCCTTGAGAAACTGTGAAACCACTTTGAATATCACGCAGATGTAACCAAAGATACACAATCGACCAACAAACATTTCCTCCTCCACAAAAAGAGTCTGTTTGCTTCTTTCTTTGAAATAAACTCCTGATAAGTAACTTGAAAAGTGTAACTTAACAAAGATGCTCCAAATTCCTCATTTTAACGTTGGCAACAGGGTCGAAAATCTGACTTTTTATTCTCATCATTTTACAACTATATTTAAATTTAATTTAATTTTAAACCTTATGATGTCACGACTTTATTTTCGTAAACTTACAACTCAACTCTCAAAAGCAATGTTCCTTCCCTGCAGGTTACCGTAATACTTTGTCGTATAAGAGGGACACGATGAATCCAAAACTTCTTGTGCCAATAGTGACGCATATTTCATACGAGTCTCGACAAGACTGACGCCCACTTCAAACACCTTTTCACAACCGCTGTGTGGGTCACAACAGGGCGTAACCAAAGTTATCTTCTTTTGTTCATTGAACTTGTCGTGAAAAGGTAGAATGACGGCTTCTAAATCTAGTGCACAAACAACTTGACCTTCCCCTCTTTCTTTAGGGCAGTCTTTGGAAGAGCTGTCTTCATTGGGACAGAATAAAACGTGAGCGGGGGGGGTGTATGGAGGGGGAGGGGGAGGGGGGCGAGTAAGTACTAGGTGTCTTTGGATCTGAAGACGGGCGCAACATTAAAGGGTGGAAAGTTTTGTTTTAAAGGGGGGGGGGGTCCTGCGTAAACAAATTAGGATTAAAGAATTCAACCCTCGTCTAATTTATTTTCATTATTTACAAGATTGTTGAAAAAAAAAACCAAATAATAATAAAACACGGTAAAACTAGAAATCCACTGACAGGCAATGTGAGATTATCAATTTATCAACTGTGTGTGAGAGTTAAAGAGTTTCAGATTCCGCTGGTTTTAAAACCCGCGGACTATTAGTGTGTCGAGTACATCAGAAAGACAATATGAGATTGAAGAATTAAAGTGACCTTTTAAAAGAAGCAGCAAACGCAATGTCCCTCAAAGACATTTCTCTCTCTCTCTCTCTCTCTCTCTCTCTCTCTCACTGAGACATGTTCCACCTTACATCCCATTATCTCATTTCTGTGGCTCTCACTATTATTATTAGTTTGTTATTCGTCCCCTCAAATGTTCGCGGGTGTTCCTGGAATAAAAACAATAAAACAAAAAACACCACCTTTCTATTTGCTTTTTAAGTTTGTAAAAAGAGCAACAGGCGGGATTTCAAGGTTTGGAAAACGCCGGCGCAGTCGAGCAGACGGACGGAACAAAACACAGATGAACTGTTTTAACAGTAAAACTCGTGGAAGTCGCTCTAAGAGCTCAAATATAAGTAAGGCTTTAAACGACCTGGAGCGCAGCTGCGACACGAGATTCAACGACGGCTCCTCCTCGAAGGGGCGGCACACAGACACTGAAGATGGAACCAGGGTTACACAACACTTACACAACACGCAACACAGTCATACTTAATGGTAGGAGTTGGAGCTGGAACTCAGACCACTCATTTAAGCAAACACGACAACAACAAGCTCTATCAAGCTCAAACCGCACACACACAAAACATCCCTCCTGCCTGAAGTCGACGTTTCTATTGTTATTTTCTGTGTGTGTGTGTGTGTGTGTGGTTTTGTTTCACAACACAATAGAAAACCAAACCCAATCACACACTCTACACCCCCACTAAGGGTTTGAGCTCGGGACTGCAGACCTGCGCTGAACGGAAACGGACAAGAATTAAACCTAAAACACAAATCATGTTCTCTTCAGGTCTGCATAGTGTTTATTGTCAAAGCCTATGGAAAATACGAGAGGGTAAACAAGGTGGAGGGTTTTGTGTTTTCTTTTTTTTTTCTTTTTAAGCCCTGTGAGAGTTGCGGGATGTGGCCTATAAGGCGGAGGGGGTGGGGCGGGGGGGGTGGGGGATGTCGGGGGAGGTCACGATCCAATGCGCCGGCCGTGCGACCCTTTTACTTGTATGGTCGCAGGAAAGCGGAGACTTTGCTGCTGATGAGACGTATGAAGGAGCGGGGGAGCATCTCGTTGGACTCCCGAGTGGTGTACTTGAAGTAGTTGTTTGGGTGAGCCAGCACGTCGAACAGAGTCTTAATCAGTTTTTTGTCCTGGGGAGAAATAAAAAACGTGTGTAAACTTTACACTGAAACACACACATTTCCATGGTTATGACATCTGATGCTATTACACAATGCTATAAAATAAATGACACCTTCTATATGAGATTAACATCTTATTATTAGTATTATAAATGCACCAAATAAATCAAAATATAGTTAAAATATATCGGAATATATCAAAATAAACCTGAAAATATTCAGGTAATATGTACATAAATACATCAAGATAAAACATAACAATAATCAGTTAAACATACAGAAATACATTAGATTAAAAGCCTAAATATATTCCTATAAGTAATATAGAAATATATTCAAATAAAACCTCAGAATATTAGGATAAAATACACAGAAATATGACACCTTCTACAACATCTTATTATTAGTAGTATTATTAATGCACCATTTGACTCATGCAAGCACCAATATATTTGTTAGCGACAGCTGTATTTTAATAAATAAAACTGCAAACCTTGAGGATTTCTTGGTGGTTTTCTGAAGCGTAGAGTCGTCCGTCCCTCACTATGTCCTCTACAAGCTGTTCATAGTCCTCTGAATTCAGAAACACACGGGAGACAACACAGGACATGATTACTAGCCACCATGTGTACCTTGTAACATGGCATATACATACATATCTTTCCAAAGCTACAGTCTTTAAGGTGACAAACTCGTCAAAGAGTTTAAAAACGTGTTTTATAGACATTCATATTAGTAGTAAAAAGCAGCCGCTGTGATAAATGGGCGTGTTCTGTACCATCATAGGTGACGTAGGGGATCTGGAAGCCCCGGGCGCTGTTGGCCTCGTTGGACTTGAAGTTAATCCACAGACGTCTGGAGCGAGCTGTGAAGGCGATTGGCCGCTCGTACGTCTGACACGTCTCATAGGTGGTGATGGATGTAGCTGACCCTTGCAGGGGCACAGACGGGACAGCGGTGACCAAACAGGTTTTCTTAAACAGTAAATTGAAGACTGGAAAGGAGAGGAAACTCACAGTTCTTCCTCATCACCAACACATCTCCACACTCGTCCTCGGAGGGCAGGAAAATCTCCGGCACCACGATGAGGATCTTGCGTTTGCTGGGCGGGTTGATGTTCCAGATACATTCCACGTTGGCGGGGTAATTACCGGGGTAGTTCGGTGACTCAATGTAACCCATGAACTCGCCCATCTCTCCACCGCATTGCCTGTCTAGACATACACAAACAAAACACATTCGATTCCAGCTGCTGGTTGAGAAATCAAACACAACACCAAACTGTCACTTCCAGGCTCACTCTTGCACTGCGATACGCTCGTGGCCCCATCAAAGTCTGTGGTGGTGTTTCCTGGGCAGGAGATACAGTAGTTCTGTCTAAACTCTGTCTGATAGGTCCCCACAGGGCAGCGGATGCACCGGTGGACTGTGGTGTTGTAGTAATGACCGGGAGAACACTGAACTGCAGGGTGAAGTGGAAAGAAAGAAAAACACGTCAGTGGCTGCAGCTTTTTGATTGAACAAGTATATTTTCCTGCCTTTTTAATCAAAAAGAGCACAAGCTGACCTTTGACCTCACAGTCGTGGAAGGAGCTGGCACCTTCCCGCTTGGTGCCCAGTCCTCCGCCACAGGGGAAGCACAGGGTCCGTCCCAGATCTGGCTGGTAGGTTCCCAGAGAGCACGGCTGACAGGGTTTGAAGCCATCGCTGGAGAAGGAGCCTGTCGGACACTGGCCTGGATTTGATTTGAAGAACACAGAGAGTAAGCTTGATAAGGACAGAAGCTCTTAATCTAAACACATATACAACTCTTTAATATTGTCTCTGGGACTACCTGCACAGGAGGAGATGTTCCGTGCCCCCACAGGGCCGTGGCCGTCGCTGCCGGGGCAGAGGTCACAGGCCAGCTGCCCCTCCCTCTCCTGGAAAGTGCCCGGTGGACACTGGACGCAGCGCTCCTGCTCCCCGTGGTAATACGACCCCGACAAACATCTGACTGAGAGAATATCCACAACGGATCCAATCAGAGATGACAAACATAAAAAAAACTGAAACGCAAACATGAATCTCTTCCTCCACTGACTATGGCCTCGCAGCTAAAACACTTCATGGCAGAACAGTTGAATTGGATCGATGAGACTGTACAGGTGTCGTCAATAAAGTGCGTAAAGAGCGTATACTTCAGTGTATTGCAGATTATGGCAGCATGTGTTTTGATACAAGATTAAATTCAGATTCTGTAGTTATGGTTCTCACATCTAACGGCACTAAAACAGGTGACTAGTCAGCCCTGGTCCCGCTCCACGGTCTTACCACATCGGCCGCTGTCCCGCTCCGAGCCCGGGCCACAGTTCTCTTGACTGGGAGCAGCCTGGGGAAGTTTTTGGGCGACCTCGTATTCCAAGCCCGCGACTCGGATCAGGAAGCGCTCCTGGTTGATGGACTTCTTCAGAGCCTTGATGTACGTCTTCACCTGCTTCTCCATGCGCTGTCTCAGGCAGCTGAGATTACAACTGCCTGGTTTTAGGTACATTAAAGACGTAGAAATAAAAACAGAATAATGACTGACAGTGAAATCTGTGGCACAATACAACAGCCCCAAGGTCAACAATGTGTTCTTCTGAGTGAGGTGACCGACCTGTGGTGTCTCCAGGTTTGACCTCGGCCTCCAGCTCCAGAGTAATGCGAGTTACCTCTTTGTTGGACGGGTTACGAGCACGACGTCCTTTCGCTTTCTTTGAGGAGTCACATTTGAGGTTGACAAACGTTACGAGGCAGTTGCTGCAGGGCTGCCCCCCTCCTGTGAACACATGATATCACAGTCTGTGTGAGATTTACCTGCAAAGCCCATTTATAGGTGAAAAATAAGAAATGTAGTCATTAGTAGTTACTTTAGGTCAACAACTATTGATTGATTAATCTGCTGAATATTGTCTTCATTGGTCAACTACATATTGCTTCTATTAAATGTTATCTCATAATTTGCCAACAATCTAAAACCCCCGAAATATTCATTTAAAATATATAGAAATATGTAAAAATAAACCTGATAATATTCAGTTCAAATGTACATAACTATATCAAATAAAACCTAAAAATAATTCAGATAAAATATAAAGAAATATATCAAAAATAATTAATTTGGAAAATTATGAAAAATAACCAAATACGCTCCTATAATTTTCTACAAAAGACAGCGCACACACACACACACACACACACACACACACACACACACACACACACACACACACACACACACACACACACACACACACACACACACACACACACACACACACACACACTAAGACTGACCTGGTCCTAGTGTCCGTCCCCTGTCCTCCGTCCTGCCGGTCAGTTTGGGGTGCAGGTGACATTTGGCATTTTTAATCTTGAAAGAAGCCGTCTGCTTCACTGGGGGAGCCAGAGTCTCTACACACAAACACAGCAACAGCGTGTAAGAGCACACAGAAACAGAGAGTGTGTTTGAATTGTTGTTTGATCATAAGAATCTGGAGGGAATCGAACCTATGCAGCTATGACTGCTGGAGTTGAGCCTGGAGGGAGACTTTCCTCTGAAGATGGGGATACCACAACTGACTGAGTAGCTGCTGTCAGACTCTGGAAAAGATCACAAACAAAACTGGAAACTACTTTGACTTTCAGGGTTTAGCATTGTGTGAGTGCACTCTCACTGGGAGGGACGTACCTGCCAGATAGTGAGCTTTAGAGGCACAGGTGAGGGAGCAGCTCTCTTTCTTGCCCGTCTTGCTACAGGTCAGTGTTGCTTTGGGTGCCACCAGTCCAGCAAAGCACTTCACGAGTTCTGAGGGGAGAGGTAGGTAGACACCTCGTTGACATTTTAGCCGAGGACAGAAAATGAACAACACATTCCACGACACAAAGAAAACACAAACAAGATTTGCCAAATAGCAAAAAACAAGAGCAGAAGTAAAAGACTTCGGGGGAAAAATACAGTTCATAAGATTTAATTTCAAACAAATGAATCAACTGAAACAAGAACAGCTAGAGGCTTAACACGTTGAGATTAAAAACTTAAATCGCCCCAGGGGTTAATAATGAGTTGAGCCTGAGATTGTTCTGTATGTTATTTCATGTTGCAGGGGCATGATGAGAAAATCTGGATTCATCAAACTCATTAAAAACAGTGAACACCTGCAGAGAATCCAGTCATTTGAGCTCAACCCACATTAAAAGACAGCAGTGAGGTGAGGAAAGCTGGAGTCAGAACAATAAAGGCCTGATAGATAAATAAAACCCAGTGTTTCTCTAACAGAGAGAGAGAGAGAGAGACACAGATATATCCCACAGCCAGAGGAGACCGATGAGTTCACAGTGTGACTCAGTGGACCCGCCACACAGGGGCAGTGCTGCTACGTACCGACGCAGTCCTTCCTGTTCCAGTGCAGCTTGTACCCTGGTGGACAGGTACAATCGTAGCTCCCCAGAGAGTTGATGCAGCCATATTTACACCCCCCACGGTTTATACTGCATTCATCGATATCTGCGAATAGAAAGCGTTTGCATATAGATGTTTAGTGCTCATGCAGACTAAAAAAAAGGCTCACAACATCAAGCATCAAAACAATCTGGAGTTAATTTCTGTCGAATGAAATCATTTGAGGAGTGTCTATGAGGTCAGCTGGATCCGTCCTGTCAGAGACTCACATTCAGGGAAGATTAATGTGTTTGCGTGTAAACAGAAGTGATTCCGTGTTTGGATGACGCCACCTTCAATTTCATGGTCAAAACTGCTGCGCTCCTCCGTGTGGGGACGACTTGTGTGCGGCCAACAAATTATAATCACCTTTTCCCAACACATGCTGAGCTCAAACCACTAAAAGCATCCGGGTTCCAGATGCAGGCTGGCCACCATTGACGCCAGACAGAAAATTAGCTTAGCGAGTGGAGCCGGGGACGTGCCAGGCTGCGGACAAAGTGGCGGGGACACCGGGAGAGCGAGAGGCGCAGATAATGGCAGTGATAGATGATCGGGGCCTGCTGATATGAAATGCTCTTCCCTGTCTCATTCAATTATTCACCCTGATTAAAAACAGTCTGTGCGCCTCTGCACTCCCAGAAGAAGATGATGACTTCATCAGCCGTGTCGTGCCAGCCGGTGCTGCTGGTGAGCGATGCGCTGCTTATCCTCCGCATCAAAGCCCACAATTTAAGAGACAAAGAACTCTAATGAATATCTGATGGAAGCTGAGCTCATCTGCCAGCAACTGCTGGTTTGACTTCTTTGTTTTCCTCGCGCACTTGCAACCCAACAGACGCATTCTGACCTTTCTTCCACGTCTCTCTCTCTGTGGTCTTTTCGTTCTGTGCTCTCAGAGAACAAGGGAAGAGAAGAGCTCAGAGGGGGGAAAAAAGGACACAACAAGACAATCTAACATTTAATTCAACAACTGCTTTGTGTCACGGAGAGGAATTTCAGGGCGGGTTCGGGAGCTCATGGAAACATCAACATCTTCAGATTTTAATCAATTTTTCTGAGCTTACTCATCAACATCAGCAACTCCCAGTGCAACCAACATCCTAATGTGAGCATGAGAAGGGAAAACTCTGGCTAAACTCTGGCAAGTCTGAACAGTCAGGTCATAATTACCCCCCGACAAGAAGGCCATTGTTTGTTTGTTTGTTAATGAACAGGATTACACAGGAACTACTGGACTGATGACCATGAAACTTGGTGGAAGGATGTGGTTTGAGTCAGGGTAGAACCCATTTCATCTTGGTGCAGATCAGAATCAGTGGGTGGATCGGGGGAATTTTATTTTTAGCTTTCTTTAAAATCGTTTTTCAACATTTCTGTAGATTTCTCAGATAATAATTCATGGATCTGCATTAAAAAAATAAATCCGGCTTGTTTAGGGGACTGATATTTATGAATGTGTGTAATTTGGTGTGGATGCAAAAAAAAAAAAATTCTGATCTAGTTTATTTAAACGTGGTTTCATAAGAGTTACAATTACAAAACTTAAACTCTGTCTGTAGATAAAGCAGCTCTGTTCAGCTCCACGCTGCCTGGATCAGATGACGTAAACTCAAAATCACTTACCAAGTCGGCTATCTAGCTGCAACTGCCGAGTCTATTTTCTTACCAGATAAGCAAAATATGTGTGGATTGTTTTGCTAGCTGAGAGGGAGAATGGCTCGACATACTCTCACTTGGGAGGAATGTTGACGGGCCTCGGCACAATGCTTGACAGCAGGTCAACGACCTAATTGGGTTGGTTTAGGGTGAGTCTATTGTTAAACACTGAGCAAAGCTTTCTGCCTTGTTTGACAGCTATGTTTCAGCTGATAAACCACACTGGGAATAACATAACCTTGGTTATGGCCAGGAGTGGAGAAAGTACAGCAGCGAGCAGCCATAAATCTCGGGGGTTATCTAAGAGTTCCGACAGCGCCGATGAAAGGCGAGGGAAATCATTCATCACTGCACCGCTCAACAATGGTATAGAGAGTAATTTACGCCTGACCATCTTCTCCTCACAGCAGCTCAGTGGGGCCTGATCACCGTCCATCATGTGAGTAAAAGGCCTCGCAAATCCAATTCTGCAGCTTTTATTCCCTGAGCTGACAGCGAGTACAGCTGCCTATTGTGGAAAGGATCCTATGACCTACAAGAGCATTTTAAAAAGGCATGGTTATCTTTATTAAATTGTGACAGCAGAGATACAGACAGGAAACATCATGTAACCTTTTGAGGGTGTAATTAACTGCACTGCTGTGTTTGTGCAGACCTGACAATCCCATACATCTCAACTTTACCGCTGCTCTCGTCTTTGTTGCAACATTCCTGATCAGTGGACGTGTCAAAGTACAGGCAAAAACAAAACACAGAACAAATCACTGCAGAGCTGTGTACGTTTGAGATGTGAGTGCATACGCTGTCTCTCTCCGTGTCTCTCCCACAACTACTGTGAGGCCCTGAGGCGCTGGAGACAGCAGCAGATTCTAACTGGAGATACACACTCCATCAAAGAGCCGCCACAACATCCTGATGTGCTCCGGCGGGCCTCTTTCAGCTGCCTGCCAGGCAGAGCCGACGCGCCCCCACACACCTCCTGACACCAAAGGCTACTTCTGCTATTTGTTCCACACCAGAGTACAGTGCACCTGCTAGTGCTTGATGGACGTGGTCCTCCTCTGCCTGACGCCGATGGTTTGTCATGTTTTAGTCCATTAACTGCAGCGCAAATCGTCTACATTTTACATTACTGCCAAGTGTAGCGTAAGTTCTCAGATTGATTTCCTGCCTTCCAGGCAGCCACCTGTTTCAGCTCATTTCAGTCCATTTGAGAATCAACTTGCGGAGACTTAAAACTGTCTTGTGATGGGTAATCCATCAGAGCGAACATTTAGCTACATTTACTTTTATCCTTGAGCGCAGATGCATGCGGCAACTCTACAGCGCTGATGTTTTTTCAAGGACTGTGACATCCAGATTTACGAGTGAGCTGGTGAAAAGCAAAACAACAGCAAAACAAAAGCACAATGATGTTGATTTCTTTAGTTTCTTGTTGTTCTGCAACTCTAACATCTCTGATATCAGAATGAAGACATTTTTTTAAAGAATCGCTGAATGTTCACTTGACAGGAACAGTAATAATAAAATGCTTTGATGGACAATCTGTCAAAAATGATTCAAGTTGATTTTCACATTATTCATTAATACCGATTGTGCATGTGCAGAAGGTCCTATTCACCGCTGTAAACAAAATGTGTTGTATTTAAGTATTTAGAACGTTAAAGCACCTTGACCCTTGATCCTTCCAATAACAAGAGCAAATACAAAGGATCAGGTGTGACAGACATGTATATTACATATAAACATATGCATGTTAATCCTAAAAACATCTGTATACGTTAGGTGCTTGTGAGAGACAGACACACAGTTTGCAAAGGGACAAAAATTTGGTATTTGGACATGTGAAGGGAAAACCAAAGCTAAAATAACTCAAAGGGGTGAATATCCCAATCAACACTAGTTGGGATATGTCACAATCATAATTATTAACCCATTAACCTCATGGTGGCGCTCATTAGTTATCGTTATCGTGACAATTCACTCTCAATGAACTGTGAATTACACATTTCATTGTGGCCATCTTACTGACATCACTTTAGTCACTTTGATGGCAAAAAACACTCAAATAAAGTAGGAAACTAAATTTACAGACTGAAACATGCCTGGGAAACTAATCAGAAATTATCTCAAGTTGATAAAACGGTTTAATTTATCAGCTCAATCTCTGCTCTGGTCCCATATAAGCTGTCAGAAGAAATGTTAAATAACATTAATCATCTATTTCTAGTGTTCTTGTGTTTTTCCTGCCAAACAGGGACTGATAGAGGGTTAGGGATGAAGTGCAGGATGCGGAGGAAGAGTGAGGGATGTATGAGATGAAGGGGGGAACGTGCTGGCTCACCTCCACAATGTGCCAGGCCGTACAGGACGTAGCCTCTGTGACAGAGGCACTGGAAGCTGCCGGCAGAGTTCACACAGAAGTGGTCGCAGGCGCGGTCGAAAGAGCATTCGTCAATGTCTGTGTGGACAGAAGGACACGCTGTTAGAACCTTCTACATCACTTCAGCAAATTACAGAGCACAGATCTTTCCATTTTCAAACAGGATTCTCGCCGCACCATCACAGCATGGGTTCCTGCTTTCATGTTTTCATATTGTGTTCATTGTTTGCGATGGGTCAAATCACAACAACCAGAAAAAGGCATCTCTTGGGAAAAAAAGGAGACGTCTTCTGTTCCTTGCTTGGTGGCTGACCTCCTGCTGTCGTGCAGTTTTCCATTTTGATGCTCTGAAATGGAATTCTCAAAGTACTTTTGAAATAACAAGCAGCCGCATCAGGAGACAAAGGAAATTCTGCTCTGCACCTGATAATAGGGACTGAAGTAACTTTTTTTGTTGTCCCCACACAGAACCTGCCAAACATTTCTCCTCTTAACCATAATAGAAATGACCCAGAAATGTTTGAGACTCCGTAATCTGATGTCTTTACTCTACTGTTTCCAAGGTCACAGAAACATCATGCATTGAAAAATCCTTGAAGAAAAGACAAATGTAGTAGGTCAGAGAATCTGTCGGTGAGGGACGAGAGTTTGGGGCTGGAAACATTCTGGTTTCTGTTTCTAGTTTGACGAATCAGGTTAGAGCAGGCTTGGGTTGCCTGTCGGTAAACAGTCCGTGTGGAGACCACATTGACTGAGGCTTCATCGACGCTACTACGTTTTCTTAGTGTCTTAAAATGTACGATTTAACCGCACAACCACCGTTAAGCAACAAGGTCAGTGACGCTTGTAACTGATCATTTGTGTTGGGTTCTATTCCGTTAGCCAAGAGTGACGACAATTTTCCTCTGGAAGTCGTCACGTGATGGAGCCTGACAAATCAGTGAAGGCTACATTGGGACCGAAAACACCCAATAAGCAGGTTGTGACTGTAAACGGTATATAGCCAAGACCTGTCTTGGCCTTGATATCCACCGTCTCCACCGGAAGCCCCAGAATATTGGCCGTTGTCCCCCCGAGGCTAATTCAACGTCAGACGATAGCCGATTGGCCCAAGAGGTTGGTCACAGTGGGAATGAAGATAAGACGAAACTTCAACCTCATCAAACCTGCAAATCCACATTGAAACGGCTCCTTCCTGCCTGTCAGTGTCTTATCTTCTGCAGCTCCTCTGCTCTCTGACATGCGCAGGCTGATAAGTTGCTTTTAAATGTCATGGGCTCAAAGTCCGTTGGGATTGATACATGAAGCTACAGGAGACGGATGACATTTGGTTTTATTAGCATCAAAGTTTCCTTTAATGTCAGCAAGAATCTGTGTCAAGCCCGGGCAGCGCATGCTGGGATGTGCTACAACTTCGCTGGATGTTTAATTGGTAAATTAAAAATAAAAATAAAAATAAGGGTTTGGAGGATTTTCCCAGGAATATTATGCATTTCATCCTTTTCATCCACTACAGCGCCAGCCACCATCAAACAGATGACACAGGTATTTCACAGCAATTACAGGAGTGCAGTTAAATAATGGGTTACCTGGAAGAAAGCAAGAAGACAGACTGATAAATGTCTGCACAAATCTCCCATGCTTTCATAATACTTAACCAAATATTCACACCAGGAATAATCCTTCAGAGTCAGCACAACTGAACTCCGTGCAGACCAGTAAAAACACTTACTGAAGTTAATGCTTGGCAGATCACCAGAAAAAGATGAAACTGTGCCGAGATTAAAAGTTCATTGAGTGATCAATTCACAAGCTTTGGAGGAGATCCACAGGTTGATGTTTAAAAGTTTGAAAACCCCCGGAATGTTTCATTGATGGACGCATGACTCACCGACACCTCGCGAGGTGAATAAATCCCCTCCCACGAAGAAAAAAACAATCACAATTCAAATGGAACAATCTTTCAAAACTTCCAAACTTGGCGCACCCGCAGATCAAAAGTGACCTCAAACAAAAATGAAAGCAAGAACAAACTCTTCAGAGTCCCTCGTATTTGTGGCCTCAGGTGATTAATAACAGCACAGGAAGATGAGAGCAGCATGGGCTGGCACACGCCCCATGAGCCATTGCAAAAGTGATTGTTTTGGGCATATTAAGTATAAACTATGCTCGGTGCACTTTTAAGTGAGGAGTCTAAAACCCTCTGGGAATTAGGGCGTGGTGACTGAGTTTACCCTCAGAAAATGTTGCACTCAGTGACGCCAGAAGTCGATCTGCAACTTATCATTGTATCGCTCTGCGTTTCTTTTTCTTTTTCATGCCACGCTGCAGAGTAGAAGGGTGGACGACATCTGGGAGCTACAGCCCCTATTTACCAAGCATCTAAGGTGAAGTATGCAGTGCTGGGCTGGACCACATCATGAGGCCACGCACATGCAGGGAGCAATGGAAAGATTAAGTAAGAGCAGTCGTATTAAGAGACGGACGGACTAAGATGTTTTCTTCAATTATTTCCTCTCTTTGTTCTCTCTCGGTTTATCCCTTTAATCTCCGCCCTTGCTGAAAAAAATTAATTCTAGGGAGGCCAAATGGCATTGGCTGAAATTCAGGAAGAGGTCACTGTTGTTTATATACAGAACAGATAAGAGCTTTATCATAGATGTTCCCTCTGGAGAACACACGCGGGCTGATGCACATCTCCCTAAGTGCCCTCATGGGGATTAGGAGTGAGGAGGAGGGTGTCGAGGGTGGAGGAATGCCGACAGGGCCTCAGCAGACGTGTCCCGTCCTGACTCTTGGGCCACGGTCCACTGACAGCAGGGAAACACCATGACTGTTTAAACCAAGATAAAGCCAGAGTTCAGTTTACACATCTCAGCACCTCGTGGAGACGGCAAACGCCTGGTCTGATGTCACCGTGACACCTGTGTAGCATCTATTACCAGGAATACAGGGCCGTGGTCGTGTGATGGCTGCAGGGGCACTTCTTGATCTGCCTGGGATTTATTCTCATATGTGAGATGCATGATGGGATATTACACTTTGTTTCATTTACGTGAAACCTCCGAAACACACAGTTATGACGGGTTGTTGAGTAAAGCCTGTGAAGATGTACAAATAATGTCTTCTCTGACTTAATAAGAAAATAACCCTATAACTGATATTTAGAGTTGGGCTCTACTGGGATTTTCCCAGGCAGTAAGGTCCACATAAAAGACACCATCCCAAATTAAAACTTACATATGTCTAATTTAATATTATATACTTGTTATTATTATTACAATTATACATTAAATTCCAGTTTAGGACATATAGGATAACCCCAACCCTTTTATTTTTGCAATTTGGTGCAGCTCGATTGAATTCAAGGGACTGTTGGGCCTTGGTAGAGGTGTGTGCTCTCCTGAGTACCATTCTGGTTCATACAGTTTTCATTTGTTTTTTATGTAGACACGGTCTATGATCTTTTAATGCCATTGTTATCCTGCCATGCCTGCAAATACATTGAGGGGAATTTGAAGTTTGCTTCATACTAGGGATTCAAATTGAGGATATTTTGGTTTATGTAGAATTGATTTTGATCTGAAAGTGTAAAACTAAATCCTTGTTTCAAATCACACATTTGTAAACTAGCAGAAGATGGTGAAATTCTAAGAATCACAGTGGCAGCAGCAGCAGAGGAGAAATCATGAGGAGGAAGTTTGACCTCCACTGAGAGGCATTCTGCTCTTTTCTTTTTTTCCCCGCCCGGCTCTCATTCAGCGGGTGAGAAAAACGCCAGGAATGAGAGAAGCGCGGATAAGGAGCAGACAGGTGACTCAGTCGTGTGGAGTGTGTGAGCCTGGCATCACCTCACTCAACAGGAGGTGAGCTTTTATCACGGCCCTTCTCTCCAGACAAAACACACAACACCAAACAAGGACAACGCTGTTCCACAGTTGCCCCCGTGCACCCAAACAGCACATGGCTGAGTTGGTTGAGGCACGGTGCCACAGAAAACAAGCTGTGATTTACATTCCTACATGCACGGACCACATTTTCTCAGTTATCTGTTATTTTGGCAAAATAAACTTTGAATTGTTCGGGCTCCAAATAATGAGAGAAAGGCATCCCACTAAAAAGCAGATACAAAGTGACAACAAAGTGGCTGCGAAGCACAGTGACGTGGTGCATGTTTTCATTGACCACATATGATGCTGGTGCAGAGCCGTGTGATTCGGCGCTGCATTTCTGAGCTCATTGCATGACACTGAAGTGTAGCAGGCTGGATATTGATTGACCACATCAATACAGAAAGGAGAATGAAAAACAAGAAGGAGCATGTCATCTGTTTTTCCACCCAGAGAGAGACTCTGAGCTCGGCTCCGCAGTTCCCGTCTGCCCGCTCTCCTTCCACCAGATCCCTCTGTAGTGGCTCGATTCTTTAAAGAGGTTTTAGAGCTGCAGCTTTAATTCCCCACACCTGTGTTCGGCTGTGGCAATCTCTTTATTTGTTCTGCAGCTACCCCTCCCGGCTCCTGCTGAGTGACGGCTGCCACCAAATTTAACAGAAAAACAAGCCTGAGAACCTTTCTTCGTCCAGGAGGGAGCCGATTACTGTGCCACTTGGAGAGACACGTTTGGTTCAGTCATCTTTCTGTATTGAAATCTACACAAAACACAAATAATATCTTAATTTAAGTGACAAAAAAACCTGGTTGAATGAGCTTCCTACCTTGACAGGTTCTCTCATTGGTCAGAAGCTTGTAGCCTTTCTTGCAGCTGCACTCAAAGCTGCCGACGGTGTTTCGACACACATGATCGCAGCCGCCGTTGTTCAGGCGGCACTCGTCAATGTCTGTGGACAATCATTAATAAGAGTGGACACATCAGACAACACATCCTCAATGAACCGTGAACACAGTGTTTATGCATCATCTTTGATATGAAGAATCATATAATCATATAAGAATCAGAAATATATCAACATTAACATTATATTATATTTATTAACATTGGATAGATTTCCTAAGTAATAGTTCATGGATCTTGATGAAAAAAACTGGCATATAGAGAGGTGTGTGTGTGTGTAATTTGATCCTGCTTGATTGAATTTAAGGGGACTATGGTTTTGGCCACTTGTTGCTCTGCTTTGGTCTCCACCAGCTCCCGAGAAAGACATTTGATTCATTAGCTGCTAAACTCTCCATTATGTTCACCAGCTAGTCCCTGACTTTGGTTGCTGGGTCGGGAGCATGAGCTCAGTGTATTAAAACTTTCTTGTTGAAAACAACAACACAATAGAAAGCAGTGAGAGCGAATCAAAGTGGTGTAAAGTTATGGGTCATTAAAATGAAGTGAAACGCTGAGTTGGGCTTTAATGATAAATAACAACCTCTCACATACAAGGAATCTTGATTATAGCAGGTTTAACAAAATCTTGTGAAAAAGTTGTTAAATCTGAACAACGTGCCAGAAATAATTAGACATAATGTCTGTACAGGCGTGATAGTCTTGCTGAAACTAGGAATGAGCATCGGGACTTTTCCTTAATGTCCCTCAGAATGGCTGAAATCTGTTTGCATCTGGCTGTAATGGGCTGCAGCTCTCACACGGCAAAGCCTCGATGCAGGCGCGACCTCTAAATCATCATTCCGATTACCGCGCTCTTTATTTCTGCAGCCAGTATTGATGTATCGTGTACGCATTCCTGCGTTTGATGGGTCTCTGCCTTGATAGGTCTGGCAGCAGATCTAATTAAGTCTGAATTATCATCACAAATGAGGCATTTGTCTCCGGAGGGGAGTCTTCATCATCTGGTTAAAATAAAATGCAACCGAAATGGAATAAAATAATCCCTTCCTCGTCTTTGTCTCTGTTCTTCAGAAGTGTCTGGCCCTGCAGCGAGCCCCTGTCTTCTTGTGCCAGTGCTGCCTGGATTTGTTTTCCTCCTCTTCTTTCCTCTCAAACCAAACTAATATAAGCCAATGTATCATGGCTTGTTGGTATAACATTATGAGCCCTAGAAAGAACACAGATTTCTATCCCCCGGCTCCTCTGGAAACAAAGTTTGTCCTCAAGCTCTCCAAAGTTGCCTAATCCATAACTGTCAGTGGTGTCTTTAATCCCTTAGTCTCCTAATATAATTCTCTGTAAAGCTTGGAATTGATTTCATAAGACATAATATAAAAAACCTGTCAACACTAGTAAAGGAATACAATGGTAATGCAGTGGCATGATAAAAATATTACTCTAAATATAAGGCTGAACAGCGGGGAGTAGTGTAACATCTGTGGAACCAGTGAGGATGTACGATACAAATTGTAAGAGCACTTGATAAAGAGAGAATCCAACTGGCGGGGGTGTGAGCGTGGACGTGATAATACCACTTATGCGCTCCAGGTGGAGAGAGACGCTCTCCGACACGCGGCGGATCAATTTGCCGCCTGGAACCATGTGGCGATGCTTTACCTTTGCAGGTCTTGCGGTCCGGCTGCAGGGTGAAGCCGACGGGACAGCTGCAGCGGACCCCCGTCACCGAATCATGACACGTGCTATCACAGCCGCCATTGTTCACTGCACAGGTCTCTGCGGGGGGGACAAGCACTCACAGTCAGACAAACCCCTGGGAAAAAAAACAATGCTGTAGATGCTGTCTTGACCTACTTACTTCTTCCCCCCATCGAAACATGCATGATGGTGTGATAGTGAAAATGTGAAGACACACCTTTATATATACAGCATTCCTTTTGGGGTTTTTTTTGGTATCTCACAAGAGACGAAAAATGATATAAGAAGCACAGCAGGGTTATAGGTGTTCTGAGGTAGAGAGGAATGAGGAGGAGATACATGATACATGAAGCAGCCCAATGAGATTAACAGACACAGTCATTAGGGGAAAATAACACAGACAAATATAGTGTGTACATGTGTGTGCATGTTTGCTTCACTTTGGTCAAGGTGAATTACAACCTGCAGAAGTCCTCAGCACTGTAGGACATCGCCCCCCCCTCCCTCCCTCCAACGTGAGGGTTTGACTTCCAGACACACGCGGACAAAACCACCACTTTTTTTTGCCTGGTTTTGACAAAAACCTTCCAGGCATTTTGCGGATAAAAAAGCAATTTCAGCTACCTGCGCCCCTGCGTTGGCCAGACTGAGTTGAGAGGAGGCAAAAAAAAAAAGAGGGAGGCACTCAGTCAAGATAGGAGCGCCGCGGCCTCTTCTCCAGACAGTGACAAATTTCACTGAGACTTTAATTTTAAGCAACTGTACAGGAGAAATTTGTTCTCACAGAAGAGAAGGCCGGTGGACAAAGCCTGAGAACAACAGAAAATCTTTGCAACCTGGAACAATCTTTAACTCGCTGCACGGTAACCGGTCATTCACACAGCTCATCGCTCCTCACTAATGGGCTGGACGCTGGCTGGCAGCTTCTCTAAAAGGGGGAGCTGGGTTAGTCGAAAGGCTTCACGCTGGCAGCGAGATAGCCTCCCTCACACGTGGCACTAAAGAGGGAAAGCAGCTGCACCGCTTCTTTTACAGGGAGCGAGGATCCCTTTGGGGAAACACCTAATCCTCTTCGCTTAAATCTGAAACTGCTGCGCCTGCAGCGGCCGTAATGAAACTTTTTAAAGCCCTTTTCTCTCAAATAAAAAAAAGCTGCTGTAGATTGGAATTATGTATCAAAGGAAAACAGGTGCTTACAGCCATGTAATGGAAGGTTTTATAGCTGCTTCACAGACAGCAGCTGAAAACAGTGGATTGCATCGCTACAGGGTGAACACACACAGCAGATCTCGAGTAAATCTTAACACACACAGGGTTTAAAAGAAATAACTGAGACAACATTACAAACAGTGCTATAAAGAGGGTCTTGCTGTAAATGAATTGCAATGAATTTGGGCTGTTGGTTGATCAGTTCCACGTTGGTCTTTTAGTTGTAGTTTTATTGCAGCTTGTTGTAATAAAACTACAACAAATGGAGACATTAAAAACTCTGCAGGCTGCTGAAACATTTCTCTTAAAAACTTATTTTACAGCACGAATGAAGTAGGATTAAATGAATGAAAGATAGACATGTTCCCTGATAATCTAAATAATTCTACATTTCTTTATCTAACTTGAAAAAACGCTCTGAACTGAGTTTATTATTGTGATGAAAGGCATCGTTTTAAAGAACAAAAGCGCAATCTTCTTAATACCAATCTATAATAATCATTAAATCCCACCCTTGCTAGATCTGGTTCCCTGGAGCTGGATCAACAGCTGGGCAGAGAGGGGGGGGGGGGGGGGGGGGGGGGGGGGGGGGCTTCCAGTTAATACCTCCGTCCCAGCCCAGGCTTCAGAGCATGGCACTGTGGCTTCACATAATTGCAAAGTGCGAGCAGAGACACTTGGCAGACGAGACAATAAGACAGTGTCAGGACACGTCTCCAAAACGCTTAGTCAGACAGCCATCTCACCAAACTGTAATGATCATGCATTAAGAGAGCAAAGACATATTTCTGACATTATGGTTTTGTGAGGGCAGGGGAGACAGACACACACACACACACACACACACACACACACACACACACACACACACACACACACACACACACACACACACACACACACACACACACACACACACACACACACACACACACACACACACGCACAGGCTCTGGTATGTGTGTGGGTTTGTGTGTTTTGGATGCACACCAGCCACATCCACACTGCACCAGGTTGGGATCTGCAATTACAGCAACAGTGGGCAGACTTTTGTAAATATTCTCCGGGGTGATGTGTCGGGTGTTTGGTCTGATGCTGAGCCTCGGCAGTATACGTTTCATACGGAGAGAGGTCCAGACAGTGCGCATCATCTTTTTAACAGAAGCCACAGGATTTATGGCTGCACCACTTCTTGCCTTTACGTCAGAGCTGTTGACAAGCAACCTCTGCGCGAGCTGTCAACGGCCGTTTATAATGGCTGCGGACAGAATGCAGCAACGGGCGAGAGGACAGAGAAAAAAAAGGCAAAAGACAACGATTTGCCGAGAGTTTGTCACTGGCAATAAAATGACTTCAGTGGAAAAGAAGAAAATATTGTTTCCTTGACCAAAACAGCAAACATGCAGCTATAGACAGAAGAGCAAAGTCAAACTGAAGGTGCATCAGACAAAAAAGCCAGACTACAGCCCTGAAGTGAATGCTCTCTCAATAACACAACAATAAAACAAAACCAATGAAAGGAAGTCTACCAATGTTCGAACACAGGAAACCAGGGGACAGATCAGATAAAGCAGATTGCAACATATGTCTCCTGCTCTTTTGTTTCTATTTCAGAGAAGAAATAATAAATCAAAAGTAGGCCACAGACTCCTGAAATAGGGCAGAGTGTTGTATTCTAGCAAGTGGGGAACTCAGCGCTCGTGTACTTACAGTAGTAACAACTACTTACTTATAAAACACTATTGTTTTTTGCTCCTTACCTTGAATGGGCTTCTCCTCTGGGAACAAGCCTCCTCCCTCTGTTTCTTACATGAAATAATTAAATCCCAAGTCTCTTTGATGTGTTACGGTTTGATTCATCGCTCGCAGATTTGTGAGTTTATTCTCCCACAGCTCGCCCTGAACATTGGGCCTATTTGCATCAGGGATATTATCATAAACTAAGTTTTGATTCTTTTCTCTCCCGTCCACATGAGCTCCGCCGTCCCTGATGGAAACCCAGTGAAACAAATTACTTTTGCCCACAAAGTAGAAAAACAAACTGGACTGATATTGATTACTTTCACTATTTCAGGCCACGAGGTTCCACATGTATGAAAAAAGAGCAAGTTAAGAGGGATTCTGCGTTTTTTATCGTTAACGTGAATTATTGCTGCATCGTGAGCTCGTTACGGCTCCGTCACCACAGCTAACAGACCACGATGATGGACTTTAGAGGCTGTGACCCAGTGCATTGAAACAACAAAAGATTCATTTCCCTTCTTTCACTTCAAAACACACAGAATTGAAGTCTTTGGTCTGCCTCTTTAAAAACCATCACAATTAAACTGAAAGCGTTTTGAAATTGTTTGACAAAGGCTACTTATGTTAATTTTTATAATTTGTTTATGACAGCGCTCATTAATCAAAAGACAAAATGCTGTCAACGATGTTAGCTTATAGGCTAATTTTCCTCTGTTGTCCCTGTAGCCAGTTACAAGGCAACCTAAAAATATAATTATATATTTACAAATATCAATTTATAATTCATTTGATTTATGCACATCATCCAAACTACAACAAACCCAAGATTAAAACACTATGGCTGATTAAAAATTAAAACCTGATTAAAACACATCATATAACTTTTTGTTTGGTAGATTAATGAAACTTTAGCGAAGGAAAACAGGAGTCAGACTATTTGCTTGAAAAAATATTAAGAAAAAGTTTCTTTGGTGGAGCAGCTAACAACTCAGACATGTTGCCCCAACTACATCATTTTACTATAAGGTGGCACACGTCAAAAATATTAGGAACTACTGATTTAATCTCACGTTTTATATGTTTATCAGAGTTTTTTAATGTAGAATCTAACCCTGAAAAGTGACAGTCAGGTGAATGTGGTGGAGTATTTGCCGTAAAGTACCTCAGAACTGTACTTAAGTGCAGCATTTGACTCTGACAAGTAGAATCTCGAACCGTGTCAGATACAGTGCATCTCCATCACGTCACATGATGTTCATAATGCTGCTCGGCGGCTCCCTGTCTGCAGCTGTGTTTGGAAAAGGTGTGGTTGGACACGGGCAGCGGTTGTTATTGAGAGGGCATTCACAGAAGGAAGAGGAGGAGGTGTGGAGGGTGTCAGAGGTCAAAGGTCAGAAGGATGATGCCCCTGTGGGGAGGGGAAGGGCCCGGGTCAGTGTCTGCTAGGTTAGCTTCCTCTACTCCCCACACCCACAGACCCCGAGAGAGAGGAGTCGGAGGAACACATATTTACCATTGGGGAACAGCTGTGGGGCTGCCTGGGACTGGACACTCCTCTCTCCTGCATGCACACGCACACCCACACACACGCACACATTTTAAAAACACCACTTTAGTTCTCCGTACACTTTGCGTGTTATGTAAATCATGAGCATGTGACAAGATCTGATGTGGTACACTGTACATCCACCTTGTGTCCCGACCCGCGACCCCCCCCCCCCCCCCCTGCATGACTTATGGACTTTAACTGAAGCAGCGTTGGTGGGAGAGTTGGTGGGAGGCTACAGGTGTCTGATCTTCTTTGGGAAGTGAATGACGTGTGAGCACAGACTCTTACACAGTCTTCTATGTGATAATGTGATCATAAGGGTGAGAAGCACGACCTGAACAAGAGGCCTTCATATATTTAGCTACTTTATTGATTCTGCTGGATTTCTGCTGGTTTATCAGAACCAAATAAAGTCGAACACGTTTTGTCAGATGAATTTGACGGAAATTAAAAGCAGATTTGTCTTCTTTTGCTAGACAACTATACCACAACTGACACAAACAGTTTCTTTACATTTTTATAATATATAATATTTGACATCTTGTTTAGCTTGACTGTTGATGCAGTATGGAACCCCCAAAGGGTCAGAGCAGGGATTCTATTGAGGATTACTTTTGCGGGCACCTTGCAGTAGTTTTCTTTTTCTATTCCTTCCGAGCCCTATGAAGTATTGGCCCTGAGTAGTGCGACCTGCGAGTGCAGTGTTCCTGCCACACATGCTTATTGCTTGTTTTTTCCGGGGTCCCGACGGGTCTGCAGTATGGATCAGCTTATTGATTTGGACTTAAATGAATTCTTAAAGCAGGAGGTCTCTCCAGAGGAGCAGCATGCTGATCTGCAGGATTATATGATGGGAACGGGAAAGTAACATATTGCGAGGGAACGCGAGAGCAATCCTCAATAAATTCTCGTCGTGACCATCAGGGGGCTCCATAGTGCAGCAGCAACTTGTCTCTGAACTTACGAAGGTTCTAACACTAAAGCTAACTTAGTTGTGTGTAGCAGACGTCACAGATACATTCATCTATCATGTGAGAGTTTGTGTTCTGACTTTATTCATATGTAACACCTGTGGCATCTCTGCTCCCACGCAGACACCGGTTCAGTGACGAGAATAACTGCGAGCAGAGTCCATAATTCATGCAGAGTATCATGAGCTGAGGAACAAGGTGGATAACATCAACGTGAGGCGATCATCTCTCCTGATTTAAACACATCATTAAAGTCCATTTATGCCCACGGGAGGTGATAATGACATGAGAGAATGGCGTTATCGTGTCGCAGCAGAGCAAACAGCAGTGATCATTTTCCAATCGCTACGACCACGCACTGCTGATGACAGCTCCTCGTCCCAAATGAGGGAGGGTGACATTTCAAGGCAAAAAGTGTTACCTCTTCGACATGCAGTCATGCAAGCAGATATTCCCGCACGGCGCAGACAAAGTGCAGTGTTGCTGTTTCTAAGTGAGAGGAGGCTTCGGCGAGTTAGTACCGAGCACTGTGAGCCTTGACAGACAGAGTGAGTGGTGGTTAGTGCTGCAAGCTGAAAGACAGGGAATCGTGTCTGTGCTTTGGGAGAGCTGTTATGGTCCAATCATTTCAGGGATCAATGTTATTACGCTGCTGTGTCAAGTCTCTAAAGGCCGTCAGGTCCAAGTGTCTCTTTGTTTATACTGAACTTTACATCAAAACACGCCTGTTAATAAATTCTACTAGATTTTCCCACTGAATGTACATCTACACTCAACTACAAGTACACATTTTTGTATGTAGCTCATGTACTTTCACCCATGGGGTGTCTTTAAATTTAGAATTTCAGTAAAAAATGAAAAAATTCACTTTCCGCCCCTGAATTTATCCCACATACTCTCTGAGATGGTAGTACACAGATGCCCGAATCTGACAATGACACGTCAACACCAACAAGGAATGCTCAGCTCACATGGGCCGCCATGTTTTTTTCGACCAGCGTGTCCCAGTCCCAACATGCACCGTCCAGAAACAACCATCCACAGCAGTTAGAGGGAAAGAGAGATACCTCTGCACACACAGACGTGAATCCACAGACCACGTGAATCCACAGACCACCCGAAACCAGAGCGCTGTGTTTATGTCACGGGCATGTGCATGTAGAGACTGCACGGGCTTACATGCATGTGATGCATTCATGCTGGATACCGTATCGTATGTTTGTGGGGTTGTTTGTTTAGCTTTCTGTTTGTGTTATAAAATGCATCTCTCGCTCTCTTACTCTTGTGTGTGTGTGTGTGTGTGTGTGTGTGTGTGGTGTAGTGTGTCCAACTCTTCAGATGATTGAACTCCTGAGCATGCCTGCATCTGCCTGCTATTTGTGAATGTTTATGATTTGCTGTGCTAACAGCATGAATGCTTCCACATGACGGCTGCTCCCTCCTGATATTTTTAAACTTTCTTGATTCACAGTCATTACAGGCAGAAAATAAACCAGATTTATAGTTTTTTGGGACGATTTCAGTCAAAGTCATGACTTTTTTGTTTGAGCTTGAGCAGTTCATTAAACGTGTGTGTTTGAGTGAGAACAGTCCACGTGTGGCGTCCATACAAAGCCTCCACCGACATTAACATTCTCACCTACAGCCGGCACAGTATCAACAGGGGTGAGACAGGAAGGATTGAAGGAGCAACACTTCCCAACCTCAGCGGAAGGGTATTGTGTATTATTACAAAATGCATGACCGAGCCCGGGTGAGGAGAGACACCACAAAGTGAATGAGAAAAAGTTGCAGAATGCACATGAAACACCCGACCAGGTGGATTGAACAGTGAAGCTGCAGAATACTGAAGGAGACAGGAGCCACTGACGAGGATGCGTTGGATTCTTTTTGGTGAAGGTATTTAAATCAATACTGAGGTTAAACAGGAGGGTATTTTCATTTTGTGTAGTTGCTATGGATACCGTCCACACTCTTAACATTAGTACTATTTCCGAACGCGGTGGCTCAAGGGTAATTATCACTATGTGCTGTATGCAGACAGCACGAAAAATATAACAACACCGGCGAAGCCATTTTCATCTTCCTTGTGACAATTAAGACTATTTCAACTTAATAACAGGATTAAAATAGGATTTCTTGGCTCAGAGAGATTTCTTTTAAGTTTTGGAATAACTAAAAATGGAATCTCTTTCTTCAAAGGAGAGGCAGCTGTTGCATTTAGTAAGAAGTCATACATATCAGAAAACAATGCCAAGGGTTAAAGTATTTATACTTAAATCTGGCGCAGCAACTTGGAATATCTGTTTAAACCTATGCAGCTTTTACAGAAGTGCAGACGCTGCTTTTTAACGGTGTGTTTTTTCATGGTGGAAACCCCTCAGAATTACAGTGCTAGTGCGCGGCAGTGGTGCCTCACTGAAGGTCTTCCAACGTTCTTGTCACTCACTCTCCCGTCAGCGGCTCATTTGGCAGATTGTTTGTTTTATGGAGGTTTTATTAACTAATAGAGTGTCTGGGAGATGGAGCGCCCCTGTGTCGACCACAGAGCGGCTCGCCCTCCACCTCCGTAACCCCAGACTCTGTGGGGGGAAATCAGAGATCTTAACTGGCCGACTGCTTCCTAATCTGGCACACCGAACGTGCATGTGCTCTGCCTTGGAAATAAAGACGGGGCCAGGGCATATAATTTGGTCGCGGTCAACTTTGTGGCGTACCCCTAGCCCAGCAGGGTACAGCAGTAATGACAGGTTGGCTGACCAGACCTTGACATAGGTCTGGCTTTCATCAGCGCTGTGGTAATAGAAACACTGAGCTTATCAGCCACGGCCCAAATCAAACCCTCAAAGTTTAACAGCCACCGAAACCAAGCGACCGCCTCACCAGTCTCGCTCTGCAGGCGCAGCATCTGATTCCATTACTATGTTTGTCTCCCTGACAAAAAAAAAAAAGGTTTTACCAGAATCCCAGAGGTTTCACGTTACAAAACCAGCTAATTAACACTTCCAACCCCTGGATAAATCGGTTTAAACAGGTTTGTAATGTAAGCAGAAAACATTAAAGGGACTTCAAATAGACGGATACAATAAAGGCCTGTCTGCGTGGCTGAACACAATCCACACACATCAATCGAGGACCTCCGCTTTGACTCCTGTGCACCTGCAGGTCCCATCCGATGCACAAACTGCCCTTCAGACGGCTCAATAAGCCCGAGTGGCCGAATGATTTTAACTCAACTTAAGTCAACTCAGGCAAACACTGATAAATGCCAGCGGAAGGTTAGGTCAGCTGTGTGAGTTAATCCCTAATGGGAAGCAGTGGAGGAAGTGACCCAGGGGCTAATAGAAGGTGTGCGTCTGACTGAGTGGCTGAGAAAGGGAGGAGAAAAGGGGGAGAGAGCTGTTGCACAGTGTCCAGTGAAGGAGAGGAGGAGGAAGAGGAGGAAAAGCCGAAGCAGATGCAGGGACTGAGAGGTTACTGGAGCAGCAGCAGCAGAGGGGACAGCACAGTGGGTGGTAGCCTTTTGTCCTTGCATGTCACAGATCAAGAGGAAAAGACTCAGGCGTACGTCTTCTTAACAAAAGCCTGTATTTTATCACTAAACACCTCATTCCAGATGTTAATTCAATTTGCCAATTGTTTGTGGCTCAATATTTTCTCATTTGGTTTCTTGCCCTCGTCGTTGTATCAGGGGTGAGATGACTCACCTACACAAGTCTTTCCATCGCTGTGCAGGACGAACTTCATGTGGCACGAGCACTTGGGGCCGTGGTCCGTCTCCTCGCAGATGTGCTGGCAACCCCCGTTACCATAGTTACACGTCACTATCAGAGGATACACAGAAAACGTAAACTGTGCATAAAAGAAATACAGTTTGAAAGTATTTCCCGTGGATTTTATGCCATTTATTTAGCAAAGAGCAGCAGAGAGGTGACAGGATATAGGCTTCACATGACATTCTCTTTTACAGAATAAACAATTCAGAAACGATGTTCATTTATGTTGATATTGAAAATGTTTGTTTTCATATGTGTACATTGGCCTGAGGAACATGTCCGAATTTTTTTTACTACCTACTATAAATATTGGCATTGGACCCCAAAAATTCTCTAGTTTTTATTATTATTTTATTATTTAAACTCAAAAACTGTTCAATGTAATGAAAGTATTGCAAACAAATGTGACCCAAAGACATTTAGGTTTATTTAACACTGAACTGGTCTTAGATTAAGGTGAAAATCTGTGAACCACAATATGCAGAAGGTCATGATATGATTTACATATTCGATGCCTTAAGTGGTGAATGTACAATATGTTAATCACTGTCATAGCTTCCATTCATTACTCCACATATTGAATCTTTTCATCCTTGTAACTGAAGAATTACTCGGGAGTTGTGAAGGATTCTGAAAGGTCATCTTTTAAACTCTCCAGCAGCTGAGGCGTCGGCCTTGAGCAGGAGGCTGAACTCACTCACTCATTGTAAGTCACTCTGAAGGGTGCGATTCCCGCTCTAAGTTTGTGTGCTCATGCGTGTGTCTTTGCAAATCTTTAAGTGCAAATACATTTATATGCTGGCGGCTGAAGGAAGCATTAACCTTGGCACTTTAAACACACCTGTGATGACAGAGTGAAAAAGAGCCAGAGCGAGCCAAGCCTTCCACCGCCATCCTGTCTGCACCCTACCATCCCAGCGCCTTTTGCCCTTTTCCTGGGCTGTCACAGCAAAACTATAGAATAACACTTCTCCAATCCTTATCCAAACACAGACAAATCCCCCATCAGCCCCGGCCCCGGCCCTGACAGGATGATCTCTGTTGCACAGCAACAGGAAGTGTGCGCTGTCCATCAGAGCGGTCCCCTTCGAGTAACCTCCACACTTGCCCTGGTTGTGTAAATGATCGCTCCTTATTTGATAAACATGTTTTCCTTTTTTACGAGGACTATTCAGAAGATTAGTCGCAGCCCGGTAATGTAACGTAAATGTCAGGAACCGGCTTCAAATCTGTTGGAGAGGCATTTGCGGAATGACTGCAATTATCCGACATCGGCAGGTTTCCAACCCCAAATCGCCTTCTTCATGAGGAGCCTATAAATCCTCCCTCCGTGTGTGTGCGTGTGTGTGTGTGTGTGTGTGTGTGTGTGTGTGTGTGTGTGTGTGTGTGTGTGTGTGTGTGTTTGACTTACATTTGCAGTCCTTCATGTTACGGGTGAGCTGGAACCCAGGTCGACACTCGCAGGAGATGCCCCCCTTCTGTGATTCCCTGCAGATGTGTGCACAGCCGTGGTTCTTGTCCATACAGGTGGGTCCCTCCTTATTGCCTTCTGGTTGCGCTGTGGAGGAAACAGCACGAGGAGAGAGAGAGAGAGAGAGAGAGAGAGAGAGAGAGAGAGAGACAGACAGACAGAGAGAGAGAGAGAGAGAGTTTAACCTTAACTTATTTATTTTTTAACCATTCAGTCTTAAATTAGATTTTACAGAGTTGTGCAGGAGGAGTGAAAATCTTTAAATACCCGTCATGCATTCTTACCAGTAACACATATGCCTACTGCTGGTGACATACCCCGTACCCCCGCTACAAAGACTCAAGCACTTGTTGGAACACGCTCACTTGTTTCAGGCTATAAAAAGGAGGCTGCCAACAGAAAGGATAAAACTCCCAGCAGGAGCTGATCCAGTAGACCTGTAATTTTAATTGAGGTAATCCCCCATAAAGGAGAGAGGGAGAGAAAAAAAACCCTCCTTTGTTAAAATGTCCCTGTAGAGACTGAGTTTAAAAGCACCAAAAAAAAAAAAAGAAAGGCATCTTGAGTCAAGTCAAGGTCGAAGCACTTCAGTTCAGACTCTACAAAAACAAACTGAATATATAAATGATATTGAAAATAAATGCAATTTAATTATTCACAGCTTTACTAAACATGGCACGCGGCGATGCATAATTCCCGTGTGATGTATAGATGCTTGATGAACAGACGACCACCACACATTTGACTCGGGACCCCCGTGTCATGAATGATGATCCAAACGGACGCAGCCCTTCCTGCACTCAGCTCCGATCTGTAATAACGCCGCCGCCTTTGAGGAAGGACACAGATATTTGACATATTTATAGTGAAACTTCGCCGACGCGGTGACAAACCCCAGATCTCCGGCTCATTAAAACAAAACAGATCTCCTCTCCTGCTCCTCTGGTGAACAGGGAGGTAGAGGACTCCTCCATTAATGTCTCATTAAATCTGCTGTTGCACTGAAGGGTGTTTTCAAGTCGAACTTTCTTAATTAGCCAAACTTTTTTGGCTGTAGATCCGATCATTTGCATACGGGTCGACACCTGGTGCCGCCCCTAGAACTTTGTGGAGTGTCAGTCTGGACAAAACCAAGAGCATTTTCACAGAGGTTTTGTTTGGAAGATCTCATTAATTTTCATACCTTGTTTCCAAAAAACAGAACTTGCCCTTTAATGCATTTTCAGTACGGATATCAAGAAACCCATTCTGGATTTCTCTTTCCTTCCAGGAACTGACAACGTGAGTGATGTAGACAATCCTGACCTCCTGCTTAAATACTTTCCATCACTTTAAGTCTGTCAACACGTGTCACAAGGTCATACTATCCCCCTCAGACGTCCCGCCCCTGCCCGGGCGCTTGTCATTCTCGCAGACGACGTCAGTCTTCACACACTAACTGCAGCAGCAGCCTGGCCCTGCTACACAAACACCGGACCAGCACGTCAGCTGAAGGAAAAAGCCACGACACGACTGAGTGAAGTGACCGTGAATGAGCATCAACAGAGCAGCTGCAGAATTCACGGTGAGCCACATTTTAAGTGGGAAGTGGAATTCAGTGGTCCCTTCTCTCCGCTCCGCGTCTCTCTGAAGCCGGCGCAAGAAACCGACATCTGTGAACCTAACAGAGGACTGGATTTCCAACCAAGCAGCCCCAACGGACTAAAGATTACTTACTAAGGTTGTGTTATGGATCCCAAAACTCACTTCACTCCACCTTCATTTTTATGCAGCCCCTCTACCCAAATGCTTCAGACCCATCCATCAATAGCATGCGGAGCTGGGGCCAGAACCTGGGCCTTCATGTCTCTGAGGACCAATAAAAGCCAAAGTGTTGACACAATGGCCCTTTTCTCCAGAAACCAGCTATCATCCTCCGTGTGCTGTTCCCTCTAACTGGCTGCCAAAGGCCTCCAGTTTTTATCATTACTAAATGATGGGAAGCAGGAAAAAAAAACATACTTTCATTAGGAGGTGGACACAAAAAAACCCCTCTAGATCATATATATCACGATCAACCAAAACAATCTGCTGACCCATAAGACATAATTCTTTATGTAGAAACTAATAAAAAGTATTACAGACCACTTTATAGGCTGAGAACTGGACGGGAAATAGAGTCCAACGTCTTGGAAATGAGAAGTAGTCCTTTCAAATAGCTACCGAGGGACAAACCAGAGAGGATATAGGTTTTCACACAGCTCAACGGGAACAGAAACTACTGTAAAAAAAAAGGACCAATGTAATTAAACCGAGGAAACAAGTGGGATCGCTCCCTCTGCGAAGTGACCACAACTGAAAGGTCATGACCTCTGTGTCCACCACTAAAAGGTGGCGCTGTTGCCAGGAGCCTATAAATATTTTGCTTTAACTTACACTTCGGCCACTAGGGGTCTTTCAGTCAAAGAAATAACAGAAGACCTAGTTTGAAGATGTCGTGTGTTCACGGATAAAGTTTTATTCACTTCATGCACAAACCGTAAGTTATGGCAGAGACGGAGAAAGCCACAGGTTATGATGTGTATTATATATTTATAGTTATTCCTTTTTATCTGCTCTGAGTTTTGGTAAAAATCGCTATACAGATCAAATGTATTGTTATTGCTGTTATCATTATCATCATCATTATTAATGTTTGAATAAAACTGGAATTCATTTTTTTAAACATAGAGAAACAGAGGGAAGAGCACAGGGGAAAAACAAAGAAGAATCTCTAAGGTGAAACAATCTGAGCTCTGGCAGAAATGAGCGTGTTCGTGCAGGATCCTTTCACTCACAGTAAGAAACTAGCTGAGGAAAGAGGTTCTCAGTGTCTGGAAGAACACAGCGTGACTGCAGAAGCACTTTTTTTTTTTTAGGCATTCTCAATATAATTGTGACCCAATAAGATTTTGCTGAGCAAGCTAAATATCCAGTGCGTGCCTTTCCTTTTCTTACCCAGAGAAACAACTGCACGATCCTCTGGGAGTAAAGTGACCTGTACGTTCAGATTTTTCCATCTGAGAATCAATTTGTGCGTCCGTCACTGAGTCAGTGCGACTTGGACTTAATGTGTGAGATCAGCCTCAGCACCTGCAGGACACGTTTTTAAGTTCAGGTCACATCACACGGCTCTGAAGAACCAGCAGGTCAGGACAACAGGGGGGGGGGAAGAGAAGGGACGTAGGGATTTACTGATGAAGGTAACTCCTGCAGGCGAGTCAGTGGGAATGAAAAGCACTTTGGAGAAACTGATTGGAGCTCAAATCACTATCTCAGGCAGGGGCTGTAATTTAAACTCTATAGCTTCTGAGCCCAGTTGTTTCTCCAGCTCTCTTCGAAACCAGACGTCCACGGAAAACACAATATGCTCGGACACGGTGAAACATCTACATCTCGCAAGAGAGGATTCTGTTGCACCACATGTTGGGCTACAGGCCCTGTGAGACTTTCTTTCCGAGGTGAAACCCGCCTCCCAAAAATACAAACAACAGTAAACTTTCAATAGCAGGGTGTGCGTTTTAACTTGACCTTAGGGAGCTGTGCAAAAGCAAGGAAAGTTAACATGGGTGCTCCAGCTGAGATGCCGACTCCTGTGATCCTAAAACAAAAGCCTCCGAGGAGGCCACAAGTTCTTCACCACAGCGCTGCAAGCCCTCTTAAACCTGAGAAACATGAAGTGGAGAGAGTGAAACAATGGGGCTGAAGTAGAGGAAGGCATGCCAAGGGTTTATGGTCTGTCCTGAGTGCTCGGGGCAGTGAAAAGAGTGCTCGTGGTCCAGGGTTGAGCCGCTGTCATACGTCTCCCAGAGGGGGGGGACGGTCCCCTCTTTGCCCGACGCTGGCTGGAGAACATTAAGCATCTATAGCTAGTGTTGGTTAAAGAAGGGGCCTTAGCATGGAGCCACCACACTATTAAAGCAGCATTCCTTCCTCTTAGATAATGGGCCCTTAAAAGCTTTAATGGGAGGATAAAAATGTCAGCGCATGGAAAGGAGAATGGGAAAGGAGCTGCACCGGATTGGGCTGGGCTGAGCTGCGACGCAGATGGTCAGGCAGCGCGACGGGGAAGCCATCTGGTCAAGAAAGTAAGAGCAGAGGGAATCCAATCCAAGTGCTACTGTTTGGTCTGTCGCGCAAGTGCTGACTTTTCTCCTGCTCCAAAAGGCCTTGCGGAGGCTGCGCACGCCACTTTTCAGAGGAGCCACTAAAAGAATAAACAAGCGGTGAATGGAAAAGACAGCAGCGAGAATTTCGGACGGATACTTGTCACTGCAAAAGTGCTTAATGTACAACTATATATATATATTATATTATATTGTGCTCCTGAGATCGAAACCAGAGACATTTAACATGCACAGTGTTCCAAACTCTAACTGGTGAAGTGACATACTTTGAGGGGGCTGTAAAGGAGAGACATGAACACAGTGGAGACCCTTGTAAAAGGCTCTTGAGAATCCGTGTGCATGTGCGTGTGCATGTAAGCATACATTAATGTATGTGTATGCATTGACACAAGTTTATTTGCATAATGTATGCATGTCGCACACGGGCATTTGTGTGCGTCCGCCCATCTGTGTCACTGACAGTCGTGCAGCACCTGCTGGGGACGTTGCCACTTTTCCTTTCACTCCGATTCTATCAAGGTCACCTCATTGTGCAGTCCCAAAGGAGCCAGGCGTCCTCCCAACTGAACAGAGGCTGCAGAGCACGAGCACGGCTGCTATAGCTTTCTTTAATATAGAGATACAAAAAGATACAAGACACTTTATGTTATCACAGAGCTGCATTCTTTCCCTAAATCAAAGGGAGAGGCAAGTGAAGAAGGCGTCTGTGTCTGCAGGGCTCAGTCTGGCCCACTGGTTAAAGCCATGACAGCCAAGTGTTAGTGGAAAAACCCCACTGGCACTCAGGCAGTCCGCAGCAGCACGCTGGGCTGGCCGGCTTAGAGATGGCCTTCAACAAACCCACGAGCAAAAGGGATGCCCATCTCAAATGAGGTAAGGAGAATTCAGTGGCGAGGCAGCCAACGTTTGCTGAAGCCCAAGCCACTGGTGTATATTTGTTCAAGGGGGGGGGGGGGGGGGCATGGGGCCTGTGAGAGTCTGGACAAAGAGGGAAGACGAGGGGAGATCATGACGGAAGGAGACGGGCAGAAAAAGACGAGGACAAAGACAGAGGGTGGACAGAAAGACACGAGAGGGACATGAAAGTGTCCCGTAGACGTGCGTCCTCCCTGCTGCAGAGAGTGAATAGGTAGCGGTGGAAGCACGAGGTGTTCCTCTCGCTCCACTTCCCCAGAATGGGAAAAGAGCCTGGTTATACGGTTGGGCTGCAGAGCAATGGAGCAGCGACTTCTGCACTTGTAAAAACAGTCTTGTGGCCAACGCACAGACAGAGAGGCAGGCCTGCTGAGAACCACCGACGGGAACATGTAAGAACCATGTCGGCTCCTGCGCAGTGGGACAACCTCACAGCGCAGGACAAGAACATGCATGAAAACCCATAAAATGCCTTTTCACAAACTTTTGACTTTGCAATATTAAACAGTGCATCACTGGGATGATGGAAACAGGCAGTTGAACAGCGTGATACTTCCTGAAATGAAAGTGTGCAACATTCTGCCAATTGGATAACACAATGTAAGAAAGAAAAAAGCATTAAAGCAGGTTCAGTGACCCTCTGTGCCTGATTTCATACAGAAGGAATGTCATGGCTGCAGGGCAAAACTAACTGAGAATATGATGCGGCCATTTATTATGGATTTGATCACATTCATTGGAAAATTCCTCGCGCTGCTGGCAGCTCTGGCCCGGTACAGATGCTGCCGTTCTGGCCGGCAAGTCGACACGCCACGCTTTGCATCTAAATGTCATAACGGAACATGTCTGAATTTGCCTCCAGCGGGATTAAATTGAAAGTTATTGAGTTGTGCTCCTGTGCGAGTCAGTGTGTGATTATGTCCGTCATGTCGGCATCTGAATTTGAGAAAGAGAGAGCAGGAGAGGGAAGAGATTAGCTGCTTGAGGGGTAACAACCCCTTTGGGAAGCTAATGAAAGTTGTAAACACAGGAAGAGGTTTTTATTTACAGAGCAAACATTTCCTGGAAAGACCAGGCTGGGACAATTCCCATCATTGATTAACCTAGCATTTAATATTTTATAAACCAATTTGTGTGTGGCACGGAGCTGCAGTGGTTAGGTTAGACATCTTAAAGTCACAGCAGGAAGGTTCCCGGTTCAAATCCTGGTTCGACCGTTTGACTTTCTGTGTCGAGTTTGCGTGTTCTCCCTGTGTGTGTTCTCTTCAGGTGCTCCAGCATGCTGACTGGGGTTTGGATTATTAAAGGCACTAAATTGACTTTGTGAAGGGTTGTTTGTTTCTGCAGGTCATGTTCCTGCAATACACAGGCGACCTGACCAGGGTGAACATCACCTCCCGCCCCATGTCAGCTGGGACTGGGTTCAACTCCCCCCACAACCCTCAAAAAGATAAAGGTGTATAGATGATGGATGCAGTTTCTCTATAAAATGTTAGAAAATGCCATTAAATTCTCCAAAAGCCTGAATCCAAAACATTTAAGCTGCTTATGGAAGAATGAAGAAAAGCCTTGAAGCTAAAAAGTGCATTTGATTGAGTTGTTAATCACTTTCTCTTGATTGACGACTCAAATGATGAAATACAATTTCTCGCTCTGCATTTTCTGCAGAACAGCCATCTACGTTTAATGGAATCCAATAAAATAATGTCTTTTTGCATGATAGACTTCCCTCTGGATTTAATTTATGCTCACTGGCTTGTGACTGTGCTCTTTGAGTGCAGTGGCCTATTAGTACATCTATACCGGCAGTGAAAGGTGACGCTGAGGCCTCGGGGCTCATGTAATCAAAGATTTCCCTGCAATGAGCTTCAGATCCTAATGTAATCATCAGGCTGCTGTCTCTCCTCTCAGTCCCAGCCTCACTCCTGCAATATTGATAAAGATGATCTTATTAACAGTTACATCTCTACAGGCACTACTTCAACATGTTAAGCTACACGCTCACAGAGCTGACTTTCAAATCACATAATAATTTTCGCTGAAGACAAAAAGGACTGAATGCACAAGTGGCTGTACGTGACTTACGTAACAACTCATCAGTGAACACTTAAGGTAACTGCCCGAGCGGATATTCTGAAATGTAGAGGGCTGAAATTATGGATGTGTGGGTTGACTGAGCCTGAAATTCCTGAATTCCAATGTGCTGGATCCCGTCTCACACACATACGTCCCTGTTATCCTCCTATATAAGAGAGACAATAAATCAAACGCAAAGCACTGGAACCTTTCTTGACCTAAATGGCATTCCTATCAACCACTAAGCACCTTGGCTGGCCTTTCAAAGGCTTTATTTCTTGACTGGAAGAAATGTTTGGGGAGAATAAATGAACTGTTACATTTTGGCCTGCGAGACAATGGAGCCTTCATTTGGCCGGAGTTATTCCTGTTCAGGGGGGAAGGGGCAGGTCTAATAAGAGACAGGCCAGCAGCAGCCCTGTCATTAGCTGAGAGGCTGGCAGACCCCTGCTGCCTAATTGGCACCGGCTCACTGCTAACAAGAGCTCACCAGCAAGGGAAACAGCCTAGTATCACCGGGCGCCGCGGTGACCAGCTCTCCACCGCCATGAGAAAGACTCCCAGTAGTTGCCCAGGGTACACCTGACCCATTAATGAAAGAAATGGAAAGCTGATGTCTTTTTAATGAGAACAATAAAGCTCATGAGAAAACGGCACCCCGGGCTTTGCACTTAAGAAACAGAGAGACTTGGCAAAATGGATGGAGGGCTGCATTAAAAGCGACTTGGCCGAGATTAAATCAGTTTTAATTTTCTCAATTACTATTTTTTTCCCTTCCTGAGCCACCTGTGCATAATTCTTCAGTGAGCTGGGGGAGAGCGGCGTTTGCAGCGATTCTGCAGGCTAACTGTCCAATAACTTGGCAAAGCCACATCCTCACCACCTCCATTTTCCTGCAGACACACAGCGTAATAAGAGCAGTAATAATAAGCAGATGAGTGGTTGTTCTGTCTGTTAGTCTTTCAAAAATAATGAAACAATGACAGGGCGGCTATCTGCCGAGCGGAGGAGGTTTATAGACTGATGGCAGCATTAATCTCTTGATCCAAATGGGCCTCATCTGGAAGCAATAAAGACAACATGAATATGAAAATGGAAGATTAACAGGAACTGAGGGCATTTGTCGAGAGGGAAAGAGGAGAAAGGAAGTGAAAGAGAGACGGAGGGAGCGTGGCAAGACGGGGGCCGGCGCTCGCAGTCTGCCTCCGACACCGCTGATAAAGTTGTGGCACTTGGAAACACATGATCCCGCTTTTCGCTCCGCTCAAAAAACACTGCGTTTATGAAATGTAAACATTGACAGTTCACAGGGCCAGACTGATCTCATAAACCAGTCCTCCAAGATCATCGGTTCAACCATCCAGGGGACTGAGGAACATCCTCGTGTAATGACTCCCAGCTCGAGCTCAGTTATCTCACAAAAGGCAGAGAGGAGGAGGAGGAGGAGGAGGAGGAGGAGGAGGAGGAGGGCAGAGATAAAGAGACACTCGGGTTCTGTCAGCTCTCTCTGAGTGAGAGAGGCTCGGCTGCAAGAGACCAGGAACCTAAAAGAATCCACAGCCCCGACCTGTCAGGGCTGAGGAATCTGAAGACAGCTGGATAATTACTTTTTGAATTAATGTGCTTTGTGATGGGGATGGCAGCTGTTCATTTTCTCTGGTGTTGCTTTTCAGAGCGATGATGAAAAACTACTGAACAAAGTACAATGGCAGCGTATTTTGTTAAAATGCTTTTTCCCCTTTATTTTGTTATACTGAAACTGATCTTTTATTACGATATAAATATATAATTTTGTGCAATTTTAACAAACAGGAGTGACTTTGTTACAAACCACTGAGTTGTTGTTTTTACAGACGTTAAGAACGTATGTCGGCGGTGCGCCCGTGTCTGATGAGTAAACCTCAGAGCAGCCTGGCTCTGTACTTTCTCCTGTCACGTCCCCATCCCACAGGAATGCTCGAAAAACAAGAGGCGTGTCTGCCCCAGGCTGCACCTTTAATTGTTTTCTCTGCTCGCAGTACCCCGCAGGCCACTCTCATACCACGATACCTTAAAATGCTGCCAAGCACTAGATTGGTTCAATTTGAAAAGGGTGGGTGGAAAAACAAAAAGAGAGATTCATCCCTGCTCTTTTTATTCCCCTCAGTCTGGAGACACTTACCTTTGCTCGCCTTCCATTTACGCCTGTTAGGGCCGATCCCAGAGTTTAAACCTATACAACTTAAACTGTTAAAAGAAAAAAACTGAAGATCCACATCTTACATTGAAGTAAAGAGATTTCCCCACATGCATTAATATTAATATGCGTCCTGCTATTTTTCCCATGAATAAACAGTGCATGTGTGTGTGCATGTGTTTAACCTTTCGGCCTCTGGATGCAGGTGTGCTGGTTGTCGCTGAGGAGGAATCCTTCTCTGCAGCGGCACTCGTAGCTGCCCATCATGTTGACACAAATCTGCTGGCATCCGCCGTTGCCTTCCGAGCACTCATCCACATCTGCCAGGAGACAGACATAAATTCAAAATTAATAACATCACTTTCAAGACAGAACAAATGCTACATGGAAAGCTGTTTGTCTGAGGGTTTGTCTGCAATCAAATCAAGACCAATTTAGAGCTGTAAATCAGAAACTGGCACGGTTTATAGGAATGCAGATATATCTATATTCTGTTCATTTACAAGTATAATGACATCGGGGAATGTAACCTGCTAAATACAGCAAAAGTGATTGTTTAGAAAAAGGCAATTTCCCGAGCTAACTTCTGAGACTGTGTCGGATTTAATAGTTTTACCTCGGCCAAGGACGTTCTGTTTTTTTGCCCGTATCTGCTTGTCTGCTTGTTTGTTTGTTTGTTTGTTTGTTTGTCAGCAGGATTACGCAAAAGCTGCTGAACAGATTTCCACCAAACTTGGTGAAAGGATGGGACTTGGGCCAAGAGAGAACTCATTCCAACCTGAATTTTTAGTGCAGATTGATTGAGCTTGATAACAAACAAAAACTGCGTTGGACAAATTGACGAAACATCCCCGTCTCTTAAGACACGTGGATAGCATGGCTGTAAACCTGCTCTGTATTCTTTGTTTTAAAACCTTATGTAAAAATAGATACATTTTTCTATTAATATTGTATATTCTTTCACTATTTCTTAAAATTAAATAGAATTTAAATAATTTGTGTTTTAAATAATATTTCTTAAATTCTCACATGTATCATTTAGCAGGTAAAACAAGCAGAGGTGGAGCTTTGAAGGCAAATGTCACACAAACAGAAAACAGAAGGCAGGAAAAAGAAGTGTTTGGATATTTTTGAAAAGCCAGAGGAGTTTGTCTTAAGCCGTCTGAGAAGGCCATGTCCGTCTTAATGGTTATCAGACATGGCAGCCGACCAGAGGTGCACTAAAAACCTCCAACTGTGCAGCACTAAGCCATAAAAATGCACACGCGGCACAATCCCCTGGCAAGAGGGGGAACCTGATCCACCTGGGTCAGAGTACCTGCTGATGACGAGTGTCCGTCAGCCCCGTGACAGGAGGAATGCGGGGAGAGGGAGGAAGGAGGAGGATGAGAAGGAGAGAGAGAGGAAAAGTCGAGATGGAAAGAAGGGAGAGTATGGGGGGGGGGCAGGATAACAAGCAATCATATGAATCCACCTCAACAACTGCGTACGAAGGCAGAGCGTTTACAAAGGTGTCGCCTCGGGCCTTGTTCTCCCTCAGGGAGCGACAGAGAAACTGACCACGAACCAGAGCTGCTGACTTCATTTCCACTCAGAATGAATTGTGCACATCCAGGTGTTCTCTCCTACAGACACAGAACTTTTCCCTTCCCCAACTCAGTGTGGGACTCCACAAAAAAAAAAAGCAAATGAACAGCAGAGGATTTATCCATTAATCTTTTCAAAAATGAAAGATGTTGCACAATGGGATGTTTTGCAGCCTTCATGGGGGATGGCGTGCTGCAGAGCTTGGCGGCCTCTGCTGTGCATGACTACGCTGTGAGGCTTCCCCCCGGAGACCCGGGCTCCGTCCCTCACCACCGACCACACTGGAACCTTATCCATCCCTCAGCTCGATGCATCAATAATCTGCTGTATACACAAGACTTTTTCTTTCTTTTTTTTAATAAACCATCATGCGAAACTAATTTACTGTCTATTTGTCCAGTCTGAGACGGCCTCGATTGAGTTTCATTTCTGGGGAATTCTCAGCTCCGGCAAAAGTTAGACGTTAAACGTCGCTCTGTCCTTTCTTCTTTTTTCCACACAGAAATTGAGACGGACGTGGATTCACCGCGTCTCAGGACACACACACACACACACACACACACACACACACACACACACACACACACACACACACACACACACACACACACACACACACACACACACACACACACACACACACACACACACACACACACACACACACAGGGTGCTCGCAAAGTGGCACCTGATTCGACAGAAACCTCCGGGGGTGATAAGTAGGTCACTGGCAGGTAGCACTCATGACCCCCATCAGTTTGCCAAGTCTCGTCTCCTCTCCTCTCCTCTCCTCTCCTCTCCTCTCCTCTCCTCTCCTCTCCTCTCCTCTCCGAGCAAAAAACTGTCCCGTCCCTCGAAAAAACAAGGTGTCATGTCAGCTGAGGTCGACCGGGTACAGCGTCACTCCACAGACAGCTAAAGGGAGGCCGGGGTCGAAATAGAAAATGTTGGTCAGACTTTCATTCAGCTGTGCGGCTGCTTTGGTGTTGACCCCATGGTTTCATCTCTCCACCATGAAAGCGGCAGCAGCAGAGCGGAGACCTCTGAGCTGATGAAAGCTGCCGGCAACCTGCGGCTGCACCTTTGCAGATAAACTGTTCGCAGGAGCCCAAAAATAAAAAAACTCCAGAAAACATCCTAACACACACATAAACCCCAAACATGTCAACGCTACACAAATACACAAGTCCTCAAAACATATGCACAAAATGCCCATGAGATATGTGACCAGCTTCCGCCGTCCTGGGGGAATTCTCTTTCCCTGCCCTCAGTGCATCAATGAAGGTTTCATTTCCTGATTCCTTCATCCCTTCAAATGAGGCGTCGCCTGTCAGTAGATTTCTCCTGTTTAAATAGCTCCCATAATTGCCTGTGTTGTGTGCTGGGGCAAGGCTGGCGTCCAAAGCAAATATTTCCAAGCGGAAAGGGGTTCTGGCATTGGCCAGGGGAGAAGTGCTCATGTTATTTGGACTTAAAACATATTTTAAAAATTCTCTTGAGAGGATGGAGGAGAAAAACAAAAAAAAAGTGTCTTAATCAAGTTAAAAGAACTGCCTCACTTCAGAAAAATGAGACATGTCCCTGCTCTATCCTCGCTTTAGTCGGGGGAGACCAAGGGAAAAAGTAAAAGGTTCAAACGGAGAGCGATTAAGAGATTGGTCGTGTTTGCGGAGGCCATGTCCGCTGGTTTCTCAGATAGCCTTGACTGTATATATAACATTTGGCCTTGTGCAGAGCTTTAGAGCCATGTAAACACCGTGGTCGCCTCGCAGAAACTCCTGAACATATATTGGAGAAACGCTCGACTGCTCTCCTTTATTTCTAAAAAGCTTGAGCAACTTCGGGGGCATTTACTGGCCCCAGAGGGTTTTTAATTTTTTGCAGGGGGTGGAAGGAGTGAAAAACTGCTGCTGTCTGTCATCAAAGCTGTCCATGCATCCATCCCACTGCTCGGTTTCTGTGTGATTCAGACAGGAAGGTCTCTGTCGTCTAGACGGCCCAGAGACGAGGAAGCGAGTGGACGGACTCCGGCCTCTTTGGGCATTTCATTTACAGGAGTTGAGGAGGCGCACAGTCTTTAATAAGGCAGCAAATCGGAGCCATGTGCAGTGACAGGGAGCGGAGCGGCTGGCTGGTAAGGGGGGGGGGGACTCTGGTACAAGAACAGGCACCAGGCATCAGTGAGTAAGGAGTGGCACATACACAGCCAGCTTCAATTAAAACAAGATCCCCTCTTATTTTAAACAGGATTACACCATTTCCTCTTTCTCTCCGTCGCTTCTGGAGTTCGGTGACGGTGCAGTTTTTTTCACATCACTGAACAGAGAGCCCGGCGCCGGGTTTGAACCCCGAAACCTGCAGGAGAGTGAAGCTGAAACTGGTCTTGTGTTAACAAACTGTCAGCGGAGCTTGTATAAAATAATATGCTGCAAGATGTCTTGAACGTTCACCTGCAGAACTCACACACGCTCTTAAATCGTGTGTGAGAGTGTTACAGGCTGAAAGCTGATGTATTAAAACACTTAAGTGTAGATTTATTAGATTTATTAGCTCCTGTACTTCCTGTCGGCCTGAATCACTGCATCTAATAGAACTGAATCACATCTGCTGAGAAAGTCCGTAGCATTTTATTCTTACACCAGCAGCACGGTTGGATTTTTATGCTTTTACATAAACAAAGCTCATTTCACTTTGATGGGCTTTTTCGTCTTCAGGCCCGTTTCCCAGGTAACCACTTTGGTAAATAAGCACAGACTCTGTCGCTGAGTTCTTTCCTAAATGAAAAGCTATGAGCTAAGATCATGCTAAATGGCATTTCTCTGTTCCTCCAAAACAAGTCTGGAAGTATTTTAAAAACAAAACCCCAGGATAAGTGTTCGGGTGGACAGCCCTATGCCAAGCAAACAAGAGGCCCTGTGCTGACGTCTGATGGCTCCCAGTCTGCTGCATGCCTACATCCCTGAACGCAATCTCAGGCTTCAGTTTCCCCCCAGAGCCCTGCCAGTGGGCGCAGCTGGAATTGTTCATTTCATGGTGCACGGGACCGAAGAATCCTGAGAGGAGGGAGCGAGTGAGACAGCGTTCAGGAGACGATCTCAAATCCATCCCTAAACTCATCACTCCGGCTCCTCTCCTCTGAACTGTGGAGAGACGCCCGTGTCCGAACCCGATCCGTGCGTGTTTTCATCTGCATGGAGGGAAGTGAGGAGTGTCTGTGCGACCCTGAGCCCCCTCTGGCTGTAACGGGAGAGGAGTCAATCGTCATTGTCCCGACTAAATCTACATGTTCAGGAGTCAGAGGTGGAAGGTAAATGCACCTCATGCAGGCTGGGATCAGGATATTTTTCGACTCGAGCGAGGGGTGCAGAGGTTATCACCGCTGCCTCCACACATTTAAAAAGGAATGCTTTTAAAAGGGCTGCAGAGCAAATCTGCGTGACGCTCTTTGATGGCCACTTTTTCCCCATCAGAACCTGGTCAATAATACATCAGGCTGAAACCTCCTGTTTGATTAGCCAACGTGGCAACAAGCCCCCTAAGGACTACGAGAGGCGGGGGGATACAGGCTCCGAGGGCGACGCCTTAGAGAGGCTCCACGTTTGATGGTGAAGCTTCAACCGTCATCAAACAGTCTGAGGGACTCTCTCAAAGTGATTCTCACGTAAACACCATTGCTCTACAATTAGAGATTTTAGCAAAAGACAGTCAACAGATCTGACCCTTTTTCTTTCTGGCTGCTTCAAAGCTGTTCTCCTGAAGCCCATTTCGAAGCTGCAGTGACATTGCTTTTGTGTTATAGATCATGTTACGTCTTTGGGGAAGGTGAAAGTAAAAGGGCATTCATTTCCCTATAAATTGCATGGGGAATTGAGCTCTGCTGAATCAATACAAACCAAATCACTGTTGGTCAATAGGAATCAAAGAAACATGGTCTGTTGAGCTGTGTGTATGTGTATGTGTGTGTGTGTGTGTGTGTGTGTGTGTGTGTGTGTGTGTGTGGAGCCCCAAAATCAGTTCCCTGGTTACAGCAACATGTGATGAATGGATGAAATAAGGTAAGTTAACGTTTAAATGACAGAAGCTCATTTTTACAGCGTGGTGGTGGCGGCTCTCTGTGGAACATCTGTCTTGTCCATTTGGAGCCGGCCTTTGTCTCTCCCAGAGAGTCACATTAAGGCTGCGTGTTATTGTGGCATTTCCACTTTATGTATATAAAGTGGAAAATATCTGCGTTGCTCCAGATAGAAGTGCACTGTTGTGATTTGTGGTTTACGAGGACAGGGGGGGGGGGAGTATTTGCGCAGATGCTGATGATATTAAGCTACTTGAGAGAGTTTAACGAACTAGTAATGATAAGCGGGCATTTGGGTTTCTGTCGGACCTCAACCAAAACACGTAGGTCATAAATGTGGGGACGGCGGTGCTGCAGTGGGGAACTAATAGCCTTCCTGCATCTGGTTTTCATTGTAAAGAGGATGTGTGTTTTGGATTAAATTGACATTGATTCCTCTGTTTTTCCTAAGACTCGAAAAAACCCTTTACAGCCTCGCCATGAAAGAAGTGCGGTGATTAAACGCCATCCCAACCTCGCCCTCAAGATAACAGTAATGACAGTTATAAAAGATGTAATCAACTTCTTATATGCCTCACTTCCTCTCTTACGTGTGAGTTCGGAGAGGATACAAAAGCTCCCTGTGAGGTAAATTATGCAGTGAGTGACATCTCACTCGCCGCAGACAGGAGCAGTGTGCTGTGATATTGCATCGCTTCCACCTTGCTGACTCCCTGACATTGTTGTGGGGTTTTAGGGCAGACAGGGGGAGACCTCAGAAGCCAGAGCATCCCCAGTGAGGCGCACGAAGGCAGCGTTCTGCTTCACGCTCTGCCAGCCTCCTGCCACCGCCCAATGCCATTATGCTGCCAACACATCCAATTACAAGGAGCCGTGCGGCACGCGCGACAGCGAGCAAACAAAGGCGACATGGACGGGGATGCGTGTGTGCCGGCCGAGCTCGTGTCCCTGAGCTGACAGCCGCTCGACGCTGGGTGCCCACTGGCCACAGAAAGGCCTCGGAGGGCCGAGAGCGGCAAGTTACATTCCACCACTGAGACTTTATACTGCAATATTAACCTGAAGAGGAAATAAAACAAAATAACTGGAGCTTGGTGGAAAAACAACACGGGGTATATCTAAAGAGAAACACCTCGAAGATCTCAGACTCTAAACTCAGAGTGAACTTTGGAGGATCAGGTGAATGTCTCCTTCTCCGCAGCCCCGGGCACATCTGGTCTTTAAGGGCTCTGAGGGTTTGACCTTGTCTGGGAACCAGCCGCTGAGGCTCTCCACTCCAGGACCAAGGGGAATAATCTTTTTCTCAGGGGCCAAAAAGGAGCTTAAACCTGGAAGAGGAAGCTGGGGCCTTAACATTAAACCCCGGCTCTACCTCTTCCTCTCCTCTCTTGTGTTTGTGCTGGGGATTATTTCCTTAGCTGAGCAGAGCAGGGGCATTAGAATAAGTTAAATTCTCAAGAAAATTAAGTCTTTAGAGTCCTTTCGGGCTCTCAAGGCAATAGTAGGATTTGTACTTGACAGCTGCATATACTGTATATCGTTTAGCATTAGGCCCCATCTGCTGCGCCGGAATGAAACACATATTTTGTCATTGAATAAGTAATTGGATGGTTACTTCACAAGAGAAACCTTCCAGGGACGTCTGTGTCCTCTCGCACGGAGCAGAATAATAAAAAACAAAACTGTCTCTGTGTTTGATCGTGTGCTTCACAATGACAAATGATATCAAAGCGATCAATGGAGGCAACACTTTGATGCAACAGCGGCAGTCACACAACCGTATATTGCGATTACACACCTGCACGCAAGGCAGGAGCCGATCCACGGTGAAGCAAATGATCCACGCACAACTGAGTGCCATTGCTAAATGGTTTGGAAAAATCACCCGGCTTTACTCTGACACAAGAGCAGGAGAGAGAGAGAAGGGATGAAGAGAGAGACATCTCAGAAGGGGGCGAAAGAAAGAGAAGGCAGACGCACCGTCAAGTCAGAACAGGTTTATTATCGATCTAAAGACGTGTGTTTTCCATTCCAGTGTCGCTGAATCCCAGCATCACAGCTCACCAAGTTACTGAGGGACTGATATGATTGTGTTGCCTTGTGCGTGTAAAGGCCCTTTTCGCAGTGAATCATTGTTAAGTGGTGACAAGTTTTTCTGTTATCGCTTCACCTGAATGTGAAATGCACACAAGCACAACGCTAAGGGAGGTTTTCTGCACAGATGTGTTCACAACAGCAACAAATTCTGGTGAGGGGTGGTGCAGCAGTCAGAGGATGTAACGTATTCATTCCATTGCAGAGATCACATGATTATCTTGACAACAAAGTGTCAAAGCTCTTATCACCACAAACGCTCGGGACATCTTCGTCGTGTCTTCTTCGTGAGAAAGGCAAAGAAAGTCTGCAGATAATCCGGAGGCTCTCACTCGGACATTTGCGTTCACACCTCCTCTGGAGAAAGTGCGGATAACTCTCCGGAGTTCAGTGCATGTGTGAAAACAGCTTAAGTGAATCGCATAATGCTGAGGCTGTAACCGAGAGGGGGGGGGGAATCATAACAAAAGGAATGAAAGGTGGGTGGATGGGGGACAAGCAGGGAGATGGACAGAATAGGCTGGTGGGGGTGGATGAAGTCTATGTTTAGCAGCTCCCAGCCGCAGGAAGAGCCCTGTTTTTGTTCCCTTCATTTCATATCCTTTTTAAGTGTAACATGTTCTCTGTGAAGCTATATGAACGGCACACTGGTGAAATATTAAACCATGGGAAAGTACGGCCGGCTGACGGCTCACTCAGAGCTCACAGCTCAGGGTCAAGCTCTTCATAAATTCACCCCTCTTTCGTCAGATTTATTACCCAAAACCTCTCTTTTTTTCATGTTTAACAAAAACACACCGGAGACTACCTGCAACACGAAACTAGGAAACGGCTAATATGTGAAGCCGCTGCCTAATAAGAGCTCAGTTCAGCCCTGAAACATACATTACCATCCCTGATGTGACATGAGACGTGCAGAGAGGAGAATTTATGCAACCACATGGGTGATGTCAGGTGGAGTTTGAATTTTGACACCTGCAGTTTAATGTATAGGTTCTTCTGACAAAAAGCCTTTATATAACAAAGTGTTCCTGCATAATTAACCCAGCTGCAGAAAATGTAGGGGGAGAGAACAGCCTCTCTCACACACACACACACACACACACACACACACACACACACACACACACACACACACACACACACACACACACACACACACACACACACACACACTTATTATACAGCCGCGCATACTCACCGAGACAATTGTGCCCGTCATGTGCCAAGCGAAAGCCATCGTAGCATGTGCACCTGTAATTCCCAGGGATGTTGATGCACTCGTGGACACAGCCGCCGTTGTATTCAGTCGCACACTCGTCCACATCTGCAGAGAGAAGATACACAAGGATGTGTCGACAACTTGAAACAATCCAGATTCATGCAGGACTTGGGATGTGGGAGCAGTCTTAATGGAAAAGATTGAGAATTTGGGAAATGCATCTTGCGCTCTTGAAGTAATTTAGAGCCAAAAGGAGGCAGGGATTATAAGATATACTGCGGTCAGCCACTAGGAGGCAATCAATGGGAATTGGCTTCACTTTTGGGAGGCCTAAAACCAAAAACTGTCACTTTAATAATACATTTAAATTTTCTAGTTCTGTTTTTTACATTGAAACTGAGATATGTGAGCTTTACAGATGTTTGTAGATGAACTGTTGCTACGTTATCGTTGGTGCTAAGCTAGGCTAACCAGCTCGCTGTGGCTTCATATGTTACCGTAAAGTCTCGAGAGCGGTATTGATCTGATCATTTCCTGAAATATCCATTGAAATCTAAGCACAGCTTATTTGTTTGGTGCAGTTTTACAGAAAAAAAAATCAGTTTTGTTCCAACTATGAAATAAACAGGGGACCACAACTGTGGGTTCACTTGTTACTGAAGAGTCTTTAATGTCTAATAATGATGATAACCAAGTATTTATGCCATATTTAACTGTCCAATATCTGAGTGGTTTCGTGCCAAGACATTCTTTTTTTATGTTAACATTGGCAGAATTTGAAAGCATACAAAACAGACTGTATCCAATAAATTACATCAACTATTTATATAAAACCCATTTCTGTATAATAAAAAATAAAAAGGAAAGGAATAGTTTGTGTTAAATGTGTTATCAGAGAGGAATTTCCATTAAATTAGTAATGACAGTATTGGCGTTGCTGACATTACAGACTGACTGGCGGCCAATACTTAATAACAGGCAACAGACAGATAAATCAATGTAACCCTAAAGTTCATCTGTCCCGGTCGCTGAAACTGAGAGAAAGCGATGCACAAAAGAAGGAGCAGAGGCAGAAAGATAAAGAGAGGCTGCAGATCGCTATGACAGCCTGAGTGGAGTTGTCTGTTACGGTTATGATGATGGGTGAGGGGGCCCAAACTGAGGAGACCCAGACAAGGTGGATTGAGAACACAGTGCACTTCCACTCAGCACTTACTGGCCCATTTAGGGCCGACGATCCCAGTTGTTGGGCTCCTTTCTGAGCCCGTCTCACTCTGGGGCTTAATTGGACTTGACAGCAGAAGGATGGGAACGCAACAAAGCAACACTGTGCAGCTCCGCCTCTCCGCTACTTCCCACACAACTCTGTCACTCCTCCATCACAGCGCACACCCGTCACTGATCGACTACACTAAACACCCACCGTGTTAATGCAAAAACGATTCACCTCCAGCAGCTTTGAATTTGTTTTTATTTCACTGCTCGTCCATGTCGACTTTATATCCACAGAAGAGATGTGGATTTATCTATTAGTGAAACTTTTATACAGACATAATAATCAAGAGTTTAATGCTAAGGCTCAAATATTTTAGATGCAATATTGCTCTTTGCTTTGCTGAGAAAAAAAAATTGTTTAAACTTACTTATTTGTTTATTTTTGTAAAGTGTGAAAAGTATGTTCACCTGAAACCAAATGGAATCATAAATACAAAATTAAATAATAACCCGAACATGAAATGACTTTGAAAATTCCTTTAAATGTGATTTAGGAGATTGTTTATCATTATATATAATCATATTTTTGATGTGGACGATAAATCTAAATGGTTCTGTGTGATGATACCAACATGCTTCAACTCATACAGACAGATAATGACACACAGCTACACTGATCGAAGTCTTTAGATAAAATCACTAACATTAAAGCTCTAATCTGAATCACAGACGGCAGAGACAGACGTTTGAGAGACATCAGAGCCTCCTCACAACCTGGAAATTAGACTTTTTCCTTTTTCTGCCAATTATTAATACAAAAAGGTGTCAGCCTGCAGCACAGAGACCTTTTGTGAATGTTTAATTTCGACAGTTGGCCTGGACCTAAAACCTTATCACCAGTTACTTAAACACTTTTGTGTTTCTTTCTCTTTTTATCAGCGCTGCTTTTGAAATTTTCAACAAGCATATCAGCCTCCAGGAGCCATCAGCTAACCTTCAGCTCAATGGAAACCCAACCTTGCATATATTTTACAAAAGACTCAATAAAGCAAACTTTTTATAACCTACAGGCAGAAGGCCATGAAAAACACTCGGTCAAGTAAATGAAAGAATAATAATGGTGGGGGGAAGAAAATGACATTGAGAAATATGGTTTTGTAATAATACTAATAAAAATTGTGGGATATAATGATCCGGAGGTTTTGGGCACATTGAACGAGGCAAGAAAAACAGATTTGTGTCTGACAGTCTACGAGGGCCTGCCTCTGGCTGTGGAAATATCCCTGACTGCTTGGCAGGGCCTCTGACTGCCGCTTCAGCCGCTATCTTAATTCTCTCCTCTAACATGTGCAGGAAATTTACTGCTTCATTTCATCTTGTCACAAAGGAGCATTCTGCACCTGGCTTTCCCCTTTTCTCCGTCCGCCACTCGCTCCCGCCTCCCTCTTTAGGTGAGTCTTAAAGCTAATAAGTTGTGTTGAGTGAGACACAGGCTCTTATCGTGCCGGTCACTGGCCTCGGGGCTCATGTTCAGAGCGATATGGAAAATCCAAACACGAGAAATGTGGTTTTACATCAGCGTACGGTAAAACAAAATCCTGCCCAGACCCCGACAGAAGGGAGCAGAAGGTTGTGCCTCCAACCACAGGAGAAAACAAGCGTATTAATCCCGTCACTCTTTTACCTTCACAATGTTTGCCGTCCCCTTTATAGCCCGACTTGCAGATACATTTGTATGACTTCAGGGTGTTCTGGCAGATGGCATCGATGCTGCAGTTGTCAAGCGCCTCTGCACACTCGTCCACATCTAGAGAGAAGGGGAGAGGAAGGGGGGGGGGGTTAAAAAAAGCTGGAACTGTCTTCATGCTGGTGTCACATTTTACTGATTTTCTGTACGATTTTACAGTAAGATTTTATATGAACATGAATCGTGTTGAGGATACATTTGGTTAAATTGGTGGAAAAATATCAAAAAAACATAAAGGGAAAGTAATTTAAAACAAAAAGATGTTGTTCATGAACCTTTGTTGAACCTTCATCTTCTGTGATCTCTCCACTCAATTTAATAAGTGAAACACTGTCCAAAAGCAATTATAAAAAACAATAAAGTCCCCAGAATTGGCTTTTGACAAAAATCTTTCATTGGACTAAAATTAAAGGAAGATTAAAAACATGGTAAAAACTGCATTTAAAACTAAAGTGGAACTGAGGCTCATTCATTTTCAGTATCTGGTCAAAACACATTGGACAAATTGAAATTCTGACGGTGCCACAAGAGCAAAAATTCAATTCTTATAAAAGGGGGACCGCAAGTGTACGTATTGAATTTCACAGCAATCCATGAGATATGTGTTCAGACGTCTCAATAAGACAGAAAATGTTTGTATCAGTGCGTGAAAAGTCAGGGGATCACAAAAGGCAATATGATTCATTCCGTGGACAACGTGAGCGTCTGTATAAAATGTCACGGTCGAGTCATTCATGAAATACTTGTTAAGATATTTCAGTCTGGGGCAAAGTAGGGGACCAACCAACGGACTGACACCGTGTTGAAAAGCAATAAAACTGCAATAAAAACACATTTTCTCCAGCAGCACTGATTCCAAACTATAACTGTAATGTGCGTCGAGAAGTTCAAAGAACAGTTTCAAACCCCAGAATAACCAAAACCTACTTCCACTGAATTCTACGGCTGCTCGCCCTGAATATCTGATGTGGACACAGATAAAGTAGTATGAGAGTTAACTGTTGTGTCACTGCTGGAGAGTGTGAAACTGTAAGAATGAAAATGGATTTAACAAGACGAAGTATGATCAGGTTTGCCTCATGGAGCCCCTAATCCCACCAAATCCCAGTTAACTAGCCCAGGTGTTTGGGATTACCCCCCTGCACACAGGGGAAGGGCAGCTTAACAAGGTTTACATAGCTTCCAGTATCCACTCTTATCACAAACCCTCTGCAGGAGCCGGCTGATCCCACTGGGAAATGACCTGCGATCTAAACCCCTGAGCTTAGTACATTGACTACATCTGCCTGTTCCTGGAGGACACGGAGTCTGCTGCTGCCGCTGCTGCTGCTGCTGCTGCTGCTGCTGCTGCTGCTGCGTGGGGACGCAGGACAATGACGGGGCAGCGTTCACAAAAAAAAACCTGTGGAAAATGTGTATCACAAAACCGAATCTAATACGGCCATGACAACACCTTTGGGCAAACGCAGTGGAAACATCACGATCGCAGGTTATTAACGCTGGGATCTCTCCAGCAGGAGCACAGAGCTGCAAGGTCAGACGTTAGAGACGCAGAGTCCAGTAAGACGCATCCTGCTAAGTTTAACATTTCACTAAAAGGTTTGCAGATGTTCCTCTGATACTTGATGACTGTGTGAAAAACTGTTAAGGGCCTGAATCAAGGTTGGTTTAAATAAGGCTGAGTCTGTGCAGCCAGGTCGTCGGCTCTGTGAGACTGATCTCAGGCACAGATGTGTTTCGAGCTGAATTATAACATTTGCAGGCAAATATGCCACAACGACAATAAATGAAGAAGAAGTAATAAATACAAATTTTATTTTTAAAAACATAAGTAACAATTGCAGATGTTTTCATCCGCCTTTGGTAAGATAATATAATTGTATTCATTTGTCAAAAATAGGCATCAGTAAGTAATAAGTAACATGCAACACTTAAGTGTAAGCACATTTAGAGATGTTGTTGTGTAACTTAAAGTACTAAGTGTGTCACTTGAGTCTGTGTTAAGCATATAAACAGGAGACATGTGCACACCTAATATCTGATTAAAATAGATTTTGAACCTCAGCACGGGGCTGTTGAAAGGCTCCACTTCCTGTTCCACTTCAACATTCGGCCTCACATTATCTTCAAACGCTCTTTGATATGACTCAGCATTCAACAGACGGCCAAACAACCCCAAACCATGACATTTCCACCACCGTGCGGCGCAGATTTAATCTTGTTGTTCTGCTTCGCTCTTGGCAGAACACGTCAACTTCATGTATGATCCGTCTTTCCAGAGCACAATACTCCAGAAGGCCTGGGGAGGTTCACTGTGTCTCGCTCTAATATAATTCTTTTATGGATTGTGACTTTTTTGCAGGTTATTTTGAGAAATCCCTTCCTTATTAGAAATGCGTCTTTGACCCCGACAGATGTAAGAGTTACCTGCAGGTCCTGCGGTGGAAACCTGACTTTGCTCGGCCTGCCAAATTTGCAATCTGTAGAAATGATTTATTCCAAATATTTGGAAATCTTTCCAAATCCCTTGTCAGACTCATGAGCTTCCAAACCTTTTTTTGTAATAAAGGTTCTAGATCTTGGCCCCGATGACACTTGATGTCAGAGGTTCGAATGAGACACGCTCTCCCTACAAGGAGGCTCTGATCATCGGCTTCTGATCTGGAATCTAATTTGACAGGTTCAAAGATGTGATGGATAACAGGGTGTATATTTTTAAAGTTTTCCATGTAACCGATCTCTTTTGTGCAGCTACCTTTTTTTTTTGTTGCTGTCGTTTGTTGAAGTATATCACTTTTATTAATAGCAAACATTTCTGAGGATCAAGTGTTTGCCTGTTCAAACATGTTGAAGAAAAGTCAACATTTTCCACGTTGTGCACTTCATTTCTCTGCAGCACCTGGGAGAGTCGTGCAAGTCGCTCACTCCCTGCTAAGTTTCCACAAAGCCGTTTAATGACGCAGGAGCCCTCCGAGCCCTCCATTGATTTATATTATGTGAGAACAATATCAATTCACCTGAAGAGCAGCCCGGGTCCTTTTTCGTCTGTCTTCCAGGATAAGACCAAGAGCAGCCAGGTGAGCAAGTGTTTTTCAATGGAGGGAGTATTAATCACAACAGAATATCCGTCTCACTGTCAGGTTTCTTTGTTGCAGAGTCTCCGTGGTAATTATTATTCATCATGACAGAAACTCAAAGAATCCCTCTTTTCATCTTGTTATTTATGTTTCCATCTGGAGCATCGGATCACTTTATCTTTCCAGACTGCAGGGTTGTCAACTCTCGTGCCTTTTTTACTCTGAGTCACACACACAACAACACACACACACACACACACACACACACACACACACACACACACACACACACACACACACACACACACACACACACACACACACACACACACAGTGAGGCTGACACACTCACATTTTTCAAACATGCCTCAAGCCAGAAACTACAGTTAGGATTCAAAGATTAACAGTGTAACACAATCGACTGTCAATTTAAGCAGTGTTTTTCCAGAGCTATATGCATTCACACACACACACACACACACACACACATAATGTCACTTATCCACGTCTCCACCACATCTCTGTTTTTCCCTCATTCAAATTGCCGTCTAAAAAAAAAGACTTTGATGCTGTGGCTGCTGCAGGCAATTGTTTGAGTGCAAAATCAAAGCAGCAGATTCTGAGCTGAAAGCATCTTTAATGTTACGTAACTGGCGTGTTGTGATAACAGTCACATTTTTAATGATGGCAGAGAGCTGCTCCCTCCGCACCTCAGCTTTTAAAACCAACAAAACTGCCTCTGTGTTTGGTGAAAACCACCTAAACCGGTGACATTATGTAACGAGCTGTGTCAAAACCTGCTCCCTCCTCGAAAAAGAAATCCCCTTCCAATCAATCAACGACAGCTCGACGGCACCACAACCGCATCTTTGTGCAAATATTACCTTGACACAGTTATAGCACAAGCTGACACTTCACTCGTCGGACTCACCGGATGTAAGACCGCGGGTACCGGCCGGCCATTGGTCGCTTATTTTAGGCATCATTCTCCTCCCCTTCCACTTCACGCCTGTTCCCCCGTCATACGTCTTTTTCTACCATTTGTGGCGTTTTATTTGAGGAGAGATATAAAGATGGCAGCATGACACCCCCCCCCAAAAGTGAAGCCAAAGCATCGCAATGGCCATCTGGTGGCTGGCTACAGTAAAGGTCATAAACCCCCCGATCGCTGCTGCGTAGACTCTGGCTCCAGTTATTTTAGCTTCACTTCTGGATAGTGGGAGGAAGTGGAGACGTGTTGCCCATCTTGATATTCAGTCTATGGTTGCACCAAATCAAGTTTCCCCCCTGACTAGTGTCTAGTGGGATTGTTGCTCCATCCTGGATTTAGTGCTGCCCAGGAGAATTGTGATTGGTTTAAAAAAGACACAAACAAGCTTAGAGGTCTTTTTTCCTCCTCCAGCAGAATGATAAGGGCTGCAGCCAGAACGCTCTCCAACGCTGACACAACACTTCACTAACAATGAATATCAACATGTGAGCAATGATAGCAGCCAGTGCAAACACAGAGGGATCTATTTACCCTGATCTGTACATCAAGTGGGACCCAAGGAAATGATAACGAACACTAATGTCAAAATGAACACATCCACGTTCCCCTTTGCCCTTTGGTGTGAGCTCCACAGAATGAGATAAATACAAATTTAGAAATCCTGGCCCACAGATCATAATCATCCGTGTCCGTCAAAGCATTGTTTAAAAGATCCAGCCATGAAAGTTACTGTTCCGACGGACACGTGAACAACAAACCCAAACTGCCTGTGCCACGAAAATAAACATGTCAGAATGAATACATCCTTCGGTTCGGTCCAGAGGACGCTCCTGTGAGGGCTTGAGACAAATGCAGAGTTTCAGTAATGCAGGCCGGGTAATTGACTCATGCCTCAGATGAAAAGATTGTGTTTTTCATTGAGAGCTTATTTCATTCTTTTGAGCTGAGGAGTCACAGTTGTTGGGAACAAGTTAAGGCAGCGGAGGACGGAGCCAGCGCTTCCAGACAAGGATGAATAAACAAAGTCGAAAACAACAAAAAACCCAAGAAGAAAGAGATGTTGGGCAACGCTCAGATGTTTTAAACAGTTTCCTCCGGGGGGGGGGGGGGGGGGGGGGGTTGTGTCATTTTGAATATTGCTGCTCTCCCCTCTGGTTCATGCACTTGAGCATATTAAAGCCACAAATAGCTCGAGTCTGTGTTTAAACCCACTGACATTCTTGGAATATTGAATTCAATGATTTTGTTGGATGAAACCGAGTCGCACAGAATCAACGCATGTTTCCTCTCTCCTGAAACCGATTTACTTCATGCTCCATTTGTACGCTCAATAAAACTTTAAATTTGCAGCGTGTCAGACGTCTAAATCCCTCAGTGAATTTGTTGCATAGTCCAGAGCAAACTTTTTCATTTGCGGAGAGAGGAGGGAGGAGGGATGCAGGCCTAGACGGGCCTATAACTGGGATTTATTAGAACTGTATTAAAAGTGGCTGGATAAAACATTCTGAAATCCTCAAAGGTGACGATCAGGAAAGTTGTTCTTAAAAGTCATTAGTTCATTTATTCCAGAGCCGTCCCCACATGAGTCAGAGGGGGCTGCTAAGGGCTGCTGGCCGTGGAGGTGAGACCTTGTCACAGTTGCTTTCCTCCCTGATTAATGGGGAGGCTCTGGGATAAGCAGTGTATTTAACTCGGGCCAGCTTGAGGGGGTGCGAGCAGGAATCTGACTCGGGAGGGGGGGAAAGGCGCGAGTGTGTGGGAGAATTGTCGGGCTGAAGGTGTGCAGTTCAAACATAGGGTAATGTTTACTTTGAGTGTTGAGACCCTCGCTGTTTGCTTTGCTCCCTCCCCCCCACCCCCACCCCATCACCTTTCCTTTAGATACAGAAATAGACTGAGTGGAGCTGGGACACCCATAGGTGTAGCTTTACTCGCAGCGCCCGCAGCCAGCTCCAAAATAATGGTCAGAAATATGGACCAAGTGATGCATTCAGTCAGCGAGAGCGATAAAACATTCAGCTGTGTTTTCCTGACAGAGTGGCCGTGTGCAGCGTTTGAACATTTGCGGGCTTTTTTTGCATTCGAACATTCTTTCATGACGTTCTCAGAAGAAATGCTTCGTTTTCATGAGCCCCTCGCAGCACGGGAGGAAGGGTGTAGGGTTCAATTCCATAAAAAAGGTGTTCTCTGGATCACGGCGTTTGTCATGTATGTATAATTACACAGGAACAAGTATTGTAATTATCCATCTTAGAACCACACTTACACTATACTTAGGGTTGTGGTCGTGCAGGAGGGGGATAAGGTCAGGATAATTACTGTAGGTACAGAGCAGTATGGCTATAGTGTGTATATGCAAACCTCTTTTATCTATACATTCTTAATGATCCATATTCTAGTCAAACTACTTCAATTTGTTGTAAAGCAAAGCAGCAGATCTGTAGCTGACTCATTTCTGCTGTATTACTGCAGTCTCAGCTAATTCTGACCAATGCAATATACATTTCCCATACTTTACCCACAGACTGTTTTCTTCAGATGCCCACTAGTGGTTCCGAGCATATTGCAACATTGAGTGCATGCTTGTAGTTAGCGCACCATCTATGGAGTCGTGTACGAACAAGGCTTTACTCTCGCTCACGATGTACGAACATGCAAATATTGTTGATCTCGAAAATCTGAATACGATACACAAGACGTTTCCGTGTTCAGGGAAAAAACTCAATCCTCAGTTTCCCCGTTCTGCAGACGAATGTAAAAACAGCCTTCTGGTGCAAATCTACATCATAGACTTCATAGTGCACAATAACCACAGCACATTAGAGTGAGGGGGGGGGGGGGGGGGGGGGGGGATTGCACATTTCTACCAGTAAAAATGTGCTTGCCTCAAAATGAAAAAGACCTGAGACCACGTTTCCATTGGGAAAGTTAATATATAAAACATGTCACATTAAAATTTGCATACTTAGTGTGTACACATCCAGTTCTATTTGTAGCACACGCTGATATAATGTGATGTGAGTCCCTCCTTTGGTCTGGGGGCCTGAGAGGAAGCGAGGACCAGGTTGCGGACAGGACAGGAATCTACGGCTGCTTGTCGCAAAAACATTATCGCAGCACAGTGTGAAAATGTCGCCGATTTTTCAAGTTGAGCAGGACATGAGACTCGCTCACCTCCACCTCCTCCTCCTTCAAAAAAATAAAGTGGTTTTGATGAAATGCAGACGTCAACATTAACACAAAATTTAGCATCCCCCCCCGCTCCGCTGCCCAGATCCCCCTCCAGCTAATGAAGGGACACACTGTCGGCTGTCCGGCAAGGCTCTAAAAAGTTGTGAATAAAAATATCAACTGCTTCCATTCGGGATATTTACACTCATCCTTCACACACTCTAAATGTTTAGGAATCATGACCACTGACTGATCCTGTGCTTTCAAAAAATCTGTGATCACAACTTCAAAACCCCCCGGGTCCCTCCCTGCTTATGTCCACCAACCATGAAGCCTCAGACTGATCTGAGGAACATGCCGGCTGAGCTTCAGCAGAGCGGCAGTATGTTCACATGCCTGAAGACATTAACTGTGTCAAATCCACGCCTTGTTTATGCCGACCCATGCTTTCCTATTTATTCCTTATGCCTTGTGTTTTTATTAAAGTGCAGCACCTCGTGAGGTAGAGTTTACTTTACACAAGGATTACTACTCGGCCCAGGAAAACAGTTGTGTAACGTCCCGGAGGAAGTTTTTCCAAAATGTGAAAAGACCCATGATGATGTCACAGTGATGTTATCGGTGTCTCTTTCTCGGCTGGAGCTGGAGGCATTTTTAAGAGGAGGCCTATCTGCTTCAGCTGTCTTTGCTACAGATGACGTATGAAAAAGGAAAAACACACAGTTAGCCAGTCGGCTGGTTTTCCTTTCACCGTTTGTATAAAGTCATCATGATTCTTCATTTCCATTTGCTTCTGTCGCTGAAGCTCCCCCAGCAAAGTGCAAATGCACACAAGAACCAGGTGACCCAAGAAGATAATGGGACAAATAAATCGATACTCCCATGATCCCACGCTGCTTCACGATGTCATGGAACTATAGGTCTTTTGATTTGGTTTGTTGTTTTGATTGAGAGACCCCTAGTAGCCAAGTAGCCATGCAATGGGGCCGGGTCCAGGAGTTGTTGGACTCCCCCCTTTTTCAAGTTTTTGAAGTTTGATCCAACCTCTGCTGCAATAGTTGTCCCAATTCTTTTTGAATTAAATAAATAAAATTCCTTCAACTGCAATACTAAATTGCTGAAATTGAAAAAAGACTCTTATCTCCATCAAGTAGGTCATGTTTTCGTCTGTGTTTGTAATTAAGCAGAATAACATTAAAAACTACAGAACTGATTTCCATGAACTTTCCTAAAGGGGTGGGTCATCACTCAAGGAAGAACTACTTTTGGTCCAGATCCGGACCAGTGGGCAAATCCAGGCTTTTATTTTTTCCTCTTTCTTTAACATTGTGATGGTATTTTTCAACTTTTTAATTTATTTCTCAGTGAATAAATCTTCGATCATTATGGAAAAAAATCAGGGATTTATATTTATGAGTGCAATTAGGAGCAGATCCAAATAGCAAATCTGGATCGAGTGCATTTTTAAATGTGGTTACATAAGGGGACTGTTGGGCCTTGGCGGAGGTTTGTGATAAACTGAGTGCTGCTTCTAGTTTCCTCCTTTATTTTATAAATTAATAATTTGTTCTTCATTACCTCAGCGCATATTCAACCTGCAATTAATTAGTTTCAGTGTTTTGGATTTGTTTATTCACTCATCAACATCATTAAACCACGACAAATGCCAAACAACTGTCTGTTCAGTCACATATTTGTTCACACAAAGAGTTAGCTAGTTTCCTCACTTTCTAATCTAAATGTTTATTTTGTAGCTTTTTAATTTCCTGTCAATCAAAAATGGAAATTATGGAAGCAATTGTTGACTCTAATATTTACTTTCCAAGGTTTAGAAAGTAATAAAGTACTTCATTTTTTATATATTCTACATCTCTCAGCTTCTGTATTCAACAAACTTACATATATAATGGATGTGTACTCTGGGATGCCCTTATTACAACGGCTTGACAATAGTTGGAGCCAACACATACAAGCTCTATTTATGTAATTCCTCAATCTGTTACCGCTTCCGTGAGACTTTAACAGCGTGTGTGTTTTCCAACGGCACAGGCAGCGACGCCGATGAACCCGGCGACTGCAGAGTAAAAGAGCAAGTGGACGCACCTCGTGTCATTTATAAAACATCTCCGGAGGAAGCTCAGGCTCGAGCTCCGTGAATAAATAATGTGGATTCTCTGAGATTTTGATCACAGACCCGAGCATCTGGTGCTGGTCCTTTCGCATGTGTGGCCTTAATAGACTGTGACTCGCAGACCTCCGGACCACCTCCAGAAGGAAAACACTTATTACAGTAATTAAGTGAATCATGGAGTAATACTAAGAGAGCGCAGAGAGGGGCCGACGTGACACACACATCAGTGTCAGAGGTCTAATACATACAACTCTGAATAATTGAGCGTAACTTGTAACAGTTCCCATTAGGAAGAGAAGAGACAGGAAATTAATTTGAACCTTTCGGGGGGGGGGGGGGGGGGGGGGGGTTCTCACCCTCCATGTGGCATGTGTCCTTCACCGGTAATGATTTCTTGGCCTCGTGCAGCATATTTTATACGCGGGTAGAGTGGCACTTAGTCCAGCTGTGTACCTTATATTTATACAACCAGAGCTAACTGACATGACACTCTCCCCTCTGCACACAGCAATTACATTCATTGGTGGTTGCTTTAGCCAGATACAGTACCAACTATAAAGATGGCAACGTAGCAATTACAGCACAAGTGTGATATTTTTAGATGTTTCCTGTCAAACTGGGGTATAAAGTGGTTCTCTGTGTAAACTGTGAAGCAGGCATTAACTACCGAAGCTCAGAAAATGTGAAGTTCAGTGGGCTGGAACTGACTCGACGTACGCGTCGTTTGAATGCTGAGAGACAGCACAATCACTCCGGGCAAACATTTCACTTTAACAGTCGTATCAAGCGTTTAATGGCCTCTCAATCAAAGTCCGTACTGTACTTTAGCAGACTGCATAAGTAGGACGCCACAGCGAGAGAAAAAAGAAAATAGAATCTGTAATGTTATACCTTCGCAGAGGGAGGCAAAAAAACAAGGGGTTCATGTGGAGACATAATCGGGTCTGGACTTTACCTGCAGTTTGCTTTTCACACAGCTGTCGGATGTAAGGCTGCAACTCAACATTGTTTTCACCAAGAAAAGAATCAAATTGTCAAATCTAAAAAGCCTTTTTTCTTGAAATTATAAATATTATCAATGTTATTAATGAAAACTACATTAAAAGTTATACGGTAGCGGAACCTGATGGTGTATCGTCACCTGCTTTATGGACTCAAGTGAACTCTGAAGTTAATCCGTGCAGCACCATGTCATGTCTGGAGACTCCAACTTGGCTTATTACAAAAGTATAATTGTGTGGACTTTTTTTATTTTAAAGAAAAATTATAAGGCTCAGGCAAAAGCTTTTACCTTCAACGATGGAGCCTATTAAATGTCCTGTACATTTTTCTTACATGTCCTCATTGGTATGAAGAAATGTAAACCAATGCACTGTATATAAACTAGCTTTTTCCTTTTATTTTGAATATTTCAGACACCGGGACAATAGAATTACCGTGGATGTAAACGCCTGTAGAGCTGCAATAATTAGTTGATTCATCTTTTTAATTGATTAACAAAATTGATCAACAACTGTTTTGATGATCAGTTCATTGATCTGTGTCATTTTGGCCCAAAAGCCTCTGGTCTCATCGTCTTAATCTTCTGTGATAGTAAACTAAATATCTTTGGGTTCTGGATGATGTCCCCTCTGGGAACCGATGAGCATTTTTTGCTATTTGCTGACATTTAATAGAAAATAATCAAGTTCTCGATAATGAAAATAATTGTGAGTTGGAGCCCATAAATGCCTACATGACGGATGGTTACAATTTAAACACAAGAACAAACATTACTTGCCGTTTATCATATTTAGAAGCTATTACAGTCTACAATAAATATATATTTGGAGCTCAGCAGAGGTGATTAAACACTGCAGAGTGTCATATGGGTTTTCCCAGGCCTCTGTCCATTGAGGAAGTCTCAAATTCATCAGTGAAGTCATTCCTCTTTCTACCCAGAATGCATTGGCCAGGGCCCACCACATAAATAACTTTCCTCTTTTTTTTTTTCTTCATCTGGATTCCTTGATGTATTGGGCTGGATTTTTCCATTACTAAGCAGAATAAGAGCATTTCCTTTCACTTCCAGCAGTCTCTAAAGCTGGCGCTCACCATCAGGAATGTAAACACACACAGTCTGTAAACAAGGCTCTCTCTGACCCCCAACCCCCCTCCGACAACGCTGACCACCGCAGACCATCCTAATGATGTCCCTCGTGGACCCCCCCAACCCCCCCACTCCCCTTCAAACTCTCAAATAGAGATGCAGACCCATTATTCAGCCAAGAGGTCACAGGAGGGAGCGGGGAGGAGGGCACGAGAGGAGGAACGACGGTGTGGAGTCTGTCGTGGGCCCAAGAAAGTGCAGAGGCCGAGGGGACAATCTCACTGATACCTCCTCCTGAATCACACTGTCCCCAATCAGTGAGTAATGCAAAAGAAAAACAAATGTGGGCTGAGCGGTGGGGGGGAGCGGTTAGAGAATTAATGATCTAAGACTCTCTGCAGCTGGCTGAGGGACAGCACTGAGGCTCCTCAGCGAGCCGTCAGGCGCTCGTGGAGGGGGCTCGAGACTTGCAGGGTCAGAGCGCTGTCGACGCCGACTCCATCCTCCCCCGAAACCAACAGGGAAGTTGTCAGCGCAGCGCCGCATCTGCACGGAGAACAAAGGCCAGTGACGGGGTGAGAGGCAACGAGAGGGGAGAGATGGGAAACAAGGGAGAGAGTTTTTCGGATGTTAACCACAACGCCACAGTTGAGAGAAGCATCACAGGCCTCATTTGGAACATATTGTTCAGTTTAAAGCCTCGATAAATAAACAAGCTGCACACAAGCTCTGCACTGCTTCCTCCTGAGTGCGAGGGTTCGAACGTTCTTCACCGCTGGACACTGGTACGAAAACACAAAGCGGTTTGGACGACTGAAATTATATTTATTCCCATCGTCTGTCGCACCAAAGGGAATGAGGTGACAAACAGGGTCACAGGGGCCTGATAAAGTGACTTGCTGCTCAAGGAGAGGAGAAAAGGTACCATGACTGAGGGGTCTCAACAGCTGATGGGGTCCCCTGGGGAGGAACAGGGAATCTGCAGTGTCTGGGGGGGAGGGGGGGGGGGGGGGGGGCGATCTACCCAGGGCCCCACTGAGGGAGGGCCCTCAAAAAGCCTGGAATTAAATGTTTGTCTTGGTTTTATTCCTAAGTACTTAATGGGGTGATTGCTGAAGCTGGAGTGAACCTGTTGTGAGTCAGGTCCCCCCCCCCCCCCCCCCAAACTGTCACTTTTATTTTTATTTTAAACTGCTTTCTTTCTAATTTAAAACACAATCTACTATCCTATTTACCCTCTCAGATAATTCAATTATGTAAGACATAGGCCAGTCAGAAGACTGCAATTTCAATTTGGGACCTTTTCATTTCAAGTGACATTAACTTAGTTTTGTGTGTTTGCTTAAATATAAATCATTTGGAAGCTGCACTTGAAATTCTTATTTTCGAGCCCTCGAGTGGGGGGGGGGGGGGTCTGATTTCTTAAGGCCAGAATCTTTGACACTCTGCTGCAGAGAGGAAAATGTCTCGGTTTCACATTCCAGCGGCCCGGGATGAAAGTGAGCGACTGTCCAGAACGTGGAGCCCTCTGAATCGCCTCGGGTCACAGCTTGTGCCAGACAGCTCCGACTTTACATGTGCCTGTAAACATGGTGCTCGATCTGGACGTAGCCGCTGCAGCCTGCCTGCCCTAAAACTCAACTCAAGTGTTTGTATAAAGCTGCGGCTTGGCCACACCGAAGCGAGGAATTAGACGGACTAGGCACAATGCGCCGGAACCCCTCGGTTTTTTTAAGGATTCTCCAAATGTAGCGGAGCCTCCTTTTGGGAAACGAAAGCTCTTCTGCCTGCTAAGTGCCATCATTAACATCCAGTCTCAAATCACTCATCGCCGTCATCCTCATTCACTCGCAACACACCCATAGATCAAAGTCGCCTTTGTGATTCATACCACATTGCTCTCGGACAGAATTTCTATCAAGCGTTTTCACCATTTTGCCAGGATAATAACCTCCCTGCTCTCTCGGCTGCCTTGTAACAACATGCACAGGTGGTGCCGGCGCACCACTTGTCAAGGCTGATGCTTTTTCTGAGCATGTCGGCTGAGTGGTGAAGTGAAGCTGGATTAATCCGCTTCCGCTCTCTCATCAGCGAGTGACCGGGGGCTGCCCCGAGGCCTCACCTGCCTCCGACGCTCTGATCGTGGCAAACTCACAGACGCTTGACACTGCGAGTCTGCTGCAGAGAGCGGGAGCGACAGGCTGAGACGAGCTCGGCTCTCGTCGCAGGAGGGTTCTTTTGTTTAGGGGGAACATTCACAGGTTGGGAGCTTATCTGCTTTAATTGGGCTTACACAGGGAGAAGCAGATAAGACAAAATAAAGTCTGACATGTCGCCGGAGTTACATCCTGATCCACAGAGTTCTTTACTTCTCAAAGTCACAGGGCAATCCCGATGAGGACAGGAGAAGTCTGCTTTTTTTTCCTGGTTGACCTGAATACATCTTCCATTCGCCAGGCTGTTTAAATTACTCTGAAGGAAAAAACTGTGCTCCGTTACCATGGCAGACAATTGGGACTTTTGCGTCTGCTTGGTTTAAGGCACATGGAGTCTCTGAGGGGATAAGTGTCGCCGCTCGACAAATACCACTGCAGGAGCTTGTCAGGACTCGGGGCCGACGCAGAAACCACACCGCCTGAGTGGAGGGGACGTCAAGATGTTAAACGAGGCGACCGGCCTTTTTCAGGGAAGATGGTGCAGCGGCCCCTGTCCGTCTGTCATTTGTTTCCACCCCTCTCTTTTTCCAGCTGGAGAACAAATGCTCATGAGTTCAAGGCCAAGGGGACAAAGTAAAATCCCAATTTAAATGGTTCTCTTATGCAGCTGTAGGTAATGTATGAACCACCACGGATACAGCCAACACACACACACACAATGACACTGGCATTCTTACACAGACCTGCAGCATATCCAGCCAACGCAAAGTGGGCTGGACGGGCCTGGAGGACACACGGTGAAGGGGGCAGAGGGGAAGCTGTGCACGTCCTTTATGTTGCATAAAAATATAAATAGCACACTGGCCGACGGGAGCTTTCTGACACGGTGGGTGTAATGCAGTCGTTGCTTATGGCTGACAGACAAGAAGAAGAAAAAAGCGCAGCTACTTCATTAAGTGCAAAGGAAAGGAAGCGGGGACAAAGCAAACAAAGCAGGAGTTGGGTGAAAAAGAAAAAAGGGGGTGAGTGGGTGTTGGGGGTGGGTGGAAGGGTGGTGGTGTGGAGGGTGTGTGTGTGTGTGTGTGGGGGGGGGGGGGGTCGCTCAGAATCGGGCAGCATCTCGAGGTAAGCCTCCCCGTCACTTGGGCCTCATATTGCCAGGGCTGCTTCGGTTCCCACAGTGTGCCCGGGCCCCGGCTCTGGCCTTCCTCCCCGCTCCGGCAGCCCTGCGTCTTTAGACCCCCAGGCCCCGGAGCAGAGGTTACACCAACACAGCCAGCCACAGCAGCATGTCAGCCCCACACCAACCGTTGCCTTGGTGCCGCTGCATTAGCGAAGGAGCTCCCCGACTCTGTTCGAGGGGAAAGTGATTTGCCATGACGTCTATGGCTCTCCCCTCTTCCCTCTCCTTCTCTGTTCCTCGCCTGGTGCCGATCGCTCACACTGTCTCGTCTCTGCACCCTTAATCTCTCCTGTTTCCCCCGGTCTCATTTTTCCCCTCTTTGTCATTCCCTCCGCCACATCCCTAAATCTTCCCTCCCTCATTCCACTGCTCCTTCACTTTTCTTTTTTTTCCTAGAGTAATGACTGATGCCTGAAACTCTGTGCCACGATCAGACTGACAATGACGAAGAGAAGGAGACATCTGTGTTAAATAAATATTGAGCTGATGAATTGTGCGTTTTTCGCCTCTCCCTTTCGGCATTTTTCCAAATTGCTCCCAGCTTGCCGACGTGTCCGCACCACAGAGTTGCCACCGACGTCAAACGCTGTATTTATTTTCACTTGGGCACAAAGTATGCTCACAAATAGCTTCAGACTGCAGAGCTGCCGAACAGGAACCCGGAGGAGAAGCCTACCAAGTGGCCATCTACGGCGTTTCCCTGTGTGACCAGCAAACAGGTGCACGCCGCCGCAGAGCGACTCTCATACAGAAGCATTCCACACCACAATGAAGTGTGTAATCGATGTTGTGGAAAATAAAGTGAGAGAAAAGTAGTTCTAATTGCAAAATGTAAATATTGAGTTTTCCCACAAGTGGGGGCAGACCACCCAGGATGCAAAATAGTCACCCACCCCCTTTTCTCTTTTTGCCTTGTCGACCGCCTGAGAGATGTCTTTTTGTGTGTGCAAAACATCACCAACCACAATCAACACACACACACACACACACACACACGCACACTCACACACAAACCGTGATGTGTCTTTGCATGCAAATACTTTCTGGCAGCACCGGCTTGGCATTTGTATTGTGGGAAAATTAAGTGATGAAAACCTGCGGGGGGAAAGAGCGGGGCTGAGCGGATCAGAAATTGAGTGTATAACACCATGTCTGTCTTGTTCCTGTAAGGTGCCAGACTATTTGATTCAGGGGCGGCCTCTCGTCTGCTCTGAATAATTTCTCACAAGACAGGGGAGCAAGAGGGCAGCCGGCCCGGGCAGAGCTGTACTGTAGCTGCAGTGTGTGACAGACACAAGGCTCCTCCATGTGTGTGTTGCAGGCCGGTGTCAAATACTTGTCTGGACTGTGGCAAATACCTCCTGCTAGTCTCACTTCAATTACCTGCAGGATTAGCTATGAAACAGAACCATTCACACTGCTGGTGCTGTTTGAAGATCACAGACAGCGGCAGGGTCCCGGTGAAACTTCATTTAAGTTTCATTATGTTTCCTCTGCTTTGGTAAATCTGCATGAATCCAAGGAGCTGAGCACAGAGGCACAACAGAACGAGCAGTGAATCCAGAGAGAAGGTGGCTGCTGGATTTAAACTAAGAAGTAAAAGAAATGATTCACCAAAGTCACTTTTTACTCCTCCACATTCCAAAAATAATCAACTTACAACTTCGTTTCCACTTATTTAGACGACAGATCCATGTATTTCTAAGTGTCATCTTTCCCAACACATCCAGTAAACCCATTCAGGAGGAGCCCAGCGGTCCAGCAGGAGCCAGTAACTGTTCCCCTGGCCACACGATGGGTGGAATGAAAAAAAGAAGAAGCTGTGTTGAGGTGAAAACTTACCTTGAGAGCTTTTACTTCCTGAAGCGGACTGTTGGACAAAGGCGACCAGGCAGAGACCCACAAATCCAAGGCTCGCGCGTATCAAAGCGTGCACGTACATGGTAACTTTTGCCTGGAGTTAGGACACGAGCGCTTTTCTGAAAGGTTCTGCGATGCGCAAGGAGCGAGTGTGCGAGAGAGAGTGTGTGTGTGTGTGAGAGAGAGAGAGTGTGTGTGAGAGAGAGCGAGCGAGAGAGAGAGAGAGAGAGAGAGAGAGAGAGAGAGTGGTATAAAGGTCTCTTGTTATTCCCCCTGAGCTCCCGCTGACAGGATCCTGTGCGATCCTCCTTCCCTCCGTGCGCCTGCTTATTGGAGTTTCAAGTGGTCGGGGTCCGGCGGCGCGGAGGAGGAGGAGGAGGAGGAGGAGGAGGAAGGCTTTTCTGTTGTCATGTTTCGAGTCAGACCCGATGTCAGTTAAAGAAAGGAGGTAGGGAGAGAGAGAGGGAGAGATGGAGTGCGGCGGTGGGGTCTGAAGGGGGAGGAGAGAAGAAGACGCGTCCTCGCTCCTTCTCCCCCCCCCCCCCCCCCCCCTGTTTTTTTGTATGTGTTCTCCTCCTGCAGGACCTCACCCTCCTCAGGTGCTGGTTTGGACCGAAGGTGGACCTTGGGGGAGTTTACCACGTGCACGGTGGGCTCGACCCCCCCCCCGCGTGTGCTCACCTGGCCCATGTGCTGTGTGCCACCTGCGCCACCAGGGGGGAGAACGCGCATGGCCGGTCACGTCCGCGCGGGTAAGAGCAATGGCTGAAGAAGAGGAGGAGGAGGAGGAGGAGGAGAACAAGAGGTCGCGGATGGGTTCTTAAAAGACACAGATGGAAAAAGTAATAGCCTCGAGATTGCATTTTGTCCTCGCTCGCCGTGTGCAGGAGCTCATTCAGTCCGTCCAACAAACCATTAAACGCGTATTTTCATGGGGTCACGGGTGCAGCGTTGGTGTGATGCGTCTGCGATATCTCACATTAACGCTGGCCAATACAGAAGAGCCTCGGCAATAGCTGTTGACATTTGGAAAAAGTCAAATTAAGACACAAACAGTTTAATTAGGGCGAGTCGAGATGACAAAACAAACCCTGGTCCTTTTCTGTCCAGCACCACGAGGGAAGGGAGAAGTTCAACACACGGAGCAAAAGAAGGTAAATTGCTAAACCTATTCGAAAAAGGAAAATGAAAGCCTACATTCATTTATTTTCATTTCATACCTCATCATTTCCCTGCATGTCGTCCTTATTCCAAGGTCAATTGAGGGCTCGAAGCAATTCAAGAAGTGGAACTGGCCCTGCGTGAAGAACCGAGATCCAGGTGAGCCTGCAACTTGTTAGAAGAAGTATGCACATGAAGGAAACTCTTTTTCTCCTCTCCACAGAAAGGGCCCTGCAGATATTAAGTTAAGTTTGAATGAATAAACGACGCCAGCTGTTAAAAATGAAACAGCTCCTCAGGTATGAAAACGAACAATCAGTAATTGTTTACAGGGACGCTGATGAAAGCCGTGCATGATAATCATCTGGTATAAAAAAAAAAAAGAAAAATGCAAATTATAGTTTTTGTTTTCATCTGGTTGCAAAACCATGACCAGCACAACATTAGTCGCCCGTCGGTACTGAGCATTGAGTTCCACCTCTGCAGGAGATCCAGCGCTACTGCCACATTTCCACCCCCCCCCATCGATTCTTGCTCCCAGCTTTGAATGACTAAAGCTCTGCTCGGTGCCATAAATCAGTCATAATGTGCTGCACTCAGGTGGATTTAAAGCAAGTTGTGAAGAAAACTTTCATGCCAATATTCCCATAAAGGAACTGGTGGACGCTGAGGATGCTTTTTCACTCCTCACCCTCCATCAGCTGTATATTCCTGCAAATTCCTGATCATGAGGCTCCACGCCATTAACCCCCCCCCCCCCCCCCCACAAGACCTGCAGAGGAAACCTGACGAGTCACATGAATCAAAGCACACCTCTCTCCCATTACACCAGCAGCAGTGGCATTTGATTTCAGGAAGCGTCCTGCAGAGGAATATAGTTCCACACCTGCTCCCACCTCCTGCATTACCGCCTAGATGAATGTGCTGTGTTGATGCATTTACGTTTCCATTTCAATGTACAGGCAGATTCTACACTGTAATTATCACTCCGGCACCCGTGTGTAATTTATTTTTCTCAATCAAATATAATTAGGAGCTCACAATGACGCTGATTGGAGATAATAACTCTTTATTCAGATAATGCAGAGGATCGGAGCCACACACACACACACACACACACTGAATCGACTGATGCCACAGGGAGAAAAGAAGATTATTTCTTATTATCTTGCATCTTATCCAAATTATGTCATTACCTGCACTTTATTACTTGTCAAATTATAACCGCCTTCAATTCAAAGGCAGATATTTCATGAACAGTTATTTGATATGTTTTATTTTTTTCATGTTACCTCTTGTCTCGCCGGAGACTCGAGGCCCTAAATAAACAAGCGATTCAGTATAACCTGAGAATACCCCATCGCATCCACAGAAGAAGAAGAAAACCATGTAAATCCACAGCACAAAGTCAAGGAGTTCAGTGTAATTAAAACAACATCCGTCAGGGATATGGAAATATCCCGTGTCCCTGTGTCCAAATCTCTGGGTAATTGTGAGCACTTGTATAACCAAATGAGCTCAGAGTCACTCGGGGAGTTTGAGAAAGTCAGAACGCGGCTGCCACTGAGCCTGCGTACGAGTCACACTGCAGGATCTTTTTTTTTTTTCATGGCAACACTTCATTAAAGACAAAGGGCTGGTTACACTGTGCACCAAAACCCAGCTATTTTTTCACCAGCACACACCCGAGGGAAACGCAGGCTATGTTTAATTTATGATGCTCGTCGTAAAAAAAAAGGCCTTTGGCGACACGCTGGGTGTCTGGGGACCGGCGAGGATCTGTCGTGGATAATAAGTCAAATGAAACTGTGTTATTTTCCTTTTCACAAACACAGTCTCCTCTGTTTGTGAAAAGGAAAATAACATGAGGTTTGCTGCAGAGTGACTGACCACAACCTGCAGTGACTTGTTTCACATTTAAAATGAACTGCACTATTCTCTTTTTGGGGATTTTACTGAATTTAAAGGTGTAGTTCACCGAAAAATGAAAATCCCCTCATTATCTGCTCACCACGATGCCGATGGAGGTGGTGGGTGAAGTGTTTGAGTCCAGAAAACATAAAATGCCTCCATACTGCTCCTGTGGTGTCATCCAAGTGTCAGTAAGCCGCTCCATCAACATAGTGGTGAGTAGATAATGAGTGAATTTTCATTTTTCTGTGAACTATCCCTTTAAGGGCATTGTCAGCTTGCTCACTTTCCTCTTTTCAGGAGCCGAAGCCTGGCACTATCTGGATCTTCATGAAAAATGTATGATTGTCAGAGATATACCGCGTTTAACGACCGCCTCAGCTGATCTGTCTCCACCGGCACTTGTTTGGAAAGTCCAACATTTTTTTTTCCACTTCTCAGGAACCAGGAGGCAAAACACATCTTCAGACAGTGGATTTAGTCAGTTGTTGTCACAAGATACTTTTACATTTTGACTCTGAAAAAGCACAGACAACACCCCAACAGCTGGTGCTGTGAGATAAACGCAAGATGGATGCATGTTGGGAGGCGTCTGTGAGAGCCACTACTGTACCTCGCTGCATGCTAATGAGCTGGGAAGTTAGGTGCCCTGCCGAGAGCCTAATGTTCTCCTCCAGATGGTCATACACAGGGACACATCACCTCCGCTCCTCGTTTACTTTCTTCCACTTCCACATTTGCACTCCCCGATTGTCTGAAAGATTTATGTGTGAAAATGCCGCGGCTTACAACCTCGGAACCGTTTTTACTCTTTCTCCCTCTTCGCTCTCTTCTCTGCGGGGGCTTCCAATGTGAGGTTACCAACACCACCGCAGGCCCAGCGGGGTCTCTTGGTACTCACCATGCCAGCACCACAGGGGAGCAGAGCGGCTTGCTGAGTTCCAGGCATCCCGGCGAACACTGTGGGCTTGCCCCAGGAATGCCTCCCGACCACAGCCTCAGTCACTGGCACTAACAGGGAGCAGGAGAGGGAGAGTGGGGAAGCGAATGCAGTTATCAAGTTGGATGAAACGGAGGTGACACACACACACACACACACACACGCTGTAACTAACTTAGAGCATCACAGGCAACAACAACTCCAGTGGCACAAGTGCATTGAAGTTGTGTTGCATTTGTAATACCACACCACTGGAAATGTCACACGGGTTGAAAGCTAATGAGTGTTATGGCCGCAGTACCCTCAGGCCGTGGGGGCATGAGGGATTGTTTTCCTTGAGTCCCAGTCCCACATCACTTTATGCAGCAGCAGCAGCAGCAGCAGGGAGGTAGACGAGGTAGACGAGGTAGACGAGGTACGGACAGGCTCGTTAGCTGCGTGAGGGAGCGTGCGAGTCGCTGGAGGGGATGCAGGCCTGTGCGCGTAAACTCTATCTGGTGCGTGTACACCTGTAATCAAGTGGACCCATCACGATCAAATGAGACAGGACAGGGAGGGAGACATTGTCCTGGTTGGATCTGACGGCTAAGCCCCACTGATGAGCCCGCATCATTCAAAGTATCAATCATCATCATCATACAACAAAATTGTACAACGGCACACACACGCCAGCGCGCACGCCCCTACACAGAGGGGAGAGATAATACCCGTATATTTGAAGTAAACTCTTGATGACACAGAACCGGGCCGGGCATGCTGAAACCCCAGCACACTCAGCAGTGGCTCTGTGCCACTTTGTCTCCACTAATCCTCCATGATCAACTCGTATCTGGAGAAAGGGCCGAGGTGCTCGGCGGCCTCTTTCAGACAGACAATGTGCACTGTAAGTAGGTAAGTACAGAACAGGACCAGGACGGTGGGGAAGTCCCATGAGCTCACTGTCTAGCCTGATGGTGCTGCAGCTACGCCTACCTGCTCCACCAGCTAACAGCAGGGAGTGTCTCCGGGGAGCTTTTGTGGGTGTGTCGTATATATTGCAAAACCTAAAATATTTTGGGAGTGAAAGAGCGAATTTAAGAACCCGTTCAAACCCTGTCAGGCTCCCTAAGCCAATCAGGAGTTATGGTTGTGTTTAAGGGTCGTCGTGACACTGGGATGAGTAAAACCTTCCAGAAAATCGCCCACGTTCAGCTCTTACATTCTTTGCTAATACTCCGACCTGATTCATTTCCTCTGGAGGGAACAAGACAAAGTGATTCTGTTTGGAAAGATTAAAAAATGCAACTGAGCTCTCGGAATCACTCTGGTTCCGGCCCATGGTCCGTCTGACCGCATTATCAGTACAGGAAATAAATAATGACTTGTTCTTTCCTCCAGATAAAAAAACAGTATCTGTAAATAAACTTGAGGAGCATGGAAGCAGCAGGTCCTGTGCTAAAGTTTCATGAGACAATTCATGGATCAACAGCAGAACCAGATTCTTTTTAATTACCGAACCAAATTTCATTATTGCAGAAATCCCAGAATCTTTCCACATTTCTGAACGGCCGCACTTCTTGGCAGTGACGAGCATATAAAATGGAAACCGAGTCAAAGTCATTTATTTGGGTTCGATTTTTCTGTTTAGCATTTTTGGCAGCAAAGGACTCGATCTGCAAAGTTATGACCCTTTGGCTGAATTCACAGGAAACTGACTTGTTACTCTTTCCCCACTTTTGTTTGGATGATAATAAAAAATATTATACTGCTGTTTATTATGAAAAATTAATTTTTTAATTCCTATCCTTGTGACGTTGATGCAGCATCATGAACCGAGGTTGGAGGAGTTCACTTTGAAACGCTGTAAACTTAGTGATGACGTGTCACTGTGCCTTTTTGAATATAAAGATGTTTACTCCAAGTGTGAGCATACATATTCATATACCTAAAGAAAGTCCTTTATTGAGCACAACACACATTTTTTGGGGGGAATTGAAGGTTTATTTGGGTGATTTTTTTTTTGTTTAGCATTTTTGTCTCCAAAGGACTCGATCCAAAGTTATGTCCCTTTGGATGAATTCACAGGAAACTGACTCTCTCCCAGTGTTTGTGTGGATGATAATACAACTGTTATATCGCTGTTCATCATAATTTAATGAATGTAAAAACAAATCTAACCCAGTCTAATCATTTATGCCCTTTAAAAACAAACTGTCTGCTGGCAGTGTGATGGTGAGACTTTCCTCCTGAATCATGAGGGTTTGAACTCAAAACAAATGACATCTGTTGAGTCTCAACACAGATGCAGAGAAATGTGTCATAGTGGAATTCGTGTGAGTCGTAGAAATGTTCAAACTTTGCAGAATTCACCAGCGTGTGAAGTGAAGAAAACGTGCATCTGAATGTATAATATTAAATCTTACACATCATGTGAACCCTGGTGACAGCGTCAGTGGCTACACCGGGACACAAACACCAATCTGGACTGCCCTCTAGTGGCGGAGCAGTTTCTGTGGAGCAGTGGGACACTGAGGGGCCAAATCCAGACAAACTGAGACCAGCAAATAAATCACAGTCAGACAATTGTTGTGTTGCAGTAATGCTTGTTATACCTGAATTTGTTCTTCACTTTTTAACTGTTAATAACAATAACTTTATTTGTACAGCACTTTGTATTGCAAATAATAAAAATGCAGATAACAAAAGCAACAGACATCACACGATAAAAGCTTTTTTATAGAGATCTGTCGTAAGAAGTGAGAAAAAAAACGTCTTATTTAATATAACAAATCTCGTGGCCAAAATGATATGCTCACTCGTTCTCTATCTCTCCTCATTCACAAGTGTGCACATTCATTTTATAAAAAATATCCCTGAATAAAATCAAACCTTTGCCCTTGAGCCCAACTATTGGAATTCTATGATCTCAGATCTGATCATAAACCACTGAATGTGAAAACAACTCACTCAAATCAGAAACCAGATCAGCTTTACTTGGTCCAATATGGCAGCGACGTGGACCCAGCAGCCAGTGCGACGTCTGTGTTTATGCGTTTCCTCCCTTCTACTCTCCTCACAGCTTGAAAATCTCTGAGTGATAAACAGGTTCACTATTCATTTTTGGGAATCTCAACACAGGCTGTAAAATAATCTACAATTTTCTTAAAATCTATAAACAAGAACATTTCTTAAAGTTGTTTCCAGTTTACTTTGACATCACTGTTGCACGATGAGTAATTCATCGTCTTTTCTCATCTTAGTTTCCATCTGGTGTCTCTGTAACTTCCTTCACACGGAGAACGCAGCTGATCTATGGAGCCTACCAGGGCGACAGTGAAAGTGACAGGAGCTGTCACTGAGTCCTTGTCAGTCAGGTCTGCTGGCAGCGGGTCAACAGACAGAGCAGGTGGAGAGGAGAGATAGCTCACATACCAACATGCCGCAGAGCAGCACAAAGCCGCCTGTGTTGGTTCGACGGCAAGAAGCTGCTTCCTCTTTTACTGGCTTTCGCTTCTGCTACAAGACAAACTGATGAAGATGAAACAGCCCAATGATTGTAACTGATATCTGTGTACACTGAATACACACACTTTGGGTTTTATCTTTCATCTGTAGTATTCAAAACAAAATTCAAATTATTTTTCCACCTGGCTCTCATTACCTCTGACTGACGACAATAAAGGGTTTAAAACACACACACACATAGAATGGAAATATTCTCTTTATAGATGGAAACACATGCAGAGAGGAAATGTTGGGTGTGATCAAGAAAACAAAAGGGCTGAAGGAAAGTAAGGTGTGCAGGGCAGGGCAGGGCAGGGCCACGTGAAGCTGCACTTGGCATGGACGCAGTTATTTGGAGACAGATTCAGAAATGAATGTGTGGATTTAATTAGATAAAGGGAAGAGCACAAACCTCCGCTAAAGCAACAACTGTTAAATATCGGTGCCCTGAATGATCCTGGAATTATTATCAGGGAAAACAATGGACCTGCACCTACATTTAAAAGGGTTTTTCCCTCACCGATACAGCAATGAACCAGGGACAGGGGTTAAAACACGACCTTCTAGGTGAACGTCATAAGAGCAATGTCACAGCACCGCACCACCAGTAAGATGTGTGTTACTTGCATTTTGAAAATAGTCTTGTTGATTCCAAAAGTTGCGCCGTGTTCTCTGCAAGTTATAGAGTTTATGAACCTGGGAATGACAGCTCAGAGAAATGTCTCTCAAATCAAGTAGTAGTTGACCTTTACAGCAAATTACAGGTAAGAGCAAATCTATTTGTCTGTAAAAAGCTTGCAGCGGTGATAAAATGCTTTTACCCGACAGTAAAAGCACAAAGGTTGAGGCAAGAGCCGAGAGAAACAGGTCGCACCAGTTCTCTCACCATCACATCAGATAAAGGTGCTGAAGCTGAGCCAGAAAACAGGCGCCTCTGTGTGTGATTTGGCGCGAGGCCGTCATGTGGCCACGATTGAGAAATTTGATCATACAAGGCACAAAATAACACCAGTTCAATCAGCTCATGTAGGACAGACACACACTGACACTGCTCTGGTGTGTTTTGAAATCCTCGTGTCTCAGATTCTTATCACTGGGTGGCTCAGTCTCAGTGAACTATAACCTAGAAAAGCACAATGTACTGTTTGCATTCGAATTCATTCAACATCAAAATCCTTCATTTATAAGCCAAACTACACATAATAAATAGATTTGATTCAATTCTAATTAAACTGGAATATTAGCCCAGTGCTCGTTGAAACAAAGCCTTCCAGAGAAGTTTGGGTAGTAAGTATAAACCAAAGTGACCTTTAAAGTTTATGGAAAGCAGAAGTTAGACGGGAACCAGCCTCACACTGGTGCCAGTGAAGAGCCAGTGAAAGCAGACAGTGATGTAGACACTGCATACCTGCAGAACACGAGACAAAATTAAAATGACAACTCATTATTGCCTCTTTGACAGTAACAGCATTTAATTTACAAGAAACACCACAGAGACAGTGAGAGAGTCAGGAATATCCAAACAGTTCTTGCCAGATGAAGGAGAAATAAAAACACTGTACAATATCAGTAACAAGTGGACGTAAGAAGTGTGAATGACAGTATTCAGGTCAAGGTTCAAGCATAAATATGTAGTAGAGCTGCTTCCCGAGAGGTTTGCGATGCCTTCGTCATGCGAATAAAAGAGACTCTGCAGTGAGACGAGGAGACGGCGCGTACGAGGCATCAGTCCCTGAGGAGCCCCAGCATCTTCAGGGCCTGGCGGCGGTCCTCTTCATTTTCTGAACGGGGGCAGATCAGCACGCTGATGCCTTGGGATCGAGGCAGCTTCTGAGAGTCTCTGGAGTGCTGATAGGTGGTGGGGGCCGGCAGGGACCTCCGAGGGACCTGCAGGGACCTCCCGTATTCGGGCTCTGGACGGGTGACCGCCTCTCCCTGAGTGCTTGAAAACTCCTTCCCGCTCCCCAGGGACGCTGGGCGGGGCCGATTGTTACGCAGCTGCCTGAGGCTCAGATCGCCATCCTCGCTGGAGCCTTCGCTTTTAAGAAAGCTGCTTAGACCCAGGCCGGAGCGCTCCAGGGTGGCCGATTTGACACCTACGATCCTGGGTGGGGTTAATCTACGTGGGGTTGGAGGAGGTGTTTTCTCCGGGGAGTGAACATCAGCCTTGGAAACACCGATGGCAGCAGACGGTTCATTATCTGACGTCAGAGGCCCGAGGGGGTCACAGAAAGCATCAGGTGCTGGGAGAATATCTGGAACCTGAACTGATGGTGGCACGGCAGCTGGAGACACTAGGGGGACGGAGACTGGAGGTGAGCTGTGGACATAGGTGTTAGATGGTGTGAAGTGCTGTTTGTGTGGGGCTGCTGGGCTGAGTGGAGAAGGAGGAGCTCCCCAGGAGTTTCTAGTCTTGGGAGACAGTCTGGGGCTCAGGGTAGGACCTGGATCCGCCTCGTCACCTTTTAGCAGGCCGAGCTTTCGGAGAGCCTCAAAGCGGACTGGGTCCAACACTCGGTCACTGCTGGAGGCCACGTAATGTCCTGAGTTGCCATCAGACGCTGACGCCTTGTGTGACTTCAGAATAATGTTGGGAGGAAGCTTCTTGGGCTTAGGGGCCACAGCAGGTGGACTTCTGGGCTCAGCAGCATCAGGACGAGGACTCAAGTGGAGACCAGCAGCATCGTGAGGAGGACTCAAGTGGAGACCAGCAGCATCGTGAGGAGGACTCATGTGGGGACCAGCAGCATCGTGAGGAGGACTCATGTGGGGACCAGCAGCATCGTGAGGAGGACTCATGTGGGGACCAGCAGCATCGGGAAGAGGACTCATCTGGGGACCAGCAGCATCGGGAGGAGGACTCATCTGGGGACTAGAGGTGACGTCTGGTGGACTCAGACTGGGATACCCTTCAGGTTGGGGCATGTCTTGACTTTCCTGGGTCATAGAGAAGCTTCCTGAAGTTCTCTTCGCAGTTGCTCTCTGACGTAGTTGTTCTAAGTCGATATTTCCTCGCGGCTTGTTACTGGACGTCCTTGCAGACGGAGCAAGGTCCCTGGCTCTGTCCAGGTGCACATGAGGGCGTGGTCTGTCCATGAAGTCTGAGGGAGGTGGGATCAGAACCAGATCTTTTGCAGGGGCCCCATTGGACTGACCTTGGAGAAGCTCTGAACTGGTGACAATCTTGGGATTACCATTTCCATCTGTGGCAACGCACAGAGCCTCAGGCTGAGGAGCTGATGGGGGCATTTGAGAACCAGTGGGTGGCTTGATACTGAAAATGTCTAAGAAAAAAGACAAAACACAATTCCTGCAGTTAGTTCACAGGAACGAGACACGACGGAGATAATCCCCTGAGCAGAATGTGAGAAGCACTCACCATTTACGTTTGTCTGTCCTATTTTGTCGGCCTGAAACCCAGCATCTGGTTCATCGTTGGAGAAGCCGCTGTCCTCCTGCACCTCCAGTGCCTCGATGGTTTGCTCCAGATACATGAGACACGCTCTCTCCTCTGCAGATAAGTGCTCCATGCTGTCTTCACTCTGCACACAGAACAAGACTAGTTAGTTCAATTAGTTAAAGACTTGTTAAGGCAAAATGAGGGGAATTTAAGACCTACCTAAATATATTTAATACCTAATATTTAAACATATTTAAGACTTTTTAAAGGCCTAAAATCCTGATTATTTAAATTATTTTGACTTTTAAGACCCTGTATATTAAAAACAAAAGCATTTTCAGAGGTTTTCTCAACTCTTCCTCTGTCCTCCATTTAACCCTGAACAAAGCCACGGGAGACAACACAGCAGGAATAGGTCAAAGTTGTTTAGTGTTCAAACAGCTGCAGAGGAATGAGTAATAACAGCCGCCCCGTCCTGGTCCTGAGTGTCTCTCACTGCACACTGACTTGTCAGAGGAGTTTCAGGTGACTCCAGCTGCCCGGGAACAGCTCGAGATTTAAAAAATAAAAATAAAACACGGCTCTCACTGAAACCAGTATTGAACAGATTCACTTTGTCTCCTCGTCTCTCATGTGACTGTCTCGTAACGACTGTACAGGTGTTTGAGACGCTGTTCAGACCATGGTTCAGGGGAGAGGAGTGCAATGTGAACAGTTTGCATATGTTGTGTTTGACAAAAAACAGATAAGCTACAGAGTCACAGGGGGCGGATGACTAGAGCACGGACGATTGTATTGGTTGGCTGACAGGAAAACTTATTTCATGACATATTCTACAGATGAATATTTATATTAACATTTTACGAAGAAGTTGTTTATTTTCTTAATTCAAGTTTTATAGGTTCGGTTCCATTTGTGTTTTCATTCTATTTATAGTTATGACCTCGAACAAGGTGGTTATGTTTTCACCCCTGTGCGTTTGTTTGTTTGTTTGTTTGTTTGCAAGCAAGATTTCCTAAAAATGACTGAATGGCTTACCAGGAAACTTAGTGGAAGGATGTGGTAAGAATCGGGGAAGAACCCTTTCAATTTCGGTGCAGATCCAGGATTTTCTTTTTCCACTTTCTTTTACTTTAACAAAAACGTAAATCAGGCACATTAAGGGATCTGATATCGACGAGTGAGTGAAACTTAATTGAATTTAAAAAGGGACTGTTGGGGTTTATGTGCTCTAGATTATAAAGATGTTTATGGTAAAACTGTCAAATATCAAGACCCCCCCCCCCTCCAAATCCATCAGGCGATCTACAGCAGCACTCACATAGCCAGAGTTCATGCTGATTACACTCTCGCAGCTCCCAGCACTGTCCATATTGCTCAACGATTCCATGGCAACGCCGCCTGGCCACGTGTCATTCTTCGTCATTGCATAAGGAAGAAGACGAGGGCGGAAACTGGACCTCACAGTCCGATTTTAATTGCGTGAACCTCACCACGAGTCATTCTGAGGAAGAAGAAAGAAAAGGTGGCGCAGTTAAGACAGAATGTTCAACTTGCAGGTTTGACACAGTTTCCCACTGGAGGCTAAGAGGAGAAGAAGCCACAGTTTGAGGTCTGTCTCAGAATTAGGCAGCAAACGAAAACAGCCATTAATGTCAACTCTTCCCATTAGTGAGACAAATGAATGCCATGAATTAAAGCTCACAGTTAAATGATCCTCATAATGTAATAACTCTCCCATTAACGTAACAAGAGGCCGTTGAGATGCTGAATGGAGTCACTGTGATGTATTGGATATAACCAGATATGCTAATTGAGTCGTTAAACAAATTAATGGACGAGTTGGAGAAACGTTTTATTTACAGACCAGACGTGGCCTGTTTGAAAACGAATAGATTAACACCAAGATGGATTTTTTTTTTGTGAGATATAGAATATTTTGGATTGTAGTCCCCCTGTCATACGATGTGTTTGTATCATGGAGCTGAAACCACAAGTTAAAAACAGAAGTCCACGAATCCTTTGCCATGTCAGTCGCTGTGATTCACCGACGGCGAGACATGCTCATCTTTGTTTGTGAGCATGCGTGACATACTTCCTGTCATGTTTGGTTTGTGTAAAGACAGTTGATATGAGGGGATCGTGTTGCCGCACTACACTGCTCACTAGCGCCTGCTGCCCATTCTCCTGTGTCACGTCGCAGAACGAACGTGCCAGCCACGACCTCAGGGGATCATTACAGGCTCCTCATCTGCTGAAGGAACAACGGGGACGGGGGGGGGGGGGGGTTGTTTCTGGGGAAACAAACAGGGTGGGAAATAAATTCACACGAGCTGGAATAAAAAAAAAGGTTCTTACCTCCTTACAAGTGCCAGAACCAAAGAGCACCGACAAACAATACGAAAGAGGAAATGCTATTTGATCAAGTTCGAGTTCAAACACTCCAGTGGATTAGAGTTAACTAAGTCACACAAATGCAACATCGTGCATTCAAAAGGCTTTTTAACGCTTTCTTCATCACGTAGACGCGGCCGCACAATCAGGTGCAGGTGTGTTTGAGAAGGCAGAGCTGAGTTCACTTTATTGTTCGGTTTTTTTTATCTCAGAGAATGTTTGATTAAACCCGAATTAAAGTTTCTCTGTGTGAGTCAGCGTCACCGAGTCGTTTACTGCAGTAAAGCTGTGAATTTTCATTTCATACAAGTACTTTTCATGTGTTCTTTTTTCTGCTCAGGGAAAATTTGCATTCCAAAATTGAAATGAGCACATGGTGGATATTTTAGAGGCAGAAAATAAAATATGTTTTGATTAAACTGAACCACCTTCTAGGGCCAAAAGTGAATAAATTCATAATTGGTTCAGTGTTTTTCCACCACAGCTGCATTCCTGGCAGCGAAGGGAAGGAAAAGAGACGTTGGGAAATAAGTTCTGTGAGTGAAGTAAGTAGGAAAATTCAATTCAATTCAAGTGATTCATGCATTTTAGAGTTTTTGGATCCTAGATGTCTTATTAGAATCTTCTGACTCACGGCATCGGGACCCCAGAGTTTCTAAAATCCTGACATTTTAGGAAAATTGCTTTATCGTTTCCCACCATATTGTCGTAAGCATGGATAGAACATGTTATAAGCTGTGTTGATCTATTCTAGAAGCAGCGGATTACAAACAGTTATGCTTGTAACTTTTAAAATAAAAGAGAAATCTCCAGGGCGTGAGTTTGAAACTGTTTTCGTCTTTTAGATCATTTCGTTTGAAAGATTCTTAGAACCACAAAGAAGAGGAAATTTGGTTATTTGACCAAAAGTGTAAATAGAGTGAAATGTTTGTCTTTCATATTACTTTGATTATCACTGTTTAAATATGTTCTGTCCACAGCCAAACCCTAAACAAACCCTCATTTTCCTGAAGCAAGGTACAGTGAGAACTTCAACCTTTTACAGAGAGAAGTGTTGAAAAGAGAAAGAGGAGGAAGATAAAACCAGATTTAAAAAAATACAAGAAACAAACTGAACACGAATCGATTATTGGATTTAGAAAGATAAACTTTAGTGATGACTTTTGCAGGTGTCCTCTGACTCCTTGGGATCTGACCTCTCGGCTGGTAAAGGGCACTGACATGTTGCCCTGTTGACATGAGGACAGCCGGGGGAAAAACCCGATCACCAACACCCACATTCACTCATGTTTTCTGGCAACACGAGCAGCCACGGGCCTCCCAGAGAAAGCTGCTGATTACTGTAACCTCCCATTAGGGCTGCTCACATCAGCAGAGCCACACGAGTCCAAACCTCCAGCAGCCAACACCTCTCTCCGCGCTGAGCGAGGCACCAAACCTGTAGGGCAGCAGCGGTGGGAGAGCTGGCTCACTACACCCACAGCTGAGTCAGTGATTTAACACAGACAGGAATGTCACTTTGCTTGCTTCCATCGGGGTTAAAAGAACAAGTGTTTAAATTCAGCCAAGTGCTCTGATGGGACTGGGCGTTCCACCTCTCGGGCAGATGAGACGTTTCGAGCTCCAGGTCTTTTGAATGGGTTTTGCTGGGAGAGAACCAGACTCATTACAAACCCAGGAATCATCATTTAGAGGCGCTGATGACGGATTACGGCGTGTTCCTGAATCCGGGGTCCCACACAACTATGTGAAGTATGCGTTCAAGGGCAGCCAGTCAGGGAACTGGTTTAATGATTAACAGTCAACCACAAAAGCTCAGCAGGTTGTGAAACTCTCAACCTGCTGCAGTGAACAGAAATATTCCATTAATGTTTAGCCCGTGCCACTAAAACCCACTTGTGCAAATATTTGAATCTTTCCTGACTCACTGAGACACTAAATATTAGGTGATAACACATTTCTCACATATTTGGAAAAGAGTAACAGGCTTTAATGGAATGGAAACTTATTATAATGGCAGAAAACACTGGTTAGAGTCTTTAACTGAGGATTTCTTCATGTGTTCTCCTCTCAACACAGACTGATGTTTGACACAGGGTGACACTGATATCATGTGCAAATGGGGAAAGTTGTCATCCACACCCTTACAACTACAGGAATGAAAGAAAATAAAAGTTTGGAAAAGTGTCACTTCAGGGCAAAGTTTGTGCAAATCACAAACAGAGGCTGGTTCCATATCCAGAAAGTAGCAGAACAACTTTATCATCAGAACTTTAAACACCCCCAACAGGAAACACCGCAGAAAAACACGCTCCGACTTCAGAACAACTTCCTCAAACTCACCGGAGATGTGACAGAGGTGAAGTCCCAGCTGATCTAGGAGCAGTTCTCAGGTCTCAGTCCATGTTGGAGGTGAAACTCTCTCTCTCTCTCTCTTTCCTCCTGCAGCTGCTGCGCTCAAGAGAAACTACAGACGTCCGGAGACCGAACAGGTAATAACAATGACAGGTGAACCAATTAGCGTCGGGACAGGTTAGTGGAGTAGCCAATCAGCAAGCACCTGAGTCAGACGTCATCAAGGAGGAGCCCAATGGCAGCAGGCTCTTATAAAGCTCTATACGTTGATGTGTGTGCATTACCTGAATAGTTCATATAGACTATATGTATGTGTATTATTATATACTTTGTTAAAAAACTATTATTGAGATAAATATGTTCAATAAATACATACAGAGTTATGGGCTATATATAATGTATGTAAAGAATAATGATCATGTTGTGTTAGGCATGTTGTCTCATCAGTTTATCAAGAATAAATACAAAAATGAAATATTCATGATAAGGTTGAACTTGATCAGAGTACTTTTTTTAAAATGTATTTTGCATATCGAGAATATTGTCGAATTGTTTGGATTAATTTGAAATTTCGAGATTGACATGTTTAATTTCATGCATTTGATTCTTTGAGAGGGATGATATTTATTAATCATCAGCAAAATGACTGTAAATAACAAAACAACATAGGAGACAAAGGCAAACCGTCTCTTCAAAACTCCTCTTGTAAATAAATCCAGTTTGGCATCAGTATCAGACGGAGCTCGATTGTTCAGGAGGAGAAATCACGTAGTTTTGCAAAGTGAAATTGATGTTAATGATCAAATGCAAGGGAATCGATGGTTACACCTTATATCGCAGGGATGTAACGCTCTGGCAGTTTATTCTTGAAATGTCTATTTTATTTTTTATTTGAACTCTATTCTCATACTCTGGTGGTATTTTCTCGACATCTGTACTTTATTCTGAAAATACAAAATAACAAACAAATCTTCCTCCTCTCTTCTTCTTTTTTAATCTTGTGTCTGGCCCCAATACTTTTCTCTACATGTGTGAGCCTGTTTCTAGTCAGTGGTGGTTTGAGTTAAATCAAGGTCCCATGCTCACAACGCTGACTTTAGCAGGTCCAACACAGAACACAGCCGGGGGACATGTTGTCATTAGAGTGTTGAACATTAAGTAATAAAACAAAGAATTGACCTAAATTACATTTTGGTCTAATGAGGGTACAAGATGTCCAGGGAACACAAGGATTTTTACATTTCAACCTGTGGGAAAGCAAACTTTAGTGCAATTCATCCAATTGTATTAATGGTATAATTCTTCTAAATGGGTTGTACCCTGAATAACAACTTATAAAGTATTATAAAGAGGGCTAGATTATCTCATTAGCAGTTGGAACCATACTATTGTGTTGTTTGTTATTGTGTTTCCTAAAAAACAACATTAGCACACGCTGGGAAGCTTCAGTCAGTTCGTGAATGATGGGAGTTTTTGAATCTCACAGTCAGTCTGCAACAAGCTGACGTGTCCAGGAACAGCGTCTTCCATCTCGAATGTCTGTTGCACATCTATGAAAGTTTGCAGATGGGAAAATTCAAATTCAGAAAACAATCATGTGATCCGATCCAATCTCACTTTACCTGTGTCGTTTTCTGTGGCCTGAAGCAAGACAATAACATTGTATGATATTAATTCTATGATTTTATTAATGATCAAAAGAACGGACACATACTGAGAATCAGATGAATAATACAACATATAATTATGGACTATTTTCTTAACTATGTGCTTTAAAACAAGTTTTGTTTTTAAAGTTTACTAGAATGACGCATTAGAAAGACAAACATATATGTGCTGATAGGAGCCGGTCATAAATAATAAATACGATTTCATCATCTTTTCATATAAACTTCTAAACTGGAGAATTGTTTTGAAGTTAAACGAGTTCTTGTCTCTGTACGACACAAATGCACAAAGACCTGTTGCAGGTGTCACCCGCCTCTCGGCCAGTGTCAGCTGGGATCGGCCCGTGACAGATGGATGAGTCATTACTGCTGCCATACTTTACAGAATCTGGCATCTAAATTACAGCCGTGGTTATTTTCTCTTGTTGATTTACTTCCCTTCCTGACAAGGAAGTAAATAACCGCCAATGCACAAAAAGGAGATGACATCTGAAAGATTTTCTAAATTCCCGACACAGAGGTGTCTGTTAAAATTAAGAGCACGAGTATTAAAGGTCTTCACATGCAAACATTTGGTCAATTGTTTTTATTTAATTGTGCTTATAGCACTTGTAACATGAACTTCAATGCGAAGAGTTGAACTGTAGAAACAGGTTTGCTCTGTTTGAGTTATGCCATCACTGCAGCTTGTACCTGCTGCAGAGTCTTGACGTTTGGACTGACAGGAGAAGCCATGATGAGATTTTACAGTCGTCATATGTGCGTGTTAACACCTGCACTGGGCTCTGAGAAGCTGCTGTCCATCCTCCAGCAGAGAAATGATTCTGAAAAGAACGTGGAGGGCAGAGAGCAAATATTTCCTCCTGGCACCGACCTTGTTTACCCTCCGACGCTCTGAAGGCATCAAAACACCAGCGTTACCTGTAGTGCAACTGTAGGTCATCAGAATCTGCTCCATTGTTGCAGTAAACAAGATGAGCGAGGAGACAAAGAGACAACAGGGACAGCTTTTCTAATTGAGCCATTTATTAGTTGAACAATTATGAAAAATATTCATAAAAAAAGACTGGAAGCCCAAGATTATGTACAATCTTTTTTTTTCTGAAGTGAGGTCCCTCTTCTGAGTCATAGTTTATTTAACCTTTATTTTTTTTTATCACAGGGTATTTATTCACGATATGTTTAACTTTATAAGACATAGTCCTTTTCTCTCTTTTGACAAACGTCAAAAATTACATACATACATACATACATATACATATATATATACATATATATATAGAGATATCTATAAAAGCAAAAATCATTCAAGTATCAAAATACAGACTGCTAGATTCATGTACAACATCATTCTCATCATTGTTGTCATCAGACTAGTCCCAGAAATATCTCTATCTCCTGATCCTCAGCGATGTGCAAAGCAGAATGGGACCAGGCCGATGGCCGAAGGTGCCAACACCAGCGAGTCGAACACAGCATACCATAAAGTTAACGAACTGGCCTGACAAGGTACCACATATACAACAGTTAAACCAAAAACGACCTGACTACCAACCCATATACACATGAGCCGACAAAAAAAAGAAAAAGTACCATTAACAGTCAGCGCACTGGGGAGTTAGTTAGGAGAGACTTGCCCTATTGTTCTGTTCTGAGGCTACAAACTAAAAGACGTACCAGCCTGCGTGGCAGGTTTGGTGAAAAATCTTGTCGAGATTAACAAAGACGCAGGGAGGGAGAGAGAGAGAGAACCACGCCTGATCCAGTTCCTGCATTAGGACACGTCATTGTCCTATAAAACAATTAAAACATACAAAAACAAGAAGAGAGACAACTTTCAAATCATAAAAAAAAGCCACCCCTCAGTTACATCACCGTGAAACAGTGTTTGTAGTGTCGCTTCCTCTGCCCTTTCTGAGTTTGGTTCGAGAGTTCCTCCCGTTTATCACAGTTATATACGCATGTTGTGGATGAGAAGCCCGTGGTCGTCAAGAGACGCTCCAGTGTTTGGATAAGGGAACAGATAATCCGGGAGGGAGTGTGTACCGACAGTGTGAGGTCTCTTACCGACAGCTTGAACCTTTGTATCAGAACAACAACAACACAGAGAAATCAGCCGCTTCCACTTTAATGACAGGTTGTGCATTGAAACCTGCAGGAACATCGCCTGACGAGCAGGAAGCTAAATGGAGGCGTGTGTGTGTGTGTGTGGGGTGATATGTGTGAGGTGATGGGAGCATGCAGTGTTGAGAGAGTCTCCGGGCCCCGTGCGTTACTGTGGCGGGAACCATCCGACTGGTGATGTGATCTGCTGCGTGGTTAGTGGGTCATTTTCCCAACGAGAAAACAAACCCACCACGCAAACAGGGCTCTTTCTTACTGGCTGGGAGTGGCCACAGTGTTCAGCTATGGGGAAGGGACACACACACACACAGACACACACACAAAACAGGGAGGTTAAAACAAAGCAAAAGTAACAACTGAACAAATGGACACAAACAACATGATGGTGAGGAATTGTCCCCAAGTTCTAATCATTTACTCCCTTCACTGTCGCCAGTGAAACATTAACACAGTGAAAACACAGAAGGCATTTGTTGTGAAAAGAAGAGGGGGGAAAAAAACAGACGAGAGGAAGATGCACTTATTCTCACACACTTTTTGGGGATTTGGTAAAAGTGCTTAGTTTAAAGTTAGTTCAGTCCAGAAGAAGCAGCAGGTTTGAAACCTGCTCCTCTGATTGAAAGAGAAAGGAGGGCATGCCGGTCCCATGACAGACGGGGCTGTCTATTTTTCTGGAGCATCATGGGCCTTATTACATGCGGGTCCCATATCAGCCTCTGTGCCGTGTTTTGTACCCCACGAGAACCCCCCCCCCCCCAAGCGATAACTTTAAAAGCTCCTAAAGGACGTCATCACAGTGCTACGATCTCATCCTCCTTTGGCTTCGAGGAGACCCTGTAGACCGACCTCCACCACCACAACCCCCCACTGCTTCAGAAACAGCCTGCAAAGTCCAACAGATGCATAGAACTACAGGAGCATTTTCTCGGGTTCCCTCTGGAAAACACGTCCATCCAGGTATGAGGATGTGTGCTGCCTGCGGGGGGGCAGGGGGGGGGTCACTCTCGGGTGAAGCAAATCAAGATATTCCCAGCACCGGTCAGGAGTTGAAAGATCAGAGTGACAAGCCTCAGAGTGGCCGTCGCCTAACAGAGCAGGAAAAGCACCAAGAAGAGATCATCACCGAGAGTTAATACCAGGATGTGGACTGGGGAGGGGGAGGGGGGGGGTTTCAGGAAGCAGGCAAACAGAAGGAGTATAAGAGTGAAGCTGAGTGGCAGAAACTGGAGAGTGAGACCAGCGAGAGGAGGGTTGATTAAGTGGAGGGGTTGCACTAGTAGCGTGTTGTTGTTGTTGTTGTTGTTGTTGAAAAAGCAGGACACGCGTGACAGCCAAGGGGAGACGGGGGAGGCCGGGGGTCCAGCCCAGAGAGAGAGAGGGAGAGAGGGAGAGAGAGAGGGAGAGGCAGAGTGAAAGGCACACAGAAGGAGGGGGTGGAAGGAAGAGGGGTGAGACCAGGCCCAGGTTGAGAGGTCAGGAGGAAGAGGGGTCCACTCAGAATATGGTGGTCTCATACTTGGTGCTGATAGTGCGCTTGGATTCCTTGGGGTCCACGAGCCACGTGGCGCTGCCCTGGGACTGAGCGTCTCCCTCCTGGTCTACATTGTCCCCCTGTGAAGACAAGCAGCACTAATAAGATACATATAACCTCTCAAATAGTTAATAACCTGGTATAATGGAGCTATAAGCAGACACAAGAGATAAATAAAGGTTTCTACAAACAACTTTAACTCCTCCTGGTGAATAAACTGATATACAATAAACTTATAATAATATATGTCTGTCTGCCAGTATCTGATCTCAATAAACACAATTTGATGACCAACCAGCCCTTCTAGTTAATTACATATATTTTATGGTTTGAAATGTTTGTCATTTAAAACCTAGTTTGACCTTTAGCTTCTTTATCTTTTCAACTATAATAAAAGTTACATCCACATCCAAACGTTTACTTCTATCCCCTCATCAGCAGCTACAGGCCGGCTCTGTTCTCATGGAATTGTCAATGTTCAAATTCAAGTACTGTTTCCTGTACTGATGCAAAAAAGTCAGTTATGTAATAATAACACTAATTTAGTGACACAGAGTAACACTCTCTCTACACCAGGAGTACTTCTCCAAACTGTCACTAGAGGGCGCCCAAGTTAAACTTGACATACAAAACATTTATCAGTACACATAATATAACTTTTTATATATATATATATATATTTATATAAATAAAAGGAAAATAATTTCACAAAGAAAAATTGGACACAATGCCGTGTGACATTTTCTGGGAGGTGAGCGTGAAGATAAAGATATAAAAGCAGAAAAAGCGTGAGAGGATGAAGCTGTGATGAGGAGGCAGCACCTGAGCAGTGGGGATGGAAGAGTGCAGCAGTGGGCAGGAGGGACGGTGGGTGGTGCAGGTGTAACAGTAACAGCAACGACTGTCGTCAGGAGGAGAGTCCTGGGAGAGATAAACACCGCCAGGAGGAGAGAGGAGAGTCGGAGAGACAGCGAGGGAGAGAAGAAGAAGAAGAAGAAGGGAAAGAGGAAGAACAAAAGAAACAGAAGTAGAGACAGATATGAGCAGCAAGCATGAGACAGGAGGAGTCTGGTTCGAGTGTGGTTGTACTGGGCAGCTCACAGGTGTGTGTGTGTGTGCGCTTCAGCATGATGGTTCTGGGAAGTGTGTTAATTCTGTATGATCTATATACAGATTTATCCCCAATCAGAGTTGGTGCTTTGCGCTACAATATGTCCGACGTCCAACTCACCCCTGACTTCCGCACGCTGCCTCGTGGTTTGGGAACCGGTCGGCTGGACATGATCTCTGTGATCTCAGAACTAGGTCCCGCCGGGAGGCTCTGGTGCTGTTTGGTCCTCTGGGCCTGCAGAGCCAGCTGATAGGCCACCTCGAACGCCTGACCCAGGGTCAGTATAATCTCATAGGTCAAGTTCTATGCAGAAAAAAAAATAAGAGAGAAAGAGGAAGAGTCTGAAAATGTCCTGGATTTCAAGCCTCAAAGACAGTTTTATTTTCCTCCAGGACAACAACACTACTCAGTTTGCAGCGAGGCAGCAAAGATCTGAGAGCAAAGTTTCTTTTCCCCAACACTTCAGAACTAAGACGGAGAAGTGGCAGTTAATCTCAGGGGCATCGTGCAGCACCAAACAGCTCCTCTCAGGAGATACATCCGCTGCATCTTCGTGTGAAATCCACTGCTGTATTCTCCTGTTGTTTCCTGTCAGCTTCCAAATATGAACAAGTACTAAAGACAGATGATTTAAACATCACTCTACACGGCTCAGGAATTATAAAAAACAATTATACGGAGAGAACATTTCAACATCACTTGAAAATAAGATTAAAAAAAATCTTCCAAGGTCCACAGTGGGGAAATGTGTCATCTTCTTTAATCAAGAATGTGGCCTGACACAAACACGTCGTCAATCTCTGCGTGAGACAGACGACTCAGACCTCAGACTGTATCTGCTCTATGTTCCCACTTTGTGTGGTGAGGATTGTGTCTGGTGTTTAAAATAACTGATTGCAACTAATGTGTTTTTTTACTTCTGTTTTCAATCTGCTTTTGTATCAAACCCCAGAGAAGAGAGCTCAGAGAACAACAGTAACGGGGGGGGGGGGGGGGGGGGGGGGGGGGGGGGGCAGAGTAGGTAATGGACGGCTAGTTATCATGGCCAAGAGTTGCACCGTGTCTACAATCAACCGCTGCTGAAGTGCGACACCTTAAAGAGATAAGGCCGTCTGGAGATAAGAGTGTCGATTGTGAAGCCCGTCACATCTGCTCCGAGCAAGGACAGGAAACGACGCTGGTGGAATTCAAATGTGCCAGCGAGGAAAGTTTTTGGAGCACTTCCAAGAAGTTACTTTCATTTTTTTAATCTGGCTTCTGTCAGACATGCACTGAACTGCAGACATTTTCCAAAGGGGATGTATGTGAGAACACAAATGTTTAAGACGGTCGCTTGTCACCGAATTTCGGGGAAATTGACAGTGACTGATTTTTCTTACAAGTGATGGAGGCAAAACTTGAAGAATACGAATCCTCTCGGGATGAAAAAGAGGAGGCAAACACATAGAAAACGGAGACGAAGACGTCAAGTTGGAAAGACAACGAGATTTGAGGACTTGACAGTTTTGGGCTGATGTTGTGCACATGTCTGACCCCGACAATTTCCTGCTGCATTCTTCATGTGTGAACGGCAAACTCTGGACAAAAGTCTGGATGCAATTTTCCAGGCAATATCTGGACTTCGCGTCTGAAAAACGCAGTGTGTTTTTCAGCAGAACAAAAGGGGGCGGCGCAGCGAGCGCCATCCTTACCACGTCTACTGTGCTGAACACGTGGCAGTAGTGGTGGCTGGTCTGCAGGTCCTTGGTGATGTACGCGAACGTACACAAGTCCTCTGGGTCCTGGGCTGCACAGGAAATATTCCGGATCTCGTGCTCTGCAATGATGTTCTGCACCGAGAAGAGAAGGTGTGAATCAGCAATGGACTGAAAATGACACTTTAATACAAAACACAAAAAGAAAATCAAGCTTTTTCCACACACACAAATCTAAGGACACGGGTCTGAATGAATTGTGAAAATATGAGGTGACAGGAGACGCTGAGGCATAAAATGTGCTTCACAGCCATCGGAGGAGAGTGCGGACATAAAAATGAAAAGACGGCTGAGCTTCCTTGTTTTTTATTAATGTCAAATAAATGTCAATATGAAGAGACTTTCATCACAGAGGAAACAGCGTGATGTCCGAGTGTAAGGCTTTCACAAAATAATACAAAAATACTGAGTTTAAAAGTATGTGGAACACTGAAGATACTGAGGGTTTAAAAGTTAACTTCAGTTTGAGCGGCAATAAACCTTATTGGCTGCATCGATGAACTTCACACCCTTGTAGGTGATGGAGAGGAGGATGGTCGGGACCTTCCTCATTTGTTCCGTCGACCTCTGGGGGACCACAAAAACAGAGCAGATTAGAAAGGAGAACACAGTGATTTATCGTTCATTCATACGCATTTTTTGTTCACCCAGAAACACACTGGTTTAATCAGAAGCAAATTGTTGCATACCCGCATTTTGGCACAAGCATCCTGCGTGGACTCGGTACCCCGCAGCTCCTTAATGAGCATGGAACCCAGGTACTGAACAGGGGAGAAGCAGAGAAGAACACTCAGGGTTGCTGTGCGTGTAAAGTGGAAACTGGATCATTGAGGAAAGAGAAAGGCCGTAAATTTACACTGGCTTCGTAAGCACAGGATTCGAAGATGAGCTTCTCCGGTGAGTGATGCCAGTTCTGGACGGGGGCGTAAGGCGCAGCCAGACTCGGAGGACGCAGGGTCAGACGAGGCTCTCGATGCCGCTCCTGGAATTATCAATGAAAGTTTCATACAATCACTGGATCACATGCAGATCCTGGACGTTATGCACTGCTGAAGATGCAGATAAAACTCAACATACATGAGTTCTGTGTCGTTCACTCTGATGTCTTTGGGTCACGTCGTAGTCGTTATTTGGCACTTTTTTCCTCCCTGGCTCTACTACAGGCAGCAGAGGGTCCATGGATCGACCTGCGTAGGAATCCATCTGACTGAGGGGGGACGGGGTGTGGGATCCAGGCAGGTCTTGGCACTGGAGAGAGTCAGACATAGTTAGGTGAATAAAACAGTGATTGTACTTTATCTTTTAGCAACAACTATGCTTTGCAGGTTTAAATCGGACACTGAAACCAACAGAGCTGAGTCAGACTGAAGGGAAAACCATCAAGTCTACAGGTTCTCACCCTGATCTGAGACAAGCGAGGAGGTTTGACTGGAGGCTCCTCATACGGTCTCTCTGCCAAAGAAGCAATGATGCGTTTCCTGTGACCCAGGAGGGAGATCTTCAGCACCTGAGGGGTAAAGAGGAAAATATGGAGCGACACATGAGGAGGTAGGTGCAGGAGAGGTGGAGACATACCAATAAAGACAGATACGCCCATTAAACATATCCTAACAACAAGTATTCAAGCTTTTAACCTTAAGCTCGACCCAAAATGTCATAACTTGTAAGAGCTCTGACTAAAGTATACTTTTAAACCCGTGACCCAAAAATCTAAAATTAAAGTTTGGTTTCACTGTCAAACTTTTCTTTATTCCGTGAAACTTATTTCATCCTCTGATACTAATCACAGTCCATCTGTGTCACTGGGACTCACGTTGACAATCTCTAATTCCCACAGGTTCTTCACACAGTCCAGAGTGCGGTAGCCGCTGGTCAGGAAGTTGTGCAAGTACTCTTGCAATCCCAGATTGTCCAGCCAGGAGGACAGGGAGCTGCTGCCATCACAGCCCAGAGCTTTCACCTGCAGGAGGAGAACGGTCAAGACACTTAAAGGGGTTCATGACACAGGGCTGTACATCTGTATCTGCTGCAAATTTATAGGTTTAAGTTAAACTAAGTACTAGAAATAGCCCTTTACGAGTTTTTGTATTTGTTTTGAAACAGACATTCAACACTTCTACTTGAGTTGAAGTACAAAGCTGTAACCAGATGAAGATACTGTACTTAAAGTAAAAGTACTGGCAGAAAAATGGTTCCCATCGCTGATATTATATGTTATTGTGTTATTAGATTATTAATACTGGAGTAGTAATCAGGTGATTTGTCACCTTAGGTAATGAACGTGCTGCGTGCAGGATCTTCTTTCTGTGACTTGGGTCCTGGATCCCGATCTCTCTCAGGTCCTGGTCCTCCATGACATTACTACCCTGCAGAACAAAGTAGAGAGAACGGCACAGTTTAAGGAAACGTGAATGAACTTGAATACTGGTGCCTGTGAGAGACGTCTGAAGATGATGAGAGCAGAAATCATTCAGGGAATTGTGGGTAAAACACGATCCCACCTGCCAAACAATGTACAAGAAATCAAGTCACTTGATATGATCAGGTTTGTCTGAATGTGTGTTACCCTGAAATCATCTGTGAGAATCTAAAACACACAACGTTAGACAAATCCTCCATGAGAAGAGCCCACGCTGCCGGGTAAATATTGATCATGAGCAAACGCTGCCATGGCAGAAAACAAAAGGTCAATTATTCCAGAGTGAGATGTTAAAACTCCTTCCTGGAGTCCAGCCCAGTGACTGAAGGGCCAGGGGCCATGTCGATAACCCCTTAAATGAGACGTAAGCATGTGTGGGGAGGGGGGGGGGGGGGGGGGGGGGCCACGGGGATGTGTGCGTGAATTATAGCCAAACTCATCTTTGGTTACACACAGTACCACCTCTGAGACCATGTGGCAGGCGATTGGATAATGGAGAATGGAGCGATAAGTCAATGTCAGGGCTGCGGAGTGGTCAGCGACATGTGATGGATGGGTTGAAAACGAGTGCTTCGATATCAAACTGTATCTTCAGGCTGCAAGGAGACAAGTCAAACACCCCCCCCCCCCCCCCCCCGACATGTACAATTAAAGTAATGTATTAGCAGATTCCTATTAGCCGAGCTCACAGTCGAGATAAAAATAAATGATTACAAAGCGTCCCGGCTCAGATAACGGGTGGATAAGAGGGGAGGGTGTTACCTCCACACTGAGGCGTCAGCAACCAAATCTCATCTGCCCCATGCAGCTGACCCCTCAATACGAATCTCAAGAGAATCCTATGGTGCTCACACACACTAACACACACACGGCAGAGATGGGACAGAAGAGGAAGCGTGTGTAGGTCAAAGCTGACGACCTGTTCTTCATGCAGGAGCAGTCGATATAGACGACGGATGAGGAGAAGGGAGGAGCGGGTCTGTATGAGGGAAAAACCGCAGAGTGACGCTGCCTGTGGAATCACAATGATAATTATTATTTTTTTGCTGAGTAACCCGCCGACAAACAGTTTTACATTCATTCGGCATTGCGATGTGTAAGAGTGTTAATATGAGGGCGATTAGCAGCTTGCATTATAAAACCTGTGGGAATCTTGAGACGGACAGAAAGACGGGATGAAGGAAAGAGCGTCTGCACCATCTGGGCAAATTGTCGTTCGTAACTATGACGTTCGGGCGTTTGAGCTCAGATTTGACATTGTGACGCATCTCTCTCTCTCTCTCTCTTGATCATTGCATTATTGTCCCACTGGGGGGGGCTGAGACTGCTCCGCTGTCTTTTGTCACTTTCCCAGACTTCCCAGAGAACAGATCTTGATAAAAAAAAAAGAAAAAGATCAAGCCTGTTTCTGGATCTTATACCGAACTGACCTTTGTGCAGCTGGATTGAGTTTAAGGAGACTGTTGGGCCTTGGCGGAGGTTTGAGCTCTCCCGAGTGCTGTTCCAGTTTATTTTGTTGCTCCTAAAGTTTCACTGTTTATTGAGATTTACTGACATTTCAGACAGCAGATATCACAACTTGTCAAAACGATTGTTGTGAAAAGAGCCACTTTTCAGTCTGTTGTAAATTAGGCTGTGCGAGTTTGGATGGATTCTCTAACAATCTCTCTAACAGTAACTAATTAACTGTTTGATGCATTTATCTGCAATTTCTTCTTAAATATCTTTTAACAATTAAATATTGGACCATTGCTCAGAGAAAATTTTATTTTATCAATTGTATAATCAAAAGAATTAATTAAATTGTCACATATATTAAACTAATAGTGTCATGTTTTTGACTGATTTCAGACCCTTCAACATGAGGATTTGCTGCTCGTCTTCGTCTTATATAGAAACCTGAGCTTCACCTAAAATGTCACCTCGGACTTTGGGAAAGCACAACGAAAAATGTATTAAACAATTGAAAAGATATTGGGCAGCTCAATTATTAATGGAATAATCCACGTTTCGCTGCCTGAACAAAAGCCGACTGAACGCATGGACTTTAAATGTGAAAGTCATTTTAAAAAGGGATCATCTCGTCTCTTGAAAGTTAAACAAAAACAATAAATATTTCATTGGCGAGAGACACAGACTCAACAGGTCGAAAGAGTGAGGATGCACAACCGCTGACATCAGCACCACACGGGTGAACACAATACATTAGAGTGGTGTAACCTCGGCGGTTCTATGCCTTTGCTTGTGTGGCCCATCCGTCTCTGCTTTCCGCCTCGCCCTGTGCTCTGATTAAAATGCGGCTGCTCTCTTCTCGGTGTATCCAGAGGAACAGCCGCACTGGTCCCCCCTGGTTTAAAAAGCACTCTGAATCCAGGCCAGGGGCTCCGGGGCACGGATCCCTTAACTCTGACCGTCTGAAGGACAGATAACAGCCGCACTAAAAGTCACAGTTTGTCGTCCTTAACAGCCCCCTGATGTATTTGATCCATACCCTGCATAACTGTTTTTTTAAAATAGTTAAATGGATGAAAAATATATCAGCACCCCACTCATCCCAAATCTTTGGGCTTCTAATGCACGAGGCCATTACCGAGTTTCCAATTTGTCTGCAGGCTTCATTGGCATCGACTCGTTCCAGCAGCGTTGGGGCAGAAAACAGGAGGTGGAGGACTCTGCTGAATGGAGACATCATGTGTTCTGATGTTTCTCCAACCTTTGTCCAACTTCTCTGATTGAAGTCTTTGAGTTACCTTCACCGAGGAGGTTGTGTTTTCATCTGCTGTGGGGCCTTGGCGGAGGTATACGCTCTACTTAGTGCGATTCTACTTCTATGCACCAAATCACCTCCATCAATTCGGCACTTGAAGTAAATGTGTTCCTCTCTGGATGGCTCCATGATTGAACACCCTGTCGACGTGTTGGAGAAACAGTTTCCTCGCATACAAACTAACTCGGAGCTCCGTGGGCCGACCAGGTCACAGCTGAACGACACATTTTTCCCGAGGCTGAGCTCAGGGGCGAGAGTAGAGCAGGAAAAAGAGCTGTTTTCATTTTAACAAGCATTACTTGAGGACAGCGCGGCTGCACGGGAGCTTGTTTCATCGGGACATTTGCTCTAAGAGTCGATAAAAAGCATCTAATTGGTTTCAGAAGAGGCTCGTCTCTGCCTCGGTGCTTGAACACAATACAATCACTGCATCTATCGATCCGCTCCTGGAGCGAGCCTGCCGGGCAGACAGAGGCGGCCGCAGTCGGACGGGCTGAGTAAACACTGTTTAATTAGTGATCTCACTGCAAAGGGGCTACAGCAGACATGCCATTTCTCAACCCATGTTTTTCAGTGGGGTTTTTTTTATACCCAAGGGAAGATTAAAAGGAGCCTGATGCTGAATCTTTACACTTGACGATGAAGAATAATTGATTATTTCTGAGTCTAAATGAATTTAGCCTTTTTTCGTGTCGGTAAATGATCTGTATTTATAAAGGCCTTTTCTCAAAGCTCTTTACACATCAGTTTTTTGCCATTCACCCATTCACACACACATTCAAACAGAGCATCTATGTGCAACACTTTCTCTTTTAGAAGGGGCAGTTTTTGGGGTTCGAACCGCTTTCACCCCTGAGCCACAGCCATCATTTCTTTTTTTACTATAGTAGCTACAGAGGAGAGGTCATGGAAGTATTAGAGTCTTAATTAGGATCCAGTCATCCATGACGCTCCAGAAATTGTGTATACCTGCAATATAGCATGAGTGTGATTTAGATTGTTTAGAGTTGATAGCCTAGAGATTATGTGTGAGGCTTTGTTGCATTAGACAATAATATCTGTCTGGACCCAGAGCCCACAATGCAACGTGACCTATCCTCTGCTGCATCCACTCGAATGCACAAGCGCACATTAAACCCAATTAGAAAAAGTTTAAACGCAGACAAGGTGACTCGTGGTCGTAATTCCCCGTTTCCAGTCGAGACCAAATTGTGATTTTTTTTTAAAAAGTCAACATTTGCTGTGGAGAAGGACGCGTTGTTTAAAGGTTACGGCTCTTTTCTAAATCCTCAAGCGATCTCGGGGAGCCAGGTGGTTTTGTAAGCCGTGTTTAAAGATAGAAATATTGCCAGCTCTCCGCTCAGACGACTCGGGGCTGAGGAGGGAGGGAATGAAAGGCTAAAAAAGACAGAAAGAAGATTAAAAACCGGAAAGCAACTTCAGAGGCTTCAACGCAGACTTAAACATGGCTGTCGTTGAGGCTGGGAGAGACGGAGATAAAGGGAGAGAGAGAGAGAGAGAGAGAGAGAGAGAGAGAGAGAGAGAGAGAGAGAGAGAGAGAGAGAGAGGAATCTGCTATTCAGAGGTTATGTAAAGTAGATTAAAGGTTATTTGTATCATTGTAGAGTGAAATTAGCCAGACATCGCTGGCATGTAGGTCCACAAGAGTGTGAAAGGTTCAACAACAGTAGCTGACAGACTTGGACATTGTGGTTCCTCCAAAACAACTAAAGCGCAGTGAGACAGTCCTGCTCTCTGGAGGTCAATAAGTCCCAATTTACAATATCTATACGTCTAAGTTACAACATGTAAATAACATAAACCAACAGACAACTCTGATCTTCATTTGAAACAATCACAGACTGGAACAAGGCGAGTGTGACACTTTCTCTGGTTTACAGACGGAGGACGAACCGAAAGAAACTCTTTACTTTGACTTAACTTCATCATTATGTTAACTACTGTGAGAACGGAGGCTCAGATTATTAAGCATGAAGATTAGTGTCATTTCTCAGCCACTCATCTGCATATACAGTACACTGGGTTCATTTAATTTCACTGTACGTTGGGTTTAGTTTATGGCTGCTGTTTTTCAAGTAGCTGCTTTTGAATTATAATAATTTCACGGCCAGTAGAGTCTGTAGAAATACTGTAGTTAAACATGAGCTTGTGCTCTATAGGCTCACAACATATCAACTGGATCACAAAAAATGTTGTTGTATAAAGTAATGAAAGTACATTAAAGTTTGTTTCCCTTAGTTAAGGGGATTTTTTAAAATTTGTTGGAAAATGTATCTGCAAATCTGGATCTGGGATTTGTGTTCTATTGTAATCCAATGAGTGGTAACTAGTTGTGTACATAACACATCATAAAATCTTCAATTCATGTAATTATTTACTCCACTGCACATGTGAGGACAGATGGGAAAGATGTTGTGTTTCGCCTGCATGTGACCTTTTACTATTTCTCACCAATCACAATCAGTGAAATCAAACGTGGCGTTTGAAATGAGATGAGGAGCTGAACACATATGGCTCTTTATTAAAAGACGAGGCGCGTGATGGGCCTGATGAAGGAGGAGAGCGTTTTCTGCCCGACACATAAGGTGGCTGTCTCACTTCCAACGTTCCCGCTGGCTCAGCCCAACCAGCTGGGTCCCTCATCCTCTCCTCCATCAGTCCTCATTAGTGACAAAAGCACCAGCGCCAACTCACAGTGGCGTCGCTCTATAAACTTGTCGGCTTGGCAACAGCATCCTATTGCTCACTGAGACGCTCCTCCATTCTAGGGCGGGCAGCAGCCGCCGTTCAGTGACTGTTAGTGAGAGGACGTGACAGCGGCCTCCTGAGCCGAGACAAGACGCCTGAGAGCCTGACAGGACAAACCTGACTCACAGAGAACCAGGCGATAGGATATTAAACCTGATGTAAACAACACATCTGACAGCACAGATCAGGCTGCGTGTTGTGTAGTTGAAATGGGCATGAAAACAACTGAAAACCTTTCAAAAGACTAAGAAAGGTTGTGCTGGGAATCAAATAATGAATATTGAGAAGTTTATAAAACATGTGCAGTAATGAGCGATTTTGAATTATGTGCTGAGTCCACCCAGAAAACAACTGTTCCTATAATTAAGTGTCATAGCTACTGAAACACAAGCCCGACTCACGGTGGGAGAGGTTGAGTTTCAACTGATTCAATGTCAGGTGCAGCTCAGAGGATCATCTATCAACTACTGGAGAGGAACATCGGTTGGATTAATGCACAAAGATGCAAACTGGAGCTAAGTAGCAGGAAGTGGTGACAGATGGAAAAAAAACAAAGATTACAGAAGTGAGAAGTCAAAGACGACTGTCAGAAGAGTTGAGGACAATTTGGACATTGTATAAAAGAAGTGAGCAACTCACCATATAGTGCAGGTCGTCGAACCCGTTGAGAAGCAGCTTGCTCTCGTACTGCGGGAGCCCCACGTGCTCCAGCCAGTCTCCCACGGGCTGGTCCAGCAGCCGGCCCGCAGCACCTGCTGACAGGGGAAAGCGCTTCAGGAGGGAGAAACCTTTCAGCCGGTAGCAGCGGCACTCTGAGGATGAGACGTGGCATTGCCACATCATTCTCGGCCAGCAGAGCCGAGCGCACCAGCAACAGGAAGGCGGGGGAGACAGTGTCCTCTGTGGACAGGGCGTCGGCTCCCGCAGGGAAGCGGGGGCCGAACCAAAGTCACCCAAGATGGATTATAGCACCCCTGATCTCAGGGGTGAGGGGGGTGATAAACGGTTATGAGCTGGTTGACCACCAGCTAACAACAACAACACAGTGCTGCCTCACCTAAATAAGGAAAATGAGCAATAATCCAACCATCAGAAAAAATCTAAATGTCTCATGTCAGGAGGTGGGACTTTTTTAAAAGCCTGCAGCTGATTTAAATGAGCTCCAGTTCTGTCATGAAGGGAAACTCAGAGGAGTCAGAGGAGAGCGGCCGCTCAGAACTGCTTTTTTCAGGGGGAGTGATTTGTTTCGGCTGAGTGGGAAGTTGTTGGGAAACTTGCGGACAGAAGCGGGAGACAGTTAATTATCGAATAGGCTCATCCCTGAATCACAGACTGCAGCTCACTCAGTACATAATCCACAGGACAGGAATCCTGCACACATGGGCGGCAGCAGGACGGGCAGAAAATGCGGGAGCGGCTGCAATCAGCAAAGACTGATCACACGCAAAAGCTGTGGTGACGGCTGTCAGCAGCCACAGCTGCCAGGAGCCTGACCTACAGGAGGAGACTTGATCGCCTCTGCTCCTTTTACCATGTTACTGGTTTAACTCAATATGAAAACACAGGCATCAATTATTACTCAGTTGAATTTGGTGAAGTTGTCTTTAACTACTGATTTGATCACCAAGTTGTGTGTGCATGGCAACACATAAGGAAATCTGCCAACTTACAAATAACAAACAGACATGAAATAAAACTACAATAGAGTGAATGTGTAAAATGCACATTTTAAAGCTTTGCATTCCCTTGTCGCCGCCCTCATCTCCTCATCTCGCTCCAGAGAAGTCACTCCAGAAAGTCGGAGATGTGTCAAGGTAAAAGACAAATCCACTCAGGGATCCAATCAGCTACTTCAAGGAGCACTTCAGTAATTGCTGGCCCCCGAGACTGAACTCCTCTGCAGACGAAGAGAGTGTGAAAACTGTCTCGCCTCAGTCTGGCACAGTTTGTGAGATGCGGTCAAGTCCAGTCAAGAAGAAAGCTTGTATTGTCGTCTCCGGGCTGAAGAATGGACAGATTCCGAGGTGGCGTCCTCCTATTGTCCTGACTGTTCACAATGCTGCTGCCTGCAATTCCTCTCTCCTCCCTTACTCTCTCTCTCTCCCCCCTCGTTGCATGCGCTTCCCCACTCCTCCCTCCCTCACCACCACCTCTCTGAAACACTGCAGGTGGCTGCTCTTTGTCAGTGCGAGCTACAGACCCCCCACCCCTCATTACCAGCATTGGCTCCAGCTTCCTTCCTTTCATCGCACCACCCTCGATGTGTTTTCCCTTCACACCCTCTTCCACTGCATCTTTCACTCTGATGTCGATCAGCAGAGAGGAGAAAAGTAAAAGAGTGGCTGCAGGCACGGAGCCATTCAGCCAGACACATCCCAGCTTTCTAGTCAACGCTGGACTGAATCAGAGAGGGGAGGGGGGGGCTGATGGGGATGCGGCTTCTCGCATGGGCATCAAACAGAGAGCTGCCTCTCCAGAGAGTCCCTCGGTGGCCTCGGTGGCCTCCCTTCATTGAGATGGAGCGGTGAGCATGGCGGCTGAGGGGCTGAGTGGATGCATTTGAAAGCACGTTCAGAGCAGACAGATGCAGCCCGTAGAGGGAGGCTCACTACGCTGCTGCAGTGGTCTCAGCTTTCCTCAAGTCTACAAAGCAAAATGAGCTCATCCCCCTGACATACAGTACGTAGTGGTTAATATTTAAACTGCTCGCTCCGGCTGGGAATAAGGAGACGGCAAACTTTGTGCTCAGGAGCAACGGATCTGCTGCATTACTTAAATATATTATATTGTGTGGCTCAAGCAAAGAGTAAACTGGGAGGGAATGTGAAATAATGTTGCTGAAGAGAGGGAGTCGATTGTTTGGGATACAGCTACAGCCCCCGGGCTCCATCCATCAACCCTGACGACAGGCTTCGCAAAAGCCCGGTGAATAAGAGGTGAACAGGTACAGAATCCTTAACACAAAGACCTGGCCCGGCCCCCTTTGGTTTAAAAGCACCATCTGAAAAATGCCTGGACACAAACCCTGTGGTTTTCCTGTCCACTCTCTAACCACAGGGCAAGAAAGGCTGCTCAGGAGCATCGATCGGTCGAACGTTTGAGAAGACCGCCCCATTTCTTACAGCACAGTGAATAACCTTCAATGGTACTGAGGTGAGGTATAGACTGGCCAAAAGTCCAAGTGATTTCAGGGATGAGAATAAGGTGAAAATAAGGCAACAGCTTTCTGGAAGCAAATTAACCCCTTTAAGCAAAAACAAAGCCCCCGTCTGTCTGTACAATACTGAGCTGCAGGAAGTTGCACTGTATACTGTTATCAGGAGGGCGAGGAAAAGGCAGACTGGTTGGTCATGAGTTCAAAGAAATGATAAAGGGGATGATAAAGAAAATTCAAGCAGGTACAAGTGTGAGTTATAGGTCCAGAGGACGGTAAGAAAGGGCAGACATTGTCCTGTGGTAATACACACGTATATGTCACAAACATAGAAAGGCTGATTAAAGGTTGAGAGGAAATGGAGTCTAAATCTGTCCAGTAAAATCCCTGCCTACAGCCAAATGGGCAATTAAGTTTTTATGTTGAAACCTAGAGAGTTCTCATGAGATTAAAAATTGAAATTTATAACAGAGGTCAGTAAAAACAGAAACAATCTGCACAAAGAGCTGGAAAACTGGAGCGCCTCATAATTTCAACCCAATAACTAATTTTTCAACTGTTTCTAGGTGTTGAATTCTGATTGGCATTGAACAACTTTTGAAAAAGGGAATAATGATTATACTCTACCTGGCGTAGCATATTGCTGATCTCTGGAAAAATCGATGCCGGCACCGATCAGCGTCATGATCTTCTCGATCTGAGGACAAGAGTAAAAGAGAGAAAGCGATAAGGAGCCGCAGAAGCCGTCACAGTTTGACCTCCACCTCTCACCACTACAAATGCAGAGAAACGTCCCCATGCCTTAAACGATACACCACCAAATACAGGCACTCTGCAAAAGCAGTGTTAAACTATCAGCAGGAGAAGAGTCAGTAGTTTTATGAAGACACATAAAGTGTTTTTTGAAGGGCATCTTGAGCAGCTGCACTGTGGCTGCATGGCGGCATTTATGCCTCGTTTATTGCAAAAGCATTACAGTGACTTCTACAGTCTCATATTGGAGGAGTTACTGACACTGGGCTGCAGGTATAAAAGCAGATCAACCGCTGCCTGCAGCCAAAGCAATAATGATTTACACAGACACTCGCTGGTCTCACCATCTGGCCTCAAACGATTCGTCAGGGCGATAAAAAAAGAGAGAGATGGTGTGAAAAAATTGATACAGAAACCAGGTCAGGTTAAACTACTAGTGTTTTGATGTTTGCTCAAATCATAATATCTATTGTTTCAAGGTAACTGAGGCTTTTGATAATACATAGAAACTGGAGAAAAAAGGAGCAATAACTAAAACTGAAAAGAGCCAGAGTCCCATGGTACCTTGCAAAAGTTCCATGCATTTCCACAGAATGCATGAGAGCATCACTAAGGTGCTGTCTATCAACATGCCATACACATGCACAAATGCGGATGGAACGTACATATACAATATATAATATTGTTAACTTTGAATGCGTTCATAAAGGGGGAGCTGCAGCAGCATTGGGACATTGAGCTGTAATATTACACCTGTCCCAGCACAGAAACATGTCTCCCGCCCTTTCAACCAGTCCAGGGGTTGAGTATTCAGAAAATGAAAAGGTAGAAAGTGACACTGCTGCTATCACACCTGTCAGGTACTGTCACTCCAATGCTTTTATAAACTGGAGTGAAAAGCAGTTTTTTTTATATACCTTTTTGGAAATGTTTTCTCTGAAAGCAATGTCTGATGACTGAGTTTGAGTCCTGCCTGCTCCTCTTAAAGCCCCAGACAGGTTATTGGCCCGCATTAGTGCAGTTATATAAGACACCGCAGTGCCATCAAGTCTACATTTGTAAGGCTCCTCTCGTCATCAATCAGTTCAGTCGTGAAATAGAAGAGAAATGTCTGTCAGATTGATGCAGCTTTTTAAAAGTTCTGCTTTCAGACTGGATAGTTAATAGAACATTAAAGCTCCTCGACTTGGATAGAAGAAGAAATGAATAAATCACTGAGATTGTCATTCCACCGGGGGTTCATTAAGCCAAAAAGAATCCCATCTACCGCTACCAAGAGCGTCCCCAGAAGAGGACAGATCCAAACCCCCAAAAAGGACCAGGAAATTATTTTATGAAGATGGACTTCTTACGCTGTCAACGGAATTAGATCTTCGTTGTTTTGTGGTGGGAGAGGTCGTCTGTGTCTGCTGAGAGAGAAGTCAGGGTTTTGTTTTTGTGTGCTTCTGTGTTACTACTGTAAACGGTGCCAGCGATCCACCGGCAGGGTTAGTTCAACCTTCCTGTTTCATATAAAGATCCTTTACACAGTTGATCCTGAAAGACTATTCTAAAAAGAAAACCACGTGGTGCATAAGCAATTTGTTTTGTAAAGATTAAATCATTGAGAAATTAGGACGTTGAAGAACATTTTTAGAACAAAAGAGTAAAAACAAAACATACAACATCAAGGAACCGGAGGACCACACGCTCTTATTTTAAAAGTTTGTTTCTTTAAAGATATTTATTCGGGCAGTTTGCCTTTATTGATAGGGGGAGAGAGACTGGGTGATGACCCGCAGCAAAGGGGCTGAGTTGGGAATCGAACATGCAGCTGCTGCGGGAGGACAATGTATGCAGGGGGCGCCCACAGGCACTCCTTCTCTAGTTATTTTCACATTCAACATGAAACCTCAGCACAGAATAAAGGACGATGATATGAGGTGTGATCACTTTAGATTGAGTTCATCTGCCCGGTGCCACTTCTCCACAGTGGCACCGGTGTATCGACCATATGGCCGGTTCCTCAAAACACACTCAGAAATTAACCTCCGTCTGTCAGCAGCACACGTTCACTTCAAAAAACGTTGATGGTGAATTGGCAGCATTTCTCGTACCTAAGCTGTAGGCCCAGATGAGTCAGCAAAACAGGTCGCTACTGTTTGCTCTGTGTGTGTGTGTGTGTGTGTGTGTGTGTGTGTGTGTGTGTGTGTGTGTGTGTGTGTGTGTGTGTGTGTGTGTGTGTGTGTGTGTGTGTGTGTGTGTGTGTGCAGTGGCTAGTCAAAATGTACAAAGCTGCATTAATCACCATGCTATGTGTCATTTGATTAAACTGCATACAAAGAATAAAAAAACACCCTGGTTTAACTGAGGGTAATGTGCTCTATTCTTTCTTGGCTTTGCTGTGAGGCAACGAGAGTCAACACCAGGAAATCACTGCCACTGGCCACGGAATCATCAGTCACACAACCCCCCTGTGGTTTTTCTAGACATGAGATAAAAATCTGTTAATTAAAGCTTCGCCCCTGAAATAATCCACAGAGGCGTCATATTTACCATTTACTGTTTGAGGGAGGTATTGACCTTCTCATGCAACTCTCGGCACACAAGTAAATAAGTGTATTCCCCAAACTGTTGGGTTAAGAATATTCCCTTTTCTCAGTACGAACAGCTGAAACAATAGAAACAGCGTGAACCCAGTGACCTATAACTCGCTGCAATGAGGTAACTGAGAGGCGCAAAAGATAAAAAAATCTCCTGCATGGTCATCGGCTATCGCTCGTGTGCAGCTGGGGAAGGAATATCGATTTTGCAATAAATACAAATTAGAGACATCTTAATTGTGACGTGTTCATTTTCGTGCTGCATTCAAGATAAGCAACATTTCTAGGCTGTCAGCGAAGCCAATTATAAAGCTGCTGATGAACAGAGCTCCGCGAAATCACACTCACAGCTATTGTAAGTCATGTGATAATGAGCAGGGTAATACTGGTGTCTCGTAAAGTGGTGGAGGTCTGTACTGAAGGGAGGACAATGCTGCTGTCAGGGGCATCACTCCCCTACAATGAGAAGAGTGGCACCAACGGGGGGGGGGGGGGGGGGGGGGGGGGGGGGGGGTGATCTCGCTCTCCTTTGGCTCTCAGGAGATAAAACAAGTCTGTGTACTTTAAAATACCGAAGCAGGGGTTTGTAATAATCTGTTCTCCTGATTGTCACATCGACCTCAGGGGGCCTCGCTGAACGCCTCGAGCTGCCGTGCATGAGAACGAAGAGGTGACTGGTTGCATTTTAAACACGCTCACACTGCAGGTAAGGTCAGTGTATCGAGCTTTGGCTATTAAACGCAATGTGTGCGTGTGTGCGTGTGTGTGTGGATCGTAGATTGTGTATAAAGATGGATGATGTGACAGCTCCCAAATCACCTCTATTGTCCTTCTTTGTTGGGCTGTAGTTTAGGTCATTAAACCCACCTCCTCCATGTTGGTGGATGGGACATGGACTGAACTCTACTTTCTTGTAACTTTGGTTTTTAATTATTTATTTGATGCCACAAAGAGGTTGAAACGCCATGAAACGTCCGAAATCACTCATTACAATCACTCATTCACTAACCCCTTTTCTATGTACAGCACTAGTACATAGTACACTAATACTAGTACACTACTACAGACTAGTGGTGATTAGTGAGTGATTTCGGACTCAGTCTATGTCAAAAGCGCAAGATGGCACCCGCCTCCAAGAAATCTTAACTTTTGTACAGCAGGAGAAGGTGGAGACGCGTCATCCATGTTTATTTCCAGTCTATGGTGTGGATGCAATTAGAAAAAAAACAGAGCTGCACTCAGTCTTTGTGTTTGCTTGTCCACTTTAATGAAAAAGGGAATTTCAGCTGGGCCAGTGAGATTCAGAAGCAGCTACCGTGACAGGCAGGTGTGATGCACAGCCGTTTTGGACCTGGGTAAATACATCCTATCAGGGGACACAGTCCGGTGATTTCCTCAAGGTAAAACACATCCACAACAAGAGAAAAGCCTCCGAGTGTCATGGCCGAGGATCAAGAAGCCGTGAGAATGAATAGAGGAGCGAGGGAGAGGAATGTGTTTTTGTGCTGCAGGATGGAATCAATGCAGAGAAGTGAAATGGAGAGGCGTCCATTGTGAGAGGGGCTCACTAGAACAAGGAGATACAATGAAGAGGGTCAGGAGTCAGCAGCAGGGTGGAGGTCAACAGCTGAAGAGCCAGTCATGATGAAAGTTGGTCAGGGTGAGATTAAAAACACACGGACCCATTTATCATGCTTCTCACAGCGGGCCTTCTGCACTGCGGTGACACCGGAGGATAACTCCACTGCTATTTTACTGCTATTTGAAAGCATAGTTGTTTTTCCATTAACAGCCTTGACAATCTGGAACAATACTGAGCTGGAGCGCAGACAGGAGGGCAGTGGGAGAGCTCTGCTAAAGGACGCCTTGTTAGCGCCTGTGCAGGGAGAAACAAAAGGGCGGCTGCAGAGAAAGTGTGCCCGCACCACCGGCCTCAAATTGGCCAGCTGGCACCAAAACAAGCGTTGGATGTGAAACTGTTGACCAGTGAATGGCATCAAGGGTAACACGAACACACCATCATCTAAAAAGGAGGTGCCAACACCTCAGTGCCACATTGGGACAAAGCACCGTCAGCAGTGCCATTAACATTACCTGAAATAGCGCAATGTCACGCTTGTGCTTTTAGAAGCAATGTCCCTCAGAAACAACTCCACAATGTTGTCGCCTCGACTCTTAAAAAGGACGACAGGATCTAGATCTTTAATAAGTTGAAATTCTTCATTCAACCTCGAGCAGAGAAGGCGTCACTTCTCTCCAGAGCCTGGAGGTCTGAGTCCCCTGTGGCTGTCCTGTGTTGGCAGAACCAGGCCATGACCCACACCCACAGTTAGGCAAGTCAACTTCAGGAGTTCCGCGCAAAAACTACCACAAATCAACGACGAGGTTCTGCACATTGTAACTTTTTAAAGAAAGCAATCAAAAGTAGGATCACAAAGACTTCAATTAGCACATAATCAAACCGTCTTTACGAGAAATATAATATCCACAGAAAGGCTAGAAAGCATCAATTCTCTTCTCATTCAATTGATCCAGTGCAGGTAGACAAGATTAATGAGCCGCCGGTGGAGCTGCTGCCTTTAAGGGAATCAATACTCACAAAAGCTGGTTTCATAGTGACTACTGGATCTGTGGAGTGCGAATCGCATATGAAGTTAGAAGAGCGGTGGGGCTGCGGATGGAGGGCGGCCCTCTCCTTCTGTGTCCGTCTACAGCCGTCTGTCTCCCTTTCTCTCCTCCCATTCGTGGAGCTCAGTTTGCTGGCCCACACAATGTGCCCCCTGGATTGTCATCTCCAGTCTGATTCCAAGGACCAAGACCAACCCACATTAGCATGCGCTTTACACACCAGCACACACCCGCACGCATGCACACACACTCAGAGCCCCTCAAATGGAGAGATGCATAGGCCAAGACCTCATGCAAGTCAAATCTCCTTGTCTTGAAACCAGAGTATCCGAGGGTGTAGCTCAAGCGGAGAAAAGGAGGGGGGGGGGGGGGGGGGGGGGGAGAGAGAGATGGAGTGAGACGGATGTAGAAGAAAATGAGAAGAAGGAGTAAGAACTGGAATATTTGGAAAACCAGATTAAGAGAAGAAAAAGATGTTTTTTAAAAGCCATGTGTGCATGCGTCAGGGGGGTGGGCTCGGTAACGTTCTGGGACTCCTCGGGCCGAATGCTGTCATACAGCTCAGTAGAGTGTTGAGGAGCAGTCAGTCGTGACAGGCAAGATGGCTGCCACGCAGAGAGCGCGGCTGCAGATGGAGTGATACGGGCCGAGGAGAAGTCGAAGGGAGTTTTCCATTTCCAGTGGACAACCCTTCTAACATCATTAAAGAGAGTGCAGGCTGGGTTACGCCCAATCAAACTTTAACTACTTTCCCCACACACTCTGCTCATTTGCTATGCACTTTATGTCGCCAGTGTGAATATTTCCATTTCAAGCGAATGCAGGCTTATTCCCTGAAAGGAGAGGAAGAACGATCCGGGGCTCTCGCCTCTTGCATTCAGGCGTCTGATTCACTATTCAAGTGAGAAGAAATAAGCATCCGAGTTCATTAATATTAACTACATCCCCTAAATTGCACAAAAGAAATTGCCTCGTCAAAAAACATCAAATCTCATTTGGGGAAATAGGTGTCAACACGCACCCCACCGTGGAATCATTCGAAAAGGTGGAGTTAACCACAGCAAACTGCTTCTTCTTAACTTCCTATCTGAGGCAGCAGGGCTCACTTATTGTTCTCTGCAGCTTAGGGCTGGAACTTCTTAAAATTCAGTCGAGCTTTCTTGCATAAGATGTGAGACGTGTTGTTCTAGCTGACGGGCTGGTTCACACACAAATATAGTCTGTACCCAGTGTGACAGGGAACATGACAAGGTACCTGCACATACTGTTACTGATATCCATCAGAGACCCAGTTCCTGTTTCACATTTTATTCCGCAGTTAGTTTCTTTAGACATCAACTATCTGCACTGAGTCGTTTGTTATTATGATCTTAAAACAGTCTTATTTTGTGGCCAACAGACTGGAGAGTAAACAAGATGCACTCCCAGGGGATGAATTAATAATTGCGGGTGAATTGTGGGGCTTGATGCCAGCAGCCTACTTTAAGATTTCAAACACGCCTTTAAGCATTGTGATGAACTTCAAGCTGGTCAGTTCACTGGGTGACATACGCTAGGATGGCACATACAGCAAATGAGGCCACCGCCTGACATGAATCTCCTTTTCCCTGATGAGAGCTTCCTCAGTAAGTAGCCAATAAAACAGCTTGTTCTCCAAAAGGACAGAGATACCTGCTGTTCGGCCTCTTCCTCAACAGACACTTCTCTTTAACGACCAGATCAATTCTCATGCTCATCTGTGCACAAGCACCAGGGAGAAGAGGATCTTTTTTTTTTACTGGCTGCTGAGGGCAACAGGGAAGAGCAGCAATCTCCAAAAACAAAAGCAAATGTCATGGCTGCGTTGCTGCCGTCACTTCTCACCGAGCCCACGTCCCTCAGTCTGAGGAGGTGCGGTGTTCGTTAAGCTGGGTAACTCGACTGCGCGGTGCCCTGCCAGTGACCACAGAGTGTGAGAGGGGAAATAAAAGATTCAGACTCTCAAGATGCTCCCTTCACTTGACCTTCTTACTCCACTGGACCATAATGTTCTGCAGAGGGAGGACGACGTCTGGGGTAAAGTCTCTATGTCATTAATCATCGCATCAAGTGAATGAAATAATCAATAACTTATAATAATGTTAAACTATTCATCATTTTTGATTGAAATATGTGAGTACTCATGATAAAGCTGGATCGATAAAATCAATCAGGACGATATTAACTCAAAGCTAACGGGTCTGTCAATCGATAGATAATAAGACATTTGGTTTGAGGTCATTTACTTACACATGCATTATTCTACCGCTTGTCCAGTAAACCACTGACGTGTTGATTTTATTTAATTGTAAAATGTGCTGCTTGGTATTTATGTATATTTATTATTTATGTGTATTAAGTATAAAATAAAATACTTTCATGAAAATCGCCACGATTATTCTGTAAAAATAAAAATATCGCTAACGGTATCTATCTCAAGAATCCAGAAATTGTCAGGCTTTCATTTGTGACATGCGCTGTATAAATAATTCATCCCATTATTGAGGATTCATTGATGAATCTGTAAAAACTAATACTGTGCCCCTAGTTTCAGTTGTATGAACAAAACAAACACAATGTCATGATGAGGCTCCTATTGGCTAAAACTGAAAGGCTTAGGAAATCTGGTCAAACTGTGGTAATGCTGAGTGTTTCACAAAACAATGGAACTGAGGTGTTTACGATGAAAGTCAAATACTCTAAATTCCATTTTTCTGGGAGTGTCTACTTGCCAGACTTTGAGTTAAAGTTATGCTGCTGGTGTTTGCAGATGTGTGGCCGGGCTGAAGCTAATCAAAAAGTTCTAAAATGTCAGGGACCAACTTGCACTGACACAGGAATGGATGAGTGATGCTGCCAAGGTGCTGTGTTCTACCCTCGGGCCAGAAAAGTGTTGTGAACTTTTGAACTCTTCTGCCTGGCGTCTGAAAGAGGTTTTGTGTATTAGCTCCTCTCCGTCTCAGCGTTTGACGGGACAATTTCCAAACAGATCAAATATCCGGCTTCGATTTGCTGTTGTGCGTAAATGTGCTTCAAAGAAACTCTTCCAATTACAGCATCCTTGTTGTGGGCTGGGATACTGCATCACTAACAAACAGCTGCAGCGGCAACATCCACATCTGGCTCGGTTTATGACACACGCCAACGATAGACATGAGTAAATCTAAGAAGCAAGCACATGTCTACAGTGGAGTACAGTATTGCAAAAACACTGCAATAATAATAAGTGCTTAATTTAGGTGCGGTTGTGTGGTGTGTCGGCCCAAACACAATTAAGAGGGGACGAAAAAACACGTCTTAAAAGCTCGAAAATCTCACATATTACATCACATTTGCGCAATCGGCAGACGCTTGACTAAACGTTAAAGTTTCAGTGAAGTGGAACAATAACACATCGCAATCTAATATTTGGATTAGTGGTACAAGTCAACAACAAGAGGTTTTAAAGATAAGTTTTTGTATTTCATTTCATCCTCCTCCACAGACTCCCACCTACAACTCAGACCTGCTCTGCCCCACCTCCCATCCACCTCCACTCAGACCGCCTGAAAAACAAACCAGGGCCCACAAGCAGCCGAGACATCGACCTCAGAGTCTCTACCAGCTCTGCTCACCCAGGCCCATCCGATAGGCCCCTGTAAAGAAACACTAGGCAGCAACACGATCTCCTCACTGTGGGAGAAAGAGCATCGGGGCTCGTGACCTGTTCTGCCATCAAAACTGCAACGTGTAAGTTATCTCTCCTGCCACTGCACTGCCATCGGAGTGGAGGGAAATTGTAAAGAAAAACAAGAGAGTATGTTTCCAAACTTCAGAGCAGAACACGAACAATACAAAAGGAAAAATCAGTGAGACAAACAGTGGATACGCTAGATGAGGGCGGCTTATGTTAAAACTTAACTGAGAGGCTTAGAGGAAATCATTAATCTTGCCAACAGTAAGAGGATTGTTGAAGGAAAATGGTGAAAGAGCATGAAGAGGAAACTATGTGTACGCTTATATGGCTGTATATACCTCTGCTCACTCGTTGTTATATGTATATGTTCTATTATTCACAGCTCATACAAGTTATTACTACCTCCACCGAGCAGGTTGTGTTTTCACCCCTTGTTTGTTGGGTGGGAGGGTTACGCAAAACGGGGTTATGGGTTATGGGATTTATCAAATCACATTTTGAGATATTTCTACAGTTTTTTGACATTTTCACAAATTTCCGAGCGGAATAATTAATGGACCTTGGTGAAAGCTATCAGGCAAATTAAGGGTGTGTCTATGAGTCTGTGGAATTTGGTGCAGCTTGAGTGAATTTGAGGGAACTGCTGGGCCTCAGCGGAGGTATGCGCTCTACTGAGAGCCATTCTGCTTATTTTAAATGAAGCTAGGAGGCCTTTTTTATGTGATGTATGATTGGTCGTCCATCTGTACAGAGACTCAAGGTGGAGTCTGAAGCCTGAAGGGAGACGGATCAGCAGCCTGCGCTCTCTCTGAATCTCAATTTCTAAATCTCCGTCTCTTGTCTCAGTCTGTGGTTTTATCTCCATCCCCTCTCGCTGCATGTGGCTCTACTGAGCTCTTTATCTGCAGTACCAGACATAAGGGCTAAATGGAAGGCTGGTGTATGCTAAACAAGACAATATTCAGGACAAAAATACACCATCTTACAGCCAATTAAAAAATGTGAGAATATAGAGAATTATGAAAGAGATTTTTGTGCAACATAAGCAGCAAATATATTCTTTAAGAAACAAACTGCACCAACTCAAATGGTTTCTAACACATGTTCCAACACAGTCACTGCGCTCGGCGACGGCTTGTGCTCAAGGCGGAGCTCACATTGCACAGCGTCCCCCTCTGGACAACAGGTGGGCTTTGTGTTGACAGAGCGACAACAGTGTGCGATGAAGTTCACTTCAGTCGACGGAGTTCGCGGTTTCATTCATGAGCGTTTCAGTTGTGAACTTGTGGCTCCAGCGTTAACACAAGCTGAGTCAGGGCTAACAATTGAGGCTTTGTATGAAAAAGAAAGGTATACGGGAGGAATCCTCAGTATGTTGTTTGGATTCATCTAAATCTACTGTTGAAATGAGAGATTTAACATTGGCACTTCTGTACAGTCTGCGTATCTGAACTCTTATAGTAGCAGGAGAACAATGTGAAAAGTTTTATTCAAATGGTTTTCTATTTTGGATAGAAGATGTTGTGATTACTGAAGAAACTTGTATTAAAACATATTTAACTTTCATATTATTGATCTGTAGTGCTGCTTTAAGACTGCAGCATTAAAAAGTACACAAGTCCCTAATAAGGTTAAAGACCAAACACTTACCTCGTCCCATTCTGAAGTGAAAGAGGGAGATTTCTCAAGCCTCTTCTTTCCAGTGCTACAGTTAGAAACAGACTCGCTACGGTTCCCCAGTCCGCCGTCCTCCTCGCTGGGAGGCGACACCAGTAAGTCTGAGTCAGACTTGGAGAGGCTGCGTGCCAGTTTCAGGTCCCCAGGAGGGCGCATCCTTCCGGCAGACACAGCCCCTGCCCCAGAGTCCCTGTGTTCCTTGATCACAGTTGCATAAATCGCTTTTGGGTCACAGTCCGTGAGGATGGCCGCCATACTGGGACGGCTAGGTGGCGGTGTGGCTGCTGCTACTACTTCCTCTTTTACTTTGGCAGTTTTCCGTGATTCTTTCTGACCCTTGGCGGGGAGCGGGACACCTGGGAGCCTGAAGGGCTCCTCGGCGGAGTCGAAGACAGGAGAGGATCCGTGCAGGAGGCCAGTGAACTGCTCCGGGACACCTGGGTCCTGGCCGAGCTGGGAGTTATCTAGAGAGAGAAAGAGACAAGGAATGAACAAAGTTAGGGACGAAAGAGAGGAGTTTGTAAAGGCTTGGAGAGTGGACTTCTAACTGAGGGGCAGATCCTTAGAGCAGAGCTAATAAGAAACCGCCCACACAAGACCCGAAACAGATCTGTAATTGTTTCCTACGGGGAGTGACGGAGAGAAACAAGGGAGAGAGGAGAGATGAAGCAAAGGGAAGGCGTATGTTGGCTGAAGAAATAACAGAATTCCAAACCCAGCTTGCAGCCGTCTGACGGCGATGTGCTGGTGCCTGACTGCCTGTGTTGTGTAACAGGGAGATGAGGTTAGTCATCTCTGTGACTTGCTTCACCTCACAGGACCACATGTCTTATAAGTCATATCCCACAAAATGACACAAGACTAAAAATCCCCCCAAGAAGCACACAAGAACAAATAATTTAAACACAGCGTACAACAAACAAGAAAATGACTAAAAGCAGCAGTTGGAAATATCAACAAGCGGAGTGAAACTTACGTTTCGCAGGCTTCTCCAACGAAAACAACTCCTGAATGAGGCCGAGTAGCAAGTGCAATTAAAAAACAATTAGATTTTTCTCCTCCCTCTCCCAGAGGAATTACTGCCACCTAAGCCTCTTTTCCACAATCAAACCGACCACGGCTTGACGGTGCCTAGTAGAGGCGACGCTTCACCAACAGCACCAGCCCGTGCCCGGTTCAGCGCTCACCTTCCTCTGCACTGCAGCGATGCCTGTTGTTGTCTGCCGTGTGACCAGCAGCCTCTGTGTTTTCTGGCTTCTAATTCTAGACCCTAATGGTGGTTCAGGAATGGAAATTTGAATCACCCCATCCTCCCCGCAGCCAGACTCCTGATAATTAGCCCTGTGACACATGGTGAAGGAGGCTGTGCATGTGTGGGGTGTGTGTGCGTGTGCGTGTGCGTGTGTGTGTGTGCGGACCGTCTTCGTCAGGGTGGCAGGGTCATGGTGTTTGGTGACAGGGAATCTGGGCCAGTCGCACCACAAGAAAAGCAGCGACCTGTTGCAACACTTTGTTTGTCCTTCACAAAAAACATGGGGGGGGTTATCTTACAACTCAACTGTTTGACACACAAAGTCCCTCTTCACCAAAAATGCCTCATTAGCGTTTCAGGGGCCATTTACGGTGTGGGAGCGTGCCGACGCCCTGAACTCCCTTTTCACAAGTCGCTATAGGCTTCAACACAGAGGAAGAAAAAAAAAAGAAGAGTGTGTGGGTGTTTGTTATAAGCAGCGAGTGAGTGAACTGTGCACATATGTCAGGATCACAGCCAAACACCCACCCTCTCCTTGGCAGAGGGGAGTGTGAACGCCCTATGAGCACATCTCTGTGGCTCCGACAATCTCACACCGAGTTAACCCTTGCCAAGACTGCGGCAGCCCCTCGCTCATGCGTTTCTGTTGTGGAACATACATCCAGGCAGTCACAATGCATGAGGTCCCACAGCGGTGGGACGTGCATTTAATTTGGCTCCGTGAACTCCATATCTCAGTAGTGATGTCATGCTTGTTTTACAGACACTGCAGTGCCGGTGCTGGCTGTCACTCCACCATCTGCGTGGTCCAAAGTCAACTCAAGCTCTGCCTGGGGAGAAATAGACCTGTTTTTACAGGGTATGAAAAGATATTCTAGACTCCAGGTATGAGGAACCAAAACCCATCTTGTTGATATGTAGACATTTACAGTAAAGCAAGTAAACAAACACCTCTATTGACAGGACCAGTCAATACAGAACAACAGTCCCTGTACTGAAAACCACTATGTTGTCATATTCAACTGTACATAAAGGACTAGGGCTCAGCAATTAACCGAAAAGGTATAGAAACTAACATTTATAACCTCTAACTGACTTAATCCTGCTCATGTCGGTTAATTTGGTTAATTTGTGTTTGTGCTACGTTCCGTTACCCTGCTGCATGTCCTCCTCACTCCCCCGCTGACCTGCACTCGCATTACACTTTATCAAGGTGCACGTACAGGATTTGAAGATTCATTTGTGTTTGTTTGATTTGCTCTAGAGTTTATTAGACACGTATTCAAACATATTAAAATAATAGTTAATTAATTGTAATCCAGTTAAATTTGAAATAATCCTGTTTTGAAGTCATGTCGCCCACCCCTATATGGACATAACAATGTTTAAAATTATGAAGAAGGAAATCAGATACATGACTAAACCTAGACGATAATCTGTGAGCACAGACCTCCACGAGGCTGATTGGCCAATTTATCATAATACTGCAGATGTATTTCATCAGATATAAAGAGTGTTCTGCAAACTGCTTTACATTAAACTGCAGGCAAGATATCTATTCTCTGATATAGTTGAAAGCTGATATATTTGTTACTGTACAAGAAATGAATAAAGATCACCCTTAAAAAGAAGACTTATTTAATAATCAAAATCTGGATCATCTGCACCTAATTTCCCTCTGTTCGTAGATATTAACTCTCTACAGATGTCTGATTCTTTTCATCAACATCTCTGCACTATTTCTTGAATATTTCACAAATTTGTTAAGCAATGTTAAAGAAAGTAAAAAAACTAATTCCTGGATCCACATCCCACAAAGGTTTCGAGAAAATTGATTGAGTAGCTTTTGCGTAATCCTGCTAAAAGCAAACAATGAGAAGACAAATGTAATTAAATTTGTATTTGGCTCCGCACCAAATCATAAACGTCAGTTCCCTCAAAATGCCAGAATTTTTCATGGGTCCTCTCTTAAATGAGTTCTTTCCTGATCTACCACATCCACATTCCATCAATCTGTGGTGTAATCTGTCCAGTAGTTTGTGTGTAGTCCTGCGAAATAACAAACAAACACAGACTGAGGAAACTATCACTAACAATCTCTAGTAAACAAGCAAACTGTGATACTTGAACTGGCATCATGGTGAAAGGAAGGATTGGGTATATTTTGATGCTCACTGCTCATCCTATAGCTAACCTGGTGTTTTCTGTCTTTACATCCATCTGTTGCTGTTTCTCTGACGCACCACAGCATCATTACAGCAACACAAACAAGTGTCCGCCTCTGGAACAACCATTCAAAGCTTAGGCTGGACTGCAGAGGGGCCGAACCTAAACTTTAAAAGCATTTACAGCAAGTAAATGAAACTTAACCCTGGCTATGTAGTGAAGTAGCATGCATAAAATAACTACGCCCTATGTTTACCCTTTTTTTTATTACTGCCTGTGGAGAACCATAGGATACTACTACCCGTGAGAAATATCCCCTGGAAACCCAATAAAACATCTACACAGAGATGGAAATCTGCTGGGAGGCAATATGCTCCTGCTGAGAACAGCAATTTGTTTGTGACAGATGATACAACGCCCTGATATCGCTGACCATGCACGTACAGTATCCTCCACCTGCTACACAGCGAGCTGAGGTCTGGGCCCCCGACTTTCAGGGGGAAGAAATCAGACCTGAGATCGTCACGAGAACCACATTCACACCAGCAGAACTCAGCCTGCATGTCCCCGTTTAATGTAAAAAAGACTAAAGGAGGAACCCTCAAGTTAACTTAGCTGATGTGCAAAAACAGAAATATATTCACATCAAGCAAGCTTGTGGTTTTTGCTGGCTTTAGAAAACGGGAAAGGAGAATAAGGTCACTCAAGCCAATATGCAAGGAAAAGGGACATAGAGGGTTTCACATCTCCTTCCTTTGACTCAACACAATTTAACACTTAAACTGACCCTTTAACATTTTCCACAAATACATGAAATGGTAAATTTTAATGTTTTAAGTAACTCAAAGTTATTATTCTGAAGCTCATTTGCACAAACCCAGCTCCTGCTTCTAAAACAACAACATTTTCTCAACTCAGTTTTAACCATCATCTTTAGATATTTTCATGAAGCAATGAAGACACAAGTTCAGGGACTTAATGTGCATCACATGTTCGATAGATTTGTAAAGTTAGACTTGACGTAGCTGCAGCGCATCTCCAAATTCTTTTGGATCTTGCGACCACAGTAAGAAAGGAAGTTCCACAGTTCCTCCTGTGAACAGCACTAACAACTCTTCTTTCTACACTTCCTTTTGCAAACATGCTCAAAAAACAATTATTTAATATAAAAAAAGATATCTGCACGTGTTGGGAAAACCCCAGAGGCCGTCATCCTCACCTCCGCTGCATGCTCGACTGGACGGTGTGATATATCCAGCTTTAAGCGTGGGAGTGGATACGAGATCGGAGTTTCACCATCTGATCAAGAACTCGGTTTCATATTGGCTCTGAAATGAGCCTTGTCCACTTGCCTGGGAACGTCAATCAGCCGGCTCCTGACAAGCCAAATCCACCCTGTTGCCTGCGGATGCCAATCACGCATTCCCTGGCACCGCTAATCCAAGCCAGGCCCATCTCAGTGTGCAAACTCAAACGCATTTCTCCCATTTCACTGACATGCTTCGCCTGTGATTTTCAAGTGTAACGTGTCCACTCCGTCGTTTTCGTACTCTCACAGCATTGCCAGCTGCAGTTGTTGTTCTTCATTGCGTTGCTAAAATCTGAGGACGGTGGTCGCACTCACCTCCCGGTAGCCGTGGGCCCACCCATCCAGGAAGGTGCAGGGAGTCTTTCGTCTTGCTCGGGGGTCTGAGGTCATTTGGGGCAGTGGGTTTACGCTAAAAAGAGGAGAAAGGAGTTTACTCAGGCCTGCCAATGAAAACACAACTTCCAAACATGTAATGCGGAGGCTAACAATCGTATTAGCATCATCAGTTTAGCCAATTAATAATCCAGGATAATCGTCTAGCTGGCCTGACATGAAATAAAGACACTATCCAACTGATTTCCTGCGTTGCCCTCATGGTGGTGGGTTTGTCTTTATGAGCCATTACGTGGCTCTGCTCAGGAGGCTGCACATTAGAGCGCAGAGGACACCGACCTGCTCATTTATTATGATTAGGCGGCTGAGGAGCACAGCTAATCCAATAGGAGCTGGAAATAAAACATGTGAGAAGATATTGTGGGCAGCAGGTGTGGTTGCAGATGGGTGGGCAGCAATAATAAAATCCACTAACCGTATGATAAATATGAAAAGGCAATAAAATAAGATGTGATGGGCCAATAAAAAGAGAGGGCCGGTTCACGAAAGGACGTTTGGTTATGAGGGGCCAGTTTAAGACGGCTTCTGCCAACTGCTTGACATATGACTCAACCTCTGACTGTGAAGAGGCATTCGTCTCTATTATATAACTCGCTGTGGTCACACGGTCACGCTCCAGATAGGAAATTGTAAATTTCAGCTGGGATACGGTTCTCTGGCTGTCGAAACTCAATCCATAGGTTGTTTTTTTTGTGAAACTTGTGCTTGTGGAGGTTCCCATGAAAGCAGATGAAAAAAATATTAGAGACATTTTTTGTAGGGGATCAAGACACGAGAAGAATGAGGGTGAGAAAGTAATCGATACCTTTTATCTGATCCATTTTAAATCTAATCAGTTCATCTTTGAGTCCAACTGAACAACTCTCCCTGATTTGAGGAAATTGACAACCAGAAAACATAATGCCCCTCCTGTAATAAAAATATAAAATAAAAAAGTCATATGAAAACTAACTAAAGTAACTTGTAAAGGATCGATTCTCAAATAGACAGGTCTCCCTTTAGCACCATGAATCCAAACCACTGAAAGTCCCACACTCACAACATAGAGATAAACATGTAGCCATTCAGATGTGTAACAGTATAATGAGAAAAAACGAAACGCAAACAATATAACACAACATTATAGATAGATACCTGAGGTAGGACACTGTTGGCAGACTGTACAGTGGTATTCTCATCTGCAGAGACAGAGAACAGAGAGTTGGGACAATGACAGATTATATCCACAGTTCAATTACTCAACAGAACTTCAGGCAGTTTGTGATTGTCAGGAGAGAAAATGTGAAAGGGATGTAGAATAAGATCATGTTTTATGCATGGAGACGTTATCGGGCCACAAGTCCGACAGACTTTAGATTCATCTCCCTGCCATTTAAACTTAACTGCGTGTGCCCACACGATAAAGCAGTTTTAATGAGAAATTGGGCAGAAAACGAGTCGTCCAACTCTTCTATCAAATTCAAGAGAAGACGACGCCTTTTATTCCCTAATGGCCTCATTTATCCACACAGGGGAGGCACGATGACATCAGCCATCAAACTCCAAGCCTTCAGCTCTGTGACGTTTTCCTACTGGTGCTGGTGAAGCCGAGTAAGTTGGAGGCCCCAAGGGGACGGTATTAAAACAACTACATCAACAGCTCGGGATCAAAATGGCCTCCTAATTTAATCCCATTTAATCCAATTACATGCGGTGCCATTCACCAGCCACAACTGAGGAGGTTCTGCTCTTGTACAGCACACGCAGCCATGGTGAGGTTGACGGTGTGTATGTGGCTCTGCTGATGACCGAGCTGGAAAAGAATTCGGCTTAGGAAGCATCGGTGGAGTTTTATAAGATATTTTGGAAAATGGAACTTAGATTTACAGGCACATCCCTCAGAAACTTTAAGATGTCATGCACACACAAATAACAATTAAAGAATTATTGTCAATTTGTACACGTATTCCCTTCTTTTGGATGATATTAAAGCCCACTATTACCTTTGTGGGAGTGGGACTCCTTGCTGGGCAGTGGGACTTTGGTCTGTGCAGACAGCAACAACTCATACGTGTGATCCTCCTCCACCGGCTCGCCTCTCTCATCAATGATGCTGTTAGTATACAGCGCCTGCAGAAAAATAAACAGAAAGCGAGCAGAGGAAAGGATGAGGTTCAGGGAAAGAAGGTGAAAGGACTTCCTCATTCAAGTGTTCAGTCATTTAACATCCAAATGTGTCCTTCAGTGAAGAAGAAAAAGCAAAGACTGGGAAAAGTTTTTGTATGAAATCACTTCCTTAAAGTTACTTCCACAATGAATCCTCTATGGTCGGCCACAGTTCAGACCAGACAGATTCTCTCATTTTGTCCTCGCTCCTTTTCCACTTCACTTCTCCCTTTTACACCCCCGCTTCCATTAATATTTACTGAGAGGAATCCAGAGGTGACCGTCAACAGTCCCTCTGTCATTGTACAAACCCACCACGTCCAATGCCTCTATAATAACTATTAAAGCTAGTGATACTATCGTGACCCTTCATGCACTGCTACAAATTGTACATATGAATATCTGTTGTGTTATAGGTGGCAACACATTCTCCTGGATTAAAGCTCTTGGCTCCTCACCTCTGAGCTCGCCTCCTCTTCGTGACCAGGACCAGGATGTGATGTGTGGACCAGACGATCTTTCTACAAATGATAAGGAATATAATTTCTAATAAATCTATGGTTGCAACTTGTTTTATTATTACTTTGATGTAGCAAAGCTAAGAAATGCAAAGTCCCTGTGTACCACAGAGCAAAGTGTAATGCTGGAGGGGTTTAGGAGCCCAGCTGTGCCGCCAGAGGACCACTATCACCCTCTAGTGGGAGATCAGTATTCTATCCCCCATAAACCCCTGAGATGAGCCAACCGTTCTACTGTGTGGATGTGTGTGTGTGTGTGTGTGTGTGTGTGTGTGTGTGTGTGTGTGTGTGTGTGTGTGTGTGTGTGTGTGTGTGTGTGTGTGTGTGTGTGTGTGTGTGTGTGTGTGTGTGTGTGTGTGTACAAGTGGGTGTGTGTGCAGTTAAACCTCTGCTGACCTTGCCAGCTTCACTATCCGGCCGTCCAGAGTCTCTGTCAGAGGACTTCCCGCTGGTGAGGCTGTCCAGAGAGTGACAGGAGGTGGCTTCATACAGAGCCTCGTATGGGCTCTCCTCCTCGGGCCCCGGGGCCAGCCCCGAGATCAACTCGCTCACCTTCTCCATATCACCTTTGGTCAAAAAAGACACAGACACACACAGAGTCTTTAGCTGAAAAATCAAAGAGAACTCTCTTTTGTATTTTCCTGTCCAGTGTTTCCTGTTTTATTTGCTGACTGAATTGTTGCTTCTAAAGTCAAACCACTTTTCGAGCTTGGGACATTTTCCCAGTCTTACCCTTTTTGCGTGGGCTGGGACTCTCCTGAGGCGGTGGTAGTGGTGGAGGGGGGAGGTCAATGTCAGGGGGTTTCCCAGCCATGTGACCTGCAAAAAGCCAAACAGGAGATTGTAACACAGCAGGACGATGTGAAATCAAGAGGACACTTCCTTCCACAGCTCTGTGTTTTCACATTTACCTAAAATGAGAGCAACTATTTCTCTGCTCTTCTGGGAGGGCATGTCCTTGACCGTGTCCAGCGCTGGGAGGCCCTTCTGGTCAGTGATGTTCACGTCGATACCTGGAGAATGACGACAGGAATAGATGATAGAGACACAAGCCAAGTGTTGTGAGGGGATTTTAGCTGATTAAATCACTATGGCACTGAGGTCTGACCTGCACTGAGAAGTCTCTGCACCACATCCGCCTTCCCAAACAAGGCCGCTTCGTGGAGGGCGCTGCCTTTCTCCGTCTGAGCAGAAAAAGAAACCAGGAACATTTAGAGCCAGAGGCAGAGAGAGAGCCGGGACAAAGTGAGGACGCTGATGTGGATACGATTACTTGTCTCTATATGTCGGCCCTGTGTCACACTGGCGACCTGTCCAGTGTGTGAACCTGTCCCTCGCCCAATGTCAGCAGGGAGTGATCAGCCTTCCCATGTGACCCTCAAGGGATAAGTGGTACCTGTAACAATCTTGTTTCAGCGACGTCATTTCACTTTGACGGACAGTGTAGGGCAACTACTGAGTTTAAGCCCACCAGCTGGTCCACTTCGCTACTGAAAATGATGTGGCTGAGCAATGAAAGTGGATCATTTTCCAGTTCACAGGGCCATGCTAATTGAAACCTGTGGGGTGCAGAGCCTGAAGGACACTGGATAGATACCCCATCCTTGATTCTGAGAAAAGTAGGGCGAAGTAAAGGGGGATAGTATCTCCAGACAGATGGATGGCACAGTTTGGTGCAGTGTCAGAGCCACAGGGTCTAACCAGTGGCTCTGTGGGAGCGAGGCTGGCTATGCTTAGATACCACATCAGTTCCTTTGCAGGCTGAGAGCTCAAGAGTTATATATTTAACCTCGTAGGAACTAGTGAGAGGAAGTAATGCAAGACCAGATTAAGTAACCCAACATGATTTGTGCCATGACAGAACATTAAGAAACACATGCACGCCAAAGCTTTTAGCTTCCTACACATACTGTACACACACATGTACAGAATAAAGCAACACTAGGTAGTTTTTATACCTTAAAACAACAAACTTCAAAAATAATATTGATGGTACACAAACTTATAAGAGGTAGAATAGCCTGTCTGTCATTGCCACAGTGCTCCCTGGAGGCCTGGAACTGCACCAGTAGACCATGCTGGAACATGACAACCTGCTTTATGCCATACGTCACAGACCAAACTGAATATCAGAGCATATTTCACTCATTGGCGAGAGCTAAAAGAGGCCAAAGGATCCGGACCTGTAGTTGTTGTTATTGGACAAGGAAGTAACCTTTTGCTTGTTTGCTATGTGTTGTTCTGCTCGCTCGACGTTGGGCTGTGTGCGTGAAGTTGTTGACTATCATCAGAAGCCAGGAAACTCCTTTTCGATAGAGGTTTAGCTGGAAAGTTAGCTTGTCAACAAACGCTCCTGTGTACAGCTTTGAGCAAAGGGAGGATCAGACTGAAACTTTGTATTTACGAACAGCGAGTGATGCATCCCACCTGTAGAGGGAGCCTGAGTATAACCGAGAGCGAATCGTGCATTACATGGTTTTAAAACATACCTCATAGTTGATGTCCATGCCGGCGTCCAGCAGCACCTCCACCACAGACAGGTGTCCATTCCGAGAGGCCAGGTGCAGCGGCGTGTGTTTCTTGGTGTTACAGCTGAGCAGGTTGGGGTGGGCACAGAGCAGCAGCTTGACCACCTCCAAGCGGCCGTAGAGAGCCGCCAGGTCCAGTGGGGTCTCGAACTTATTGTTCCTCATGGTGGGGTCCGTCAACTCCTCCAGCAGCAGCCGCACCACCTGGAAGTGGCCGTACTGGGCAGCACAGTGCAGCGGCGTCTCGTTGTCGTTGTTCTGTTCGGGGGGGGGGGGCAGATTGATGGGTGAGAGGCGGCACAGGAAAGAGACGCAGACAAACAAAGCAATAAATAGATGTAAGTAATGAAGAGAAAGAAGGGACGTGGTTTGATGAAGGAGTAAGAGTAAGTGCCTCAGAGGAGTCATTGGGAGGGTAAACCAGTCAGTGCATATATAGAGCCCGCCACATTAGCAGATTAAAAGGTCATAAAAAGCACCAACCACAGTGAAACACATAGCGAGGCCTGAGGGGGGGAGTATCTGGCAGAGGGGGACTCTGGCTGGGCCTGAGCGGAGGACTGGCAGACATGCGTGGACTAATGAGGACAGGTGTTGGGGGCTGCACTGAGCGCCACGGGCAACGGGGCGCTAGCAGAGGGGCAGAGGCACCGAGGCGGGCGGAGAATTAGCAGACATGGGTCACTTGGATAAGAGGAACGAATAGCAGCGGTGTGGTGTAGTTACAAAGAGTGAGACGGGGGGCCCCATTATTCTCCTCCTGTCATGTTGGGGGGGGGGGCGTCACATCCATGAAGCACAACTGTCGGTCATCGCTCGCCCCTGCACACCAACACCAACACCAACCATGGGAGACTTCATGTGTGGTGAATATTGATGAGGCCTAAAATGTTGAGCTAAGATTTAAAAGTGTCACTACAACATCAATACGGCTTTTTTTTCTATTAATCCATTGGTTGTTTTCTTCATTCATTGTTCCCAACGCAATTTCCAAACGCCCAGAGGTCCTGATTTGTCTGATCAACAATCCAAAACACAAAAACAATTTACCTAATGTAAAAAAAACAGCATATCAACATATTGAAGAAGCTGGAACCTGAAGAAGCTGGAGAATATTCTGCATTTCTTATCAATGAATGAAGTATATTAGTGTCAATAAACAAATCTATTAATAAACCAACAGTTCCAGCAACGACAACACACACTAGTGGTCTGGATAACTGCCTGACAGTAATGGAAACTCAATGTTCCAATATTCTGAGCGATTTCAACCCCACAGAACTCTGAAAGGATTAGAGAAAAACTTCATCAACAGCCGGTAAACAACTGGTGTCCTTCACATTCAAAGCGACAATTCATCCAGAGCAAAGAATAATCTCGTCTCTGCAGCGTGACAGTTGGCGATGTTTTAAAAAAATCTGCACTGTAGGAAAACAAGCGAACACATGAGCCGACGTAGCAGCAATTAAAAAGCAGTAATTACAGCGTGAACTCTGTAAATGCTGCTTATTGGATCTAATGACTCTCGTGCAACAACAAGATCAATGTCTAAACAGACCTGAGATCCTCCAGCAGTGTTGATGAAGAGCCAGCAGGGGGCAGACCCTGCAGCCCTGGAGCTACAGCGAGGTGATGGCATTGGCAATACTCATAACAACAACATGGATATGGAAGTAGGCTTCAGAAAAACATACAGGAAAAAAAGCAATAAAACCACGATGCTACCTTTAGTAGAAAGTCTTAGGGCAGCATATGGAGCTGCTCTCAATCTCTGAAGGGGACACAATTGCAACAGGATGTAAACAAAGCCTGAATCACCCCAAAGCGCTGCAGCTCCTTTAAAAAACACTATGTGAAAATGGGTGTGACAGCAAACGTCAGCCATTGTGGAACCACATGCTCCGAGAGCCAGTCATTCCAGACGCGTAGAGGCACCTACAAAGGGCCGACAGCTGGCACGGGAGGCCTCCACTCCCCCTTCTGACATGGACATGCATGATGCCAGGTCGGGGCGACTCCCACAGGAACATGTCAGCTGTGCCCCAGAGGACAGGGGATCACGGTGCGGACGGGGGCAACGGGGGGGGGATTTAGACAGGTGTCAGTCGGCCCTTTTCACAAAGATCTGGCACCAGATGGGATCAGCAGGTAGCTCCTCCATTGTTACAGGGAGAGAAAGAGAGAGAGTATTGGGCTCATACTGGCAGAGCAGGTTGCAGCTTGAGCCGAGCGATGAGGTGGAGCTTAGGGAAACAACAACAGGACACCTGCCTGTCAAAGGAGGAAGCACAGAGGCTGGGAGGAAATAAAAACAACAACTCGTCTTGGGGGAACTCAACTGAGCTACACAAGTGAAACAAAGGGTTTTAAAACTGCTTTTCTTTCTGAGGAGTCTTCAGATTTTGATGCCCGGGAAATCAGGTTGGCTGACTCAGCAAATTCTCCTCTTAAGTCCCATCTCAAGATAATTTTATCTGAGAGCTTTACCTGAATTTACTCAAAATCTAATTTTGGTTTTCCCTCGTCTCTGTGTATGTGGACAAAATAACTGAACAATGCATGGATGTATTTTCACCAGACTTGGTGTGAATATTACTTTGGAGCTGATCAGTCAAAGGTCAACGAAATATAAGGGTGAAATTACTATTTTATAAGATATCCCCGCAAATAATATAAACAGAAAGAATTAATAAATATAACAGTGATCTAAAGCTTATATTCAAGTGTTCAAGTGTTGTCATGAATCCAGAAAATTCTTATAGTTAAAACATCTCTGCATCTTATAGGACTAAAGACACAAAGGAAAATATAGAAAGAAAATAATTTCAGATATTGTGGTATCATACGTCATCGTGATGTCGTTTTGTAAAGCTTTAACCTTTTGCAACATAAAAACACTATCTTCAGCTTATTTAGATTAACCAATCATGAGTGTTTATATTATGTAGATGACATCATGATGAAATGGCAGCATTCCAGTATAACAGGGTAATATAATACAGTGCAGGCAGGGTATGCTGATACCTCTCAATTTTTTTATTTTATATTAACTGTCTTTATGACCAGTTTATAACTGCCATCTTTAAGTCTGACATTGAAAAGTACACTATAAATAAAGAGTACTAATAGTAGTAATGTGTTTGATATGTTATCAGAATACTTGTTCCTCTTCTCTACCGTCCTTTGGTCAAAGCAACTTCCATGTACACACACAGTTATGAACACGTACGTGTGAGCATGACATCTGTCATTTGTGACGCACCATCAATCATTTATCACAACATTTCTTCAGAGAGCTCGAATCCGGATGTTTGGATGACTTCATCAAACAAACTCACACGCGCTGTGATGACATCAGCATGACTCACGTCCTCAGATGTGCAGGTCGGCTGCTTCAGGAGTTAATCTAGCGTACGATGATTTACACAAATCATCCAAAACAACTAACTCTGGATTGACTGAAGGTTTGTAAATGTGTGTATGAGTTTAAACGGCCTGATACCTTGAACAGAGCGCTTATGATCATGTTAACAGTAAGTGTCGCTCTCGTCAGTGTGGTGGTCAGTGCTGTGTCGCGATGTGTCAGCCAGCATCTTGACCCACAGACAGTGAACAAGCAGCCGTGTGACACCCAGCCTGGCCCCGCCTCTTCTATAGCAAGGTATGTGAGGCATGTTACTCACACACAGGCGCCTCTCACTTTCCAAACACCTCCACGACCTGTGTTTTCACTTTATTTCACACTAAAACAGCCTCTTTAGTGTAACTGTACTGTCGGACACATGTGATACAGCGTTTTTAATGTTTTTAAGTCTTATTTAAATGCTGATACCTATGCACACCTACTTGTTAAGTCCACACATCTGCATATGTGAGATCTGTGCATGTTTTGCACATTGACAGTCATTACTATTGCCACCAGATTGCCAGATTTTGAAAACATCTGTACCGATTCATTTAACAAAAAGCAAAAGGAAAACCATCTCCATTAATAAAGTAAAACAACGATTCAAAAATCTATTTACTGTTTATATTCTGCAGACACAGCAGATGCATTATTTGATATTCAGTCATTTATGTGATTTAAAAATATGACATAAGGGGAACAAAAAATGGGTGGCCTGATTTTTGTAAAACTACTATTAGTTCGAAATCCCAGCAGGATAATTAAAATCCCAAACTTAGTATGATGTGTTATACTTAAAGAATCAGTGATTTTCAGTGCAACACTCTTGCATAAGAAAGGCACAGTGCAGAGTTTCAGCATGAAATCCCACAACATAAAGACCAGGATCAGCCTCGTCTCCACCGTAACACCACGCGCCGCATGAGCAGTCAAACAATCATGTACCGACAAGACAGAGCTCTGAGGGCTTTTAAACAAAATGGCACCAATGACTCGAGGCCAAGCTGGGAAAAAAAGATTAGAATTCATATAATTCAGCCAAGACTTCCTGGACAGTCCATGTTTTCAATGGAAATCCTGTCTTTACTGCGGTGCCGCAGACGGCATAAAACCTCATCCTGATTTAGACCTCAGTGCATGTCAAACGAGAACAGATTAAGATCTGCACTGGTGCCTGCTGATGATTGATAAACGCCGCCTTAACCAGCAACATCTGGAGATTATACTGCATTGTGTTGTCAAGCCGCACAATATTCTGACAGAGGCAAAGAGGTAAAACAGAGACACAGAGAGAGAGGGAGAGAAAACAGAGGTCGGAGGATGTTACAATTCTCACAACCTGAAGCTGGGAGACGGTAACACGGTTTGACTGGCGACCTCTGTCACGTGATACGCTGGCTGGCAGCAGCGCGAGGCAGCGGTTACGTCATCCTCGCCCCGGGTAGTGGTTGTAGTAGCAGCGGTGGGTGGTAGTGGTGGTGAAGGGGTGGGCAGAGCAGCTGTTGCAGCCAGTGTGCCAAAGGGCTGGCCGAGCTCGCTGAGCGCCCGCCTCCACCTCATCTGTAATCCCACCAGTTTGTGTGCATTCATATAAATTATAGATCTCACACACGCAAAGAGGATTTTCCATTTGTGAGATTGATATACAAATATTTGGATTGTTTTTGTATTCATCATCCAGTTAATGTGAATGACTTAATCTCAATTTTGAAAACAAATTTTGTTGATAATATTATTATACACATGAGTATTTGTTTTAATGTGCAGTATGTGTCAACAATTCTAACTTCTCCCATAAATACATATTTGATATTACTACAAAACAATTACTACAAAATTACTCTCATTATCTGTTCAAGCCTCCAACTAAGGGTGCTCACAGGAGGTGTTACAGCTGTTTATAACATCAATAATCAAATATATGTACTTATATCTGCATATAACTTTGTTATAAACAGATATAAGATGCTGCCAGTGAATGTTATATGTGGGGTTCACACTATTTTATACTTGTCTTGTCAACCTCACAGCTACTTTTCCTTGCAGCGGAGGGCTCTCCCAGCCATGACCTTACTATCACCATCAACAACTCTGTGGTAGGCCCGACCCAGACCGCAAGGAACCTGGGTGTGACACTCGACAGTCAACTCTCTCTTACATTTCTGGAACAATCCGATCGTGTAGATACATGCTGCACAACATCAGGAGAATACGTCCCCTTCTCACTCAGGAGGCGACACAGGGTCTGGTCCAGACTCTTGTCCTCTCACGCCTAGACTTCTGCAACTCCCCCTCCATGTTTCTAGTTTATTTGCAAGTTCTAAAGGCAGTGAATTAATCAATTAAGTGAAAATATATCAACACAATTTCACTGTCAAAGGTTTTTACTCAAGCAAAAATATCAAATGTTTCTTGGCTTTGAGCTTTCCAGTGTAAGGTTAAACTGCTTTTCTCTCTTTTGTATTTTGAGTTGAATATCTTTTCGTACAGATAGTTGGTCGGACAAACAAGCAACGGCCCCTTGTTCTTTAGAAAAGTGAGTTAATGTTAATGTTTGTTTCCCAACATTTGTCCAAGTCGACCCAAATTCCAGCTGTTTTTTTTGCACAAAAAAAAAGCAGAGAAACCGTAACGTAAATGCTGACTCTAATTATAGATTTTTAGCTTGGACACCGTCACACATTCCACAGTAACCAGACCTTGCAGCCCTGTAATGAAATAACTGTCTGACTGGCTTCCGGCCGTAGATTGTGATTCTCTGTACAGCCAACGCTCTCCCTCTCTTTTACAGTAAAGATAAACTTCACTCCTTATATTCCACTTGGACCTGTGACAGGCTGGCGACCTGTCCAACGCGTACCCCGCCTCTCAGCCAATGACAGCTCCAGCCCCATGGTGACCCTCAGAGGAGCACAGTTAATTGATGGCTACTCCACTTGATTAGATTGGACACACTTTCCCCACATAATTCAAAAGGCCTTGAAGTAGACGATTTACTGCAGACCAGCTCTGCTCTGAGTCTCTTCTCGTCCAGGGACAATCAGCTGTCACCAACATAAAGGACTCATCCTAAAATGTGCACAGATGAAAGACAATGAGAATATATTCTGATCCCTCTGTTAAATAACAACATGTCCCCCTGAGCGCTCCTCAGACATGCTCCGGCCATTTCTTGGCCCGACATTTGTGGAGGACGAGAAGAGAGCAGAAGGTAAAGGGAGGGGCGGGGGGGGGGGGCTATGATGATGTGTTGCAGAGGGAAGAGCTGGACACTGAGGTGACACACGGATAAATGAGCACGCTGGCAGACTGCGAGCAATGCGCCTGCAGGAAGGAGGGGACACTCTGCTCCACTTGGTAATGAGGTGACCGAAAGGAGCGACTTCTGCTGCTGCCGTCAGAAACTTTTGCCAACATGTCTGAGATGCAGCACTGAGGAAGATGAACGATCCATCCATCTTTAACACTTCACCTCTATTTGTAGTTTGACTTTACTTGAGCCTCAGTTTTATTTCCGTTTGGATTTGCCCGGGGTCGTGTACAGTGCATGACGCCGTCTGGGTTCACGTTGATGGCAGAGAGCCTGAACATCTGAGCCTGGGTAAGAGGATCTCATCCAAACACATATTGTATTAGACATGTGACCTATATAGGAAGATGAAGCCTGGGTGAAAGGTAGCGTGATATGAGTCAGGGCAAACCAGGGTCTACGGCTCGTTGTGAAGGTATAAACAGAAAAGATGGTAATTTCCAGAAATTAGGTCAATAAAAAACATTTAGAACCAGCAGTTGCTCCTGGAAATTGGATTTGGACTAAATGTCATTATAAACGTTTATTTTTCTCATATTAACTTTTGTGCATAATTTGAAATGTTGGTTAAGATTTTAACATTCTCCAGGTGAAGTTGTTCAAATGTGATGATCGTATGTTTTTCTTTGCTTGGTGACAGAAAATTTATCATTTCTGTTTTTTGTACTGCAAAAGAAAACAACAAGCAAACTAATAACATCAAATTGGGCTTGTGGGAAATTTTCAGCAATTAATTAACTGAGGATACGCTCCTCAGATTAATCCACAATCATCAGCTACAGTCTGAATTAAATAATCTAAATAGGTGCAAATCACTTTTTTAGCTCCAAAGTCCAACACTTGTTTTTAAGTAAAATCCTGGCAGAGTGTTTCCTGATTCTCAGATGCCGTGGTCAGTGGAGGTCAGATCATGTGGTTGGTGGTTAATTCTCCCTTAATGAGGCATGTGAAGCAGCATCAAAGTTACCAGCTCACTCTGGAAACAATCAGTGCGAGACATCACAGAGGTGACATGAATAAACATGAGTCTGACTGGCTTCCTGGACCAGGATGAGAGAGAGAACTGGATCCAGTCCAGACTGATTCCTTGAGTGTCCCTGACAGGGACCACTGAAGCCTTATCTCACACCTTTCATGTCTGACATGCTCACTCCACTCAAACACCACATCTCTCCACTGGGGAAACTCACCACCACTGTACGACCAATAAGCCGTGACACTGTTACTATGACAACGTCACCTCTTCCTCTCTGGAGCGACGCAAGCTCAGAAGCACAAACTGGGAGGAGGAGAGGAGGAGGAGAGGAGGAGGAGGAGGAGCAAATTCACCCATTTACACACTCAAAGCATGGACATCTCTCTTTGATGCTGATGCAAAGAGACCGGTGCTGCAAAAAACCTCCCATCCTCCTCGTGAGATGAGGCTCTCTGGTCCTGGAGTGGGATGAGAGGGAAGGCAGCGTGCACCCCGCCCACACAGTCACATGATGCCATCAACCACGACCACAACCAGGGCCAGAGGCTCCACGCCGCATCCACGATTTTGATTTATTCATAACAGGGCATCAATTATTCAGGCCCACGACCAGGTAGTGGCTCCCGAACTATCCTGACAGGGTTTGCATTAAGATATCATTCATAACGAACCGCAAGAGTCAATATGAAAACCCTCAACGGACTAAATGAGAAGAGAGCGAGACAAACGCAGCCACTGCAGGAAGATTCACACTCTAATATGTATGCATGTGTTAAAGAAGCCAGCCTTTCCATCCAATCACACACACAAAATAGTGTGCAGCTTAACAAACAGGCCTGGTCGGGGCTCCAGCTCTGCCGCCAGAAAATGCAATCACAGAGTGAACGAACACGTTCACACTGTTCACTGCTCTGACTGTGACTCCATCAGACACCGTCGGCTCTGCAGCCTCTAACAAACTGGCATCTCTGTCATGTAGACGAGACTGGGGCTTCCCCCGAGTAGCTGCAATGCAATGAGGGTGGTGCTGAGACCGAGATATCAAGTGGCTGGATGTAATAAACTGTGTACTACAGAGGAGTCACATAACTGAGAGATGTAGAGTAAACCCTTGGTTCAACCTTGGTTTCCCCTCTGCTGGTGAGCAGCTTATACGAAAGACATTTACTTTATTTCTTCACACAATTTTCCCTCTTCAATCTTATTCTTCTTATATTATCATGTCTTTCTCTTTTGAATGTTGCTGCTGCAGCTGGTGGTAGGTTTTATAGAAGACTTTCTGTGAAGCTGCTTTCAAACCTGCTCTGAACTCAGCATATTCTCCTGACATTTGTCAATGTCAAACTTTGAAAGAAAACCAAGATTCGACAACAACAGATTTCGCTTTTGGCGATGAGGGCCGATGCTGGTGTTGAAGTGCTGTTTGCAAAAGAAATTTGATTTCCGCAACATAATTTATAAGTCATGTCCGTCCTGCTGCGTGCTCCCCCACCCACGCACCAGCCCTTGTCTGAATGAAGCGGACATTTTCCTGTTGTTGTGGATGCTTCCTCACCCGGACAATCTCCTGCTGTGTTCTTCATATGTGAAAGACAAACTCTAACCTCGGCTAATTAAACCACAGATTTTCCACCTACTTCGACATTGGAATAAAAATTAACTTATTTTTTACTTGAAGGAATTATAGATTATATTCTTTGAATTCAATTAATAAGATCATTTATATTAATTGCAGTATTCTGCAGCCAGCAATCAGGTTTTATAGAAGACTTCCTGGAAGCTATACTCCATCATTCAACCTTTCCACTGTTGATTTTCTAATACTGTAATGGGTGTCGGAGCTTTAATTAATAGAGCGGTTTTGAATCAGTCAGTTTTCTCCTACTGCAGCCAACAACTTTGGTGGCTGAGGCTGTATATCACACCAGTTTGCACTTAGTGTTCCCCCCGAAGAGAAAAGCGCCCACACAGAAACTCACAAATCACCTCCCGGGACACGGAGGGGACACGGAGGCATTAACCCAAACTTTCTAGGGCATTTCCATCCAAAGCTCAGTTTATTCCTGACCCTGCTCAAAAAAAGGCTGCAACAAGAGTATTGTAACATGTGAGGGGAAGATTAACATCGGTGGAGGGCATGCTGTAAATGCAGTGTCACTTATGTCAAACACAACAATTTGGAGATCACAAGCGAACATGAGTAGAGAGCCAGAGGACAGAGATGTACTGATAGCCAGGGAAATTAAAAGCCTCCCCCAGATTCTCCAGAGCAGCAGCAAGCAGCAACAGACCAAACCCAAGCACATCAAGCCAACACAGCAGTAAAGCGAAGGAGCACTTCAAAAAGGAAATGTTGTTTCGGCAGCACTGTGTACACACCTTGGCATTAATATAGGGGTCAAAGGGCCCACAGCGTTTGAACTCTTTATGGTCTACAGAGCTCTGGGAGGGAGAAAGAGAAGATAGGCTGATGGTTTCTTTTCAGACAAGCGATGAACAAACGAATGGTGATCACAAATGAGTGCAACTAAAAATCAGATTTGAGTTAATGAACAGTCAGATGTCATGAACAGGCGGTGAGAGATGACACAAAATGAGACAGACAGTTTTTTTTATCTACTTTTTTTGTTAAATATCAGATTGGCCTGTTATGGTTCAGATTAAATTTCTGATGCTCATCGTGGGTCATTTCTCCTCGTCCCAAACGGGACAGGCTGGAGAGTTTGGAAGCAACCAAACTAAAAATCAAACACATGAGTTAAAACAGTTAGAGCAAACAAGCACTCATCACACTGACATGGCGTCAAAGCTTCAGATTCAGGAGTCACGGTAAAAGTCACAATGCACTCTTCTGTTTCTAATATAAAGCATGCCATGCTGAGGTAGAATTTAGCATCGAAAGTTGTTAACTGTGCATTTTGTTGCTAAAACTTGCTCCTTCCTCGTTACCAAAAAAAACTAAAATCTTTAGTTCCTGACTAAACCCGTAGAACTGTCATAATGAAACTTCAAGAGGTCGACAAATCTGCTGAAAAGCTAAACTTAAACGTCTGTTACTTTAAAAGAAGAAGTCCTAATGTGTCAGAGACACAGGCTCTGTTCAGACCCGGTGTTCACATCCGTCCTGAGAGATGCGATCACGAGTGGACAGCAGCAAGTTCACCCCTGACATCAACATGTGTCCTGAAAGTGTCTCCTGGGACCACTTGTGATCAGATCAGTTTGCTGTTTGGTTTGAGTTTACAGATGTGTCACTGTGTTTGTGTTTGTGTGTCAGCGTGTGAGTGATTGTGTGTCAGCGTGTGAGTGATGTCGCCAAAGAGAGGTGTCAGGAGAAGGAGTGAATCTGAAAGAAAGATTTTTATCTTTCAGATAGTTGTGGCCACGTGCATCTAAAACCACCTCCGCATGTGGTCTGAGTGATCGGATCTCGCATCGGGGTGTGTTTAGACCTGAACCAGACACCCTTGTGATCGGCTCTCTCAGGACGGATGTTAACACCAGGTCTGAACGGGGTCTCTGGCTCTAAACAAGCTGAAGAACAAATCACTGACTTCATTTCACAACTTTTGATATTATCAGCAAAGTAAATGTAGAACTGTAAAACTAGAACTGGATTAGTCAAATCAACAAACACAAAAAAAAAAAGGCAGAAGAGAAAACGCTGAGCCTGACCTGCTCGTTGAGTCTGGGGTGTGACGGCCCCTGGTGAACGAGCAGCTTGACGATATGCTCGTCCCCCTTCCACGCTGCCAGGTGGAGCGGGTAGCAGCCCTTGTTGTCGGCGATGTTGGTCAAGGCCTCGTTTCGTAGCAGCGCCTCCACCACCTCGCTGCGGATCAATCGAGGAACAGCGTGGGTCAGAGAATGGCCAGAGTTTAAACCACACTAATAAATACACACACGGCCTTAAGAGACAGTCAGTCAATAGCTTTAATGTCCCCATGGGACAATTGTGTGTGAGGGCAGAGCTCATTTAATGTACATCCATAAAGAGACGCTGCAACTCAGGCATTCCTCCCAACAGTTATTTATCACCCATCTACCTGTGTCCATTCAGGGCAGCGTGGTGGAGGGGGGTGTATCCAGTGCTGTCCACACAATTCACATTGGGGCCTCTCCAGATACTGTTGAGGAGAGGAGAAGATTGTTATTTAGCTTTTATAAACACAGACAAAAAACACCTGCACAGACCAAACACACACTGCCTAGCCCTGTGCAAAGTCGCTACCTGTGGGTGTGACTGATCACTATCTCAGCGGCTCGTTCACGTCACACAGTCCAACCCCCTGCCAGACGACTGCACTATGAAAACACTGGGCCGGGGCCAGCACCAGCAGCAGTGACTGAGAAAACCAGGAAGGAAAAGAAACACCCCAGAGCAGCAGCTAGGGTGAGCTAATTGTATCTGGTTAACAGATATGCATCCCGAGCCTGATCGTTCTGAGTCAAGCACCGAATTAGAATGGGCTTTTTGTCATGCAGCGTAAGAAACAACAAACAAAGCTCTGAGGCCGAGCCAAAAACAAGCAGCGGAGGGGTAAAGTGTAAAGCTGGCCCAGCATCAGCCCGGCACTCTCATCCACTTGAGCTGAACTTGAGCTGTCAGCTCAGATTGGCTTGTTTCTTTTAATTCACAAACAGCGCTGTGGCGAGGACTGAAAAGAGAGAGGCGATGGGGGGGCGGGGGGGGGGGGGGGGGGGTTAAGAGAGATGGAATGAGTAATTTAAGAAGCTGAAGGATGTCTGGTGAGACTGAGTGCCAGGCCCGGGGATGTGAGGCTCTCTGAAAGACCTTAACACATCCTAAATAAATCATGTGACGTGGAAATCCCAACACTAGTGAACCAAATATCTAAGAGCAGGGTCTGAAAAGCAGTCGGGCCTCACACAGAATCAAACATGAACAGATTTTTCTTCTATTTTTAAAAACTATTTACTTAGCTTTTGATATATTATAGAAAACTGATTTGGCAGCGGGAAGAAATTCATCAATTATTACTGGCTTGAATTTTAATGCAAGCAAGAAAAAAACTTCTATGAATGAAGTGTTTGGAGAGAGGGCTCTGCTGAGAGGAGGAGCAGCATCAAGCAAAAAAACAACAGCTCCGGCAGCAGAACACGCTCACAGACACAGTAGGAATTGATCCTGTGATGTAATAGGTGTGGAAGGTGTGGCAGCGGCATGCTCGGCCTCCTCGCATCAGCTCCAGTGACTTTGCCCCACACGCGCGGCTCGGTTTTGTCGCAGTAATGGCCATTTTGCCTCCCCTCCCCTAAAATACATCTCCCATAATAGCTCTCAGAGCAGCCTGCAATTACACAGTCAGAGCTGTCTCATTAAATAAGTATCTCGGAGGGCTCCACAGCCCGCGGAACAATGGGCCTGACGGAGCGCAGACACACAGGGATGCACCACTCTCCTCGTCATAACCTAAGCCGTTTATTTCCTGCAGCCAACCCCTCTGGCTCACGTCTTAACCAACTCAGGGAGCCACGAAGACATGAGACATCAAACGCAGGGTGGGCTCAAAGGAAACACCACAGCGGGGAGAAGGTGGCGGAAGGAAATGCCGGGGATTGATGCGTTTCAGTCAAAAGATGCGTGAGCTCGGATCAATGTCGGCTCTGAAGGGGTCATACACGCACACTTCCACTCTCGTCCCTTCCCCTGGACCAGCAATCAAATTCGCAGTAAAGAGTGCAGCAGCCCTGGCTTGCATGTGCATGGCCGGCGAACACATCAAAGTGGAAAACGGAGACAGAAACAGACCTTTCGTTGCTGTCCCAGATAAAGGAGTTATGTAACGGCTTACAGCGAAAAAACCCCACATACACAAATTAACATAAACACGAACCGCAGCAACTACGACTTTAGAATTCAACAAAATCAGGCATGGGGCAGTAATGATTATCCGAGTAATGCAAGGAGGCATGCCATGGGGTCGGGCACATAATTAACATGGCTGTGACTTTATTGCAGCGATTGTCATATCATGCAAGTGAGAATCAGGACATTTACTGACACAGTGGAAATGTTAAGTTCTCGTATTGTGTTATTTTTGACCATCAATTGCTTAGTCATGCAAGAGGAACCTGCAGATGTATAACAAGATAAATGCCCCAAGACCAGGAAGATCTAGAATAAAGGGTCAAATTGACTCTGCGTTTGACACTGGACAGTCTCAGCAGTTATGACACAGATGTGACATTGCCAGAAGTTCCACAAATGCCACTCAGAAACACAAACCTTCACTGTCACATCAGCCCAATGACCAATGAAACCTCCACAGGGGTCAAACGCATCACAAACCCCAATAACATGCAACTCTGTGGTTTTCCCGGAATATTACATCTCTAATCAGGGACCCGGGTATTAATTAATCCTATCAAAAATTATCTCTGTGTAGAGGAAATGAAGCTGTCTGCCTCTCTACTGTCATACTATTTAAATTTGCTTTAAGGCCCTGAAGCAACATATTTAAGTGCAGTCAAAAAGTGTTACGTCCCCTCTGCATTTTGGCAGCATGGCACTCAAGGGCATGAGTCAGAGTGGTGCTCGACAATCCACTTCATCCTCTTACTACGGCTCACAACCAACCTATCTGGGGGCCGGGGCTTAGGCCCGGAGCGGCGCAATGGGCAAAACAGAGTTGATTTAGTTTGGGAGGGGGCGCATTCATGGGAACTGACTGAGGAATTCCTGTTTGAAAAGCTGCGCTAATCCTTAATTTCCCTGAGGGAATATCAACGGGATGAAGTTGAAGTTTGAAAAGAGATTCTGGGGGTCTGTAATTGTGCGTTGTGCTGTGTGTAGCCAGCACGAGAGCAGGAAAGATAATAACATTCTCCCTCTTTTATGCATTATCTGCATTAGTTTGCTAATGTTCGTCACACATTGTGAATACTGCTATTTTAAACAGATGGTCATTTGCAAAATATGTAGGCTTAAACATTAATCTCCACTGGGTTTCTTTTCCTGAAGTTCAAATGCTGCAGTTGTTTTTAGCACTGACTCAAATAACAACTCACTGTGGACTCCATTAGATGATGCATCTGTCATTTCCATCCCATTTGTCTTGATAATGTAATTCTCTCTCCGTCAGAGCGATGAGCAGCTCTAAAACATTTGTGTATTTACCTCGGCCAAGGAGGTTGTGCTTTGATATGCTTGTGTTTGTGTGTCTGTCTGTCTGTTAGCAGCATGACACAAACACTTCCAGACAGATTACCACTTGGTGGAAGGATGCGATACGGGCCAGGGAGGAATCCATTACAATTTGGTGCAGATCCAGGATTGGTTTATCACTTTCTTTAACACTGTCAGGTATTAAAGAAAACTCAGGTATTGAATTTACGGGGACTGTTGGGCCTTGGTGGAGGTATGTGCTGTTCTGAGTGCTATTCTAGTTTCTGCACGACCTGTGGTCTTTATAGGGATTTCCACACTGTGGGAGAGTAAAATATGAACATGACTCAACAAACGGGTTGTTACCAGATGAAATGAATGTTTGATACCAAAATAAGTGTTCCAAATTAAATGAAGAAAATATGTTCATGTCTTTAGAATAAACCCTGTTGTGGTCAATAAACTGGCTTTAACACCTACTGTATCAAATAGGAAACAAAGAAATCCTGTATGCAGATGTTTTCTTTTTTATATATATTGTCAAAGGTCTAAAGAAATCTTCAAATTTAAAAATTGAGAATTGATGTGTCGGGCTGCACAGGGATACAATTATATTTCATTACTTTTCTTGATATTGGGTAAAAGGACTAAACAGAACTAATGGATCCTTCCAGAGCAGCTATTTTTGTGCCTTATCTCCATCAGGCTTCAACATGTTGAATATTTTAGCAACAGCAGAGTAAATGTTTGTATTTAATCCATATGCCACAAAACCCAAGATAATTCCAGTGGAATCAAAAGTCAAGATATACGATAACTTGTTTGCTTGTGGAGCCCCGGGGAGAATCCAAGGCAGAATCCAGCAGTGAGTTTCAGCAAATAAAAACCCAGGTGAGTGTGAATCCGGTGTCAAATAAACAGATTTGTCCTGCAGCCTATTAGCAGTGTGACCACACTGCCAGGGGATTACGCTCGCCCAGGGCGCTGAGCCCAGCAGTGACTGGCGCATGTCAGCCACCATGAGGGAAAATTGGGCTTAATTATGCATACGGCTGGCGGGTGCCGAAACCAGATGCCCTGCTGCCAAACCGCCAACCTGAGCATCTGCTCCTCAGCGGGAGAGAGTGAAGTACCTGCCAGAGTCCTCCAGGCCTGCTGAAGACTACACTCACTGACTTAATGAGCTACATCTCCCTCAAGATGCCATGTTACAACTACAACTGGAGTGAATCAGTACACGCTCATCACGGAGGCTGTGACAGAACAGATTAAAAGGATGACACATCTACAGTCGTGAAGCAGTATTACAAGTTAGGCAGAAACACCTCTTGCAACAAATCTGAAATCTATGACACAAGGCCCAAACAAGTCTATGACAAACTACTTTGAAAAAAAACTATATTTGTAAGTTATTATTTGTAGGCTTATCTTTTTTTTCTTTGGGGTGGCACAAGAGAACTGTGCTTTGAGCTGAATGCTAACCTCTGAATGCTCACAATGACAATGCTAACATACATGTGTTTAGTAAGAATAACGTGTACAATGTTCAGTATCTTAATTTAAGCACGTTAGGAAGCAATTAGCACTTAACACAAAGTACAATTGAGTTTAATGTGAGAGTGATTGTTCATACAATGACATTTTGATCTGCTAATGGAGGATTCAGCCTCTGGTGACCATAAATGTTTATTGACTTTGTAAATCAATAAACTTTGCCATTTAATGCCACTGGCGTGGAAAATCCTTGCCAAATTTTTGAGGCACACAGTCCTAAGCATAATAACAACCATCCATCCATCAGCTTTACCATATATACTATGCTTCTGAGGGTTGTAGGTGAGCTGGAGCCAATCTCAGCTGAGAAGTGGGTACGTAGCCTGGACATGTCATCGATGTTACGAAAAGGAAGAATGTTAGAAACCTTTCAACGTGGAAAATTTAGAGGTACAGAAACGTCTCCAAGCAAATCGTGAAACAAAACTGAAAGAAATGAAGCCAAAGACACGGAAGCTCATTTGCCAATTCAATCTTTACAAAACCTGATTGAGCTGTGGCGGCCTGGAAACGCACCATAATGAGCATCTGTGTTGCAGCAGGAGGTGTTGAATAAACTGCGTACCCCCACAGTGTATGATGAGAGCAGTCCAATGAGCTCCAGCACAATCAAATTGATGGGCATGAAAAAAAAAACTAATGGCAGGATGAAAAGGTGGAATTAATGTAGAAGAAAAGAAGAAAAGCGATAAGGAAGAATGAGATGGGATGGGGGGGAAAAACGAGGAGAACCCTTTATATCTCACCCTGTCGCAGAGAAGCTGCCATTTCCCATGAATTCACAGCAGAAGATAAAACACAGATCTCATTTTGTCACACAGGCATCCACTGAGCGTTTTGCTTTAAAGAGCGAGCTGATATTCAGTAAGTCTGACAAACAACTCCTGAAAGTGACATATTTCTCTCTTTCCTCACAAATTAAATCATTGAACTGGTCATTTAACTTTTAAAGTTGTTTGTTTGTGACTATGAAACAAACAAAAGAAAAACGTCTGTGTGTGTTAATATAAGAAAAGAGGCACTTCCTGGTCACAGTCTGTCGCCAGTCTGCTTAGTCATGCTCAGGCTAATCCAGCCCAGAGCCTGCTTCTTTTATATGGTTTGCAGAAACAGCAGAGCAAAGGGGAAATTTAAAGTAAAAGATCTGGGCTGGGTAGTCTCCTTAGCGCAGAGACTGAGGGCAGTGCCATTATTCTGGCTCCAAGTACAATGTGTTTGAAGTCTGGAGGTGCAGTGGAGGTGGGCTTGGGCCCAGCAGGTGGGCAACAAGGCTGCTGAGAGAGGCAGAGTGGGAGAGAAGGGAGACGACGCCAGCCAGGAGGCCAGACAGACTGAAGTGTCTGGGTCGTGGGGCTGCAAACACATGTGGGCCTGCACGGGACATGGAGGTCTGATGTCTGGGGTCAATGTAGTACTTTCTTCCTATTAGTTGGTTAGATAAAAAACAGACACCACACACGTAGATAAACCACAAGCTCAGCAGCCTTATCTTTTTGTCCATTTGTTATCATAAAGGCTTTCAGTGACTGGGGTGAAATAGAGTGCACATACACAAGCACACAGAAGAGTCTGTACATATGTCTGTGTGTTGCTGTTCAGCTACTTTCTTTTTTCGTTTTAATACAGGAAGCCCAGTGAGATGGGAACTTTAAAAAGAATAACCATTCTGAGAAACAAGAAAACTGTGGCAACTGAGGGAGCCTTAATTGTTAAGCACTTGACTATTAATAGGGCTGTTAAAATAATTTAATAGTATAGTTAAAAATGGGAACATTGCTTGGTTTTCCTACAAGATATATTTTCTACTTCAGACAACTCAAGGGCAACCACTACCTCGGCAAACTAATCAAGAATCCCCTGACCCACTTGGATGAAAACTATCTTTAGCCCAACACCATTCGGTTAAAATAAAGATGGACACTACATTTGCCTCCACACAGACACATATGTGGAATGCATCGCTGCTACTAAGTGCCTGCTTTCTCAGACTACACAAACACGGGCCGTAAACATAACGTGCCGAGCAGAGCATCCCGAACTCAGATGCTCCAGGAATGCTAACAGAGTGGTGTTAGATTTCCCAGCTTCCACCGCTCCCTCCTGCGTTGAACCGGCTACAGTTTCTCTCAGTTCAGAGGTCAACAACTGATGAAATGTGACTGCCAGGCCTGCTGCGTGCTAGCTTTTAGCTACCTAGTGGGGATCCGAGGATCTGGCCATTGTTGTAAAAGTGAGAGGAACTGCCTTGTTAACACTGTGGCTGCACTTACAGCAGGCATGGACTCTGATAGCTACTAGGAAACACAGCAAAGGACCGAGGGTGACAGATTTCTGCTGTGAACCTGTCGTCTGCAAACACACCATCACAATTCCCACTCTGCACCTTCACACTGACATGCACACAGATCCTAGTAACAAAGAAGCTACAAGGAGTTTCTGTTTTGTTTTTTAATAGGGACAGTATGTGCTCATTATTATGCAGCAGATATTTTCTCAGTTGACACCGGTCTGACAGCATGGGTTTGCCTGGGACGAGCCAGAAATGGTGGATGTAATGGGACGGAAAGATCTGGAGTTGTGCCCGAGCCTCTTAAAATGCAAACCGAGCCATCACACAGAGAAATTCTTCCCTCCCTAGAATTCAGAAAAAGAAAAAAACATAATACAGAAAGCTTGATTCAAAAGGAAATCTTCATCGCAGCAATTTTGAGAAACCCTGACTTGATTCAGCCTATAGTGATGGCAAACATTAGCCTGAATGAGGCTCCTCTAAATAGGTGGTCCAAATGACAGCTCAATTTTCTTTGTAAAACTAAAAAAAAGTATATAATGGTCTTTAGGGACTCATATGAATATGAAAAGCCGCCATTCTACGCTTTGTCAGCGGGACAAAGGACACGGCTGTGAATCTGGGAGACGAGCCCTCATCTGGCTAAGCTCTCAGAGCGTCTGTCCAGAACCCCGTGCATTCCTCTGTTAAGTTCCCCTCAGTGGGCAGGCACTCTCCCTGCCAGGGACTTGTCTTACCTCCGGTCTGACTGCAGCAGCTGCCTGCGTTTGGACGACCTGGACCAGGAAGTGCTGCAGAAGAGCACTTCCTGTACACCTCTGGGATCAAAGCAGGTCATGGGGTGTAAACAACACCTCAGGTTAGCCCTGTAATAGGCCACAATATGGACTAACCAATTCTTCCACACACTATTGTTACAAGCTATTGTAGCCACCACTGCACGGTGGCACTATAAAAGCACGACCATGTCCTTCCTACTTGAAGAGAAGCCCTGCCCAGCTCATTTTGGTGTTAATGGAGCACCAGAGAACAAATGTTTGGGGCGGTGACAGTGTTAAACATGCAGGGGTCAGTGCCGATCCCATGGCAGCCGCCGGGATGCAGCCTCCTGGGAAAGCAGACATTCCGCAGAGCAGAGCTGTACGACTGCCTGGTTACAAAAAAGCACGACAAGTCTTGACATGCGGCCCATTCCAGAGCAAGAACACTAACAAACTAGTGGAAACACACACAACATGCCTTCAAAGCACGGTAATGACGGCCATTAGGACTGATTATTCATCTGCGTGACCGGTGGTGGCACACATAAGGCCTAACTTCCTGCTATCACACCACAGCAGCAGAGAAAGTCGAATTCAATGTCTCTGGCTACCGAACAAAATAATGAAATAACACAGAAACGTTCCTGCATGATGATCGACACAGGCTGAAAATCTGCTGAAGAAAGCTGTCGTCCCTACAAATCAAATCTCCTTTGACAGGATTACAAGGCTACACTTTCCAACTATGGATGATTAATAAGTTACAAAAAACATTCTGGTAAAGAGGGGAAAAACACACACACACACACACATAAACGCCAACCAACAACCACTGTAGTCATTCACTGTGAAGCCCTCAAATGTGTATTGACATTTTCATTATGCAAACTAAATCAAATGCACACAATAGCAACAAATCCCCCCGAGCTTTCCTGTGGTCAATAATCTCACCGCTTGTTTTATTCTGAGTCTTTCCTCTAAACTCAGGTGTACGGAAGCAACGTGGCCTGTTAGTTACAACCACACATTAGTCAATTCATTTCCAACAAAAGACTGGCCAATAATTTCCCAGAGCCAGCATTGCCCCACATTGATTGCTCAAGTCCGAGACAGATGACACAATGGGCTCTTCCGTCCGCCCACAGATCTGTGAGCAGAAGACGGAGCCGGCATCGACTGCACAACATCACTGAATTGGATTCTGGATATTTACAACTGTGTTTAATGTAATTTCCTCGGATACATTGAATGATCTGCGCTGAGTAACGCGGTGATGCATCACCTCGGCACACGCCATCACAACGTCCCTCAGGTGACGGCGGCTCCCACAGCAGCAATACTATGTTTTGATTGACGCCGGACGTTCACCTACATGTGCTTGTTACTAAAATAAGGAAGCTTTAGACACACAGCTCTCACCAACTATGAGTTTAAAATAGCAATAGTTCAATTTTTGGTATAAGGCAGACGTGAGTGGGATCTGTCTAAACAATACCACTGTTCCTTTTTTTTTGATGGGTGTTAACATTGCATATCGCACACTGGCTATCTCAGTAAAGGCTGTATTGTAAAACTGGATCAAATGCTCTCTCTCTCTCTCTCTACAGGCCAGGGAAATTCAGCAATTAGGTTGTGGTAAGCCAATAACTCCGATAACATCAGAACAAAATGAAACTCGTAACTTATCAGATCGATTATACTCGATACTACTATTTCATATAACCCTGCAGCAGCAAAGAGGTAGAAGGACTGGCCAAGCTGCATCTTCTTAATACAGTGAAGAATTTGATGCAATCTTAAATGAACCAAAACAGCACAGGACCATGGACTAGTGACTCGGGCAATTTCACCAATGCCTCTTTCGATATGACATAACTGTTCCTTTTTAAGTGTATTATTCTATACGGGCAGAGAATAACAATAGCAAATCATTTTTACAAATCTGAGGTACAGTAAATCAATTATTTGTGTTGTACCTCCTCACTTGTGGTACAACACATGTTAATCTGAGGATCTGTATACTGTGGTATGTGAGGAGGCGACAGATACTGTGTGTTGACCCCACTTTGCTTTATTCTATGGAGATTAGTATTTATAGGGAGATATTAGCAGGACAAAAAGCCTTTGGTCTTTGAGGTAAATAGATGTTTGTTGTTTTTAAGTGGGTACAGTAAAGATCCTGTACAACTGGATCTCCACTCCTCCTTCCCCACTGAGAGCTCTCAGGTCTAGACTGTGTGTAAGCTATTAATAATACATGTGCACCCGTTTGGTTTTTTTAAAAGGAAGAAACCCTGGGCTGCTTTATTGCACGTTTCTCTAGTTAAATTGCACAATTGCCTTCTGAGGTGTCGGTGCACATTTCAGTGAAGCTGGCAGGGAGCTAACAAAGAAGCATGCCCCTGCTCCGGTGCTGCACTGGTTTGGTTTGTTTGTTTGTTTGTCAAATGCAAAAAAACATGACTGTAACTAACACTGATATTGAAGATGGGATGAGCTGTGAATGATCAGGTAATATTAGACTGGGAAGACACTGGCTCCCAGTCAGGTATACCCGCCTCTGCCTACCTGAGCAGACTGGAGAGCGGGTGAGAGGAGGCTCCGTGGCCGCCGCTGTTGCCACCTCCGCCGATGCCCGACGACCCGCCGCCGGTGCCCGCTGACTGTCGCTTCCCGGATAAAAGCTTCTCCACGGCGGCCAGGTTGCCCGTGCGCGCCGCCTCGAGAAGCTCCTGCTCCTTCCCCATCGCGGATCCCGGAGAGAAGAAGAAGAAAAACCCCGGAGGAGGCGCGGGGAAGAGAAGGAGAAGGGAAAGGGGAGGAGGTGGGGGGGGGGGGAGTCGGTTGCGGGAGTAAAATTCCTCTGCGATCCCGATGTCAAGTTATTCCTCCCGGATGCTGCTGGAGCTGGAGCTGCCGCCGCTGGATCCGCGGGTCCCGGTCCACGGTGCCGCCTCCGCCGCCGCTGGAGCTGGAGCTGAAGGGGGGTAAAAGTTTGGCTCAGCCGCACGGAACCAGCATCGAGTAAACTTCCTCTGACCGGTCCGCTGCGCCTCGTCCGTCACTTCCTCGAAACTGCCCTTTCTTCTTTCTGCTGCTCAAAGCCCAAACCCTGCACACGCACGAGCCCGAGCTGCTGCACACACCAGCTGGATGGGTGGAAGCAAAATGGTGCCTGTTCTACTCAGAGGCTACTACACCAATCCAGTTGGTTGAAGATCTATTGTACCACCACTCCTAGTAGCCACATTTCCAAAACCTAATGTTTTTTATATTTTTAATTCTAATTTTACCAGTCACTCATCTACATTATTATTTTTATTATTTAACTAGAAGCTTGAATATATTCTTTAAAAAAAAAGAATCTAGAAATACAGTCACTTAATTAACAAGTGTGCACAGGTTGTAAACAATGAGGATAAGAATTCATTCAGTTCTGCTGATAAAACTGGGACATTTCATCACGTTTAACAGGTGACAACTCAGTTTATGAGTAAAATTAACAGAAAACAGTGAGGACGACTGTTTAAAACTGTAAAAGTTCAATATGTAGTGTGAAATAAATGTAGTTAAACCATTGTTTTATTAGACTATAGCAGAAATAAACGGTAAATGTCTTGTGTGTGTATATTTCACGTGTTTGGCACATAGACTGTAGTAGTCCTCGTTGTTCCTGTCCAGGGTTAATAAAGTTCTTACAAAGCGGAAGCGGAAGTGAAGGGTACATGCTAATGAAAGTTAGCATTGTCGTTGCAACCGTTGCTCCCAGACTTGGTGACTTGCTTGTAGTGAATTCGCGGCGTTCACAGACTAGTCACGTGTGTTTGTGTGAACGTTTTAATGCGCTAAAGCAGGTGAAGTGAATGTGTTTCGCTAACCAGCGTCAATTACTGAGCTAGCGTTAGCTTAGCTTCACCATTAGTTTAGCTACACCATTAGCTTAGTTGTCACTACTGCTTTGTTGACGCCTGGCTGCAGAGAAGGTAAGTGCATCTGACTCATCTCCATCCAGATGTGTTTCTATAAATGTCAGAATTAACACAAGCTCACAAACTATTTGTTCCTTGGTAGTTTGTAAACATGTCAGGTCCCGTTTGCTCAGACTTGAGCTGGGAACTCAAATTAAACTTAACTCTTATCCAGTCAAACCAGTGACTTATCATCAATGTCGTTGTTATTGCACAGGTAGTGAAACTGCATCATGGCGGACCCTGCACGAATCAAAACTGAGGACAAATCCGCGAGGAAAACCTCAGAGGATCATCCCAAATCAGAAGAAACCGAAGATGCAAAAGCAAAACCAGCGCATGAAAGCAAAGACTCGTCCTCGCAGGATCAGTCCAAACAGGAGGTTCAAGCTGTGAGTTGTGCAGCTTCGTTTCTCTCAACACCAGAGGAAGTGGTGGAGTTCATATTAATGGACCTTTCCTCTTATTACTAAATAGCTTTACACCCCCCCCCCCCCTTTAGTACAAGCAGCCATAAGAAAACATGTTTTCAATTAACCATGGCTGTGTGTATGTAGTAGTTTTACAAATGTCATCCCCTTGTTTTTTTAGTAACTATAAATAATTTCATCTTCCTCTGTGAAGGAAACAGCAGCTGGAGAAGATGAGGAGGAAGGAACCTCCGACCAGGCTTCCAAAAGACTGAAGGTGGAACCAGAGAAGAAGAAGGAGAAACGTCTCAAGGTTGATGAGGACGAAATACAGAAGATGCAGTGAGATCAAACATTTTAACTACACAGAAAAATATTCCAATTCTTGAGATTTGCACAAGCTTCTGTTTGCTAAACTTCACCATCACCTTCTGCTCCTCCTGTTTTTTTTAAGGGTTCTGGTGTCGTCCTTTTCTGAAGAGCAGCTGAATCGCTATGAGATGTACAGACGCTCGGCCTTCCCCAAGGCCGCTATAAAGAGGGTACGCTGTTACATACACTGACAAATTGTTCTTAAGTTTTTTAAATTAGAAATTAGTGTCTGAGGTTGTGAGTTCAAACCCTGGTTGATAACTCTGCTCATGTCTATTCAAGGGAACAGCTCCTTTTCCTCTTCCTCCCTTTTTCCCATCTTCCTCTAAATGTCCGGCACCCAACCCATTGTTGCTCATAGCAGCTAAATATGTTCTTTCCCCCCCCCCAGCTGATCCAGTCCATAACAGGATCATCCGTGTCTCAGAACGTAGTGATCGCCATGTCTGGTATTTCAAAGGTTTTTGCTGGGGAAATTGTTGAGGAAGGTGAGTGGCAGACTTACAAAGAATGTTAGGACAAAATCATTTCAAATATGTATAAATAAGCTGACTTTATTTGGCCCATTTCTCAGCGTGTAAGCGTATTAATGTCATGTCGGTTTTCTTTGTCCTCGCAGCGTTGGATGTTTGTGAGAAGTGGGGAGAAACACCACCACTTCAGCCCAAACATATGAGGGAAGCCGTGAGGAGGTTGAAGAGCCGAGATCAGATTCCCAACACCAAGTTTAAGAACATCGTCTTTCACTGAGGCACCAGAGTTTTATGTTGTCTGGGGATCATGGAGACGGAAGATCGGCTGTGATTTAAAAACGTTGGGCCATCACGTGTCAAAGTCCTGTCACAGAACCACTTTAATGATCCTGCAGCTGACCAGGGGCTGATCATTCTCCAGCTCAGTGATGACTGCAGCACTGGAGAATAAGCCTCTAGTTGTCAAAGCATAATGCTTAATGTTACGTTTAGATTTTTATAAAATTCTATTCATGTATTATGGTTGTAAATACAGTTTTATACTCAAACAAGTAATGTTTTGTTTTGGTGCCGTAGTTATTTTTATGATTGTGAACTTTGGACACATGGTCACAAATGAGATCTTGTTAGTGGTGAACCTTTGCCTTCGGTTCATTTCCAATCTGTGAGAGCGAGGAGGCGACTAAAACATTTGCTTTCTGTGGCGAGGCAAGTCGCAGCATGGTTTTGTGTGAAGTTCAACCTGTGATATTTGCATCACATTTGCGTATGTGTGCCCTTATCGAGAGGAAGTGGTTTGGATGAGGGACAACAATGGGACCTTTTTTCCAGATTTACAGGAGAAGTATTTCTCATCTTAGTTTGTTATTGGTTTAAATAAATCAGATGTTCAGGTTTTATTTGGAAATATGTGACAAACTTCTCACTAGTAAAATGACTAATGACACTTTGAACAGACCATGTTTTGTACATTGGAAGAATAATCGATTAAATCACAATAGACAAGTGTTCAGCAATTCATTTATTCTGTCACCTTTTTCAAATATGTTCCACATATGTTGGTTCACAGAACCAGTTTTATATTAGTCTTGATGAAGTGGTAAAGACAATACAAAATTCAATGTAATTCTACATAAATGACACAAAAAAATACTGTCCACAGGGGCTGCGACTTCTGCGCCACGTAGGAAGATATCACAAGTCCTCTGAAGTGATTTACATTAAAACAAGTGCAATTTCCAGTGAAGTTACTACACAAGTGCAAGTAATTCACGAGGCATATACAACATACATCACTTCAGCACATGCACCGAGAGAGCGAGAAACACCCTGAAGCGAGTCCTACCAGTTGTCATGGAAACCCTGGCCTGCTCTGGAGTGCAAAAAGGAAGTCAGCAGGTATCAGAGCACCAGTTTGTCTGCAGCTCAGGGACGCTACGTATCACTGAGGCCTGACAGAGGAGTGAGCAACTCTACAGCTACATATGTCGCATCCAGAATGGAACGTTCAGTTTCGTACCACCACGTGTTTGTTTACTGAGGCCATGCAAAAACATAAAACACCAAGAGCTGAGGAAGAAGATCACAACTACAAGTGACACTGAGGTTAGAGGGCAGAGTTGCTGCCTGGTTACACAGACGGAGGAGATGTGGAGTCCGCATGCAGTTGAGGGGGAAAAACACTAAAACCTGACAGACGAGTCAATTGATTTTCTTTAATATAAGTAATGTTAAGAATTCAACATCAAACATAGTGTTACTGTTTGTTGTCATGTTTTTGGTTCAAACTAAGCTTTCTTTCTATTGCTTCAATATTTTTACATTCCTCTTTAAGAATGGAAAAATATCATTCATAGCTTGCAAGGCAACCACAGATTGAAAAAAGATGATAAATACTAATGAATTCTGAATGAGCAGTGCTGTGGTGAGACACAGCCACCAGAGGTCTCCAGGGTACAGAATGAGACACTGACATGAGAGAGATGTGGATGTAACTAGGAATCAGAAAAAAAAAAATACTGAACAACCGATTCAACAATAACATATTCGTACCAAGATTGTAGTTGACAAAGGTCTTTTTTCTAGAAAGAATTCATGAAATCAATGTTACACTGATGAACAGATGGACAAATCAATCATTGTTTGAATCCATGCATGTAACAGATTTATGCACAAATAAAAGGAAAGTGCCAAATTTGAACTGGCAACCGGACCCATAGATAAACTATCAGATCAGGGGTAAACCCTGATCTGATAGTTTCTGTTGTGGGTTGGAGAACATACATAAAAACACAGTATGTGAGTATAAGCAGTACCGTAGCTTTCTTAAATGTGACCTTCTTTGATTGATATGGCTTCAATACACCGTCGTCAATCTGGTCGTACAAATACACAGGTGTTGACCAATCTAAATAAATACACATGTAAAACAACAAACACAGTGAGCATTAAGTTCATCATGTCTGATCACTAAACATGATCAATGTGTACAGAGGTAATAACACAAGCAGTCTGACTTGTTTCCTGGCAAGCTAAAATAACACGTTTCAAGAGGGTCAAGTATTCTAAGTCTGGTTTTGCTGGTAGAATCCCAAACCTCTCACAGCAGAGAGTGAAAACACTAAACTGGTTACAATACTGAAGGTACCGTGCAACCTGCTCTCCAGAGCTGGGGGGTGGGGGGGGAGAAGGAAAGGCGTGTCGTCTTTTGACTGGATGTTCTGCCACCGAGCACCGTTTCACCGTACAAAGGAAAAAACGATAAACCTTTCACAGCTCGGAGAATAACACAACACTGGGGAATGAGTCGACCTGCTTTCTGAGAACAGAGAGAACTCGTTGAGTTTGTGTGACCACTGGTGATAAAACCACACAACACTGGGACACATCCGTTCTCTCTATGAAAGCAGTGTGGTTCTGCTTCTTCCTTCTTTTTATTAAATTAAAAAGTGCATTGATTTCCCTACCTATTAAATCACATCTCCAACAACAGGTGATAACTTATTATAATACTTGTAAAAGAAAAGAAAAAAAACATGGATCTATCGTATTTAACACTTAAACAGAGGAACTCTGCGTCACTTAGCCTAACGTTATGACTATCTGTAAATGTGCTATGTGTAAATTAGCACTGTTCACGAAGCATGCTTGACAGTAACTTGTGTTGTATTTTTGCAGAAGGAGCGACTGATGACTGTCTGGCAGTGTCAGTGTGAAGAGGAGGTTTTGGCTTGTGCCTGACTCAACAGTTTCGTAACACTAGTATTAAAGTGGAGAGGATTAAAGCTGGATGAGGTTTACTCTTGCATGCTTTGTGACAAACACTGAAACCACACACTGAGTTCACTGTCCACACCAATGTGAATGAAACAACCACGATAACTTGGGTTTAGTGACGCAGTGAGGAATATCGACACTGCCCAGTTCAAATATAGTACCAATAATGTACCTATAAGTTAGTCCGCTAGCTTCCCCTTTAAGTAGTTGTTATAAGGGCTCTTTTCTAATCTCATGAGTAGCATGATGATAGAATGGGAAGTGATCCAAAGCCTCAACTTTCATTTTCTTCTCAAACATGACTAATGCCCTGACATGTCTTTACATGAGTCTTCAAGTTTCCTGACCTTCATCCCGATACGTCTGATCACAGTGAGTCAGCACAGATGATCGGGGGTCAGAGAGTGAACGCGGGGTCATACTTTCTGACTTCCAGAAGGAGGCGCTCTCTGTCACTGAGAGCCTGGGTGAGGACAGCCTGGGCATCAGACAGCTGCGACTCCAGAGTCGGTATCTGTAAGCGCAAGATTATTGAATCGGTTAGTTTCAGCTGCAGGAAATGGAGGCGCTGGCTACGTGCTCCAACACCAAGGGGGCGGGTATCAGATTCTGACAGACAGCAACAGGTGTCATTACGATACCATTACACAAGCTTGTATACAGAGATAGTCAACACCTCTGCTGTGTGTATCTTAGAGCTGACCAGTGATCAGTTTAACAGCTGTAATTAAGACGTATATCTGAAACATGAGTGGAAACTAATCCGAATGAGTCAAACTCTGCTGCAGTTTGACAAGTTCTGATGAGGACATTTACATAATCTTTTTTGTGTGTGTCTGAAAAAGAGTCATAAATGGGAAATTTGATAATTAAAAATAAAAATAGTTTACCATCTAAATTGTTTTGAGTGCCACTTTGTATATTTAATTTTTTAGATCAATCTTGTACGGCTGTATTTTGTTGGTTTAGTTTCGCCTTACCTCTCTCTTCTGTAGAACAGCACAGGAAGTGTCTGTGTCGTCTGGACCAGCCACAGGAGCACCTGCTGAGGATTCAATCAAAAAAGAAACAGTGACGATCACTTTCTGTTCATCGTTCTGTGACTATGATTAAAAAATACTAATGTGTCTTCTCTTGCCCACCTTTGAGCCTCATGATGCCATCGTCACTGCGCTCCAGGAGAAGCTGATCCACGATGAAAGTGGCTGGGACAGGTTGAGGGGCCGTGGGATAGTTTCTAGGGCCGTCATCCTAAAAAAAAAACAAAGAAAAAGGGATCCTGGTAATTCACATATCACCAAATAAATCAACCCTGGCTGCAAATTACTACTTCAAGCTCTTTACTCCGAGACATTTACTTCTACATACCAGGACCAGCCACTTTCTGTTTACAACAAACAACTGAACAATTTGTTGAGGTCGTTCAGTTGAGTTCAGTGGAGTCCAAACCTTATGAAGAACCAACCTTCATGGTGATGGTGATGTTGCTCATGTGTAACTTCATCGGTTGGCCATCGACACTGAATTCGTCTTCGAGGAAAGGCCCGATGTTAGCCACTGTGGAGGCGAACAACTCGGCCTGGCAGTCCTGCACTCTCACATCCAGGAACCCCAGAGACTCAGCCAGGGAAGAGTGTCGGGCTGCAGACGGACCCATTTCTGCTCGCATGCGCACCACTGGAGACCCACCTCGCCTGTCCTGGTTCTGGACTGGTCCACCTGGAGCTGCAGAAACAAAAAGGAGAAGATACATTTGTGTGAAAACTTTACACTGCAACCAGGCTAGACAATATACAGCAAGTTAGAAACCATGTTTTGATTTGAAGGTATGTAAAGAATAGAAGAAAAAGAGTGCTTATAAGTTTTGTGTTCAACTCAGCAGTAGGTGCCGATCCTTAAACCTGTCATGATTTGTTTGTTTGGAATTGCAGAGAATTTAAATTAAACTTCTGGATGCCAAGGAAGTCGACTGATCGTATTTCTTAATCCCCTTTTCTTAAGTTTATCCAAAATACTAACCTACATATTAGCTTTTGTAGAATGTGATTAGCACCTGTAAAATATGGAGTGTTGCATAGGACTCATAAGAGAGACTTTAATTTATAATAACCAGTTTACCTTGTACGAGCCCAGTCAGCACGTCAGACACCTTGACGGTGCCCATCTGCACAGGGCTCAGATTTTGGGCTTGCACAGCCACAACTTGGTTTTCTCCCTTTACTTCCATGGTACATGCTGCTCCACTCATGATCAGTAACAACACCGAAGACTGTAACCACAGCACAATGAAGTCACACTTTAATTGATTTCAATTATTCTTTGAGATATTATTTGTTCAGGCACATAACGGAACTCCGTTGTTAAACAATCAACCAATCTTTTATTTGTATAGAACTTTATATTAGAATAGTAACCCACCATGTCCTGGGACACGTCCTCAGTACTTTGGGACAGGGAGCTGCTGAGGTCAGCTGATGAACCCCCCTCTGTGCCCGGGGCGGGGCTTCCTCGGCTGCCTAGTGGAGTGTTGTTGGGTCGCATGGACTCCACACCTGACTCTGGAAAACAAAATATAAAGCTGCAGTAGGTGCCACCTGAGGTATTCAGAGAATTTGCTATGGAAACTTTCAAATACCTGAGTCCATGAGAATAACAAAATTGTCGCTGACGTCACTATCCACATGATTCTCATCAGGTATGCTGCCCTCCAAAATAGCACTATCGAAGGAATGCTGGGAAGGAGACTGCTTCATTGGTTGGTGACGCAGGCCGGCAGCCAACGAGGGGGAGGACTCTTCTGGACGCTGGACCTGTTCCCTATAAAAACACAGTCGTTAAGGGACAGCCAGAGAAAGCACGTAGTGCACAGCAGGGGTCCGGGCACACAAACAATCTTATTGTTGTCACCAACAGCCCAGCAGGAGAGCATTGGCACTTACTTTTGACTGAACAGTTTGCTCATCCCCGAGCCACGACTCAGGATGCTAAATGCATCTTTTGTTATTGAAAACGCCCCTTTTGTCAGGTCCAGCGAGGCACTGATGGCATCTTTAGTCGCATCCTTGGTGACGTTAATGGCGCTTGACAGCTCTCCCTCCAGGCTAAAGCTGGACGGCACGCGGGAGAGGGCAGGGGAGTGTCCAGGTGACAGGGGGGGTGAGAGGACAGCTTTGTCCACTTGTGTTGACAAACCGTCCTGCTCCGGCCCCTCCTCCACAGCCTCACACGCCTCCTCCACGTGTTCATCCTGATCAAACGCAGAGGAGACGCCGTTTTCCAACCCACCGTCCTCCAGGACCCCCTCTGCCGAGTGATGAATCGGGGAAATATCAGAGTCTGTCATGCTGTCCTGTCTCTGGAGTGTGGGGGACCTCTTCCTCTGGCTCTGAGCTGACTGGTGGCAGCAGGAGACCTAGTTCTACTGAGTCCACCAGAAGGGCAACGCAAACAGAAGCAGGGTTGTTTGTCTTCTGGCCACGAGCCTGTTTAACATCTCGCAGATCCCGGCCCAGCTCGGCCCCCAACCGAGCCATGGAATCCTTCATTCTCAGCAGTGCTACATACTGGTAGTGGTTGAGCCACAATTTCACTGGAGTGTTGGTGTGAACCAGGAAGTGGATGGAGGCAAGCGAAGCCGGTTCCTGTTCTGGAGAAGGCTGGTGGGCTCTGCTGGGACTGGAGGAGGAAGACGATGAAGCGCTTTTAAAGGCAGCAGGCTGACACATCCACACGGACACGGCAAAGGGCTCGACAAAGGGCTGGGTCCTGCCTTTGGGGAATCGCCGAGCTCCATCAAAACCCAGGGTTACACGGGACAGACGGAGGGACCAGACGTCCTGGGATCGTAACTGCTTTCCCTCTAGAGGTTGAGGCTCCGTCTCTTGGGAGTGATGGAGGAAGGACGAGGGGATGGGGTGGAAGGCACTAAGGTCTCTGGGGTAAGAGGAGGGTGACGTGGGTTGGAAGAAAGAGCAGCTAGCAAAATTGTCATAGATGGTGTGGAGGTCAGCTCTAGAGCCATGGGGGCAGAGCCGACTGTTGCTGAGAGCCATGTGGGGAACAGTAATGCATAGAGACTGTGGACGCTCTGGATGGTCCAGTATGGAGGAATCCAAGGGAATGATCAACTATAAAACCAAAAAAAATGCTATTACTTTTAAAAGATGAACAATTAATGAAACAAATACAAAAACAAAATCACAAACATATACTACAAACCATTGTATATTCACCTTAAGCTGAGCTGTATCCATGCGGACGTCCACATGCTCTTCAGCCTTGCTACTGTCTTGCAAATGGTAGAAAGCTTTGACCTGGTCCAGCGTGTGCAGCAGACCCCTGGAAAACAGATTGATCCAAAGCACGCTGGCTGGGTCCACACACAGCTGCAGGCCGTTTAACTGGGCATACAGGTTCGAGGTGGGCACTGGAAGAAAGGAAGAATGCAGGAGATGTTGATGGGGGGGGGGGAAGCAAAGCAGAAGCACACATCTGCTTTGAAAGATAACACCATTCAAAAGAATGTGAGTAAAACTGAAACATTTCTCTTAACTTAACCATAAACCAAAAGATAAGTTGATGGTACCTGAGAGACTTGGGTTGTCAGGAAAGTAGTACTCAGTGAACTGCAGATGAATTGCTGGTATGCTGTCTGGCAAAGGCAGAGTTTTACGGTTACAGGACAATAAAGACTTGGTCTTCTTGTTCTGACGGCCCCTTGTAGACACCTGCAGGTTGAGGACAGAGACAGTGGTGGAAATATCACTAAATGTGGGATTTGAGACACAATCAATCAATTACTCAACAAAACGTAAACATATGCTGCACAGAACAGAACTAAAACACCTGAGTCTGCATATCAGGGACTTCCTGTCCTTAAGGTGGGGGTGGTGTCCACACATACAGAATTTACATACAGAAAGTGTCTCTTGTTCTAACAAATGAGGAACTACAAGTGTTTTTAACTGAAAATAACCAAGAAAGTGTTCTCGTTCTTTCGTGATAAAGAAAAGTGTGAAATGCAAAACGTGCCCCGAGAGTGTAATTTTAAATCGAAGGGGGGTTTCTCCATCTTGGATGAAAGACCAAACAGCAGCCAGGTGAAGTGACACTCATGGTGTTATTGTGTTCTCACTGAGAATATAGGAGGAATTTCATATTGAATTCTGTGGTCTTTAGTAAAGCAACACCAAGAAGCAGTCTGTACTTACAAGGGTAATGTGATGCCAAATATTTACACATCATCCCATGAATATGTCAAATCAGCTCCTTTTCAAACAAACTGAATGGCTGTTCCGCAAAGTCTGTCATGCAGATGCCTCCGAGGCTGATAATCTGACACGGTCTATTACAATTAAATCAAATGCAAGTGATGATCACACTGAAGCACACGAGAATGTTAGCTGGCTAGGAAGAGCAGACTGTCCCTCTTTCCATCTTCAAAATGTCCAAGGTGACTGTGTGATGTTATTTTTATATTTTTGAATGGAGACTCATATCTGCAGTATATTTAGTGTTAAAAGTTGAGATACACTATTGTCACAGAACCTTTTTCAGCATCCACTCATGTAATCTATACTGTCATTAATGTAATCCACAGTGGGGACCTGGTGGTCACATCTGGGAATATCATTTTCTGAGATATAATTCTTTAAGATATAATTCTACAGGAGTTGCTGCTCTGAGCTATGATCCACCGTAGATAGCCACCTTTTAATGGAGAGTAAAGCTTCTGTCAGAGCAGGTAAATCAAATCAGCTGATGATAAAAGCTTGCCTGGTGAATGTCCACGTCATCCACCCTGACCACCACGCAGCTCGATCGCAGCCTCTTCAGTGACGACCCTGTCGGAGCAGTGTTCCTGGGGGTCGCCTGTTCTTTGTCAGACTGTCCATCTAACGCATTTACACAGGAGAGGAAACACTTTAAATAACTCGCTTCCGCACAAGCAAAACAGAAAACACAGATTTTTATACAGATAAGGATTTTTGCCTCCTCATAAAAATGTTATTCTTATTGAACCATATGTAAGTTCTCACATTGATAATGTGATGTTTACAGCATCTCAGTTGTTTTTCTGGCATTTGACTGTGGCTACAAAGATTCAAAATAATCACGATTTTGAGTCCACTTCCTTTACAATCACATCACTCAGTCTTCATCAGCAGATGGAGTTTGCTCAGTTGTCATGGAGATAGACTTGTTGATATACGGGGTGTCATAGCAATTTGCAATCAGTGTTTCAGAGATTAACCATGGCAACAGATCCATCTCCAACCAAACTTTCAGAAAGTGAATTTTAAGTTTGAACTGTAATAAAACCATTATTTCTTATGTCATTGTATCTGTTTTCTTTTAATGAAAATTCAAACCTTTACATTCATTCCTTCCTTGGCCTGGCTTTGCAGGACAGTCCTTGGTTGGCCGGGGCCCCTCGGTGTGTGGCCCTGGGAGCCCAGAGGCCTCTACTCTCCTGTGGTACTCCTGCAGCAGTTTCCCAGCCCACTGGGCCTGAGCCTCCAAGGCTCCACTGTGACGCTCCCAGTGTCGACATCCATCAGCTGGATTAGAGAAATATCAAAAAGCAACTAGGATTCAGCAATTATTACTTGTGCCAGTCTGCAAATTGTTTAAAGAATGTATTGGATCAAAATATATGAAAAATAAACAAATCAAAATGGCAATTAAGGGCTCACACGTGGAAAGTCATGCTTTAGCTAAATTAGGTATTTAACTATTTAAAACTTAAACAGATCTCTTGTTGCAAGTCTACAATCCAGTAAAATGTGGAAAAGCAAAAGGAGTCATAATAGTTTTCAAACCCCATTATTCAGACGTGCAGATACAGAATATGAACTGGGTTTGTGTTACAGTTTCCTATTTTCATATTCGAAAGCCTGTTATATAAATTAAAAGCTTTTTTAAAACTTTGTTTAATTGACCACAAGGGCTTGGAGGCTGTTCTACATTCTACACTTCAGGAATTCCACAAAGACTAATGGCACTGGGCACACTCTCTCAGGCCATTAGTCTGCTTGAATAGTAATCCTCCTAACAGCCACTCTTAACTGGACACTGTGGTTTTCGGTCGGACAAGTGCAAAGCCTCAGGGTAAGCGGCAGTTAAATTATGGTCGCAGTCATCCCACTCACCAGGTCTGTGGATGGGATAGTAATCAAAACCCAGCTTCCTGAAGGTCAGCTGCATCGCACCCTGCAAACCCGGAGGAGGCTCATCTGTGCAATATCACATTACAGCCGTTAAAAACACCATCACATAAAATACTTAGCAATTTACTCAAATGTAAGGGTTATTTTGAGAGTACGATCTTGGCTTTACACCCGTACAGAGCAGTAGAAACATACTGGAGTTACAAGAGAATTTCAATAGCTGATGCTTTTAGCACATGGTGAGTTCTTCCCAACAAACCTTCATCCATTGAAGAGCTATCGTTGCATATGTGTAAGTCCAAGCGTGATATGAATGTGTGGTAAGAAGACTCCTTTACATCGTAGAGATCAAAGTATTGGCTCATGTTGTTGGGGGTGCCGGTCGGAGCAGGCGGGGGCTCCGTCCACAAGCTGTGGAGGCCAGGAGATGGAGGAGACGTCTGAACCACAGAGGGAAGGAAAACATCTCACAATGATCAACCAAAACAAAACAAATTCTCTTCTACAGAAAACTCAGTGTCAGAGTCTTTCTCAATGTCCTTGTAAGGGGAAACTGAATGAATGCATAACTGCAAACCAATCTGGAGTCTGACGTTGTATTGTTGGATGCACCGAGTATGTTTTATTTATAGTAACAACTTTATTTTTATATTATGCATAGACAAGATCAAAATCAGCTGAAAGTGCTGATGCGAGGCTTTAACACAGTAATTTTCTGTGTGTGTGGAGAGTAACTTTGTAGTAAAAAGACATAAAAATGAGTTGATATAACACTTTAAATAAAGGTTTTTGTTTTGTTTACTGTATTAAAATTCTATTTCTGTACCATTTTTAAAATAAAAATAGTTGAAATTCTTATATCTTAACAAACCTCGAACTGTAACTGTAAAGAGCATTTCTAACTAGATTTGTAAATTAAGACATTGGCCTTTGAAACACATGAAGTATATAGTTTAAGCTTCTCAATGTATACATTTTTTAACCAATCATCAGTGAGCCGGAAGGAGGCGGTACCTGCAGGGATTCAGCGGTCATGCTCTTCCTCTGCTGGGCCGACTTCTCCATGGCCTCGCTGAGAGATTTGGCGTAATGAATGATCGCTTTGAGTTGAGAGTCGGTCAGCACCCACAGCAGGTCGTCCAAAATGAAGAGCAGCTTGGACGCCAACACATTACAGTCCTTTATCTGGACAGAACAATGAAGAATTCAATAGTTGGGACAAATCATTTGTAATTGAGATGACTTTACACATGTGATATCTAACCAATCCCATGAATAGTAGAAACACAGTCGTACTTTGCGTTTTAGAGCGATGCGAATGCGTCCCTGGTTGGTGATGAGACGTAGCGGGGTGCTGCCGAGGTCCTGGTCATCACTCTCAATGGCATCCGCCTCGATTCGTAGACTCTGCCAGTTGATTTCTTTGAATGTCAAAACCTAATGGAAACAAATCAAAATTGAAAACGATCAAAACAACATTTATATGGAATGATTGGTACTGGTGTGGTAAGGGTAAGATCTGTTTTTAGACAAACAGAGGTATAAAAAGCAATTCCCTCTAAGTGGATTATAAGATCTCATTCTGAAAGGTTGCTCATCTCAACATCGTCCCTCCAGCTAATAAAGACCAAGCAGGGCACATGTGTTTTCTGTGGTAGAAGATTGCATGTAGTGGGTTAATGAAAGTGTACCTCTCCTCTCTTTGGGTCGGTGATGCGGGTGTGGCGGAGGTCACTGCGCTGCCACTTGGGGTTGAGGCTGTTGCCTTGTAGCTGCCAGAGCTCAAAGGAGGCGTGGAAGGCCTGAGCCTGCACCTTGATGGTAATGGAGTTGATTCTAACCGACATGCCCTCCACCACTTTCTCAGCGAAGCCGTACTCGCTGTGAATGCACAATATAAAAGATGAGCGAAGGCACAGTCTACCGTGTTACATGACATGTGATGTGGTTCAGGATTCATCGTCGGATAGGTAGACTGACCTCTGGCCTGCTGTAATAGCGATAGGAGAGGGGCCGTTGGGTGGGCGAGGCTCTTCACACGTCCTCATCTCCACCTCGACCTTATCCAAGAACTGCACAAGAGATGAAACCAATACACAGCATACCACTGAGATAGGGTACATAGAGATGGCCTAATATTTACCGATGATAAGCAGCCTATGGTGCAGTATAGCAGTAGAATATCTGTACAGGGCACTGCTGGAGTCATGCCACAGTTTGCTTATTTTGGATTAAAACACAGGGGAAGCTTAGTGTTGAAGAAATGTGGAGGAATTCTGCAGAGGGACAAAAATAGAACAGTTCTTTTACCAGGCAGATAGGGCTTGTTTTCAACTTCGTCCATTGTATCTGAAAAGAGAAAGGACAGCAGGGTCAAGAGCGTCAGTCACGAACACTTGCCACAGCATTCTGCACTGTTTGTCATTCACCGAGCACAAGGGCACAGTGACACTCAAGCTCCCACAACATGAAGCAGGGGCAACAACGATAACCTTCGTTTCTGTCAAACTGCCCGTGCTGCTGTTTGTTCAGCAGCACAGGCCCAACACAGGAAGTTAGAGAAATAATGTGTGATTTTATGATTAGAAAAAATAAAAAAAGTTAAAGGATGATACTGTTCATAATGTTTGGGATCAAACAAGGTTAACAAATATTTAAAAATGAGTTTTTATGACATGACATTTTTTAAATCGGTAAATTGACCCACCCATTAACTGGAATTACCACATGGCAGTCGTATGCCTCAGTTCACCATATACAGTAACTTTCCCCCCTACGACTGAGTTATGTTGCTGAATAATGGCCGTTCAAGTGTCTGTGCAGAACATTATGATCTCACAGTGAATGTGACCTGTGACCTTTTGGATATTATATATCATTATAATGTCCTTTTACACATTAGTCTGAGTTTTTTAACTAATAAGTTCATTCAATCCTGAGTTATGGTCTCAAAAATAAAGGAGGATCAGCTAAACCGGAAAACATAATGCGTTGTGCCACGGCTGTTGCCAGCAAAGAGGCATTGCAATCCATTAAACAGTCTTTATCTCTGGGAGCATCACAACAAAAGAGTGTTTGTATAAACTAATATCACAGTTCAAGTTTCAAATTAAAGCTTATTTAGAGAAGTAGGTCTAAAAAATAGTAAAAGAAAAACATGAAATTGTGAAGGAGAGGTTTTTACAGGAGTCACTCTGTTGACTGGTGGCAACACCACAAACCTCATTATTGGTCTATCCGGACTCCTAAAATGTATTTAGAGACTTTTAGTGCTCTGAGGTCGCAGCGACCTTGACTCTTGACCACCAATTCCTATCAGTCATCCCTGAGTTTGTGCCAGAAGTCATGACATTCTCTCTGGTAATTCCTGATGAATCACGTTCACAAAACATCCAGTTGAACCTTTTAGCTCAATTTGAAGAAATTCCCTCAACGTTCATAAGGCCAAAAGGTGTTTTAGGGAATCACGGAGACCCTCATCCTTGCGCCCAAGCGAATTCCTAAGATATTGTGTTTTCAAGAGTGAGTGGGACGGACAGATGGATGGATATAAAACCTCCAGCTACGGCTGTCACTGGTGTGGAGACAGATAAAATGAATGCTATAAAAGAAAGCTATAAAAATAGCTTTGGGTTTATTTAGTCAATAAAATACAGTACAGCTGCAAGCATAACACAGACAAAGATACATACATATGCAATACTTATGTGTAATAATACTGGACGGACTACTTTAAAATGTTTTGGGGATTATTTGATAGCAGCTCCTTACAGCTCAATGTACACCAGCAGCCAGTATATCTCAGGATCACTTTAGCCTCTGGCCTGATGTGTCCCTCTGAATCACGACATGCCTCTCCATTATCAACAAGCAGCGCTGGTCTGGGAGATCACAACGTCCTCTCTCTCTGCGGTGCCTCCAGCGATTGTGGCACTGCCACTGCTTATTTGCTCAGTGACTCTACACACTTTCAAAAGCACCTCTTTGGCGTTAATAAACAGGAAACCTTTAATTAGTATGTGAATCAACAAGGAGACAAGAGTCAGATTTACATAATTGGTGCAGCATTTCTGCAGCAGCCCTGGTGTTTCAATAGCAAAGGGAGAAAGCTTCACTCGTCAGACCAGCTCCACAATCAGGTTTGACGGGTAAGGAACGTACCCTGATGGCGGCTTTGTTGCAGTAGACCCGTGTGACAGCCAGCCAGGTCGGCAGGTCAAGCATGTTCTGCAGAACCTCCTCATCGAGTTCAAGGTTGGACAGCTGCCCCTCCCCCTTCAGCGTGCTCAGATTGATCTTGTCCGGGGACAGATTCTTGGTGAACCTGAGGAAAGGAACCAGATAAATATGTTAGAGAAAACACACAGGCTGGATCTGGAGAGGTTCAGTGCAACTTTTATCAGGGAAACACCAGCACACGTCGCTGTTGACTTAGAAGATCAAAATGAATTATGCAGCTAGACGAAGATGAAGCAGTGCATCTGAATGAGTCATCCTGAGAAACCGTAGCAGCCTCCTTTACATTGAGTAAAACACACGCACTCCTCAACTAGGTTAAGAAGGCTAACAAAGGGAAGTCGAACACCCTACAGCCCAACGCACGGTGAATATAGGAGCAATCGGAGCAAATTCATTTGTCACAGATTTTTTATTTTGCATTCATCACATGATTGAAAACTGTTCTGACGGATCCATGTGACATTTTGGAAATCCACCAAGAAATGGTGCTGAAAAAGCCACAGAAACCTTGAGTGTGGCTCACAGCTTGAAGACGTGAAAATCAATTGAGCTTTGTTACAGCTGTTAACACGGTTTGTCCCAACACCTCGCTGCACCTGATATACCTGACAAGCCGGTCAAAAGCTACTCGGGAACACGAATAATGGCTCAACACATCCTGATCAACTGCTTTCCTAAAACTAACGATTCATATCAACTCCCCCCCTCGAGGTATAAAAGGACGTTGACATGTCTGAACATACAAAAACAGCTTTGACTCAACCGTACGGCCCATTGCGTTTTCAAACAAGTGCCAGATCGGCAGATAAGAGTGTAAAGAAGTGATTTGTGTGGCGTGCATGATTAAGAACTAAACATTAGAACAAAGACTAGTGTTTCTATTATTTCTTAAATAGGCTAATTGCTGAGATTAACATGGTTTTAGAAAGGATGAAATTCCACAGCTTCTTTAGGTAAGAAAAGAAACCACTGTGACAGTATCCTGCAAATGTACAAATGTTTAGTTTAATGATTGCAATATAAAACAATTAACACAGTCAGCCTTTAAGTGTCGATTCAATTTAAACCCAACAACCCTCAGTAGTTCACTGTGTGTAAATATCACGCTCCATCTGTATGTTTAGGGCCAAATATACAGTGGCTGTGAACTTTATTATTGCCCATTAACGGAGATGCTGTGTCCTATGTGGTGCAAATAATTGTTTTAATCATTCAGTGACAGCGACAACAAGGAGGAAAATAACACTCAGTGGAATAGAAAACCTCTGATTTAACACATACTGTTCACACTCAAGATCAACTTTAGCCTTTACCCCATCCAGCCGGGCTACGAGGGGTCTTTTAAAACTCATTTCACTCAAATTACAGTAGTTCACTGTGAGCTGTGCTGAACTGAGAGCGACAGAAAACACAACACATTCTGCCTAATAGAAACTACAGAAGGAAATAGATCCAAGCGTGAAGGAGGATATCAGAGGTCATTTAGGCTAAAAACATTATGTAAATGACCTCATTTCAAGTCCAATATGAATGTCTGGGCTGACACTTGGATGACACCACAGGAGCAGTATGGAGGCAATTTATGCATTTTTATTGTTGACTCTTTACATTTAAAGAACTGCTCACCATTTGGCCGCAACACTGTTTACCCCTGAACCTCCAGAAGTCTTTTTGTAGATAATGAGTGAATTTTCATTTTGGGGTGAGACAGACATGAGAATAAATGCTACTTCAGGTGCAGCAATTAAATAATGATAATGTAAGATATACAAGAAGACAGTTGGGTAAAGGCAGAGGAATCATTGGGCTCATTTAATCTAATATAGCAGCTTTCTAAAGCACAATTTAACGCAGAATACAGATGCTTTATTGTTGTTATTATATTATTGTTAACCACACACACACACACACACACACACACACACACACACACACAGTTGGTAAAGTGGTGATGTGCTGAGATGATTGTCTGTCTTCACTGTCTCTGTCCAACCTCCTCTTGTCCCCCTCGTGTGCAGCTTCACAGTTTGTGAATCGGTGCAAATGACAGACACAGTTATCTGAGTTACAGTCACCGGCGTTGGACCCGTCCTGCAGCCGAGCTAACAGGCTAACGCGCAGACGAACCGCACACTTACCGGGACAAATGTTTCAGGATTTGCTTTTTGATGATCCCGGCCATCTCTCCTCGGGTCCGTGTCGCGCGGAGCAGCGGTTCTCCCGGTTAAATAAACATGTACCAGCCGGTGGGAGCCTCCATTCTGAGCAGGGAGCTAACTGTGAGCATCTTCAGCTAACTGCTGCTGCTGCTGCTGCTGCTGCACAGCTACACAGCTACACACACTCACATGCACACATGCACAAAAAACACACACATTTTCTCTCTCTCTCTCTCTCTCTCTCTCTCTCACACACACACACACCACAATAAACTACAGCAACACAACACAATGCTGCCATCTGTTGGGTGGTCAGGGAAGGAAAGTGTTGGTGATAATCATAATAATAACAATAATAATAATATAAAGTTTGTACTATGTATAAAAATATATAGCAATATGGTTTATTTATTGTATAATATACACAGTTACTTCTACTTGTTTTGAATGTGTGCACAAACACAACATTGCATTTGAAACAACATGAAGTGTGCTATGGTCATTGGGCAGATACAGTTGTTAGCCTGGGTGGCCATGTTTTTTTTTACAGTAGCCCAGACGGGACCAACTTAACACCTTTTGAGTTTTTAATAACAACTGAAGGCGACCACAGGTTCTCCTTCAGCTGCAACATGCAACGTGCACCACTAGATGTCACTACATTCTACACACTGAGCCTTTAAGGAAAGGAAAAGCAATTTGTATTTATCAAGCACCTTTTCATACACGGACATAAATAAAAAAAAAACACAGACAAAACAGAACGATTTAAAACCCAGGAAAGCGCAGATTACAACAGTTAGCAAAACAAAATGAAGGGATTAAATAACACAAATAAAATAGAAAGAGCTGTTATATAATAAAAAAAAAACATTGTATAAAATAGCCCGGTTGTGTGAATGATCACATTTGAACCCAGTTGTGCTGCGGTCAGATGACATTACAACACAACCACAGGCTGTATATAAAGATACAGCAGCAGCGCAGAGGTCAGTGTTTCCCAGGCCGCAGGTGGAGGATGAAGTCATGTGACATGCGCACTCGGCCCTGTTGTTTGAGTTTTGTTATGACAAGTCGAGGCCTCGGACTAAATTTGTAGCGTCGCCCCCCACGCTCCGTGTCTGTCCGGGCGAATCCGCGATGGAGGGCATGGAACTGGACCTGGACCTGGACCAGGAGCTCATGCAGAAATTCAGCTGCATGGGAACCACGGACAAAGACATCCTGATATCGGAATTCCAGAGGCTGCTCGGGTTCCAGCTCAACCCCGCCGGATGCGCCTTCTTCCTGGACATGACCAACTGGTGAGCCCGAGGACTCGTTGTGGCCTGCGGGGCGCTGCTCGGTGTCGATGCGGTGCGCTAGCTAGCTTCTCTTTTTTTTTTTTTTAGCCCCCACGCTGCTCGTTATCGTGCGAGGAGAAATCGTGACTAAATCCGCCATTAAAATGATTGTTATTAGTGTGTTCCTTCGCTGTGACACGCTGATTTACGTTAGCTGCGTAAACGTAGGGGGCTGACAGCTGAATACGTTGTAGTAACGTAACCAGCTGAGTCAGTGTGTAGCTCCGACTCCCGACTCCCAGGGACGGACACGGCGCTAGCCTGTTAGCTTAGCAGGGGGTTTTAATTCACAACCATCCAGTCAACACACACTCTGGCATTAGAATGGCTGCGTTTATTCTTGAATGAATAGAAACGAAAGTACATTTTACGTTGAGTGTCTTTCGCGGTGTGCTGCGCGCTAGCTCGCTTGCTCAACGCTTTTTTTTAGCATCAAGCTAGCTCCGGGGTCGTCACGTCACCTGTCTGACACCGTGATTAAAATGTGTTTGCTCGAAAGCTTTGTGGGGTTTTGTTTATATTGATCAGCTACAGGAGGCACCGATCGCTTCTGTTACCGATAAACACATCGATCACACGTTTGTCCCTGACGACGGAGGATCACTGCGGGTTGCGTAATGTCGGAGACGCTCGGTAGTAATGTCCTCCTGCAGAGGAGTGTGCGCCTGGTTCATGGTTTACATGCAGATCGTGGGTTAATGGGCATTTTTCACCTTCTTAGAACTAAATCTGGACGTAGTTCATACATGAAGCAGCTTGTGCAGTGTCCCTGCGTGTAAACAAACACATCAGGCCATTCTGAAATCCTCCCCCCATGTTAACGTGTGTGTGTGTGTGTGTGTGTGTGTGTGTGTGTGTGTGTGTGTGTGTGTGTGTGTGTGTGTGTGTGTGTGTGTGTGTGTGTGTGTGTGTGTGTGTGTGTGTGTGTGTGTGTGTGTGTGTCAAGTTTCATTTTCTATTTCTCCAACTAACTTAACTCTAGTATAGACAGTCAACGTACATGGATCGTCACGTGTAAATTATATATCCAGAACAAATAATGAATGAAAACAACAAAGGATACATTTAAAAACACAATTTAGAGGAAGACATCGACCAAACAAAACGATTTAAATGCAAACGCTGAATCTCAAAACTCAAATGAAAAGGAGCAGAAAGAGGAATAATCATATATATATAATCTGCCTCCTCTTTCACGAGATGTACATTAACAAAGCAAATACTTCAATACAAATTTTAAAAGTTAAAATAGCTGCAGGCCAACCTATCCCTCTATTAGTTCCTAAGTTACAATTCCTTTTCAAAGAAGCTCACACAATGATTTCCCTGTCAATCTTCTTTTGTTTTCGGAGAGGGAAGTTGTTGACATGTACTGTAACATTTCTTTCATAAATACAAAGAATTGGGGGTTTTTTTGTTAGTGAACATGCAGGAGAACATGCGAGTGGCTGTGGGCAGGGCTGTAGACTGTCTGTAGTAGAATCACGTGAGGTTGTGTAATGGCTCCTCTGCAACGGGCTGGCAGGCTAAAAATAAAAACCACCGGTTTATGGAGGAGCAGCACGTCCGGGAAGCTCCTCGTCTGCACCTCTTTGCGTCTGCAGACATCTTAGCTGTGGTTGCCCTCAGTATTCTGCATTGGGATCAGTCAGTAAAACGACACGACATGCTGCCATGAATGACTGTAGTGTGATCACTGTACTGAGTATCCTACAAATCATAGTAGTACTAATAATAACATCACTGTTACTGGAAGAATATTTATATTTTTTCCAGAGATCTGGGTACTCAAAGGCCCTGAGCACTACTAGAGTCTTTTAAAGGCAGATGTGTGCTCTTGTTGTTTCCACCATTCAGAGCTAAAAGAGCTACTTCCAATAACTGCAACCTCCATGCTGCTTTACAGTAGCTGAGATATATGCTGCATGGAAATGTCTGCATGGCATTAATGTTTGACTTATGAGGTTGTTAATAAAATATGTTTTGAGCTTTGCACTGTTAGTTGTAACAGAACAAGTAATTTTAGGATATCGGTTTGATCGTAATCAAATTATAAGAGTCCTTTTGATATGTCTAACTGTTTATAGATCAATCAATCAAAACAGATAGAAGGTTAATTGATACAAAAAAAATCCTTAGTTGCAAACCTATGTTATATAATGCAAAAAAATGGGGTTGTTTTCTAATTGTCTTCGTTGAAATTATAAAATTAATGTCCACATTAGAGATTTTGGCTCTGTATTTAGTTTAGATCGGGACTGATCACCTGGATTTTCTGCCTCCTGTTGTCTCAGGAATTTACAGGCAGCCATCGGAGCCTACTATGACTTTGAGAGTCCCAACATCAGCGCGCCGTGCATGTCCTTGGTGAAGGATGTGACGATCGGCGAGGGAGAATCAGTTCCACCTGACACGGCTTTCACAAAGACCTGGAGGATACAGAACACTGGTAAGTCTGCTGTATTGATGATATGATACAACAGCGAGCTAATTCTACACCTTGTAAATGTAAAACAATTGCACTTGCGTGTTATGTTCGAGTTCAGCATAGTTGTGTGTTTGTTTTCAGGTGCAGAGTCGTGGCCTCCTGGGGTTTGCCTGAAATATGTGGGAGGAGATCAGTTCGGTCACGTGAACATGGTGATGGTGAGGTCTCTGGACCCCCAGGAAATGACAGATGTTAGTGTACAGATGCAGAGCCCTGTGTCTCCTGGCATGTTTCAGGGTCAGTGGAGAATGTGCTCGGCTACAGGACTATACTTCGGAGGTGAGGACTGCAACCGTCACACCACAGAGTTATTGCTGCTCAATTGACATGTATGATGAAGACCAGACTGAGATGAGTAGTTAATTAATCAATTAGTGGATCAATATTTAAAAGAAAAACTAAATCTAAAAGTTTTCCAGCGACAACAATGTGAGGTTTGGCTGCTTTTTGCTGTTTCACTCCTTTTTGTAAATGGAAGATTTGGGAGTTTTGCCTTTTTGGAGGACAAATATGTCCGTTTCTTTTCTTCTAATTTGCAGTTTAATAATCAATCGTTGCAACCCTTAAACTAAGAAACTGAATCTTAATGGTTTTGCAGCTTTCCTAATGTTTGTTAGTGCTGGGATCTTATTTGCAAATGCTTATATGTAGTGTCAGACATTTTAAAATGTACTCAATCAGTTCCCATCAACATTAATAGGTTGTCATCCTGACTTTGGAGCTGCTGGGCTTATTGAGCCATCTTTTTATTATGCTACTGAGTCTAACATGCAGATGTATGCTACCAAGCAGCCTTAGGGAGCAGTCATTATTTAAGATTAACAGCCAGATAATACCGTTTGCATTTATCTCTGTGCAAACTATAGTATGATGGGCCACTGTTAACACTCACAAATTAAATTAAGAGCCGTCAATTCACCGATTCATGTCGTCCTACAAATTCAACATGTATGATGGATCCTAACAGGAAGTCCCTCAGGACTTGCCCACTTACAAAGTAAGCAGTGGGGGAATAAATTATACTTAACCTTAATATTTCATGGAGGTGTTCATAGCCATAATTCATCACCTAACTCCATCAGTGGCTTTAAGAGAAAGAAAGGAACCAGAGACCAAGAGCGCTAATAATCTTTAAGGAGATCTGAGATGTGTGGTTCACTTGCATAATACATGTGTTGGTTCACTGAAATTCTATGAATTCTAGTTTTTGGTCCATCTGCTGGTTAACGTAACCGTTGGGGTTTTGTTTCTCTTGACAGATGTGATCTGGGTGATCCTGAGCGTGGAGGTGGGAGGCCTCCTCGGCGTCACACAGCAGCTCTCCTCCTTCCAAGCTGAGTTCAACACCCAGCCTCACCGCAGCCTGGAAGGAGACTACAACCCCTTCGCCTCGCCAGAGAAAAGCAAGTGCCCCAACAGCAACAACAACAGCCTCCATGATGACAGCGGTCACCGGGTCGCGGAGGAACATTGGCAGGGAAACCCAAACCAGCTACAGCAAGATCAGAACGGACTTTCACAAAACTCTGTGGATCTAGTAGCAAACAGTCTACAAAGCAATCTATCAGTAGTCTCTTATAACCAGGTAAGATATGATCACAGGGGAGGAAATACTCTTTTCCTTTCTTCTTTCCTTATGTTCTTTCATATTTCTATAAAATAAAGTGACAGATTAAATTCAAAAGCTGAATTTGTATAAAATAAAAGTCATATCTATTAAAAATGATGTTGTTAGCTAGCAATGCCAACTCATCCCTCAGCATAATATTATCTAAATTACATTTTCCATTAGGGTTACGCTATGTGGTGTTAAAGTAATACATAATATGAAAATATTAATTTACAACTAGTTGTACAACTGAAATAATCAATCAATAATCAAAATAGTTGCTCATCAACTTTTTTTTTTCTATGAACTAATCATTACAGCTCTACGGCCAAGATTTTGACTGCTCAAAAAACAAAAGATTTGAAGCTGCATGTACACGTGTATATGTACAAATCTGAGCCACCGAAAGTTTATATCTTTTATCTTTTTTCCTGTCATTTAGTCGATGTCGTTACTCTCTGTGCTCTAACCGTTTCCCTTCGTTCCAGGGTATACAGGAGTCCTTCCCTTTTGGGCACTCCTAAACCACGGGACTTGTAACGGTGCAGCGGCGCTAAACCGTACCTCTGGAGTTTGTCACACCCATGAGAGAAAGAAGAGGCTTTATCAGAAGCTGCTGGAGATTCAAAAACACTTTATGCAAAGTCCAGCTCCACTTTGAGGAACCAGAGGCTGACGCTCCTGACATGCAGCTCAACTAACATCCCACACCCACTGTATGCACGTGTGAATGCTAAGTTAAAAATGAGTGCTGAGTCTTTTTGAGTGATTTTGTTTTTTCTTTTCTTTTTTTTAGTTGTCAGAGTGCAAATGAAATGACGATGACAGGATCTATTTGTGAAGTTTAGTGTGTGTGTGTGTGTGTGTGTGCGCATTGTGCAACCTGAAAGAAATACTTTGGAGGAAAAGCCATTTATTTTTTGCCAACTGATTCTCCAGTTTCTGCTCTAACTCTTTAAAATGTTCATTTCTGAATCAGTTCCCTTTAACTAAATCTAATAATATAAGTTTCTCTTAAACTAACCATTGGATATCATCATTTACTTTTCATCTTATTCATTTAGTATAAACATTTTTTTTTCATTTTGGAGAAGGGTTAACGGCAACATCCTCCAGAACTATATCTAAGGCTCATTTAAAAGCCTGTCAGTTTTTATCAGTGTTTTTCAACATGACTTGTTCATTTATGGGAATTAAATTCTATGCTGTTATTGTACCTGCAATGAAATTTCCCTCCAGTTGAGGGAGTCGGCAATTACTCTAACACGAAGGCACCGAGATCTGAGAAACAGAATATATTTTATATTTATAACATGGCTCCTATGATTTTGGTGAAGCTTAACCTCAATTATTTTACAGAAACATTATTTTTTAAAGCTTAAGAGCAACAATAGAGGTAAACCAGGCTGTAATGCAAAGTAATCTGATTTGGTATGAAAGGTTTCAAAAACATGAACTAGACTCATTGCTGACACTTGGATGATACATATCTATATAACATTAGAGGAATAGTATTCATTATCGCAGTATTAGAGATTCCCCCCCCAGTCATTGATAAAAGATACAGTTCAATTTTACATGCTTGAATTCAATACAAATAAGAAGATTAATGTACCTGATGCCATAAGCTATGACTATAAATGGTGGTAAATACTCACAGTAACATCACATTATTATTATCATTATTAATGTTTTGTTTTTGTTGCCCCCGCTTTGTACTTTTCATTTGAAATCTGTCTTGGACTTTTATCACGTTAAGTTGAATGTATCCGATGAATGTAGTCGTTTTTTTTGGAGACATTCATTTTCCCAAAGATTTTACATTGTGAATTTTAAATGAACTGGCAGTTTTATGAGTGTAATTATTATTCTGCATTTTCCCCCCCGTCTCTTGTTACAATTATTCTTTGGATTCTTTGAAGACACATTGGGAAAAAAATTACCCTGTTATCTTTTTTTTTTTGTTTTTATTATGACATAAACGTAACATCATCCGTAAAATTAAAAACTTACAATATCATGTTTTGGAATTGTTACGGCTTTACTTACTTGCACTATCCAGCTGATCTATGCACTGAGTAAGGTGACCTCCAGTTGGGACGGTCTGTGCGTGTTGTCCTCCTCCACGAGAACAGTTAGGTCCCGAAGGGTTTATCAACTCTGTGATTTTTATCTGTCATCCAGAGCCCCGGTGTTAGACCACCCTTCTATGAAGGAGCTAACTGTCGGGCCCCAGGGTTACCCGGCTCTCTCCCTGTGGCGATAACAGCCCCAGAACCTTGTCAGGAACCTTCGGGCTCTTTGTCGTTTCACAGAATGTTTTTATGTTTCCTGTCCAATTGAGAGATGACTCTTCTCTCCGCTGTTCGGTGTCACTTCGTCAAGTGCTGAGCGCATTTTGTTTTCCCGAGTGTGATGTCTCATGTCTGAAGTTTCTACTGGCCAGCCTGCAGAGTGGATCAGTTGGCATTAGACTATTAAAACAGCACATTTGTGAGAGTGAGGAAGTGCAAACAGATGAACAAATGAAAGCTTGTTTCCTGTATGGATGTTTGGTGAATGTTTGTATGATTAAATTATCACTGAAAAACTGAAATGATGGGATTTTGTGTCATGTTTGTGCAACAGCTTTAGTTTACAACTACCAGGGCAGAGTTTGCATCAGGTTACATGTTAGCCTTGAGGGCTACTGGTCAAATGCTGCATGCTGCCCCTCAAAGCAGCAACACATTTGTCATTTGCTCTGGCTGAATTTTACATGTTAATGTGTCTGTGCAAAAGAAAGATAAAGGCAGCACAGTAGAGCAAGATTATCGTATGAGTGACTCACTGCAAATATCCAACCTAAAACGTTAGTAGTTGTGGTTCAGGCACAAGTGTGAACCCGTAGCTCATTTTGAACTTTCTCAATCAAGGCTAAAAACTCACTGAGCCGCTTTTTCAAATTGCAATTGTATAATATTCAGGAAAGGACATGAAAGAGGATTCATGTGGGTGGATATTCCGGCTGCAGCTCTTTGGAATATTTCAACATAACCGCATAAACCTTACTGTTTACTTTAAGCAAATATTTACTCACTCTCGCGCTCTCGTTCCCTCTCTCTGTCTCTCGTACTCCCTCTGTGGACCAGTTATTCTACTTTTCCAGCTGTTTACACCTTTGAAAACAGCCATTTTCCCCATGAGAAGGTTTATTGATATTTCACAGATGTTATTGTCCCTGCTCTCGATCCCATGTATCCTCAGCCAGAGAAAGTTAAAGCCCACAAAATACACACTAACCTCACGATCCTGACACTTTCTGACAAAAAGCCATTCGTCACCATCCATATAATCATCTCTGTCCCACACGGGGAATCTACAAAAGAAGTTTGAGACCTCTTCCACACCATGAAAGTTCACTTTCAACTTCCTCTGCTTCAAGAGAATAAAAGAACTATAACATGCAAATGCTGAGCTAATCCTCAGTGACTTTCATTTGAGTATAAAAACCTGCCTGATAAAGTTTGATTAAACATTTTCTGCAGTTTCCAAGTTGCTTCAAGTCTAAATGTGGATGTTAAATACATTTTGCATGAATTACTCCCAATTAGATAAAATAAAAGTTCACTGATGTATAGCTTCACACCAGAAAATGGAATAATCACCTTAAAAAATGGCCTCTCTTGAAAAAGGACACCGAACACTTTAGGTGCAAGTGAATATTGCCCCAAGTCATTATTAAGTAGGCACTTAGAGCAAACTCCCTCATTGAGACACACCCTTTCTTTTAGAATTGATATGTCACGAAGGCTCTGCGTCCAAAGTAAGTGCTACTGCTGCGAATCAAACAAGGTGTTGGAGAGGACTGAAGAGATCCAGCTCCGAGGTGCTGCTGGGAGACCAAACGTACGGTGCATCCTCACCTGAGAACGAGAGTCCCAGTCTCCGGAGGACCTGGAGATTAGTCCACACTTCAGCTCGGACAGAAGGAGCAGAGCTGAGAAGAAGCATCAGCTACTGAAGCAACTCTATTCAAACACTAACAAGGTAAGATGATGAGGCCAGCAACGCTCCAAAGATCTACTTTTACCAATATGATGTAAACCACCTGCTAGCACTTCTGTTACCAGTAGAAGAAGATGGGTGCAGACCTGTAAATCCTCATGTGGAGCCAGAACTTAAAATGGATCTTTCTTTGGATCATATTACACTCAAGCTAAAAAACAGTAATGGTTGCCTGAATCAAATGGTCCTTGTCATTGAGTTTTATGATAATTGTTTTGTTATTTAGTTTGTACAAACCCCACCAGTTATTCAACTTTTCCACCTTTGAAAACAACTCTAACGATATTATTCCCTCGGTTTACTGATGTTTCACAAATGTTTTGCTCCATATTCTTGCTCCCGTGTATCTAAGCAGCGTTTCTTGTGTCTCATGTTTTCTAGCTGAAATCAAGCCTATGAAATTCAGACAGTGAGATGTTCATCACAAATCATGACAAGTTCTGATACAAGTCAGTTGAAAGTCTCACTGTCCATATTTCATAGATGAAGTCTCCTAAACACCCCCGAGGGGACTGACTAGTCAAGTAGTTTGAGACTATTTACATAACAGGGAAATTCACTTTTACCTTTGTCAACAATGCCCTGATCCTCTGATGATGCAACAACTTGTTTCTTTTAAGAGAGAACAATCACATCGTGGTGACGCATCAGGAGCCGATCATTTCCTTGTGTCAACAGTTTGAATAAATGGTTCCCGGAAAAAACTAATTAGCATCGCGTATATAGTGACAGTATTTTGTTAGTGACACGTGTTTTGTTCCTGCTGTGAAAAAAACAGATTTAAAAGATACATCACAACAAGTTCAGTTCAGCATATTATTAACAAACGAGAAAGAACAATCAAATGCATGATGGCACTTTTTAATAAGAGACTTGATAAAAAAGCGTAATCAGCAGTTTGATGTTGTAGTTTGACTTTAAATATTTTGTACTTTGGACTATTTATGCAAAATATTCAGGTGCATAAAATTTAAACTAGTCAAGTTTAGTGAAAGATCCTAAAAATGTAAATTTGTACACTTAAAATTGCATGCACTTATACTCAACAACCTTTCTCCCATTATTACTGTTACTGTATTGTACTGAATTTATTATAATACAGCAAACAACATCTATCTGTGATCAAACAATGCTTGTTTTATGAGTTTGCTTTCTTTGTAAAGATTTGTTAACAACTAAAATGATCAAATATTATTTAAAGTCATATATTTCTTATATATCATAACTATAACTGACTAAAGATGAACATGGGTGATTATTTAGGATGTTCTCTCTTTCTTTCTCTCTCTTTAACAATCTGATAGACCTGTGATATTAAGCCCCGGTTCTTAATATGTTAAGGTCTCGACCTCACTATGTAAAGATCCTTGAGATAATGTGTTTCATGATTTCGCGCTACACAAAGAAAATTGTATTGACGTGAATTATTTTGTCCAAGGAACAGTGGAACGAGTGAGGAGCAGCGAACAAACCTTTCATATCGACTAAATGTCTCCGATATCAGTCTGACTGCAATCTAACAAGGTGTTAAACACTGCAACAGAAGACTACAAATAATGGGCTTGATTTCATGAGCATGCTGCTTTCATTTGAGCAGCATGCACACACACACACACACACACACACACACACACACACACACACAGACAGAACAAGCATTTGTTCTCGGAAGAAACCTGGACGAGCAAGTTTCTGTCAAAACCAAACATATAAACAGCTCATGCCTGTGGCTGAGAAAAAACTAGTTAGAGACTTGGAGGTGTATCGCTACATCACAGCAGCGTACTCTCATCAGTGTCTACTGTAAAATATAAATGCTGTTGTCAATAGATTCTATAAAAAGAACATCTGTGATGATGCTTTATTATTATTGGTAATCTACATTAGACAAAACTCTATAAGATCACGGTTCTACAAATGATGAGTGTTTGAGGTAAATTGAAATAAGGGGGGGGGGGCAATAAATAACAGCTATGATGTCATTATTGTCATCTTCTTTTCCATTGCATCTCTTTTAGGTGTGTGATACAGAGCAAAGTTTCACTCTTTAAGTCAGAATCAAAATAATTTAAAGAACTTGCAAAGCAACGGAATTAAGCCCCCGACACACTTCACAATAAAAGCACAGATTAAGCTGAAATGAACACGCAGCATTAAAAGAAACATGATTAAAATATGTTCTATTTCTCAATTTTTTACATGTTTTTTGTTTGTTTGTTTTTGAAATATTTCTCTTCCCATCACTGGAAACTGAAACGTGCTGTATTTAGTTTTAGTGCAGGTGCATAAAACTTAAATTAAATATACCAGCATGTGGTACCACTCCCAGACTGGTGATCTGTTCTCTTACTCACTCTACAACGCACACATTCCAGCTACTTATCATAGAATACGTGTCCCACCCTTTGAGCCGTATCACGCTCGCCTTTGTCATTAACTTCAGATCAATCTTGATGTCCTGATGATGTTTTCCTTGAAAGGCACAGGGTGTTACAACGTCACACATTTCTAGTTCCCAAACAAGACTTTGATCTTCTTCTTTATCTGCATTTATGATCTGAAAGGTGGAGCAGATTGGATTCTGATATCAATGAGTCACGATGAACTGGTTTGACCTGAATGTTTTAACGTATAGATTCATGAGAAAACTACTTGTTTCAGACACTGGATGAAAACAGACTAGTGGTGTATTAAGAAACACTTGGAGGGACAAACAATGGTCACAGAGATTCCAGTTGGCTTAGCTGGGATAAGTGATCCCTTGTTTCAAAGTAAGTTCCAGCTAAGTAAATATTACAGAACAAATGTCAGGTTTACTTTGGGATTACTCCTGTTTGGATATGTGTCAGCATCAGTGCCACTTTGTCTCACAAATGTCACTGTTCACAACTCTTCTGAAAACCGCTGCTTTCTTGTTTCAGCGTTAAAGGAGCCTGAGCATGGGGAGTCCAGGTCTCGAGCACCCGGGCTGCACCACACGCTCGCCTCTCTACATCAGTCACCCCCACACCAACCCCAGGGTGGCCTGGCTGGACGAGGCCGAGGACATCAAACCAAACCGCAGTTCGCTGGGGCTCCCTGAGCTCAGCTGGCCGGGGGTCTACCTCCCCTGCTACGACCGATTAGTCATAGAGGAGAACCCCTGGGTGCTGGGGATGACAGAGGCCCCCGCTCCCGCCACTCCCTCCTGCAGGACTCTGGAGCCGAGCCCACCTGCCCCCGGCCAAGCCCACGCTTCCTCCCCTGAAGCGCAAGGTCAGCTGGAGGAGCGCTGCCTGGAGCAAGTCCAGACCATGGTGGTGGGAGAGGTGCTGAAGGATGTGGACACGGCCTGCAAGCTGCTCAACATCGTACCAGGTAAAACACAACGCAGCAGGTAGAACAGAACCCAGCAGCAAGAACAGAACACAGCAGGTAGAACAGAACACAGCAGCAAGAACAGAACACAGCAGGTAGAACAGAACACAGCAGGTAGAACAGAACACAGCAGCAAGAACAGAACACAGCAGCAAGAACAGAACACAGCAGCAAGAACAGAACACAGCAGGTAGAACAGAACCCTGCAGGTAGAACAGAACACAGCAGGTAGAACAGAACACAGCAGCTAGAACAGAACACAGCAGCAAGAACAGAACACAGCAGGTAGAACAGAACACAGCAGGTAGAACAGAACCCTGCAGGTAGAACAGAACACAGCAGGTAGAACAGAACACAGCAGCTAGAACAGAACACAGCAGCAAGAACAGAACACAGCAGGTAGAACAGAACACAGCAGCTAGAACAGAACACAGCAGGTAGAACAGAACACAGCAGGTAGAACAGAACACAGCAAGTATAACAGAACACAGCAGGTAGAACAGAACCCTGCAGGTAGAACAGAACACAGCAGGTAGAACAGAACATTGTTGGCAGACTTTAGTCAAATTAAATTCTCCTTATCAAAGCCTCTATTTGTTTATTTGCTCTGACACTGACGCTGAACTGACACCTGGTGAGCTGCTGAGGCCCGGCCCGCATTGTGCAAACAAGATCATCTTCACTTCAAACAGAGGAGTCATCAAGCTAGATCACACACTGTTCGCCCGAATATTTGCTTTTGCTCCAGCAGTTTTTCTTTACTTAAAGCACAATACATGTAGCATAGGCTGACGTATTCATAATGCAGCCATATGTGAGTTAGTTGGCTGTTAAATTCCCACATACTTCCAACACTGACTTGTTTTCAGCATCAGGAATCAAAGCTGAACATGTTGTCGCTCTGTGTTTTCCTCTACAGACCCTTTGGACTGGAGCTGCATGCACGTCCAGAAGTGGCTGCTCTGGACCGAGCACCTGTACAGGCTGCCGCAGGTCAGCACCATGTTTCAGGAGCTCACTGGGAGGGATCTGTGCTCCATGGCCGAAGCAGACTTCAGACAGCGCTCTCTGCAGTTCGGAGACTGTGCTGTACGCTCATCTGGACATCTGGAGATCTGGTGAGAGGACGAAAGGACGCCGGGGAAATGGAAATGCAGGAACTCTACTGTAATGATTGCAAACTGTTGCTAATCTGCTGCTGGATTTGTTTTTATTTTGTTTCTTTAGCGGCTGCAATGAAGGAGCGCTGCCCTCCAGAAGAGAGCAAATCTGGTGAGTTTTGGGTTCAACAAGCTGCAGTGATAAAAACATGGTTCAGTCAATAATGTGTCATTTGGCTTCTGGATGTCAGCAGCCAATGAGGATTCCTGGTCAGAGGTGATGTGCACCTACCCCAGTCAGCCCATCCAGTTATGGCAGTTCCTTCAAGAGCTGCTCCTCAAACCACATAACTACAGCCGCTGCATCCGCTGGATCAACAAAGAGAAAGGTAACAGATCCAGAGCCGTGCACAGAGTCAGTTACTTGAAATTAATTAGAGGTGTTAATGTTTGTGTAATACTGTGGCTTTTCATGTAATTTATATTTGATTCAAGTTTACATAGCATTCAATGCCATTAAAATGCATATTTAAAGGGATAGTCCACGCAAAAATGAGAATTCAATCATTATCTACGCACCACTATGCTGATGGAGGTGGTGGGTGAAGTGTTTGAGTCCACAAAACACTTTTTAAGTTTCTGGGGTAAACAGTGTTGCAGCCAAATCCAATACAATTGAAGTCAATGGTGACCACTTCTTCAAATGTATTAAGAAAATAAAATGCCTCCACGCTGCTCCTGTGGTGTCATCCAAGTTTCCAGTTTGCCCCGAAATTCAAATTCGACTTGCAACGGCTTTTACACCATGTTTTAGCCTAAATGTCTGCTGTGACCACGGCTCTGGAGGAAGGGTATGATAAAATAATTTAGTGACAGGATTAGGAGTTGTAGTTTTCCCTAAAAAAGTTTTTTAAAGGGTTCAGTGTGTAGAATTTAGTGGCATCTAGTGGTGAAGTTGCATGTTGCGGCTGAACACCTATCACCTCACCCTCCCCTGGCAAACAACGAACCTGTTGCAGCCTTCGCTTGTCATAAAAACCTGAAAGGTGTTTAGTTTGTCCAGTGTGGGCTTCTGTAAACAACATGGCGGCCTCCGTAGAGAGGACCCGCTCCTGATGTAAATACTAAATGAATTTTCTTTCCTCTGTCCACAGGAATATTTAAGATCGAGGACTCGGCTCACGTGGCCAAGCTTTGGGGCATCAGGAAGAACCGCCCGGCAATGAACTATGACAAACTGAGTCGCTCCATACGCCAGTACTACAAGAAGGGAATCATCCGGAAGCCCGATGTCTCCCGCAGACTGGTCTACCAGTTCGTCAACCCAGTATGATGGACGGGGATCAGCCGCTCAGACTGAGCTCATGGCCAACCAAAGATATGCTGGACATACAGTCGAATGACATGAACTCTGGCACTCTGTTTGTATTTGACCTTTCGTGTAACTTGTAATGACTGCCTACAGAAACACGCACTCCTGCCTATGATAGTTTTGCTCGACTTTATAGTTCTTAAAAAAAGCGGATTTTATTTTGTTTGTCTCGTTGTTGTCTTCAGCCCTCGTGTTTAAAACGACTCTTCGGTGTGATGTCTGGTTTCTCAAAGGGACATCTTTCTCCAGACCGTGGAAAAGAGCTTAGATGAAAAGATACCACACGTGTTTGTGCTCTAAATACTGGAGGGAGCAGCCTCCGCCAAGGCCCAACAGTCCCCTCTTTATTCCACATTAAAATGAACTAGAGGCAGATTTTGATTTGGATCTGCAACCAACTGCACAAATATTAGTCCCCCAATCATGTCAGATTTTTTCTCATTATGAATTATTCTCTGAGAAATGACAGTAAAAAAAAGAATCCTGGATCCGCCCCCGATCCAGAGCTGCACCAAAATAGGAATTGTGTTTCCACATTTCCGTCATTTGTGCTAAGCTAAGCTAACTGGCTGCTTATTCATTTTTTTCGCATGTAACTTTTTATGAAAAAATGTCAAACTTTTCCTTTAAAATGTTTGTTTGGAAAATTACGTCTCCAATTACTCTTATTGCAGAGCAATGGCGTAGGTGGATATTGTTATCAAACCCTTCAGTGATAAATATTTGTTTGCGTTTCCTCCTTAGGATTTATGTTTCAGATCTACAATAAAGAATTACATTATTACCCGGTGTTGTCCTTTTGGAAGAAGAATCGATAAATAGCCTGAAGAAACACTGAAGATCACACGTGCAGTCCATTCAAAAAACACACGGACACTCACGTTTTCAACAAACTTGTTTCCCTTTCAAACCAATATCGCAATATTGACACCACCACAACAAATTTGATTTGGGTTTTTCATCACTATCATCAATATTATCTGTGATCATAATCATTTTTTATGCATATTTAAATGAACTTCTTGTTACATCAAGATGAACAGGCACTACACCAGTTAGGAGATAAAAGTACATCACTAACTATGAACATACATCTTCTAGACCGCTAATATAGGGGTTTCCACAACGTGAGCTGCTGTCCCCTGTGTGCATAAGGAAGAGATCATCAACATAAAAAAGCATTTACATGTACACCTTTTTACTGCCTCAACATGGTTAGGTCTCATTTTCAACTCAACACAGTTGTACAGTTACAATAGAATATAATCTTTAAATTACATCATCATATACAAATCTGACAGCGTGGGGTAACGTCACGCTTTTTATGATACACTGACAATTCCATTGCAATGAAATTCATACGATATGGTTCCTATTACTTTATATGTTTTCCGTTGCTGTTATTTAAATGAAACACATTTACATGTATAACACTACATTTTGTCTTAATAGTCAATCACTTGCATTTTTTTTTCTTTAAACATTTTTTTTCTGTTACATTTACACAACTCATACACACTTGGATGATGAAGATGTCTTGCCCCAAAATATTAACCTGGTCAGGTGGATTATGTGTTGGAACTTGCATGTATTGTGTGTATCGTGTGTTTAATGGATGTGTGTGTGTGTGTGTGTGTGTGTGTGTGTGTGTGTGTGTGTGTGTGTGTGTGTGTGTGTGTGTGTGTGTGTGTGTGCATATCGAGGACGTGGGACAGGCGGATGGTAGAAGTCCTTTTTGCTATGCTGGACAGCTGTTACTCTAAGACACAACTTGTGAGCTGGTGATGTGTTTCTCCTCGTGTGTGTGACCCAAACCTGTCGAATCAGAGCGAAACACATCTGCTGACTTTTTTTTTTCCGCTGAAATTGAAAAACTCCAGGACCACTAAGTTAAAAAAGCGCCTCTCTTGTCTAATCCGAGATTTTGGGTGCAACTTGTAGCAAGACGACGAACTAATCAGCATCTGATGAAAAACCAATTCCTGTGATAAATCTTATTATCTATGGAGCAAGTTGAACATTTTTAAGTTATGTAAAGCGCCGTGTGAGCATCGTCTTACCTGCACTGCAGAACTGGTGACGAGCGTTTTTTCACTGTGACATTGCGTTGTGTTTTGCAGACATATGAAGTTTGGGGTGGACTGGGAGGCAGCTACAAGTTGATCCTCACTGAAGCTGTCTGTCTACGTGATATGTGAAGTTATTGCATGGAGAGAAAACAGATAGACGATGGTACTGGGTCATTCTTTGGCTCAGCAGGGAAACGGGCCACATTACTAGTGCTTTTTGCTAGTTGGGGCTTTAACTGACAGTGGAGAACCATGTTTAGACAACATGACCTCTTCCAAGCCCAAACACTAGTACATTCATGTCCTGTTGAAGAGGCTTCAATCTTCAGACAACAGTCTGTAGCACAGTAACACATTGACACGCCTCCATCGCCCCCTCGCTCTGGAAGAAAAGTGCCTGGCACAGGCATTGGTCAAGACCCTCCTCTCATACAACGGTGGCCCCCTTAAAGAAGATGATGTGATCCGGCTTGGCTCGGAGGGAAAGTATCGCTCCTCTCTCCTGTCAGCAGTAACGATGATTAAAGTGACTCCTGAATTACTGAACCAAAAATGAGAGCTGCTGCAGAAGCTGTATCATTTCCATGGAGTGCATGAAGATGATATTGTCGAATGACTTGTGATGCTAAGAAAAAAACAAAACCAATGTCAAAAACAAAACATAAAATCAGTTCATCAACACGCTTCCTCACATGAAAACGGAAGCATGTGCATGTCCAGAAGCATGTGATGCTTAAAAAGTGACTCTCTGCATTTGTAGTTGAAGTGTTGCATCAGGTTGTAGCCCACACAAGGCTGCAGGATTCAGGGAATGCAAGTTGTTGCATAGCACATGCTGCTATGCAAGCTTAGAAACAGTTAAAAACACATAGCACTGCACACACCGGAAAAGAGGTTGGACCAAATCACAAAGAAAAACAAAAACAGAAAAGGAAAAAGAAAAGGAAAAACAGAGGATACTGTCTGTGGTACCTTTTAACACTACACAGCATTCCTGATTGACGACTGACCACACAGCATTAAAAATGCTACACAAAAATGGCATCACACTGTATATACACAATGCAGGTGAGAGAAGCTTGTCTTTGTTCGAATGGGTATAACTGATTATATTATCTTCCCATTCCCACGAGAGAACAGACCGCAGTGTATTGCAAGTTTAAATAAGCTGCATCATATGTTACTTACAGCTTTACAGAGAAGCAATGTGTTCCTGCACTGTCTTGATGTTATAGCTGAGTGTGTATATACTGGGATAACGGCTGCTCCTGTTTTTTAAATGTGTAAGTCCACCCACCTCAAACGCTGGATAAAATATATAATACTGATATATTGTCTTTTTACGTTACTAAGTTTTTATTTAGGCAAGACTGCTTGGCGCATCTGTTGGGCAAGGGATGTGTTGCTCTTAAGTCTCTGGCTATGTGCGGTGCAATTGGACGGGACAGTTCAAGCTGCCTCCAATGGCTTGTCCTTGTCCAGTCGCGGGACTAGATTGGCTCGACGTAATTGGCCGGGTACAGTCCCTCTCGGCCGCTGTCCAAACGACCTCTACACCAGCCCTGCTCGTCCTCGTCCTCGGTCTTGGTCAGTTCGTCACCTGCGGGGGAGACGGCACTCTTCAATTAGCATGGGTCAAATATTCAATGTGACTATATTCGAAAAAACACTCAACATTATTGCTCTCTAAATTTTGATATCGTACAGTACAGAACCAGTAAAATGTGACATTAAAACAAACATATATTTAGATTTTTTGGAGTTCTTCATGTTTGATCTACTCAGTTAAAGAAGAAGATTGACATGACTTTTGTGATTTTACATTAAATATGAGAATTATTCCAGCAGCTGATTTATCTTAGCATAAAGAAAAAAGAAAAAAAACAGCACGTACAGAGTAAAACGGACTAATTAACACGTTCCCAGAAATAGTCTGGCACCTAAACTCCTGGGAAAACACGGCTTGTTATGTGGCTTACTTCTGGATGGATTTGTGCTAAGCTAACAAACCACCTGCTCGCTCTAGATACACATTTAACTAAGTATAAAAAAAAGTTGTATTGATTTTTCTCATCTGACTCTTGGCAAGAAAGCAAATGAGCTGCACTTTTTAAATAAATACTGTTTTCAAATTGTTGTTGCTGGAGTAAAAGGCGCCAATCCTCGGGCACATGGACTAACACATAAGCTCCGGGGTGACAAAACACAATTGTGCAGAATATTCCACTGATCTACAGTTTGCAGTAAAAGTGTCAGGTGAATATGCAAAGAAAATGCAAATAAGATTAAGAAGAAAGCTCGAAATTGAACAATCTCAAATGTTTTCCAAGTAAAGAAATGCAGTCAACACGTCTATTCAGCCTCTGGGACTCACATAGTACATTTTGGTGAGTAACACAAAATTGTAAACACATCTTTTGTTTGTTTGCAAGAAAACTCGAGAGGGCACCTTTTCAGTTGTTTTTCAAAAAGGAAGTAAAAGAAAAGAGTCTTTAAATATTCCCTCCAGTCATCCCTGACACCTTATTTTCTAACTGTGAGGTTACAAAACAGCTTGTGGAAAACAGAATGCACAGCTGTGGCTTCTTCAGTAGCTGTTTTTCAGTGTAATGCTTGTTTTCAATCCGTTAGTCACGTCTCTGAAGCACTTTTTTCAGACCATTTGGTGTTAATTGGTGGCAAGTGCCTGCAATTTGTTTTCCATGTGGCCATTATTAACTAATCACTGCTATCGTCTGAAGAGGAAGGCAGCTTCAGAACAGGAACCAGGACGGGGTTGCAGTTATTTCAGCTTTTCATCTCATCCCCGACCCTGTGCCACGTGCTCGCTGACCTTGTGCCACGTGCTCGCTGACCCTGTGCCACGTGCTCGCTGACCTTGTGCCACGTGCTCGCTGACCTTGTGCCACGTGCTCGCTGACCCTGTGCCACGTGCTCGCTGATAACTACCTGCTTTGAAGGTGAGCTCGTCCTGCTCCTGGCCGTCGTAGTCATAGAGGGCGCGTACACGGACACCTTTGCCGGCGCTGGAGTCTTCTTCGAACGAATTCCCGTTCCCACCGTTCCCAGCGGTCCCACCGTTCCCACCGTTCCCACCGTTTTCGTTGCCAGAGTAGCCAGCGGGCTGCTCGTCGTCAGACCATTCAGTCGAGTAAGTTTGATTCTTTTCATAGCTGCTCACACTGGAGGGGGGGGGGGACAAAACGCAGGGTGAGATCTAACATCAGACGATCCCAAACGCTCATATATGTTTTTCTAACTGTTCTCAATCTCATGAGAAGGTCAATACTGTTTAGTATTGTTTTTATAGCTTAGTATTCCATAAAGCTTATAGGCCACAGATCTTCATTGTCGTCCAAAACAATTAAATAAATAATAATGAGACGCAGGACGACATGTTCCTTTATCGCTCTGATTCAAAACATCACTTCATGATTCATAAATGGTGTTAAAATGCGATGGATGGGATTGTAAAGCGTAGATTCCTTGAACTAACCTGCTACGATCACCAGGTGGAGCCACATGGTCAGTGCTGGGAGTGGGTGGGGCTCCGTCTGGTTTCTTCTTCTTTGGAGGAGCACTGGCCTGGTCTGGGTTGTATTCCTGGTGAGAGAGAGACAGAGAGAGAGAGAGAGAGAGAGAGGAAACAAACGACAGCAGGATAAGGATTAGTCTCAAATACATAAAGACAGATATTTTTGTAATGTTCTGGTCAAGAGGGTTTGGTTTTGTACCTCGAACACAGGCCAGTTCATATGCATCCCAGGGCCGTGGTTGTTGCTGAACCACTTCAGGTCCTCTTGTGTGTTTGCGCCCAGGATGGTGCGCTCCAGTTCTCTGTATATTGTGCCATAGCTGAGGAGAGAGAAGTGGAACAAATGGTGACAACGAAAGTGCCAGAAGGGGCCTTGGAGGGGCGATGGTGTCAGTTTGGCAACAGACCCAACAGTGTAGTTCAAACTCTGGGTTGAGAGAGATCCAACACTGGGGTTTGTCCAAAATGAAGTGTCTCCCTGAGTTTTCTGCTGGAGCCGAGGCCCTGGAGTCACTGTATAGTTGTGTCATCACAGAGTTATATAAGTCCTGACTACAGTTTAACACAGTTTCTGAATCTGTGCTTTTCCCTGTGTGCTTTATAATAGAAAACAAGGACATCTCACTTTCTACAATACAGCAGCTTTAAGCAAATACAAGATACTACACCTCGAAACCTCAGTAAAGTATATACAGTATATATATATATATATATATATATATATATATGTAAGTGTATTAAAACTAAAGGGAAATCTTTCACTGTGGTCATGATCAGATAGATCAGATTGGCTTTCAACAAACAGACATTATATCATTAATCTAAGCTCATCAGTTTCTTCTGAGTGCTAATCGAAGCCTTTTAATTTTCAGTATGCATCCACATATGAATATGAATAGAAAATCGAATGTTGTGTTGTAAATGAAATCTGGAAATCTTTTAAGGTAAACATCTTCCCTGTTGTCTGCTTTTAAGAAGGATAAATATACTTTATCAAATGTTATGTCGTTATCGAGGAGGAAAGAGAATAAATAGAATAAAAACTGTTAAACTATAATGCTGAATAAAGATGAATGATGAGTCAGATTGAACGTTGCCGTGTCTCTACTCTCCGAGAAGCTCGACTGCACAACTAAAGACGGCAGGTTTGGTTAAATAGTCTGATAATCACTTTGTCACGGGGGCCATCTTTGTTGTAGCACGCAGGTTAAAACCCGCCTGGAATATGACAAGCATTCACTCTGAGTAAAAATCAGTTTGGCAGAAACGTCAGTGACCGAATCATCAATTAATTAAGCGCTTGCGAGTCTAAAAATCTCATCAGAAACGTGTGGCTGGTTGTGAAATGTGTTGAAATTAATCAATTTGAAGAGAAATGTGCTGAACGTGACACAACAAATCAAACTCATCCATTAGAAACGTGATTAGTTTTGATTCAAAATTAAGAAACGTGATCCGTGTTGCATATAAACATGATACATAGAAATACACTGTACATTCTACAGTCCAGCGAGTCTTTATTATTAAAACTCACAAACCTTTGGTTCTCGGTGAGGTTAAGGTGGCGTTTGATGTCCAGCAGCGCCTCCTTCAGGAAGGTCAGCCTCTTGACTTCATGCTGCTGGCACTGGTCAAACACCTGCTCCATGCACTCCATGTACTGAGGGGTGCACTTGTTCAGCTCCTCCAGAGACTTCTCATACTTTTCTTTAGCCTTTGATAGGAAAACGAAAACGCAGATCACACGATAATTGAATTAACAATAGTTCCTGTTTTAATAACAAGCTTTTTCTTATTTTGGAACTTGAAATACTGAAAATGAACTGATCCCAAACGTATTCTGTGAATCTCGTTTTAACGTGGCTTGTAAAGCATCTTATTTCACAGGGTTTTCAAGTATGTTGCTGTGGTTTGTTCCTAGAAGCAAATATAACATTTCAAAATGCAAACTCCCTTCTTCCCTTCACAGGTCAGGTCATCAATATGCAACCAATAAGAAAACACAATATGATACTTGATCTGTATTCATAGAAATGTGACATCTGCTGAAGAAAGAACCATGTACTTATGTATTTGTGTACTGATATACTCTGTGAGCAGAGAACGTAATCCTCCATGAGCCAAATGTGTTCTTAACTTCTTTAACTTGCTTCTCTCTGCTCGGTTTCTCACCTTCAGCATATCCTGTTTGCATTTGTCTACTTTCTCGTGGAGCTTCTTCTGCTGGTCCGGCGTGACAGACGCCTCCGTCTTGCCGTTGGCCTCTCGGGTAGCGGCCAGCTTCTCCTCCTTGCAGGCCAGGTGGTATCCTTTCTTAGCCGTCTCCAACTGTACGTCCAAACACACACGTTCTCATTGCAAATTGCCACATCTCCTCATCTCAGAGCAGCAGCGGCAGAACCTCAATACTGCAGCTAAACTCCACCTTCTCTACTGCGAGGACTCTGGCCCCAAATGACCTCAAATGCACAAGATGGCCGAACCAGTATCTGGGGGTTTTTGGCTTCTTTTTTGTACGTGTGTCTTTATTTACTGATCTCAAATAGTGACAAACAACACAAAAACAACATTTGTGACATTCTTACTTATATCCCTTCAAACCCCTTTTTACCAGGCACAACGATGGTAACTGAAGATAACTGATGACGAATATTTATTCCGTCCTCCTCACCTCCTTGAGCTTTTTGGCCCACGGTTTCTGAGCCTTCTTGAATCCCTCGTCCGCCTCCTTGGCCTCTTTGAATCCTCCGATTATTTGCTTGTGATACGCCTCCTTCTGCCAGTTCTTCACTCTCTCCACGTCGTCGTTCACCAGGTTGTTCTTCACGTCTTGGTGCATCTCACTCACCTTCTCTGCCTCGGTCATCACACCCAGCCAGGCTCTCTCCACCGAGCCGTACTGGGGGCCTGGGGATCAGCGGAGGAACAAAAAAAACGATTATGCAAATATTCATAGAGCGCAAATATCAGACGGAGCTTTGGTAAATTGACATGATTAAGGTACTTTCAATTGCCGAGCTATTCATTTTATTGACCCTCCTCCACACGCTGACCTTTCTCAATGAGCTGTCTCCATCTCTTGGACCAGGCCGTTAGCTGATCACCGTAGGCTTTCTCTATCTTGGCACGCTCCTGCAGGCAGCCCATGAGGTCATTGCAGAGCCGATGGCCGTCGTCAAATCTCTTGACAGCACGTTTGTAGTTCCCCACCTGAGACAGACAGACAGACGCAGGCAAACACGTCAGTGAGGAAAATAAACCAGGATACACTCTGTGGTTTTTACTGACAAAATACAAGAGTGTATAAGGATTGGGTAGAATATTAAAAGCAGTTGCCGACGCTCATAATGACAGTTTTAGAAAGAAGAGCTGCAGGAGGCTGTTTGTAGGAACTGCATATACTTCTAGTTGTGTTCTCTAAACCTTCAACTGGGTATATTTTAATATTGCAATAATAGGACTTTATTCTATTATTCTATTAATTGAATTTATGCTTCCTGTATTTGTTTTATTATATTTATATTATTATTATTATAATATATAATAGTGCAATAAATATTATGCTACACTATCTATTTATCTATTCTATCTATTCAAGCACATTTAGAATCCAAGCAGGAATCAGCTTAAATCTATTTTTATCTTCTGAACAAAGGTAAATAAAAGCTACGGACATTTTCTGTATTCAAAGTTAAGACATCAAAGAAAACAACTGCCGTTTTTCTGCAGTAATATTCTGGTTTAAATGCGATAATTGCAGTTGATGCAATCCAGACTATTCACATTCCACTTGTTTTGTTGATAATAATGTCAGCTGTATTTATATTTGTACTGTGTGTGTGCACTACATCTATATTTTCTATTCTATCATTTCTTATCCATTTTCCATTTTGGATCTTGCCACCTTAAGCGAGGCTGCCTGAACAAAAACAATACCAGACCGTGTGGCTCCACCTCCTCAGTGCCTGCAGGGGGCGTGAGCTCATGGTGCATGATGAAGGGAGGGTAGTAAGGGGGGGAGGGGGCTCGTGCCTGTGCATGTGTAGTTATGCAATGACATGGGCCTGTGTTTGCGCATGTATGCCAGTGTGTGTGTAAATGTTGGTGTGTGTGTGTGTGTGTGTGTGTGTGTGTTCACAAACTGTGACTGCTTTAATCCTCTTGAGTGGTGTAACACAGGCAGAGAGAAACACACAGGAACCACAGACATTGTGGAGCACACGCCATGAATAAAAAAAAAACCGTCTTATTCATCTTCACGCAGACATGAAGTCATGAGGAGCATGTCTGATGGCAGAGCTGCACCGTGATTGGTCCTGACGTGAGGATGCATGTGTGTGTGTGTGTGTCCTGGTGGAGCTGCAGGGAGGCATGCGAGACAGGTGTGTGGGGGTGTGAGCTTTGGCCTGTGTGACCGAGCGCCAAGTCACACCAGCAACAACAACACACAGGTGGACTGGTCCTGCACGTGAACACACACACGATCCCCTTGTTTTCCAACAGCCTGGTGATTATCTCATGGCTGTTATAAGGTCGATTGTGTGTCTCGGCCCGGCTGAGTCAAATGTTGATGTTTCTGATGACAACATCTGAGAAGAAAGCATGAGCAAGAAAGCTCATGCTGGTGCAGAGATGCTACAGGCAGGTGCATGTAGTGAAAGGACGTCTCAGAGCAGCCGATGACTGAAGCTCTTTGTCTGTGTCTCTGTGTACGAGCCATGATACAAAGAAGACTCTGTACCGGGGGAATTCATTAACGCTAATTTGGCAGGTTTGAAAAGCAAGCAAGCGCAGACGTACACGCACACACACACACACACACACACACACACACACACACAGACACACACATATGCTGCCTTTTCATTACAAGTGACGATGCTATCACTTATATGACGTTATCTATGATTTACAATCATTACAAACAGGAGAACGAACATTCTCTCACTGAAGCTGCCACATTTGATGTAACAAAGTAAAAGTACTGATGGAAGCCCATTCACACCACAAAAACAACTCTTGCACTATAAGAAACTAAAGTGTATTTTTTCTTATATTGGTGGTTTATTTAAAAAGAAAAGAAAACTAGTCTAATTCAAAAGGGGAGCATAGCTGTTGCTGTAGCATCAGAATATATCTTCATTGTAAGAAGAGGAAACAACAGCACTGAGGAGGTTTCTCCCTCATAAACAAGCTCTCCGCTGTCTTTCTGACTGGTTTTGGCTGCCGTGGTGAACAGTGAACTGCAGATGGTTCACACTCACCTGCCAAGTACATTTGCTCTTATTCCAAACTGTTTCAAAACCATCTGGTGCATCAGATTCCATGTTTTTTTTTTGCCACAGTGACCAAAATCACAGAAAATGCAGCTTCACATCCCCATGACAACGTGTTTGTTAGCTGCACGTCGGCATAAGGAGGAGGAGAAATCACTAATCAGGTCACTTTTGAAAAGCTTCTCATTTAAAGCAGTGGTTTAACACTTCTTTGTGTCCCTGTAAAGACTCCGAGAAGTTTAATACCACTTTATATGTGAAGCTACGACCAACAGCTGGTTATCTAAACAGCTGCTGGGAGTCTCTCAGTCAAAACAACAACAAACGACCTAGATAGATGACGTCGTGAAGCAGAGTGGGATCATGGGAGTTGTTGTTTTCACCTCCGTTGCTGATGAAAATCTTCCTGACGTGACTCAGGCACAAATCATGTTCACGCATATGAGGTCGTGTGTTAAAGTTTTATTCATGTTCCGCATTAAGCTGCGATGAATAGTCACGGTCCATCACAACTGGCTAACAGTGTTTTTTTCCTTCGTCGAGCGTAGTTTGCACCAGATGTTACAGCAGAGACGGACAAAGGTGAAGTGGATACGACAAAATGACATGTCCTGTTATCTTGAATAAAATTGTGGATTTCTCTGGGTTTGAACATTGTTGGGAGTGTTTTGGAAAATGTAAATAATATAAAGAACATAGGTCTTGATGTTTTAAGACATTATAATAAAGAATTGTTACGTATTATATCTTTAACATAAAGAATGAAAGCAGGGAAATGTCGTTACCTTAATATCAATGAACAGATATAAGAGCAGGATTTTCTTGCCTCAGTGTTTGCAGGACACCTCACTGCGACTTAACGAATTTCCTCCTAAAAGCTTAAGGACTAGTAATCTCATTTTCCTGGTTTCATTGGGGACTCTGCCTGATTTCAGCAGCCAAAACAATACAAGACGACATCAGAACAGACGCCACGTGTCCTCCTTACCTCCCAGAAGCTGTCCATGGTGTCGTCAACACCTGCACATTCATCGTAGGAGCCAGACATTTTGTTGGATGTGGCAAAGCACTCTAATGACTAAACCTGTCCTCTGCAGCAGAGCTGGGTTCCTCATGCACTGAAAGAGACGGAGAGAAAAACACCGTGAGACAGTAACTTCACACAAAGCATGAAGAAGTGAGTCTGAACACACACATGAGAAGGAAAACACGGCCTCTGTGTTACACGACACAGCAGCAGTGGGGGCGATTTTCCCCGGGCAACTGCAGGGGAATCTTTCAGAGTGAGGGTTTCTGTTTGAGACGTTTAGAATAATGGAATAAAAATAGGTCTCCTCCACCATGCAGGCATATAGCTCCCTGCCCCGAGGAATGAGAGGGAGCATCTTCTATGTGTGGTGTCCTAGAAACGACACCGGAGAGAGTGGAGCCTCACACAGCGCTGACCCGGAATCCTTCCACTGTGCAAACCTGCGTCATTTTGAGACCTAACATCTGAGAGAGAAAGCTCAACAACAACAACACACACACACACACACACACACACACATGCTACACACGCATCTTCATGAACTCCAGCAGCCCAGAAACACACTTTACGTGTAAACAGAAAGGAAACAGAGATCTACGCGGCTATTTTTACACCCGCACGTGTCCTTTAATGATGCGGGTTTAATCAGCTACTCCTCTGCGAAGCTGCAGAATACAGTTCCTGCAGGATTTCCTCGAGCATTAAGGGTGACTTATATTTATTTGTGTGACGTCTGGTCGATATCTTACCACCGAGGTTAAAAGAGAAGAGACTGCTCGACGCTCTATTGGTATCGAACCCTTCTGAAGCCAAATCCATTTTGCTCACATGACTAATGCTCTTCCCTTGACAGAGATCTCTCCATTTGCACTGCAACATCCAAATATGACAATGCATTAAAGTGCAGGTGCCTAATAATGAGAATAACGAGGCTTTGACGATAACATTTGTGCTCTCATGTGCTTTCTTAGTTGTTATAATTGATTACAGTTGATTGTGCTCATTATCTAATTCTGCACATTCTTCATATGCTCGGTCCCAAATGTTGGTTTCGCACGCTTCACAGAGGTCAAGGCAGAAGAACGATGATTCATGGCCATTTTAGATTAAATTCTGAGTCAGCACTCTTCTGTCTGCAGCAGCGCCACGAATGTTTGGTTTCAAATATTAACGGTGTCCTCGATGATTCGTCCGTCAACCTCCCTCTGCAGTCAAGTGCAAATTAATTCCTGCAACATCCTTCATCCCGGGAATGTGTCACGAGCGACGACTCCCCGCGTTAGCCTCAATTTGAACGCGCCTGGGCTCACTCTCCACAACACAACACAACAGCGCAATTGTCCTTGTGAGATTGATAAAGAGAAACTAGAAAGTCAACCTGCGAGTGGAAAGCAGTTTTAGTAGCAGCTCCTGAAAACGCACTCCAAACAAGATGTTGTCTTGAGGAACAGATAATTCAAAATGTGACTGGTTCTGGTTTCAGCTGAAATCTAGACCAGCTGTTGTGTATTTTAACCATTACCGTCAGCAACTGTCACACTGGTAGTCTGTGGTGGTCATACTAGAGTTCATGACCTAACAATTCTACAATCAGGGTCTGAATGGGAGACAATTTGGGTCTTTCAGCTGCACTCAGATCAGCAGCTCAGTGTTTTTCTGGTGAATCATCTGAAAACAGGGCTCTGACACTGACAACTGCTTAGACTCCTCGTAGGAAAAACAACATTTCACCGGCCACAGGAGGAGACTGGGTTCTACTACTACTCCAAATACTGACAGTATCCCAATTCAGACCTGTAGATCATAACCAGTCGTGTACAGGGACACCAATATAAAGTGAATGTGATGAAAAGCACTATATCCAACATTTTCTGTCCCTGCATCACTTCATTATAATCTCTGGAACCTTGTTGGATAGTTTCTAGTCGATCTTTTTCATTTTTATTTGAACCCGTGTGAGTTTCCACTGGACCTTACACGAACAGTGGGACTCCAGATGAGTTGGGACACACCCTCAGTAATCCCCTTCTTCAAAAGAGGGACATGACCCCCTTTCTGTAAATCCAACACCGAGGAGACGTGGCAGCCACCACAACAGCCGGCTGTACAGATTAAAGAGCTGGATATGTAATCCATACCTGGCTCCACTGAATACGACTCATGACAATAAAGAAACTCCAGTTACATCACTGATCTACAATACAAGGACAAGAACCTCTCTTCCCGATGACAGTATAAGTTTATATAAAGAATAGTGAGACATTTTGGGAACTACACTTTCCTGCTGGGTGTTAGATGAGTAGAGTAATACCACTCTCATGTCTATAGATTAAATATGAAGCTACAACTGCAGCCAGTTAATTTACCATGGAGATGAGAAGCATCTATTCCGTCCAAAAGAAATAAAATCTGCTCACCAGAAAATCAAAGTTCACATTTGAACATTAAATGTTTGTTTTATTAAAACCAACAGAGGAAAATACCTGGTTTTCTGGTCTTAAGTTTTAAGCTAACTGGTCAAACTATCCCTTTAAAAATGAAGCTAGGGACAAAATGTCCAGCGGGACGAACCATTGTGGTTGATATTCGTCAAGCAGAAGGACATAATAGACATGATGTTTATTGTCTCTGGTACAGGACACATGAATAACTATAGGGCCACTCAGAGCACAGAGCTTTGCCACTTTATCACCACTTTCCATATATATATACAAATATATTGAAATCAGATACATCCAGATCATTATCAGGATCTGCAGTAAATCTCACCTGTTAGATATTAGCATGCCTGATTTCGTTACAAAAAGCATTGTGACTTGAGAAATTCACAAATGTTGAAAAACGCAGGATCTCAAGGTCTAACCATCTAAAGGTCTGTAACGGTCTAAAGGTTCGTCCCTGAATGACGCCGCATCCGTCCACCGTGTTTTAACTTTTCAGTATATGCATTCAAACTAATTCCAACATGAGACCTGCCAGTTTGCCACTATGGTTGGATTATTCTGAGGCCCCCACACAGCAGAACTGTGATGCACCACAGACCCCTGCCTCTGAAGACATTAATGAAGAATGAAAACACACCTAGAGCTTTGACAACACATGGAGACTCATCTATCTGATACGTGTCATGCAGCTGTAAGGTTAAACCGCACTAAAGTAATAATCTTAATCTCGGCAACAAATAAAGACCCATTGATCAAGCTACCAACCCATTATCCTGGTCATCCAATAAGCTGCGGCGTCCGTGACTACAACACCTTGTGACATCAAAGTCTGTTAAGCTGCGGCACCTGCGCCAGAATCCCATCTCACAACAAAACCAGTGTTTCCAGCAGCCAGTTTAAACAAAACTCCCACCTAAACCAACACCTGATGACATATGGAGCGCATCTGGAACAAAGTAAAACAATTCCAACAGCCAGGTCCACATATTTAATTAAAAAACTCATGTAGCACGGATAATTACATGTGCATGTTCATGTCAGATAAAAGCTGAGAACTGAAGAAGCTTTCAATTTCTAAAAAGAATACAAAATAACACAAAATGAATAGATTCTGACGTCTGGATTAGTTTGTTCTTTCCTCAGAGAGTGTGGACGGAAACGTCATCCGCCCTAGTTGACTCTAGGTGATACAGCGGAAGGAGGACTCATCACAGAAATGTCCCAGTTCAGGCTGCACGGTGGGAGAGTGGAGTGTGTCCCATTAGAATGATAAACGTTGGGTGGGTGGGGGGGGGGGGTCCTGAAAAGGGGCTTATGCTGCAGTCATTGAGGTCAATCCACCTCACTTTGCATTCCCCTGGTATAAGAACTGGTGAAGAAGACACAGTGAAGACGGAGCCTGCTCAGGCTGTATGGGATAGAATAATGAAAATGATCTGTATATAAATGCAAAGAAACGGCTAAAATTTTGCACACAGGTAAATAATCGTTACTCGAAGAAGCATGAATCCACTTTCAGTTCAAAAACCACCGACAACCCACTCACTGACCGAAACACCTGCTGCTGTCAGATCGTTTGCTTTTGCTAGTTGAAAGTCTTACGGGAATCTGTTGTGACAGCAGAGGCAGAGGCGGTACAAAGTACAATTCAAACTTTTGCACGACTGTAAATAACTGAACATTCTTCTGGAGGATCACTTACCACTGTTGGCTCCATAATTGCAACAAAAAAAATCAACAATCGCAAAAATTTGTAATCGTAACACAACTCCGAGAAATGTCAGACTCCTCCTGGACGCACGGTTTTATAGTCCCAATATTTATATATATATATATCTCCTCTACGGACCGTTCTTGGAAAGGTTATGGATGTGCTGCAAATGTTAGTTTTGCAGCTTTGACCTCTGTGGCCAGAGCGAACCTAGAGAGGACGGTAAGTCTGACCACACCAGCATGTCTCAGAGGCTGAGGGATAATCCTGCAGTGTGCCACTTGAATAGCTTTAGAGGGGGAGGGAAGAGGACAAGTGGATCGGATGAAGAGAGACAGAGAGATAAAAAGTGGGACGAGGAATATGATATTGACATCAAACTGTTAATTAGCTATTTACTGACAGGGTAGCATCACCGTGAGAAACCGATGAAGGAGCTTAAGGTTGTGTTTCCTAATCTTTATTTATATTTTTACACACATTATGAATTCATGGTTTGGCTGCAGGAGTTCACAGCAACATGACCCGACCCAATTCTGCAGGGACTTTCTGAAGATGAATGTGAGAGAGTTAAACAGAACTCCTGACACAAATGTCCTTTACGCAGTCAGCTGGTTTTTAAAGCACTGAATGGGAACCACAACAAACACGTAAGCTCGTTAGAGTAAGAAGATTTTAGAGAGATGAACTAACTTTACTCCAGCAGATTATTAAGCTCACTGTCTCCTGACAGCAGCAGTGTGAAGACCAAGCTGCTGACCAGACGCTCTCGAGAAATGTACAGTGATTCAATACATCTAATGTGCCTCGTCAAACCCGATCAGATGTTTTGTTACAGTTGGTTAACGATGGCTTCTTGTTGGGATTCTGTCAGATGAGAACAGCGTGTCCTCCCCTTTCACTGACTGACTAAACGAAGACGAGGGAGGAGAGAGACGGAGGGAGGCTTTTCATTGACATATGGCGAGGAGAGAGAGACAACGAGGCAATGGGGGAAGGGAGGATGAGACGGAGGTAAGGGACGGAGGTGAAGGGCTAAGAAGTTCTGGAAGAAGCTGCAGAATGTGCAAGCGGCTGAGGTCAGACATCCGGAAAGATCCTGAGTGGAACAGAGAAAGAGCCGAGGGGGCCGGGACGGCAGCTGAAGACATCAGGACAGAGATGTGATTCATCTCACGGCGCAGCACAATATAAGCGGGCTGGTTGGATGTTGCCAGGAGACAGAGCTGCCTTGTGCAGACTTCACACACACACAAACACACACACACACACACACACACACACACACACACACACACACACACACACACACACACGCTGTAACAGCCCAGGCCGTCATTAAGATGGCCATGTGACCATCGCTTCGGTGCAAGAAGGCTGCTTGAGTGACGCAGTGTCAGCTGTCACTCACACTCGTGGGACGTCCTCAAGTGAGCACCAACACTCACAAGAGAGATAAACTGGTGGTGGAGAGTCAATGAGCACTGACGCAAAAAATAAAGATGGAGTTCGGGGAAGAAGAACGATGCAGCAATCAGAGTTAGTTAAAGGGGAAACAGTGGAATACGAGCCCTGTGAGAGTGGAGGGTGGTGGTGGTGGTGGTGTTTATCAGCTGAACATGCTGAGAACCCTCCTCAGTGCTTGCTGGGGCAAAGAGGAGGAGAGTCAAATCTGAACTGACGTGTTGATTCAGACGGGGAATCTGCAACAGAATTTAGAAAAACAACCCCTCATACCCTCTCACATCTTCATCAGCTCAGCGTTGGCCTTACAGCCACCAGGGCAAAGTCCCTGAAACGTCGGTATACCAAGACATAATTGCCTTTATTTGTTTAGAAGCATCCTGGCAGAGAAGCAGACAACCGATATAATCCAATGTACCCGAGAGAAATGTGCTACCCAGGTTTCTAAAAACAGGAAATGCTTTTTCTGTGAATCATCCTGCTACTAAGCTGGTAGCTGAGCGGCTCTACACGGGCACTGTGGTGCTCTGATGTTGACAACAACAACAAGCCGATATTTAGCAAGTGTCAGGTTTAGCATGCTAACATATGCTGTTAGTTGTGTTTTGTCTTGTAAAACAATCACAATTTGACAATAAAGTAAAATCTAAATACACATTTTGTGTCAGATGCAAAGAACTGCGGCTGATTGAAATGTATTTTGCTGGTGTTTGGTCAAACGCCCAAAGTTTACAATGTGTTATAGGATTCAACTTCAGGGGGGCAGCAATGTCTAAATTAAATTTCATAGCGAGATCAGGATTCGTACTCTGGGGGCAAACAAATGATGAAAGTGGACAAACTTCCATGTCCACTCGCCGTCAACCCAAGTGCAAGTATATTTCAATTTGAACCAAAATGGAGGACCTACATCAGCGCCATATTGCCAGTGTGGGAACAGAGTCTGTAAGTCTGAATGCCCACCATCACATGTCATACACAACCTGACGAGTGTGAGACTATAGCTTCTCCATAAGCTGAGATCCCTTCTGTACAACCTGTAGCACTAGAACGTCACTTTCAATCTGTCTCCAGCATCAAACGCTCGAGACATTCTGTGAATAACTCAACTCATCACAACAGAGCAGCTACTGTTCCAACACACATTTCATTTTCAGAATTTGGAATGAGTTTATTGCAGCAGCCACTCCATCGCAGACGAGCTGTGTGTGTGTGTGTGTGTGTGTGTGTGTGTGTGTGTGTGTGTGTGTGTGTGTGTGTGTGTGTCTGTGTGTCATGATTTCAAACACACAAGTGCAGGATGACTCAGCTATCTGATCGCCGAACGCCTCCAGAGGTTCTGGGTGGGGTCACTGCACCAGGGTGGGGGGGGGGTATTTTTTAATCAATATTAATTTTGTGTAGCTGTGTGAGTCAGCCAGGTGTGTTGTAGCTCAACTCACAACAGATTAGACCATAATTCATTGTCACTGGGATTAAAAATGAGAGAAAAGACGCCGGTATTATTATTATACATCATTCAATTCTGTAGGAAAATATCCCCCCCATCCCCACAGGGAGGTCAGAGGTCACGATCAGCCACAGGTCATAGGAAGCTGGTGGAGAGAGAGAGCAGAGCGAATGCTGTCTGTCATGTGACAGCCCTTAAAAACTGTTTCTACGCAGGTTCAATCCCCAGAGTCTGGTTTGATAAAAGCACGATTCAGTTTCACCAGAGATGTGAGGTAATGGCACCGTGAAAGAAATGTTAAAAGTTTATACAGGCAAATAAAAATAAGAAAAAAAGAGCCAAATCCAATTAAAGAAACAAAGGATGTAATTAGAAAAGGTTGTTTCTAAAGCACATTATCACAATGTATCACAACAGATGAAAATTCAAGGGCTCTAATCTCTTTTAAATTCAAACCCTTGACTGCAGCCTTGTGTTAGATGGGAAAGAAAATCACTATCAAATCAAATGTACTTTATTGTCCCATAGGGAAATCTGTCTCGGGCCAAAGTGCTACAGCAGCTGCAGAAGAGTACATTCAAACAACAACAACAACAACAAACAAAGGACATATCACGCAAGACCCAGAATATTGCACCTGCCCTAAAACATTTAAAAAGATCACTATGTGAGACCAATAGTCAATTCATTAACAATACAGTATGAACACAAACAGCCAATCTGTGCACTACATTCAGGCAAAACTAAAATATCAAGACCTCTTATTATTATTAAGATGTTTCTGTCCTGCTCTCTCTTTCCTTCCTCTGCCTTGTGTTGCTCTTATCAAACCCGAATGGAACCTCAGCGACCTGATGTCACTGTTCTTATTCTCCTAAAGCTCAATCCTGCAGCACCTCTCCGAGCATCTTATTTAATACTCGTCACACCAGCTTAAAAAGCAAGAAACATGAACCTTCAAATAAGATTCCTTGAGAAAGATTCAGGGAGCTGTAGAGAGTTGTTGACATGACAACTTGACTCACATTCTCTCAGACCTTGTGTGCAGTACTACTACAAAGCCGGCCCTGTGCAGGCCTAGCGTGAAGCATTTCAATGACAGAGAGGCACTGAGCATTTATCATCTATTATACAGCTAATTCAGAGCAGTGCAGTACGATGCATTCAAGGATCCGGGAGTAACAGTTGTATTCATTCAGTCTACGCACAAGTTTCACCTCTTTATCATCCCTCCAAGATTGATTAAAAAAGCAGTACAAGCTACTATCAGCAAAGGCAATGACATAAATTGGTTCATTGAAAGAAGTCATACATAGAAGATTGAGGACAAAAACTGGTTTGACAAAATAGGCAATAAGAAAAAGACAGTGAAGCTTCCAAAGAGGGGTTTAAAAGTTAGGTTGAGAATAATAAATTTGATAAATTGTCTTTTCCTCCTGCACCATCCTCAAGTCAAATTATCAATTTGATCATTAATGTGTAAGATGAAGCTTGTAAGCTTTGTATTGTTTTCTGAATTATCATTGTGGGAAATATATCGACATTTAAATTTTTGGTACAAATATTCTAGTATCTGGTGAAATATCACCGCTATTTGGTCCCTTTACTTCCATAAAACATGTTTATGTATATGTAAAGACCTGTTAATGTATATTACATTTGCTATACAAATACAATTTTATTGAATTAACACATGCTATATAGCTATAAACCTGTTTACTATGTATATATACACACCAATCAGCCTTAACTGGTTTTAATTATGTGGCTAACGAGTGTACATTACTGTGTTGTTAGCCGTTCACATAGTTATTAGTTTTGCAGGTGTTTGATCATATTAAGGTTTTAGGTAAATTGATATTTTGACGTGATCATCTAGCATTTAGAGGAAAACAGATTCTCCAAATTTCATGGTAATCCAGCCATTAATTATCTATTTGAAAAAAAGATAAAAAATTCCACTGTAAAACGATACAAGACATTTCTATGTTTCTTGGATTCATGTGGATTAGGGAATTAGTGGATTAGGGAATAGGGAAGCTAATATTGCTAAATGCTAATCAATGTGTACAGAGACTTTGGTGAAGATCCTTTTTGAAGAGCAGATAAACAGGGAGAGATCCCAGACAGCTGGAAACAAACAGGGAGACGCTGGGAGACAGGAAGAGACTATTGAATAAGTCGTCTCCTGTGATTCATCCCCAAACTTGGCTGTTTGGCAGAAACATACATTTCACAGTAGGCAGCATTTTTAAGATAAACACACACACACACACACACACACACACAACGGAACAGAGTTGTGATCTAACACGGTGTCCCGAGCGCTGCTGCAGTGGTTATGTAACTATCAAGCCTCATGCCACAAGCCTCCTGGTGACAGTGTGGTGGAGACGGGGGGAAACTGCAGGGGGAGGGCAGAGAGAGCTGGACAGGAGAGGCAGAGCCGAGGCAGAGGAGGCAGTGATGGGGAGGTGATGAAGGAATGAACTGCAGGAATGCAGCATGTGGCTGTGAGATGGAGCAGAGAGGATGGAGGTCCTGGTTCCAGTCCAGCTTTTGCCTGACGTCCAGGCGGAGAGAGGGAGCCGAGGAAGAAGGGAGGGAGCACATGAGCAAAGCAATAGTCAAATCGGAGAATGTTGCTCTTCACACACAACAGCGTTCCGCCTTCTCACCGCTGAGCGGGGTGATGCTGCACTGAATACTGATGGGCTGCTTCCAAATGCATCGTGTGTGTGAATTGTCGAGAAGCGGGGAGAGCGGGAGGTGGAGTCACAGAGAGGGTGACTATGCTACACATGATTTTATGTGCATTTCATATATCAAAAAACATCCATAAGACAAAATCACCATGTATAATTATATAAATAATAGATGGGAGGTGTTTAAGAGTTAATACCCATCAACAGCAGAACAGGTTTGTTCAAAACCTGCCGGTTGTTTTTAAATGCGATGATTGAATCAACAAACCATTTGGAAGCTTGACAGAAAATACACCTTTGCTTTTATTAGTACGCGAGATGGAAAGAAAGGAGGGAAAGAAAATCTGTTACAATCAGATGAATTCACTTTGTATTTTGCCACATTTCCTGGCAATCCAGCCAGTAAATGTCAAATATGAATCTCATGGTGACTCCAGGGGATCACTATGGTCATTATGGTTCATCCTCTAGGGACCATGAATGAAGCCAATTTATAAGAAGAGTGAATTGGTGCTGAATATTTTGTAGCAATGAAAAATCTGACCGTACCATCACCATGACAGGAAACTGACCGGAGAACACAAGCAACAGCAGCAGTTGCCCAGAGAAGCGTCAACGATGTCCAGACCATAATCACCTTACGTCCCTATTTATACCCTCCTCTAATACCCGGAGGCCATTTAGGAAGCGTGAGTGCCTGATTCCACCGTGTGATAAGAGACCTGACGCTCAAATCCGAGAAGAGTCTGAGAAAAGCAAGTGGATGGACTCGCAGGATTTGCAGGAAGCAAACAAGCATTTTGACTTGAATTTGAAATCTCAGCAAGCGATTGATCTTTTTTAAAACTTTTATTTGGAACCATATTATGTTCTTAGAATTGGCACAAACGTGAAGTGTTTATTTGAAGCAGCCTTAACCGACAGTTGCCAATTTGGCTTGCGGAGTGATGGATGGATGTTAACTGCGAGCCAAACTACTGCTGTTAGTTGTCAAATAAAGAAGCAGATAAAATAAATAAGTATGGTGTGAATGTTTCTATGCGAGCGTTGGCAAACCATCCCGACGGCATAAACAAGCAGGGAAGCTTGGGCGACCTCCTCGGCTGGCACCAGGAGGACTCACTCTAAATCGGACTTTAACAAATTAGATTGAATTCGACATTTAAACGATTAAATCAGATCCCTATCCTACATTCAGAGGTTTTCATAGGCCGCGCAGCAGTGTGGCTGAGCACAGATAGAGAGATGGTTATGCTATATTATTTATTCCTGCAGCAACAAACTCATTCTATTTCACAATCGTCCTTTTTATTTGCAAATACAGCAGAATAAAACAGATGTTAGAAGCCAAAGAGCGTTTCCAATAATGCTGACGGTGATGTTATTTTCTTTGAAGCTGTGTTTCCCTCAGTTTCTTTCAAACAAACGAGCGCACTTTGTTTATACTCGGTCTATATTTTTCTGACCCAGCTTCCCCTCCCAGTCTGAGCCGCCCAGGATCCCTGGAGAGGCCTTTCTGAACTGGGCCACGGTGTTCTGATGAGCCTCCTTCAGACAGTTACTTAACCTCCCTGCTGCATCGAGGTTCTGTCATGATTCACACAAAATGAAGCGATCAAACCGGGGAATCAATAGCTACCCCTGTGCTATCATTCTTCTCCGTGAGACGGCAGCAGCTTCTCTTAGAGACTCCTGAGATAATCTCCTCTGAAAAACAATACATATGAGAGAGAGTTCATCGTGCACCTCCACCACGGAGCGAGCGCTTCATTTCAAACCAGTTGCAAGAACTGGGTCTCAGACTGAAGAACTGGTCCGTCTCTTTGCTGATGTAGAAGAAAGTGGTGCTCACGTCAGGGGCAGAGATTATTGTGAGCAACTAGAGCAATAAGACCAAGGTTGAATATTTGTCCGAATGTGTTTTCTCCAGGTACTCCGGCTTCCTGCCACCGTCCGAAGCTGGAGATTGGAGACTCTGAATTGATCGTAGGTGTAAATCTGAGTGTGAATGATTGTATAATATCAGCTGGGATCGGCTCCAGCTCAAGCTCCGAACGATAAGATGTACAAGTCGAGTCAAGTCTTAACCAGCACCTTGGTCGAAAAGGGGCGTCAGAGGGAAAACACCTTAGAGACAACAGGTCCGTGGATTCAATCAACTCGCTATGAGCTGAAATGCAGCCCTCCAACATCTCCGTAATCCGATATGTAATGTTGCACCTGCTCATGCACAAAGCAGAGAACATGAAGAGGAATCTGAAATACACGTCTCCAATAAGCACTGAACTTGACCCCTGCTAGTTAGCTCATGGACAGACTGGAACACTCTCATTAAATATTAACAGCATACGCAAACAGCTACTAATTACCTTAAGTGGTGTGTGGAGCATAATACGGGAAACAAAAGAATTCGGGTCTGTGCTAAAGCCTGATACCTTTTACCTGTGCAGCTTCAGACTAATTGGAGTTGAGGGAAACAGGCAGATTTGTTAATGCGAGACGACACAAAAAAATCAACTCACCTTCTCCACCAATGGGAGGTCAGGTTTCCATAAACCTTAGGGAGAGCTGTTGGTCCCCTGCAGGAGATCACCTGCGGAGAGAAACACGAGAGGGAGCTGTCAGTGCGTCCGGCTTCGAGTCAGAGTTGAGAGCTGCTGAGCTGCTCTTTAATGCAAATCAGCCCGACAGTGTCGAAACCCCAACTATCTTTACAGAGAATAAAACGTGAAGAGATTAGTGGAATTGTATTTTGAACTCTCACGATCGATGGGAGCGTGAGAGGCGGAATAAGTGTGGTGCAGAACTAATGTTGACGGAATTATAAACTTGTCAGTGTTAAAATGAACCAGAATCAACTTATGACCTTGAATAAATGTGTGGATTTTCTTTAAATACAGTAAATAATGATTATACATTGTAGTAGGAAAATCACCTTGGTGGAGTTTTTGTTCTTTTTTTGTATTTTTTAGCAACGACAGCTGAAAACACATTAGTCTGATACAACCTGAGCAGTCTGGAAGCTGCTTGTTGCAAACGATAATGTACATTTTCCGTATTCAGTGGTTTTAAAAAGTGCAACCTCTCTGCTGTCACTAACACATACCACATTTTGACGGTGTGCAGCCCACACAGAATTCAACACATACAGCTCACCCACACCGCTAAACAATTTTAAACAGAACCATATAACTGGAATTAGTGTGTGTGTGTGTGTGTGTGGGGGGGGGGGGGGGGGTATTAGCTAATGTTATGTTCTAAAAAACAGCCGCACCATGAGCATTAACTCTTCGTCCATCTCACCAGAGTTAGGGATAATAAACCTCAGAAAGGTAGTTACTCGTTTACAGCAGGGTTTCATTTAAATGTCTTTATTCAAGGTTAAAATCTCCTTTGACAATATGTGAAAGTCAATTAACTCACTTCACTTCAGGTTTAAAGCTTAATTTCGATTGTGAGAATTCAACTCTGTGCTTTTCTTAAAATTACATTTAAGCTAAAGCTAATCATTTTGTTAAAATAGTGAAGCACCATGTAATTGAGGCAAATGGGTTTGAATCCATTCTACAAGCCCCTGATGCCACGATTGTTTTTGTAGATTTGTGGATTGTAGCTTCATCTACAACGAAAAACATTAAGTCAGTTAAATGATCATTTATTGTTGTTTAAGCAAAATAACAAGTTCAACCTTCTGAAATTTGAGCTTTTGCTGCTTTTCTCGGTCAAGAAAATTATAAAGTATATTTTGGGGGTTTTAGGTGGTGGAAAGAATTGACAATGTCACTTCGGTAAAACCAGGGAAAACCTAATAAGAAGAATAAAAAGATGAATCCATGATAATAACAATCATCAGTCGCAGCTCTAGCTTCAAAATCATTCATTATATCATCAAGCGGCCATTTTGTCTTGTCTTCGATGACAAGACATACATGTGTAGACGTTATTATTCTGTTCACATAACATATTTAGTAACTTTAAAGAGAGCGGCTGAATCTTCCTCTCACACAGCATCATGAAGCGTGGGCCCGTGGACTGAAGCAGCCTGAGATGTGGGCTCCGTCTGACGGCTCAATGAGAGGCCTGATAACATCCACATCCAGCTGAATCAGGAGCAAGTTCGTGGAAAACCGCTGAGTCATGGTCAGCTTGCTTTTGTCGTTTTTTTTTTCTTCACATATGAGTCACCGAGGACAGTTCTGAAGGATACAGAGCCTGAATGAAGGAATCACTCAGAGAACGGCTCATCATTTAACAGCGGTTCAATCCATTAGTAAATAAACAGGAGATTGATCAGATTAATCAGCGTTTGACGACTGAGATCTCTTTTTTATCTCCCAAACTATGTGTTTCATTATCTAAGTCTTTCTCTGGGAAACTGGGACGAACATTTTCCGCGATTTGTCTCACGTGTCAAAGACGAACTAATCACACGAACGCAACACACAGGCTAATTGATGATGAAGATAATGGCTATTTGCAGCCCTGGCAACACACTGTCAAACACGTCATCCGGTCAAGTGGCCGCTACCTCATCATTTGGTTCCTCTCTGTCCCTTTGAATATGTCCATGAGGAACACACCCTCTAGTGTTCAGAGCATTGACCTGAAACGGCTGCATTCACCAAAGAAAACCCCACTGATGATGAGGATGAGGATGATGATGATGAGGATGATGATTACGTTTCACCATTCAATCCAGTATCGATCCACCTGCACGACGCAGCACACCGGGGCTCCATTTTGAATTCCCCAGAAGACCATGAGACACACAGGGAGCGTGCTCGGCCTCAGGTTGAGCCCCGGCTACATGGGGATGATTCAGAACAGACACTGACATGTGGTGACACTGCATGAACCCAACACGGCTCCACAGAGAGAAACACACTGTTTGCTGTGTAAGTCATAGCCACAGCTAAAGCCTTTTTCATATTCATGGTAAATATTGATGCTGCTATTTGTCCACATTACATCTGGCAAATTGATTATTCCATAAATATTACATTAACATCATCTTTGTTTATTTCTGTAAATTCACGGCGACAGATCGAGAGAGAGAGAGAATTCGATTATTTCTGTTGGGAGACACGAGCAGTGGAAGTTTTGAGTCATTTCCAACATCGTAAATCTTCCCGGCGAGGATGTGGAGTCTTCCCCTGCGTGTGTTCTCCTCTGCACCGACAGATACCCGACACTCCGGCTGCCCTTCAGACTCCCTGTTCCTGCACGGCCTCTTTTCTCACACCTTGTCAGACACCACCATCTCGTCTTTTCACGGAGGAACAGCCGCGTTTAACCCTTTCATCAGCAGGCACATTTAAAGAAGGTTTCAGAAATAAGACAAAACAACAACCCCAATGTTTACACACGTTGTCCTCCCTCCCTCACACATGATGTCTCGGGGAACATCCCTCCATGTGGAATCTATTGAGAGAATGTGATCATAACCAAACCCTGTTTTTGGACTGTTTGGTTGCAGATTTGCATCTAAATCTGTCATCTGTCATCTGAGCAGTTTGTTTTCAAAGCAAAAAACACAAACTCAGATTTACCTCATTGTAATAGATACGAATATATATTTATCAAACCTGACAGGCTATTATCTTCATCTGCCTTCGGGTTCAAACGTCTCGTATTTGAGTAGTTTGTTATATTTGGGTGTTGTTTTCATGTTGTTTACTTGTATTTGTAACATTTCATTTATTTATTCATGTTGTACTATTGTACTATACTAAACTAAACTATTCTTAAGCCTCACTTTATCTTTATATATTTAAAAAAACATCTCAAATGTGTGACCAAGATAATGAAAATCAGGAAAACAAATAAATGATCCTTTGGGCTCTGAAACTATGTTAAATAAAATTAAGAACACATGCAAATAGCATTGGATGTGCTCAGCTCACTTGGCAGAAGTATGGCACCTATTTTAAACAGGATGACGGATCATGCTCCCATTATTCCTTCATCAGTTACTATGTCCATGTCCAAAAGGAAACCAAGTTGAGGCTGATTAAACAAAAGGTGCCTCACTCTATTACAATTATTTTTACTGGAGATCTAATATCACTACATTCCCTGTGGTAGGTAAACACTCACCACACAACTATTATATTAATGGCTCCAGATAACAGCGAGTCAAAGCAGTGGTTACACCAGTGAAAATCCTAATTAACAAACCTCCTCAGCAGGAAGATGCTGCCCCGTGCACCGCAAATGGAAAAAACAAAGCAAGTCAAGCGCGGAGACACGAGATGAACGGTACCGCGGATGCACTGCGGGCGCTACAGGAAGTCAAGGTGGACATACTTGTGGCTTCAGAAATGAAACAGCAGTCTCGAAGGAGAAGGGATGAATAGTTAGTGACTTAATTAATAGCTCTTTGTCTCTCAAGGACTCAGACAAGCAAACACAGACTGACAGAGACAGGAAGTCAGAACAGGAAGTGAAAAAATGTACGAAACTCTCCAATAAACAAAGTAGGAAAAAGTTAGATGTTGTATAAACACACACAGCTTTACTAGATTTTATACATAGATAGATTTTATATTTCATACTAGACTTTGAATGGACTCCATTGATTTATGTATAAGTAAGAAAGATTTGTTAAGACGATTTTCCATCCATTCATCATCCATATAAATATATATTTATATATACAGTAGGTATATGTAGACAAAAACGTGTAGGCTGAAGTAATATCTTACTACGCCTACTACCTACCCTGTATACACAACCAGTGGAAGCTTTCAGGTGCCTCATGGTTTTCATTGTCGGCTATAGACACATTTCAGATGGTACCAAACATTCTCACTTATAGGGCTCGAAATCTAGGCCCAGTTAAACTGATCTGACCTGTGTTTCCCAGTTTGGGGGTAAACTGAAGATAAATGGTTTGGACAGGAAATAAATGACTATTACTGCAACACAAAATGATGTTTACTCTTTAGTTCTTTTCCTGCCAAATACAGTAAACTATCGCCTCTTACTCCTCGTAAAATCCTTCAAATGAAGTGAGACAGAGGGAGACAAAATGCTCTCGAGGCCACAACTTGAGGGAAGAGATCACTCATTTCTTTGAAGATACTTAAAAGCATTTTTTAGACACAAGAGCCAAAAAACGTTTGAGGAAAAAAAGAAAGCTGAAGATGAACTATGCAAAATAATGGAAAGGATTCTGAGCAATGCATCGGATAGACAGATTCTGCCTCCAGGTTGAAATGTGAAGGAGTTCCTGGCGAGACCCTTTTGACTTCACAGTGAGGAGTGAGGAGTCTGCTAATAAATAGGAGGTGCTCTTTAAGTCTCGTCTCTCCGCGACACAATTGGATTACCCCCACCTCCCGTCCCCGTCCCTGTGGATGTATCATCGTCTCCTCTCTGCAGCCCTGCATGTGTCAGGCTCTCTTGGGGGGCACCTTGGCTGCTGACAGACGTGCTCTTCAGTGGATTCAGCGCCACGGAGGGAGAGCTCAAAACAAACCAGCACAGGGAACAGGGAGCTGTCACCTGCTGTACGCCACCTTCACCACACAGAGCAACAGGGCTTCAGAGCAAATAAACACAAACAGAGCTGTGGAGAGAGAGGCTGCGTGTTTACAGGCTGGCTTTTAGAGGACATGGTTTGGAGGAGTGATGCTCCAGCCTCCATCACAACCATCCTCCTCCTCCTCTTCTTCATCATCATCATCATCATCATCACCCTCCACCACAACATCTTCTGCTCTCAAATGTGGCTCAGTGTGATCCTTCAGTCAGCTGAGAGCCTGGATGCATTTCAGCTCGGGGAGCAGATTTGATGAATGATTAAACGGCCACATGCACCTAATCCCATGAAGGAGACCAGGATGCTCCTCCTCTGTTCGTGGAATAAAAAAAACAACACACAATGACGCCGGAGATGGCTCATCGCTCTGCTGTGACAACCAATTACATAACGTCAGAGCTGAGTGCTCTCATTTACATTCGCGTCCATTTCACCGAGAAAACGCTCACGCACACACAGCAAGGCGACGACCGACTCCCGCACTTATATCGACGAAAAGCATGAAAGTGCGCACGGTTACGACGCGTCAGCTCGACGTGTTGTTCATATGTTGTTTACCCGTTTGGCGCATGGCAGTGGACATAAAATGGCAATCCTTCATGTCAGCCTTTTGCCACCAACCACCTCCATCCACTGTGGTGCACTTTACCTGGCAACAGCCTCCTGTCATTTCTGTGCTGGGGGGGGGGGGGGTTCTGCAAATAATATGTTGTGCAGATAAACAAGCTGCATAGGATTTGAATGCTGAGGTCAAATTTGCTCATCGAAGGATGCACAGGGGGGTGGGGGGTGGGGGGGGGAACAACACCCTGCATCATCCAGAAGAAGTAAAACCCATTAGTGCAGAACCGAACTAAACGGCTCATTCATATAGTTTACAAGCTCAGGAGCCTCTCATATTAATCATCGGGATGATGCAAGATGGTCCTCTTCACCCTTGGCGCATATATGCAAACAGCGGCACACCAGATAAAAATGACGCATGCATGATCGAGAAGAGCCGAGCTGGTGTTTCTGTAGTAATGTGTAGTACTCGGTGGGGATTCGCATGCAGCCGAGACATTAATCAAACGATGGGAAATGATAGCGAGGTTTCTTCATCCCTGCGTCGCCCTTTTGCTAAAAGGATGCTCAGCTCCTCTTCATCCAAAACACACTGACATAAACAGGACTCACCAGAGATGCTGCTGCTGCCGCTGCCGCCGAGGTTCACTACAACCCGAGAGGAGTGCGCTGCAAATAATTCAGTATTTCCCCTTGCAGCGACAGAAGGTGACCCTGCGAGTCTCTGCACGTCTCTGCATCCACCAGATCACGATGCGCGCAGCGAGGGGGAGCTCCACGGCACAGGCGCGCGTCGGGGGGATGGCCCAGCGATTTCCTTTCAATGGACGACAGAGCAGGGCTGCAGGCTGAGAGGGAGGATGAGCTAACTGCTGCTGGGAAGCTGTTTCTAAATCCCCCACCTCACAACAGTAGCCACATAAGCTTAAGGGGGGTGGGGGGGGGGGGGGGGGTCCACATGTGCAGGTGCGAGTGGGTCGTTTTTTAAGATTTCTTCAGGTTGATAAATGAGAGTGAATTCTTTTGATATTTGGTTCTGTGGAGAATGCACAGCAGAGATTGGAAGATGTTTATTGTTTTAATATATAGACATTAAATCAAATCTGAAACATTATGGGAGTTTCTGTAATGGGGGGGAGTCCCAAATGTGACTTCCACTTTCCAACCAATGAGGAGAGAGGGTGGTAAGAGTGGGCGTCCCCTCTCTTCTTATCAATCACGTCCACATTGCACTACACTGCAGGGGAGGTGGTGTTTTTGTCCTCTGGCTGCCCAGCAAGTCATGTTATATATATGCACTGTGCCAGGTTCATATAAGGAAGCGATTCAGCTCATATGTATCAACGTTTTCTCTAAATGACTAAACCTGACAGTAACTAGAAAGGCACTGAGCAGAGCCTATATCTCTGCCAAGGCCCAATAGTCGCCTTAAATTCAATTAACCTGCACTAAATTGCACACATTTATAGAAATCAGTTCACTTAATACGGCTGATTCTTGAAAAGAAACATCCATGAATTATTCTATAAGAAATCAGTGTAAATATCTGGATGTATAGACACACTGATTTGGATCCGCACCAAAATGTCCCCTGATCCATACTGATAATATCCAGAAACACCAAATACTAAATGCATATTTTTGTCTCCTACTCTGTCAAAGAAGCAAATAAGATTCAATTTAGAGCTCTTCGTCATTTCATAATATACTATTAACATCTTGTCTTTATTAGCCAACGAACAGATGGCAAAGAAATGACATGTCTGCTGTTTTGTGCACAAACACAATGGCCAGGCAGGGCACACGCTCACAGTGCAGCCTCTTTCCATTACCCTTCCCTTTCGAGTGCACTTTGTATTAAATGCACAAACAACATCTGCCTTTGTGCTTCATGGGCCGGTGCAATCACAACCCTGTTAAAATGTGGACAAACAGAGAAAATGATCTAATCCACCAGAAACACTGAAGTTAGGAATCACCAAACATCTCTGTATCACTACTGGTTCCTTCGTACGTCAGTGGAGCCAGTGACAAAGCTATTGGACGTCCAACACAGGGGGAAGAGAGGAGGTGTTTGGTTCTGTGGAGGCGAGATCGAGGAGGAGAGAATGTCTTGAAGCCGATTAAGTGCACGATGCTAATTTTGGTCTGATTCAATAAATGTTGTGCCAATGATTTAATAAAAATATAAACATTTTATTTGATCACTCTAAATCACACTACAACACATATATTTAATATCAAAGGATTAAACACACACACACACACACTATGGAATACTCACTTACATTACTTTGTCTATATTAAATGTTTCTGATAAACTGAAATTACAATCCTTTTAGCTTTTATTTCATGAACTGCTCCATATATTGTGATCCTATTGTTTTAAATCATTAGACTAAATGTACATGGTAAATTGAAATTACACATTTAACCCTCAGTGATGTTTTCATCTTGTTAAAATCAATGCTGAAGGCTTTTCTGTTCACCGGGGCCTTTGAATAAATCAAATAATTACTACATTCTTTCACTGCACTGTCACTTTCACTCTTTTATTTATTTATTACTTACTTGTATGTTTTTATTATCTATGTAAAACCTTTCAATTTCTTTTTATTTATTATGTTGCTTTTACAATTTGTAATTTACATTCTATATGAAAGCACTCTGAATTCTCTTGTTGCTACGCAATCTAACTTTCCTTACAGGAGTTTAGTGACATCTTGTGGCGACGGACCGACAACACAAAACTTATAACTGGAGAAAACACAGTGAAGAGAGGATGACATGCATTTCTCTTCTCTACTTGAAAAAAAATGTTTTTATGAAATGCGTTATATCATTTTAGTGTTTCATCCTTTTAAGAGGTTTTAGGGCAGGTGCAATATTCAACTCACTTTTATTCTGCTTTATTGTTCTGGGTCTTACGTGATATGTCCTTGAGTACTGTTGTTGTTACACAATGTTCTGTTCTGCAGCTGCTGTGGCACTTTGGCCCAAGAAGAATTCCCCAATGGGGACAATAAAGTATATTTTAATATGATCTGACATCCTGCGTGTGTAAAGATTTTAACAATTTAAACACAATATTGCCATGTCTGCAATAAACAAAAACTATTGTTATGTTTTTAAACTCATGTCATAAAATGTTGTGCAACACTGAATTTGCTGTGACAGAAGATATTTTTGATGATGACACTAAGGTACAAAACTGAAGATTTGTCCCATACATCCGCTGTTGGTCACCAAGATCTGATAACATCAACTGGTGGTAGGCATTAATTAGTGCAATGGAACATACAGGGGATATTCTACATCTTGTCCTATGTTCTCAAATGGGACAGTGTTTAGTTTGAAAAGGCAAAGAGGTAATGATGTCTGATCTACTGAGCGGCCACATGACTTTAAAAGGGCTGCCATACAAACCAGTAGCCTGCAGTCAGATTCACCATTAACCTCAGCGTACCCTCAAGTTTGGGCCTGTTTCATTGATAACAAAGCCAAAACACTTGACGACGCTAAGGTGCACAACTGAGGTTATGTTCCTAACACCTGCTAACATCTGATGGGAGCTGGTAACAGAAGGTCTTAAAACGTACAAGGGATATTCACCATCTTGTCCTATATTCTACAGTTATCACTTCAGATCAACTGAAATTCAGAAAGGAAGGAAAGGCTGGACAGGATCGACTGATTGATTGATAAAGTATTTGTAGTATTTCATGATAGTATTTCTAGTTTAGTATCTAGCTGGTATTGTTGTACTACATTCCTGACACTCTCCACCAACAAATACAAGGGTGTGTTCTTTTGTCATGTGGTCAAAGGAATAAAAACAAAGCAGCAGCTGATCCAAACTCGTGAAAAGAACACAAACCATCTGCATCTGGTGACTGCTTTTATCACTGTGGTGTGTTTCTCACATGAACTCATCGGGCTTCCGTAGTTTCGCGGTGTCTCTCTTATTGTGAAGGGCCGTGACCGGAAGCGGTGTGTCTTTCTGCTGGAGCCGGAGGATGCGCTTCTTCCTGTGACTCGCATCATCTCTCCGGCTGAGGCTCTGCTCGTCGCACAGTGAGTGAGACTTTACTGACATTTAACACGGGGGACAGCCGCAGGGGACACTGAACCTCCCCCCCCCCCCACGGGGGGGCGACTCGTCCTGGTTGTGCGGTGTAAGGAAAAAAAACAACTCGTCCGGCTGCGCCACCGGCCGATGCTAACAGCTGCTAATGTTTATGTAGCTGTCGACGTGCTGGCTCATGGCTTCTGTTTAACGTGCAGCTCGTTGATGATGGGATGGGGGGGGGGGGGGGGGGGGGGGGGGAACTCACTGAAGTAAAAAGACCAAACCCCAGAGAGATCGCAGCAGCAGGACAACAACACGAAAACTGCAGTGTGACAGTGATTTGTGGGGGGCTGTCCCCTTCAAAGTCACTTCCACCCTCCGCTGTTTGACCTGTTGTTTTAATATAAACTCCTTGATGGTGTCTCCCCCCCCCCCCCACCCTGTGCAGATTCCTGTCCCTCCTTGCTCCCTCAGATTTCTCGCTGATCTAGGGGAGGGGAGGGCGGCGGTGAGAACCATGTGGGAGTCACATGAGCGACGAGGATGAGTCGTAAACAACGAGGGGGCAGCCCGAGGAGCCAACAGCTGCACAGTGTCCACCGCTGGGAGGGGGTCTGCTGCAGCCCCCCGTGTGTCCCCGTGCACCCCCACCCAACCCGTTCCTGAACGTATGCAATGAACAGCACCACTCAGCCCCCCGCCATCGTCGATGGGAACGTGGCGGCCAGCTACGTGTTGGTGCCATTTTTCCTCCTCACCATCATTGGGATAGTTGCGGCTGTGGTAAGTGGTCGGACTGGCCCATACAAAAATAATATTAATAATTGTCATTGCAACATGTGTTCAATTTAATCCATATTCGATTTAGCGTCTTTGTCCTCTGGTCACAATCCCATCTTATCTAGTAGTCACATGTTCCTGTCCAACCTCAGCTTGTTGTCCTGTAGCACTGCTGTTATAGCGATTATAATTCTGTTAGCACACAGTAGTTACATGTCTACACCGTAGTTAAATTCCCGGTATGTGCACACGTACATTGTGAATAAAGCTGATTCTGATTCAGTGTACATCAGTATATTCCATATGCAAACACAGTGAAGCGGTATAACACACGGCTGAGCCACCTCAGATTTGTAAAAGTGTGTATCAAGTCATTCTCTGCTCACAAAGAAGAAATTAAAACCACAATCTTCAGATTAGTCTTAAAGTTTAAACTTAAAGGAAACATGTGATATTTATCGTGATAATAAACATTATCAACCGATGTGAACATTTTTATCTTGATATTATTTTTGGCCGTATCCTCCAGCCCTACTGGAGGTCGCAGGTCAACTTCCACGAAGTTGACAAGCTGGGAAAAATAATATTTCAGTGGAAAGAATCCCAGTAACATACTGCAAACCAAGCCAAAACCGATAAACCTATTTCTACACAATTAATGCCGCGCTCTTCATTTTGTCTCTTTCAGGTCATGTATATCCGGAAGAAAAGAAGGCAAGTCTCTTAATCTACACATTGATTTCCTCACAGAGCTTTAGATGTAAACATGATTGCGTTACTCAGTGCGGGTCGTGACATGTTTGTTTGATTCCCTTGATTTGTGTCCCTCAGAATTGACAGACTCCGTCATCAGCTGTTACCGGTTTACACGTACGATCCTTCAGAGGAGCTGAATGAAGCCGAACAGGAAATGTTGTGGAAAGAAGAAGACACGCGGGTACGACGCAACATCGGTTTTCAAACTTAAAGAGGGTTTTCTTCTCCTGGACTTTTTCAGATCATGATTTAGAAAATGTTGTTATTTTCTGGTTCGAAAGTGGTATTTCCAGTTGTGTAGGACTGTCTGACCACATTTGGCACAAAGAGTGAAAGCCACATTGACAGTTTCTTTGTCTTTGGTCTCATCTTTCACTCGAACAGAACAGTAGTTCCTCTTTTAGTCACTTCCCGTTTCACAGAGGAACATATCTACAAAAAAGTAGTAGTATAGTAGAAATGTTGCACTTCCCTTTTTATGTGCAAACCTCACGTTAGCAGTTGGTGACTTGTCTTTAAGATCTCTTCAGTGATAAGTTATTATCTTCACATAACACAGAGTTTTCTTCTCACACACAATGATTGGTACAAGAACTCCAGTTTAGAAATGGCTGGAATAAAATTAGAGGTCTGCGGCAGCAGAGACACCAAATTCAATTACAGAACAGGCTGATTATGGTTAAAATCAATGCACTGAGCCATGGGAAACACTAGGTGGCAATATTTACAGGCATAAGCAGCTTATTCTATTTTACTCCATATTTGTGAAAATGGGACATTAATCAAGTTATGCATTGATTTAGGAGGTGTTATTAAATAGTTATAGTTAGAACTAAAACCAGCAACTTGTTTAATCTTGAGGTTTTGTGATTTAAGTCCCTTAGATTTCTGCTGCTGCAGCTGATCCAACACAGGAAGTGAATTTAATTTAATTTGTTGTGCTTAAAACTTCAAAAAACGACTTGTCTCTGTGTCCCGGGTTCTGAGGAGAATCCACAGAACACAACACTTCACTGTTTTCACTGGGACTATTTCTTTTATAGAAAGTAGTTCCGATGAAGAGTTCATAGTGTTGCTTTTGAGTTAGTATATTTGTGTGTTTGCGCTTAATTGGGACTAAGTGAGGTGTGTGTGTGTGTGTGTGTGTGTGTGGATTGACCCTTTATCACAGTCAAAACAGCTTTTCACATTCTCCCCGAAAAACAATTTTACACTTGTGTTATTGCTTTAAAAACTGACTGCGCTGAACTGAACTGCTCTTCATTTGACATCTTTTGTCCTCAGGTTGTTCAAGGCTGGGCGAAAAGTTATCAACAGCGGCGCCCTCTCCTGACCAAAGATGTCAACGCATGATTGCGGCGAACCATGGCATCAAACATTTGCCGGCGTGGAGACGACCTCCTGTCATTTCCAGTCATGAAACTTTGGTTTGCTTTCCTTCACCACCGTCTGGAGCCGTCTTTGACTACATCATCCGAGAGTCAGCTTCCTCCTCGTTGGGCACATAGTGACTGTTGGTTTGCGAGGTTCGGATGCTAACCCCGTGTGCCAACCGGACGCTCTACCTTACACTTATTTATTTGAAATTATTTATTCAACCTCCGTTTTACCGTGGCGTTCAGAGTGATGAAAGGTGGCGTGCGGGTGGAGATCCAGATTCCTGTGGGTGTTCTCTACTGTGTTTATGTCGTCAGCGTGGGCGGCTGCAGGGATTTGTTCTCACTATGTTTTAAAGGCTGTGGTTAGAGTTTGAATGTTCTGCACTAGTTAAAGAAATCCCTCCTGCTGCGGGGGGGGTTACATTGAGGTGGTTTACATTGCTTTAAAAAAAACAGTTAGTTTTCAATTAGTCACATTTGTTGCTGTAACACCATTTCCATTTCCAAAGAGCTTCAGAATTAGCCGTTGACTTAGGTTTGATACATTTTCTGTTTCACTTTGAGTCTCAAGGTTGAACACGTCCTCTTTGGTTTGAAGTTGCCCACCAGATGATCTGCCTCTTTCTTTTTTTCAAGCTCAAATCCTGACTCCTATCAAAGGCATGAAAAGCCAGATATGCGAGTAAATAACACCAATATCCTCTCAGCCCCAAAATGAGAAGTGACTAGTGCCCCAAAAATGTCCTGTCCATGAGGCATGGCACCAGAAGAATCCGCTCGGATGAATACCATAGGTCTGACTCAGGAAAACCCTCAGTCTTTTTATTTTTTCCTCCATGATCGCTAACCTCTCCTGACCTTTGTCTGCCTCGCGTTTGTGAATGTAAACCTGAGAACAATAGAACAACAACTCGTGCATTGTAATTGGTCGGCTAATGCTCTGAACTTGTGATCCATATACTTCAGAATGAGCTCACGCAAAAAAAAGCTTGGAGGTGTTTGTGCAGGAAACCAACTTGACCCCCCCCCCCCCAGGCTATGCTCCTTGGTGCGACCTGCTCATATTTTACATTTCATTGTTTATTTTCTATGCATAAGCTGGATTTTTCTTCCACGTAGAATGGTGTGAAATTGGCCGTTCACAGTTCAGACTGGAGAAATGTCGGAGCACATAACTTTTCATGGATGACTCTGATGTCATGGCAAAGACTCAAAGAACTACTGATGTAACTGTCGACTGTGAATAGAAGCAAAGATATAAAGTTTGACTTGTCAGGCTGCTGTTGCTTTAAGTGACCGGATGAGGCCGATTTAAAATGTTGAAGATGTAAATAAAACAAAGAAAAATTTGGTAGGATGTTTTCTTGAAGATACAAAACAACATGACAGAAAGAAATGACAAAGAAAATTCTCTTTATTGACCATTTCTGATACAAATTGTTGTAGGGCACCATAGAAATATAGACATTGTACATTTATATACGGTGTACATTAAAAAGAATGACCCCATCCTGTTGAGTTTTACGGTATATAAATGAACGGATGCAAGATGTCGGTATGTAGAACGACACCGATATTGTCAAGAAGTATTTGGAGGATGCTGAGAAAAAAAAAAAAATGAAATGACCGTTGTACGACACAAATGTCCAACATAACAGTTAAGTGGAAAGAGCGCCCTGTCCGTCGCAAACACACAAACATTTGTCCATGAAAATCGGAACCAACATTTCAGTGCACCAGAAGAAATAAATTGTTTTAAAAAGGATAAAAACACACCTGCTAATCTACCACAGTCAGCGAACACAGTTGTCAAGCTGACAGGTCTCTCCCTGACTGGCTTCGAACACAACCTGTCTGCACGAGCCAACACGTGGTTGGGTGTTTGAACACGATCACACGGTTGACATCTAAAAAAAACAAAAAACCTTATAACAGTCAGGAAAAAAAAAAAAAAAGTAAGTTACACAAACTTTGTAATAACGACATCTTTCCATCTCATGCCAGAGGTTACATTTCAATAACAGAAAAACCAGTTAAATGCAATTGTAATGGTAAAGTAAGCTGTTGAGTGAGGTATGAAAATCCAGGCCGTGTATCGCCTGTTTGCAGTTTTCCGGGTTTCGTAACTGAGGTTGTAGCAGCTTAGGTGTATGGAAAAACCCAGTTTAAGTGGACTGTGACCGCGGGTTCCCTGACACTTAGAAATACACAAAACATTTTTTTTCTCTTTAGCCGATGTCATACAACACACATCTTCAAAAAAAGACTAAGAAAAGTAGATTTTTTTTTTTTTTAACGGTACTAAGTTCTGACAGAAAGACCGACCCCTAGGTGAAGCAGTGAGTGCTACGTGGAATGAAAACGTTCAGCCCTGTTGGACAGCAGTGCCACCCACTATCCTCCATTACAATCCTCTGCGTGTCTGCCTCGAGTGATTGAGCGAGCGCGTGGAAACCGAGGACCAATGTAACAGCATTTTTTTTGTAAAAGCTCCCTGAAGAAACAACACTGATGCGTTCAGCCTCTGCCAAGTTACCCTATCCTTTAAAAACACACGTTATACCATATAGATTCGATTTTTATTATGACATGAAAAGCAGCACACCCATGTTTTGTTTTTAAATGGTAAGTAACCCCCGAAGGAACAAAAACAGTAAGTCTGATCAGACTATTCTGATTAGTTAATGATACGTCAACATCTCCCCATTACACGCTGAGTACCGAGAAGGAAGAAGCATATCTAGGTTTAGACTGTCCTACAGGAAGAGGAGGAGGAGGAGGAGGAGGAGGACGGGGGGGAGACGGTGGCGACGATGATTCTGCTCTACTGGTGAGACGATGGGGTTGAGGTTAGACACTGGGAAGAGGGGTGGAAAAAAGAAAAAACACACCATCCGTTACCTATTCTCCTCCTAAACGCTGAAGCTCAACTCCATCTACAGACGTGATGCATTGGTTAACCACTTCACATGAACACACGAGAAAGAAAAAACAAACAGGTATAGGTAAAATTCACCTTTGTCCAGTACAAAACATGGAGAAAACTCTATATGCCCTACCATCTCAGATGCGGGAACAACAAATAAGTAACACTGAGCAGAGAAAATGTCCTAGAAACCATCTTTTAGGGGGGAAAAACAGAAACACCCAGGCTCTGTAGAGCCCACCTTTGTCCAGTATAAAAGACTTGTGATAGCATGACATGTAGAAGAAAAGGGCTGTTACCTTTCATGTAATTCTGAGATCTATGCTTGAGCAAGGTCCATCTGTCTATCCAGTGCTGTTGCATGATTATGTACTGTGTTAAGCCTCCTTTTGGCAAAGAGGGCCCTGTCGTGAACAGTGGTCATGTGGTGGCACTGGTGTTGGAGATACAGCCCAGTTCTGGTTAACAGTAAGTCAGTATGTTGAGTGAGGTAGCATGCGTTGGGGAATTACTGGTCCTCTTCCTCCTCCGCCTCAGACGATTCCTGTGACGCTTTTTCCTCCTTCTCCTGCAACACGGAGAAAACAAGTCAGACGTCAGAGTACGGCCGTGTGGAAAATGCTTCACGTTCCGTCAATGTTCCGCAAACAAAAAAACAACCCGCGATTCCAAGCGACGCGTTTCTTTGCTTTCAATCACCCGACCACTCCATAATACAAAAAACATGTCCTGATATGCAGCGGCGTGACGAACACCCAGAGGAAGGGTGAGCCATCTGTAGTGAAAAGTGATTCATAGGATTGGTGAGTCACAGCGAGGCGTCCTGCATTTGCCGCCGCCCCCCCCCCCCTCACACTCTGCTGCTGCCAAAGATGTTCATTCATAAAAACGAGGAGGGCTAGTTGAAGGGGTAACTTTGGGTCATTCCTTTCTGTGACTAATGCAACACAGACCTCTTTAGGAACACGCCCTAACCACTCGTGCACATGACAGACTGTTACTACAAGACCGCAATTCCTTACGAGATTAAACGTGCCTTTGTGTGCAGCTGGCAGGTTATTTCACAGCTACAACAAAAAAACAAAGATTAATAATCCCGCTGTCAGTTGCGTAGCCTTTGGATCGAGGGCACGGTTTTAGTGATAATTTGTCAGATCGGCTTTTTCAACAAAACCAGGCAGAGATTTTAAAAGATTGCAAGAACTAAAATGGCTGTGATGAGTAGAAAGGACTTGTCAGAGAGGAAGAGGGCGGGCGGGGGAATTAGGAAAATGCAATTTCGCCCTGCAGACACTCATACCAATCATAATTGAATTGGGAGGAGGAGTGGTTCCACCAACGGGAGCACCGATGCTGCACAGTTTGTTCCAGGAGTCGCAACTTACCTCCTTCTTGGGTCTTCCCCTGCGTTTTGCCCCTGTAGATGGGGCCGGCGACGCCTTCTGTGAAAGAAAACAGCATCAAGTTAACAGGGGGTCCCCACAATGCATTGCACTGTGTCGTCCTGCTCAGTAAAAAGGGTTTTTTTGGGGACAAGGGGCGGATCAGTGCAAAACACATTGTGGTGTGAACGCTCCAGCTTTCCTGTGCCTGGAGCGGCCTGCAGGTGGCAGTAGTACCTCTGCAATGACACAGATGGAAGAGGGGGCACTGGGTTCATTGGCTATTATCTGGAAGGCCAACAGGAACTGCACACAGGGCACTCCAGTTCGCTGGCCACCTGGTCTGAGGCTCAGAGACAGCTGGTGGAACCGAGCAGAGACACAAACCCCTCCGCAGCACGGCCCTCGCTGCTAAACCTGTATCGCACACCATCGCACATATCTTCTACCCCTCTGCCGCTATCTCTCGCTCCCTTTCCCATGCGCGGCAGCGAAGACAAGAGCACACGGGGGAGCTGGAGGGTTGGGGCTAGGGAGAAAAATCAGTCGTTGCTATGGAGACGACAGGCAGAGAAGAACTAGGGCTGTGTGCTGGGAGGGGGCGGAGGGGTGCTTAGTGTCAGCCTGGAAACAGTCTTGCGGCCTCTGCACCTGCACCGCACTGTGCATGACAAGCTGCAGGAAGCTGGAGGACAGGAAGTACAGGCCAAGCATCACCCCCCCCCCCCCCAAAAAAAGACAGTAAACCAAGGTCTTTACAATGGGAAACCCAAGCCAGGCTATTTCTGACACCAGGGGGGGGGGGGGCGGCGGGGGGGAAGCAGCCAACCAATATATCACAAGTAAGAGCAGGACATCCTTTTCGGGCGACGAGTTTCGCTACCGTTAAACATTTTATCAACCAAAAGGAATCGAGGGGTTTAGAAAAAGGAAACGCTTGCAGGGGAAGATGGGACGACAACTGGTTTGTGCAATGTCAGTACGTGTGTGTGTCTTTCTTGGCATTGCCGTCATCCGGTGTGGGATGCATGTTAGCTGCTGTTGAAATCACTCCTGCACACAGCGTTTGACTTACTTTGCCCTTGCCAGATGACTTGTTTTTGCTGCCCTTTGGCCGTCCTCTGGACCTCTTTGGAGTCGGGGACCCACTTGGTTCCTGACAATCAAGAGTCAAAATAAAAGTTAGCACAGCGCCACACATGCTTTTTGTAATATGTACACACTTGATCTGGATCTGCCGCTGCCTCCACAACACAACCGACAAGACTCCAGTGGAGGCTTTTAAGGTCAACCCAGCTGAGGGGTACCGGGGCTGACAGGGCCACAGGTTGCCATGATCTCACATAAAGAACACAGCTCCATGAACTGTCACATTAACATCTCACAAATAAAACAAAACATACTGGTGGTATACGAAGGAAATAACATCAGCACACGGGTGCTCTCAGCGTGCGGGGGAGACATCTTATTTCATATGATAACCTGCGGTCGGAGGCCATGTCATGGCAGACTTGTCTCCTGTTGCATTTCTCGTTTTGTTTACAACTGCAGCTCGTAGCAACCGAGCAATTCAATCCTAAGGCACAGAGTGTGCGCGGCTGTTCGAGCCAGCGTGTGCTTGTCATCCATTACATGACAAGCAGATGTGTGCCTTGAATGGGTGGGAGGGTTAAAACCGGTTTCTTTTAAAAGAAGAAAAGTGTTGGGTTACAGGTTTGCTGACGAGCACAGGAAGTTTGTAGTAGATGATAAGAGCGGATTATCACAAGGCCTCCGTGCAGAGAGACCTGGCTTCAATCAGGGCCTGGTGGAGGAGCAGTGATGTGAGGGAGCAACAACATCCAGCTGCAACAGATGTGAGCCACTGGATCTGATTTCACACCTCAAATGACACCATGCTCCCCCCCCCCCCCTCTCTCACTGTGGATTCTCCTGACATGCAGAGGTAGAGAAGGGAGAACTTACGTCAGCGGGCTTCACCTGGGGCTGCTTGCGGGGTCTTCCACGCCCCCTCTTCCCTGTTTCCTCTTTAGGTGAAACTGTCCCCTTGTCGCTCATGTTTGCGTCGCTTTTCACACCTGTGGGGGGGGGGATAAATCACACCGGTCAGGCTTTGCACACGCACACACATTAACACAATACTATTAAACTCGACGACCCGGGAGAACCGTGCACCGGTACCGCGTCTAAAACTCGATTAATCCGTGCTTCTTATTTCCAGGTCTATTTGTGGCTCCGCTGCACAGACGGTGGTTGTGGCCGAGGCTCAGTGGGCGGTCACAGGCCGCGCAAATCTGCACAAGACGACTGAACCCGACGCTCCCTTTCCCCGCAACGACCATGATCAGAGGCCCCCCCTCTCCCTCCACTGTGACCGAGCATCGGGGCCTGCACGCCGGGGCCACAGACACATCCACCGACACAAACAAACACACACACACAAACACGCACACGCACTGGTGGGCTGGTGTGTTGCTCGGTGGGGAAAATGCACTTTAAAAAAGAACCCCACCACCACCACCACCACCTTCCTCCTCCTCCTCCTCTGCACGGTGGCTTTATATTTTTTAAAAAATAAATAAATACAGAAGAGGCGAGGGAAGTGCACGCAAGCAGCGAGGTGGTTGGGTTCATCTGCGGCGACGAGAGCCCGAGCCAAGGCAACAAAAGACGGCTTCATGTTCAGCGCATGCAGCCTCCTCTCTCTCCGGAGCTCCGTCGGTAAAAAGGCGAACAGCGCCCGGGCTGCGATCGAGCGGCTCCCCCCCCCCACTCACCTTCACAGCTCGGCCGGACCCACTGTGGCTGAAGATGTTTCCTTTAAGGCTGACTGGTTATACCCGGTTAAAGAGCCTCGCACTGATCTATAGGCTCCAGCTTTTTATTCGTCACACCGCGCGCAGCCCGCCCCTTTAAACCAGCTCATGCAGCGGTACACGCACGCACGCACACACACACTCACACTCACACTCAGCAGAGAAGCAGACTTTTTAAAGAGAATACATGTTATTTACCTGCAGCTCGAGCAGCTTATTCCGACGGAGTCCTATAAATAGCACGTGCGTCTCGTCTCCTGCAGATGAAGGGGGGGGGGGGGGGGGGAGGCGCGAGCCGGGGGGAGTCGTGGGGCCATTTAAAGAGCCGCCCTCATGGAGCTGAGAGCCGGAGGGCGGAGATATGATAAATGGGCCACCAACAGAACGACAGCAGCCCCACCCCCCCACCGCCTCCTCCACCTCCTCCACCTCCTCCTCCTCCTCCTCCTCCTCCAACCTCCCCGGATCCTGTGCACGTCCGAGCCCACAACTCACAGAGACGTGTCTGCAAGTTGCACAACACACCTCCAGCAAAAATGCACAACATGTATACAGCCTGTTGTAAAGATGAGCATTATCTCTGTCTCCATGGTGAGGGTACTATGACCCCCCCCCCCCCCCACACACACACACACACACACACACACACACACAAACAGTGTAAACACAAGCCACCTTTAAGCTCAGGGATTCCTCCACTTAACATTTACAATATATCAATACATCTGCTTCAACATATCTTCTATATTATTAATAAATAGTCAGATTCTTCTTGTGTAGAAATGACAGTGTACCAATGTAAAAATGCTCCAAAAGTTAGTAAATCAGCAGAATGTAGTGAAATTATCAAGAGATTGTTATTATTATTATTATATGGTTGTATTTGGACTTACATGTTGTAGCTGAAGCTGTTTAGTGTAAATCCTGTTACTTTATAAGAGTTTTAAGTTTATTTTGAGTCATTTATATACAAAACAAAAACCATGTAATGAGTAATCACAGATAAATATAATAACAAAAAACATAAATATTCCAATGGCCAAGAACTCTCTTTGACTCAGTTCGTGAGTGAGTCAGTTCCTTGTTTGCAGATTCTAATCATGACTGCAGAATTTGTCATTTCCCTCTTCCAGTTTTTCAGAACTTCAATCAAGCTAAACTAAAAATGATTTTTTTTTAAAGAAACCTAAAGAAAGATATGTAGGCTAATTGTAAAAAAGAAAACAAAGATTGAAGAAACTGCAGAATCCGATGGCAACAAATGTTTTTCTTTTCACGGTTGTCACATGACGTCTTATCTTGTGACCCCCTGGGTGGGGTCCTGTCCCCGAACCAGTGTTTGCATTTCATTTATTTAGATGGATCTTTATTTAAATATTAAGATAGTTTTTAATTAACCTTTGTGTTGTTGAAGGGGTTATACAGCTTGGTTCTAAGATTAAGCCTTTTATCAGATTTTTATCAGAAAGGTAATTAGGATTTTATCTCTTTCTTATTCGTAAAAGCTGTTTTTAAATTGAAGTTTCTTGAAAATGTTTTGACAATTAATTTCCAAAATAAACTTTAAAACTTATTTCCAAAGGGCAGCAAGGTACAGTGACAATAACATATTCAGACGAGAGGACAGAGTTCAAATAATTTCAGGAGGAAAAGAATAAAAACTAAATCACACAAATAAGCAGCACTTTAGCAAATGAAGATTCCTGTTCTGTTCTCAGTAAGTTTCTCAGTGGAAATGGCAGCAAATTTGTTTTATTTTTGACACCTCTGCAGAACAGACGATAACACATCACATCCAGATTATTTCAGCTGCAGTGTTTCACTTTAAATCAGTGAAAGTTCATTCATCTTTACAATAAAACCCTCGGTTTCTCCGTCCTATCACCAAGTGGAGGTTTAAAGGGATTTTCACCCTTTAGTGCGAATGAACTTCGGTTCCTTCTTCACTCTGCCCCCCTCAACTGCTGCTGGGAGCATATTTGTATTTAAATGAAACAGATAAACATTTGATGTGTGTTGCCTGGGTGTGGCTGATACAGCCAATCAACCCCCCCCCCCCCCCCCCCCCCCCCCCCACCCCCCACCCCCTGGTACTTTCACACAAGGGTTTCTGATGTAAATGAACTGCCCATCTGGAGCTGATGGCTCCTCAACTGAAAACAGATACTGAGAGCGCAGACATGAAAGTGGCCAAAGCAGCCAGTGTCCGTATTTCACCTCTGACTGTCTTTTGTCTTTGGCTGATCTCAAACACACACACACACACACAAACACACACACACACTGAATCACTCTGTCCACCCCGAACCTCTGTGATCTGCACAGAGCATTCAGATATCAGTGTACTGTACGTACATGATGAGAGGAGTGGGAGTCTGGTGAAAAGGGGTTTGGATGGGGGCATGAATGGAGGAGCGCTTTTTCTCAATGAGTCCAATGTTCTGCTCAGCATGTGCTTGCCGTGCATGCCACCCCCTTCCCTCCCCATTTCTCACTCTATTCACTTCCTTCCTCCCGGTCTTCCACAACTACTTCAGCCCCATCCCCCACACCCTCACACATCTCTGCCATACCCAGCCCCTGACTAGAGTGGATGGAGACAGGGCAGGGAAATAGGTCCACTGTGTGTGTATGTGTCCTCGTGAGGAATGCGGTCCTCCCCAGTCACTGGCACCACTTGAGACAGTCGAGGGGACTGGATAATGTGACTGATCAGTGATGATTCAAAACAAATGTTGTTCATTTTTGCATTTAGCTGTGAAGAAAAACTGTCGCTGACAAATAATCTGTGCAGATTTTACAAACTGAAAACAGACAACACAGAACATGATAATAGTGAACAATATTAAAACTATTTGTATAGGCTCAGTAATACTCATGTTGAGTAAACTGAGAATAATTTGTAAAATTGCTGAAGTGTACTGATGAATAACTTATTGTCGATTTAGCTTTGCACTTTAAAAAAGCATCAAAATATCTGACGCTGATTTTTTAAATTTCTTTTCTAATCGTGCTTCTTCAGAGTCAAAACCTGGCACTCACATTACCCACAATGCAATCCAACGCACAATAGAGTCTTAGTAAGTTTATTAGGTACTAAAACCAACACACTCTAAAACAACAGCCCAGCATTTCCTCCCTTAATGGAGGATTTGAGGTTGATGCAGTTTTCTCTTCTAAAACTTCTAAGAGACCTGGAGTAATGATTATTTTAAAGTTGTGTTGTTGTTGAATTGCATTTCATAATGCAGAGAAGTGTTTCTGTTATTTAATTTATTACTTATTGATGCATTAAGTGTCTGATAAAATATGAGAAATGTGTAAACATAAAGTAACGGCACCGTAAAACAATGATCATTCAGATGAATAAAAAAAAGCTAAATTCCTTGTAACTTTTATGCTTTCTCAGAGGAGTTTTCATCATTTGTTATTTGCTTAATTACATTTATGCCAACAAGCACACGGAACTGAATATAATCACTGTTCAGATAAAAAGCAAAGTCTTGTCTCCAAATTAAATGCCAAATACTTTTGTTCTCATTAAGGACTGATTGGTTTTAATGGCCTCCTCAACTTCCTTAATAAACTAAAAGCTTATCAAAACCTAGAGTGGCACAGAGTAGAGTGCACACCTACTCCAACAGACGTAAATCAAGCTGCACCAAATTACACACACTCATAAATATGAGTCCTCTAAAAGTGTCGCCCCAAAAAACGCCCTATATCCCAAATTTACAGAAAGTGATTAAAACAATTTGTTGATCCGCTGAATAATCTGCATCTGTACATAAAACTTAAAGGGTTCTTCCCTGACCCATATCACATCCCTCCACTGAAATGCATTCTGTTGTTTTTGCGTAGTCTTGCTAACAAACAAACAAACAAACGGAAAAGGGTTAAAACATATCACCCTTGATGGAGATTCAAAAAAAGTGGAAATCCTGGTAAAATTCATTATTTTATGAACGCTTTACGTTTCAACTAACACTGCTCCACTCACTTTATTCAGCTCTTATTTTGAAGGATGAAATATATCATTTATCATATAAAGATTTTATCATGATCGTCTTTATTATATAATTCATTTCTTATATCGTATACTTTATAAAAATTGTATGTAAAAAGGTCAAAATGAACGAACGAACGAATGAATGGACGAACGTTAAGATGTAAACTTGCAGATTTAAGTGATGATAATTCCAGATCTTAACCTGAAGCATGAAACCAACCAGTGAGTGAGTTCAAACCTTACATCAGACGCTCTCATCATCAGTCGTCTCCTGGCTCCTGAACTCTGCAGCAGCTCAGGCCAGACAGAATCCTATTAACCATGGGGTTGGTAGTGGTGGTGGTTGTGGTGCTTGGCCCACTTTGACATGCCCACCCCCACCTATGTCCTCCTGCCCCCCCCCCCCCCCCTCCCCCCCTCCTACATGCTCATCTGTCTTCCCCTCCTGCACGCTCTCTTGCTCATTCTAGCAATCCATTTTTAGGCGCTGCGTAAACCGCAAGAGGAGCTGCAGCCAAACCGACTAACAGATGTGGACAAAACATCCTATTCCTGCCTGCGCCTGGGTTTCCCCCTGCCTGTGCTGCTGTTGGCCCTGGATGAGCCTGAACATGACTAACACACACAAACACACACACACACACACTCGCACACGACACTCACATCCTATGACGACGGGGGGAACGGGGGGACGGAGAGAGAAAATCCGTTGGGAGGAGAGAGGAAAAGTGTGGGAGCAGTTGAAAGGCAAGGTGGGCGGAGATGGGAATATGTGTGTGGGTGTCTTTTATACTTCTGCGAGGGGGCGGATGGAGGTTAGTGGGCGGGGGATGGGGCTGATTCAGTCTGCTCATGAGTAGTATCTGACTCACACAAACACAGGAAGTAGCGCGTGCTGCCTGTTTAGTGGATTGTACTGTATTTATGTGATACTCCTGCATGCGGGGAATAATGGGAGCTCTTATACCACCTAATTTCACCTCGGCACGTCGGTCAGTGACTCAGCGCCCCACTCTCCTTTTGCAAATACTTTCATATCCACATCCTGAGATTTTTGGACACAGATCCAGCGGGTGCATCAGTCATAGTGTGAGTCAAGCCTGTGAAATTTCAAAGGGGAGAAAGCATTTCCATATTTAAAACTTCCTTTGGCAACAACAACCTCAACTTGCCAATGAGTCCCATTTTTTTACGTTTTATTTTTTTACTCATCACATGAGAATTGAGCAGCGTTCAAGCCAGGAAAACGTATTTCTACTCACCGTCCACAATCGATCGTTACACTGTATAATCACCAGGAATCAGGCAAACTGGAGGTTTTGCATTACAAAATATTCCATATTGTTTTTTTATTATTGTTCACGTTCATCTCTTCATCCCCGAAGGCAATCCATCACGTCCTGGTGCCTCTGCAGGGAGGTCAGAGGTCAGGGTCAGCTACAGTGCAACACTCTTCAAGGTAAGCTTTAAAAAAACATCATACATAATACATGAGCTACATAAAACATGTAATATTCATATGGATTTAAATGTGGGCCACACACACTGTGCCATAGTCAGTGGAGGGATATCACCAAGTACGATTACTTTGTTATTGTACTTTTTCTTGTATCTGTACTTTACTTAAGATTTTACTTTACTAACAATTATTAACAAATATCTGTACTTTTTTTCTCCAATACGTTTTTCCAGTGCATTATGTTACATACTTACTTTTAAGTGATCGATAATAAGAAGGAACAATAATGTGGTTAGGATTAGGGAATCTGATTACTTTTACCCAAGTAGAAAAGTTAATGTGTTACATTTACTTTTACGAGTACATTTTATGTATTTGTGCTTTTACTGAAAACATTTCTATGCTCCCTTCACCACCTGCTGTGGCTCTTACTGTGTGGATTTATACAAATAAATGTATATTGTATTTCAGAAGCCTTACTGATGATGGGAGTATTCCTATTTATTTATGTTGTTGACAGAGAGCAACATGTTCTCTTCGCCAATAGGTGGCAGACTGTGATCAGATCCGAAAAGTTACACTGACTGAGGCCAACACATCTTTGTGAAATTACACCATCTAGTGGACGTACTTATACACAGTCCATCCTTGTATACTGAGTTGAAATATATTCTCCTCATTTCCTTTGAAACATTACGTTCAGCTCATCTACACATCAGAGGGAGAACTAAGTAGAAGCAGCACCTCTTCTCCTCGTTTCCCCACCACCTGCTCTGAACAGATTTCCCCTGGAGACGTGCTCCTCTGCTGAAGTGACGTGAAACACACCTCAGCTCTTGTTGCTGGCAGCCATGCACAGGAGTAGTGAAGTCCAGCAGAGGGTGGTGTTACTCTGAGGAAATCTGCACTGACTCCTCACCTGAAACTGACGTGCAGCAGGTTTGCAGTCACAGATGAATAAAGACAATGCAGCACACAAGCGTCGTGTGGCTATGTGGTCGTCAAGATGCATTGTGCGGAAACATGTGTTCCCTGACACATTCAAAACAAACCATAAAAAGCCCTCGGAAAACACAGTTCTTTTCTAAATGCATGATTTTTATTCCAGTTTTGCAGGTGATGCTCCATTTCCCTCATTAACTCACTCACTTTGCAGCGTGATGTAAAGCTCGCCCTCCGCAAATGACAATCACGTGCAGCAGAATTCAGTTACCACTTAATTCCAAGTCCAACTAAAGTGCAGGAAACGAAGAAGCTCTGTCACCCTGACAGATGAGTGTGAGCTCTGAGTGGTTGGGAGGGGAAATAGATGAGAGTCACCTTGGTGACGGTGCATCTGGAGTTTTAGAATTCACCCTACCCCTCTCTGTCGTCCCTGATTGATCAAAATGGAAGGGGCCCGCCTGCCTATTTTGGGCCTGTCACATCTCCGCGTGGCAGCTGGAGTCCCGAGAGAGAGCGGCTGGCCTCAGCTACATCTGGGCTGGTTACTTGTGGAGGCGATTTGTGCTGAGTTTTATAACTGCTTTTTATTTCCATTGGGAAGGGAAGGAAGATTCTCTTGGCAGAGAGCTGATGTGATGGCCGTAACAACAAATAAGAGCCAGGTCGTGCAGCTGGGGATAAAAGGTTGACAAACCCCTCATCAGAAACGGGTTTGACGACACCGCAGACTTGAGTCACTTCAACGTTTGTCCTATTGATTGCACTTTGACTGGCATTCCCCTGTCAGGCATCTTGGAAAATGGGTGCTCTCGCCTAAAGTTTACACAATCTGTGAGTAAACAGCAGCCAGACTGTGACTTTTAAGAATATCACCAAAAACCTGGAAGAAAAAAAAACCTGGAAGAAAGAACTAAATTCAGTTTACCCTGTTTTCCACACAATCTGTGCACCAGAATCATGAAGTCTGTGGACTCACAAACACTGACTCAAAAGAAAAATAGTCCAAATTGACATAGCAGAGAGATATAAAGTCTTTATAAAGGTTCAAATAAGGCCACATTATAGTGTCTTTACCTGGTGATGAGGTTTCAGGGTTCCTGCAGGACAGCGACAGCAGGGCCTTGTAAATACGAAGGTCTCTGACTGACTGAGGATGAAGTTACTCCACTCGTCAGTCGAATGCTGCCTGACAAGATGATGAATCTAGGGTAGAAACGAGGATGAATCGAGCTGGAATACTAGCTTTGAATATCTACTCGCTGATTTAGCTTTGCATTCCTATAACGATGTGAAACCAGTAGTGGCTCATATAGACTAAAGCAGATATGGGGCGATATTCTAACAACCTAATTTCTGTGTCCTTGTTCAGTGTTAAACAAAGTGGATCTTTTCTGTAGGAGAAGAGAAGCCTGTCATCCAGCTGTTGGCGCTGGGAAGCCCCTGCGTGGTGTCTGGAGTAATATCAGTTGACAGATCCCCTCTCTGACACCAGGATGTCCGTCTCTGGCCTTGACCACATCACAGTGTTGGGTATCCTGTGTAAGCAGGTGTCAGATAGCTGCCTATTGATGAACGATTAGAGTTGCTGAGGACGGACGGTGGCGATGCCACCCGGGGGGGTCTAGGTGAGACGGATGGGCCCATTTGTGATGCAGAGGGGGCCCCACAGCTGCATTAACTATTAAAGTGTGGTTATCTCAGGGAAATGGTACGCCAGCAGCACTGAAACTAAACTACATTGAGAGAAGGTGTAATCCTAATGTTGATATATGGGCTCTGCTCCTGTAGATTAAAGGCTCCATTCAACAATCGGACTGATTATCTGTGAAACGTCACATGTGGTTGAGGAGGGTAATGAGTGAAAATGATGTCATCTGGTGTTAAACTGTTGTGTGGCCCATTACATCACAGTATATGACAGATACCTGACATAACTGGAGCAGTAGTTACACACTTTAATCAAAGGGAACGCTACATCTTCACACTCTGGATTTAAAGTGAGTTTGAATGTTAAAACCTTGATGTTAAACGCTGTTGGCAACAGTGTTTGGTTTATTAAGCGATTCAATTAAAATGCTTCACAGCTGGTTACTCCACCTGTGAAGGACTTTCTTGGTCTTAACCACACTCTCACACTCTATCTGTGTGACCAAATGATCTTAACCTTTGATAAAACACCACAAAGGAAGGTTGGCACAGCGGCTCCACTTGCCAACAAGCCTGAAATGATGAAGCTACCGCCGACCTGCCTCCCAGCACGGCCAGTAAATAAAGCAGAGACCCATGAAGTGAGGAGGGCAGCGAATGTGTGAGGGGCCTCACCTTCGGACGCCCCTGGTTTTTACTTGCCAACATTGTGAGGAAGTTCACTTGTTTAAGCTTCTTCCGACGGTCGAAAGCCTCGTCGCTTGTTACCAGTTTAAGTCTCGGGAAAAGGAAGAGAATTGATTCCGACGCACCTTTCCTCCTCTCATTTTGCCACCCTGAAGCCCGTCTTGTAAGTGTGCCTTCAGAGTGGATTGGCCTGAGGGATGGAGGGGGACAGGGGGTAGCTGGGTGCAGGAGTGAGCCATCCATCCTTGGTACCTGGAAGGAGGAGGAGGGGGATTGTGGGGCAGCGCGCTCCACCTGCCTGCTGAATAAATCATTGCTTAGTCCATTCTGCAGCTGCAGTCCAATTAACCAAAGGGGAGCCTGTGAATGCAGTTAGGACTTATGATTAATTACCCAGCACTGACAATACACACCAAATAACACTGTATCCCAACGGGCCGACACCCAAGTAAGGCTTCACTTTGCAGAATTTAGAAAGTATTGTTCCCCCTTGGATATGCATTATTATTATTGGAAGTATTTACAGTTTTGCTGATGAAGAGTTTCTTATTGTATCTGTATTCAACGCACAGCCCGGCCTGGAAGTGGTAGAAACTCTCCCACACTGACAAATAAACACAGGCATGCACATATTTCAGATGTTTTCCACAGAAGCGTATTTGCAGACATATGAAAAAAGAAAACGAGGAGGAAGATTTATTTTTTGTATTCCATGAATAAAGTTGAATTAATGAGAACCGAGAGGAATGGGAGGAATGTATTTTCTGTACTTTACGAAATAGATTGGCAATAAATTTGAGCTAAAGCAGACGGAGATTTTTCTACTTCGTGAAAAAAACGTCGAGAATAAATTCAAACTACATTAAAGGAAGATTTTTCTTTGTATTTCGAGAACAAACTCAAAATGTTTAGGATAAATTCGAAAATTTAATTTGCATATTGTGAATAAATAATAAAGACGAAATGTAGAGAACAAACAGTTTTTGATACAGTCTTGTAAAGTTGCTCATACTGATTACTAAACTGTATAATTTCACAAATTTATCTATACAAGTCATTTTGTAGAGTTTGATATTTTCTTAACAGCTCCACTTTAAACACCTACACACAATAAAGCACGTGCAAACCCTTGCAGCCTCAGAAAGCCCAACAATCCAATACATTTACAATCCAGAGGATTTTTCACCTCTTAGAGGCCAAGTGTGCTCAGAATAGGAACTTAGGGTGCAATTATTTCCTTTTACATGGGCGGTGACCAAGCTCTTAGTCCTACCACTGCAGCTTTTTTTAAATCGTTCCTTTAATTGAACGTAAAAAACACAGAGGGGAAGGCAGAAAGGAAAGGTTAATGGCACTGACACAAAGGGCAGACAGCACAGGAAGTCTAGCCTTAAGTGTCACATCCTGCTTGCATCACAGCCCATACAAGGAACCAATTAGGCCCGGTCAGTAATTCAGCCCACTCTATACGGGGCGGGAGCTGGCTTCGGCTTTCTGGGGGATTCAAGCCCTCTTCGAGACAACTGCTGGTAATGACCTCCACCCCTCCATCAATGATATGCTCACACGCTGACGTCTGACCGCTGCCACCGCCGACGGAAAGGTCACAGAGGATGTAACAAATGAGATCGGAGGAAAGGGGAGACAAGGAAGTAATTGGAGGAGGGTTTGGTCAATGGGAAAAAAGACTGCTCAGCCATTGTTTACTCGTTGACAATCTTCACTCAAGCTGCTGCAGTGGAGAAGATCACCGAGCCGTCCTCCCTGTTTCCGCCGTGTGCGGCTCGTTTCGCTACAACAGCGGAAAGACGGTAAACATGTCGGTGACATTTTCCAGCCAGCTGCGGTTTAAAGGTTACACTCAGTTTCAAAGCGGAAAAAAAACTTGCGCAAGATCCGCGGTTAAGGTGTTTTATTTGAGAAATGCTGTGTTTGTACGTGTCCTCCAGATAAATGATTTTCATCAGAGCCACACAACGAAAACAGCTTCTTCACAGCCGAGCATGAAGGGAATAGAGGATCTGATAGAAAGTCACAAACAAACAACCAGAGCGACAAGCGCAGGAATGATAGACAGACTCGTTATTTTGTTGTTTTGGGATTACACCCTTCAGTAGTTTGGCTCACATCTGTGTCGAGCTCAATAACTCAGTGTTTCTGATTTGTCGGAATTGTATAGAAACAGCAAGTTGTGACTTGATGCCACTTTATTCATTTCTTTAAATGGAATTAGTTGTACCCATAGATGGGTTAATATTTAATGAATGACTGCAGCCATTGTTATATTTAACAGTAATAGATATTAGATACATAAGTTATAGTCTCTGAATTAAAGTAATTAATTGCGTTTCAGACTAAATGTAACAAAGATACAAACACTCGACAGAAAACACCAGAGTCCAGGTTTGTACTTCAGCCAGCCAGCCATCATTTTCTATACAATATATATTTAACCAAAACACTAATTTGTGTTGCTAATAGTTCAAGTGAGACAATCATCTGACATTTCAACAATGGTGGACGTTTTCTGAGTAGAGACTTTAAGAGTTGGTAAGAAACTAGAACGTGAACGTGGCTCCGGGTTAAAAGGCTAACAGCGGACATTTAGGCTAAAAACATGGAGTAAATGACGCCGTCGAATTTATCTATTTAAATATTTTCCGTTCGTTTACGTCACAATCTAAATAAGTGGAGCAGTTTCAAGTTTTCGTTCTACAGAGCATGTGGATGTTGACCTGGAATAAGTTCAGACAGTAAGTCGGTTCGAACTTGTTTCTTTTAACGGAATATTATATTCTCCCGATTAAATATCCTGCTGATTTACCTCTTGTGTCTCACCCAGTTTGCAGGTTTATATGGTTTATAACAAACATATTTGAGCTGTTTTCTAATCCTCATAGAAACGGCTGTATGGCAAGAACACAAACTGAGTTATCGTCAACACTGCAACAGTAAAGGCGGTTTAGTTTTGATGGAGTGCTGAGGACTATCACAAGCAGAAGCAATTAAGATAAGCTGGAATGCTCAATGTACTTTATGCATCTTCAGACTGAGCCATAACTCTATTTAAAATGTTCATTGTGTCCAGGGGGGAACATCTTTCCACGATTATGGGATGCTGCATGTAAATGCTACTGCAAATACATTTGCATTCTGACAGTAGTTAAATCTTTGTATATTTCTCTAATGTAACCCCCGAACAGCTTTTATTCTGCAGCCGGCCATTGATAATCCTGTTGAATAAACAGAGTTTTTCATGTGTAAATATATTTGTGGGTTCATCTCGGGAAGCGTCGTCTCCCACACGTCACAGGTTCATCTGCGACAGAGGAGCAGTTGTGCTCCGACTGCAGCAGCCTCTGAGGATTAAAACCAAACATGACTTATCCTGCACGCTGCGATTGTAAAGGCGGTTTGGTGGCTTTTTCCAGATAGGGTGTCTCAATGTATAACAATGACTCTTGGCCGCAGCTGCAAACGTTTCCCTGAATTGGATTACATCCGCACAATGTATAGCAGGCGACACTCTCAACCGAGATAAACTGTGGCACCGGATGAAGGAGAGGACGGGAAGAGAAACGCAGTAAATTCAGTTTCAACTGAAACAGGAAGTTTGCAGAAGCTCACTGTTTTTAAGAGTGCAAAGTGTAGGCTGCACTCAGAACTGGTTCATTAGAAGAATACTTTGATATTTTTGCTTTGACACAGATTAAACACACAAGATAAATCGTGCACTGTGCTTTAGATGAGCTGGTAGGCGGAATCTCTATAAGACAGAGCCGCGCTATAGCTGATTCCCTTTTGCTGAGCTAAGTCAAGTGGCTGCAGGCTGACAGATAAGAGAGCGGTATCAGTCTTCTCATCACAATCTCAACAAGAAAGTGAATGAATGTTTTTCTTCTATAGATTTATTCCACGAACAGAGGAAATATAGAAGAGAAACACACATTACATCCACTTTAATCACAAGGGCCCCTGACAAGGCTGCTTCCGTAAAGAAAACCTTCAATACTACTGCACATTTTTCTTTCAAGCACTTCCCCTGAATGCAGTTGTTTGGTTGCCAGGTTGCTCATCAATAATTCACCAGGATCCTTGGTCAGTTTGGATGATTCACAGACCAAACCTGAGAGCTGGAAGTTAATCATTCCAGCCAAGGTTTATCATAAAGTATCTTCTGGAGGTCAGGTAGAGCTGTGCTAATACAAACATTAAAAGCAATGGAATCTGCCTTTTTGAATAAGTCTGATATCCTGAAAATACCTGAATGTCATATATGAAACAGAAAAAACAACAAACACTCACATTTAAGAAGTTCAAACTGCTAAATGTTTGACTTTCTTCCTTCACAAATTGTTTCAACTACAGATTTAACAACAAACTACGTCCTGCGTAGAGCCTCAAAGTCCCAAACTGTCTCCAAGATCTGTCAATGGTTAAAGTCAAAACTCATTGGGTTGATCCGACGAACCAAGACAAACCAAGTCTGCAGTCGTCTTTGTAGAAACTTAGAGGAGATTGTGTTTTTCACGGGTGTTTGTTTGTCAGGATTTCAGCTAAAACTACTGAACCAGTTTCCACTGAACTGGTTGAAGATCCAGGTTTAGATCCAGGATGTATTTTTCCTCTCTGTTTAACGTTGCATCAAATATATTTTAGTTTATTCTTCCAGGACTAATGCATCAAGAGTGAAATACTTTTACAGTAAAAAAGAGTTTTTTTCTATGTACGTGCTATCAAAATCACCACAGGACTCTTAGACTGAGTCAAAGTAAATAGGGTGCATTCGTTACACTGTGCATTAAAAAGACTGACATCTGGAGAGATTCCTCCTCGTCCCACTCGTCTCTGTATCCTGTGCTTTGATTTCGCTGCACTGCTCTTTCACTAAATGTTGTCGTGTGATTGATTGGGGGGCTTGATGCCTGTAAATTCCTCTGAGACGCACTGTGCTGGTGATGAATGGCAACAGGAAGAAACTTGACTTCACATTTTTTTTTATTGTAAGCTGAGGGAGAGGAAATTAAATATTAAATGTTGTACAGTGCGCTTTGATTAAAAAAAGCCCAAACCTACTTACATCCTGATCAAACTAGACTAACTAGAGCGAGTATCGACACTGACGTGACATTAGAAATGACCTTATTTCTGATGCAGATTGTGTCAAATAGGTGGGTAATTTTAGACGGGACAGAAAGTAAGTGCTAATTGAAGCATTAAAGCAGGAGCTGAACCGGGTGATAAGCACATTCTAACATTGTCTGAGGTGTGTCTAAAAACACTCGATCTTAATCTGTTTCTGATGGTGCGATACAAAACTTTGAGGCTTGTCAGACGGTGCAATGAATGTCTTGGGAATTTGAATGCTGTGATTGAAATAGAAAGAAAAACAGCCCCAAGCGGGAACTTGTCACAAACTTCCATCGTGCTTCGGCATCTTTTGGTCGGAAAAGAACGATGAAGGTAGGAGAACGATGACGAGTAATAACTAAATTAGAGAAGGAGGAGAGTATGGAGTCCATTAGGAAGGAAAAGAATGGAAAGTAGGGAGTTTGTCGGAAATGTTAATATTTCTTAACATTTCCCTGTTTGCCGGTGTGTTGTGCATTATTCATATTATTCTGAAAGTAAATTTTGTAAATGTAACTTTGAGGGATTTCGGTATTACTGGATACTGGTGAACTTGTCTCAATAAAATCAAAGACCAATGTTTTTCAATGACGTGCTATCCGTTTTTTCAGTATTATATTTCAACATTCTTCTGCACCTTTTATGCTGCCACAGATTGAATTGGTTAGTATCGAAAACTGAAGATTTCTCTCTCATGGCTGTTCAGGTTTGGGTTAGGAAAGTCCCAGAAGTATGTTAAATTGTCCTTTAAGGATACTGTCGTCTCCCCATTATTCAAATCTGTCTTAAAACAGCAGTTAGATGCTCATATGCACTTTACAATGTTTTTTTTCTTGCTGTAATCATCCCTCATGTTCACACTGGTCATTCTGGCACACGTTCATGATGCATTTTCAGTATAAGTGACGTACGAAAAAACTTCCTGCACTCAGAAGTTTATTTTAAGTTAATGTGAAGCTTCAGTCTTACACAAATAACGTGGAAGGAAACTCCCTCAAAGTACAAACCCTCCATGTGGATCACAGCAGTGTGGGGAGTTGAATCTTCATGTTAGATTTACATCATGCCAGTCAGTGGATTTGGTTCCCCATCACTTACATTGAAATATTAATGGTCAGACTAAATGATACATGTAAAAGCTGCTCCACTGTGGATGTGGTACAGTGTCTTGAGACGGACTCTGTCCTCTGTGGGATTTGCTGCCAGTTCCAACCCGATGGACAATCACACCTAAGGTCTCACTTGGCAGAAATCAGTTGTGATTCTGAGTCTATTCATTATTTGCACAGGCTCAGTGGCTTTTGGAGCCTGAATTACTCTGCTGGGTTCAGTCAATAAGCATATGCATGAAAGATTGAATAGAAAACGTCAATAGTTTATGCTGAAACAATAAACATTAAAAAGCACTGAGGTAGAACCAAGTACAGACCCTGGCAAACACACGCATCTACATTAATAAAGTTCCACATCAGCTATGAGAGCAGAGAGTTTTCTGTACTGTTAAGCAATGCTTAATGCTGTGAAGGCCACCTGCGGTTCCATTTACATCTGTGGAGAGCTGCAGTGTAGCTGAGCACGACACCGGGCCACAGACAGATCCGTGGCCCGACGCCCAGAACTCTGCTGCCCTGTCCCGAGACTGAAAGTGCCCGTCCCAACCTGCTGCGGGTGTAACCTCTATCATCACCTCCCCAAGTACGGACGAGTCAGATAGCTGCAACACACTGTAACACAACAACCTCTCCTTCAAGGTCATATGAATGATATCGACTGCCATCAGGTGTCGCTGTAGCACCGACATCTGGGACCAAAACAAATGCTTCATCAGCCACACCCACCTCACCCTCAGCTGGTCATTCCAGAGAATACATGTTTCAGGCACACCCTTTTTTTATATTCAGTCTATGGGCTGCACTCGCTCACACAGAGCTAGTTAGCATGGCTAGCATTGACATATACTGCCCATAGATTGTCTACATAGATTGTGTAGCCGCTGTGTTTCTGGTGTAACTGCACCGTGGTGAGCAGGTGGCCGACGTGTGCGCAATGAAAGTCATCACAGAATAGAGAAGGTTGAATCATGTCCACCCGGGTGTCATGGTTACATCCCTTGAGTCAGAGCTGGAGGCATCTTGCTTTGCAGACATAAGGAGAACCAATGGCTCCACAGGGAGGGGCCTCACATGCACTAACGCCAACACCAGCTCGAACCGACATCACAGAACACAGAAGGAGAGTGACTTCATTCTCTGCTCAGGACTCCACCACTTTATCTTGACATGAAAAATAGTTGTTGGCTGCCACATTAAAGTTTAAGATCTTGCATATTTAACCATCAACTTCTCTTCACCCTGTTACCTCATGTATTTCCTGTTGATGTCTGGGTTATGTAACATGTACATCACACGTCCATCTGTGCTGAGAGCAAGGTGCGATCACAGACAGAGCCCTTCATCTGCTGTGTGCTCAGGATTGAGAACTCAGCAGCTTTGTTTATAAAATGATCTTTGGGATTTAAAGTGTGTTTTTATCATCTTAAGTGTGTCGCCTGCTCTCTCCCTTGCAACGAGGATACAGAACGCGTGAACACTGTTATTGAATCAACACACATCTGTCCCGCACATATGGACTGATAGGGGCCTGATAAATCCACCGGACGGATGGACAGACAGATGGACAGATAGATAGATGGACGAATAGATGGATGGACAGACAGACAGACAGATAGATAGATGGATGGACAGACAGACAGAAAGACAGATAGATAGATGGATGGACGAAAAGATGGATAGACAGACAGATAGATGGATACATAGATAAGATAGACAGATGGATAGATGGACTGATAGACGGATGGATGATAGATGGATAGATAGATAGAAATGTGTAAATGATGCAGCTCCTTTTTAACTGGGCGCCTCTTCTTGATCATCATCTGTTGGTAATGGTGTGGTCTGACTCACGATCGCAAGCATAATAAAAGCCCAAATTCACATCCGTACATTAAAATACAATGAGTGGCTGCTTTTGATTTATTAAACATAAAGAACACGTTGTGAGACCTGTTCCAAGTTGTCGTCTGTTTGTCCCCATCTGACACTTTGAGCTTTGAACACATGATTTATTAAAGAACCCCACGAAACTCTCAGTCCGAGCCCCATGAAACGCTCGTCAGATTTACTGAAAAACTGAAGATCCCCCGCCGAGGACATATTTATTGTGGTGTGCTGACTCGCAGCTCTCTCAATGCTTTCATTAGGAGCCCTGTTAGCCCGGTTGGCTCAGTCTGCACTGCATCACCACCCTGGCAGGAGACAGATAGCCATAAATATGAGCAGGAATCCGAACACCTCCAAATAGCTGCATCTCATCTGCTCGGAGTTTCCTCCGTGAGCAGCATTACACTCCATCAGAAAATTAGGCTTCCTGTGTTATTAAAAATAACCAGAGCCCTATTCATCTTGATTCATTTCATATTTGGCTTTAAAGAATGTGGCGAGCTTTTTACAAGTTTGCCATTTTCTCATGAATTTTGCACTAACAAGCTGAGAGAGTCATAAACAGACATAAACAACTATCCAAAGTTGTTTATGTCTGTTTTTTTTCCACTGTGAGTTACAGAACATACTCTGCTGAGGAAATGTTTGTGCCCTAATGGCTTTTTTTACATCAAGTTTAGTCAGGTCTGTTTTTGCATCATTTATTAAACAATCCTTCGAGCGGAGGAAAAATCTGAAACAACAAAGATTTAAGAGATATCTAAATATTTCACGAGAACCAAACTTAACATTATTCATGGGGTAGGTTAGGTTCCAATAATCCATAGAGGTCGGCGGACTGGGTGAATGTTAAGTTGGAAATCAGAAGAGTATTTGAACATTTGCAATCCCCCATCGGCTATTGTCTGACAACTAGTTAACCTCTGGGGGCAATGGTCAATATTTGAGAGGCTTCTGGTGTAGACGGTGAATTTCTGGGCCAAGACTCCATCTTCCATTCACTGTTTACAGTTTCTTCTTCGATCACACAAATGGAAGGTTTCTTATAACTGAACACAAACACTGATACTTGTTGTAGGTGTTTAAAGCAGAGGACATGCTGGCTGATCTCTATTAACAGCTACCTGCACTTGGATGCAAATATGTTTAAAAAGAATACAGCTGGTTCCTTTTTAAAAGCATTCCTCCTCTTTAATAGTTCAGTATCAAAATATGAGTAGAAACAGTGGAAACAATGAGCCATCCGGTCTGCAGTTAATAATATGAGTGGGCTCAGTCACAAAGCATCAATTAGAAATAACTGATTTCTAGTAAAACATCAATTCTGCAGCAAGAAGAAAATATCAATATCAATTAATCAGTTTTTACATTCACAAATCACAATTTTCCTCGAAGGGGTTAACAAGGTGCGACATCCTCTGCCCTTAAACCTCAACTAGTGTCAGGAAACATTTTAACATGGGATAAGAAACAGAAACCTCAGAGATAAGAGGAGCACAACAAAGTGTCTCACATAAACAGAGAGGTGCATCATTGTTTGAAGCATTTATACAAAAGGAAAAAGTCTGACAGAGATTAAGGGAGCAGCAATAACAATTATAATGAGAGAGGTATTGCCAGTAGTAGTGGGCGCACGCACACGCACACGCACACACACACACACACACACACACACACACACACACACACACTAACTAACTAAAGTATTTAATAAGAGGTGCCCTCCTCTAGATTGAAAAGATAACTAAAATTATTATCAACTGATTTGAATCCAGCATTTTGTGACTGTTGTGTATCAGAAAGTGTCGCATATGTGTTTTTACATTCTAATAAAGTACGTTAAACCCTCCTAATGTTACAGGAACGTTGTTTTTCAGCGTGCAGACTCTGTGGTGTCACAGTTTGTCGCGAACACAGTTTAAAGAGCAGCCTGGAAACGGGAAGCAGCTGGATGGGCTCTGTCCGTTCATTAGTGCGTGTGAGTGTGGAGCCACTGATTAGACTGATGGATCGATAGGTCTAACTGCAATCAGCTCCGGTAACGACAAACATATAAAGGAACGCGACTCCAATGAACATGGCGAAATTACCCGAGGGACGACGCCCAGGTGATAAGTGAGCGATGTGGGAGAGCGAGTGAGGCGCGTGCGTGACTGAAACACATGTGTGCGTGGCGGGGGAGGGGGGAGCAGCTCCTGCAGCTCCTGCAGCAGGAGCTCCTCACACGGGCGGAGACAGAGAGAAGCAGTGGAGCCAAAGATGCGCTAGTCGGCGCCTTAAGAATGAAATGTGATACTCGTGTGGTGGACGGAGGATTTGGACACACGCTCCCTGCGCAGTTCGTTTGAGTCCAACCTCCCACACAACAGACACACGGTGGTGATTTCAGAGCGAAAACACACACACACAAACAGACACACACACGCATTCACAGTGTGGTATTGCGTTTAAACCGCCCAGTGAGGCAGGGATGCGTCATGCGTAATTTCTTGAGCCGAGCGTCCCCACACCAGTGCGCGGTTCAAGTCCCCGTAAATGCAGATGTCGGGGGGAGTATAGTAAATATATATGTATACAGAGAGAGAGAGTTGTGCAGGTTGTGTCTCTCTTGGTTTCTCCCAACAAAAGAGACAAGCAGCTTTTTCACATTCCTCCGTCCTCCTCGTGTGGCTGCGTGAGACCAAACTCCTGAAACGACTCATCAGCTGCTGCTGCAAACCACGCGAAGACCGCATTTCAAAAACACACCATCTCTGTCTGTGTCTTATTCCAATTAAAAGATTCACTGGCCTGGACCTCGGAGTTAAAGTTATTGATCTGTTTTTTAAAATGCGCCTGATTTCGGTGTCATTTTTCCAGCCATCGATTTTACGCATTCAGTTCCTGTCCCTTTTTGTTGTTGTTGTCTTCCTCTGTTGTTCTTGTTGTTGTGGAATGCGTTAGCCGCGCAGTCAGTGTCAGACACATCTCTGTGATGTGCAGCACTTAAAAATATATTGAGGAGAAAACGGAGGAGAGGTTTTTTTTTTTTTTTTTTTTCCAGTCTTGCGTGCGCCGGTGGGAGGGAAGATCTGTGCAGTGGAACAGAAGCAGCAGGAGAGGAAGGAGTGGAAGAGGAGGGAAAGTGGGGGAATCTCTGCAAACCCAGGAGTCTCATTCAGCACCAGCCGCCACTGGACAGCGGCTGAACTGCGGAGTTGATCCAGAAACGGGAGATTTGGCTCCAGCAGTCTGGGACTAACACCTCAGGGGCGCGTTGTTTCCACACTTAGTGAACAAAAACCACGCTGGTATTTTTTGACTCCACACACCTGTCTCTTCCTCCCTCTTTCTTCCTCCTCCTCTTCTTTTTTTTTTGTTATTTGAATTTGATCTGCGCTTCAAACAGCAGGCGGGTCCGGAGCGGACTGGAGGGCAAAGACGCAGGAAGAAAAACGCAAAACAGAAAGAAAAGCTGGATGGCAGCAGAAGTTCACTTTCACCACTTTGGACTCACTGGCACGAGGAGGATTTAAAGGTAAAGTGCATGCGCTGTCTTTCTCTTACACATCAGCGTCGGTGTGGTTCGGTGGTGGACGTCAGTCATGCATCGCAGCAGCTGTGTTGTGGCTTCTCTTTGCGCAGATATGACTCTTAGCCACGTCTCCTGCATGGTGGCATTTTGGGATTGAGCTCAGCCTCACACAGACTTTTACAAACCCTCTCTTTGTGAATGCTGGTGTGTGTTGGTGTGTTGGTGTGTTGGTGTGTGTGTGTGTGTGTGTGTGTGTGGTGGGGCCCGAGGTCCCCCCTCTGATCTCGGGCTCAACAGATGAATCTGCTGGAGGCTTTTGGAGCAGGAACGAGACTGTGCGTTCCTCCATGGAGCTGATGGAGAGGAGGTGGTGGTTGTTGGGGGGGGGGGGGGGTGCGCCTGACAACACAATGAACCCCTTCATCAGCTGCAAGCCCCCCCCCCCCCCCCTCTCTCTCTCTCCTCTCCGCTCCACTTGGCTCGCTGTTGTTCCTCACATGGGGAAATCAGAGGAGTCTGTAGGTCCGATCAATGCACAGATGGAGACAGACCACGTCCATTTCAAAATAATGTGATTCAATTAAGACAGTGGATGTAGGTGCCACTCATAAGAACTGCAGTCCATCTTTATGTTCAATCCTTTTCAAGTGACGCCCTGCTGGGTTCATATGGTTTGGTGACACCACACTGGATAATGCATCACTGTCAACGATGCTGCTCATGCTGCTGCTGCTGCTGTTTGCGAGGCTGCTGAACACATGTTTCTTTTCTTACGTTCAAACAGTCAAAGAAAAGCTGGTATAGTAATTTCTGGAATAGTGTTTCATGCTGCGCTTATATTTTCCCACTGACAATACTACGTTCACACACTTGATGACGTTTTAGATAGAGCTGCAGAGCATCAGCCCCATCACCACTTTTCATTACAGTTTTTAATGGCGGTCTGTGTTTGGCTGGAGGTTTGATAAGTTCCACTCTGTAACCCTCAGGTTCCCTCACGAGTTCAACATCTACTTCCAATGCCTCACTGGATTTCAATGACGATTGATGATGATTTGAGATCTGCAAATTCAAAAATGTATTTCAAGTCTCGACTAGTAGCAGAAATGCTTCGTGAAGACACAAACATTTTCATTTCAACCATTTCCTGCTGTTTTGGGAAAAACAGGCAAATTCGATTTTAGTTTTTTTAATCCCTGCAACAAACGCTTTGAAACACCCATCAGGATCCCAATAACACATTTTCCCTCTCTTTAATCATTCATAAATTCACTCTCACAGTGAGAAACAGACTCGGTGAATCACCGCAGCTCTCCCCTTTGAGCAGCATCCCACTGTCTGGAGTGTAATTCTCCATCAGCATCCGCAGCACATGCATTACAGTGATTACAAGAGAGAAGTTGTTCTCCACCTTCACTGAAGATTAACATGTGAAACTGTGGACAAATAAGTGAGAAGCCAGCGGGATTGAAAACATCATAGAAGCTGTAATGATCAGATTCTGTAGCGCTGTGGAAACTAAAGCTGCAGAGAAACTGAAGTGTTTTTCAAATATCGTTTCTATTACCTGCTAATCAAAAATGACAAGTTAGAGTCTTTTAAGTCAAATTAAATAAAGTTACATTTTCCACCTCTATTGTCAGGTTCTGACTTGATGGCCTTCATCAGATTGTATTTGAACTCAGTCCTGCTCTTAATGGATTTTATTTCTTTATTTATACCTATAGCTGCAGGTGCATTGCTGTTAAAACTGTGTGTGTGTGTGTGTGTGTGTGTGTGTATGGCTATAAATATTGTGAAGGTGTTTTCGTGCAACCTCCTCCTAATTTCCTGGAAGACATGATGTGCAAAATTTGCAGCGATGACCTTTCTCCTGCCCTGAACCGAGCTCCCTCCCTGCAGCTGCGCACCACCCCCAACAAGATCCGCCGATTAAACTGCAGTGTTTGGTTTTGGTTATTAAGGTTACGGTTCGGGGGCCACAGTTCAGCTGAAGGTCTGCCAATCAGGGGTGGGATTTGTCCACAGCCTGAGAAGCAAGTGCTGCCCCAGAGACACAGGAACAATTACTTCACAATTTATTGTTGGGAGTGTCAAGCAGAAAAAAAACACAACCTTAAGTTTTCCAGTGCTTGAGGAGAATAAATAAAGGTTAAGAATATACCAGCTGTTTTCTTTCTAATGGCACAACAAAGTGTTATTTAAAAAAACCCTCATTAATAACTCTCTCCTCGAGACACAGTAACAGAATAAGAGTCTGCCTGTCAGCAGAAAGCCTTCACTTCACTTCCAAATGAGTGTCCTCGTACTCTAATCTGTTCCAGACATGATGATGTTCCCCTTATACCCAGAAAATCACCCATGGATACGTTTACTGTCATTCTCTTCATTTCTTGTAATTCGTTTTCCATGCTGCTGTGAGTTAGTTTGACATTATAGGAACAGGATGGGATGAATTACGCTCCTCTTTCCCAGTTCTCCCCCCGTTTCTTTTCACACTGAGCTAAAGGCGAGGGCACGCTTCAGCATCCACAGACAGACAGATGGACGGACAGACAGATGGACGGACAGACAGACAGACAAGACAGGCAGGCTGGCACACTGTCTCTGCGTGCGGCTCATCCATTCCTCTGCTGTTCCCTATCACTGCTTCCTAATCACGGAGAGCCCACCCTCTGGATCACCTCCTCCTCTGTCTCCTCCTGGTCGTCCATCTGTTCGTCACAGGGACGTCTGTGTGGCCTCGCCGCGCTGACCACAGTCTGACCATCTCCCAAACAGCAGCAGAGCCTGATTCCTCTCTCTCTCTCTCTGACACAATCCTATTTTCCAAAGTGCTGATTCCTTTTTCTCTATGATCCTTTAACAAGCTTTCAGTTCTTTTTTGCCATATGTGTCGCTTGGTAGAATAGTTTTAATGCAGACTCTGGACTTTGAAAGTTTCCCTCTGCAGTTTTTTTGTTTTTGTTCTGATGCTCAAACATAAATAAGGAAAATAAACTCACTCATCCCAGAGCCAGTGCATGATAGCTCTAGCACGCCTACAGGTTGAACATCTTCATTAGAGGCCTGTTGACACTAATCAGAGATGACATCCACTGGCACTCTGGTTAATTTGGAAGATTTACAACACAAACAATGGAGCAAATAATCTTTCCATCGCGGCAAGACAGCTCCTCATAAAGAAGATGCATTTGACAAGATGTGGAATGAATCTCAGTTTGTTATCAAAGGCTTTAATGCCACATGCTGTCCTCAGCAAAACTGGCTTCAACTACCATTTTAAATCATCTACTCCTCCCGACAGGCAGAGTTCACTCAAACGAGTCAGGATCATAACGGAGCCGCATCACCGACACACCAGTCATAACTCAGATGAGAGTTCTGGTCCAAGATAAAGACACATGCAAGAGAGATACAGATGTATAATGAATACTTAAAGAGATGATATTCTTAGGGAAAATGTCAAAACGACTAGATGTTAAACAATGTTAAAATCCAGAGAAATCCCCAATTGTATTGAAGGTGATGTTACGGTTCACTTTGTTCACCTTTCAGCTGCGTCACATCTGTTTAGTTAGCCCTTGTCACTGGTAATGCATTCTTTGCCGTTCACAGCATATAGTGAATACAACTTGACTGCTGCTTCACAACGTCATCAAACTGGGTCTTTTGTTATTGTTTTGATTGAGAGACCCCTAGTGGCCAAACCTATATATTGTACAAGCAGATTTCTCTGGCTGTTAGTTCCGGTTTCAACTATTAAGATATTTTCTTAACCAAGCACAATAAAAACACACTTTAAATCATTTTACTCACTTTATACAACAAAGCTTTGGAAAATCACAATTTGTGATCATTGTGCTGCTGATGTCTCTACTTCCTGATTCAGTGGCTCAGTTCTAAACCTACTGCTTTGTTTCATGAAGTAGTTGTTGATTCCTTATGAGCTGCTGGGGGTCAAATATTTGTAGCTGCCGCGTTGCGAGGACATTAACCTTAAAGCTCTAACACTGGAGCCTTTAATACACAGACCCTTAGTAAAGCAAAGGTTAAACCACAGTCATGGCTCAGTCAGGTTTCATTAAAGATCCTGATTTGGGTTGAGATAACCACTTTGTCAAACATAACCACAGGATCTAGGCTGGTGAAGGTAAAAAGAAACTGTTAACTGTCAGAATGAAAATGGGAACTTTAATATCCACTGTCGTTTATGGAATCAGCCAAAAACGTCTGATGCTGCTGTTTTTCTTCGAAGGGCTTGTTACTGTAAATTCTGCCTGTTGCAGGAAACATAGTCAAACCAGAAGCTCCTTCCTGTTTGTGTTCTTGTTCTGCCGGCAGTTCAGCAGTGAAGTAAATCATATTTTCATTAGGTCACCTGTTGTTCTGCTGTGTTTCCGTTTCAAGGTTGTTAAATCACATTCTTCTTTTCTTTGGTTTCCTTTTGGTGTTTTTTTTTTTTTTTTTCTGTCTCTCCCGTTATCTTCACCGCAGTGCTCGGTGATTCACGTGTCGCCATAGCAACCTGAGTCTTGTGGATTTGTTTTCATGTGACATCTTTACAGTTTATTTTGCATATAATAAACATATTGTGACCACAGAGGGATTTTAACTGTGGTGCTTTTTGACGAGTATTTTGTCCCAACTTATATATTATGAATATCTTTAAAAATAAATCAATTTATAGATTAGATTCCTTTTATTTTACAGGGTTCTTCTGTTTGCGGTTATAAAGCCGACTGTCTCGTCAGATAGATGTTTTCACAGCCTGTTCACCTTCCACATTTATCAACAGTACAACACAGACACCCAGGATTCATGCAGCTGCCTATAGACAGAAATATACTGCAGGACACTCTTGTTCTTTGAACCTCAAAATTCACATAATTTACTTTTATTTGTGTGCAATATAATGTTACTTCACATCCCCCCCCAAGGGTCATATGGTGCCAGAGGTTGTGATGCCCCCTGGTGGCTCATTAATCAGAGATGTTTGCCACATTTGGACGTGATCTTGCCTGGATTTTATTCATTTACTATCCGTCATCCCCCTGTTTTTTTACGTTTTAAAATAAACATATGTGTTCATGTCTCACATAGGGGCCCACCTCTGGGTATTCTTTCATTGATATTCACAATGTGTGAGCCTTCTTTCTTTGTCAACGTTACAGCCTGCCCACTACTGATGAATATTTACGAGCACATCTTCAGAATAAAGAGAACTCGATTGTAAACTACCCCTGGTGCCTCAAAAAGAAAAAAGTCTTTGTGCAGTCAAAGTTTAAAGCTGTAAACTCCAAACGAACACTATTGCTTATTTTGTGTCTATAACAATTATACCTACAACCAGCTTTAATAAGCTTTTTCAATTTAATGGTTCGGTTTGAATGGAATTCATCGAGCAGCAACGGCGAAAAAGTTAAGTGTTCATAAAATCCAGCATTCAAGATACATTTTCAACATATCTCAACAGCAGGAAAAATTGTGGAAATGAGAGGGAGGCATTACCTCAGGGCCAGTTCCCTTTTAGCTGCAACAGACCACTTCAGATTAGTTCTTGTTCTGCACACCAGCGCCTGGCACAAATGTCTTGCCAGCAGCGGTGGGAAGCCACAGCCGAGTTCCTAAATCCTGCAGTCAACAGCCAGCCAGCTCTCCGCGCACTATTCCTGGCCCTTGATGACAATTTGTGTGCCACAGCGGCTGGCTCCAAAGTAGAGTTCATTTTGTTAATGAACACTATTAAATATGTTCACGAACAACCTTCTTCTCCGAGACAAAGCCAACACGATGACTGGATGTTGTTCAACACAAACTGGGACTATATCAACATCATTGAAGAAAGACAGCTCGAAAAATAAAGAAATAAACTTTTACCAAAAATCGTTTTCTGAGAGAATAGTAAAGTGTTTCTTATGATTTTATATAAATATATATATGTGCAGCAGACCTGTTCCCTAGGGTGCCAGGACTACACCGGCTGGCAGCCTACAATCAGCACAGCATGGAGCACGGGGTACTTTCCAGTAATTACTTATTCAACCTGTGGTTTTCAAATTTCAGACAAAATCCAATGAGAAAAAAACGGATTAGACAAAATATTATTGGTTTTGGCTCAAACAGTTTTCAGCTGATTAAATTCGATTAAGCTACAGTTTTATTTGACTAAGATGTTTACTTGAATTTAAAAAAATCAACTATATAGATGATAAAACTAACATTTGACACAGGACATAGACAAAATTTAAAATAAGAGCCGACAAAATCAATGCTCCAAAGAAGAGGCCACGTGGCAGAGAACACTGTAAGGAAATATAGAGTCTTGGTCAGTGTTGTCGTGTGACAGGTTTTTTTTAAAAGGAAACAAACTTACTGTAAATCCTGTACAAACATGGTGGACCAGGTACTAATCTCATTCGGGTCTCCTGTTCTGTTCCACTGTGAATGATTAGATCCACCATTCGGATCAGATTTTCTCATTAGCCTGCCAATGCCCTGAAGGAAGATAGATGTAAAATGCGTTCATCTTCCCAACTAAACTGGTTCAAAGACCCATACAGGCGTCACGGCTGCCAGACACTCGACATGATTAATTGCAATCCTATGTTCCCCATTGTTGTGCCGAGGTCCACAGTCTCCCCAATCGAATATGAACCGATGCAGGGGGGGGGGGGGGGGGGGGGGGGGGGGGGGGGGCCTTGGGATAAATAAGAGGAAGCACAATCCCATTGTTTCCGAGCAAAACGCATTAACATATTGACTTTGAACGTGCACGCCGGTTATTTCATGTCACTTAATTGGCGAGCACAAATTAGCTCAGGTAGGACATGCTACCAGTGCCAGTGCACAACAAGAAATAAATCCAGGACAAAACAAATAAGTGAAAAAATATATATATATATACAGGGTCATGTTTTATTCAGCATCCCCCTGCAATCTTTGTCAATAGTTCAGTCTGGCAGTCACATTCCACTCCTCCACATCCACAGAGCTGTGTTGTGTTTAACAACATTAAATTGTAAAGGGAGATTTCCATTAGAGGCGTTCGTTGTCTCACTCAGTTGTGTTTTGCTTTATAATGGGCCTGTAGGGCTACTGCGTGCACTGCAGGTCCACTTAATGGTGTGCTGATCTGTTAGAGACCATTAGTCAGAGAATCCTTGTCATTGCCCTTGCCCTTCCTCAGCGCCACACTTCAGCTCACCGGTAATGAGATGTCTGTATTTACAACAAGTCCTGATTACTAATGCAGAGCGATGTGGGATACCATGTCTACCACTCCCAGCTTTCATGTCTGACACCTGTAAAGCAGGGGATTAAAATACAGCTACTTATAATGCAAACATGCCCACACACACAGAACTGGATGCGGGGGGGGGAGTCAGATAAAAACATGTAAACTGAAGGAGGAAATACAGCATCTACAAATATATGAGCTGTACAAAAATACCTATTTTTTCCTACTGATAATGTTTATGTACAAAATGCTTAATTAAACATTTTGAAGGAAACACATTAGCTGCATGGATTATATTGTTTGTGTTGTATTAGAATGTTGTTTCTGATTGAGGGCGGCACGGTGGTACAGCGTATATATAATAATAATAAAAACTGGGAAAAGAGAGAAACAGCTAACGCTAGGTGCTGATTTGTCGGACAGAGCCGGACTCACAGTTTCCCCCGTCTCCTTGTGCTCGGCTTGGTCAGTCGGCTTAGCGTGCAGAGGTGAGAACGGTATCAAGCTTCTCATCCGACTCCCTGAAGACAAGACATAATAATATTTCCCCCCCAAAAGGTCGAAACCTTTCCCTTAACCAAGCACTCTGGCTTGTGTGAGCATCAACAGAAGAATCCTGCTAGAAAGATACAGAGACATTGGAACAGACGATAATGAAAGAGGCTTCACATTGTGTGACTCTGTGGATTGTGGATATGATCATTAACACGGTTTCACTCATCATCTAGATGTATGTTGCATCTGATAAGGATATTAATGTAGTTTCCAGGAGACGAGGTAGAGTCAGCTCATTTTCTAAACCGTTTCAGAAGCTCAAGAACGAATGTAATTTATTGTAATTATGTTCAGTGCAGATGAACAGAGTAAATATTGTTTTCTTCACGGTTTGAAAACCTTCAACCACTAAGTTTGATTCAGTGAAGCGATGACTGACCGGCCGTATTTCCTTCAGCGTCGCAGAGTGAACGGAGAGAGGGCGTGGACAGAATATTCAACGAGCTGTTTGTGAGCCACATTTGTTCAATGAGTGAAGATACCTCTGACTTCCCGTCTGACTCACCCACCGTGCCCTGTCTTTGTTTACAGCGCGGCTGTAATGGGGGCTCTGCAGACTCTCCTCAGTCAATACAAACACCATTCCAGACCCCGGCTGCTTCATAACACACACACACACACACACACACACACACACACACACACACACACACACACACACACACACACACACACACACACACAGCAGCCCTGCTACAATGCCTCTGGCTGTCCTCTGGATGTCTCATCCATGTAGAGAAATATTAGTACATGGTATGGAGTGCATTTGATATATTGGGACGTTCCACTAGATTTAGCTCCACTTGCACCACCAACACACTGGAGGCTGCGAGGATAAGATTAATGGCCACTTTATTAAAAATGCTACATCAAAGGAAAACATTTTGTATTCAAACTGTCGCCTGCGGCAGATTTATTTTATAAGGATGGGACCAAATATGAATATATTAATCAGATATGATGAGATAATGCTCCCTGAACAGATATGAAGAGCAGATCTGATCTAATAAACATCAGATTCAAACTCAGATCCTGATGAAATTGTTTGTGTGAACAGGAACTTCAATTAGACCACTTTGTCATTGTGCATACATCATCACAAACAAACTAGTGTGGATCTCAATACGCTCCATTGAGTGGAACTGCCTTCCGTTTTGATCTGACTTGGCTGTGAGGTTCATATTTTTTATGGTTCACTGTGAAATGTCTAAACCCATTGGATGGATCGCTGTGACATTTGAAGCGGACGTGATCCCTTAACTTTCCTTCTAGCTTCAGCATCAGGTAATAAAAGTTAGGAGTTTAGTTTCAGACCGGATGCATCATCAACAACACCCCCAGCTGTACTTGGTGTTCAGTATTAATAAGAAAACTTTTTATTACATAACTATTACATGTCATTTGGCTTTTATCCATTCAAAATCTACGAGGGGCCATTCAGGGGTTCAGTTTCTTGCCCAGGGACACTTCGGCATGCAGATGGGGAAGACGGAGGATCGAACCGCCGACTTTCTGGTTGACGTACGACCACTCTACCCAACAGCAGCTTTGGCATCTTAACAAGAGCACGGTTCACTTCTTAATCCATATCTTTCTGGGTGAAGCTTTTCTGGAGACGGAGTCTCTCTAATGGACAAATATTTCTAAACCTTGGCTTTTCTCACCAAACCATTGTTGTGTCTCTGACCCAAAGAACATCAGTGGATTCTGACAAAGGTATTTTCTTACTCAAGCTGATTTGTATTTGGCCTCTTAACTCAACCTTGAATCTTATGGATATTTCAAAAGAGATATTAAAACATAGATATGTTGGATACTCTTCTCTTCTTTATTTCCACTACCTGAAATATGTGCTGTGTTCCTGTTTGTGTACACGTACTGTATATGTAGGGATGTTAGACTAGTAGGAGCTTAACAAGAGCAGGTATTTCACCATCTTACAACTGGATCTAAAATAGTGCTGTCTCTCACAAACTGTAATTAGGTGCATTGTGAGAACAAAAGGCCATCTTCCTTCCAGGTGTGGGCACTCCAGCAGCCAGTCTTCCATTACAGTGTATTAGAGTGCAACAGCAACCACCCGTACAGACTCCGTTCAGGCTCTCTAATGAAATGCTCCATCTCTGTCATCAGACTGCCATTTTCACGATCTATTAAACCTCATACATTCATTGCACTGTTATGCATTATGTGCCATTGACTTCTGCTATCCCGCAGCATTGTTTCAATTACGAGGAGGAGCGGCGGCCGTGCCGGAGCCTCATCAGGGAGTCATATCATGATTTTACATTTAATGGAGTTCCTTTTTTTCTTTTTCGTTCAAAGAGTTCAAGATTGGTTTTTAATTTCCCACCTTGTGTCCTGACCTTCCCTCTGTACAAATTAAGGCAGAGTTATAAACGGAGGATCAGTGGCTGGAGTTTAAAATGTGTGTGTTACTTTGATGTTAATGTGTTTAGCAGCCACTAAGTCCTACACACAACACACTTTCTCCGAAGTTGCACTCCACACAAATGACCACAGGGTTGAATTTGGGAATAATCTCCACCAACAGGGTGGTGGGGCTGCATGTAATGGCATAGCTTAGATGTTTATTGGAATTTAGACCACAGTATTTGCCCACAAGGTACAAAATAAATTATAAGTTTCCAGCTACTTGGATCATCCGATGTGGCAACTTCCGGAAGCACAAACAGCAACGAGCAAGCTCCATCGTAGGATTTGATAAACACTGAGTTGATTTAATGAGGGTATTTCCATTTGATGCTGCTTTATATATCATCTCCAGCACATTGATTTGACAGCTGTAGTCACTGGTTACTTTTCAGACCAAAAGTTGGATTGTCTTATGAAATGCGTTGTTGAGTGAGCTCCAACTCTCTCGGCTTGTGACTCCTGACATGTTGTTTGCACCTAAAGTTTGTGCTGGTGCACGTGAAGTTAGAAACCGTTCGGTGCACCGGTGCAACCACTGTAAAAAGTTAGTCTGGAGCCCCGCAAACACTTTCTCCTTCCTGTCCAAACATAGATCACCGAACATTCATGGAAAAGAACGAGAGGCTAATCCAATATCCCGCTGCCCACACTTCATCACAGTGTGACAGAGATGCAGGGATGATTAAAGCACTGAGCACAGATGGGGCGTTTTTATCAAGTAATGAATGTGTGCTTGCTTTTTAGATGTTTATTTTTAAGCTCGATCATTCTCTGATGACATTTCTAAAAGGGTAAGATCACAACAACTTGAAATATATTCATCAGGTCATCAGCAGAAAGTTATTGAATAACGTCGGACATTTTTTAATAATAATATCAAACACTATCTGGTTCTGTTTTATATCAACAGAAGGTGGGAAACAAATCGATTGTGATGAATATTTTCTCTCACAATTAAAAGACTAAATGATTAATAGGTTTTTTTTCCAGACGATAATATCCAGCAATCAATACAAGAAAATAAATGTTAATTGCAGGTTTAATAAAAAAACTGGTGAAATCCATATTAACCTATTGGCATAATGTAGCAATTACAAAATCATTTTAAACAAATGCTGTGGGACTATTTCCCGGAGATTCCTGATTTCAGTGTGTTCCCTGACTGATGTCACTCTACAGGAAAATATATTCCTATGTCTGAAATGAAAGTTGCGAGAAGCTCAGGTTTACATTTTATTTGATGTGGAATGAGGCATTATTAACATCTTTGTGTTTCATACACAGAATTCATGCATATGCACCATAAATAACATGATTAGTTGAGTTTGATAGATGAATAGAAAATTACTTGGCAACATTTGGTTCTAGTTTCGAAAATTTACTGTCTTTTTTTTAAAGTCTTAGGGGTTTTGTACTAAACATTTGAAGATATGACTTTTGGAAATTGAGTCCAAGGCTGCTAGGCTAAGATCTTGATTTTGTCTAAATGTTTACCATGTCAATATCTGGTATCCTTTCTTCTCAGAACAACATTACCTTTATGACCAGACAATTAGTTTTTCACTTGTTTAAAATTTCTACTCTGGATTTTTGAACCAGTCTCACTGTTTGATCAAGCCAGAACTTTTTAGAGGAAACAAGAAAATAAGAGATTGATTAATAAACTGTTCATGAAACTATCCACTGATTTAAACTTGATCTACTCAGCCATACAACCCTCACAACACTCAGAAAACAATCTGATCCCATTTTCAATCTCCGCTGACATATGTGATCCCCTCATTGTCTGCAGCACTGTGACTCAGCTCAAAACGATAATAATGCTTTGTGAAATCCCTTTGTAAATTATTTTCATACACTTGCACCCCCCCCACCTCTCCTCTCCTCTGCTTGTCGTATGGAACATGCCTAATCTGCTTCAAAGAAGTTGATAGACTGGTAATATTAATGAGAGTTGCTCGGTCATCTGAGGATCTGTCTTCATTACGAAGCGGATCTGGAGAGGGTTTCTATTAGCTCACTATCAAGATGGGGATACTGCGAGGAGGAAATTACGCATGTCACAAGACAAAGTGCAGGCGGCCCCACGGCTCAGCCCAATGGAGGATGAAAAGCCTTAATCAACGACAAGGACTACCGGTGACAGGGTGCCATGATCGCCCCATGTGTCACAATGGAGGAGATTATATCCAGCCCCTGACAGCCTGACGGGTCCCTGTGCGAGTTTGTGGCGAGAGGAGAGGAGAGGTTTGGTTTCAAAATCCATTTATTCCGAATTTCCAGGGACAAATAACCCTCCTTATCTCAACCACCTAATGTAAAACTACAACCCAAAGTTAGTAAATAATAATGTTCCCTTTCCATATATACGTATATGCACATATACCTACACACCTACATAGCCACATATATATACATATATATATATATATATATACATACACACATACATACACACACATACATACACATTTACGTATGTACATACATTTATCCATACAGTAATTTTCCAGTTTAGAGATTACTAGTTAGTTCCCCATCCTCCCCCAGTGAGCATAAAACCCCCCCAACAGCCCATATATGACTAAAAGCCAGCACATTGTCTATCATCTTGTAGTAGGCGTATTCCACTTTGATTCTGGCTTTCAGAAACCCCACTAGCATTGGTGCTGGATGTATGCTGCCATTGCTCAATGCCTGGTTCCTGCGTGTTAGCCAAATGGCTAGCTTTGCAGACCCAGATACAAAATTTAACAAGTTGTGAATAACTTTCCTTTTTGCTGAATACTTCGGCCCATAAATGAACAACCCAAATGAAAATACCTCACCCAAACCCTGAAACCACCCTTTTAACAAATTAAAAAGTGCTTCCAGCCGAGGGCACTTAACAAATAAGTGTTCCAGTGTTTCAGCTTGCGAACAGAAAGTGCACCCCTCCCCCAGCTCCGGATCAAGGTGTGCTCTGTATCTGTTTGTAGCTATCGCCCCGTGCACTACCCTCCACTGGAGGTCTGCTGTCCGTTTTTCAATGGGCAGCTTGTACAAGGACCGCCAGCTGCCTTTTGGAGAAGCGTCCGGCTCCAGAAGTCCAGTCCACCTTGACTCTCTTGTCCCTTCCAGAGAGTGCAGGTTGCGCACTTTCACGCAGGTCTGGTAGACTGACTTTTTCCCAATAGTTTGAAGGTTGCCAAGGTGAGGGGTAGGGAAGGACAACAGCTGGCCAGCCCCCTCCTGCCACTCTCCTACAGCTGGGGTGATGGACAGGGAGGGGAAACTGTATTCGGATTCTTCCCTCCACTGGTCCCACAGAGCAGGGTTTTTTGCAAAGGCTCTCGTGGTTTGCGGCAGGGCAGCACAGACCTCCTCCAACACTTTCCTGATTAGTCTGATGGACGTGACGTTGCTTCTCTCTCTCCGGGTGTCCAACGATCTTGCAGCCATCTTTACCAGGTGGCCCAGTTTGGTGCAGCCAGCTCGTCTGAGGCTGGCCCTGAGGCTAGCAGACTGTAGTACTTCCGACCTCATAAAGCTGTTGGTGAACAGAGGTTCCTCAAAAATCCACAGCCCCGGTGTCGCATTGTTATCTCTCGTGAAGCGAAACATCTGCCAAGCCTCTAACACCGATTTGTAAAACGGGGTCAGCCCGGTGAGATCCATTCCCTCAGGTCGTAGTAGGAAGAGATGTTTATCATATCCCAGGCTACCAGCTCTCTTCAGCAGCAGACGAGCTGCATCGCACCATCTCGGGCCACAGTTATAGAGTAGTCTTTGCGCTGCCCGTATTCGAAAAGCGGCAAGCTTGGACTGGACATCTACCAGCCCCTGCCCTCCTTCAACCACGGGCAGATAGAGGACTGCTGCCCGGACCCAGTGTTTGCCTGACCAGAAGAAATCAACTATGGCTCTTTGAATTCCTTCCAGGAGTCCTCTCGGTGGTGACAGTGCCGTAATTCTGTGCCAGAGCGTTGAGGCAACCAGACTACCGGCAACCAAAGCTCTTCCCCTATAAGACAGCTGAGGTAGCAACCATTTCCATTTAGACAACCGCGCACACACTTTCTCCTTCACTCCCTCCCAGTTTTGTTTCATAAACCCCTCATTCCCCAAAAAAACACCCAACACCTTTAAACCCTCTTTCCCCCACTCAAGACCACCTGGCAGATCTGGTGCCGCCTGACCTCTCCACTGTCCCAACAACAAAGCCTCGCTCTTTTCCCAGTTCACCCGTGCAGAGGAAGCCTTAACATATAGTGAAAGTGCTTCTTGTAAATTAAATACGTCCTGTTGGTTGGAGACAAAAACATTTAAATCATCTGCATATGCAGAAACCGTAAGGGAATAATCAGGATCTGGGAACCCGGGCAGCGAGAGACCACTGATTTTACCCCTCAACCTGCACAGCAAGGGCTCGATGGCCAGACTATATAGCTGCCCAGAAATGGGACAGCCTTGTCTTATCCCTCGCTGTACAGGAATTGGTCGACTCAGCCCTGTCCCCATCTTTATCATACATTGTGCTCCATTATATAATAGACGGAGCCATGCCAGAAAACCATCACCTAAACCAAAAGCTCTTAATGTGGCAAATAAATAGGAGTGATCTACCCGATCAAAAGCTTTCTCCTGATCTAGGGACACAATTCCACAGTCAAAATTATAGTTTTTGCATAGGTCAATAACGTCTCGTACAAGATAAATGTTGTCCATGATTGTCCGATCTGGTACGCAGTACGTTTGATCTCTGTGGACAATCATCTCCAGAATGTTTTTAAGTCTGTTTGCCAAGGCCTTCGAAAGTACCTTATAATCCGTGCACAGGAGAGCAACGGGCCTCCAGTTTTTGAGTAAGGCCAAATCTCCTTTCTTCGGCAGCAGGGAAATGGCCGCTCGTTGACATGAAACAGGAAGTGATCCTGTTCTCAGGCACTCGAAGAAGACTCCATGCAGGTCCGGACCAATAATGCTCCAGAACCTCCTTAGAAGATCACTGGAGAGACCATCAATTCCTGGAGCTCGTCCTGCTGCCATCTGGTTTATGGCATCTGTCAGCTCCTGTAGAGTTAGCTCAGAGTCGAGGGCAGCTTTCTCCTCAAGGCTGAGCTGCGGTAGTCCCTGCAGCAGTTCGTCACGGCACTCCATGCTGCAGCTTTCTGCACCAAAAAGGTCAGTGTAAAACTCTGACGCATGTCTCCTCATCTCGCCTGGGCTGGTGGTTATTCTGCCCCCTGGGAGTCTGAGGCAGGTCAGCTGTCTCCTCTGCGCCGCTGATCTCTCAAGATCGAAAAAAAAAGCAGTGGGCGCATCCATGTCTTTTAGATGCAGAAACCGCGACCTTACCAGAGCTCCCTTAACCCTCTCCTGCAGGTATGAGCTCAATTTCAACTTTTTTTCTTTCAGTAATGTTTCATCTGTACTGGTGCCTGCAGCTAAGCCCTCCTCTATGTTTATAATATTGGCCTCTAGTTCTTGAATGACTGCCTTAGATGTGGCAGTGGAGTGGGAGGTGTATTGTTGACAAAACACGCGAATTTGTGTCTTGCCTATCTCCCACCAGAGCTTTAAGGAACTGAAATCAGTTTTTGTTTTTTTCCACAGTTGCCAAAAAAGCTCAAAGGCTTGACAGAAAGCAGTGTCCTGCAACAGTTTATTATTGAAACACCAGTAAGACTTTACCCTCTCCCCTGGTGAAATTACTAATTCTATACTGACTAGATGATGGTCCGTGAAGCCAACAGGGCTTATGCTGCTATGACCCAGCCTGGATCTAAGGTTTTGTGATATGAAAACCATGTCCAGCCTGGCTGCAGTCAACCTGTTATCTCTGACCCTCAACCAAGAATACTGTCTGGCTTGTGGATGCTTGATCCTCCAAGTGTCAACCAGATCATGATGTGCAATGACACTATTGAGGGTCTTTGATGACTGGGGATGAGGTTCCTCACTGGTCCGGTCCACAGTAAAGTCTAAAGTACAGTTGAAGTCTCCACCGATAATGAACTGCTCCTGCTGATAATTTTCCAGTTCATTTTCTAGTATATTAAAAAAGCGGACTCTCTCTGCACCTTGATTGGGGGCATAAACGTTCATAAAGACCAGCACTGTACTTTCTATTTCTGCCCTAACTATTAGCAGCCGCCCCCTTACTACTTCTGAACTGGATATGATGGTAGCATTTATTGTTTTTTCGAACAGGATAGCTACTCCTCCAGTGAGGTTAGAGCCATGGCTTAGGGCATGAGGACCCCCCCACCATAAACCCCAGTCTACTTCATCCCTTGGTGTTGAATGTGTCTCTTGCAAAAAAAGCACATTAATGTGTTTCTGAGCAGAGATCTCTGCTATTACTGCTCTCTTTTTACTGTCTCTTCCTCCATTGATATTTAGCGACCCTGTTTTTAAATTCCTCATAGAAAAATCAGAGCAGCGAGATGGACAGGAAAAATACAGGAATCAGTGAAGAAAGGAGAAACACCATGTGATGCATGATCATTTTGACGTACTCCTCGTCTTTCTCATAGTTTTGACTTTTGCATCCTTCCTCATGGTTGTCATATGTTTCTTAAGACGGAAACGTTTCTTCTCGTCCAGCTGATTGAAACTAACCTGTCTCTTCAGAACAGCCACCGATCTAATAAATTTATCGCTGTCTTCAAAATATTCCTCTGCTTTAACCGCCCTCCCGAAAGTTTCATCCAGAAAGCTGTTAATTTCTTCTAGAGTGTAAAGAGAAGTGTTTCTAGCAGGGGTCCCAAGCGATGATACACTATCTGAGTCTGAGTCTTCCACCCTTTCTCCACACAAGACCTGACTGTTTGACAGATTCTGTCCCTCATTGGTGTTCACAATGCGATCTGTGGCTGTGGCATCTGAGGAACCTGCTACCTCAACATGTTCTTCAATTTGTGAAACTGCAGCAGCTACAGACTGAGTGGAATTTTCTACAACCTCAGACACAGGTAGCTTCTTAGACTGACTCTGACCCCCTAAAACCTCCTTTCCAGGCTGTGAAACGGCCGCAGCACTCACAGTCTCATTCACAGATTCTCCACCACTCAGAACTCTGACGCGAGTGGACTTTGCCGATTCGGTGGGAGCGGACTCCTCCGCCTCGGCGCCAGGCGCATCCGCCGCCCCTGCGCCACTACGTGCAGCAGCCGCTTCGGCGCTGGACGCATCCGCCGCCTCTGAGCGAGCAGCACCGGCAGCAGCTTGCGTGCCGCTGCTGTCACCTGCCGCTTCATCAAGTCGCTGTTTGTGCGGACACGAGAAGCGTTTATGTCCAATATCTCCACACTCAAAACATTTCAGGCTCCCGGAGCTAGCGTACACCATGTAGTGACCGTCCCCATATTTGACTCTGAAGGACACCTCCAGAGTGTTCGTGGGTGCATCTAGAAACATAAAAGCCTGTCGCCTCAGGGACTGTACGTGCTTCAGTTTGGGGTCCTTACAACCTAAACTCAGCGTTCTGAAGCCGCTAGAAAATTTTCCGAACCTGCGGAGCTCGGACTGTAGGAGCTCGTTGGGTATAAACGGCGGAACTCCGGATACCGTGATCCGCGTTGAGGGAACCGACAGCGGGGAAACCTGCACGAAGCCGTCCCTAATATACAGGCCACTTTCAATCAGCTGATACACCTGAACTTCTTCTTTTAGAAACACCACCACTGCTTTGTTCATCCTGGAGGCGAAAACTAAATTTTCATGTCCTACCTGTTCGCCGACAGCCAACAGGACCTCCTCCACCCTAATGTCATTTTCCGGCGGGACTATCCGCACTCCCTGCCGGATTGACGGAGGATGCGTCCCGGGGGACGCCATTCCCCCAGAGATCACCGACAAAAACCAGCAGTCTCTTGGTTGATGCTCAAAAACGATATTAGTGAGAAAGACTTACCTGTTCATGCAAAGATACACTGAGAAAGTACAAGGAAATATCCGTAAACAGACCGAAACCCCATTCAAAACTCCGCGCCACTCACACGTCCACCACCACTCACTCACACCGGAAACGGAAAGAGAGGAGAGGAGAGGAGAGGAGAGGAGAGGAGAGGAGAGGAGAGGATGGCACCGGGCCTCTCCTCTCCTCCCCTTTCCTCCCTTGGTTCTTCACCAGCGATTGTCTTTCCCAGATTTGGGTCGTAATTTTTTTGTCTCATTTGCAAGGGTAATAACACTTACTGTTCTTAGAGAGATAACAGCAGCCGAGCGAGCCCCAGGAGGACCGTACCCATAACTCGCCAACACGGCTCCACAATAAATTACAGTTATAATGGAATGGAAGGTGTTTTTGTGTAAAGTGTCTTCACTCAATTTTAAAGGTCATGCTCCGTCGGAATGGGAATTCTGTTTATCGCATCAACTTCCTGTTTGTCTCTCTTTTCCTTGTCGCGTTACTTCCATGAATAACTTAGTCAGCAGAGCTGGTTAGAAACATTCTTTGTTCATTTCTGACACTCGTATAAAGTACCTAAATTAGCCATGTACCACTACAGGGTGAACTACAAGCATTGATTTTTATCCTATTATGTGTCTGCTGCAGCTAAGAGGGAATCTTTATTAATAGAAAAAGTTCCCTGGAAAGAGAAATGATCATAACTTTTGCCTTGACCTTCTAAGTAAAAGTTCAGTAACTCAGAGTCTGTCTCGGAAGTTGCTTTCAGAGCTGCACTGAACTCCAGCTATTTTCCTGAAATTATCCAAAGAGGCTTTATCTGAGAACTCAAATGTCTAAGTAATTTGCTCTGGACATTTTCCTGCAGCCCCCTGGTGAAATGACCGGAAAATGTCAGAGTGATCCCATGAGAGATATATCAGGAAGATATCCAGAAGAGAAAAAGTCACTGTGAGGGAGTCAGTGTGTTGAAGACGTTTCTAACACGAGACGGATGCGATACTACTCACTCAGGGCGAGAAAGAAGCACCACACATGTAGAAGAGTCTGACAAAGATCCTCCTAATGTATTATTGATATGTGAGCTTCAGGAATGGGGAAACATTACATCCATGATGCAGAAGTAAAGAAAACTCTGTGGGTGATGGTCTAGTAGTTCATGGATGCACAGCTTCATCAGAACACGGCACCTGCCTGTTGATCCAGCTGCATCTTCGTCCATTGCCAAGGTTACTGGCCAGGCCTCCTAGTTCTCTCTCCTTCATGGCTGATAATTAATTTGGTCCTTTGTGGTAACAAACAATATTTTCATCTCGCTGTCTAATGAAAAAGGTGCTAATTGTTTGTGAATCACAGCCGGAAGGTCGGGCTGCTTGTTTCCTCTCGGCTGTAACCACACCAGCGGTTAAATCTAGTCTTTGCATGTCACAGGTCTCGCATTAAAAATCACAGTGTGACTTCAACAGAGCGCATACATCTCTTTATTTATTCCCCCATGTTCTTCTTCCTTCTCATCAGTCTGTACCCACAATGCATCACAATCAGAGAGATCACACATCACAGAGATCCGTGTGAAGCCCTGAGCCTCAAGCAGAGATGAGGAGTGGGCTACAGAGGGTTGATGAGCTCACGTCTTCACACCTCCTGATGTCTTTTTTTTTTTTTTTCATTTTCAGTGTCACTAGTGCTGCCAATTACAACACATGCAATATACAACAATGATAGCAATCATCTCAGGTGTTGAATTACATTATTTAAGTTTTCTTTCTTTCTTTTTTAAATGCACTGGTATCAGGTCATTTCTCTGTATCGGACGATGAGTCCAGAAAACTGGACTCAGATCATCACTTGAGGACGTTTACTGGGCCCACACATGGGCTCTTCCAACTTTCTTCACATAGGCAGTGTTGCTCCCGTAAGACCTGTAACCAGACTTTGAAGAATTGACCTTTAACTTTACAGACTTTTCTGTATTCACAGTATTTGACAGGGACAGGACACATTAACTGACCCTGAAACACGGTCTTAGTCTCAGTTGGAGCACTGACAGTTGCGATCTGTTGCTTTTAATGACCTATACAGTAGTTTATGTCTGTGCTGGTCTATACGTTTCCCAAATGAGGGCATAAAAAGAAGATTTAAAGTATATTTCATTTACAGTCCGGGGATCTGATAGAAGAGAAAGTCGTCATTTTGAAGAAGGTAAATCATAAATTTAGATTTTAAGGATCCTTATGATCGGTAAAATAACAACAGTTGTCCACTTCCTCATATGAAGTGACCTGTGGGTAAAAGCCTGACATGGACCCTTCTGCTATCTGCCTGCTTTCACTTTTAAAATCCCATTCTCTTTGGTAAACACCGACCTCAGCAGATTAACACCCAACAACTGCAACTTTTGACAAAGATTTCACGGAATCGCACAGTCGACATCCTGTAGCATTTTGAACTTCACATCAGGGGCACCGATGCTGCATTCTGGTCTCAGCGCCGCTCACAACAACTGTGACGGTTGTAAAGAAATACAGACAAGACACAGTGTTATTCCCCCTATAGCGGAATGATAATGTGAGCAGCCGGAGAATTCTGCAGCGCTGACACAGGGCTGGGAAGATAAGTCTGGCTCTGTGAGACCGACATCAATTTGATGTAAATGTGCTGGATGTTGCCAAAAGGCTAATTTTCATGTGCAGGTTGATGTTGTGCAGCAAATGGAACAAACAAGCAAAAAGAGAAAAAGCAGCACAGCGTCAATGATGCTGCTAAGTCACATCTTCACAATGCTGCACGACTGTTTAACCGTCTCTCACCGTTTCAAATCATATCTCGCTCAACACTGTAATCGCTAAGTATATATGTCATGCCTGGCATACCAACAACTATATTTCATTGCAGGGATATTTGCCTTTTGTACATTTGCTGCACACTTCACTTTCTGCCAGTAATGAGGCTTGTCGCCCGGGGTTGTGCCGACACAAGGGAGCACGCTCTCTGCTCCGAGTAAGTGCCAGGAGAGAGAACCTGGGGTTGTAAGGAGGAGGCACAGAGTGTAAATGCCTGCTCTCGAAATCCCAAAAGCTTTATACAAGATTGAATGATCAAGAGTGGATATAGCCTCCAAACAAAAGTGAGAGATACTGACATTTTAGGAGATTTGTGAAGTGCTGCTTCAAAACCCACCCGACAGTTTTTAAAAGAAAGTTTATGACGTACGATGTGAAGTGCTTGTCTATTCTTCGCTGACCTTGATCACAAAGAGCCACAGAAATGACTGAAATTCGATGTATTCTTGTGGGCGGTCGGGCTGCGGTTTTCAGGGGAAACATATCAGCGTGGCACAGTGACACTTGTCATCTTGAATGGTCGGCCGGGAGCGGTGACGGGGCAACGTGAGCCCCAGCTAGTCTGTCACCTGTCTCCGCCGGGCCGCCCACAGTGATTAAAAATGGCAGGGCAGTTGAAACCCTCAACCACAAGCGCCCTTCAGAGTTTGGTGTCACGTTCACTTCGTTTGGCTGCGTATTGAAAAGGAAAAGTTCAGGAAATGTTCCCAGACTTTAAATTGAATCTGTGTTTTAGATTAACACTGAATGATCTGCCACCAACTAGGTGATTATGTTGATGTGTCTTTATTGATTTACATTCTAATTAAATAATCTGGTTATGCCGAATAATTACTAAAGCCAGAGTTAACCAGAGTTTAACACGTGCACAACACAGCGGGAGGTTTTCACAACAGCATCAAATCCTCTGTTATTCAGGCGAGAGGTGGAGCAGCCGGGTGCAGCAGACAGAGGCAGAAAGTGACGTATTAACTCCACTGTGTAGATCACATGGTTTTGTTGACAGCACTCCAACACCGTTGTCAGCTCTTATCACCACAAACTCTCTTCACGTCTTCGTCTGTGTCTTCTACGTGTGTGTCGCCGCCGTTTCCCCGCGGTGACTCCAGCGGAGGATCCCCTGCTGTGTTCACACATCGACTTCTCCTGGATTTGTACGGACTTTATATCAGGAGCTCAGGTGATAGAAACTATACAGAGCATCTCACTCTGACATTTGCGTTCACACATGCACCTCCTCCGGAGAAAAAAAAATGGAGGATATGTGGATATCCCTTTCAGGTGCTGAAAAACTCCAGACAAGGGCTGGATGGCAGGCTTCATTTTTTTTAAATGTAGTTGTGTGATTGTAGCAGCAACATCTTCAGCTTGCTCAGAGTCTCTTCAAATTAAGTGCAGCTTCTCGCCTCAGGACGGGGATCAGAGCCTTGAGGGGACATCAGAATGAATCTTCTGCATTGAGGCTCGTGGGCGGCACGGGGTTCACCCAAGTGCCAGTTTAAAGGATTGAGTCGGACTTTCCCAACGTGCCAGAGACACAGCTATTTGCCTTGTTGGTTGAAAGTTAGACAGAGACAGGGGACAAATGAACCTCTTCTCCATCTTTTGTCTCTCTCTCTCTCGCTCTCTCTCTCTCTCTCTCTCTCCTGTTATCAGTTCGCTCTATCTACTGCTCGGCTGATAGATTCATTTATTCACCACGAGACAAGTAAACAAAAAAGGAGATTTTAAATACTGTAGCTGTCACTCAATTCAACATTTAGTTGGTCCTGGTGAGCGTGAAGTCAATACTGCATAAATTAGCACATCTAACTTTCTGATTCAGATTTTTTCACAGTCATGAATTTATACATTTTCAAACACAATGTAATACCCTGAGGAGATCCAGCTCAGGAAACCCTCCATCGACCAATTACTAAATGACATTACAGTACAGTGAATTTCATTATGAAGATGAACTATTACAGATGGTTCTGTAAAGAATTACATATTCATCCACAACAACATTTCTAAACATCAATATGTTTGGTGCAAAACCATTTAACTGCACAGTGACTGAAATGGGAAGAAAAGAATAATTGGAACAGCAGATGAAAAATGTCTTTATCTTTGAAGAGAATGAATCAGAAGCTCAAATGAAAGTTAAAACCAGATTCAGGTGCGTCAGCAAGTCGCAGCAACATGAACGCAAAACTTTTCATGACGTCAAATGCTAAATATACCAAACCGTAGGAGAAGAATTATTTTAATTGGAACAGATTACTACAGAACAAATATTTAATTAAACCATGTTCAAATGGTAGTTTGAATCTCTAATAAGAAGAAGAATCACAGCACTGCTGCACACGCTGTAATTAAAACTAATATTGTGCCTTTGGCGAACGGCAAACATGGAGAAAGTGTATCACTAAAAAAGGAGCAGTTGTCTTACAGCTCGTTGAATCAACAGGAGACATTACAGAGCCTGGTTTAAATATCACACAGTCGAAACTACACTTCTGTGTCGTGGTATAAACAAACGTCACATGTTACCAAAAATTCACAAATGTGGCATAAAAAGAGAGGCAGCCATTAGGAATCTGCTCAACAACCAGGGTATGTGGTTGATTGAGATTAAAGCACATTGGGATCATTTAACAGCGAAATGAGTTCAGCTTTTCATTTTAAACCAGTGCCTAGGATGGCCTGAGCCGCCATTTGGTCGGGCCGACTGTTTGCAGCACAGCAGCCAAACATTGTGAGACTTGTGTTCACAGCACCGAGTTGCAAAAGTCACAATGTTCCTGGTTATTAGGAGAACACACTGTCACCTCGCACACTGCAAGACGGATTCAGCAGCACACTTCACAAGTTAAACTGCTTCCACATGAAGCCCGAATGAGGAAAGACCCACCTGCCTCAACCCACAAACAGCTGGAGGCTCTCTCTCCTGAAGGTAGGTCACTGCCACACAGAAACTGCTGAAATCAGTGGATTCGCCAGCAGATAAAATATGTAGACTTATATCCCATAAAGGTTTAATTACAGGTTCACTTTCATACAAACCCTGATCATATTGAGAAAAAGAAAGAATATCTTAAATCATATTGTGTTTTTTGGGAATTCAGGTGATTGAAGAGCTTTAACAATCTTCTTCCTGTTTGTAGCTACGTCTAATGTCAATGAAGAAACATGGACCATTACAACCGGTGCACTTTATGCTATGTTTTGCACTGACACAGACCTTTATTCGAATGTTATGATAAAGTAAAACAGGAGGAAATCACCCCAGTTCACAAATTGTGTGTCAATATGTGCAAATGAACCCTCCTTTAAAGAAGGTAAAAGAAAAAACTCAACACATGAGTAAGTGCTTTAAGGATGTAAAGTGCCTGGGAAGTGTCTTTTTCTAAAGAAAAGGCAAGGAGGACAGACGAGCCTTTTAAATTGGCTCCACAGCGAAAACACAACATGCTGCCTCGTCGCTTATAATAGAACTCAAAAGCGAGGCCTAACAGTTTTAATTAGTTGTCAGGATGGGGACTGGGGTTATGAATCTTGCCTCTACCCCTCCTCTCTCAGTTTAAATGCACGGCCTCCCTCTGTTTCCCCCCTCTTTAGCCTACTTTCTCTCATTGATACGCTCTGCGTGTAAATTGACGGAGGCATTTCAAGGTTGTCTCCATCTTTGATCGTCACACAGCGGAGCCCATAGGAAATATCAAATATTAAAGCAACAGAGCTCCTCAGGAGTGCACACTTTGAGACGCGGCACGCCAGGAGAGCGCAATGGCGTGATGTGGAAATGCAAAGCAGTAGTGTAACAGACTCTTCAACGCAGATCCCAAGAGATCTTCTTTCCACCTCTTTGAACAGTTTGAGCGCACGAACATTCCTGGAGCTAAGAGCAGGATGACAAAGAGTCTAATCCAGGTTTGTCAAATCATGTGTCATGAAGGGCAGAGAGTTTTCAGATTAGACTTGGTGACTAAGAGGATGAGGAGAGAGGAGGAAGTAATTAGTCAAAATCATATGGGGTCATGTTCACAAACATTCGGAAAAGTCTCTCAAAAAGCTGTTTTTTTGCAGGAGATGAAAACTTTTCTCAGTGAGGAGGTGTGCACGTCTGTAAAGTATGAGCTGGCACTCCCAAAACTCCCAAATCTCATTATACAAGGCAAGACAAGGCATTTATTTCTATAGCACATTATCATATATAGAGGTCATTCAATATGTGGGGCAAAAAAGTACAGATAAGCATAGAGATAAGACAAAAACTGTAAAAAGTACAGAAACAGTGTAAAAGCACAAACAGCAGCGGCAGGAAGTGACGTGTTAACACCGCTGCGGAGATCAGGTGATGTTCTGATCGCACAGACATCTTCGTCGGTGTCTTCTACGTGTGTCCTTCTCCTTTAAAGTGCAGGATTAAGTGAAGCCATCATGATTTGATTTCAGCAGTATAGTGGTACGGGGCAGTAGTTTACTATTTTCATCATCTTGACTGGAATCATTCTTCTCTGAAGATGCCTCCAAATGACACGTCTCTCCCAAATCCTCTTTCAGGGGGTGGGTGACAGAAAAAAAGACGTAAACGTTAAACTCATCAACATGAATGTCTTTCAACTGACACCTCCCATCAAAGACTCAAACGTCCTCTTCACTTCATCTTGGATCACTGCTGAATATATATATATAAAAAAGGATATTAAAAGGGGAAATGCATCAGGGAATTGTTCAAGATGGACTGGAAGCTGATTGCTTGCCAGATTAAAAAAAAAAAAAGGTCTATATGCATTTGTCTCCTCAAGACGTACATGTAATGCTCACCCCTCCCAAGTATTACTTTGTCAGCAAGCGGTCTGTGGAAATAACTACTCACTCGGTCGGCCCCCTGTGATAATGGCAGCTGAAGTGACTCTGAAATTACACTGAAATCTGCCTTTTCTTCCTCTCAGCTCTCGGCTCTGGCAATTCCAGACACATTTGGTGTCAGAGAAACTGCTGCAAACTGTTGAGGAGTTTATTCGATCGCCCGTTCAGGTGAACGATCTTCTGCGTGGGCGTCTTCCTTGTTGTCCATAAATGGAAATTATCCATGTGTTAACGTTGGTTGAGAGCTTATTAACGAGCTGGTTGAACAGTGAGTGTGAACTAAGGAGAGAGCTGGACTGACAGGACTGATTTTCATTTGCATTAAAACAAAAGCAGTTACATTTTATTCCCTTTGACGGAGAGAGTTTCTGTTTGTTTGTCAGCAGGATTGTGCACAAACGGATTTCCATGAAACTTGTTCGAACACAGGGCCAAGAAAAGAATCCATTAAATTTTGGCGTTGAACCAAACAACTTTCTACAGCAACACTGAAAGAGGTTTTTTGTAGTTTGAGCCTTTTTCCCAGGGAATCACATCTAGATTATTAACCTGATTTTCTTGTAGTTTTGCATTAAACCCTACATCTCTGGGTTACTTGTGTCTCATTACACTTCTTTACCAAAGACTTATATCAGGGGGGTGGTGAACATGAGTCACAGCTTTGACTTATTTCTCGAAGTAAAGCGTCAGGCCCGATAAAAATATGTCCATTGTTTGTTTGTCTGGTGATGCAGTTGTTATTTCCATTAATGCGTCTCCGTTGGCTCACAAGGGGCAGACTTCCTCTGGTAATGACATTTATTAAAGCTGTGAATTCTTAATGGAGTCAGAGCATTGATTTATGAACATAGCAATACAAGCTTGGCTCTAATTAGACAGAGATCAAACACAGATATCAACTGTGTACGATCTGTTGTGAAGGACCGTCCGGACCTTTTGTTACTCAGGGTCTGAGGCCATTCTCTACGCTAATTAAAAAGACTCACAGATTAATACAAGTCCTTCTTCCCACTCTTCAGGGTTTTTTATATTACCCGTATAACACCTTTATATTTACATTTTGTTTCATAATTTCACCACAGCCTAAACTCACTTGAAAGCCTTGTGAACACAGACTGTGATGTAGAGATGGTTCAAATGAAACCTGCACCCTTGCCTGTACCGATCACATGACTTCACACCCCTGTTGGAAACTGTGATGTCACCCAAAGACGGTGCTTTCACCGGGGTGTGGATATTCCATTTTCTGGGTCAAAACACCTCGGTGAAACTTACACTCTGAGTTTTCACTTTGTTGCAGACAGAGAACCTCTCGAAGGAGTAACTTGAGCAAATCGCATTTTCTGTTGAGACAGTCGCTGTGAATAGAAAGCAGCGTTACTTGTGCCTCTGACAGAAATCATTTGAAAGTCATCGAGCAAAACAGCACCGTAGATCCGCAGGAACACGCTGTGAAGACCCGGCGAAAAACACTTCTCCTGTTTACCAGTTTCCATCCTGTGCGACGGATAAGGAAGAAGTGACCCGACCCTTTCTCCAGCAGCACTGATGGAGATGAGAAAAGCTGAAGGGGTTGTCAGAGTTCATCTGACGGGTCCACAGGGAAATGACCCTGTGAGCACATTAGCCCTCTGCTCCTCTCACTTCTGATGTCAGATGTCAAAGTGCTAATAACCACAAATCTATGTCAATAAAGCTGTCTATACATTAGCCAATAGTATGCGTGCTTGGCGCTTCTGCAGCACTGTAACACCGTAGCTCCTCAGTATCCCTATGTGCGTGTGGTTTCCCTACAGTACATGCTAAGGCAGATTGGATCTGAGGAAACATTAAAGTTTCAGAGAGGGTTCCTGGTCTCCGTGGAGAAGCAGCAGATGCTGGATGTATGTTCTGCGGTTTTAAATCACATTTACAAACCCCCCGGGCATCACCTAAGTGAGGGAATTGTGCAATTGTTGGAAATGGAGGCCCGAGCAGGATGCAGTTCCCTTATGGATATAGCTACAATTCATGTTGTAAGAATATGGATTCACCTATTTTTTTCTATATTCACTTAAAAAAACTGTGACTTGAATCAGAAGCTCAGGTTTTTGTACCTTGCCAAGGAGGTTATGTTTTTGCCTCCGTTTGCTTGTTGTTTGGATTGTTAGTTTGTCAGCAGCAGCATGGAACCCATCACTTTCAGTCACATTGCTTTGATTTCTCAGGGAATATTTGGGGAAATTATATCGATGAGTGTGTGAAATTTGGCACAGATCCATTTACAAATGTGGATCTAGCTGATTTAAATGTGGTTCCATGAGAGGACTGACAGCCGTGGCGAAGGTATGTGCTCTAGTTTGATGAAGTGACAGTGTGTCACCGTCGCCTCAGACAGGCTCATATTTAAAACATCCATGGACACACACATTTCCACACATAAAAGACAAATCTTACTACTGTATGTTTAAGAAGCCTGAAGGTGGAATTTGGTCATTTGGTGGAAACTTTGATCCAAAATGCTGTTTCATACCATGAAGGGATTACATTACAGTATGGCTCCAACTCAGCCCTACTAGTCACATGATCTACCCCATGAGATGTGCTATATTTATATGCTCGGGGTGTCAGGAACTCAACTCCTGCGAAAACTGGTCTAAGAGTCAGAGATCATGCTACATCACCGCAGAACAATGGATTCAAGCCAAATTACAAATGGAAATTAAGAAAATTGATAAGATTCTTCCCATGTCAAACTTCTCTCTTCTCCACAGCGCAGTGCTTCTTGTGTGTCTCTTGTCAAAGTGCCACGTTCTTTAATTATACATCTGCTTCTTCCATCTGCACCTTCAAACTGCACTTTGCCAAACATGCAACAATAGTCTGCAACATGCAACCTGTGAATTCCATTACGTTCAGTTCCACCTGCCTCAGTTTCGATTTTCCGTACGTCAAAACAGATTCCATCTCTGCGTCAGATAATGGACTGCATCCAAACGAGAACTGAAAAAGACAGTGGGAGGGATAAAAGCATTCAACACACACACACACACACACACACACACACACACACACACACACACACACACACACTTTTCTATACCTGGGATTCTATCAGTCGGGCTGGTTGACTGGCCAAGTGTTAAGTGTTTGTGTGTGTCTACCACAGGATGGTTGATCCATCTGCTGCAGTCGCCGAGATTGATGGTGAGATTCCCGTGTCCAGTGGAAAGTGACACAAATAATTGCGGCCCATATGCTTAAGGACAAGAGGAACCATTAAGAGCTGGGAATCACCGAGCAGCCTCACTTCAAAGAGACAAACAGCCGCGCTCGGAGCGTTTTCCTCTTCTCGTCATTACGCCCGTCTTGTCTCAGACTTTCCCCCCCGCTCCCACCAGACCATTAATAAAGTGGCAGAGAACAATGCAAGAAGTGACACTTTTATCAAAACAAGAACACGGAGGGGGTTGTTGCTGTCTATGAATTTAGATATCCAGCATATCTGATCGTGTATTCACAGAGCGTCGATGCTGTACTATATCAATGACAAAGAACTGCTTGACTCTGGGGGAGGTCGTCTCCTCCTTAAACCCTGTTGCACACAAACTAAAGACGCCTCTGATTATGTATGGAAATGAAGGTGATTACTGTAATGTGGAAACCTTTGTGGCCCTCTCAGCTGTAACAACAGCACAGACCTTTAATAGGAGCACCGTAGATAGAACAGCTTTATTCCTTGTAGTAATTAAAGCTCTTCAGAAGTGTGGCCTTGTCTTTAAGGAGAATGTTTCCTAATTGCTACCTTTGTCGCGACATTGCTGCTGTTTGAATGGATAATAAAAGCGTCAGGGCAATTGTTGCTTTATGAACTCGTTTGTTGGAACTCTGCGGGAATGTTTCTCCCCAGAAACAGGTTATTGTTCTGCACTCAAAAGCTGCTGCATCCCTGCACAGATGCTCCCAAATTATGTTGCATGGCAAAAACAAATAGGCTGAGAAATTCGGATCGTGTGAAGAATAGAATGAATAATTTGCAAGGAGGCGATTGGGATTTCAGAAGTTATGATACAATACCTGGAAAAGAGTCCGGACCATCTGTGAGAGTTAAACAATGCAGTGATGTTCATGAGAAAGTGCACATCTTTAAGTTCCATCGAGAAAGGCGAGTGGAGACCTGCACCCTGCCCCCTCAAATTGATATGCTGGTCAGTGAAAGCGATTACTATGCCTGAGGTTCTCCCTCCCACTCCGTTCCTGTCAGCGCTTTACAGATAATGAGACAGCACACATTATTTGGCCTTGTTGTGATCAATTCAATAACTTAAGACAAGAAAAGATAACCTAGTTCTTTCAATAGTCCTGTGCCATCAGAACACCGTGATAAACCCACCACCTTGCTGTAAGTCAAACACGACTAAGGACACATCATCGCCTAAGGACTCTAATCTATCTTGTTTTAATCAGTGGGAATCAGTGGGAAATTGATTGCTGCAGATGCAAAAAAATTGCAGTGTGGGTGAAAGCTGCAAATGTGGCAGCGTTCACATGCAAACTCTACATATGAATACGATCTATTTGACTTGTAGAGAATCATGAATATTTGCATTTATTTTTTCTTCCCATTCCCATTTTAAAAACAGCTCATGTGCCCTTTTCACTGAAGATGTGATAGTTGAATTAGCATGGAATATTTAAAGTGTCAGGTTCAATAGATATTATGTAAGAAAAATTTTACAATGGAAAATAACCTTCCATGTCACCATGCTCCATAAACATTAATCATATATGAATGATCTAAAAATATCTACAAAGGAGTAAAGAACTGATGTGTGGGTTTAGAGGTAAAAATAGTTTTAACCTTTTAACACAACACATCACATGAGCTTTACGTTGTAAGATATCCTCTGAAAAACAATGCACATGAGTGTATTTTCTATTCATTGATCTAATAGGGATCAAAGAGTTGAAGCAATGACAGGTGACTGGGCTGCAGGTAAATTCTAGTAGCACCATTGGTATTTTAATTTGACCTGTTCGCTCATTATTTTTGCTTTCTTCAGAGAAAAGGAGGATAATGAATGTCAAAGAATGAACTGAATGTCACATTAACGAGAGGAGAATCTCCAGGACGCACACACACACACACACACACCAACCAAATGTAAACACAACACAGACACCGACGACAATAGCTGTGATTTAATTTGTTTTGTATTGAAGTCTGACATTATGAGAAATGCACCTATTCTCTTTCTTACAAAGAGATTTAGATGAGAAAATCAACAGCGATCTCATAATTGCTGGTTAAACATAAATCTGGAGAAGAGAAGAGTGAAGGGAACGATATTCACCCGTCTGAAGCTTCGGTTACTTTTACTTAACTTTTTTCAGTCTATTGCTGCAGCTATTCATTTGTTTGCAATATTGATTAAATATATCTGTCTTTCTTTATTTGCTTTCATTATAGGATTATCATGGTTAGTTTAGTTAATTGACCAAAAAAGTGAGTAAGGTATCAGAGCTTATGGTTCTTTACCAGAGCAAGAGAGACACCATTACCCTTTGGTTTATTGTTTGCTTCCCAAATGGTACAATAACTCTTTGGATTGGACCTCGTTCCCTGCGTACGATTTCTTTCCAGGTGAGTTTTATGTTTCCCTTCTTATTGAGGACAAATAGCCACAACACGCCTACACTAAACTTAAACTGAACAAAACGTAAAAAACGACATGCTGTGGTTTAAGTGGAGACTTATATGATGACCTATGTCGTAGCCACGATTCAACAAATTGCATTTAACATTCTAATAAACCTTTTACGAGTGAAGTTCCCTGTTTCCAGTCCCAAGCAAAGATAAGCTATGCTAAGCTGAGCAACTACTGGGCACAGCTCTGCCACATATAAATCTACAGGGGATATTGAACTTTCGACAAGGCAGCAATAATATTTACATTTGAATAAAAATCTATGTTAATGGGGCGTCCTCTGGGCTTAGTGGGCTAATCTGACTCTTGTCTCTTGACTTGTCCTGTGTCGCAAACTTTGATGGACAGAGATGAAAATATGACATAAGACATACAGCAGCCCCCCCCCAAAAAAACAAAGGCAAAACATGTTATCCCCTAAAAAGTAGAAACACAGAGAAGGGTGGGCCTTTACACCCGTTGCATGTCTAATCAACATCCACTGAGTGAGTTGTGGCTCATTAAACAGGCTCTTTGTGCTGGCATTAATAATGCAGAGGCAATGTGAGAGTCATGATGTGCTCAAAGACCTGCCGCCTCGTTAATGCTCCATTAATCACGCAGGTTAAGACAACAGCCTCGGGGGCAGTTGACCCCCATCTCTCTTTAGGGGGTGGGGTCAGAAAACCAGGGCGCGTGTTCCCCTCGTCATGGAATTCACCTGGAACCCCCCCCCCCAACCCCCCGACGGCTCGCTGGGTGACACAACAAGGAACCAAGTGAATTCAAATAATAGAGGCAATCAAATGTGACGCTTAAAATGTCATGTAGTAATTCAAACCATGTTTTCCACAACACGTCTCACCTCGTTATTTTTGTTTGAATCTCGCTGGGGTAAAATAACAAGGTGGCAAAATGGCACCGTCAGAAGAGAGAGAAGAGCGCGTGAATTTAGGTAGCTCTGAATGCAATCCTTCATTCTCTCTGAATACATTATACCTGCATAATCCTCATGAAACTGGAGGGGAAAACACTGTCACCGAAAAAATATTCAACTCAAGCAGAAGTAAAAATACTAAAATGTTCTCATAAAACCACAAAGTCAGATTCTTGAAAAACAGCGGGAAACGAGGACCACAGCTCACTGACGCCTCACGGACACCGCATGTGTTTTAATGTTGGTTTCGCTGATTTCAATATTTGAAGTGAGAGGATGAAAGAAGGAGCAGAAGTCGTCTGCGGAGACCAGAACGTGACCCAAATCTCCTCAGCCCCACACGGACATTGCCACACTTTATGTGACGACAGCTCCCTCGGCCGGGGATCCGCTGCTCCTTTAACGGCTTTTCGGACTCGCTTCTGCTCCCTATTCCTCCCACCTGCTTCCTGAACTGAAATCAATGTTCCAGCTCTTTCATCCTCTCTGCAGATTGCTCCAACCAGAGCAGAGTCTATCAGCCACCACCAGACTGACATTTCCCTCAAGCCGCGGCACCAACGGGAGTGGGGGGTGGGGGGGACTTCATAACGGACTCAGCCCCCCCCCCCCGGACAGATAATCCCAGGCTAAAACCCACAGATTCTGTGATTAATGATATGTCTAGTGGTTGTGACCCTTGTTCTCTTGCTGTGATGCCTCACGTCGAGTCCGGGGAGCTTTGGAGCGCTGACAAGGGAGACCTGCACAATTATGCACTGGCACAGCAAAGCAGCCCCCTGGCAAACACAGACCGAGCCTGACAGGACCTTTATTAACAACAAGACATACGGCGCATATACTGTACAGCATAATAAGAAACAGAGCCTGGAATGTAGCCACGGTACTTTATGAGACTGGTCTGCGGCGTCAACACACAGCGTCAATTTATTCAAAATGTGAACCTGTGTGTGGCTAAATTCTCTGATGTACAACACAAATGTATTCTGCAAATAATCACCCATATTTTACAGATACCTTGTGGGTTTTATTTCAAATCAGATGCATTGTGTTGCCGTGCATCCTTGAGGCATAAGAACTGCGATGAATGAATCGTCTCCCTCATGAAACATTTGTAAGGCAGATTTTTGTTTTGTTGGGCTTGTGCATTTTTACAGTTTGTTAAAGCATTACTGCCACCAGCAATCAGTCAGTGCAATATATGTCATACAGATTGTATGCAAGTAATACTGCAGTATTGTGCATCGCCTGCTTGTGCATGTGTGCATCCGAATGTAAAAACAGCTCCATGTTGCTTCTGGTGGTCATAACTCCTTAATAACTGCATCTTTAATGACCTCCGGTGAAGAGGTTCTGTTTTCCTCTGTTTGTTTCTTTGTGCGTTGATTGTTTTGTTCGTTCGTCAGCAGGATTACGTAAAAACTCCGAGAACGATTTTCCGCGAAACTTTCGGGTTTTTAAGGACTGGACGTGGGTCAAGAATGAACCCGTTACATTTTGCCGTGGATCCGGACAAAGGGGTGGATGCAGGGATATTTTTTTCACTTTGTTAAACATTTCAATATTCACTCTACTGAATGCCATCCTAGTTTACTCTGGACTAGTGGTGTCGTTGTTTGGTCTGCAGAGACACAGGTTAGCTGAACTGGAAAGCTGAAACTGCCTCAGGTCTCAGTTTCAGTCTGAGTGTGTTTGTCTGGTGTGTCTATTCAGAACTAGTGATCTGTCCACTGAACTCCTGGTGCACTGCATGCTAGAATACACACGACTACAGCACTGGTGGTCGGTGTGATGGCTGTTTTACATTCAGGCACCAGGAGGTTTGAAGGATGTGTCAGAAATCGGTCTATTTCCTTCTGTGTGAATTTTGTAAATCTTTCACTTTCAAAACTCGTATCAAAAGCAGTAAGTCGGAGGCGGCAGCTCCGGTGGGGGATCTCAGTGACCTGCAGATAAAACTGTGAGACTACTCTGCTGCCTCCAGCTGTGACTGTGTGCAGTAGGTCGTAGGTGAAACAGAGAATTCACGCCCAGCTAACCTACATACTCACAGAGAATTTCCTTCATAAAAAAGGTGCATTTTTCACAGATCTACAACAACAAGTACATACTGGGTCCAGATGTAAGTCTTTCTGGGTGAAACTACAGTTACTACTTAGTCAAGTCTCTGCATCCCTGCTTCTGACTTGGCTCTATTAAACACAACTATTGGAAAACCAGTGGGGGTCATGTCCTGTACACTGGTTTGGTCAATAGGACCCAGTAAACTTGTGCCTACACCCATCCCACGCCAACACTGATCGTCAGAACTAACAACCCCACACTGTAGACTAATATTTCTAAGCATTGCCTGATAATGTTGTTGTTCAAAGGCATATTTCAATTATTTGAGGTTCATCATTGGTGCAGATTGTACAAATAGTATCATATTTACAACTACAAATGTGTAAATGTTGAAGTATCTCACTCAGACTGAAAGTTTGCAGGCAGACCCACATGTTGAGAGAAACGAGATAAATGTTTGAGAGAGACTCTGGAGATAGTGCCACTGAAATCCTGTATGAATATGGATACTTGTCTGCTCTGAAGTGGAAAAATTAAAGTGCTCGTTTCAAGTGTCACCATTTCACTCTTTAGCAGCTAATCTCCTGAATACATTGACTTCAGTTGTAAGTGGGACCGGTAAGCTGATATGCAATAAATCTATTTCAAATGCACACAGACAGAACCTCATGGGCTTAGTGGTGGGCTTTTGTTTTCTGATCCTGACGCAGATCAGCGTATCACAGGAAGACACGTGATACTTCCATATAATCTCCATCACAGCATCGCACGGGATCCAGTATAAACATACTCGTACAAATCTTTTACATGAGCCCTTTACCGATCAAAGTCTTTTTCAAAGCTCCCCTCTCCAAGAATCCCAATAGCTCAATCCGACACCTATTTCTGCTGAGGAGCCTCGAGTTAATGACCCCGTTTCTTATCTGGGCTCCTCCCTATTTTCCTCTGGCGATGAGGGTGAATGCTTTATCTTCAGGGGGAGCTGTCAGAACATGATGAATGCTCGCAGAAGACAGGCTCTCAAAACGTGCATTAATTTTTAAGCACAATTAGTAGAACAAAAGTTTTTAATTCAGCTATGCCAGATGACTGCAGAGGCACAGGGAAGGCCTGGAGTCTCGCACAGGGGAATATCTAAACTGTATTTTTGTTTGCATCTTTGAAGACAATCGAGAGGGTTTCGTTGTCGAGTTAAACAGGGACGTGAAACAGAGAGTTTTCACCTGGATCTCCCGGCATAGATGGAGGTTTTGTGGGGCTGCGAACTCATCTATGTCCCTACTACAAGCTGTGGTTTGCAGTCAATGTCCCACATGTGCTCCGCCACGTCTCTGCTGATCCAAGAATTAACAACACAGATGAAAGAAACAATTTATCACGTTCAATGCTTCACTTAAAGCTTCAAACAGCAACACCAGTGGTTAGTCTTGGTAACAGCAAATGTGGTTTAATACTACAGGTCACAACAGAACAAACTGCTGTTGTTTTCATAAAGAAGTCAAAAATGGACTTTGCTCATCACTCTGTGATCTGATCTCAAGCTTCACAGGTTCGAGTCTGTGCACAGCAGGGTGCAGCGACACAAGTTGTGTTACCTGGCAGAGAAGTTGGGGGAGTGAAGCATGTTGCCTGAAGCCCTTCATCTAACAGCTCAGTGTGGCTGCTCCATTACTCACTGCACTATTTCAAACTGACCCGCTGTTGAAAAATGGGGGAAAAATGGCCGTTGACTTGTTTTGTAGACGCGTGTTTGATGAACGACAGCGGTGGGCGCTGAGCTCGCTGGCGAAAAAACATCCACAATTCTATGTTTTACTTTTAAAAGCATCACTGTTGCCACATTCACACCTGCAGTCCATACTCTATTATCTCCATACTACAGAGTTTTCTACTTAAAACGGGGGAAGCAGTGTTATAGTAATTGTAGTATGGACGTGCAAACACGGAGACGTTTGGAAACAATGACGAAGTAACACGCATTCGCTTCCTGATTGGTTCTTATCAGTCACAACCTGACGAGCAGGGGCGAAGGCTAAATGTTGTAAACACAGTTCCACGTTGTTGGCGATGCAAGAAAAGAAATATCCCTCATCTACATTTCTTGTTCGTTATATTTTCTGCAAGTGAGCAACCGGCTCCAGAGAAGAGAATCTGCCCAGTTCTTTACATTGCAAATATCATAGGAATAGGCTTATTCACCGTCATGTTCAGCAGGAGCGACTTCGACGACATGTAGTCAAATAAAAATCTTCGAGGTTGCCACTTACAACACTGCCTTACACCAAGTTAGCCTGGCTTATGCTAAGCTTTGCTACAGGTTTGTATCCTCTCACTCTGTGCTGCGGACATTTTAACAAAAGAGACTGAGGGGAGAGATAAAGAGAACTAAGGAGGCTGTGGAAATCACAAAATAAAGCAGAGCTTGGCTGAATAATTAATAGGTTGTATTCAATTGCAAAAACCCAAAGATGTGCTCAATAAGCCTTTAAATGTGAATATTGCAAAGAGAGAGAGGGAGGAGGGGAATCAGCATTTCAACAGTCCTAGTGTGTCAAGGCCCTTGATCTAAAGGTGCCGTCTTTTATCCCAGTGAAAATTATGTTTATGAGGCACAGACCTTGAAGTTCAGACACAGGGATTTAACAGGAAGAACCCTGGAATCAAATGTGTTTGCTGCTCAAAGCCACAGAGGAGGCACAAGGCCGTGCTCAGAATATCTGCTGTTGCTGTGCATCGACATGTTGTATCTTATCACAGTCTGCAGAGGAAAGCCACGGCTACTTGTTTGCTTTGTTATACTGTGGCCGTTTTCTCACGAATGCACCAATACAAGGCTCATCAAGGTGTTGATATGTAGGTGCAACAAAATAATATTTTCATTCTTGATTAATCTGCCAATTCTTACCAACGTCAAGGAGTTTACGTTTTCATCCATGGTTGTTTGTTTGGTTTTTAAACAGGATTACGCAAAAACTAGAGAAACGATCTAACATATTCACTTTTGGTGCACATGTGGAGTACAGGGCAGATTGAGGAATACTTTTTTCACTTTAGAAAATAACGTCAGTCTTCATTTACTAGTTTTTTTATTAATCCTTTGGCTCATAAAATGTCCAACAGGGGACATAAACTGCTCAAGATGACTTCTTCAAACTGCTGGTTTTGTCCATGAATCCAAATCTTGAAGTTATTCCATCTGCCATCAATTTATAAGGTTTTAAGATTTTATAAAATTGTTGAAATGATTTGTCAAATGATAAATGCAAATATTTCAGCTCTTTGCCACGTTATGGCTACGATCTATGTTTTGACATTGTTAATTTAGTATAAATTTGGCTGTGGACACTGAGCTCTGCGGAGATTGATGGACAGCTGGACATCACGTCTCATTTGGCCATTAACTCCTTCAGAGGCTGCAGATCAGCGCCACTGAGTCAAAGCTCCTTGAAAGGTTCCTTTCAGTGTAAAGACTTAGGGCAAACTAAAATACTTCTCTGAAGGCAGAACGGGTCAGAGGCTTCTGACAGAAGCCGAGCTTTAGTGGAGGAGCCCTGTGGCTAAGCTCAGGGCCAGTGACCCGAAGCCATGTGCTGGACCTTCTCTAAAAGATGTGTGTGTGTGTATCGTCTTTTAAATCCCTGCTTCTTCGACTGAGCAGCTGGTGTCAAATTTCAGATTTCCTGTTCACAAAATCAAATGAAATGTATTTGCATGGCCGATAATCTTGGTTATGGCCCTGGAAGACCACAGCAGGGGTAATAAAACAGTAAATGAAAAGGACAGACCCTTCACACCAACATCAAACTGTCAACTGAGAACAGAAAATAACTGCTTTGCAAACATAAAGTGGACCGAAAAATGGTGTCAGGGACGACAACAGCAGTCATTAAGCACCGACAAAAATCTCACACTGGCTTTTAATACTGTTTCTAAGCTGCTGCAGCATTTGTTTGACTCTAACAATCATCATGCACTATTTGCCTGCAGTGCTCTACTGTACGTCTCTGCCAAGAATCACAGAATATGAAAAATAAGAGGAAGAGGGAAAAAAGTGGCACATTTGAATAGGGCTGCACTGGCGTCCCATTTAGCACCGATGCTAAGCTTACAACCTCATAGCCTTTGATTCACTGTTTGTATTCCTGTACTTAGCTCTCAGTTCCTCTCCTCTTGGCAGAATCATAACATGGTCTTTCAGCCACACTCCAGCTGCCCAGCATGCACATTTGACAAGATGAAGAAGGGCAAAAAAAAATAAATCACTTTTATTCAATCTTTAGTCTGGGGATTAAATCCATGTCATCAGACCAAAGGCTGACTGGGAACCCTTTGAAGCTGGATAGTTAGAGATGAATGGCAAAGTAGAGGAGAGGTTTCAGTGTTGGCAGATAGCATTAAGTAAGCTGAGCTCCGCGCTGCACTTTCTTTTCAGTAATGATCCCACTAATAAGAGAAGATGACAGCATGACAGGGACCTTTGATACGAGCTGAGGAGTGCGTGGCCTCATGCTCCAGCAGCAAAACACCGGCACTCAGCGGCACAACATAGAGCATCATTGAGTTACTGTAAGAAAACACAGTGCAGTCTGGGAAATTAGGTCAATTATTTTGGAGGACATACACAGGTTTTATTGGTTTTGGAATGATGTCTGCAGTGGTGGGTTTAGACATAGGCAACCCCCCCGCCCCCCAAAAAATAACTAAACTGAATGGTTACGTTCCCACGTTTGGTTTCCTGGCGCTCATTGGTCACGTGAATGATATAATGTCACCGTCAGTCTTCCCTGTAAGAGTCGGTGCCCTAGTGTGGTCAAGTCAGCCATCATCTGTTTCTCCGCGGTCAAACCTTCCTAAATTTAGAGTGCAACCGTATTCTGCCCCGGGCGATCTGACATGAGCAACTTTTGTTTTTGCAGACCACACACTTCTTTTTCTTGCACGACACAAAAGTCAAATGTTGGGATTATTTTTAAAACAAAGAACAGAGAAAAAACAGCGAGCTCTGTCTAGAAGGTAACAAACTCCACTGAGCACCACCTCTAAGGCGTTTTAATTAACATTATATCTTGTTTATTAAATCTGTACAAAGTGTTGGAGTATTTCTTGGTTGGGATCAGTTGCCTGGCAACCAGTAGGGACTCAAGGAGGTCCTTTAACGTTTCATAGAGAAGCGATCCATGATGATGTATCGTTTGCAACTTTGTGGAAATGTACTGAAAATGTAATGTAAATAGCAGAATTTAATTCAAAACATAACTCTTGCAAATACACTGTATAAAGGTACCGTAATGTCCAAGAACATGAAGAGGACTTTAGCTTTCAGTTTCATTATAGTAATGTATACTTTACCTTGCCTTACTACAATAGCTATAGCATCTCAATGGAAGTTGCTACGAGCAGCTCAACAACCTAATTTGTAATTTTATTGTCCCCAGTAGGGGTGATTACATTTTCGGCAAAGGTTACATCGCTAAACGCTGCTGACAACAAGAGCAGGTATTCTAGAAGCAGTAAAATGGATATACTAGAACATTAAAAATCTATAAAATCTTGGAGGTATGATTGTGGTGAAAAAGGAAACATTAAAACTGATAGATCTGGCAATAAAGAAATGAATATAGCCGGGTAGGAAGGGCACAACAGATTAAAATTCCAGAGAGTTCATCTGAACTCTTGTACAGAGGACTAATGAAACACGAGCCTCGGTGCTTTGTTCTGTGCACAGGGAGAGAAACATGTTATTAAGGCCCTGCTGCTGTGACCTCCTGACACTCGGGGAAACCGCTCAGGATGTGCTCCATTTGGCCCTGCCAGCCTGCCACAAGCCGAGTAGTGACAAAGGTGGGGAAACCTACTCATGAGTAGATGGGTTAACATGAAAGTCCCATCAGCTGAAGATCAAACGACGTGATTAAACAGCTAAAGCTACAGCAAGACGTCTTAAAGGGAAACAAGTTGCACGATTGGATAAATGTCATAAGTATCAGGAAGGAAGGAACTGTCCCGAACGGCTCCAGGCGACAAGGATCAGGAGCATTTCAAAGCACGTCAAACCCCACCTTTTCAAAATGAATAATTAAATCCATACTGTACATACACATAAATAAGTGTAAAGTACAAAAGTTTAAGGACAAACCTCCAACATCATCCCAAGAACATCATAGACGTTCTCGACTTCAACCAAACCTCTAATAGTTTGGAAAAGGGCTCGTTGCATGGGGCCTTGTTAGGGGTGTCAGAGCAGTGTCTTGTACTTGGTTAGTTAGAGACTTTAAGGAGGTTCTCATGAAATTCTTGTTTCTGTGGACTGATGTATCTACACCCCCTCGGCTCGGGGCCCCAGGCAATCCCCTGTCTTGCCGTCCCTGTTGCAATGCCCCTGGCCATGATTGATGTCAAAGTGCACATTCATGTTTGGGCATCGTGCAAATGTCGATAATTTAAAAATGTCACACTAAGCCGTGCGAATCAATTGTCTCTAGTCTCTAGAGTTTTCCATTGTTTGCCTCGCGTGGAAGCGCCACTGTTGTCAGGCCATCACATACAACGCGTGTCATCATGTGAGCCAAATGTAAATGGTGCGGAAAACACACCCATCTGGCACAAACCGGCGCCGTGCAACTCGCGTTTGGAGCTCACCCCTGCGTTCCCAGAAAAACACAGCATCTCAGAAAGTGATGTATGATTATCTCCACCGGTGTCTGTACCTGTGAAAATGAGCGCCAGGTGTTCAGCAGGGAAATCGTGGCAGGGATGCAGAGCTGTGCCTCTCTCTCCGCTGATAGAACTCAGTTTGCCTGCTTTTTCCCAGACCTTGGAAGTAAGTGTTTGGTCCAAAGACTAAAGTAGAAACAACAACTGATCCCCACCAGGTAAAACAGGCACAGACATTGGAAACAGAGCAGCTCCCACTCCAGTTCCCCCCGTCGAACACCTCATTTTTAAACTGGGACTCTGGCTGGTGGAGACACACATACATCACTTTCTGTTGTGTATGGATTTTTAGGAAAGATACGGGAGCTTCTGATGCTCTTGTTCTACCTTTAACTTTTCAAACAGGATGTTGGTTTGGAGCCCTTCAGGATCAGTCACCACTCACGTCTGTATATAAGGGAATGCACAGGAGAAGTGAATGGCGATGTTCTCATGATAGAAATTCCACTTTATCCATTCGAGCATGCCTCAACACTGAAACCCTTTTTGACAGGGTGGCAGCAACCTCAGGGATGCAGTATTCATGGCCTCTGTCTCCAGGAGCGCAGATCAACCACAGCTATACTTAGAAGCTCAATGTGTGATTTGAAATTACGCCCTTGCCCCTGTTTTCACCACTGAGAAAGGTGCGCTTATGGCATTTGGTTTCTGTGGCACAACTATCTCCCCTGCACACTGCAAAATGGCCTCAGCACTGTTAGCCAGCTATTACTTGAACTGCAGGGGAGAGATTGGCTAGAACCAGAGCAAGCTTTACATGGCAGCTACTAGGGCTGCGTGATATCAGGAAAGCATGCGCATTGCGATGATGATATGACTTGCGATAAATAAACAAGTGCTAAAGTATAAGATGTTAAAGTCTTTCTGCTTTTTTTTCTCCCAAACTGAGCTCGAAAATTGTCTAAGTTTACAAATTCTGTTGTTTTTAGCTAGTCTGAGTTTACCCATGTGTCTGATGACCCAGTGTGTGTTTGTGTGTGTGATTGTGTGTGTCTGCATTACTCAGTGTGTCAGTGAGAGAGGAGGAGAGTGAGCGTGACGGGCTGATGAATGCACGCGCTGCTCTGAGGAAAGATAAGATTTAACTAATTTAAGAAAAGTATAGATCATTTTGTGATGATCGGTGTTGATATTTTGGCGTAATTTCAAACAAATCAACGTTTTAACTGTAGCGAGTCAGAGACGTCAGCTGTGAGAGAGAGAGAGACAGAGAGAGAGAGAAGTGAGCAGTGGAGTCAGTGTGTGTGTGTGTGGGCTGTTACCCTTCCCTTAGGTTCTGGGACTATAATAAAGAAGCTACGCAATTCTTTTTCAGTAATCAACCGCTGATAGATATCTATTTGGCCCGGGGCAAACAGGATCGATAGCAGTTCCCTCTGTACTAGAATTTTGGCAGCAGGCGGTGGCAGCATGAAATTTGACGGAGGCAGCTTCTTCGAATTCTCTGTGTAGGAAAAACCCCAGACCGGCCCGTCAATGATCTGAATATCTTGATCTTATTATCTGGGGCAGCAGGGCTCCATCTGATTGGCCAAATATATTGACATGCAGGGTGTGAATGCACAGGACATAGAATATCATTTATCGCAGTCTTTTGCGATACGGATCAGCGACGGCGACAGCTACCTGTCTCCCTTAGTATATTTTCTGTGGAGGAGATAACAATGTATGCGTGAAATTAATTTCTAGACTTGATTCCTCCTCTTATAGATAACACGCTATGGGTCAACCCTGTCTCTTTGACGATTCATCCCGACATGTACGACACAAGCGTATCGATCTGAAGGATCAAAGTGTCGCAGCATCTTCCGGCTCGACCATCGATCACTTCGATCAGTTGAATTCTTTCCCAATCGGCAGGAAACGAAGCCAAATCATGTGGAGCCGCTGGGATGTTCAGCATGTACGTTATTGTTCCACTAATGCGGGTTTAGACCGGTGGATCTATATCAGGATTTGTTTCTGAGTCACGGTTCACCGTACAGCAAACAAGCAGCACTTTACATGGTTCCTCATACTGTTCCCTCTTTACGTCTGTCTCATTTGGCACATTTAGGACACCGTGAGTCAAGCGTTTAAGAACTGCTGCACTTGGCTCCTCAGCAGCTGGGCTCAAAGGCTGCTTTTTGTGTGTTGATGTTGTAAACTGTACTGTGACATGAAAAATTAGTTCAGGCAAAGTGGGACACACACAAAGCCTCAGCCGGCGCCGCTTGTTCATTGCTTCACTGCCTCTCATACGCACATTTCTTCTCTCGCAAGACTAATCTGTCTTGAATTAGATATAAAGGAAAACACCAGGACAGACAAGTCTAATCTCTCCTCCGCCCATAAAATCTCTCTACACTTGATAAATGCAGATACCCTAAGATTTAAGATACGAAAGGTGTAGGCGTGAGAATGTTTAATATCATTATTATGCCTCTATGACCCCTTTAAAGGTTTTTTTCTTTGTCTCATTCTGCATTTTCACAGTTATGTTCTCCACAGAAGTATTGAATCATTCTCTCTGTTGGCCCAGGGCAGCAACAACCGACTGTTTGTTAATGGAATCTACATTTTGCATGAATAAAGTGTTAATGAGCCCTAATATCTTCAGCTCTGGTGGAGTTTGCTAATGGACATTGTCCTGCAGAGGGAGCGGGGCTAATGGAGAAAAGGGGAATTACCTTACAGGAGGGTGTCTGAAGTCTGTTATGGAAATGGGATGAATGCAGATAGCCTGGGATACAGAGTTACAATGCACGTAATGAAGCAATGTGCAAGTTCCCCTGTGCTTTGCATCCCCGGACCCTTGTTTTTGTCCTCGCTACCTTGAATATGACTCATCATACAAGGAACATTTCACACAGAGCTAAGGTGACACTGACTCAGAATATGATGCACTATTTGTCATTTTTGAGTTGCCTGTCCTTGTAACCGGTTCACAGTTTGTCCTAAAGTCACCTGTTGCCTGTCAGATTTTATGTATTGGTGTTCGAACGGATCTGCAGATTGGTGCAGGAATACTTTTCAGAAAAGCTTTTTAATATATACTCACTCAGGTCCACGAACACTGGTCTTTCAGGGCGAGTGCAGTTAAAGAAATGGAGACAGCTTTTAACATTTATGTCCTCAGGCATCACAATCTGTAAACACATACAAAATAAATCATCAATCATCGTTTTAGATTTGCATTCTTTTAATGTATGTGCGGGTCTTATAACAAAGTATATCCTGTATATTGTTGTACTGTATCGCAGCTTTGTGTGAAAAGCATTATATAAAAGCTTAATTTGATTTGTTCACACATCGTCCCTGAGGCCATTCAGAGTCATAACTAAATCTGAACACACAGAGCTGTGAAGCATTTTTTTTTGTTGATTAATTGGGACTTAGGCTCTTGAACTCCACGAATGCAATGTCCATAAACATCCATAAATCTGCTGAGTGACGTAACTACAACATAGAAATAGCCTCAGATTTATCGCCTATTTACATATTTTCAGAATTATACTAATCCAGTAACAGTTGTGTGTGTATATGGACACACTGCAAACAGAATTTGCCAAATGTAAATAAATATAGGGTGTGGTTCCAAAACTTCCTGCTGGTTGAAGTAAAATGTAATAACGGGAGTGACAAATTCAAAATGGTACCATATGATACGGAACTCAGAGGTGTGCAAAATCATCATTTAATCATGTAAACATGCAGGTGAGGTTTCCACTGTGGATTATAAGTCTCATTTAGAGTCGGTCACAGAGGACCATGGCCACACCGACAGCAGAGTCTGCGTTCTGTCTGTACACCACCGGCAGGACAATTATTATTACAAGAAATACAGTGCATACAAAAATAGCACAAAGTTAAGTGCTAACTGAAAGAAACATCCCAAATATTAAGTGTAAACATTTCCAATCTGCTTCTGTTTGAGAGCTCCACATGCACAGTAGAACGCTTATTTGCCAAAACCAGTCTCTCACTCTGCCATTTGTAACCACTTGCCCTTAAGTCTACTAAGTCTACATTAACTTTTGTCACGAAGCAGGATCAATCGATCAAAAATGTCACACATATAAAAGACATTTGTGTCTGTAGACTGCATCACATTTGCTGACTTCATTCTTCTCAAATGCCATAACCTGTGAGTCACTGGTTACTGGCGACGTCATTATTCTTACTGGCAATGAGAACAATGACTTTACTTTGTAAAACCAACGGTCACAGTCTGACAACAACAATACTAAAGCTCCTCATTTCTGGCAGATCCTGACACACAATGTGTCACAAAGTAAAGATACAGAGGTGACTTCATTTTACAATTACACATCACTGATGGACGTCTGGACTTTAAAAAAGATGTTAGAATCACGTCTGTGCAGATTCTCAGTCATCCAGGTCAAGTGTCACAGGCAGTGTCACAAGCAAGCGAGTCCAGTTGCCTATGTCCTCTTGCATAACTTCTGAAAATGTTAGAATCCCAATTAAAGGGGCACCCGGTGGTTGGTTTACCAGGCGCCCCATGAACAGAGGCTCGAGTCCTCCCGCAGGGTTGCAGGTTCGGTTCTGACCCAGCCCTTTGCTGCACGTCTTCCCTGCTCTCTCTCCCCCTTTAATACGTTACTCTGCCCTGTCAAATAAAAGCTTAACTCCAAAAAAAATCTAAAAACAGCTGCGTTCTTCACCCTTCCTGTTTTCTCACATGCAGGTAAATTCCAGATCATGCACAAACAATAAAATGCACTGAGTGAGCACGATGTAAAAATGAGTCAACAACAAATCTGAAGCTACAAGAAGCCCGAGCAGTATTTTTAGCAAAGCAGCAGATCGACACGCAGGCAGTGCAACTCTCCCTCTGCAGAGGACTTTATCTCCATTCTCCGCTGTGATCACATTGGCCTTTTGGGCCCAAGTATCTCCTCCGCTGAAGCAGAACGGCCAAAACAGCAGTTCCCTGTCGGATTAGGGCATCACTGTCAGACGGGCGCTCAGCTCCACTCTGATGGACCTATTAGCTCGATGCGTGTCATTGTGAGGCTTCACAGAGATGACAGGGTGGAAAAAGAGGGGCGTGTCTTCATGCATTTTACAGAGAACAATAAAAACGGCAAAACATGACGCACAGAAAACAAAAAGCTGGACACGGTCTGGTATTTTATTGCTAAGTATATCTACATTAAAAATCCCATGAGTTTGCCTGGTTGTATGGCTTTGCACATTGTGAGCTCTATAGATGCAGATGTCGAATGTTTCAGATGTTCAAGCTTTTGAAATATGTGTCGTACAGGAGACACTGACTGTTACTGCTCCTGTGAATTCAAACCTTAAAGATGCTTTGAGGCTACAAACAATAACTGAGATGTGGTTTCACATGAATAAGAGCAGCTTTTCCTCTGAAGATTCAGAGTGGGAGGATGCTGCCGAATGAGACTGATGTTATCGCTGTGATGTCATACATACAGTGTGAAGAGAATCTCAGTCTGCCTCAGAACCAGTCTGGCTTAGTGGGAGTTTGCTTGTCGCCTGATTCAAAATTTTGAATTGCTGTCGGCAATCTTTGATCATTTGGAAGTGATTTCTACTTTTCTTACCGTTTCAGCAGTTCTTCTTTTGTGTCTTAGAACTTTTTTGTGCTGCTCTTCAATGTGGTCAATCCCAGGGCAACCTGACAGATGAATGGTCACATTGTACCACATCGGCTTTAATGCCCTCAGCAGCAGGTCCCTGGTTCAACTCCTGGTCAGCCAACAGTTTGTCATTCCCTCACTCTCTCTCCCCATGTCATTTTTCACTGTGTCCTTCTAATAAAAGGTACAAACACACACACACACACACACATATATATATATATATATATATATATATATATATACTTTGTAATACACAAACTTTGTTAAATCCCCATGTGGCCAATAAACCTTCCTATGCTTGGTAACAAATCCAAGTAAATTGCTTCAAATTAAGATTTCAGAAGAGAAATGTTTGTGGTGTTCATAAAAAGAGCCTGAAAGAAAGAAAGAAACTTTCTACAAATTGCTTTGGATATAATTAGCAAGAGACAGATCATATAACAATCATCAAAAGATCATGTCAAGTGCTCCTTCTCCACAAATGTCATAAAATATATTTTTACTGTCAAATACAGACGTCAAGAGAGAATTTAATTACCCCATTGTTAAGTCTATGTTCAGCCCCATGTTTAGCTTCACTTTCCTTTTACGCTGGTTTAAAGTGTAAAACAATGTTTACTGGTGAGACGGCTTTATCGGCTCTTTACGGCTGCAACGTCGGATTAATTTGCTGTAGAATGTAAAGAGACAGATTTTAATAGTGATTAATTCTGCTTTGATGAATGGCTCCCACTCAACCGTGTGAACGTGCACAAATGCTGATGAAAGGCGCTTCTTTGCCTCTCAACTCTGAGACACACTCCAGTTAATATTGTATTTAAGTTTATCTATAGAAATGAGTCATGCCATGTTAGAGAAACATTTGCCTGAGCTCTGCCAGGCATCAGTGTGGCAGCGCACACATCAGCAGGGGAATGTGGTCGAGTGCAGAGGATGCTGGAGTTCCTCCTCATTGTAGTGCGGGGGGGGGCAGTTGCTGTGAGGATTCTGCCATTTCCCCCAACTCCCACTCCTCTGCAGACAGCTGATGTTTATCTGCTCTGCCCATCTGGGCCTTATGACTAAACATCTGGTGGAGCTGCCACTGTGCACGCAGTGTTTCACAGAGCGATGACAACGAAGGGGCACTGCTGTCCACCCCTTCCAAAAAGATCTCCTGAGGCAGGGAGGACTTTATCTGGGAGATGTCAAAGCAAAAACCCGACTCAGTTACCAGAGGATTGTGCACACAAGACATTCATCGGCTTGTTTTGCCTTATTGTTACTTTATTAAGGATGGACTGACAAATCTTCTCTGCAGCTCCTCGCTTAAAATTTGAGCCAAACGCAACCAAGGCTGCAAAGCTTGCTCTGGAGAATTACTGTGGTCCATGCAAAATAAACCGTTTTGCTTTATATGTTGTATTTGTAAAAAACAAAATGCCTGTTTCTGGTGGTTAAAACGGTGTCACTCTGGTAGTTTGCTTTTCTACCCGTTTTCAACTCTTCTACAAAAGAGCGAGCCTGTGTAGCCGGTGTTTCCTCTTCCCTCTCTTCTAGGCTTTCCCCTTGAACGAGGTGTTTTGCAGTGACTGGTAGCTCTTCCATCCATTATGGATGCTGTGTTTTAAGGGGATGATCTGTGCAGGATGATATAAATATCTACTTTTGGTTCCCAGCAGAATGGGAGAAGCAGCACAAGACAGGCGACTGTGTGGTGTAAGGGGAGGGCATCTTTACTATTTGATTCGATGTCCAAAGTAAGAAAGTAAAGACACACACGTGACTTAGCAGATGGCAAAGCTGTGTGTATAATTCATGAGTGGTGGCAAATCTCTTGACACCTCACAGAGATGGTTCTCCAAATGTGTATTCAACGCTAGAGAAGAAGATGAAGTGAGATGGAGAAAAAGAGTCATTACTGCCAGCACTGCACCTCCAGCCGCATTAAAATAATTGCAAAATATCACGGCTCCACAGCTGTTGCAATGTTGCACAACTTTCCGATCATTTGTGAGTTTTTTGCCCTTCATGTCCTCCTGCTACAAAACGGCGGGAGTCTGTATGTTGACATAGAGAAGCAGTAAATCCACCCCTCTGTTCATCTGGCACTATGGATGAAGCCGGCCTACTGTTGAGAGAACCCACATGTGCATGCATGCTCCAAACACACACACACACACACACACACACACACACACACACACACACACACACACACACACACACACACACACACACACACACACACTGTGGGTATAGCTGCAGAGACGAAAGATGGGCTGTTCATAGAGCAGATGGGGTTCACTCGAGGAATCTTTCGTCTCTGATTATCAGAATCCCATGCTCTTAATTTACTACTATATTATTTCAGACTTTTTTGGGGGTAAAACCCTCTGGAGACGATCTACATGAGCAGAACAGTGAGTGGCTGTGAAGTCTGTGGAACGGTGCCAAGCAGCAGCGAATCAGTTATGCTCAAGGCACATAGAAATAATTTATCGCAGTGCTCTGAAAGCAGTTGAGGCATGGGTGCAACACAGAACAGATTTCCTGTGTGGAGTGCCGGCTCTACATATTATTTATGCCGGAATTTTAGGGTTCAGAAACTGGACTGGAACTCTGACCGCCCAATGCAAATGTGGTGTGAGGTTCGGAATGTGATGTTGATTAAAATATGGAGAGCATGACAGCAGCTTATATTATATCCACTGACATAAGTGGGAATTTGTGGGAGATTACACAAGAGACCATATCTCAACTGTGTTGTACATTAATATATGTTATCTTTCAATTTCATATATTTCCAGGGGATGCTCTGACTGCTGTTTCTTCAGTGTCTCACAAACCTCTCCTCTCTTTTTTCAGGAGCCTGCTGTAGAGCCCACTGGCTTGTCTCTTGACATTCTGCCTGCATGAAGAAGGACTAAATGCACCCGAGTAGTTCTGGAGAAGGAGAGAAGAGAAGCAAACCCCAGCTTTGTTCCTGTCTTCTGAGTGCGCTCTCTGTGGACTCTGGGGTCTCAGCTCACCCTGCACTGTTTAGTTTCTCCATGTAGCCACGACTCACAGGTGGAGGAAAAGACTGAAACACAAAGAGTAAAGAGGAAAGGGTAAAAGACAAAGAGAGCGAGGCTGCATAATTAGTATTACCGAGTTTGTGTCAAAGCTAGAGACCATGAGAAGAAGCTTCTGAAGACGACTGTGCTCTGAAAAACATTGCAGCTAACCTTCAGGACATTTGTATGTGCGGGCCGTTATATGCGTGCATTCCTCTTTCATTTTCAAAGGACTTGAATTTGTATTTGGATGCGGATTTAGCCTTTCATTCATTATGACTCTGCGAGGAGGCTTTGAGAGAACGTGGACTGGCTGCTATAGAGGTGCCTGCTGCCGGGTGCTGCTGCTGGCTTGTTATTTCTTGATCGCCTTGGCAGCCAAGCCGAAAATGCCAGGCCACACACACCTCAATTCAATACGCATTGATGGGGAGATATCTCTGGGCGGACTGTTCCCAGTGCATGCGAGAGGGAACGACGGCAAAGCCTGTGGGGAGCTTAAGAAGGAGAAAGGGATCCACAGGCTGGAGGCCATGTTATTTGCCCTGGATCGAATCAATAATGACAATGAGCTGCTGCCTAATATCACTCTGGGGGCCCGCATCCTGGACACCTGCTCCCGGGACACTCACGCTCTGGAACAGTCACTGACATTTGTTCAGGCGCTGATTGAGAAAGACTCAACGGATGTCAAATGTCTCAGCGGAGGGCCGCCCATCATCACTAAGCCCGAGAGAGTGGTGGCAGTGATCGGTGCATCTGCCAGCTCCGTGTCAATCATGGTAGCCAACATATTGCGTCTCTTCAAGGTCAGTTTCTCCACCGTCATATACTTTCTAATGAATAAACTTTTTTCCTGTCATGGCTGCAGAGAATGAATATTTCCTGTAATCCCCTCCAGTGAACATATATTCTGGAGTTCATACTTTCAGTTTGTATGTAATTAATTTACAAAACATATATAATACAAAAAGGGCAAAGTTTGAGTTTTAATCTTATATCATCTTACATCACCACACAAACCCACAGACATAGGTTACCCTCTTGTTCAGTATTTCCCAGTTCATGTTCTTATTGCCTTTCTTTTGACCTTTTTTATTTTCCTCATAGGCTTAAATCACATTCGTTTCAGACACGTTTTCCCACTGTCCAGAAAACTAGGCGCTGATCATTGCACCATAATTCTCCCCACTAATGACATTAATTTGCCAGAAGTCCTTAGTGTTTCCTTCCCCTAATTAATTCAGGGAAGCCATGCATGGCACCGTTGAGCTCATTGTGCTGCTATCGAACGTGGTGTGTATATATGAGCTGGCTCGCCATATGCAAATGTGATGTGCAAATGAGTGCAAAACATAAACAATAAATGACAGGACTTTTGTAATACCTGCTCGGTGCTGTCAAACCACTACAGGACACAACCGAACTAATGAGCATAAGGACTGTGTCAAAACAGGTTGTCTTTTATTTTGTGCTACCCCAGCACAGAATGAAGCAGTGTGAAAGCCTGGGGTTATACTGCATATTGTAACCATTCCACGTTCTACAAACACAAGTGAGGACCTCATCTTTGTATTTTTGTTTTCATGAACCTACTGACATTGTCACATTTTGGACAAACAGTCAAGTTTAGTTGAGTCCAATTTTATTTATATAGCTCAATCCCACATTTTCCTCAAGGGGTTTAATAATCTGTATAGAATTACACTCTCTGTCCTTGGATCCTCGAATCAAAAAACACTTTCATTGGATAAAAATGGATGCAACCGAAGGGTAAGCAACAGATGAGGGATCCCACATGTGTAATTGATGTTGAGTGAACAGAACAGAGCAACATATTAGATTAACTGCATTGACTATTAGGTGACATTATAGATTGTAAACCTTCATGAAAAAATATGATGGAACAACCTCCATGTGCTGCCATCAGGTAAGTAACATGACCTTCTATCCAACATGACTGAGTACATAAACATACAAGAGATAAAGAGCCTGGGACTCCTGAAGGGCAAAGATCCACATCCGAATATCTGGAATAAGACACTAACAGCCAAGAGAGAGAGGAGAGAGGTTCTAGGTTGGCCGATCAACCAGCAAAGTGAGCATTAGTGAAAAGAGAGGACTGAGAGAAGAGGATAGAGAGATGTAATGTACATTCTAGGTTTAATGGATTCATTCTGACTGAGAAGGATTTGCTTACAGGACAAAGGAAAGAGGTACCTAGACTCAAGTAAAAGCCACTAAGTGAAATTTAAGCTGAGTTTTAATTTGGGATTTAAACACCTCAGTGAAGTCTGGCAGTCTGATTTCAGCAGAGAAGTTGTGCCAGAGGAAGGAGGCATTATAGGAAAAAGGTCCTAATGTTGATTGGCCTCTGTGGGGACAGACAAGAGCCCTGTAATTTGGAGCAAAGAGCGGAAAATAGGTTCAGAGAGATATGACGGGTCCTGCCCATTTAGGGTTTTGTATGTTACTTAGTCAAAGTGGTTTTCATGTTGAGCTAGGACAACGACCAGCATCTAAGTTGTATCTGAGTTTTGGAACAGGGGCAGAGTAGACCTGCAGGCTTCAAATTTAGATAATCCAACAAGGGTCATCAGCTTTTACAGGAAAATAAAGCTGAGTGTCATCAGAGACAGTGGAAATAATTTGAGTTTAATGATTTCCATGACTGCATTTTATTTAGCCAAGATGTACTGTGAAACAGAGAGAAAAGCAGAGGACCAATAATGTAGCCCTGGGGCACTCCATATTTCAAATCAGAAAATACTAATGTAGGAAATCCTGATTGTAAAGTAGGTTCAAAAAGATTATTGTCGTGTGGGCTGAAAGCTGCTGCTACACAACTGTTTCTAGTAGTTTTAAGAACTAGTCAGTAGTTATTTAATGAGCCTGGATCTATGAGTGTTAGGAATCAAACATAATGGATTTGATGGGGGAGGCATAGGTATGTGATCAATATGAATCTATTGAGGTTTATAGACGTTAGGCTTGTGATAGCTTTATCTTCCCTGTAAGTAACCCATGAGTTAGAGCCTCCAAATGGCAAAGAAAACAATATGGGGCCTTTGTTCTGTTTACACCAGCTACATCTTTAAAAAAGGGAATTTCATGATGAGGCTTGAATCACCCTCTGTGGCATTGATTCAACAATGTCTCACCCCCCGTTGCTATTCAAGGGCTGACTAAGTGCTCAGCAGAGGACAAGAGGTTTAATAGCACAATACATCACATCACAAGCCCGACTGACATGTCACAAGTCAACCAGAATAAATGCTGCTCCTACACCATCGCTGCGTTTTTAGATGAACTGTCTGACACAAGGCTGACATCTGTATCCAGGCATCACAAACACCATCATTTTTCATGTGCGATTTAGAGAATGGTGGCATGGTCCTCACATTCATGGCAATCAATCACATATTCTTATTATTCTTACCTGTGAGCTAATGGGCAAGAACTGCCTCATTGCATAACACTCCAAGTAAAGCAGTGTTTTTCCTACAAACATGCACTGACCGTCTCTCCTTATGCTATTCCTCAACTCTCTAATCCAAGATTGGGTTAATGCTGCCAGAAACCTTTTGAAGGCTACATGGACCGCCAGAGGAGGGTCTGTCCACTCACAAACCTTTGAGACGTCCTCACTCAGCTAATTGTGCTCTGTACATTCTTGGTTTGCACGGGATCTAGCCAATGACTTGTTGTGGCTTCCAAACAGTATGCCATATCCTGCAGTGGAAATACACTATTTATGTTTTTACTTTGTTTCTTCTCCAAAGGGCTGCACCATTCAAAACTCAGTGTTCCTGGGCAAAAGAAAGAGTTTTGTGAGCATAGAGCAACTCAGATTTTGATATGTCTTTGATGAACCGGAGCATGAATCCTTTTTTAATGGACAATGGCCTTAAAGTGAAAGTGATCTGCCCTGTGGGCTTGAACAGCCTCCTTGACAGGGCCTTGAGCACAACTGGCAAATCCTACTGAGAGATGGAGGAGAATGTTAAAAGATGCTGCCACGTCACTCCAAGCAGGAAACACTACATTTTCAAGAGGATGGTAAAAAAGCATCTCTAGCTGACACACTTTGATATGTAGCAGAAGGAGTAGGACTTTAGAGAGTTTGTCAATTTCTTGGGCTGGACACACAATGGATGGTCTTTTCCCTGTGTTGAATACAATCCTACAATCTCCAGTCGGCCCTTAACATGATACAAGCATTGAGAGATTTGGGGAGAGACCATTAGGAGGTTCTGCATATCACAGCACTGCTGCACAATGAGCAGATCCTGTCTTTTCCTCAGCAGTGGGATCAGATGGAAGCAGACAAAAACCACAGAAGAGGCTTTTAGGTATTGGAGCATGTGCATCCACTTGTATTCGTGGGAAACAGGGAGGGAAAAACATTCAGTGCATAAAAGCTCAGACAAAATCCTGTCAACATTTCAGGTTTGTTTGGAAACAACAAAATGTCTTCTTGCAAGGTTTTGACAGCACATACTGTCATGTCCATGTCCAATCAGGTATATTGACAGTGAGTGTTCCTACAGCTAAAATCTGACAGAAAGATTCTTCATCAACCCTGTCTGACTGAACATAAGTGTGTATTGAACAGACCCAATAATAAAAATCTGTTACAACAATAGAGAAACCTTTCTTGAAACATTGTTATTTAGATATTTATTGCTGCAGCATTTCAAATAAATTTCAAAGAACTAGGAAGCTTTAAAAGCCTTTAATCCACTTATGCTCTGTTTTGGACTCGACAGGCGGAACGTCTTTTCATGAATCACATTGATGGAGAAACAAGAAGCCATGTAAATGTGATTTGTATGGGGCCCAGCAGTGGCCCCAGGTGAAAAGAATAATAGAGGGTTTAATATGTTTAATAGCATTAACAGGAGAGCAGGTCACAAGATGATATTGCACATGGATTAGATAGATCCTCTACAATGCCTTTACATTTCCTGAAGTGCACTAGATGCATATCACTCATTGTGCGAGTGTCATTGTTTCTATCATTGTATCTTTAATCTTCATGCAAACTGTATTTTCATGATAAAAGGTTCCCTGTGTGCTACATTTAACTCTAATCCACCATCCTCTGCTTTACTCACTTGTATTATATTTGACTTTACTTAATATTGTTTGGTTTAGCATCATTTCCCTAGATTTGGTTTAGTAACGTGATTCTTTGTAGAATAGTCTTATGAGGTAAAAAATATATTTGTTGATTGTATTTTAAGGTATAAAACTTAATTGTTTCACGGGTGACAATGCTGCTGGCAGTGCTATTGCAAAAAAAAACAATTACCCACAATATATCGAGAGCCTCAGCTGCTGTTAAAATGCGAACTAGGAGGGGCTGTTTTCGTGCAATTGGTTATTTAGTTGGCTGAGTTTTCATTTTTCTCAGCTCTGGTGCTTGAATGTCTGGTGGCTTGGAAAAAAAAAGAATTATGCTCATTCTCTGGCAGTTGTCCAAAGGCATTGTGGGAAATGCAGGTAATTACTCACTGAAGTAGAAGATGAGTCAGGTTGAAGAAGAGCAGGTATACTCAGAGATATTTCATTCAATACAGAATCTAACAATAACAGCAAAGAATATCCCAAGGCAGATTTTTGGTTTCAATAAATGTTATGATGATCCACAGTGGCCTTTTTGAACAAACGTCCCACTGTGGACCATCAGAAACTCCTCCACTGCAATTAAAGGCAATCCTCTGCACTTGCTGTGAGGATATTGACTAATAATTAAAGGTTGGACTCTCACATGGATCGGCTCAGAAGGTTCTGGTTCTTCTCTTCATGATTAAAGGCATGAAAAAAAAAAAGAAAAGAGTGGGACTCCCTTGAGTGGCAGTGGAGGCTCTTACTGCTCACCACTTACTTCTAACGACTTCAGGAGTTAGGCCTGACTTCTTTCAACTTCTTTCTTTCCCTAACCTGAGCTGTTGGATTGAAGCTGAACTGATGGTGAGTTTTTATTTTTGCATATAACACAGTTTCTATATTGGTGTATGAGCCATTATGTGCTTTGGGGCTTGATGTCTGCAGGATTGTTCTTCTTTTTTTTTTAACCCCAGTGTTTTGTGAGAGTTCCTTCATCAAATTTTCATATTTACTTGATGAGTTCATGCATGAAGTCATGCAAACTTAACACAATATGCATTAACTATTATTTCAGAAATGATGCTGCTTTCCATCCTCATGCAGCAGGAATCTGTTTTCTGACTATAATGTAATTGGATTCATGCTCGCAATTGTTTGTCAGCTCCTTACTTTGAGCCTCTCCTTATCCTCCTCACAGTCTTAGAGTGGCTGAGGGCAAAGTGTTTGCTCAGCACTTCAGAGCAGGCAAGATTCCGTCCCCATGGTGTGTCATGAATATTTTACTATATTGTTACGTAATTTCCGCCCAGGGATTAGGGTTGAAAGCTCCCTCTCTGCATCCCCTCATCACTGGGTCCGGCTCTTGGTCTGTTTTCATCAGCTCGGCCTTTATACTGCTATATAAGCAGGAGCAAAGTGCACCAGCACTTGAGGTAATTAGTGGCTGGTTTCTTATGATACTCAAGACGGAGTGTAATTAAAGTCCCAGGCTTTTGATTGTGTCTCCTACACAGTGATGAATACAGCTATAGTGGCCGGCTTGAGGGATATTACTGCAGCCAGACAGAAACTGCAGGAGCATGCACTGTTTCAGGTGTTGAAGTTGACTTGGTGAGACAATCATAAGCTTTCAGACAAAGAGCTTGGGCAACTTGCACTCAGCAGCTCTAAATTAGGTACAAGCAGCCGCAGTCTGCTCCTGGAGAGTCTCTCCTCTGTGGAGGAGGGAGCTTGGAACAGTGGAGACAGGTGGAGGGAGCAGAGATGGTCGATGTATGTGCTCTGAGCAGAGAGAGGAGGGTTATCTCGTTGCCTGTTGTGCCGGCTGTGAAGCAGAGACCTTGTATCCGCCTTTCTCTTCCCTCATTAGAGACAGAGGCAGAGGCCCTCAGGCACAGACAGTGCCTTACTCCCCCTCAGCATTTCACTGTGTTGAGGCGGGGCTCTTGTTGGATTATCCCATCAGCCTGCAGTGTAGATAACCTGAAATCTTAAGAGGCTCTCAAAAAAATGATGCACACGGCCGCTATTTACTTGCACTTGTTAATGGTCGATCTTTCCATCTGGCCATTTCTATCACCATCAGAATAAAAGGTGGAGAAAAACACAGCAGCTTTAAAACAAATGGTTGCATGTTGCTGTGAAGCTTCAGAAATGTGTTTCAAAGGGAACAAGTAAAAAATATAAAATCTACATTTTTACGCCTTGCTGACAAAATCACCACGGATCCCGAATGACAATCTTTTTGACGAATGATTTTGATAAATAAAATTAGGCCAATTAAGGGGACTGATATCTGAGTGAGCGGAATTTGGTGTCGCTCGATTGATTTTAAGGGGACTGTTGGGCCTTGGGGGAGGTATGTGCTCTAGTGAGTGCCATTCTAGTTTTAAAGCTTTGTTTACAGGCGACCAGAAGTCCAATATTCCTCTTCCTTTAGCTCAGACCTTTAAACTTTGTATCTGATTTAATGATCATGCGGATTCCTGACCTTTTAAAAAGTTGGTGTGGTCAGATGTGCACAGACTTACATTGATAATAACATTATTTATAGTTATTGCCCTGTTCCATTCCTCAGAGTGTAGTGTTGGCTGTATTCTGCCTTGTTAGTGCTTTGTCACACCTGGCCAGGGCTCCCAAGGTGTGCCCTGTCACCTTCACAGAGCCTCAGCACCCCGGACCTGGGCGGTAATTGAGGATAGAGAGAGGTCTGGGCTGGAGAATTGATTCTGACTGAGCTCACTCCCATTCTGTGCAAAGTGTAATTTGGTGCACAGTACGCTACATTAGTTCATTCACGAAGCCCATTCCCCGAGACCAACCCAACCCACCCAGGCTCAACAAATGCCATGTAGCCGCTGAAATCCCGACTCCCACACAGTCCGACCGATGCAAACAAATAGGGAAGCGAATCAAATAAAAGCCGTAAAAAAACAAGCAATTGTTTTCAGTGTGTTCACAGGCCAGTGGGCTTTCTGTGGGTTTTTATCTGTGGCCCTCAACTTGACTTTTACAAGCGAGCCGACCAAATCCATGAAGCTGTGTCTCTCCAACGCAGATTGCAGACGTACCCCCCCATCTAGCATGCTCCCGCTACAGAGCAGCAGCTCCTTTAGTTCAGGATTAGTTCTGACTCAACTCACTTTGCCCACCCAAGCTCAAGCGGTCAAATCCCAGGACAGTTATGAGTGAGGGCTGCCCAGAACCTTAGCCTCTTTTTTTGTATTATTTTGTATTCTTGGCAGCATTTTATCCTCTTCCTCCTGCTGTTTGCAAATCCCTCTGTAGGCAATCCGAACCACCGCTGCTAATCACCAAGCAGAGTTCCCAAAAACTACTGTGTGGCTGTCTCCCCTAGTGCGTCCACTTTGTCAATGTGTTAAGTTTCACTCAAACTAATTTCTGGCGTTTAATTAGTGTGCACTAACAGGCCTACAGAGGAAAAGCTGGCAAGTGGGATGGGGGGGACTGTCTTTTCTTTTTCAAATGCTGAACATCACTGTGAAATTCTCAAAGCCACGAGGCACAGGGAGGACAACAACGTAAATACCAACCAGGTTCGCTTGTGTCCTCTTTTCTGCTGTGAAACTTAAAGATACTGACGTCTTTACAAACACAGCACAGCCGTCACGTTGTTTCCTTGAAGAGAGCGTGGAATTAAAGGCTTGGAGCCGTCTCACCTGAATAATCTCACCATCAACCCACAGATCCATCACTGTCCCGATGCCTCAGTTTGAGTTCAACAACAGCTTGAAGCAGCGGAAGAGAAAACAATGAGTAGCTCAAACACATTTGAATTAAATGTAATCCATGGTGCTGTGACAGATTCCATATCGATTGAGGGTGAGTGATATTTATTGTGTATTTTTGAGGGCTTGGCTATTCATCTTATTCAGAATCAGAGTCGTGTTTATTGCAAAGACGGTTTCCACCTACAAGGAATTTGCTCCGATGTTTTGGTGCATAACAAACAGAGTAAGTAGAAACATAAGCGGAAAGATAAAGCAAATTAAAAAAGCAAGCAATGTGTGTCATAAGAGAAAGAAAAATACAAAATATACAATAGAATTAAATGAAAATATGTGCATTATGTCACTCGGAAAGTTACAACTGTATGGATTTTGCAGCTTCCGTGCACTTTTGTAGACTGATAAATCTAAAACAAGCATGAATAGGTCATCATAACAACATTTTCCATACAGCCACAGTAAAGTTTGCCTGAGATCTTAAAAAGGATTTTTTTTTTCTGTCAGCCTAATGCCAGCGAATACACTCAGCCTCCCCTGCAGCAGGGACAGCAACAGAAAGTTTGGCCGCCTTCAGGCTAAGCAGCTTGGACATCATCCAGCCTTCCAGCACACGAGAAGACACTGAGGCTCCCATGAGTCACTGCTGTGTCACACAAAGGGCCTCGCTCTCTGGTCAGAGGCAGTTTGGGATTCACCATGAAAACACAGTATTTCAGCCGTAATTCTGAAACAGGGGCGAGTTTGTTCAACATTGTGGTCGTGACTGGGGCAGTGCTGAGATGTTGACATTCAGCAAATGCAATGATAACCATGTGCAGTATCTTAGCTTAGCATATTAGCAGGGTAATGTTTGGTAATTTGCACAAAACACTGATGTCTGATGAGACATTAGCTTTGCAGATATTTAGTGATAAACTGCTTTGTCTAGATCGAGCACAGATCATCCTGCAGGGAACAGGAATCTGCATCAAATACAACTGGAATCCGCTGTTCCTTCTGATAGATGCTGAGCATATTTCACTGGATATCTGGAATCTTAACCTGCTGGGGGCACAGTGGGGAAACCAGATGAAACCAGGCTGGATAGATTTGTTGGGAAATTGGTTTGCAGCAATACTCACCGGGCATTTCCACGTACCGACACAACAAAGACATCAACGGATATTACCAACAGTTACACGACATACTTTGCACCTTTGAGCAGCTCTGGATTTTGTATTGGTTTATTTAAAACACATATAGCCCAAAGTGTCTGTAGTTACTGTTTGTCTCACAGTCTTTTCCTGAGCTTCAGTAGCAACAGATGAAACAGAACGTTGAAACACTTTCAATAAAAGCACAACTCAAATGTCAAGTGTGAGACGCTGCAGGGAAGCCACAGAACAGTACCTTCATAAACCCAACTCAACCACCAAAGGCATTAGGGTTCTTCCTCTGAGGAACATGAATGTCGTGGTGATTCATCCAATACGTCTAAACTGGACCAAGAGGAAAGGCAACAAACCACTGATACTTGCATGATATTAAGGGATTTTGACTTTAATAGCAACCGGGCTGCTGCTTATTGACTAGTACTCATAATTGACAGTAAATCCTATTAAACAAGATAAATTAAATGGTACCAAGCTCTGGGCCCGAGCTATAATTTGCTTTAAGTGATGTTTAATACAAATGTCATATGTGGATTCAGCTTTTGATTAAGAAAATACAAACTCTGTAAAATGCAAGAGCCAATATAATCATTATTTCCCAAAACTGTATGCATCACTGTGCAGTAATTTACTAGTTGTGGCACCGTAAAAAAAATCTAATGAGGACAGCGCTGGTGCCAAGGATTTTCCACTAATGAAATTCTACATTAATTCCATTGATTTCCTCGGCAGAAATCATTTTTAAATTGATTAACCTAATCTCACCCAAAACACTCTGGAGACACATTTTAGCATTTTTTTCTTTTTCCACCATGGGATGAATGGGATATTGATCAGCTCAATAATATTTGGTTCATTTATTTTACAAACATCATTTTAGAGGCATGTCAGGATATTCAATAACGGGGCTGTTTTGCGTGTTTAAAATATTGATGGTTATAAAAATGAGCTGACACGAAAAACAGCATTAATGAAATGGTCTCAGTGACTGTGACAGCTGATGTTTACATATGCAGAAAATTACTTAGAGGTGCCTGTACTCCCTCTGTTTTTTTTTTAGGCTGTTTGCAGTAGCTCCAGTATACAGTACTTTCCTAATATTCCACCAGATGCACCAGCTTGTGAATTTGTTTCTACACTTCCACTGTTTCCACAAAGCAAAGGTGGAGCCTGACATCTCAGAAAAAGAGATTATTCCCGTGACTTCACAGTGGAACCCTTTGTTATGAAATGAGTTCACATCTAAATTTAGTGTCCACCGAGACGAGCTGCTAACGTAGAGACCCAACACACACAGAGGCCGATCATTCACGCTCTCCACATATTTGTACACATTCACAATAACAGCAGACAGAGGAGGATCAATTCTAATCTACAGGCTAATTATGATCTCTGGTGTTTCCTCACTCTGTAAAAACTTGATGAATCCTGACAGAGCCGTGTATGTATTACCAACCCCCCCTCCCCCACACCACCACCTTGTTTCTTTAACCTGCGATCAATGGATTATCGAGACCCGACGACCTTCCATCACAAACACACACACACATGGATATTGACACAGTGTCTTCAAGCGGCAGTAAACTAATGTTAACCTCCTCCTTCTGTTTGTGAGTTCTTATAAAAGATATAATCAAAACAACCATAACAATACGATTACTCCGAGATTACAGTGCAGAACAATATAAAGTAGAATAGAATGCAGTAAATAAAAGCACAACAACAAAGAATTAAGTTTAAAATAAAGAGATAAAAGTAAAAGTACAAGTGTGTTGTAAAGGAAATAAAACCAAGTGTATACTGAGAGGAGACGAGCAGCTAACGTCTACAAATACCCTGCAAGCGAGCCATTTAGGGAGCAAACTATAAATTGAAGTGTGTACATGTGAGGCATTCAGGAGACATCTATAAATCATAGCTACAGAAAATACCCTGGGTTAGACTGCCCCCCCCCCCCCCTGCATTACCATCTGTCACCCACCGCCTCACCCACCACCACCACCACCACAAGTAAATTCTTACCACCGAGCAGCAAACTGTCAACATCTTTATTCTCTGACTCCATCTCTGAGGATAATAATCTAGATTTTTGTTGTTAAATGAGATATAAATAATAATGTAATCTGTGGACAGTTTGATTATAATACAGTATGTACAGTGTAATGTCACCAGAGCAGTAGATCTGACATTTACAAATATAAAACAGAATTAGTCATCTCTCATGAGGCTTAACAAACAGCATTTTGTATTACATGTTTCAAATTGTGTGTATATCCTGCGGTGCTTTGTATGAATCACTGCTATTCTGTCTCATATCATATAATTTGTTACAGTTAAACATGCGTCTTATGCAACATACAGTATCATGTAGGTTATTATGGCTGATGGTTTCACGCTCCTGGCGACGCCTGAAGTATTTAAGCACTTTACGTGTGGATGTGGATTTCAATATTAATAATAATGATGTAAGCTGGATGAGTGTTTCTGTTTTACTGGACGTGGCTTGAGATTTTAATACTTCATACTCAATGGGACTTTACAATGCCGGAAACCATTAGACCTTGTTTTCATGTAAACATGCATTCCTGGATGTCTATTCTACGGATTAACAATTTATTTTGTGGAACTTGCTGAAGTATTCTTATTCGTAAGAATGAAATTAATAATTACAGCACATTTAATTACAATATACTTGTTCCTGGGTCAGATGTACAGATGCAGATAATGTGAACACAAAAACTTTTAGATTTGAAATCGCCCTCTAGACTAAGCTATATGGGGATAATCTGATCTCACTGTCCTATAGAAAGTCGATATCATTAACCAGGATTTAAAGCTATTAAAACTTACTGTTACAAATTGTAACCACAGTTTAGATTGTGGAGCAGCCACAGTCTAGGAAGAGACCTTAGTGACCTGAAGGTGCCTGATGTAAAGCAGTGGACTGGACTTTGATAAAAGAAACAACAGTGATTATTGTTCTGCTGGGTCCTTTGTTCTGTCGGCTCATCCATTCTCCCTGCACCTCCTCTGAGAGAAGACATTTTATGCAGTTCTTCACCTGACTTCGTCCTCTGGTCCCGTCACACTACGGTCACCTGAGGTCACCGAACAATAAACCAGAACTATGGGTCGTAACAAGCTGCTGGTGCACATGATGTATGAGGTCGTTGGACTTTTTGCTGTATTGTTTTCTGTAGATGCTGTTTTCTTGAGGTGAGTCTCGTTTCTAATTGCAGACAAACATCTTAAGATTTGACGACATGAGAAATCTCGCTCAGATATAATTTTTTTACAACTTCTGCTGGTTTTACAGATGTAACTCCACTGGAGCCCTGTTGTCATTGTAATGGTTGCTGCACTTCCCCATATCAAAGCCACATTTAGACCTTTTATAGAACGTGATATCGTCTCAGGGAGGCGATCACGACCCTGTTGGGCTCCTGAGTGAAATTCTATAAAGCTGAGACCTGATCCACAGCGGTTTTGTGAGACAGTCGCTGCTCCCCCAATGCTGCTGATTTGTAGTAAATGAAATGTCAACAGAGTTTGACCACATAAACAAAGTCACATTCATAATTCTCCAATTCAGAGAGAGGCTTTACTTCTCTTAATATCACAACCTCCTGTGTTTTGTGTGACCCCAGATTTACTGTCTTCAGTGACACGGCAGAGTCAACAGTGCAGACGTTAACTCTGCATGATCCCGTTGACCCCTGCTGGAGCATGAGCGTTACTTAAAGCTCAAGCAGTATCGACACGGTGAGGAACACAGCGAGTGGATGGACTTGTTCCAAAGTCATTCAGAGGTGCCATTACATCGGAATGATACGGCAGCTTGTGTGAGAGGAATCAATACCCGTGAATGAGCATAGCAAAATTAACATTTCTATTAATTCTATCATTGATATGTGCCGAATAACAATACTGCTGACACACATCGTTTGTGTCTGTTAAATGCATCAGGGGGAAATGTCACTTTGGGTTTATTGTTTGTGTTTGAAATATTCAAAGTTGGGTTGCTAAGTCATCAGGCCCTCGTAGAAATTAATGGCAGCAGGTAACTATGCACAACGTGAGAAGGAAGCTTAGTTCCATCGATGTGTTTTATATGGTTGATATATGGTCTGATGATGGTCGGATGAAGACAATAACGTGGTTCACATCAATTATCCAGGTTGAAGCCATGATTTGTGAAAGAAGCTGCAGTTTGATCCTTTTAATGGGGAAATGCTTTTTGTGAACAATGCGAAAAAATCATGCATCCTTCCCGTCCCTCGTCTCCTAACAGCGTGTGTCTCCTCCGAAACAGATTACCTGTGCAGGTACAGTGACACTCTCATGTAAAATCCATTACCATTGACTGGGTGACTGCATTACCTGCCAGTGTACTGTTCTCACAGTTAATCAACTAGTCAGTGTTAATGGAGGCATCAGATCCTGACATAGACACCTTCAGTGATTGTGCAGCTGCAGTCGTGCTTTTTCCACCTCCTCTCAGACACAGTTAAATGTTGTAAAAGCAGCTCTGGTCAGACCAAATGGTGTTAATGTGGTGTCTACTGGGGAAAAAATGAAAGTAGTTTTCAAAGCAGCGCGGAGTCCCTCAGGAAAACCTGTTCATGTAATAATGAGTACACAACAAGAAGTGGCAGACTACCTGTTTTAGAGAATGCTCTGCACATTCATCACGTGTGCGTCACGCATGAATGCATTTCCTGGTAATTTAATTCTACAAACAGGCTAATGCACAATATGGATTGCACGTGACAGAGAGGAACGTGGAAATTTACAAAGAAACTCCAGCACACTATAGAAACTGCAAAAGGGGGAAGAAAGGGATATATGTGTGTTTTAGCTACAGGTAAATCAAAGAAAAAAGTGCATGTGCATTTGCAGCTGTAGTTAAGGATGCGAATTGGGAACTGGTTCCAGTTGAGAATAGTCCCAAGCATCAGAATTGTATAACTCCACACTTATCAATTCCTTTCATTGGGCTTGTAAAAGAATGATATCAAACAGCGTCTGCACTGCTGGAAACTAGTAACAACACGGAGTCCTGGTGGAGAGGAAGACACAGTTCAAAGTGTGGGTCTGTTCTCAAACAGAAGGAAGATGCAAGTTTGAGCTGTAATGTCTGTGGAATGGAAATAAATCAAGATAAAGTACAGATGGAACCAACTGAAAAATGAGCTTAACATGCAGGAATGCTGCGTTTTTCACACTTTGCACACGAGTGCCACAGTTTCTCAACCTAACAAGCACTGGGCCTCATAAGATACTTGGATAGGTGCATAAAATCACTCAGTTTTAACTTTACCATTAACACTTGCAAACGTATTGTCACACCTGTCCAAGCTACCTGCAAATGTAGAAAGAAAATGATCATGTGTTAAACTCTCCCAAACTGAAGCGCATGCACCACCTGCCGTGCCACTCACCCCCACAAGTTTATTTCTGCACTGTGTTTTAGAGAAATTAACAACATACTTTACTTCCATTTGATTAATAAAGAATTGGACTGATAACCAGAATCATTAATGTCATTGGTATCAATAAAATTATCGCTGCAACTGCACCGGGATTTAACCATGAATTTTGACAAAGTAATGAACCGTTGTCACGTTGACCTGAGCTTCAACAGTTCGTCGAGTTTTATGATTTTCAGCAAATCTACTTACTGTTCTGAATATTTCATGCTGCCGTCAGTCTTTGGAAAAGCAACATCAACAGCATTACGCCGATATTTCGCCCGTATTTCCATTTGCAGGTCCTAAACTTCAAAGATCTGCCTCGGGTGGAAAGCCCAGTTTGCTTACACATGGATAAGTTAACCGTCTGTTGGCATCAGTGTCAAAGCGCGCACAGGAATGACTAGATTGAAACACTCAGGCAATAAGCCCGCACTGCTCACACACATTAGCCAGGCACAGCTTTGATTTTGAGCAGGAGAAAGAAAAAAAAAAACTACAGGCACTCACTCAACCCACTCTGTTGTCTCATAACTGCTGCACACTGCATCTGCTATCAATGCTTTTCACCGCCCCACTTCTCTTTTCTGCAAGTTAAGCGGGAAAAGGAGGAGTAATAAAATATTTAAAAAACAACTATTGGGGTTTGCAGAGCAGCGCCTTTCTTTCTTTCAGTTGCACGTGTAGGTGTCGGCCCAACTTGATGAAATTCCCGAAGAAGAAACACACCTTTTGGGGGGGGGGGGGGGGGGGGGCATGGAGAAGATTGAAAATGAGTCGAGACCCAGTTTAGATCGATTGACTCAGGTAATATGAGTCGAGCCAACGAGAGCGGGGCCGTCTCACTTGTTTACCTGGTGTTGAGAAGATGCTGCTAAAGGATTCTATTGGACTGGTCTCTGTGGGATGGATTTAATTTGATTAAGCAATCTATGCAAATGAAATGTAATTTGCATGGCCTTTTGTGCAGCACAGTTGGTTATCAATGATTAAAATGCTTCAGAACACGGGAGATTAGGACACACTGGACCCCACAGGGACACGACTTTCATAATTCTGAGTCAACCCGTAAAGCATCAGAACATTTAGAGACACTTTAATTTGTCATTAGTCGATGGTGCAAACATCTTGTTTAAATTGTATTGTTCTATTCTGCTGAACTGTCCTCATTCGACCCTAAAGAGCAGTTTCAGAAAGTGGTTTGAAATTTAAAGAACAATTTCTTTTACTGTCAGACTTCTTCTTTTTTATGGTCGGTCACAGAAAAGAAAGAAATAACCCTGTTACCTCTTTTTTTATTTAGTAAGAGGTTCTTAATAGCTTTAAAATGGATTAAGTGGTCCTAAGGGATTTTCAGAGGGGACTCAAATCCCATGATATTAAAAAGGACATTTAAAAGTTACCCTAGATTCATTTCAGAGCCGCTGAATGACAAGAGACGTTCTACTTAAGTTTGTGTTGAGAAACTGGACAATGGGACCTGAGCCTGGGACTTTAAGGATGTTGGGATGTTTTTTTCCCGCTTGTATCAGTTTAACACCTTAAAACTTTTGAGGGGACCGATCTTGTTCATTTGATTTTGGTCATTCGATACACATCCGATGGGGTATGGCCAAAAAACACAGATCAATAGTGCAGTCAAAGGCTTTAAAAGCTGGCAGGATGAATAGATGGCAGAGTGCTTTGAATTATTCAGTGGCGCTGTGGATTTGTCAGTCTCTTTTGCGCTGACCGGCGTGTTTACACAGCTACAAAATCGGAAGAGCAACAGCCGAGATGTAAAATATCAGAACCGACACGCTTCCCTCGTAACTTTTAATCCGTGTGAGGTTAATACTTGGAATAGAAATATCAGAAAAAGGGAAAAACCCACATGTCAAACTAAATCCCCATTTAAAACACACGGGGATCTTTGTGCCTCGTGTGCCCGCGGCTAAACTGCATCGTGGTCTATTACAGCAATCAGTCGGCACATTTGGCCTCATGATGGGAGGAAAGAGTAAAACACACTATCAAACGGGACCCAGGGCTTATTTATGAGGGTTTAAATAATGTTTAAAGTGGGGTTTACTTGAACATGGTTTGGCCGACCACGAGCTACATGAATGAGCCCACTTTGCACATTATGCATTCATTGATTGGTCAGTTATCCAGTCATGAAGTGTGTGATTTACTTAACTCGAACGCTTAAACCCCAACACTGCTCAGCCCCCTCCCCACTCCCTGATCCCTCAGATCCTCTGATCACTTGCTCCAGTCCTTCAGAAGCTTTAGAACAGTTTACCTTTTTTATTTTTATTTTTTAAAGTGCTCCAATTCTGTAGATAGATTCAAGACTAAGCTGAAGACCCTGAAGTGCTCTTGCAGGCTTTCAAGTGTCATTAAGTAGGTTTTTATTCTCTTTATACATTTTCATCATTTTTTAAAAATGTTATTTTATAGATAGAGGTTACAATATTTTAACCTCTATCTATACAATATTTTATTTTATTTGATGTTATTTGATGTAAATGTATTTTATTCTTTATCTCTTTCTCTTTCTTTGTGTCTTATTTTATTATACAGCACTTTGGTCAACTGCTGATTATTTTTAAAATTATTTTTAAAAGTAAACTTGACTTAACTTGACCCACCCTACTCACTTCAAAGTGGACCTAAAGTGCCTAAGTGAGGCGTCAAGTCATTACCCAGTCACATTTAGTCAACACCCAGCAATCACTGCTTTAGATATGGAAAACTACACAGCTCCACTGAACTGAAGTAGCAGTAAACAAGCAGGTTGAGAGAAAACAGCTTCCCACCAGGTGGCCACTTATTGTCAGTCCTGACAACACGCTGCATGTTAGGGTGTCTTCACTGCTCAAGGCTCCGCATGTCAGCATTAAGATGAGCTTGTGAATGTTGTTAAGGTCGGGCAGGACGACGTGCTGCAGGAATCCTGCTGGACGTGACATGTTTCTGCAAACCACAGGAGGAACAGGAGGAGTGGATGCATTTCTACTTCCACCAAGAAGGGGCTGCTGTCAGCCCTGTGTGTGAGTTGGTTTGTTGGTTGGTTTGTAAGCAAGATTGCACCTAAACAACTGAGCGTATCCACAGGTGGAAGGATGAGGTACGGATCAGGGAAGAACCCATTCAATTTGGTGCGGGGGACGATCCAGGACTTCTTCTTTCATGGATTTAGGGAACTGATATCCATGAGTGTGTGAAATTTGGTGCAGCTCAATTGAATTTAAGGGAACTTTTGGGCCTTGGTGGAGGTATGTGCTCTGCTGAGGGCCATTCTAGAGCTTCACGTTTTTGACAAATAAAGACGAATATTAGCTGTGAAAGTTCAGTTGCTTGACTTTCCATTGTTTAAAAATAGTAAACATGTGAGCCAGGTGATCAGGCTTCTAGCTACGTGACTAGGATGGAATGTATTCTACTTATTATCCTCTAACAGCCAATCGGATTTCGGTGCAGATTATGTTAACAATAGTTTGTCATGAACATCTGCGAATCATTTTCCAGTTCGGAGAAATAGCAAAAACTACTAAGTACTCTATGTTGACGAGGGAAACTCATTTGGTTTTAAGTGTCTTGTTAAGTGCAGGAGAGAGAATGCAAAATAAACTGAATAGAATAAAAAGAAATCAGAGTTAAAAACACAAAAGCTCAAAGAAAGTTCAAACAACGGTGAATCAAAAGTTCTAAAACATTAACTGAGCTCTGCCGTCAACTTAAATACGAACCAAATGTTGGATCTGTTTACAGCTGGTACTCAAGGCTCTGCAGTAAAATGAGCCACATAAGAAAAGATGTCTGACAATCCCAGACGGTGATAATCGTTTTTTCTGCTGAATCCTAAAATACAAAAATAATCTCCTCAAAGAGGACGACTTGAGAACATCTGCACCTGTTCATGAGTCAGTGTTTACAACTTCCTATTTCTGAATTCTATTCATGCATCGTTAAGGAAGGCTGATCTGCAGCAGACATAAAAAAAGATGTACGTACAAGTTGGTCAACATGAGCTGCTTTTGTTTTCTTGCAGCGGAGGTTGTTAATAATAATAATGATGACAACATGGAGCAAGTCAGACAAAGGCTCAGTTAACAAACCTTCCTCTGTTTCCCCTGCTCTATGTCGGAGTGAATGAAATGATGGAAATTCAGAACCTTCATGGAAACATCTCATATTCAAAAATAATACCAGAGCGACCTTGTATCAGAGAGAATGAAAAAATAAAATGTTATGGCAACTGCTTGACAGTTGACAGTTAGTGTAGTGGAATTATGCTTAAATACAACAAATAGCAATATTTAATATGTTTTAAAGGGGGATTATCACATCAGAATACATTTTCTATCAAAGTAATGAGTAAAAGTAGTTAGTTACACATTATTGGTAAACTCTTAACAGAAAAGTTATTTGTTTTCCCCAAATGATCAGATGTTGCCGTACAACACTTTGTTGTGACTTTAGCATAATTAAACTTTTTATGGTTATGTCTGTCTTGTTATAATTCGGAACAAGTTCACAGGCACCACAGCCAATTGTGTTTAATTACATTTAATCAGAACCATGATCTGTACCCTCGGTATTAAGTGTTTCAAAGGTCCTGTTGACTCCATATAATTAATACGACAGTGGATTGAAACTGCTTTGAGAGGTGAGAGTCGATGAATGGACGGCACAAAAAAAAAAACGCTCTCGGCTCTCATTGAGTCGACACCTGTTCCCATTTACTCCACAAGACTGAGACACTCAGACTTGTCCACCGCAGCTCGGGGAGGCCAGATCTAATTAGCTCCTGTTCCTTAGCCTGGAACTCCAACCCTCTTCTCCCGACTCCGAACCGCTACTATCGTTCATTTCCTGACACTGCAGTAATTATCAACTTGCAATTTTATTAGCCATTTGTACCGGCTCTTGACCAATTATGAAGTGGTCGGATAATTAGTCGCCTCGGAGAATGGGGGGGGGGGGCTTGAGGCTATCTTTGAGGAATTATTTGTCAGAAAAGAGGCGAGAGAAATAAAAGTGAACGGGTTTAAAAGAGGAGGAGAGGCGGTGTTGGCGGCGCCGTACTCAGCTCCTGAAACCGTCTCTGGGAGCTGAAGCCGTCCGTGAAACGGCTTCCGAGGGGTCGTGCAACCCCAAATTGTTCTGGGCAAAAAAAGAGGTTATATATAATGGCATGGTTTTTTTACCTCCTCCTACTAAGCCACTGAGTGATAATGGCAGGGAAAACATACAGTCAAAATGTGGGCCGAGTCTTCAGGCTTTGTTTCCGTTTGTGTTTATCAGGCAGCCACAGATCCCTTCCAGTGTAGGCGTCGAGGGTAATGGATTAGAGTGCTGGTGCCAGTGATATCATGGTTGAGAGAGAACTGCATATTTTAGAGTTTCTTTGTCTCCGTGTGGGGCCTGTGTATTTCAATGGCGAGTTAGACTGCTACTGATATGCCCCCTGGCGTGGCAGTCCAGCGTGAGTGTAATTTAGTGCAACAACACTGGCCAACCCGAGGGTGTGGAAAATGGTGGAGTGACAGTTTGGCCATGGAGGATTTAACAGAAGCCAGAGTTTGTGGCTGCAGGATTACGGAGAAACAATAATACTGGAAGGTTTTTACCTGCCGAACTTTTCAGTGGTGACTTGTAAATATAGTTTGCATCAGATTGCGGAGCTTGAAGTTGTGTTTTTCTCAGTTGCTTTGGGTCGGAAGTGGCATTCATGCAAACATCTCCCTGTGAACAACAATGACAAGCAAGTCTCTCCACCTCATGTCAGAGTTATTTCTGCTTTCTCACCTAAGAGACCCTACACCCTGTTTAAAGTGTAAAACACCATTTTTAGATACATATCAGAGGGATTTTTAAACAACAACAACAAAAAAACTGAAATATGCACAATTTCCGCAGCTTTCAGCCATCAATTTTAAAATGGGTCTTTATGGAAGGAACAGACGCAAAGATGAAACAATAACAAGATGCTTCCTGACGTCTTATTCTCATTGATGCCTCCTGAAGTCCCGAGATGCATAAATTGTTCCTGTGTCTCTGATGGAAAGTTGCACTGCCTCATTTAATATGTGAAGTTGCCGACTCTCGTTTCTCATCAATAACATGGGAGTATGAGTGTGAGTTTTTCTTACATTTTGGGCACAGAGGATGCATTAAAGTGCGACTGTTTGAACCGCTGGCACAGGAGTATGGTGCCAGTAATGTATTTCATCAAAGAACGGTCATAGTACTTCATTTAGAGCTAAAAAAAAAACTATTTTATCATTATTTACAATCTCATACACATTTACTGAGTTGAAGAAGAATCTATACCTGGTAAAAAAACGGCTTTGGGCCTGGCGTTTAATATCCCTCTACGTGATTACTCAAAAAGCTGTGGTGAACTGAGCAGGGGGGTGTCCTGATACTCACAGGACACATTCGCATTCAGCTTGTGGCTGATTGCTCACATGCTGCTCTCATACAGTAGCTCATGTTGGAAGTATTCCTGACCCACACAGAGCACATATATTGGGGAGCACTATTTGGGAGGCCGAAATACACCACCAGAAATCCAAGTGGAGCAGAGAGTTTGTCTTCAAAACTGCATGTGTGTGCCTTATAAACATTGCACAACATGATTTGCATTTTACAATATGACTTTGGTGCCATATTTGTAGCCATCTTAGTAATTAGTTGTATCCCACAATTCAAAAACATGCACGTTTAACATACACTCATACATTTTAGCTCTGTTTTGTTTTTTCCTGAGGGAAGAATCTGTCTCATAAGCTTCCAAATCGAGAGTCAAAACAAAGTTAGAGGCTGTAAAATACTAAATAATGAGCTGAAAGTTCTGTAGGGCTGAAGGGAACTGATAAACCTCAGCAGGGTTTTATCACTATGAGTGACCCTTGATCCACTGCTAATAAAAACATTTTGTTTATAGCTGCTTTTAATTTGCCCTGACAAAGGTTACAGACAGTGAAACTGTATCATGCTTTGCTTATTATTTTAAACTGTGAATTTTTATCAAAACTGAGAAGGTGCTTCTCAACACTACTGCAGCAGATAAGTTTAACCACCTTGAGCAAATGAGGGTTGTTCTTTCAAGTTTAAGTAGACTTGTACATATGTGATTATTCTAACTGAGAAGAGGAAAGCCGACCAACACTATGCTGGTGCTTTGATGCAGATTTGTAAGGGTGGATGTTCAAGGTAAGACGGTAAATGGTGTTGATATGATGAGTAAATTGGAAGCCTTGCAAAGCCCAACTGACTGAAAAGGCTGTGATCCACAGACTCTCTTGACCATGTGTATAAGCTGGAGCTAAGCAAATGGAACGCTGCCATATAAATGCTGAACTAATTAACATGACAGGACGGCGGCTCACTGCTCGGTACTTGACTAGGATCAGTATTGAAAGAAGTGAGATAAGAAATCACTACCGACATTAACTCAAACCAGCAGCCGTGCTACTGGATACATGCCTCAACTGGTCACTGTCAGGTGACACAAACAGTCACCAATCACCCGATTCAATTAAACCAGTGAGATTGTCTGAAAAATGTGGCAGCAAACATTAAGTCTGTTGATGCTTAATGCCAGAGCGGCTGTCTCTGGTTTTCCTCTTTACTACTTACAGTGTGTCTCATTAAGCTGCTGCCAGTGTTGGTCGCTGAACTCGCTAAGAAGCCAAAGGTCTAATCTTGGATTGATTTCGGCCAAGGGCCTTTCATTATATCAAGGCCTCACACAGTCATAAATTCCTGCTTCAGACGTTGCAAACGGCTCATTATCCTGCCTCCCTCCATCAGCAGCCACACGTGCACTGGATCTTAGACACTGGAGCTCATAGAAAACACTTTCCCTTGAACTCATTAGACGCCAGAGCCTTCACTTCCAAACACATTGTGGTCACAAAGAAGTTCTTTTATATGAAAATACTGCTTAAGAACGCTGTTAACGGAAACTTGAGCGTCAGCGTTATCTGAAGAAGGAGAAGAAGACACCCCACAGTCACAGCCTGAGGCTCGAAAAGAGGAGGACATTGTTGAAAGGAAGGGTCCAAGGAATTTGGTAGTGGGGAGATATTTTGGCTATTTAAAGTTAGACAAGAAGCAGAGGAGCGTGCACTGCAAATTGTGGTGAAAGCATGTTCCCACAAACACCACTAATCTTTTTTACCATCTGAAGCACAAATGACAGAGATATGAATTTCATATATCATGATATATATATTGAAAAAATTATTGCAATAAGCTTCTTCTCCCATATCGCTCGGCCCTAGCTACAGTAACATCTGAGGAGTTTCAGTCTGACTCACCCACATTTATCAACAATCTTACACAAGTCTCTGAACAATGCATTTGACATTGCATTCATTCAACAGTAGAATTAGAGCAAAGTTATAAAATGTACTCATGGTTGTCTACATCGTCTGTACTTTGCTTTCTAAAGCCAGATAAAATAACCCTGACAATTATCATCAGGATGTCTCGTGTTTGGACCAAAAGCCTCCGTTACAAACTGGTGGTTGCACATTCACACAGCAGGAAGGATCTAATGAAAGACCCAATTCAATTGTAATATGGGAATCCTAGTATGCATTGCTTTTTGAGCTTGTACCCTATACGTGACTAAAAGTCTGAATATTGTATCTCAGGCTCTGCTGCTTCAATTTTGACTTTAAAAAACGAATCTGTCTCTTGGGTAGCTCAACTTAACGGGAGTGAAATAAGAAATAAGTTAATATATATATATAAATTATGATGATGGCAATAATAAACACTTTTGACACAGAAATAAAAACATATGGAAATTATGCTGATTATAAATGCAAGACAAAAACTATTGTCTAAGCATTGAACGCCATCTTGCCTGGGCAAAAAAGTTGTGTATAAATACAAACCAACCTCCTTCACTTAGAATCAAATTCAGCTTATATAAAATACTTAACTTTAGTAAGCCATCATTCTTGCATATATAATATCTTAAAGTACAAGTTGTGCCTGAGACATTTGTCATTCTGTGCAGCACCGTGGTTCACCGAGGATTTCCAGTATGTTTCTGAGCTCACATCTCAAGTGAACAATAAATATATTCATAAACAGCCAAGAAGAATTATAACATTCACTGACATTGGCTGAATATTAACTACCGGGAAGACTGTTGTCGTGTTGGCTCTGTTGTTACGGCTGTTTCCAAGGTGCTCTTTGAGAAATCAGGGGACAGAACACTGCTTGGGTTCATTGTGGAAACATTTTCAACAATAGGGCAAATGGAGGATTGCATATGTTCAGGCTGCAATCATTCCCCTCCATCAGTAAGATCTCACACCCACCAATCATATTGAAATAAGGCATTGATGAGGTCCTCATCATTGACAGCATCAAGTGTCTTCTCCGATCAGTCATGCCAATACAACACCGCCACTTACTCTTCATGTTGAAGAGAGGAATCAGTCGCTCCACGGCCACGGTCTCAACCCTGTGTATTATCTGGAAGTTCACTTTTACACCAGGTTTCTGCTTTTCCAGCCATTGGCCTCATTGTGGACACACAAAGTGGCTGCATCGCATTAATTCCACATATTAAGCCCCTTTAGAAAATAACAGCTTTGATGACACTGTCACTTCACAGACACAGAAATGTAGGTACTTGACTTTGTGGTAAATCGGTTTCCATTGGGAAAGCAGTGAAATACCCTGAAAGCAGAAAAGGTAAACGTCAGGGCATGATTAGCCATTTTCTCCTAATTAGCATTGACACCCTTGTCAGCAACAACACAACACTTTGTCGCTCCAACAAACAAGCTGTGTTGTCTCATTGTGAATTGTGTCATTTAGAATTGAAGCATTCACACAGCACAAAATGAACCTCATCATTCACACAAAGTATTTGATTATTAATAGGAGGTAATTTCTTGGCATCAACCTCGCCCATGTTCAATTATAGGTTTAATACACTTGCAATCTGTTTTCAAGCAGAAACTCAAATGACTGATATAAAATCCTGTTTTTAACACCACATGCTTCTCGATTTATCAGCAGGTGTCTATACCTTTAAGGAAATTCTACTTCCACTAATGTGTTTTATGGGGTTTTGGGACAAACAGTTGCATTCTGGGAGCAACGTCTTTCTGTTTAATTTGTGAACTGCGGAGGAAATTGCACAGAGACTCAGTGGAATGACTGCAGGAGGTGAATGGGGATTAGGCTGAGTGTGGATCGCTGAGTGTCGATAGACTTTAAACAGACAAAAGGAAGGGATACCCTGTTTGATGAATCAGATGTGCTTATCCACAGAGGAAGTATAATACATTCAAATCTCTCTCGTGCTTACCAAACAGAATTGAGGTTTTTAAATCCAGGAAGGAGACATTTTGTTGTGTGTTTTCTTTTCCATCGGAATGCAATTATTTTTCAGTTTCTTAGTGGAGTCGCTCCTTCATGATTATAAAAAACATAACATAGGCGGTGGTCCAGGCATGCATGACTGCAGGTGGGATAGTGATGCATTTAAATCAGATGGAAAACAGACGGTGTGAAGATGACAAGAAATATGTCACTCTTGTTCACCAGAGAGATGTTTGAGTTCGTTTGAATGGTGTCAAACCGCTGGATCTTTTTTAATAACAAACTTAACATGGATATTATGATCTCATGTGATGAATTTGAGCAGTTTAAGAGGAACTTCAGTCATTTTCTTTTCCAATTTCAAAAGAATGTGCAGGAGACAGAGAGTGTGCAGCCGTGCTGGAGGCTCCATGAGGCTGCTCTGAGGCACACTGGTGCTGTGAGCAGAATGCTAACACCATGTTAGCGCAGACGGTTATTGTGCTTAGATTTGCGGATTTTTATTAAACAAAGAAAAGCTGGTGGAAACAGTAAATGTTCTCATTGTTTTTTTAGACGTTTTTTAAATTCCACAATACCAATTTGTGACTCAGACTCTGGTTAATGTATTGCAGTTAAGAAAAGAGATGGTCTGATAATCTTGTTAACTCAGGATATTGGTATTCGCTCTCTGCAGACATGGCTGTGACAGTCAGTGTCAGGGAAGTAAAACGAAACTGGCCAAAGATAGTTTGAGGAAAATCTTATTTTTCATCTGTACTACATTACTTCATCAAAAATGTAAGGGATTCTTAACATGGAAATGTAACAATAAAAAACTGCCCGATATCACCCATAGATCTCAGAAGTCATCAGCATATTATCAGCATTAGATCATCAATCTACATCAGTCAGGTTGTTCTCATGAAGTCTAATCCAAGATAAACTTGCACTACACTGTCAGACTTAATAGAATTCCCTCTGCCGCAACAGAAGACATGAAACAACTGTTTTCTGTGGTAGAACACGCCCCAACACACAATGTGTGTAGAAACACTAATCATGATAATTCATTTTATTGACTAGGGAGATGGTCTTTACTACAAATCTGCAGCAAATGCTCTGAAGCAGTCGTGTCACCACTGTGACAACTTGTTTTCTTTCGTCAGCTGCTACTTTCATCAGTCCAACCAGTGACTTAATTACCTTCAAGTTTCGAAGAAGCAGAGTGTGAATGAAAGGAGCAAAAGGACACGGGAACAGCTGTGCACTGACACCGGAGCTGTTCATCCAGCCTGTGGAAATTAATGACATTCATCATTGAATGTGAACAAATAATGTGTCATTTATCATGTTTTGATGCTGCTTGTCATCTTTTTAATTTTTATCATTATAACTCTAAAATATACCTGTGGTTATCTCTGGGCATCTGTTGGCATGGCTGCACACACACACACACACACACACAAACACACACCACCTCTGTGGCACTTGCGGCACTGGCAGCAGAGCTAATGTTTGCTATAGGGCTCATTAAGCTGAGCTGCCGAGTGAATATTGTTAGCAGCAGCTTATTCTGTGATGAAAAAAATTGGCAGGAAACGCTTTTACTTATCTTTTTGTTGGGGCATTTTATTACTTTTTTTAATGAAATAGCAATGAAAAACAGTTTAGTAGCACTATATTTTTTATAATAGTTCTATATTTGTTTGTGAACTATAATATAATGTTTTATGAATAACACATTTGAATTAGTTATAGTCCTGTAACTAAACAGCTGTCAGAGTTCTAGTTAAACTTAGGCCAACGCATACCAGAGCATTGGCTTTGGTAAAAAAGACAAACTAATTGTGAGGTTGTACTTAGCTTTGAGTGAAATAATAACATCTGGATCATGACGTGCTCACAGTGTCCGTGCTAACATCCTAACAGCAACCAGGCTTAAAATGTTCCCTCTGCATAAGGCGGTAATGAGAAATTACATATATAGACGATTAAACTGTATAATAACACCCTGCCACCCACACAGTGTCTCATGTATGTATGTGTTATCATGTAGAAAAAAACCTGTTACTGAATTCTTATGCATGAACAGTATCAAGGACTGATCACTTATGTTACTTAAATGTTGAGTAAGTAACCTGTGGGTTTGCGTCATTGAAAGAACACAGCGGGAGACCAGGACATCTTTTTGATACTGAGCTTAGCAAACCTGTATAAAATAGAAATCATGTAACCGGTTTGTTTTAAGATCAGAGTTTCGCAAAAACCTCCAACAGAGCCTTTCATGGGCCACTCAGCGGAGGGTTCACACATCAGAAAACATTTACTATAAATGCCTGGCAGGCAAAGCAGGCTCTCAACTTGGCGGTCTTAGTATTTCAGAGGGTGTGAGGCTTGGTACAAAAGCTATTTCACAAAATTAGACAGAATTTCATCACTGTTTACACACCTAGGGCAAAGACAAGCTTTAAAATTCAGAATGAGGAGTCAGACATACAGTAAGTAGCATGATGCACAGCCTTAGAGGGAAATCAGCTTTGTCAGACTGTGTAGTTTGCAGGGGGGAAAAAAATCATGTTATTATTCTTCCATCCAAATATGGATTGGCAGACTTTTCGTAAGAATTTGTCGCTTTACTTTTAGGGAAAAACCCACATTTTGTGTTCGCACATGAAAGAAACTGCAGCGTTTCTAACCCACGTTTCCAGTTTCATCTTTACTGATCTGAAGAAAAACAGACAGAAGTCCCACGATTTCTCTCTGGATTTGGACCGACGCCCAGAAAAGCTTCAACGACGACACAGATCAGTCAACATCACTCACCTGCGAGGCACCAATGACCGACAAGGAAAGATATTTCTCACAGCCGATATGTGAAGTTCAGGAACACTCGACAAAAAAAAGAGGGCAGTGCAACAAAAGTCAAGGCACTAAATCCCAAAACGCCAAAGCTGTCAGGAGGTAATTGAGAAAAATCCACCTGCAAGGTTTGAATAAGATTCACTAATCACGACACAGTAATGACTTGTTCTTACACAGATAATCAGCTCATTTCCATAAATTTATGTTCCCGTTAGCATTATTGATGAGGGGTACGGTGATGTTTAACAAATGTAGGCAGCGTTGAGTTATGATTTGAAATAAATGCGCAGTCATGCATTCCTCGGAAAGGGATTTATATTCTCTGCCCTTCAGCAGAAATGTCAGCGGAGCTATCGCTTGTTTGCCTCCCCTCCCCAGTGCACTATTTACCAGCTGGAGGAAGTAAATCTCTTCATCTAAATCAATTAATCAAACAACAAACCACAGTTTACTGAAGAATGATGAAGCCCTCATAATCGTATGAGCGCCGCCAACCATGAAAACCACGAATGCAGCGGAAAACCGAATTAGCCTATAGGTTAACTACTGTAACCTTAAACTGATGAACCACATGATTTTCCTGACTGGCAGATGTTCCATGGATTCATTTTTCTAAACACTATGTTATATACGAGTAACCTTTTTCACCCAATATGTTTAAAACAGATTCGCTGTTCAGTCACACACATAATTAGCAAAAATATCTATTGTCATACATGCACCAGGAACAGCTGGGAAGTGTTTGTCGACTGTGTCCTCGGCACCGGACAAACTCTTTCAACCCTGCCAGTTCTCCATCGAGTTGCAATTCATATGTTTGTTGGCAAAACACAGTGAGGCAGCGATTCAACATTTCAAGGCAGCTGAAAGACACCACCTGAATATTAATCTCTGGATTTACAACATAATTCAATTTCATTGTCACACACATTTTCTATTCAGGTGCGTACATGTTCCACAGGGGTGTTGGTCAGTGCTGTCTTACTCCACTGAGTCCACCATGATTACGGGCTGGAGCTCCTGCTCACCTCGACAAGCTAACATCCCTGAAGAGTGATGTGACTCGTCAAGCAGCAAAATGAAGGATAAGCTTTTACTCTAATTGTCCAAATGTAGACTCAAAGGATTTTTTTCCACGGCAGACGTCGACATGTCGCATTAAGAAATGCTCAGGTAATAATGATGACATAAGTGACGGCTGCATTTTGCCGCTTTTAGTTTCGCGTCTCTCTGGTTTAACACCTGCACGTGTCCGTGTCTTACTGGGACTCGTGAAGCGAACAGAGGTATTGTTAATGTGTAATATTGTTATTGTTAAAGCAGGAGCTGGAGATCGAACCACCGATCTTCTGGGTAATGGACAATCAGCTCGTGAGCCACAGCCGCCCTTTTGACATTAATTCAGCTGAACACTAAAAAAAAGATCTATATGCATTCAGACTCATCAACAGACTAAGGGAGGTGCATTAGTTACTGTTGGAGGCTTCAGTATTGTACTAAATTATATACAGGTTAACACTGACTAGTGAGACAAGCACAGGGAAGCAATTCGAACTGCTTACATCTGTTTCTGACATTTTCTCCTACATTAGGAGTAAGGCCGCATTAAACCGTAGCATTAAAGAGGGCTGTTAATGACATGGTGTATTATTCTGCTGGAGGTATCCCTTTTAAAATCTTGGACTGTAGCCATGAAGTGGATGAATGGAGTAAGCGTACTCGGAGTGCTATGAGACCTTGGTAGACCATGGATCTGCGAACATGGGCCATTCAAAGAAGAGCGGTCGTCCTCCAGTTCGATTCTAGTCTTTTTCTGTCTGCATGCCAAAGTGTCCTTAACCCCAGATTGCCCCTTCTTATAGAGAAAGTGCTGCACATAGATGCACTGAATGAATGTGTGTGTGAAAGCGCTTTGAGTGGTCATCAGGACAAGAAAAGCACTTTATAAATAGAAAGTCGTGAAGTAGTACACAACCCCAACTTTTTAATATAAATAAATGCTTAGGTGCTTTGTGCCTATGTCTTATAACGGTAGAGAAAACCCTGGACATATCAACAACCATTTCTTGATCCTTATCGTCACTCCAATGTCACGCCAGGAGTTTTCCACTGAGCTCTAACCCTCTCACCAGACGATGGATGCTATTGGTCATCACACGTTACTTGATAAACTCTAGACTTAAATCCAAAACCTAAAACTTTGACCATGAGATGTATTTTGTTTTTTAAATGTTACGTTATCTGCCGTCCCTCTCTACTCCACACGAGGGGCGAGAGAGCATGAGAACTACAAAGGAATCAGCCGTGGACAACGTTGTATGTCACGCGTATCATTTCCTCCATCCGCAGTACTTACCCTCTAACAACGGGATCTGTCAGTGAGATGGACGCACAAATGGCGTATCAAAAAAGGACTGAACGCATGCTCTTTCGTTTTTGTCTGCCCCAGGGATACTCTTATCTTAACATTCTGCTGTTACAGACCTTATGATACACAGTATGAGGAGAAAATGTATAAAAAAAAAGATATATTTTAAGTCACAGTCACATTTTGGTATTACCAAAGTTCAGATAACAGCAACTACTACTGAGGCAATTCTTTGACTCAGCATGCTGCCGTTGCTGGAATTTAAATCTCTGGTGGCAGAGCTGAGATCTAAACCTCTCAGGCGGCGGAGCAGTGGCCCTGCTTTCTCCGATCATTTAGAGATTTTCAAACACCTAAGATTCTATCTGGAAAAACCCATTAGCTCGGCATGTGTGGCTGAGGCGACGGATTTCCTGGAGTCCAGTCTGACACACTTTGATCCGGCGGCCAGACTTTCTAACCCCTGTGTCAAGTATCCGTCCCACATAGAGGAGCTGCGAGGTCCGGGCAGCAGGAACAAAGGCTCCAAACAAAGGCAGAAATCTTTAGAGGACATCCAGGATCGCGCCGCAGTTCAACAAACCAATCGTTCCCCCTGTCTTTATTGCAGCATTGTGTTGAGAGCACTCTCGCAGCGGGGTGCAGACCAGTGGGAACGTCCATCAAGACTAAAATGCATCACACAACTCTTCTTTGAGACACTGTGCTTTATTTACCCAGTGTTTTCTGCTCTCTCTGAATTGGGCAGTTGAAGTCCAAAAAAATGAGAAGAAGAATAATGACAAAGCAACATTATTATAATTCAGTTTCATCCTTATTCAGAATTTCCACCCACACACTCACTTCTGTTGCCTAAGAGACAGGCTCCCTTTCTGCTGTCATGACCAACATGTCTGAACTGGTCCCTGAACTCACACATGGACTTGTCGTCTCTGTTGAGATACTTGAATTGTAAATGGTTTAGCTTTATGGGTAAAGGCAATCTGTAAAACCTGTTAACAACTAAAATACTGCATTCTAATATACACACAATATTTAATACACAACCACACACATATTGCAGAGCAAGGCTGAGGTTGGATTTATAGTGATTAAGGCTAAGGTTTAAACCATAGCTATGTGAAGGAGTGGGGCGTGACCCAAGGAAGAGTCCATTCCATTTTGGTGGAGCTACATATGAGATATGAGACATTGTGAGATGGGGGTTTCATACTGAATGTAAACGTGTGTAATTTGGTGTTAATCCAAATGAAAATCTGGATCTAGTGAATTACCATGTGGTTGAATAAGGGGACTGTTTGGTCTTGGCGGAGGAATGCACTCTACTGAGTGAATTTAATTCAGCCAATGCGAAATTTAAATCTTATAAAAAAACAGGTATCCAAAGGAACTGACAACAATCTATTCAAATACGAATAAACATAATTGTCTATGTAACCTGAATAGATTTTAAAACAAATAGTATGAATAAATTAAATAGACAGCATATTTTAAACTCAAAGAATAGTTAAGTTTAATCCCAATTCAATAGTGTTACTTCAAATACATTATGATCCCATTTCTTCCATGGTATATACTGCATGTTGGGAGTACCTTTACATCCACCTCTTTTTTTAAACTGAATTTGATATTATTCTTTTAAAGAATACAAATCAATGATTCCAGTGTCGGCTGTAGATGCTGTGAAAATGGAGACTCCCACACAGAACGACTGTGAGGACCTGGGCTGCAGGAACATCTTTCTTTGTGCCACTGGTCCACACAGGCAGCGTTCAGGATTACCCCCAAATGATGTACAAAAACATTAACCTCTTCTTTCCTCTTGATCTCATCGCAAACAACATTTTCACATCATCTTATCAAAATACTCCCGTCCCCGTTTTGTGTCTCCCTCTGAATCTCTGCTTTCTTTGTTCATGGCATCATTAAGCAATAAGTCAGTAACCACATAGAATATTAAACTGGACTCGTGTATTGTAATTACAGCTTGTGTCACTTGTGTTTGTGGTCTTTTAAAATAAATGTATGAAGGGCTGCAGCTTGAAAAAATAAATAATAAAGCCACAGTGAAAGGGAAAACCCGATGCCGGTAAGTGTGCACCATTTTTGTTTAAATGTTAGCTCCTCTTTTTCTCCTCCTCCACTAATGGCTCCAAAACAAGTGGCACATTTAAATATGCTGAGCCAGAGAGGTCCTGCTTAATCATTTAGGAAAAAAGAAGAGTACTTTCATGTTGGTGAGAATGATAATGAAGTGCAAAATCCTCTTTTACTGGGAGTGTCTAATGAGAGAGGTGCCCTACTTTTACAAAGACTATCTTTTGCAGCGCACACACAAAATCCAGACAAGACAAATATAGATAACATAATTAAATCAAACAATGTGCAAAGAAAGTAGGAGCTCCGTTAGATGAGAAGCTCAAAATGGTGAAGTGGATACTGAACAGCAAAGCCCTGGAGACACTGGAGACATATACAGTTCGGATGATTTCTGGGTGATGGTGGAGTGTTATTCTTGTGGTCTGTGCTGGATGTGATGCTCTGAGGATTCAAATGTGGGTTTGACAAACAGAGTTTTTAATTATTGCACATTTAAAAAACAAAAAGAAAGGTATGCTTCTTCTGTTTTTACCTTCTAGAATGTGGAGGTTCACTCACCACCACAGGCTGGTTTAAATACATTTTCACTTTTCCATGTGAACTAATCAAACTCTATATGCTGATAAAGGCCATCGTGACATTAAAGGTAGAAAGGTCTGAGAAAATTAGTTTTGGCTCAGACGGCCAAGTGGAAGTTCACAAATTAGATTTGATCCAAAACTCTTGTAGTTTGCATTTCCGAAGTACCCTTGGGCAAGACAAAACCCCAAATTGCCCCTGATGGCTGTGTCGGCAGTGTATGAATGGTGCGTGATAGCAAAAGTGCTGAATTTAGAAGCATTGTATGGATGTGAGCAAGGTAAAAACTTTATATCAGTATCATCCATTTACCAAACGTCTGCATTTTAAACTTGGATCTACTTCTCCACTGTCCATAGAATTGTGATTTTAGTCCACCTTTATTATCAAAGGGACATTTTTGAGTGGACATACTTCTGCCACTTTTACGACAGTGAAATGTGAATGAACGTGTAAACAGTGGAAATGAGAGAGCTGAACAACACCTGTAAGTGCCATGACCTTGATCACTGCTTCTTTGTGGCAGGTGCCATCATAGCTGTTATTAATATATATATATATATATATATTTATATAATAGCTGCTGACAGCCCCCCAGCAGGTCGTCCATGTCGGAGGTTTTCGCAGGCTCTGATCGCTGCAAACTAATGGCTTTCATTTGGCTCTGACAGCTTGGTATTTGCAAGTCCCTCTTGAATTGATAGATTGCATAATTTAGAGTCATTTGTTTACCCAGCTTGTCTCGTGTGTGTTATTTCTCCTCCGCAGAAATGTAAAATAACAAAACAGGAATTGGATATGATTAATAGGACGACTTATAATGTGAAAGCCACCTCTTGTAAACTAATACTTTAGTGGGTGTTGTTTTCTCCCAGTTTTTTAGAACATGTTATTTATGTGTAAAGGCAGATTTGTTAAAAGTCATTACACGAGTGTGCACATCACATGTCAGCTGTGGTGTAAACATTGAACCGCTGAATACGAGCCGTATCTGACTTCTCAATGATGTCAGGTAATGCAGACATCTCCAGACTCCAGGTTTGCTGCTGCACCGGGGCATAATCAAACCAACTTGCACGGCAGCCTTCACACTGATAAAAAGCCAATCAAATCCACTGCCCAAGGAGTCTGGAGGGAGTTTGTATGTGATGGAAATCTGCGAGCATCTCTAGCGGAGAGCCAAGGAGCCTGAGCTGAGACGTGATCAAAGCAGCCAAGCGGTGTTTCGCTGTAGGGAGGCAGAAGATCTGCACTAAACACTACTAAGACCTCACTAGTCAACAGTGCTGAGATGGGACACTGATCAGTAATCATACAATATGAAGTGTCTATTAGGAAAGAGGCTCAGTATCTATCTAATAATTCCAGAAGTCCCTGTATGTGGAACGCATATCTCGAGTCCCACAGTCGGTCTTTATTTTGCCGCGGCTTAATTACTGCAGGTCACTTTTACAGTGACAGAAATAAAACATCAAGCAGCATCACCACAGGCCGAGCACACGGCCCATTCAGTGTGTAGAACAGGCACAGCACTGGTTCAACAGCATTTTAATGATAATTATTATTTGGATGAAATATTATTTTTCATTCTTTTCATCCATGTGAAGACAATCTTTAGGGAATAAATGTCAAAATGATTTCTACACTACCTGCGATAGCACACATAGGAGATTCCCATAACCCAGACTAATGTGTTTTTTATGTATGATATGTCCTTCATGTCAAGGTAACCAACAGCGTTGGGCTTTATGGGTGGAGGGAGACCCATCAGAGTAGAGCGAACACGGTGAAGTAAGGCCTGGCTACACAGGTATCAGCCACATGCTACGATCCTCTCCCTCAAATTCTGTTAATCTCACATCGCCTTCATTTTCAATCTTAGTATGTATGTAAGAATGTGCCCTTATCAACATACCTGCACACCTGCTATCACAGCATGCAGAGATATGTTTCGAGTCCAGTTTCAGTATGAGTGACAACGTCAAAGACAGATTTTGTTTTTCTTGAGATTTTCCCCAGAGTTTAAATCTTTCATGTTTAATTAGTAGCCTATTAAGCCTCAAAAGAATTCCGCAGCAGCAGCCATTAAAGCGGATGTGATTAACATTTTCCGTCCACAAGCGAGAGTAATTAAATGTGCACACTGCGACCAAAACATGCAGCACGATAACATAACAATGCACATATGGGGCCATAAATTATATCTAGACGTAAATTATCAATTAAATGGCCATTATGTGAGATGATTTTGCCAAAGTGACATCAAGCCAAATCAACACAGTGCTGACTGTGAAGTCAGTGGTGTGTTGATATCCACTCATGGCTCCTTGAGCTTGTTGACATTAGACAAACACTATTCAACACCATGATGAAACATGAGAAATCAATGGTTGCGTGAGAGCAGGTTTCAGTAAATGATAAAAAAAAGTCATATTGCTTTCCTTCATGTTCTTGCACAGTTGTGTACTAGTGTCCTCCAATCTGCAGCCATGTGATGAGAGACACATGGAAGTCTGCAATAAGGGTGACAGACTGAGAACGGCTTGTACAGCCTGATGCAATCAAAGGTAATATTTGTCTTTCAACTTCGTCTCGCTCCCGTCTCTTCACGTTTCAAAAATCCAAAGTAAGTAAATAATATGTTAGCTTCCCTCTCTCATATTTGTTTTGGCAGTTTCCAACTTTTTCTAATGACAGATAACAGCCAGAGTGAGTGGCAGGTGGTATTTCTCTCCATTTGCTGGGAGTAGGGTGCCACATTCAAGCTGTGACACACTGCTGCTACACAGTATAGAAAGTAATGTATTACTGCAACCCAGCCGCGTGCATTTATGTTGCAGTGTAAATAATTAAAGAGCTGTGTTTGTTCTGCGGCGTTCAAGAACACGTGGAGAGTTGGTATCCCAGCACGAGGCTGCTTGAAGGATTTCATTGACTTTCAAGGAGTGTAATCACCATTCGGGTCTTGGTGGATTATTTTGGTCATACGAGTGCAATGTGTGGGAGAGAAGGTGAGGCTGATGGGATCCGTAAAATTGGCAAAGTGGTAAACTGTATGGGACCCTGATGGATGGCCTGGAAGAGAGATGCAGGGTAATATTTTGGGAGGGGAAATCTCATTTTCTCCAAGCTAGCTTTAGGGAGCACTAAACTCAATCAAACCTAAATGTAATCAAACATGTCATCGCTCTTTGTAGCCTTAGTGGGATCTCTCCGGCCACCAACTCTCAGTTCTCTCTCTCTCTCTCTCTCCCTCTAACTCTGTATTCCTCCCTCGTTCTCCCATTCATCAGTCCATAAACAAAGACACAACAGTGTCAATCCGAGTGGTTAAGGTCGCTGTGAGGTTACATTGAAAGTGCACGAGGGAAACATTTCACTGCCTCTGTTTGATAAAATAATCCTGTTTCATCACACAAACTGCAGCTCACATTGCATGAGAGGCCGCACAGATGCAGTTCTCAAACAAGCAGAGACCTTGGCCGGCGATAATTTGCTTGACTTTTAACTACAAGTTAGCGTGGGCAAGACGCAATATGCACCTGGATGATGGGGGGGGGCTGTGTAGGAGCAGTATAACAATGTGACAGGATGGACATGTCAGCAGTTTGGAGGACAGGCTAAAAGACAAAGAGGAAAACAGACTCACCATTTTCACAACATGCCTGACGTTCTGTGATCTTATTGTTTTCACGATTTGCTGGGATTTGGACTCACAAGATGTTCAATATTAATAAACTCTGAATAGACAGCTGGCCGGCGCTCTGTAGCAGCGGCGGCTGGAACTTATCAACGACTGGTTCTCTTTGTATCGCATCACGCTTCACTGAACTTCCAATAAACAGGTGAACAGCTCTTTGTGCAGAAGCGGTGGTGCAGTGTCATGGTTCTGAGTCCAGAGCTGCACCCAGCATTGCGACAGTTCCATCAGTTCCATTCACTATGTAGCCAGTTGTATAAGGAAGTATATCTGTGGTTTTATTCTTCAAGACTGAAGAAAAGAGTATTTTGAACTGCGTCTCTTCTGTTACACTGCACACACAGGAAACAGTTTTTTCCCTCCTTGGAGGCCAAGTACGGCATCACCGGCTGCCTGACAGAACTCCGACAGGCCACTGCTGTCGATATCTACGACACGTGCAGCGCTTTGAGCACCTCAGCACCAGGCATACATTATGTCTCAAGGGAAAACAGAACCAGGGGAGTGTATTGATTAATGGGCCCTCCATTTGTAAGACTGCAAGTACTCAAGCAGTTTTCAACATTCTGTGTAGCTGCAGGGGTAATATGTAATAAGACAGTGGGGGTTGAACCTTATCAACCACTGTATCCTTAGGCTCATGGTTACAGCAGTTGACACAGGACTGGCTTTGAATGTGTATGTTTGAAAGAGTGTGTGTAAAACATGCATTATTTTACATGTATTGATATGGAGGAGATGTATTATGAAAGCTAATTGGCTGGAGGAAGGGTAACGGAAGGACATTGGGTCTCGATCCATCATCAGAACACGTCATGGTGGTGCATCTTAAGCAGAAAAGTTTCTTTACCCCGGTACAACACACCCCTTTATAAAATGCTGCGTCCTTCCAGTCAGGTTTGGAAGAAAAACCACAGAAAATACTTCTGAGGATTACAGGGAGGGGGAAAAATGTGTTTATCCTTCGGTTGCAATAGTCGCCTTTCCTGGGGTTTCAAATAAATTGCTGAATTTAAGTGGAAAACAAAGAGACTCCGAAAAGCACGAGCCATCACAAAACTGGTATAGACCAGTGCTTTGTGGAAATGAAAGGGATGTGTTCCATCACACAGATGTGCTATGGATGTGCAGGTAGAAGGCATAAAGAAACTTGAAACAGCTGGCTCGAAGCGGTAATATTGGAATATTAATTAGGTTTTCCCTGAATAACTTAGTTAGAGGGTTCATTAGAGCCTCCGTCAGGTTTGCTAAAGGAAAATACTTAATTTCACTGCACAGGCTGCTGTCTGCATGCGACCTGTCAATTCATCAAGATTTATTTTTTTATTTGTGTAACTGCCACTACAGACAACAAGCTCAGGCATTTGGCCGCGGCCGGGAATACAAGCCAGATTTCTAAAAAAGACAGAAATGCATTTTTGTTTCAACCAGCTGTTATTTATATTTTCCACATGAAACCTTCTAAATTATGCTGGGTTACATTTCTTTTGCACCTTCTTCAAAGTTTCCCTTTTCACCACAGAGACAAACTCTCACCTCGATTTCAGTCTAAACAGCAAGACATCGCTTGTAAGACAAAGGCAACTTTGCCTTAAGAGGAAACAAAGCGACAGTGAGAAAGACAGAGAGGAGTCTGTGTTGTCCTCCGATCAAACAGATGCAGGAGGCCCCGGTTTGAACTCAAGAGCTGCATCAGATTTTTTTAAGAGAAGGATTTGCTCCAGTTGCAATTTCCTAATGCAGCTGCATGATAAATAATGTTTACCACTGGTCAATTACCATATCAAGGCCCATTAGCAGCTGAAGTGTAGTTGTGTGGAATGAATTGAAGAGGAAACTGTTCAGACGTTCACACAAAGGTCTCTTTCATGAAGGGATCAACGCTTCCTGTTGCATTTTTCTCGTTTAAGTCTGTTTTTGACGCATTTCCAAATAAGATTACTTTGGCGTCCATCCAGGTTTAATAGCCCTACTTTAAAAACGATAGATATCATGAAGTAAAACAACTAGCTGTAGTGTTTTCTGCAATTCTTATGTGCTGTATCTCGGCCCACAAGCTCTGAATTACATGTTATCACTGACAGTTAGACCAAAACCAAGGGGGGACTGCTTTGTTTTCTTGACTCTTGCTGATGAACATATGGAGCTTCCCTTTGTGTTTTTCTATACCATCACCAAACAACTACAGCACGGCAATGAAAGGCATTATTTAAATGACTCCTTGGTGAATAGCTGTGATCTCTACAAGACGACAAAGGCTCCTTATCGGACGGCTCATTTCATTTGGTTAAAGTATTGATAAGCCGGGGCAGTGACTTTGAGGTGATTGATTTTGGTTTGAAGAAAGAAAAGGTCACGTTTAATGACTTGCAAGTGCTTCCGTCAGCCGTGATCCATTTCAATATCAGACAAGTAAACAGAACACTGTTTAATCAAAGTCAACAAGGATTTAATTAGTAGGTAGGTACCAGGGGCGAGGGATTCACAAAATTCTCGGTTCGTTCCACAGTCACGGTTTTCAGATCGGTTCAGTACATTTTGACCATCATCACTTCTTCATTGTCAAATCTTGAATTAATGCTAAAATAATAATTCTAATTAGTGCAAATGTGGCCATGTTATAAACTAAGGCCATCAACATCAAGGCAGCAACACACAAGGCTGCATACCTTTCACACTCAACACCCCTGATGCCTTCATTATGGATTTTCCACTGTCTGTCTGTCTCTGCATGAGGAGGCTGTTTAAATGCTGCAGGAGCAGGAGCTGCTCTTCCCTGCCCGGCTCTCTCCTCCTTGTCAACGGACACAGTGCAGAGATGTCTTCTTAAACGGTTCATCATCTTGGAAGTGCCGCTGCTAGCATAAACCACACGTGCTGCACAGTGCTCGTCACTTTATATATATATATATATATATATATACTACACACACACATATAACGCTTAATCCGCAATGCACAGTCGACCAAAACAATGGGATTTCTGAGACTGAGTGACAGCTGCGAACTGGGATGTTTCACCGAGTTACTCTTTCTGCACAGACCTCATGATTTGTTTCAAATGATCCGAACAATGCATGCTTTCCCCGAACTGTGACCAGCGAACCAAATAGATCTGGTTCTCTTACTTGAACTCTGAGAAGGTACAGATAATACACTTTCCTCAAAGAGTACATGAAATATAAGTTGACAACCCGACTTCTGCAGCATAAGACAAAGGCCTGCAGGGTAACAGGTTTATAGACTGTGACGTGTCAGGGGCTGCATGTTTGGACTCAAAAAGTAATTCCAAAGTATCCAAAACCATCAGAAACTTGTATGTGAAGGAACCACGTGAAAACGACAACCCCATTTCTCTCTCTGACACCCACAGATTAAATAAACGACACCTAAGTCATATCAATCTCCATCTCTTGCTCTAACTTGACTCTGATTTCCATTGGGCCATTTCAGTTCAAATAGGGACAGACAAGTGACTCCGGCAGAAGATTCTTTTATGGGACAAATAATTAATTCACAAGACAAGAACTAAAGAAAGGAGGCTTTTCAAAGCAAGTTTCCCTTTCTACAATTAAAACTATCACTTGAATGCATTTATATTATATCATCATTTTGATGATTTTAATTTGTTTTTGCTTCCTGCCAAAATTAATATCAGAGAGAGTCCAAATTGCAACGAAAGGCCCGAAGACCCAAGAGGCAACATTGTCTTTTATTTGACATCTTTACAAAACACAAATCAAAGCATGCACTCAGCTTGGTTGTTACACTCTAATGAATGCAGACCCTTTAGTCAGTGAGCGACATACTGTGTACACATGTTAATGATGGCTGGAGGATATCGAGAAAAACTCGTGAGCTGTTATCCGTCAAACAAAGCACAGAAAAGTTGATGTGGTAACTTTTCTCCCGGGACCACTTCAGTCCTGTTGTGCACACAGAGTACAGAGGTACTTAGGAAGACTCTCATTTGACTTTCCTATTAACTGCCGGTCCCCTGGTCTCTGTGCTCCCCTCTCAAGTATATTGATTTGAGTCAGTCCTCAGACTAGACTAAAACTGCTTAGGCTTAAATTCTAGATTTTATAAGCCCCGAGTTGAAGGGGGACAGTTTTGTTTATGATGTGGCACAAATCATCAAAATACACCAAAAACGATTCAAACTGGATGTGTGTAGTGTTTTGTTTCGTCCACACGATCTCAGATTTGGATCAGAGCAGATCAGAAAAATGGAGATTGGTCTTTAGCAACTAGTTTTGAATAAACTTAAAACTTAGTGAACTACTGTAGCTGGTGACCAAACTTACAAGGGGGGGGGGGGGGGGCATGAAATGTTTATGAATCAGTAAAAAAATAATTGTGTTCCAAATTGGAACTAAGGATCTGTCTAGTGTTTACAGTCCCAGCCAGCTGTTTCTGTTTGTGAGAGTCAGACATTATCAATGCGAGTTTAAAAAAATTCAGAAATGAGCACTGAAGGCACTGATCCATAAACACCAGCTTCAGTTTGCCCTCCAGCTGTAAGCCGAGCTGCGCTGTGCTCACAGGGGCTGTTGTGCTGCCAACAGTGGAGTTGCAGCTCTCTTTTGGACAAACAATGCAACAGTGACACCGACGATAAAAAAAGCTATGCTTAAAAAAACGTGATTAGCATATATCGGCCACTACTCTGCTCCCTGTCTCATAACTGTGTGAAAGTAATTCCTCATATGGAGACTGGTGTTTACACTAAAACAGCTGAAGATAAATAAAGATGTAACGGACAGATATGTGGACAGCAGGCCAAATTTTAAATTTAATTCAATACAGCATTTGCCAGGACGCACTAGTCAAGTCACCGATTGTATGGATTCTGTTGAGATTAATGGACTTTGTCACTTTGCGATGTGGCATTATGGCTCAGTTGTGTTGTGGGTTCAGTAAATGTGTCATGTCTTTGTTTCAGTCTTGGTGGGTCATCCGGAATCAGCGGGAGCCGCACGCAGATATCACAGACTTTCCATCATACCATTGCTCTATTTATAAGCCTCCCCGTACACCAGTGCCGCTCTCCGGGGAGGTCATTAATTTGCCTCTCCGCCAGTGGTATGCCCCACAAAAAAGTCCATCAAAACTTATCTGCTGCTTTATCTTGTACGGCTACGTTTGCTGTACTGGAAATGATATCAGTGTTCATTCTCATTAGAAAAGAGGGTTGTGTAATTATGTGTCATGGCAACTGCTGCGAAGAAGCCGAGGAGACGACGGCCCTCCTATTTTTGTTTCTTGTGTTTTGGCTTCAGACGATATTGAATTACCCCGCGGCGGCGTCCACAGTGATATAACAGGTTAGATCTGACTGCTGTGGAAAATTGGATAAAACCATTTATCTCTGCGGCCCAGTCCACCACCACCACCACCACTCACTCACTCCCAGCCCTGGAGAAAATAAATCTCCTTAGTGTTGCCCACGCACTCTGCATCGTTGCCACTCTTTTAATATTCTTTTTTCATTACTTTCTTTGGGTTCAAGTGTACAGCGATAAGATATTGGGGACAGGAACAAGGTGCACGACCAGATGTTTTCCAGAGGAGATAAAGTGCTCTCCAGATAAATGTGATACAGTCTCCGATAGCCTTGTGCCTGCCTGGTGTGTGGCTGTTGACTCCCGGCTCCTGTCTCAGCATTTATCAGTGGACCCCTATTGCAGCTTGACCCCGTGACCAGCAGGAGCTTATATCACGGTTTTCATTCCAGGCACACTGCCACGGTGCCAGTGAAAGGTGTTTAATGAACTGTCTTGTAAGAAGGTTGCGCTTGCCCATTAGCGCCCATCCATCCTCCCTGTTTCTGCATCATTTTCTTATTTACAGCCATATCTCAGAGGCTTTTTGCTGAGCCAGTGCATTTACCCCCCCCGAACTGGAGAGCCCCGGAGGTGTGAAGAGTTCATCTGGAGAAAGATACATCATTTCTTGGGATTTGCATCTTACAGGAGTGTGTGTGTGTGTGTGTGTGTGGTGTGGTGTGGTGTGGGGGGGGGGGATACTCTGCTCTGTGTAAATGCACATGATGAAACTTCTCTGTGATAGAGGAAATTATTTATCTTTGCTAAAAGCCAAATGTATTTTTCAGGGGAAACTGTGTAATTGAATCTTTTGGCCTCCATCGCCAGCCAGTGGTCAATGGATCTTTGCTGGAAGCTGCTGGGAGTGTGTTGGATCACAGTCCGTGTTGATTCATTGAATATTGATCAGTCTGCACATGAATAGTTTTGTTCACTGCGGAATTATTGCATATTTTGAGTATTCTTTTCAAACTTACTGATTTTTGTTGTCCCCCATAGAGACACTCAGACAGTTGACTGATTGCTGGCCGTCAGCTCTCTGGATTTTGGGACCACAATCTGTTTGCTTTGTGTAATGTGTTCGGCTGTGATGGCTTCAGAGGAACAAATGCACCTGATTCGTTTCAGTTATAGGCAAAGAATATAAAAGCATCACTTGTTTTATCGCCTAATGCTGTCAAGTATATGACTACAACAATAACTCAAGCACAACAGGCTGAGGAACAGAACTGGAATTTACTGGGAGGAAACTGCACTTACAGGAAGAGTTTTCACGAAAGTACACTATTACATATACTGGAGGACACTGTAAGAAAGACAAAACCTAGGATTCAACCTAGGAAACTGGGATATGTTGGGAAAGACAAGACTTTTTAAATGTTTTTCACTTATAACATATACTAGTGTCCACTCCCAGACTCTGAGTAATGTGTTTTGTGAGATTAATTTTGATGACGGTCTATAAAAAGCTAACCACCTGCTGAGCTCCTTACCAACGTGCACTCGCTATAAGTTTATTTATGCAAAGGAGCCTAACATATTAAATAGCAGGAGCGATAGCCAGAATATAACACTAGACTATATAGGACCAGCTGCCGTGAGATAGAGCCCCGGAGTGGTGATGGGTGAAATGTATAAAAACGCCTCTATTCATCCTCAACTCTGTTATTGTAGACATTAACATTCTCATCTCATTTTCAAATGATACAGAGCTTAAAATGATAAGGCTTTGTCATTGAAGACAAATATGATATTTAGGAAGGGTCTTAAGCTTAAAACAATAGATTGTTCCCTCCACTAAGGAGGTTATGTTTTCATCAGCAGAGTGCTAATATGAACAGATGCAATTTTGTGAGGATCTGGACAATGATCCTGATTTTTGGATGGTTAATAATTATTCAGCTACTGTACCGTAACAAATATTCACTTTAACTATATCAGACAATGGATACTCTGCCCATGTGAAGGTTTACATGGTTCATATGTATCTGATGCAATACTTGTATCTGAATATGGTGATAAAGTGGCCAGTCAGCCTTGGCAGAGCTATGAGAGGTATGCACTCTCTTAGTTTTGGTAATATCAGTTTTATAATAAATGAAATATTGGTCTTTTCTATCTTTTTTTTCTAGGATCAAACATCTTGATAAAGATAGCTTTTGAACACAGTGTTTGGGGTTTGTTCTCCAGTGGAGCCGTAGTGGATGTGGTTGGAATAGACAGCTCCCAGTATATTGACCAATTCATAACAAATGGTTGGGCTGCATGTCTGTTTTTTGAGCTTCCGATGAATCTGATTCGCAATAAACTATGAATCTTCTAATTTAAATCCAAATCTAATTAAAGAAACAACAGAAAACTGAGCACATAAGGAAAATCCCATCATCATGTTAGGATTCTGTCTGTCCACTGGTAACAGTGTGCAGTGGGATTGGGGAATCACTTTTGCATTGAACACAATCACATAATCTAAAGGATTTTTATTTTGTATTTGTCCAATATAACGTTCTGTCTAGATACAGGCTTTTAGGAGGAGGTCTGGTTTGGACATATCAACAGAGAGACGCTCTACACCAGCATGAAGGTGATTGGATGTTATTGGTCAGCTGGTAGCCAAACCACTGAAGAATAAGCCACCACTGGTGAAGCATGACTGGAATGCAACTGCTGTGCTCTGTTCGATGCTAAATGCTACTTAATCCTCTGTATCCTCTGTGAAGTATGGAGGGCGAGAGATACAGTTACAGCTGAGGTTTAAATCTGACATTTAAACAGACATTATATCACAAAACTGGTGAAACCATTTCCTCAAAAGACTTCAGTGTTTCTGCTTTTATTCAAAATTATTATTTCTATCTAACATAGGAGCTGTTTTATATGTAGACAGAAGAAAAGGGAGTAAAAAAAACAAGGGGAATAACATCATAAATACATAATAGCCACTCTACTGTTATTAAGCCTTGTGCACTGCGCTCCTTCCTGAGCATTTAGCTAAGAATCATAAAACATGTACAGTAAACACCATTTGTTTTATAGCGACTAACTACATGTCTTCAGGATAATTTTATGTTTTATAGAGATTTCTTTAATCTCCTCCACTCGACAACAGGTCATAACTCCCATGGGGACTCGTTCGAAATTGCAAAGTGACCCATATTGTCTAAAAATATGTACACTTAACTGATTCACCAAGCACAGGCGCAGCATTTCTTCCACAAACTCCCAAATCACTCAAGGTTTTAGGCTAATTCAGTGCAAAACAAACACAATTAATGTAACACTTAAAGGAGCAGGAAGCTGCCGGGAGTAAGTGTTCCCACATTTATGGAACTAAATTAGATGGAAACTGTGTTTGTTCCTTTACAGATCGGAAAGATGCAGCGTAAATCATGCAGGCTGCGTTAATCTTTGATGAGATTAACATGGAGAATATAGTGGCCTACACACCACCCCCCCCCCCCCCCCCCATCTGTCATCCTCAGTACTGTGTTCTGAAACAGAGAGCGGTAGAAGTAGGTGGCGTGTGACTTTAGTTGGGCTTTTAACCGGAATAGAGGAATCAGTAATTTAAAGTCCACCCCCCTGTTTATTAGATTATTCAGTTTTTTTGTTGTGTTGGTTTCTATATTTCCCTGCTGATACAGTTTTATTAAAAAGGTACTTGACGTCTGCTGACTTGGCATCGCCGGTTGATAGGAGTGAGCGACAATTTTTTGTCTCTTCACACCAACAACAATACGTGTTTACCTTGCTCACCCGGGGACCTGTCTTCATATCACACCCTGGATTCAATTTAGTGTGTTTGTGAGCAAAGCAGCTGGGCAGCAGTGGTCCCTCTGACCTCTACTTGTCTTTAGTCCTCCCTCTGGAATGAGCCCTTCTATCCCCCACAGATTCTTTATTCCTCCATGAAAATTCCTCCATTTTAGACGTTTACCCAGTTGTGAAAAAAAAGGCCTGAAAAACTCAAACTGTGTCGGAGAAGCTTAATGAACAGAATTTGTCGTCTTAGACAAACACAGATGTTTGCACCATATACTTTCTTGTCATTAGCTCGGTTTGAGCACATGAGTTAATTGTTTATATAGTTTGTGCATATCTCTATCAAATGCAAAATGCTGTAAAGCAGCTGTACTGAAATGAGGAGACAGCTGACAGAGATGTCTTACATGTAAGAGGACTGAACATAAGTTTAGTCAAGGTTGTACAGATACAGAAAATTTTAATAAAACAGTTTACTAGAGTTTGTGGACAAGCTCTGCAGTTGAGTCAGTCACACCCACTCAAACCATTGGATATTTTTTAGCAACTAATATAATGATGGAAATTAAAATGGAGAAACCAAGCTACCACCTTGACTTTCTTTATATGGATTCTGTATTACTTCTTTATGTGACACGGCGGAGACAGATGTATTCATCAAGAACCTTTTGAAGCAGTTTGTTTATCATGATATGAGGTAAAAAAAAATAATAATACAGTACTTTTGAAAATACTTCCAAACTATCAATGTTAAGTGGCTTAAAGGTTAAACCTAATATGCCATTTCTTTCACTGATAGGCTCTTCAGAAGCACAGTGTATGGCTCATCTTAGTTTACAAGGTTTCTGCCATCGTGCCTTGTTTTGTCTCGCCTGACATGAGTGCTGAAGTGGAATAAGTAGTCATGAGGGACAGGAGGAAGGAGCCGTGGTGAAATTATTTGGGACGTCCCCTCTGTAAATGGAGCTGATGATGACTAATTTAGGAAGTGGCTCCCTGTGGTCTACCTGCTGGGGATACTTATCTGAGCTCCCTTTAAACACTTAACACCGTGTATCTTCCATCCTAAATAAATGTTGTCACACAAGGAGTAATTGTGAATAATTTATGAGTCCATCTTTCCATAATAACAGATGGCTTTTGTGGAAGGAAAACACTGAGGGCCACCAAAGCCAAACTTTTTCTATGTCGACAAACATTGGCTTTAAAGCCTGAAAACAACGACGAGTGGGTTCTTTTGAATATGCCAGAGTATTTACGGTTTTGCTACACCCATGGAAATTGTGTCATGCAACACAAGTTAATTATCAAATAATATCCAGTTCAAGTGAGATGAGTAACTTTACTGCCATTACGATCAATCTTAGGAATTTGCCTATGATGTCTGACCTGCCTCCAAACGGGTATTTCCTCACAGATGAGAAATGCTAGGTGAGAAGTATCATGTTTGCTGAATTCATACATTCATATGTTATTATATAATATGTATGTTCAAATGTGCATATACTTTAAAAAGACAATAAGCTAAGAGTGATATCCAGCATCTAATAACCAGTAATTGCAGCGAGCTCTTAGTCTGATGATGTGATGATCTTAGTCCTACGAACAACTTTCTTAGCAATAGTGTGAAATATGATACGTGCCTCTATCCCAAAGTTGAATCAACACACAAATTGCTTTATTATTTTGCTACTGGAAAAAAAGTTTGTCTTCACTGTGAAGAATCACAATATGAGTAAGTTGGCTATTGATGCTACTGATCTTTAGAAACATCACTGCACGTGCATCCCTGCAGAATAACCAGAAATAATCATCTGAAATAAATGTCACACTTATTAAAGCAGCGGGGAAATGGAGCTGGTTAAATAGACCACATTTGGAATGGAGTATCGTAAATGAGCCAATCTGAATGCGTAGGAGATCAGTTTCTTTATTTTTAACATGATATTTCCCATCAGGTTAGGGTGCACGCTCAGGAAAATGTGATTTGTTGTGAGCTCATTATTTTTAATTAGCTCCATCTCCTCAGTCAGTTATAGCCAGTTTTACCGATAACACTGCTGTCTGTCAACACATGTTTGTGCCTGCTGATAGTGCCGATGGCCACTGCCGGCAAACTAAGGGCGGAAATAACAAAAGCTTTAACGAACTGGCCTGGGCTGCATTTCTTTAAGGTCGTAAATCAGTGACGCAGAAGAATGAATCAGGCGTAAAATTATACAAAGAAGTTATGAAGTGGCCAGAAGAAAAAACAAGAAGTCGCTGTGACTCCATCTGCAGGGACGTTGAACACAACATCCATCGTGTTACTGCAAATACATCCAAACACTTCACTGTTACTCACATGTATTAATCATCTGTTGTGATTCTCCTACAAGACACTGGCTTTGCACAGCTTAGTGATATTTGATCTATAATCAATCACTTGAGACAGAGAGGATTTTGGTAGTTTGAATACACGTCTCGGTTTCAATGTTTCATCAGTGTTCAAACCTTTGCATTAATTGCACTCTTTACAGCTTCCTTTCAAATTTGGTGGTAAACAGGTGCACTATTGTTTATGCAGTGTCTAATTTATCAAAAATGTCATTGAGTTTAAATCTCACAACATTCTGAACCTTTAGTTGAGATGATTTGCATTTTTTAACACATGTAATAATTCAATTTGTAATGAGATGATTAATCACAGTTGCCAGTGGCCAAATTAATGATTGTCACAGCTTAACAACAAACCAAAGAAACAGCAGAGAGTGGCTTTCAGAGTAGGAGATAAACACTAAGTGCCACGGCTCATCAAATATTTATTTCAGCGGCAATGTTTTTTGTTTACGCTTCTTTTTTTGGGGGTGGGGGGGGCAAAGCAAAGTATGAAAAATGAACTACCTATTTGTGACAAAAGGTTAAAATGAAATGGAACAAGCCACCCTAGGAGGGAACGACATAAATTCTTATCTAGTATGGCCTGTCTGTTCTCTTTTACCAGCGATGCAGAGATTTATGCAAACTGAAACAATGCACAAATGGCTGCTGGCTGTACTGCATTTGTCTGCACTGCGTTTGGTGGGTGTAGGCGAGACGCTGCACAATTGAATAAACAAAGGAAGAGGAAAAAGACCGGTTTGTACTGTCATATTGGACTTTCATAAATCAGATACCTGAGGTTTCTTGCTGCAAATTTCACTGGATAACATACTTTGGAAAATAAAGTTGCTCTAACACAACATCAGCCGATCAGTCAATTAAGCTCCAACCGTCAAACATGAGTATGTATTGTATGAAGGAACACCAAATGCTATATATACTGTACTTCTTCTGCTAAAGGAAAAGCGTAACCCCCCCTCCATCAATAAAGTCATGAACAAACTAGTAATTTGTAGTAATGCAATGAGACCCTTTTTCAATTAATTAGGCCCATTTGCCTGAGAGATAGATATTCAAACAATAAAAACAAGCAATTACAATAAAAACTAAAACTAAACAAATGCATCACTGGTAAAGAAATGCCTCCAAAAACCTGCATTTTGTGTTTTATTTTACAAATAAGTTCCGTTCACATAAGCTGTAGTTTTTATACTTTTGTTCTTATCACAACATAAACTGTGACCCAAATATTCTTGGCAGTTATTAATCAATTTAAAACTCACATAGTCCATTTTCAATAGTAAAATCAAGATTTAAATTACTGCCAAACTTAGTGAGCAGTGAACCTAATTGACAGACAATGGAAAACACGGAGATGTAGAAAGGATTTTGTGGCGCTCTGGATTTATTTGGACAAACTATATTTGTATTGTTTTTTATCAAAATACAAACCACTTCTCATTTTTCCTGCAGGCTACTTGTTGTAAGTGCAGCAGAGTCTCATAGAATCCAATAATATGATAATAGGTTGACCAACAACCCCGTTCAGGTGGTGATTATTTGTGTATCAAAGGCTGTAAACATTCATTATTCTTGCAGTGGTGATCCGTCAGTACCTCAGGGCAGCGTATGCACATCTTTAATGTTTTTTGGGGGAAGTCAGCCTCCGGCAAAAAACAGCCTCAAGAGAAAAGACTGTTCGAACACTGAATAAATATTCTTAAGAGAGAGCATTTTGAATAAAAGTACAATGTTCAGACTTAAGGTCCTGCAAATAATAACTCCACTATTGTATCTTAATGGGCCTTTCATCAGGGAACGTGATTGCGCCCCCAGTGGTGGATATGGACATTATAACAGCAAGATGTCTGTTGTGATGTGTGGTCTGTGTTACTGTGATTGATGAAACAACTGGGTTGAATTAAGAGTTTATATGTGGACATTCTTCAAATGCTGATACCTGATGAGGATGTAAGGTCAAAACGTTGTGTGTGCATTTAATAAAGTACTAAGCAGGATTACTTAAAAACTACTGAGTGGATTACAAACAAAAAATTATTCAATGTACAGTTGTTTTTTGCTTCTTAGACAAACATGAACAATAATAACTTTACGACATTACTGACAAGCGAATGTGTCACGAATGTAAATTCTGCATATACGGCATCAATTGAATCACATACCTCTATATACAGATTCACGTTCTTCATTTATCCAATTAAATTAAACCACCTTCTCCTACCAAGAGAATAGCATATGGTAGATATGGGCTGTCTAATGTATGTACTATAGAGAATAACACCAGCACTATTAATTATTCACAGTGATGGAGGGTCATTATAGTGCGCTAGGTAGCGAACAGGGAGGAATTTCAGACTCTTTAACATTAATGTAAATGCACACAAAGCGTCCACATCATGAAAAAACGCTGCTCGGCTCTGAGAGACGTGTCAGTGGACGTTGGCTGTGTAGCTGAAGCCAAAGTGTTTCTACACGGCTTTTAATGTCTCCGTTTTACTTCCCTCCTCCGAGAACAATAAGTGCATTTGTTGACAGTAACATCTGACACTTTCTGTGCGTCTTGGGCTTTTTCAGTCCCCTGAATCTATAAACAACTGGATTTTATTAAGAACACTAAATTTGTGGGATCTACACCCATGATGCTGCCAGCGAGACACTCTGCTGACTGCAGGGAGTTTGGTCTCGCTTCAGTTACCCTTATGTTGATTGGACTATTTTTAGCCTGGCACAGTGGCTGTCCTGAGCCCAATTACAGTGTAAACAGCAGAGCAGAAGGATCAAACTGTTGGAGGAGTTAACAGAATAACACGTGTTAATCTAAATGCAAAGTATTTCACGACAGTTTTAACTCATCCTTTTCTGAATTACAATAATCCTGTGCGCTGTAGAAAGAGTGCGTTAATGACAGCTCTCCCAGAACCAGTGCGGTGAGATAACAATCTGCCGCAGCTCGATGTAATGCAGCCAGGATCAGTGATTACAGCCCAGACGTTTTACACCATGCACTTAAGTCGGCACATTACTGATCAATAATCACATTACAGTAATCAGCATAAATTCTGTCTGATACACAATGTTCTGTATTATCAGGATGGTGCGGTTAAGTGAAAGTCGGGTGTTAGGTTCCTACGTTTTCTCAGAATCCGGATTCTCTCCTTGAGGCTAAAAGGTTATCACACATTTAATACATCTGCAAATTATGGAGCACTGTGTGTGCAGATTGCTGCAGCCTAAGAAAATGTGAGACAGTGAGGGGTCTGAAAACTTTCTGAATCCTCTACACGCACAAGACTGTGGCTATAACAACCAAAGAAAAACGTCAAATCCTGCCGTCATCCCTTTCAAAGTAGAAACACACTGTGCAGCAATGCACCGCTGGCTGCTGGCTGCCACGCTCCGAACACTGGCTGGAAGTCTCATTCTGCATCAAGCAAGCACGTCAGGCACCATCTGCAGAGCACGCTGGATGTCCTCCACTGTGTCAAAATGCTGACCCTACAGCTTGAGGTTTTATTTCTGGGAAGAGGAGGAAGTCACAGGGAGCCAAATCTCTGTGAGCAGGTGCATTGCAATTACGGAACACCCAATTGCGACTGCGCCACAGTCCAGGTTGTGTTCACCAGATGTCTTCTTTAGACTCTTTAGAACAGTCCGCGCGAGTCAGTCTGACCACAGGGGGACTAATTCAAACCCTGCGACTGTCGAAAGAAATTGACAAACATGCTCTATAGGCCGATGCTCACCTTTTGGTTTTGGAGAGTTTGGACTCTTCCACTGAGGAGGTTGCTGTTTGGTCTCAGGTTTGTGGCTGCAGACCCAAGTCTCATCATCGGTAATGTCCTGATTTTGATATTTTATATTTGCGATTCGTGCAAACAGGGAATGCTGAAAAATAAGCACCTGCGGTACCCGACAGAAAAGCCGATCAAACTTTGAATCTTGGCCCAGGCGTCTGTGTGGAGTTTGCATTGTTCACTTGCAAGTCTCATCATATTGATCTTGGTAACAATGGGTGGAGAGATCTCAATGTGCTCCATGACTCAGCACATTGGGGCTGCAGCTAGTCACAGGGTGAAGCCCGGCTGGAGAGATAGCAATCTGTTTTTTACTTGGCAAAAGTAATGCGTCTTAATGACAACACTGAAACTGTTGAGTAGTTGAAAATAAGAAACCACATAAAAACTGTCTAAAAGACAATGGCTTGATCAATCCGTATGCCAAGAGGAGAATTGTTTAATTCATCACTCAGTAAGAATGGAAATCTACACTGTGGGGACTCGCTGACCGAAGGCTTCACCTTGAATAACATCCACCCGCAGCTGCCTCTTAATGGAATGGTGAAGACTCCGGTGGGTGTGAGTCATTCGCCTCTCGGGGCCTCAAGAGAGAACAAACATAACTACACTTGCCTCCGTCTGAACATAAAAAGCAGGTGTAAAACTGCTCTGTAAATTACAAGCTACATCGCCATTATTAGGACTAATTGAACAGTTTCCCTCAAAAAAACTGAAAGGTGAAAAGGTTCGGGGAGTCGAATGTTAAGTGAAGTTACTGCTGCTCTGCAAGTCGAGGTTTCCCTTCAAGCACAGTACACCTGCAGTTTACAGTTGCAAGAACATTTGCCATTCAAAAGTTCTTGATTTCACATATAATGGCTCTAATTTCCGCTATAATGGGGACTGCAGAATTTTATCAGCAGCTAGCAAGTTAGTTAGCTAGTGAATTTTAAACCTAAACTTAGTTTTAAAGTAAATTAGGCCACACGTCACAGGCAAAATCACACAAAAGGCAAGAATGTGCAGTGAAGACACTTTTAATTAAAAGGAACCTGGCTTCCACACAGACGGATGAAATAAGCTGGAGAACAAGCTGCCAGGCAAACAAACTGCACATGTCCAAACTCTGTTAATCCAACAACTAAGGCAGGAAAAATACAAAGCCCGAAACTGGATGCATGAGTTGAGAACAAGTGAAGGGAAAAACAGACTTAAATACTGAGGGACACACTGAGACATAGGTGAAGCAAATCATGGTTTTGCAGACAATCACAAAAGGCAAGAAAAAACAGATGAAACCACAATGGACGCACAAGAGGAGTGACTTAAAAAAGAACACAGTATACCACAAACAAATGATGAAATGCCAACGGCAGAAAAACGTATTTGTGCAGCAATGCAGAGTTAAGATTTATCCTTTTAAGTTTTTGAATTGAAGAGGCACTATAAAACTATTTATGTTCAAGCACTCGTGATTCAGAGAAGAAGGTTAAGTGAATACGTTGTTGAACATAAACACAGTCTTTGATGAATCTAATGTTAAAACCCACCTGTTCAAAAAGGCTTGTAACCACGAGTTTCAATATCACCAGCTGAGCATTTCTGTGATTATACTCTGTCCGTGGGGTGTTTCATGTTTTTGTTTTCCTAACTTTAACACAACATCGAGCACCTTCAGTAAGTTATTACTTGTTATTATAATGATGTATAAGTATGCATATAATCAAACTTTTACCTCATCATGCTTCAAACTAAGATGAAATATCAACACCACAGTAGCAGCTTCCTCAAGTTACTTCATTCAAAACATTTAACAGGTCAAAAATATACAGTAAACATACTGTACGTCCGGGAAGTATTTACGGAATCATTTAACGAGCCCGACCGAAGCTTTTCACTTTCCTTCCCCAGCAAACAGTGCAGATGTATAATATTTCTGTTCAGTTCTAATGAGCATCATTACTCCTGCATTGATGCGGTGCCAAATGAGCTCATTGAATAAAAAAAATAAAAAAAGGAAGTTATTTAAAGCAAGTGATTTGAGCATTAAATCTGCATCAAAAATCTGCTTGAAACTCACATCACAGCAATTAAGCATATTTCCAAAGCCCATTAGCAATTATATAGATAGTTCTGGGGTGAGTGGGTACAGATTACAGTAGTGGGGGGGGAAGCATACTGTATTGGTATACTCTCTATGAAGTAATTGGGTCACAAAGCACTTGCATCACAGGAGAGGAAGCTCCCAGCCTGAGCAGATGGTAGCAGATCACTAAAATGGAGCCCCCCCGCCCCGAACAACCTACAGGGATCTTCAAACGCTCGATCTAGAGTGGGAGTATAGTGAGCCATCTTGAAATCAGCTGCAGTTTTCATATATCAAACCCCTGCCAAGATATCCATCCTCTCTCTGCTGCATACAACACATTCCCCTTTGCAGGACATCACATCTTTACTTTTTCCCTCACAACCACCCCGTTCTTTTTCATTCTCATGGGGGAAGCATCGGAGGAAGGAGGCCCTCACAGAGGAATTAAATTTCTTGACTCAATGCTAAGAAATGATTGTGTTCTATTAGAGGAAGCAAACTGTTCAGGACTATCGCTCTAGTCCAGTGAGCAAGAAATCTTGCCAACAGAAACACGATAAGCTCGGCCTGTCCCGGTTCTTGACAGAATGCTGGAATTGTGTGATTGTTGCAGCCGTGAAAATCCCTCAGGTAAAAAAATAAATAAACCAACACTGGGTACCTTCGCTGGAGCCCCGACTTATTTGGCAGATATGGGACGAGACACGTGACTGTGGCCCCACAAAACATGACCGCAACAAAATTGTAGAAAATCAAACAAGGGACAAAATATTTATATAGATATTCGGCCTGTGCAAAAAGACAGAAATCATATCAGAAGTTCACTAAGCGATTACCACGGACATCTATGGATGATAATAATAGATAACAATACTATCATTTTCATCTTTTACGAGTGAAACATTCTCACAGTACTACAAAATACTAACATCTAATATAGCTGTACAGATGGTACATGATTAACATGATTTATTTTTTTATTCTGATCATTGTCAATACTTATACATATCAGAACTTCTAATTCACATGGATGACGTTGCACTGATTTGGTCAATTTGGTCATTTCTGACGTCACAGCTGCCCTCTTCTCCTTTATTTTTGTAATTCTTTGCCATCTTTGTCCTCTGCCACACTATACTTGTGTTATCACCTTGTATTCTATTCTTAAGAACAGAGTATTTGCAAAAATAACCAAACAAGAGCGTCTATCACTCTGATGCAGGACTGAGCTGTAGGTGCAAATTGCTAAAAAGGCAAATTTTCACTCTTCTGCTTGTGTGTTAGAACCTTGGACTAATCTAAAAGCAGACATCATTAACACCTTCCCAACACCTTTGCGCAACACTTTAAATTCAGTTTGCTTGATCCCCCATCGTCCTTGTGACGCCAAAGAAGTGTGAGAAGAAAACTGGCTTCCAAGAGGGAGAAAGAAACAGATGTAAAGAGAGAACAGTTCAACCCAGCGTCAAAGCAGACAAAGTAAGGCAACTTGGGGGATCAGGTGTACATTAGTCGGCTATTACTGCCAAGTGTGAAAACAACAAGTCCGCTGACAGCCACCGGTTTCACAGGATCCAGACTCAGATCCTGTCAAGGTCTGCGTCTCCAAGAGAATCCCAGAGGAAGACGAGCAGGAAACATGTCTGCCTCCAACACCGATGTCAGTCTGTGCTCACAGTTTCATGAATCAATGCAATTTGCACAAGCAACTGCAGCTCAAAACAAGACAACTCACACAGAGAGACCGTGCGGACACAGCACAGTGTGACGGGTGGGGACAACTGAAAAGCCGTCAGTCCAGGTTCTGACATGCAGCGTGCACATCGTCCTTTTCCACACACACAGGTTTTCCCTTTTCTGCATCTTCTCTCCTTTGAAAGGAAATCGAGTTAACAAGGCAGCCTTTGATCGGCATGTTTGTCGCATTTCAAATCACCACCTATAAAGCCGAGCCTGCACCGCAGCACCGTCGATGCACAGGGAGTTTTTATTTGGACCTCGAACACCGCATATTATCACATCAGGTATATAACGATTTCTGCACTCGCAACCCTCTGTTCTGGCTTCACTGAGCAGAATCCTTGTGTGAAAAAAACCCAACACAATGGCCGGTGTGAAGTTACGAGTGTCGAGGAGCTGTAGGTCATTGGTACCGACTGAACAGCTGTGCTCCTCACACAGGCTGCGGCGAGGAGCAGGGAGCACAGCAGAGGCAGGATGAGTGCAGGGCTACAGCTGACCACATCAAAAGCCTCCACTGTGAGGTGAGGGAGCAAGGCGAGGAGGATATCTCTTCCCCCAGCAGCCTGTCTGCAGGTACTGGAGCAAATATTGGGAAAGTAGGACTGTTGTTAGATAAAGTTTACTTTGATGCAGCGAGATGCAAGTACTGTAAATGGGTTGGTAGGTAACCTGGATTTCCCTGGAAACACACCGTTCCTACGTTGAAATGCAGGTGAATATAAAAAAAACCTAGATGGATAAAAGGTTTCATCTTCTGAGCTGTAACAAATTAATGTTGTTTGAACATAGTGCAGGTTTCAAAAATGTTTTCCGGTGTCATATCCAGTTTATCCCTCCGTCCACACGTCCCTTCATCTCAGTGTGGATTCCTCAAAGACGACAGCATTTGTCAAAATCCCCCAGGGGGAAGCTGAGGTGCCATGACAAACAGTATTTGGAAAGGATGAGTAACATCTCATTCGCCTGTCAGTCATTACAAGAAGGCACAGTACAAGCCCACTATTTTGGTCTTTGAATTTATCATCAGAAAAACATGGTTATTTATTCCATTAGTCTTTAATTAAAATAATTTCTGAAACTAATTACAGCAAGTTATAGATATAGTCACTGGCTATAGCAAATTGTGTTGAGACCATTGACTGGATATAAAGATGGATGACATTAAAGCTGCTGTATAAGTCGTAAATCCCACCTACTCCGTGTTGATGGACGGGAGACGTCAGTGTTTTAAAGTAGTTCTCATCACACTGCTGTATGTGCTCGTTTCTGTTAATTGTGGTTTTATTTAATTATTTGATGCTATAAAAACGGGGTGAACATGTCTCAAAATGCTCAAAATGACTCAAATGCTGTCAAACTATATTCTGATTTAAAGCAGCAGCTGTTTTCCACATCTACTGCCTGAATTCATCAACCCTTTGGAATCAGGACAAAAGAAAAAAAAAACTGTGTCCATATTTGAAGTAAAACCCCCGAAAACACATTATTGAAAGTCGTAAAATCTGGTCAGTTAAGTTCCCAACTGTGCAGCACAGAAGCCGTAGAGTGGAGAGATCACAGATGCTAACGGCTGCCATAAATCTGAAATAACTTGAGAAAGCAAAAGTTCAGATTAGCAGCTCAGAATTTCATCCCAGAAGCGGCTTCTGAAACACTTGGTTCGGGGAAACAGAGGGATTTAAACCTTTCAGAGGAGCCCGGACACAAGGGCAACCAGAGGGCTGAGCGCTGCACTCATCAACTTAAGCCGTTTTTTTTGTCAACCTCGATGTTTTCAAAGGTTCGGAGTGACTGTGTCCTGCTGTTTTCTGTTTGCTGATTCTTTGAGGATTATGTGGCAGTTTCCATCAGGTCAATACGTTTCTTTCAACCTCTCCCATAAAATATATCTTATTGTATTCCTCTTCCATTCAAATCGGAGAAAGACAATACCTTTATATACTATATTTATTGTTTTGTAATTATACCACATTGGGTAAGTGTGAATACATGAAAACATTAGTGTTGCTTGACTGGTGTGGAAAATACTCCTCAGAAGGAGTCTGTGATCATAGGAACAATCTAAAGCAACAGCCCAATGTAGGGGATGAATACCACTGGAGAGCAGTGGAGGGATTTCAGCAGATGTTAGGTGTTGTAATGCAACGTACCGTCCCACTTTATATATAATTAACTTTGACAACGCATATTATTTATCCATTTCACCGCATGTGACCACATCTCTCTTTCTTCCTCTCCTAGATCCCTCAAGTGAGCTACGCCTCCACGGCTCCAGAACTGAGTGACAACACCCGCTATGACTTCTTCTCCCGGGTGGTGCCCCCGGACACCTACCAGGCCCAGGCCATGGTGGACATCGTCAAGGCCATGCGCTGGAACTACGTCTCCACAGTGGCTTCAGAAGGAAACTACGGAGAAAGTGGCGTCGACGCATTCATTCAAAAGTCCAGAGAGGACGGTAAGTCTGTCTTCCAACGTGTCTTCAGGCATCCGTGTTGGTTCAGACGGATGTGGAAGTGTTTTTCACGATGTGAATCTCACTCTGTGTGCTGAAAAACACACCCAAAGTGTTTCTCTGTGAGTGGACAAGGTTTTGGGTGTCTTGGAGGTAGAGTAAGCTATTATAATCCAATACACTTACCGTCAAATTCAGTGAGTATCTCCTCACGGTCCGCTAGATGTCCTTTCTGTGTGTGTGTGCTAAAAGAAACAAACAGCCCTGACTCTGTAAAGGGAAGTAAACAAATTGGCCTGCACCAAGGCAGACAACACTACAGCGGCAGCATGAAAAGAAAGGAAGGAGGGGGGGGGGGGGGGGAGAAGACAGGGAGACACCGTAAATCTGACACGTGCCAGCAGATAGTGATAATTAAATGATTAACAGGGGAAGCAGCCTCCAGCGGTGTATACCAGCGGCACTACACCACATAAACACGGTGTCATGAGGGAGAAATGGCAGAAGAACAGCCAAAGAGAAGAGGGTCAGGAGATTAAAAGCAAAAGAAATGCTACGATCAGGCAAAGGAGAAGAGCCTCTTAGACACCTGTGAGACACTGGTGGACAGACCTTTGTTTGTTTGATTGTTGTTTTTGCTTATGGAGGGGACAACAGTTTCGCAAACAGCTACTGTTTTGTTTAGTTTTGTCTCTCTTGCTTAACGGTGCGATAACTACTCCTATCCAGTTAGTAAGAAAACAAGCACTTCAGTACTTACCAACGGACATTTGCAATACTTACTCGTATGCCAAGAAGCTTTGTGGGTGTTGTGTTAGCTATAATGGCCGGAAAGTTGTGAGTATCCCTGTCTGGAACTAATGTGCTCACTATGGGAAACTAGTTTTGTCTTCTCTGTATATTCGCTTTGCAGCAGCATTTCTAGTTGCAGTTTGTGGTCTTGTTGTTTGCTCTTTATCATAGTATCTGTCCATCAATCATATGTCACTTGCACAGTGGATTTGGTTGTATGCATAATTCAAAATGATGTGCCAGGTAACGTTGCCTTTGTCGTCGGCTTAGATACAAACCTACTCTCTTCTACTCTGTCGCAGCAGTTTTGTAAAATCATTCTAAACATCCAACCCTTCCTAGTTTTAACTCCACCATGTTTGTTTGATGACATTTAATATAACAAAGTTTGCTTTGCTTCATCTTGTGAGAGTATCAACCTCCACGCTGTTGAAGAGAGTCCAGATTCTGACATCGTGTCATTGCCTTGTCAGTGCAGGTCCATGAAGTTGGGGTGGGGAGCTTCTAGTGGAGCGATGAATGAAGGGTTTGTTAATATTTGAACTCAACAGCGAAACAATCGTCCTCCAAAAGCTCTTACTGGAGCTTCCAATATGTATTTTCAGCCAGCTTCAAAAGACACAGTATGTGACACATACACTTTATGGTGCATCCAAGACTAAAAGGTATTTTTGGGAAAGACCTGAAAATGTTTACAGTTTATGTTTCATGGGAAAGATCTGCTGCACAGGTGCATTCAGTGGATGCAATGATGGAATTGAATTGGATTTTCATACTGAGAAGAACTGACAGTGTGAAAGGGATGCTGCAGAGCTAGCCCGGAGCAACATAAGAAGATGGTATCGTACAGTCACTTCGGCGCAGGAAGCTGCTGGCACATGCTCACTCTGACCCCTGGCCCGTTCCGAAGCAGAATGTAATCACTACCGACATTTTCAGTACTCGCTGTGCCACTGCGTCCCTTTCTCTGCTACCAGCTCTAAGCTGCTGCCCATCATCAGTCATCCTACAGCAGCACCAGCAGCAGATTACTCCTGCGCAGCCCCCCCAGTCAGTCCAGCTCAGCTGCCTATTTGCCTAACAATACATATAAAGGGGATTCAAAACCCAACACGACAGCTCCAGCATGATTTGAGCTTTTGCTCATTTATTTTGAAAATAATCTTTTAGTATTTTTCTCTACATTTATGAAATGAAGACTAAACTTGCACGTATAATTCAAATATTTTAATATGAGCCTTTGAAAACCCATCGGTTCAGAATTTCAAATTACCATAAAAAGTCATGTAGAGGTTGTAGAGAAATCAATCCCCTACAAACTGTTTTGATATAATATGTAACAATTTCTCATTACATTTTCTAAAAGACTAGAGGTTTATTTATATTTTGTTGAGCTGCGAACAGTTTTTTCCTTCCACAGTCACTTGTAAGTCAACATGATTATTTACTGCCATTCGCTGCATATAATGTGAATTAATCTTCAACACACTATCTCATCTCTGAACATGATTTGCGTCATTACAGGTAGAATTTCTATCAGCAATGGTGAAGACAGCTTGGTTAAACCAAGTGTGAATCCACATTCCATTGTGTGTAAACCTCTCTCCATGTGGCATTAGTTTTATACAAAGGTAGTTGTGAATGAAATAAATCTAATAATTACATGGTAGGTGATGGTTGTTATGTACTGAGGAACAGCAGAGGTTAGTTTACACAACTCTGACAATTTCAACAGCAACAACAACAAAAAGATTTGTATGACATAGGGAACCTAGTCAAAGGTTGTGTTATGGCTCCAGGGTAGATAAGCAAACTTAGCATTTTTATGATAAATATTTTTGTTTCCTTTTCAAAAGAAAAGTCTAAAGGGTATAACGCGGTTTTAAGTCACACAACTGCACTGTGGATGTGTTTGTATCTGCTGTTTTGTTTTTGCTCACTTGGAGTCAGGTGGAGAACCCCTGAAGTGAACCCCAACTTATTTTTATCCAAACTCAGCCTTTCATTACTGTTGAACCTACACTGAGTTATGAATGCTTCGAGCCCTGCAAACTTCAATTTCCAGCTGCAGAGACTTTATTCCTTCTGAGGGGGTTTTACTGCTTCAGTGATATCGTGTCACGGCCCAGCGTGCCTCCCGAGGTCACACCTTAATTAGAGAGGTTTTGTTTGGGGAATTCCAGCATGCTTGGTACATTATAAAGGTGAGGCTCGTGTATTACTAGTATGGTGGTTTGGGTGGTATCCTGTGCTGTGTTTTGGGGACCTTACTAGTTACACTCCGAAACAAAAGCTAGACAGCTATTTGTTGCAATTAATAATCTAATCTTCTTTAACTACGGTCCGTCAGACGTTATTTGAAATCGTTTTTCTCAATGTCTAATGATGTGTTGCATCTATCTGAGTTGTAATAACGCCTATTTAGACTATCAATTAGCAAACTTCTGCAGAAAACAAACATAAGCAAAATGTCTGCATCAATACAACCACAAGCACCGTCTTTATTAAAGTGTGATAAAAGGATTTAGAAGTGGTAACTAGTAGCAGTGAGGTTTAATATATATTACAGTATAGTATATACAACATGTATCTAAAAGAGCAAACAAACAAGGCAACCATAAGAGTGATGATCTTAGGTCATTGAGTCCCTTCATAACTTTATATCTACATCCACATGTACTTTATAACCTCTAACGCTTCCATTTGTGATGATTGTCCAAAATGCATATTCATAGTATTAGGTCTGGTCGAATGCCTCAAAGCTTTGACTGTGACCATTGCAATCCACATCCAAAACCGTATTTTAAATGTTTTTATATTATTAGAATTGCATATCCATTACCAGACAAATCACAAACAGATCATAAAGTAATCAATCCCAAATGTTTCATTATGCTTCAGTAATATTTATCATTGGTTATTCTTAGACAAGGACATTTCATCTTAAGGACAGTTGTGTGCGTCACAGCTCTTATCAAACGCTACCAGCACCAACACTAAGACAGTAAAGTGACAAAATGGCCGACCAAAAAGTTTGGAGTAACTTTCAAATTTGGGGAAGGTGACACCCAGAAAGTAACTTAGATATCCGTGCGACCTCCATGCTGAAGTCAGACTTTCTGTCCTTGTGTAAAGTAATTCTCTCCGAAGCTCCCATGGGCCTTCACAGTTAAAAGGCTTAGTTTTACACATTCATTAAGTACTTCAACAGTTAATTAAAGAAATGTAGAGTAGAAATGATTCATGCTGTTAGAAAGTTATCTTTTGCTGGTCACATGTAGAAGTGCAGTAGTATGGCTTCAGAGCATAAGTGACTGATGCCTCGAGTCTCATTCCTGCCAGGTTTAATGGACATTTCCCAGGGCTGGATTTGAATATCCCAACACAAAGGGTTAAACTTCTGTCCTCGTTGACAGTTGCTTTTCTAAGAAGTCATTTTTACCACTGGACCTGTTCAGGAAACTCAAGGGAGCTCAACAAGGGAAAGACTTTCAGTTTTGACAGAAGACTTGTTTGTTTCTCAGACGTCACTGTCACTTGATTTAACCACCTGACAATAAAAGACAACATCTCCGAAGCAAACTGTCAAACACGAGCACAAAATCACTGCTCAGAGACAAACACGGCACCGTCTTCACCGCTCTTCAATTATGAACAAGAATCCAGACAAAACATCTGTCATGTCGGCTGCTGCTTTCAGTGACTGGTAAACATTTACATGTCACATGCTGAAATACTGTTTTGATTCCAACCTACTGCCCATCAACCAGGCTGTGATTGATTATGTTCAAAAAAAAAATCAGAGCCACAGGTATTTGCCTGCTAAATGGGATCCACAGTTGTCTGTTCACAAACGGCTGGATCCGAACTGGACAAACGTTCTATCCCATTAAGCAGCCAAAGGCCACGAGCAGCAGTCTCGCCCACCTCATGTCAGAGTGGCCCCGTTCTCACTCAGCTACTGAGCTTTGAATGGCAGAGCCGTGCAATGTGATATCGGTAAAATACAATACAACCTCCAGTTCTATTAAATACAATCGCACATTTATTTTTCTTTTGTGTTAAATTCATGTTGTGAAAAACAGCAATTATCGACATGACTGCTCTGCTAGAGTCGATAAACTCAGTCAGCTTTATTAATTAAGGTCTTGCATGTTGATATTAAATGCAGTTATATTTCTAGTTTAGTCCACAGCTTGTCTCAAGCTCAAGATTGAGCTGTTTCCTCACATTATCCTGCAGCTTCAGGTTTCTGTTGAAGGCTCATTGGAGGACAAATGTAAAGAATTGTAAAAATGAGAGAATAATTTAAAAAGTAGTCTGGACATTCAAATATGCATTTTGTATTACTGTAGGTCCACGTACTTCCTTGCAAATAGCAATATAATGAAATACATTTTTATATTTTACTTTTAAAAAGGCCCTTATTTTATATTTAACGCTTTCAGAAAGTATCAGTGGGTGTGTTCGTGGTTTGGGGGCATGTGCTGGTGTAGGTGCTCAAGTGCCTGCTGGCGAGAGAATCTGATATCATTTGATCCCAGCTTACTGGGCTTTCGTGTGGAACGAGATTTAAACTGGAAACTCACAGCATTTGATCGTACTGGCTGGACTTGGGTGTCAGCACCGTGGAGCAGAACCAGTCTTAAGGCTGCGGAATAAGTGTTTCTGTGACAGCAAGCTGAAAAGGGTAAGACCGACTGAGACGACTTAAATCTAGAGTTAGTTCGAGAACAGTTCAAGAATACGTCCTTAATAGACTGCTATTAAAATATGAACAGGTTTTGTATTCTCTGAACACAACAAACCTGCAGCATCCAAGAATGTTTCGAACCTGAAACAAATACAATATGTTCTTGTCTGTTGTGATATTTCAGATGGGGTTTCTGACTAAGGGTCTTCTGCACTGTTCTTTTCTGCCAGAGGCGAATAAGAGCAGGAATGTTGAATCTTTCACTCTCAGTTGTGAACCTTTCACACCCCATCTACAGCCTGTTTCTTAAAACATGCATGAGGCTCCTCAACCCAACTGTAAGGTCCCTTTTACAAATATGGAGGATAACAATGCTGCGATGCATGGCCGTCATCATACATCATCCTGTTGTTAAATCAGAGGCTGAACATTTGATTTAACATTTTAACCTGCTGGTGGTGCAATCAATCAACAGGTCGACAAACCATCCAACCAACATTGCTATTCTTAAAGCCATGACACCAAAGAAGTCAACCTTTGCATATTGGTTTAAAGAAGAGGGACACAGAAGATGCAGTAGAAGAATTCTCACCATTTCCATTTCAGAGCAGGAAAAAAAAAAGAGGCGTAAATATTTAATGTGAGACAATATGAGCTTCACATACAGAACCTGTTTACATGGGTCTCTTGAATGTGTTGCCCCCCCTCTCCCGAGAACGAGCATGTGGAACAAGTGTCATCATCAGGACTTTTTGTCAAATGGCAACACGAAGGTCATCATTTCTGTCTGCAGCTGCTGTGGACTGTTTCTGAAGCGTTCCATCTTCGGGGCGCAGAGCTCTTTTCAAAAACTGCTGCATTTTCACTGGGGGTTTTCCCCATCGTGGAACATCTATCAAACTGCCCCTCGAGATTAAGGCTGCAGCGTCATTATGGAGGATGATTACGACAGAAGAGGGATGAAACCGTTTTTCACTGCGATGTCGAGCTGTTGTCACCCTTTGAAATGCAAGACCTGCCTTGATGCACGGTTCTCTGCTCCCCCTCTGGAGATCTCTTTCTGTTTGGTTCCTCCAGTGTCCTTATTAGGGAGCAGTCCTCCGCAGCAATGGAGGTGGACACACCACGTCACTTTATCCTCACCTCATGAAAGGTAGTGCGATTTTCTCTCAGTGGGAATTGTCTAATTTAGTGGATTCTATTGCGTCAGGTGGTGACATTCTTTGGGAATGAAAGCATTAAGCATTCAGGCAGGCGTATAAAATGAAACACTAAATATCTATACAACCATTTTTAGTGGTCTCTGGGTTTGCCTTACTTTCCCCCAAATCTGGACACTAACACTCCTCTTTAGATTATTTGGGTAGATACTTGGAAATTGTAATTAATCTTTTTTTTTTCTTTCCTTAAATGACAGTTGAAGCAGAGGAGAAGGAGGAGGGCAAAGACAGCAGCACAGAGATGACAGGGAGATTATGCAAATGTTAGAAATGATGGTTGCATACTGCGCCCTTTGTCATGAGGGAAATGTCATGAGGAACGATTTGAATACTCATTAAGCTGAAACATAGACTATAAAATATTCTCTGAAGAAGACTTTCTGTCTAATATTTTCTAATGTTTGTGTAACCAATGCACAGAAGGACATTACTTATTATGTAAACACACTTTATGAGATTAGGATTAAACAACAATTAGGACAAAACACGAGAGGCTGTGTAGTGAATAGATTTCTTGTTTTTGGGTTTGTGTCACGATCGAAAGAATTAACAGAACAGCTGAGCATTTTAACAAATAAACAGTTAGCATTATGCAAATCTGTAGCTTCCACAGTATTCCCTGCTTAATGTAAATGTGTTATTCTAATTCTAATTTAAGGAAGGGACGAATAAAGGAAATGAATAGAAGAAGAAAGGTGGGAGTTCCTGTTCCTCTCGGCTGATCCTCCTGCTTTACTGTGTTCGGCTTTGAAAGGGTTAAAAGAGACATTAGGGGAAATTTCTTTTGACGGTGAAACCCTGACATTATTTTTTAATACTGCGTGGCTTTCCAGTTGAAGAGGAAAGCAGAGAAGTGATGAGCAATATGGAAAAGGTGCTGTATATAAACAATTCATATTTAACTTAAATTATAAAAAAGACAACGTAGGCTAATAAACTAAAAGATTTAAGTCGTTTCGTTCAAAGTGTAAAGTTTGGGATATTGTGTCGTGCACTTCTGGGAATTCTCTGTGACTTGATAGAGACAAAGCACAATATGTGAAGAAAGCAGATCTGTGACAGCGTCTCGACGATCGCTCTCCCTCTCTCTGTACACCAGCAGCTAAAACCCTCCATTGATTTTCAAACTGTCTGAGGAACCATGTTCCAGGTGGTTGACAGAACCATAACGCGGAGCTCGAAAGTGTAGCTGTGGCAGTTTTGAATAAATGAAACCATTTGCAAACTGTTAATCAAACAAAGTAATGGACAGTGGAAAATAGAAAAAGTGCTGAATGTGCAGAGCAGCATAACAATGGAACTGAAATAACTTCAAAAGAAGAAGAAATATAATCGAAATGTTATTGTTTGGATGAAGTAAACTCTTCTTTTCTATATTTGTTAAATCTGTTGGAGTAGAAAGTATCGTCTTAAGAATGTGTGACTAGGATTATGAGATATTTTGTGTCTGTACATGAACAATTCAGTTGATGAGCTACTGCAGGAACGCCAGATGCTCTTGTGGATATTTAACCTTGTTTAATACGAGGGCAGAAGCATTTAGAACAATAAATTGGCTCAATAACAACTCAACAAAAAAGGAAAATTCATCCGAGGCTTGTTCATTATTGTATCTTGGAGAAGCTGATTGCCCAGCTTGGCTCCTCTGGCCTCCAAAAGGAGACTGTCCTGGGGCCTGCCAGAGGCAATATTAAAGGTGAAGGCACTATATCACAAAATGGATGAACCTTCAAGAAGCTGGGTTCTGCTGCAGCCTGTTGACCTTGGTGCAGTCTGATGCTGCAGCACCGAGTGGAAAGAAGCAGAGGCAAGCAGTATTCTCATTACATGTACTCGAAATACTATTTTAAAAACAATATTCCAAAGTTTGTAATGAGTCACTGCACCAGTAAAAAAAAAAAAATCCATTACCTTCTTTTTTATAATGCCACTGTGGATCGGTTTCAGGCCTCTCTGAGCACTTAAAAATCTGTTCTCTCACAAAAGATGAACTCCTCTGTCATTCACTGGGTGTTGATGTTCCATCAAACTGCCCCATTGAGTCCAATGTTAACCGAGTCTGGCAAATCAGGAGGAAACAGAGAGAGGGACTTTTTTAAATCACAGTGTCTCCCACACATTTGACACCACCGACTCAGATGTAGCAGAGTCTCCTCTCAAATAAAGCTTTAGGTCTAAAGGTCCTTTCTTACACCTACTCCTGCAAAGCAGCACATAGTGTGTAGTCTCAGACTGATGATGTTGTCACATTCTTGTCCATATTGTTTAAACTGTAGATGCACTTGTGTCCATCTGAGTGCACTTGGGGCGTGCTGGTTTTAAACAGAGGCATAGTCAGATGGATTGTTGGTGCACAGATGTTTTGAGGCAGGAAAGTGACTTTAGACCCACAGACACCTGCACTGAAAAGCCCTCTCAGTGGTCATTAACACTAGAAAAGCAGTGATGCTATCGTATCAGCCGCTAGACGCCGACAATTGAATGTAGTGACGGGGAAGTTTTCAGCAGCTCGTTGACAATGTGACGAGGCCTCCAGCAGCCGGCTCTTCTCCTGTGCCCACGCCTGATTATACAGCACCATTACCGTTGGCTCTGAGCAGACGCGGCATATACTTTAAACTCTTCAGTGACGCTCTAATAACATTTTAATCTTAAGAGGCTTGCTATGTGAATTTTCCTTGGTAAGAGGAAAGTCCCATGGTTGTCAGGTGAGTTATTTTACCACAGCGCAGAAAAAGCTCATTTCACAGCGCTCAGAGGCCTGTCTTTGATTTATAAATCATTTTCACTGAGAAGGGAAATGTCATTCACTCGTTTTGAAATCTAATTTGCAGTTGCCCCGGAACCTGTTATCATGTAGTATTTTCTCATTCAGGATCTGGGAACAGAACTGACAGTGTGCTCTCACTGCTGCTCAATGGCTGACAATGACACTATTCTCTCCTGATGAATATAAAAATGCATTAGCAGAATTTCTGTATATGAAGCGTGTATCCTCCGGTCAAATTTCCACAATTGAACCCCAAAAAAAAATAACCTGGCTATTTCAGAGACGGTTCAGGAACCTCAGAATTGAAAAATGGGGCAGTGTCATTTCTCAAGCTCCGGCAGACGCAGAGGAAATAATCTCCCTGTTTGTATTCGCAACAGTATTTCAAATTTCTTTTTTTTCCCCACGTCATTTTACCGAAAACTAGTTTATATTAAGAAATGCATCTTTTTCTTTTTGTGCTTCTGCAAAGGGTCTTCGTGGCAGAATGGGACCTGGGCCAAAAAGGAACACATTCAATTTTTCGGGTGGATTTGAGCAAAGGATTGTTTTCTGATCATGACGAAAACAATCCGGCACATTCAGGGGAGTGATATCTACGAGTGTGTTTAACTCCATGCAGCTTGATTGAATTTAAGGGATCTATTGGACGTGGGTCACGTGGGCGTGACTGAAGTTCCTGCTGCTACGCAGTGTTTTGATATTGAACTGTGACATTAAGTATAGTATGAAGTGTCCAATCACAGTGTGACAAGGGCATTCACTTTGATTAATGATTTTCATCAAAAAGCGCCATTGATTAAACTCTAAACAGAATAAAATCAAAGTTCATCACACACATCGTCTCCTGAAAACCAGCCACTGTCTATATTTTAATATTTCAAACCTTCCCCTAAAATAAAGTGCTTCTAGTCAAATGTATTACAGTGACGGCAATGCATTGTTACAGCATGCATCAAAGTGAAAGAACAGTGTGGGATGAATAATAGGAACAAAATAACATGTTCTGTCAGTGCTGCCCTCTTGCCCTCCATGAGCTCCCCCCTTCACTGTGGGGATGAATAGCGAGTGGGTCTATTTCCTCCCGGGACTTACGGCGTGCTGATATCGAGCAGACTTGCTGACAGATGTAATACCGCGACTGGTGGCCATTTGGCTTAAGAAAATAGCCATGCCAACAAATAGTTTGAGTTGATCCATCAACTTTGAGGCCAGAGTGTAACTACAGTTCCAGTTCTGGGGTCTCGTATATACACTTCCACCGATTGTTTGCAGAGTCATCAATACAAGCCTGAGTGGGTGATTCTTTCTCGTTTCAGGGAGCAAAGATTAGACCCATGCACTTCATAACACTCAATTTAACAGCTAGTCCAGGTTACAGCACCTGTTGTGGCCCTGCTGTCGCATCACTGCTCCCTTTCTTCACATTTATCATCATGAATCATCCGTTTGAATTAATTCAATCAGGTAAATGAGGCAAGAAATGAATCCCCAACAATAAGAGCAGGTGTGGGAAACTATCTCCAGTCAAAAATGTTCATTTTCAGTAAAAATTATGTTATTTACAAAAACAAACAATCTCCTCTGTGGAGGAAATGTAAAGAGAACAAGACTGAATATGTTTTAAAGATGTAGATCAAATCAGATATTATTTATAGTCACAATGTCTGATGTAGCCAATGTTCTAGATGATTAAAGAAGATGCTTTCATTTTAGATTATCTTTTGAAACAAGCGGAGGAACAGAAACCATACATGAAGCAGACATGAAGATGCATCACAGTAATCACATCCCTCTTTAATCCTATTTGATTTCACACACACGCCATGTACATGTATTTCTTATTAACATCAGAGCATCTCCGCCTCGAGTACATTGGAAACCCATCATGAGCTGGAAGCTGGAAAATTGCAAATTGCTTCCTATCATTTTGTTTCATCTCCTGCTCCCTTTGAAACCCAAATATTCAGCATCACCACTTTGTTTCAATGACACAGAACAAGCCAGGTTGCAGAGGCACTGTATGGTGGTTAGCAAGGGAAAAAAATAAACTAATAAAGCCACAGAGGTCTTTTCATGCTATCTGCTCTGATTACTGAGAAGGACACAGCAAATCAGCCCAGTAAGGAAGATATCATAAACATAAAAAACATATTATACGGAGATACTTTGTAGAATGAATGATTTGCTTTGAAACATTGCTGCACTGATGTTTTCAATAATTTATTATTGAAATACAGGGACGTGATGATACATAATGTGTCTATAAGGACTAATAACTGCCACGGAAAAACAAAGACAGATTTAGATTTGTGATTTTGACATTTATTGCCAGTTATATCTCAAACACATTGTTTTATGCTGTAAGGTATAATGGTCATTTTAATTTGATATACTTTTGTGCTGTGAATTGATTCATTTCATTTGAAAAACAGTGTTTTAAATAGATCTCTTCACATTTCATCCTCTGACATATTGGCTTCATTTATTCCTGAGTTTACTTTACTTATCCCCAAATGAAAAGAAAAAGATCAAATTAAAGCATGCAGCATTTCCCTCTTGATTATTTCAGAGGCCAATTACACTTTTTACAAATTAAACACCATCACAATATGCATCAATAAATACATTAAAAACATCATATATATATCACAGTGGTGGAATATTGTACTTAATCGTATATCCAAATATTGTCTCTTTCTGGCCACTTTATAATGTGTATAATCAGTTCTTCACTACACACATATATATTTACACAAGCAGAGCGAAGCTGAACCCAGAGTACACATGAGCTTGAGAGATCTGAGTGGGAGAGCTTGACTCCTGACCAAACCATTCAGCAGCAGTTCAGCCTCGCTCTCCCAGTAGAACACACTGGTAAAACCCAAGACTCATCAAATCCAGTCCAAAGCTGCTCCCTGATATTAACCTACTGCCTGATAAGCTGTGGGCTGCGCAGAAAGTGCACTCAGACACATCCATGTGTTACACACACAACATGTTACATGAAGAAACAGTGAACACACACACACACACACACACACTCGGTATAATAAAGATAAACTGCAATGATATGTAGGTGAAATTGGGGTCATCTTCTACGATCTAATATGAGAAACATTCAAGGTTCAAATCAAATGCAATCTCTACCATAATATTCTTTCATAGAAGATGTTATTTGTTCATTTGTGTTGTTTTCCCCATGTTGCAGGTGAGATTGATTTTAGCCGTTCTCATAATGTTGCTGTAATAAATAAAGTTTTGTAGTGTGGGGTATGTGAGGGGTCTACATTCAACGGCACAAACCTCCGCCAAGTCCTGACAGTCCTGTTAAATTCAATCAAGCCGCCCCACATTTCACACACATGATCCACACTGGATCGTTCCAGGAAGATTTCAGGAAATCTGTTCAGTCGATTTGGTCTAATCTCACTCACAAACAAACAAACAAACCTGTCTTCATTCAGTTTTGTTCCTGGAATTTGAGTAAAAAGATGTTTCAGCAAACTGCAGGTTTTTCCAGCCTCCCTTGCTCTCACCATTTCACAGACCTTACCACTAACACCATTGTCATCTTTCTTTCCCATTAAATGAAGCCATGCCGTGTCTTCCTCTTGTTTTGAGTCTCCATCAATGTGGGAATTTTTAAGCTCTGAGACACACGATTTCGATAGGCCGGACACTTCCCGTTCCAAACTGGAACCAGCTCTCAATTCCGAATGCCCTATTTGTGACTCAGCAGTCTATAAGAACTATAATGGGATATTATACAGTAATTGAACCCCTGAGGAGGATTTCATTACTTCTTATCCTCTTAACCCAGCACAGCGTCAGTGACAGAAAAGTGCCTCTGGGACTGTGGGGGATTTAGTTTCTTGCTCCAGGACACGTTAGCAGGGCGGTTGATGAAACAGCGGACTGAACCTGGGCGTCTTCAGTTCAGGGTCATGCTGCCCCAATGATTTCTCTCTCACTCTCTCCTCCCAGAATTCCACTCCCACTCGCTTTTGGCTGTATTCCCGCAAAGAGGAGGAACACGCAATAAGTAAAAGTAAAATTGATCCAATGTTCCAATATTAAAACACAGCGCAGCTCCTCCAACTCATCTAGTCGGGGGTTGTACCGCTACTGTTGTTTTTCTTGCATAAAATCAATCCCCCCCCCCCACATCCATTTTCTCTCCCTCTCAGGGGCCCAAACGTGTCCCAGCATGCATTGGATGAAACAGAAAAACATGGGACAGGTTGCCATTTGATGGCGTGTCTCTGATCAACTGATTTCCATAAATCACTGCATATGCAGTTCCTTTAATCAGAGGCTGAGGGTCTGAGACCCTGTTTTGGTTTGATATTCTACGAATATTCGTATTAATATGAGCCACTGTGATCAGCTTTGACTGAGCGTCATGTTGTGTAGAGCAGACGGCTGTTCAGCAGCCACAGAGTATATACAGTACCATCAGTTGATTGATGGAACTACATTGAAGGTCAAAGCAGATGGGAAATTTAAAAGTTGCCTAATAAATTTGCTGTAACAACACGAGTAACAGCTACAGTGTTCATGTTGTCATTAAAAAATAAATAAAGGGACATTATTATTAGAATTATATAGACTTATAATTATACTATTAACATTATCCAGCAGATTAAACCTGCTTGTGTAGGTATTTCTGTGAAAGGTATCCCAATAAAGAGGCTATTTTTATCCCGGGGCACTTTCACCACCACAACTCCCACTTGGGTGCATTTTGTGTGCATCTGCAATACTGTTCACCAAGCGCAGGGAGCTGTGCTGCAATCAGCCACAGTGCCAGCAAATATTTAACGTTTACGGCAGCAGTGTCACTCTCACAGGCGTCAAATGAGAAGGAATATTAGTGTTCAGAGCTATTAGCAGAGCAGAGGCCGGGGCTGACAATGGAAGACACAGGAGAGGAGGCTCACTGTCTCCTCAGCAACGGATATTTTTAGAGGTGCTTTTTAGACACGGCTCGGGTGTTAAGAGCCGTATAGGGTGAGTGTTGGGAGGAGAATACACTTCCCTACTTGGCTTAAACACAACATACAGGTCGTCAGAGAGATTCATGAATTACGACATGTTTACTCTTTGCCAGACCTAAAGCACTGCCCAGTACTTCAGTTTGGTTTTACACAAGCCACTTGTTATTAATCTGCACAGACCCTTTTTTGGCCACTTTAATGCATATACTATAATTAATGAACACAAGATGCTGTATGAGTCTGGAGACAGATACATTAAGGCAAATGGTGAGGGGTTTTTTTTCTGGGCTGCCACACGTTTGTGAACAATTGCTTTTTAATTGTCTCTCTGTATGTTCTTGTGTTGACAGTGTAACAGGAGATGGTGGTCATCCATTAAATCTGAAGGAAGCCTTAAAGTCCTTAAGTCGATTGTGTCCAATGGCAAAATCTAATCTAGCCACGGGTTGTATTTAAATGTGATTCATGCGAAGGGAATTATTTAGTTAGCTAAAATTAATATAATATATGTAATGAGCAAGGGCTGCAATTACCAAGACCAATTAAAAGCCACTTAGGCCGTATTAACAGCTTTCACAGCTGAACGACACAGGTATCACAGCATGCAAACAATCGACTGTGAGAGGAAATCAAATTGTATATATTAGCTTTGTGCAGATATGATGAAATGATATAGTGAACATTGTTAGTGGAACGGTGCAGGATCAGCTCCAGTGCTTGGAGCAGGTGCAGGGATTGAGTGTGTGGTTCAGTCAAAGGGTTTGACACCGTGTATTTGACCATCCTATATACTCAGCAAACTAATAGACAGCTGCAATGAAACAAATAGCTTTGTCTACCCTTCAACTAACAGAGTTACAACACAGGGGCCCCCGGAGAGCCTCGTTGAATGTGCTTCATCTCCCAGTGGTTAGGTTCCCATCCCCTGGTCCTCTCCCTATAGGTTTAGCAACACAGCCGCCTGCTTCTGCTGATGAGAGAAGAGAAGGGAAGAGGAGGGATGAGTGCTCTGCGTCCACATGGCAGATGTTGGGGGAGGGGGTAAGGGGGACTGAAGTAGCAGTGATGCAAAGGCATCGTATCTAATGTTTGAGAGAGTCGCTTGGAGCGGAGAGCTGAAGCTGATCAATTTCCCATGTGCCTGTGTTGGTCGTGTCAGTGGAACTGAGAGGGACTCAGATAAAAAGCTTCAGTTTAATCAAAGAGTCAAACAATCAGGAGCATGTCGGTGCTAGAAAGGTGTTCCAACTGCGAAAAGCTGTATTTGCAAGCAGATTGCATATTATCATACATTCCATTTCACTTATTCTTCAGTAAAACACACGAGACCGAAAATAAAAGAGTAAATGTACAAAACAAACGTATAACAGCCAAATAAAAAAACGAGATAAATAAATGCAAGAAGTTTATATATAGGTATAGTTTTATTTATCTAAAATCTAACTTCTCAGTTTCAAATCTGGGATGTACACTTATTTCCCTTTTTTGGGGGATATCTTTGCTCAAAATAAGTCTTGCCTGAATTCAGAGGAAAACAAACCCCCACAACAAGAAGAGATAGGCCAGTAAACACAAACAAATTAGTCTCTACACTCTACAGCCCTTGAAGGAACTGCTATAACCAGCCTGTTGTGAATGTATAAATCACAACAGTCGAGCTGGAGCTCACATGCATGACCGGAGGGAACATACACGTACATAAAGCCGCAGTGAAACAGAGAACCCACTGCTTTGAATAAAAAGAAAACAGGATTAAATTCATCCACAGAACAATACAAAAAAAAGGCCAGTGACTGAAGCCCCTCACTGAACTAAACGGAAGTGACTCTTTACACCCATGAGCAACAAAGCCGGTTAATTTAATAGCATCTGCTTTTCTTTACTCGTATTTCCAGTTTCCCAAACCCTATTCATATCTGAGCAGAGGCCAGGCTTCGTTTTGTGGTGCGAGTCCAGCTATCATGAACTCGACTACAGGGCATTGTTCCTGCACTGGCTGCTCTTTGGACGGCTTTGCTCTGGGTCACGAGGGGAAATTCATTAGCATGCACATACTCTCTGTGGCATTTTGGTAGAGCGACAAAACGATTATCCTGAAATGTTGCCCAGAGAATTAAAAAGGCTTCACTTGTGGGTAACCAGGGGGACGCTGCCTTTAGAATTATACCAGAGGTTCTTTAATGGTTGAGGACGCTCTTTAAACACAAGCATGAGAAATTTAGTAAACAGTTTGCAGGCTTGAGCCAAATTAAACAAGCCTGTGTAATAAGAAAAAAAGGCTCAGTACAAATGGAACCAGTTTTCAATTACAAAATTTATGTACTTCCAAATGCTACCAAATTCCCCCGGTCTCACTAACAGCACCATAAACTGAATTGATGGGTCTCCGGGTCTTAAAACTGCCCCTCGTGGTCCAAGGAAAGATTTTTTTTAATACCTTACATCGCTCATGCTGTGAAATACTGCACCTGTACACATTTAATACTGCATCTATCACCAAAAAGTCCAAAGGATTGAAAAAAACAAGAAGACAGATGTTTCCGGTTAAACGAGACCTTGAAAAACACTAATAAGCAATCGTAGTTAAAATATCTGTTAATGAAATCCATCCAGATGTATTATAGAAAGAGTTTTGTAAAGTCCTTTTAACTTTTTTTTCCTTTTGTCTTCCAATTAGGTGGCCTGTGCATTTCACAGTCGGTGAAGATACCACGTGAGCCAAGAACTGGAGAGTTTGACAAGATAATTCGCAGGCTGAGTGAGAACCCGAACGCCCGAGTAGTCATTATCTTCGCCAATGAGGATGACATCAGGTGAGCGCAGCGGAATTCTAATTGCTGCAAATTAACTATCACTGTTAACCTCACCTTATGTCCCCACTTCTCTTGTTGGATACTTGCTTTGTAACAGTTACCTGACACATTTTGTCAATGTTCCTTTGATAAGTTGATAAATCTTGGTAAATCTTACCAATGTCTGACGTGATAAATGTTGTTTAGTGACGTCTTTACCAGAGGCTGATTTTAAAATGTCATACATGTCTCCTGTGTGTATAATAAAATGAAATTGCCCTTTTCTCCTAAAATACAGTCTGCTACCCATATATTAATATTTATAAGTTATAAATGGCAAATATGTTTATATTTGGGCGTATTCACATTTACTTTAGCCTCGTCACTGAGGAGTTGGAGTATTGCAGTGAAGCAGTTGGTAAATACAGAGGCAAATAGTAGGCCCCAATAGAAGCTAAAGGAAAAGCCCTTGGTAGAGCAGAAGTGCACACGTTTTATTTTTCAGGCTCTGTCCTTCAACGTGTCTAATAATTAGACAAAAGCCTGAGTTCGGTGTCGCTAGCTCCGCCGCTAGTCACCTCCAATCAGCGGAGATTTGTTCTAGTTCGCCCAAAAGTGCCGACCTGTGCGTTACAGCAGGACCAAGATGACAGAAAGCAACGTTTGCAATGCAAACAACAGTTATTCCTCAATTTGATTCCCTGTTGGTGCTGCCTTCAGGTGCTTTCTGAAAAACCAAAACACTACACAGAGTGCAACCAAGCTCAAGTCTGCCGGTGTACAAAGTTTGCCCATTTACTAAAGCATTCTTTACATATTTAAAATTTATTACAACTGTATCATTAAAAATCATAGTCAGTGTTTGATTGCCGTGTCGTCCACTCACAGCTTCATTTCATTCTGACGTACTGGAACTCATTACAGACGCGTGTGAAGTAACCAGGGACGATACAAAGTGTCTGCTGATGTCTCCAAGATTTCAGACTAAGGATTCTCAACTGACTTTACTTTGATCTGTCCAAAACGTTTTCATCCCCTAAAATGTGATCACTATGTTTAAAGGGCTATATTTCCCCACAATGTTCTATTCATATTAAGGTGAACTTACTCAATTTAAAGCTGAGACCACATTATTCAAGTTGAGGTTGAACTCGATGTAACTCCATTTTTACTTAACTGCAACATTAAAATGCGGCCTGCCTGTTAAATGTATAAAATATACATGATTATATGAAACTAAATAATTGATACTAGATAATGAATTCCTTTGCTGCTTTATGTATATGTTTATGTGTATTTTGCTGAAGAAAAATATGAATGCGTTTACTAAAATTGTTTATTTACCGTGGTATTAATACACAACTGCTACTTTTCGTTGAGGCTGTGTCAGAGAGGTGTTGCCTGGTCTATTCCGAAGCCATATTTTAACATGGTGTTGTTGTACCATATTGAGCTGCATCACATTTGAGAGGATCCACCCCCCCGATGTCCTTACTATCTGACTAATAGCTTCATCCTCCTCCATTTGACACCGTCTTCTGTCCCCATTTATTTAAATTTGACCGCATTTTACGATAGAACAGTGTCCCTGCTTTCCACGTGAGGACAAAAATGTATCAATTTAAATCCATTATCTCCTGTTGAGACAGATCGTCTATATTAAGAATTAATTAATTGGCTGTTGCCTGAATCCACACACTAGACACTGTTGTGGCTTTGCAAGGGGGAGGAAATGTTTCCAAGCAACCCAGTTAGTAGGCCAGTGTATTCCTGGTGGAAGGGAGCAGAGATTTGGGGCAGCCTGGTGATGAGGACCAGGGCAGAAGGCCCAGTGCTCATTGACATAATCCGGTCCTGATAACGGCTAATAGTCTGGATATAGTAATTACAGAAAGCCGGGGGGATTTCAGCGCTGCAGAGCTGTTTCGATGGAACGTGATACACAACTAGTTACACAAATATAAAGCCTCACTACACTAAATTATGTTGCTGGAGTTAACCTGTAGGTTTTCTAGTAAGTAACAATTAATTCCTCTGAAAGATTGATTTAAAAATTCCAAAGTCCCTTGAATTGCTTCTGATTTAGTTTCATCATGTAAAAAAAATACTCACTTCTAAGCTGGATAAATTGCGTTATAAACAGTGTTATCATAAATAAAGCTTCTATAATGAGTATTTTACATTAACGTTGGACGTGAGAAAGTCACGTGGCAAAGTAACACGTCTGTCTAAGCTTCAGCTTTTACTGTAGGATAATTACAATTTTACTTTAAAGAGCCAAGAACTAAATGTGTGTCAGGAGCTGAACTCTCAACCTCTAGTTGTTAAGTCTCAGAGAGAAGCATCCAACCATGAACCATCCGCAACCCCGACACCTTCACTTTACTTCTCACCGAGTTATTTTTGTACCAGACTTGTCAGACTATCTAGTCATGTCTGCGTTATGTAATCTCCTGACAGTGGGAAAATCTATTCCTTTCATTTTTCCTAAATGGAGCGCATAATTGCATCTTAAGACATTCTCATTTCGCAAAATTTTCTCAAGAGCAGAATGGGGGGAAATCATTACCAATCCAACATAAATCCTCGGGGTCATAAAATAAGGTAAAGAGGCATAAAGTTTGTCGGATGACTCACTGTGTGCCCGCTACACATTTAACAAAAATCTGTGGTAATTACTTTACAAGGTTATAACGTCCTTTTTTATGCAAATACAAAGTTTTATATAAGATGTTAAAGAAGTATCTGCCATGTAAAAAAAAGCTGATGTGGTGTACAACACAATATGACGCTTAATATTTATTGCCCTAGCATCTTTGGGGCAATATAATGGCTGGTAATGCCTCACATGCCAGGTGGCCGGGTTTAGATTTTTATGTTGCTGTGCTCCAGACTTCTTGACGTTACACTGCTGCTGTAGCAGGAGCTCGCTGGCAGTTTTTTATTTCTTTACGACTCCCCAAACTTACTCCTACTGGCAACAAGCCTGGACAAATGGGGCAAGGGTCTAATTCTGCCACTGCAAAGAGAAACGTCCCTGCACTGGGAATAACTTGGTGTCTGTGGTGGCGTTTAAAATCAGCTTAAGTAGTTACCTGAGTACGACTTTGTCCAGACTCATTGTCGTGAAATCAGCTGCTCTTCAGTTTTTAAAGGGCATAGGTGGGAACCCGCTGTTAAAGATGATATTTTACTGAATGTGCAATGATTTTTATCCGAAAATAAATGAAAACGCAATATTATAAAAAAGGTCCAATTATTCATCCTTCTCCATTCCTGTCCCATAGACGGCTCCTTCAAGCTGCTAAGAAGGCCAATCAAACAGGACATTTCATCTGGGTGGGCTCGGACAGCTGGGGCTCCAAAATCTCCCCGATTCTGAACCAGGAGGAAATGGCCGAGGGCGCCGTCACCATCCTCCCCAAACGTCAATCCATCAAAGGTATTCATAACAACGAGCCTGACCGAATGCGCACGACTATTTTATTTGTTACTTTTGACAACAAATACAGTTACATCTGTCATCAATTCCTTTCAGGTTTCGATCGCTATTTCGTCAGCCGAACGTTAGAGAACAACAGGAGGAACATCTGGTTTGCAGAGTTCTGGGAGAATAACTTCCAGTGCAAGCTCAGTCGACATGCGGTGAAGAAAGGATCTGGCATCAAAAAATGCACAAGTGAGTATACAACTGGTGCTCTCTCTGAAGACGCAGCAGTTGTTAAAAGTGTCCCACCGCCTCAGGAGACGTGTGAGCCGTGTATTAAAACAGACCCAACTAAATGAATTAGTTGCCATTATAAATCGATTATAATCAATTAAATCAATTACCTGTTGCAGCGGGAGTGTTCCCATTGTTTCTCTGTTGACTGCTTCAATTTGCAGTTGACGACAACAGCAATCAAAACACTGCGCCTCTTGGAAACATAATCAATAGTGAATCCAATCAGCACATTAGATACAAGCTTTTAGGTCATTAAAATGAGTCTCCGCCCAACACGCCAGAGCAACACTGCATGTCAAGTAGTCCTGATTTAAAGCTTGTGACTGTAAAGTATCCAGGGGAAGCTTTCCTCTGATATCTGTGTTGTGAGTGTTGTGCAACACAAACATCAGCATGTGTCATTCATTTGTAAACTGCTCATGTTAGAGTCTCGTCCACAAAGACTGACTACTGCTTACAAAACGCATTTTCATGTCCATTACTAGAAACAGACATCTTATGCAGGACACTTTCAGAGGAGTACACACCAACTATCGAACCTACCACTGTAATTTACATTCTACTAAATATTAAGTCATAAAATAACTGTGATCAACACTTTCTGTGAAGTAAACTTTCTAAGCCCACAGTTTGGGATAATGTTAAGCATAAGCACTGTGAATAATGAAGACGCTTGAAATGTTAATTACCAAAACAAGTTTGCAATTAACCGGTAGTTTATTATCTGCAGTAACCTGGTGCCGACTGAGAGGCAACTTCCGTTCAACAGCTTTTAGAAGCGTCAGAATGAGAGCACATTAGTTGGGAGATAGCTCCCGTGGTTTTATTGTTCTTATTTATTTTTTAAGAAAAATGACAAGATGTATTCCTCTGCAGTGGCAATAAACACAACACACGGGCGCGTCATTAACTGGGCTATATTCAGTGCTTAACAAGCTATTTAGGGCTGACAAAGAGTTGCGTTAATCACAATAAAACACATGGCCATGAGCTCACTGCCCCCCCACCTCCACACACACGCACAGCAGGAGAGCCCATCACAGTAAAGCTGCTAACCCAGCACAGGTATCCACACCGAGACACTCTGATGGCAGCTGCTCTGAGCTGGTTCGCTCCGACTACCAGCTCGACATTGTTGCTCGTGCTGCACTGAGCAGACGTCATGCAACGTCTCCTCGTGTTCCCCCCCCCTCTGATGAAGTCACGCCCCCTATAGTCGTCGCTCCACCCACTGTCTTGTTGAATGTCTTAATCTTGTAAAGCAACTGTGATGTAACAGTGTTTTAAAATGTGCTACACCCTGGATAGGTCACCAGTCAATCACAGAATCAAATAATTCCCCTCAGACGTTCTTCCATATTTTGGCTTTTTTGCAACATTTTTTAATTTTTAGGTTGACTACAAAATACAAGGCACAATAATAATAATAATAGTAATAACTTAGGAATTCTAATATGTTCAGACAAATACTTTAACAGCTGATAAAAAGCAAGGAATACATTTAAATACAATTAAACCTTTTCTTGTCATAAATTACAAAAACAACATAAATTCTCCTTCAGTAATTTCGCCCGTGCACCTTTAATCGTTTGCTCAAACTCCATTGACTATTGTCGAAACATAAAGGTGATTATTTAATGTTATATGGTTCATATGAGATGAATTTACTACTTCATGACGTTTTTAGAAGTGATGCTCTACTTGCAGCACATTAGTTGTGACTGACTCTTTTTTGGTCATCATGACACAGAATGGAGACAATGAAGCTCTCTGCGATGACAGCCCTGTAAATAATGATTGTTTGTTTTTTTTTAAATCACAAAACTCTCTAACCCAGTAGATCACATATTATTCCACCTCCCGACTTCCTGATCTAGCGGATATAAGATACAATGTCCACAAATACCATCTAAGAAGCACTAAGTTGGTAGAATGGAAAGCTAACCAATTAAGCAGAGATTTATTGTCAACTCTCTTCACAACAATGTGTCCCTCGGTAGAACAGAGAGATGTTTGCAACAATCAACACTTGCGGGTTTCAGGACAACACATAATCCTGAATGATTTCTGCATCTCTCAATTGTCATGGCGGCTGCTCTTGAGCTAAATTGTTGCAGCCCCTCCAGGGAACAGTAAATCTTTACAAGCACGAGATGCAAACACATCACTCAAAGCTTTCTGCGACTTTCCTCCGATTATTCCTCATACAAGCACAATCCTTCCCTGTGCTAGTCAGAAACACATTTTAGGCAAAACACTGTTAAAAGTATTTTTAATAACCATAAGGAAGACTAATCAACCACTATGGACCTTAGTGCTAACGTGATGATATGGGCATTTAATTATTTTGTTTGTGTGATACCAAAGCTTTTAAATCGCACGTTACAAGTCACTGGCGTCTGATTTATGTGCCTTTACAGCCAGGTAGTAACAGATCATCTTCCAGGACTGAGACATTAAAGCGTATCTGACTCAGAGAGCAAGAAAAACAACACCGAGTGCAGATGTATAATTCACATCCTATTCCTGCATCCTTCCCCTTGGTATTGTGTTTGCTGCCCTAGAGGGCAAGGTTGATTTTGCAGTTTCAGACTGACATCGTCCTACGTACCCAACTCACACGTCACGATCATACTCTGTATGGATTTTCCCAGAATGTAGCAAAAAACGCTCTGAAGAGTAACTGAACGCAGGTCATAACATTCTTTAATTCTTCACACATACAGTATATATCACTTAAAAGTCCTCTCTTGGGATGTGGGGGTGGGGCAGCTTCAAAAGTGACACAGCAGCGCTCAGGCTGTTATAAATAACTTACAGAAACATTGCGTGCAGTAGGTGTTGTGTTATAAGTAAGTCAAGGCTGATATCCACCTCTACTTCACCTCGCTCTCTCTCTCAGAGCCACAGACACACACTGCAGGTGCTCTTATGTGCTTGTTAAAAATATAAAGTAGCCCTGCACAGATCTATGCACCCAGACTTTGATTTGTAATGAGCCCGGCCTGTCTTATCAGCAGCTTCATCATCAATTCGGTTTTGGTCGATACCCGTGTTTTAGAGTGTTGATGAGGGTTCACCTACAGTTTTTAACTCTAAATGGTATCCGCAGCATTTGTTTATACGTCGACACAAAAATCTAAGCTTTGTCAGAAAGAGGAGGCTGTGAATGTTGATGTGATGGACTTTATTAGAGAAAAGAAGAAATAAATTATATTTTAAAGCAGGTCAGGTCACGTCTGGCTCGTAGATTAAGGCATAACTTTGGGGGTCGAGCATTATGGGTTGACACTCACAACAAATCGCTGAGGGCGAGTGATAAAAAACTTTGACCTGAGCATCAGTACTGAGTTTGATTTCCGGCCCGGTAGGAACTGCAGGAAAACCAGGATATTTATGTGGATAGGTGGACACAAATCTAGCACCGAGCCAGCCAGCAGACAAAATCTAACTCATCCTGGTATGGCAGCGCTGCAGAGCTGTGAGTGAGCAGGAAACTACTGACAATGAATTATGACAATATCAGCTGAGCCGAGGGAAGAAAGATTTAACAAGTTAGAGAACAAATAAGACAAAAAACTTGACATGCAATGTTACACAATCCCGATAAATCGTTTTTCGGTGTGGCCTTGCCCGTAAAATTATGAAATTCAGGCCTGTAAAAGCCATTGCCATTTTTTTTTAATAGCAGAATAAGTGAGAACACCAGAAATTCCAGGTTACAGGGACTGATATGACACAGGAGGTGTATTAGAAAGTCAGACACAAGTTTATCTTGAATGTATGCTGCTTAAAATCAATTAAATCTTAAGTCTGAGAGACAAGAGACAAACTGGTAATAAGAAAGATATTGGTCATTATCTTGAGATTCTCATTAATAAAGTTATCTTATCTTTTGTCAGTAGGGAACAGAGCTGACACATCAGTCACAATTATTTTGGCTTCAGCTGACAAACACCTCTTCAAATGCACCGTGTCGAGAATGTTGTTCCACAAGAGCATGACAGAGCTTTAATTTTCTTTTCCCAAAATATTTCCAAAAGCGTTATTTTAATTTGCCTCCTAAAATATAAAACATAACAGGGAATAGATTACTGACAAGAGGATTTGACAACAGTCATTTCATGCAGTATTCACGAGAATTTTCTGTCTTCCTGCGCCGCTGGCAAAGACGAGGTCCTCAGCAGACGCGATGCTTCTTGTTGACGTCACTCCAGCGCACGTTGAGGCTCGGCTGGAGTGAAGCAAACCGGCTTGAGTCACTCCGTTGCTTTGCATCTCTGCAGACATGAGTCATCAAGGCTACCACACACGAGCACATGCCTGCTCGATTGTCTGACGCCCACTGCTCACTGAAATCATCAAGGACACCACGTGCAATTAAGCAGCGTTCGACAGCCCTTTGATTCCCCGGAGAGACAATGCAAATGAAAAGAACAAAAGGATGATTTCTCCTCTGAGCAGAAATTATTATTGACCGGCAGTGGTTTGGAATAATTACTCTGTATGAAAGCGGAGGGGGGGGGGGGGGGGTGTCCCGTTTAAAAGTGATTTGCTATCCCCAGTTTCTTACCGAGACGTACATACGTACATGTTTCCTTTAGTTCAGTTACAGCAAGAATAACTGAATCGTTTTTCCACAGCTCACGGCTGCAACAGTGGGTTTATCTCATCCGACCGACCGTGTCTTGGGAAGCAGTGATGACAGGCGATGCCAAGCACTGTGGTCTATTCCTGTCTCCAGAGTTATAATGTTCAAACTTCTTAATTAGATAAAGACATTGGGTGGGGGGGTTTGCAGTGGTTGTCAGTCAAGGTTCGTCGAGCCCTCATTTGAACTGTTACTTTAGAAACACTACATGTTATGTCATCTGATATATTTTGACAAGATACAAAGAGTTTAAGAGTTAGAGGAAAATAATTATATATAACAGTTTTTTTGTTTTATATTTACTTAAAACAAAAAGTCTAAAATACTGACATTTATATACATGACAATACTCAAAATTGTTCCTATAACTTTCTTTCAGTTTCTTTCACATTGTTTTCCATTGATTCATAATTTAGAGCAGCCAGACCCATCATTGGTTGGCTGATATAAGCTTTTCAGAATTATCGGTGTCTTTGTTTATGTTTCTGGATATGTGCCACTATGACAACATTTATTTTACGGAACAACTAATAAGTAAAAGATATGCATTTATGTTTACATTTGTTCTTATTCAAGATATATATAATATAAATATAGGCAACATTAGGAATACAGAGAATGGGGTAACATGAAACCACTTGTGAATATTGAAAGCTAATACATTTTTTTCACTTTCATATAAACCTATTGTGAACACTGCATCATGCATTGTTCTATAAACGTGGGTCAACTGTTTTGTTACATTGAATTAAGCCTAATCCAGACTAACAGATCCATCCAGTGTGCTCTATCATCGAAGCACATTATTGGGCAGGTAACCTATAAGTTTTAGCACCGTAAAGGAAGAAGTCACATTGTGCTCGAATTATAAAATTATTTCTTTGCATCCGAGGCCAAAACAAAACAATTTTCCTCCACTCAAAGGAATATTGAGCCGAGAACATACAGCCTACTGGATCACTGCATTCTTTCAGGACCTCAAGGTTGCCGTGATGAAAACTCCTGGAGTACTGATACATAGATACAGTGGCAAGGTTTCATCTTCATTCACTCCAATGCTTGTTTTGCACTGTTGACTAACCTTCCTGCAGCTTTCTCTATTGATCAGCCAATGGAGCCAGGTTGGGGAAAAAGACTTTAAACATACAGTATGTATGAGGTGGAATGTTGGCATGGCCGACAGAAACAAGTCATGTCACCGTCCGTTTCCACCTCCCAAGTTTCTATGAGACACAGTTACCACCTTGCTGTTTTATGCCAAACAGTCGAACTACACACAAAATGGTCACAGTCTCTCCATCTGGTAAAGAATGGCCATAAAAATTAGGATGCCAGAGAGAGTTTGACCTTTGACCCTTTGGATATAAAATATTTATCCAATTAGATAAAAATGTGTCAGTGCTGAAAGGGTTCGGAACCATCTGATCTGCAGGAGTTGGACTATGTGGCGAAACTGGAGCTTTAAAGGAAACCTGCATCTACACAGGCCTTCTGGCTGGCAGCCCGCTGAGCTATCATCCGTTCATTAATTAGCCAAATGTGTGTGTGAAATAGATTAAAAGAGGAAAAAAGACAGCGGCCCATCTATTCAAGCTTTTCTTTGCCTGTAGCACACATTCGTAGAATAATTGTCAATATTGAAGCTCTTTAAATCATTGAGTTGTGCCACTGATGTTGAATTGCTTCTTAGAAGTAAGAAAATACTGGGGAGCCCATACAGTAGATAACAACAACACAAAAACTATTCATCTGTTTAAAGCCAACACTTGTTAAAACCTAGTCTCTCTGTCGAGATAAGAAATTCCTGCTACGGACATCTTACAAAACACTATTCTCCTTTATCAACTACTCCATGTTGTGTTTTTTGTTATCTTGAGGCACTCTTCACGTTGCCTTGTGTTGTGCTTCTCTTGACACAAACTTGAGAAACAAACAGTGAAAAAGAGAAACCTTTGGTTGAGTAACATGGATGTTAAGCTTAATTGAAAGCAGCGATGCAAAGTCCACAGATAGGCTACAGCAAAGTGACCTCTTCTTCAGACGTGGTAAAACAGAAAAAACCTACAGGAGTTTACACAAACTGTGTTCTTGCATCACTTTCGCAAATCATGCAAGGTGTCCTTCTTCCATACAGCTCAATAGTTTAACCAGCAAATATCAAGGCCACTGGTCGCCAATCCAAATAGAGCATATCGGCAGGAGTTCTGGCTTTTTTCCGTGCATTCATGAAACTCTGAACAAGGCTAAAACGACCTGCTTTTCTACAATAGTTGCAAACGGATGAGATAACCCCAGAGTCATTTCACAAACCATCAATAAGCTACTTCAACCGGCTAAACAATGTTGATGCCTCTGTAAAACTCTGCTGTGAGTTTTATGGTTACATGACATATCCATAAATAAAAAAATAAAAATGTTAGCTCTTTTTCCACCTTCTCTCACTGAACTGTTTGACCTAGTCACAAATCCAGAGATCTGTGAAAACTTGGTCTGTTCACGTTTTGCTAATGCTCTTAATTTTAGGGGTACTTTGAGATCAAATAATGAAATTATAAAAAAAAAACTCAAATTAGGTTTTTAAGGACACAGAAAGCTGGAGTTGGATACTAATTAAAGTTATTTGTTACCTTAATTTGCGCTCACTATTAGCAAATAACTCAAGGACGATTCCGTAATTATCAGCCGGTCCTAAGTTGAAAAGCAAAGCGAACAAGCTGCCTTCAACAGATTTTATTTAAAGCAGTTAAAGTGTCTTTCCGCTCAGCTTATCTGTCACGGCCTTGGCTAATAAAAGGATAAGGCTGCTAATTGAAACCTTGCTTGGCAATTAACACATTTTCAAAGCATTAGATCAACCCCAGCCAAGATTAATATACACCTGTCATAACTAATTACATTAATGCTGCAGAATGATCGGGCCTGTCTTGTTGTGTCTTCCACTCCTACACCACCACCGGTCCATCACACTCTCTGCTCTTGATTGATAGATGTGCACGTGACTTACTCAAGGAGATCCTACAAACGAGACCCGCACGCGCTCATAAGACTGTTCCTAAGCAACATCGCCAATCTATGTTTGCATTGACAAACCTTTGCTCAGTTTCACCTATTTGAAACATCCTGGTTTCATGGAGCCATGCGGTGCCATCAGCAGCAAGGAAAAAGGCATTTTAGGATACATGGACCAAACGAACCGTGCTGAACAATCTCATGTCTAATCTGTGATCAGTGCACTCTAATGAGAGGGGCTGCGCACGGGGCCAGATTCTGTGATTGATGTCTACAAGAAATCGCTTATAATTACACAGTTAACAGGCACCATTCAATGTCTCAATCACTAAATAAATTACATATGGTGGGAAAAAAAGAGTTCACAATTGAGTAATCATGTCTCTTGAAAGGCTATGATTTGCTTGATTTTACACACGGCAACTGTCTTTTATTTCATTTTTGACTGATTGTGGAACAGCCTTTTTGTTCTGAGTGTTATTATATTGTCTTCCATTTAAAAAATATTCTGGTCTCAATTGCCTGTCAGTGATTGCCAGTGAAACACAGCATGGGAATATATATGAGTTTTACCAAATAAGCGATCACATTTCCTCAAGTGTTTATGGATTAATCATGTCAGTGCCTTTGCGGGAGACATTTTCATAATTTCTAATATCCATGTTGGATTATGTTTTTGTTTTTTTTTTCAGATCACGAGCGGATCGGGAAAGATTCATCTTATGAACAGGAGGGGAAGGTCCAGTTTGTGATCGATGCAGTGTATTCCATGGCCCACGCTCTACACAACATGCACAAAGATCTCTGTCCTGGAAAAGTTGGCCTCTGCTCCAAGATGGATTCCATAAATGGCACAATGCTGCTCAAGTACATTCGCGATGTCAACTTCACAGGTAGGTATATCAAAGCATCACAGCTGCATTCATGTGTGTATATACTGTACATGAAGTACAAGTTGTTCATCTGTGTGGTGTTATCTGGTGTTATTTTGGACTCAGCAACCTGCCCATGCAGAGGTTTTGTCAGTGTACAATGGTCTCCAATTATCAGGCTACCGAATGTAAAGTACTCCCAGCAAGTATAGGGGGCTGAGATCTGTAGGAGGGGTTGACAATCCGCAGCAGAACAGCGTCTTCTATCATCACTGATGATGTGCAAGAACTGTGCTTTGTGAGATTTCCCGCCTTATCTTGTCAGCATTGAATTGCCCACGCAAAAGATCTTCTGCTTTAAGTGTGCTGGCTGCTGAGTTAAAAACTTGATCATGGGAAAGAGAGGAGGAAGAGACAAGACAAGACAGCAGCAGCAAAAGGAGGCATCGGTAGTTTGCCAGTAGTTATCCAATGTAAACTGAAATTCAATCTTTTAGTGTTGACAGAGAGAGTTTGCAGTTATCTCTGACGAGGTCACATAACTGTGACACTTGCATTCTATAAGTCAACCCTATAAAGAGGACCTTATTCCATTATACTAACAGAGAAAGACTGACTGGACTGCATTTTCCCTTACTCTTTCTGGATGTAAATAAAAGTACTGATGTGGTGTATATATTCTGACCAGACTATATACACTTCTAAAATACATGATTCTACAAAAGCGACAATATAACATACGATAGCAAAAAGCAACAAGCACTTTGAAACTTAATTACAGGCTGAAGTGTACAAGAAAAGATCCATATATAAGGAGTCCATGAAGGCCACATGTGGATGAATTTAATCCACTGGCTAGAACACAGAACGTACGCCACACAGGGTTTGACATAGGTCAGCATTAGCAGATCTAATTGTATGTCACAGGAGTAGAGGCTCATAGTGTCCACGCAATTAAGCAGAATGCAACAAGAGGAGTTACACACAGTCTTAAACGGGCTCCACCATCGCAGATGATTATACAGCATTTAATTGTACGACAGCTACACAGTAGGATCTTGTGTGATGGACAGTTGCATCACAGCAAGTACATGGTGGGAGTAACAGGAGAAAAAACAGGAGCTTTGGGATGAAAAAACACTTTCCCACTGCTGCAAGTTCTCTGAGCGTTAGAAAGACATTGTGTCCCACACTAGCAACCAGTAGCTGGGTTGGTCAGGGTTGGTCTGGTTGATCGTTTGAGGGGAAAGCGTCTCTGATGATAACTGTTACTGTTTGCACAAATGCTAAAATGTACTGAAAGGAAAAGCTTGGTTGTACCATGTTGCAGGACAGTGACAAACACTATATGTTGATGCCTAGTTGGGTGGACTTGATATCCCATGCAGGGCTGTGTCGTAGAGACTCTGCAGAGCCACAGTAGGGGTTGGCAGCAGCAGGGATCAATTCTATTGGCAACTGTACTGAGAAAAATAAAGAAGAGGTATTTACCAAAGAGAACATTGCAAACAATACTATCAGGATGTTTTTAATGTAGTCAACATAACCTTTATTTTGGGGGATAATAAAGGTCAACTTGACACTAAGGTCTGCAGCACATCCTCTTTATACCGAATAGATATTGAAAGGAAAGTGCAGTGCTCTGCAGTGTTCTACTGAAGGCCACATCTTCAAAGTCTTAACATTGTTTACCTGCTCCTGGGTGAGCTGATTACTATGTAAACGGGTCAGTTCTCATTTGTGTTAAATAAAGGAAAAAGTTTGGAATTGTTTTCCAAAGTCATATTTGCTTTGGTTTTACAATATAATATAATCAATTTAATATGAGTATAGCTTTAATCTGAAAACACTGTATAACCAGTTTGTCTTTATGCATTCCCTTTTTTTTTATGTTCAAGCCTTATTTTACTGGAAGACTCGTCAGCACTGAAGCCATTGGGGTTACAACAGGGATAGCTAGAAAATCAATGCTACAACATTACCGGCATAGTCTTGCTTTTAAGAGTCGTTTGGCTCAAAGGGGATGGAGAATTTAAAAGGTTCATAGGAAAACAGCAGGAAACTCTACATGATCCCAGTGTATTCTGGGAATTGTCTATAGTGTGTCCATGCTGAGTAAAGGAAAGAGGACACCCAAGCACTACAGATATTGTAGATGACATTGCATAGTGCCATTTTGTCCTGAGGATATTTTGTTTTACGAAGCATTTCGCAAGTACAGCAAATATTGAAAGCCTAAACCATTCTTTAGATCAGTAACATAAAACTCTGATAGATAATCAACCCCAGATATGCCCCTTAACTCTTCCCAATTGAATCACTGATAACCATGTAATGCTGACAATGTCTGACATCTCTGAATCTTCATTTTAAATGAATGCTTAACATTTATGAAGACAGTTTTATAATTGTGTTTTCTTTAAGCAAATTCCCTCAGCCAGATAACTGAAGCCACCCACACTTTAAATCTGTGTCTTATTTTGATCAGTTTTTATTCAACATGTGTAAATGCATCACATCTCTCATCGCTTTCGGGAAGTGCTTAATGGAGTGTAATGAATATTCAGGTTGAACTGCAACAGTGACATCCTGAAAATTACTGTTTTGTTTAAACATGTAACCAATTCTTAAGAGAAGCAAAGCACAGCTTTAAATGTGTGTCAGTCTTCAGCAAACAAGCCATTAAATCAAGAGATGCATGGACAGGTTTGGAATGAGAAGACTATTTAAGGAGGACAGGAAACAAAGCTGAGTTTTACAGCCATACCAAAAACATTAAGCACGTTATACACTGTTAACATTGTTAATATGGAGTCTTATACATAAACTGTTGTTATTCTGGCTGAGCATATTGAATTAACATAGTATTCTGATGTGACCACATCGTCTTCAGAACATTTGTGAAGAGCTGATGTCATCAGATCTTTATTTTTCATGGCCAAAATATGAACTGGTTATTAAAACAGGCAGTTTCTTAATATCTGCTGAGTGTGCATGAAAACAGAAATGCTTTCCCGCAAGGTTAAGGAGGTGAAACTAATCAATTAAGGCAATCAAATTAGTTGGGAAATACACCCCACTCGATTCTCTGTATTGCTGAGATAGGCGAGAAAATCTTCATAATTACACAACTGCCTGTTGTCTTAGACGTGCCCTCTAGATAATGCAGCAGGATTGTGCTCAAGCAATTATCTCCCATGGGTTTTAATCAGACCTTTGACACACACACAAAGAAGTTTCAGAGGGGAAAAATAAGTATGGTCTTAAAGTCTGACACAGGTTCTCAAGTCCGACTCACAGGTTAAAAAAAACCTAACATTCATTGACACTGTGAACAATTAGAGAGAATAAATAATTCTGTTCATTCTTATACAGTGGAGAGAGAGTAGTCATTATTTGTAAAATATGTGCAACTCTCTCCTGAAGTGCAAGAGCATTGAAAACACCAAGTCAAGTTTATGGGCGTGATGTATATCCTCTTTCTGTTGCAGTAAAACAGAGTCTTATCCCTTTGATGGAGCAGCAGAATCTATTTGACACTACATCAACTTAACTCCCCCCCCCCCCCCCCCCCTCCTGCACACACTTCCACATGCCTCAGAATTGCTGAATATTAGGGGGATTGCATTAAGGCAGCAAAAGCAAATTTGTTAAAAGCAAACACTACGGTAGGCTCCCATCACTAAATCTGCAAAACCCTCACACCACAATTCTGAACCAAGCTGTGAAGCGGAGGAAGGGGTTTGTGGATCGTCTCGCAAACGGACAGAAACAGGAAGCAGAGGGAAGAGAGAGGCCTCAACGTGGTCATCAAAATCAATGCCGTCATTCGTTAGCACTCTGAGTGGGGGACCTTGCGGATAACAAGCAATGGGGCAATAAGCACAATGAAGGAGTGTGAAATGATGTGGGAACAGGAACAGACAGCCGCCCTGGCCCGCCTCAAAGGACCAGGACGACACGGCTGTCAACATCTATCCGGCTAACATCATTAACACTAACAGCATTGGCTTGAAGTGCCCTTTGCAGCCTTGTTTCATCTCAGGGCATTGTGAGAATAAGAGAGGGAGTTTTTACTAGGTTTTAGATTTAGACATTTCTGACCTCTTTTTCTATTTTTTTGTCTGTAGGAATTGCCGGCACACCAGTGGTCTTCAATGTGAATGGTGACGCTCCGGGTCGCTATGAGATCTACCAATACCAGATGGCAAATAACACCACAGAGTACAAGATCATCGGCCACTGGACGGATCAGCTCCACTTAGAGGTATGAGTTTTTCTAAAGATTAGTTCAAATGTGTATGGGGGATTAAACTTTTTCATTGACAACAAAAAAATGCTTTATATTCGTCCCATATTTGGACATTAAGCATTTCATTACTAATTAATTTAATCTACAAGAAAGACACGGAACGCTCGTCACACGTATTCACAAGAACAAACTACAACTAAGTGCACCATACATGATTGGAATAAAGCAACATGATCTCAAAATATACTTTCCATTTGAATTTATTTCCCTCTGCAGCGCCAAAGCCATCTCCTGACGTGCAACAGTTATATGTGACATTTACAGCAAAGCTAATATTGCTTCACACAGTAGATGGTATTCACCTTCTCATAACTTATCACTGTTATCAAACATTATGCAGAATGCATCTTCCTTATGTCGGGTTTTACAGGACAACAGCCGACAGCATAATATTAATATTAAATCCTCCTCTTTACAATGTGTAAACACAGACTAACAAAAGCTTTAGGTCAATACAGAAAGTGTCGGAGAGTATTGCCAAAGCATTTCCACTGAAAATGCACATTAGTCAACAATGGAATTGCAGCATTAACCTTATTTTGACATCATGAGTAGATTTGACCAGTTTCCTCTTCAACATATACACATGGAACACAGAATCTGCTGTGTCATGTGGTAACATCAAAACTGCTTAGTTTCAAACTTTGTGAGAAGCAATGTTGAGGAACAAAAAGCTCATGTATTATTTTCATTGTTAGCATCATTTATACATGAACCCCCAGGAAATTTTTTTTTGTTAATGCGTATACTGCAGGTTCAGTATTAGGTTATTGTCGACATGAAGGTTCTGAGTTACTGCTGCACTCAGATCCACTGACCAGCTTCACACACGTGGCACTAGGTCAAGAAACACATATAAAGATATTTCAAACACAAAACTTATCATCCAGAAATTGGTTTGAATAACAAATACTCCATATCTACACCTTATTTCACTTATCAAAGTCTTTAGCAAACTATTTTGTAATAAAAACTAATAAATTCCATGCAACAGAACAGGCACATGATACCACATCATACCAGTGTTGACACTGCAGAGCCACGAAGCTCAAATATCTATAACAAATAACTATAATTCAGTGAACTGTATTAGTAAAGAAAACACCACTTTCATTACGTGAATATGCCATTTACAGTTCGTTCATTCTCTTCTAACAAGTCTTAATTTAATTTTATGAATTGCATATACACAACAATATGCATCAAAGTGATTTACTACACTTTCCCTTGAAGGTTCGTTTGATGCTTTTTTTATTGTGCTTTGGAATTCTGAATATTGATTTCAGGCTTTACATTACTAATGATATGGTGAAATTCCACAAAACCATGTCCTGTCTCATAATTTCCCCCGCAGATCAGTGAGATGCAGTGGCCTGGGGGAACACAGGAAGTCCCCTCCTCTATTTGCAGCCAACCTTGCCGTGCTGGCCAGCGCAAGAAGACAGTCAAGGGAATTCCATGTTGTTGGCACTGCGAGAATTGTGACGGGTACCAGTACCAGGCAGACACTTACACATGCAAGATGTGCCGCTTTGATTTGCGTCCCAACGACAACCACACTGGCTGTGTTTCCATTCCCATTGTTAAGTTGGAGTGGAGCTCCCCCTGGGCAGTCATCCCCGTCCTAATCTCTGTCTTCGGCATCATGGCCACGATGTTTGTGGTCGCCACCTTTATACGCTACAATGACACACCCATTGTTAAGGCATCGGGTCGAGAGCTGAGCTACGTGCTGCTGACGGGTATTTTTCTGTGCTATGCCACAACATTCCTCATGATCTCCACTCCTGATGTGGTAATATGCTCACTGCGACGGATTTTCCTCGGCCTGGGTATGAGCATAAGCTATGCAGCACTGCTTACCAAGACAAATCGGATCTACAGGATTTTTGAGCAGGGCAAGATGTCGGTCAGTGCCCCTCGATTCATCTCCCCGGCATCCCAGTTAGTCATCACTTTCAGCCTGATATCAGTGCAGCTCCTCGGAGTGTGCATCTGGTTCGGTGTTGACCCGTCACAAGCCATCATCGACTACGAGGACCAGCGTACGACCAATCCTGGGATGGCCCGTGGTCTTCTGAAATGTGATATATCCGACCTGTCCCTCATCTGTCTGCTGGGTTACAGCATGCTGCTGATGGTCACCTGCACGGTTTACGCCATCAAGACCAGAGGGGTTCCCGAGACATTCAACGAGGCCAAGCCTATCGGCTTCACCATGTACACCACCTGCATCGTGTGGCTCGCCTTCATCCCCATCTTCTTCGGGACCTCACAATCAGCAGAGAAGGTACTGGCTGATACTTCCACACCAATATGATGTCACATGACAGAACAATTCTCAACATTCGCACATTTCATGCATAATGAACTCTGACACAACAGGTAAAGCAGAAGCAGAGGCTGACATCTTACAGATGCACTGGAATCAATTGACCAGTCACAGCAGTGTGGGCCCACTGGTCGATCAGAGCAGACTGGGCTAAATGGAGAGGAGGTTCTTAAAGAGACAGGAGCTAAAGTGATGCGTTTACTGAACATTAGAGCATGTAAACCTTTTAAAGCGATAACCCAAATTAAAATTATGAACTAAAATATCAGAATAGTATGTAATTAAATAACCAACCTGGTTTGAGCCCTTCGTACAATTTCTTTTGTGTGGTCTGTGTTTTCCCAAGCCAACACACACGTAAGATTTCATCTGTTTCATGTTGTTTACATTAAGGACAGTGGCAACATGTGATTTAAACGTTTCTTGGATATGTTTGCTTTAATTGTATTTCTGTGTGTGTGACTCAGCTTCACTGGGTGGAGTTACCGAGCAGTTAATCACTGCACATTCATTCACACATAAAGGGTAGTTTGTGAAGTAGCATCAAATTACAATACATTTCTTCCCAGTGTAAAGTCAAACCTCTAATAGTGGTAATTTAGAGTTGGTTCAACACAGATGCACATTAAAGACCAAACAGCTTCGACAGTTCTCTTCCTATTTTTACTACCACAGACCATTAACATCTTTTGATGAGTGGCCTTTTTGTGCTTTCAGCCTGCCAAGTAAAACTGTTTCTAGCTTTAATCATGTTTTTAACTTTTAAATCCTTTACTCCATGTACAGAACGACAGCTTAAAACTCTATATTTAGTAACACAAGAATAAATGTGGAATTACCCTGTGGCAGAATCCAGAATCCACTCGGTCCTCATTGCCAGATGTGTTTTTAGTCGATTGGGTCAAATTCCTTTAGCATCAGCAGACAGCAAGGCTGCTGGCTAATGCTACATGACTACAAGCTGGTGACTTGGTTTAATCTTTTCTGGAACCTATAGTTAAGCTGTTGGCAGGGAACCATAGGCAGAAGGAATATTCTTTCAACTGGTTTATCGTTTTACATCAAAAGACAGAGTTAGAGTTATCGGGAGGCTTTCCCATGTGCTCAGTAACAAAGTAATAAATCATCATCATCTTTATTCTATATTTATTTCTATATTTCTAAATGGAGTTCAGAAATCACTCAATCTAACAGTGTTCCAATAAAATCCAATTTGGAATTTAGGTACTTCGACGGAAAAAAAAGAAATCACAATCAAATCACTAACTTTTAGTATTGTGTGTATGTTTGGAACCAACCACATTTGATTCAACAGGCCTTTGTACAGCAGAAACCTACGGCCCAGGTGATACATATCACATTAACAATCGCTGAGTTCAATTAGGTTTCCCAGCAACCCACACTCACCTTGAAAAAAATGACAAGCATCCTGGATGGAATACAGTCGTATGCAACGTAATGTTATTAATTTCAAATTTGCGTTTAATGCCATGCAGTGAACAAAGTCTACGGGCGTTTCTCACAGCTCATATTTTGACTTGTCATAGTAGGAAAAGCAGCGGCGCTACTAATTACTGACATTAATGACGGCTTCATAATTCTCACATGTCCCAGAAAGTGAACGAGCCCGAAACCAAAGTAGCCACATGTGATTCATTAATCTTATTATTTACAACTTCTCTTTTTAACGATGACGTGTCTTTCTGTGAAAGGCCATATGGTGTCCTTGGGCCAACAAGAGGTGCACATGATAAAATATCTCTCTAGTAATTTATTCTATGTTCAGAAAACCTTAAGACCAAATAATTGGATAATAGAACCTGGAGGAGATGAGGATGTGCGTTCCTGCTGTCGAGTTTTGCGTACGGAAAGGGACAGCTCTGTGGCAGCTGTCTGCACCCGAGACCTGATGCCTAATGACAAAAAGGAGCAATCCAGCTTCACATAAACTTCATAATGGTTTCGGCTCGCTGAGGTTGCTCTTCCCAGCCCTGTTCTCGTGCCGTACCGATGGAGCAGATTGGCAATCATATCGGCATGTCAGGGAAAATTTATGTCAACGGGGGCCAATAGAAGTGGACAAGGGGTCTTGGCTCCCCTCACAGAGTGACTCCACTCTGTACTCCAGAGGGGTAACAATATTGTTCTGTACTCACCCCAGGCCACATGTAATCTTCTCAGGAGATTACAGCACTCCCCCCTCTGTCGCAGAGAAAGGCTGCTGTGCTGCTCACTGTACGACAGAATACAAAGCCCCATCCCTCCCTAACATGACATTAGGATGCTTAATTATCGCAATAGTTTTAATCATGTCAACATCATAAAAAAAAAAGGTACTAAAGGTACTAAAATTCATAATGCTGAAGCGTAAAAAAAACTTGTATACTAACAACATATGTCATAGTCTCATATTGGGAAACATCATCCATTACTGTTGACATGCAGGCATGGTGCAGAGCGCTGTGGGCTATTCCCATGCCAAACGACTCAGTCATTTGTGATGTCTGAGAACGTAATGTCAGACGAAACCTCAGGCAAAACTCCATGAGGGATGTCTGCCAGCTGTGTTTCCACTGTACACCATTCGCCCCGTGTTCACCGGGCAGCGATTTTCAAGGTGTAATCAGTTGTTCTCTTCTTCCTCCTGTTTAAACTTTAGTACTGGGGAAAGAAAGAGTATAAGCTTCAGATTATGTATTTGCTACTGAAATGACAACTTCAACCTGAAGAAATATTTTTTCAACATTATCTTCTGTATTTGCTCAATGCAGATGGTCATGGTTCAGTTTTAAATATGATCCAGCCCGTTTTATTTTTACAGCCACCTCGCTGACTCACCTCAATCCCTGCATCAACAAATCAGAGATGGACTCAGGGTTGATTATCATAAATAAAAAATTGGCAGCCACTTTTAATGTGCTTTAGGATGTTTTCTTTCTGCTCCATCATTGTTGCCTGTAGCTGTATATCTGTTACCCAGCTGCGAGATGCAGCTGCCATAGACCTCAGAGATAAAATTCCTATGCTGTTGTCTAAAACCTCAGGGTAAAAAAACATTTATCTGCAGAAAACTTAGACTCCCATAAGAAGGGAGGAGGTTCTTCTATTAGTTGTATGTCATAAATTAACAAGCACAACAATGAAAGTGGCATTTAGAAGTGAGGAAACTAGTTTAAAAGAATAAAAGAATGTGAATAAAGGCCACATCTAAGTGCTTTGTGTGTGAATTTGTAGTTACGTGCAACTATTTTCCTCTACTATCCACATAAGATTTGTTCTATCTGTCCTGCATGGAAGTCTTTTTTCAAACTGCAGGCTCAGCCTTCATTACCGTGTACTCACCTTAGCCTGACAGTCTAAAACAACAAAAACCACTGCCCATCACGCAGTGTAACCTCAACAAATGTTTCTGTTTTGTTTCTCACACGATACAGATGTATATCCAGACCACAACCTTGACCATCTCCGTGAGCCTCAGTGCTTCCGTCTCGCTGGGAATGCTCTACATGCCCAAGGTCTACGTGGTTCTCTTTCATCCGGAGCAGAACGTACCCAAGCGCAAGCGCAGCCTGAAGGCTGTAGTCACTGCAGCCACCATGTCCAACAAGTTCAACCCTAAAGGTGGCCTGAGGCCCAACGGAGAGGCCAAGTCTGAACTCTGTGAAAGTCTCGAAACACAAGGTTAGTATCACGACTGATGGAGCAACAAAAAGAACGAGGCAAAAAAGTAACTGGCAAAAAAAACAAGTATTGATTTATATAACGTAATAAGCTGTTTCTGTGAAAAATGGTTGCAGACCAGGTTTAATATATATATAATATAGTACAGCATTTCAAAATAATTGAGTAATTTTAGCTGACAACATAATTGATGACAATATTACTTTCTGCTTCAGCAGTTAGATAAACAGCTTTTGTAATGTGGCTTCTTTTTGAACCATGACCCATTGCCAGTGACTTAAACAGAACTGCGTCTACAATCTGGACTCAGTGTTTCTCATTAATTACCTGTAGGTGGCAGGCAGACATAGTTTAATTTGTCCTGTCACAGGTTCATAATGATCCCAAATATATTTACACTTCTCATTATGACAGTTTGCATGTTCTGTCTGTGTTGTTCTCTGGGTATTACAGCTTCCTCCTGCAGTCCAAAGACATGCAGACTGGGGTTTGGTTCATTTGAGACTCTAAATTGAGTGTGATTGTGTAAACGGTTGTTTGTTGGCTCTGATGGGCTGGAAACCTGTCGGATGTTTTAAGGATAAGCGGTATAGATATGGCTCACATATATAACCCCTCTGTCATATTGAGAGTGGCCATTGGCAGCATCGGGGGACATCCCACCAAGTCAGTGGGCTGGTGGAACATCTAAACGTCCATAAAGTTTTTAACATAACCTGTGTACCCGTCATTAGATTCTATCTGTAGCTACATCCACAAATAAAATCTAAATATATTTGAAAACACATATTTCCAGGCCTCTAACTAGAATAGTGTTAGATAAATAGCCTATAGGTTAATATTAGCTATATATATATATATATATATATATATATAGCCACACACACACACACATCTTCTTTAATCATCAAAGATGAAATTATACTGTAAATATGTCCCTCACTGAAAATATAAGAGATGCTTTTAAAAAGGCAGAAAGCCAGTGTTCTCTTTCACCGGGATAATCCAGCATTTTCAATACATGGGAGAGAATAATGGTTTCATTGTGGCTTACTCTCACCACAGTGGATTTGTAATTGTGACGTGTGACAGGGTGCCCACACTTCTTGATTTTGAAAGGGACGAAGGAGACGGTTGAAAGGGAGACTATTTCAATCACCGAGATAGAGTGTGTGAGTAGGCAGCCCCTGTGTGGGTGCAGGTTTGGATCCAATCAAGCAACCCCACATGTTCTAATTACTGAAGGTCCTGATTTTACACTGACAAGCTGCACACTATACAATGATGTGTATTACGACCACGGAGCCTGGGCCTCCACTTGCAAGCATGTCTTTTCTTTGAGGTGAGAATGGAGTTGTAATATCCCATCCTATTAAAGAGCCCTTTTACAGGTGCTGATTCTGACCCTCTGGTTTGAACTGTGAATCTAACAAATGTTCTTTGTGCTTATGTGTCAGACTGTGTTGAGGGAGGGGAGCCTTGTGAGGGACTTTAGGCTCTCAGGTAACCCAATTAGATAATGATTTTGCCCTTTTATTATCTGTGACCACTTTTTTTTTTTTTTAAACCCGGTTAATTTCTGCTAATGTTCACCACAACACCCATGCCTGCATATACTATGCACAAAGCATCACAGTTGCCACCCCCCCCCGGCCAAAATACAGCACCCTGAATGACACATCACAGTAATCACGCCCCCGCAAATCCATCTCTGACCAACAGACATTGACTTGAATGGACAATATTGGTGTGTGGTGCTGTAAAATGGCCAATCGGCATGGTAGGGCCTGTTAATGTGGGAAGATGACACCACTCTGCCTGAGTGCAGGAGACAAGCGATAGCCATGTGTCCCCTGTAATTTGTATCCCTGTTGACAAAAGGAGGAATATGTGGTAATGGGACAACAACAACAATAAGAGTGAACAGGAAAAGACAGATGGGTCTGCCAGCTCCAATTCTTTCTGGACCATCTATTCTTTATCTTGGCCTCGCAGCACATAAATATTCAAATAAGGTTCATTTATCAATGCTTCTCTTGGAAGAGATGCTTTGGATGAAATGGCGAGGAACACCGCCCCCCATTCACACAGCCAACGTGGCACTGACAAATATATGGAAACATTTACCATTACAGAGCTCTACTCTACAGCACTTTTGCCCTTACTCTGGCTTTCTTCTGATTGGATTCATCCCCTCTGACATATTCAATCAGCCAAGGCTGCTGTGGGCAGATTGGCAGTGTGATTACCTCCATGGAGCATGCTCACTGAGGACAATCTTATTTAAAAAAAAAGAAAAGACAAACAGGTACAAGCTGACACTTGCACGCAGACATGCGTGCAGACAAGCATGACTGCACACATACACACAGCTACACTATGATATGACAGGGACGTTTGACCAGCAGTCTGGGCTTCGTATGGTCTCTGTGCTCTGCCCTCTGTTTATCTGTCTCATGTGTTTTATTCACGGCCCATATAAAATTCCATGATACATGAAAACATTAAAGAATAATGTGCACCGTTATCAAAAATTGATGACACCACTTGTAGTGCCAAGTCAGATCACATATTGTCTCAGCATCATTTTACACCTAATACGCTGTACAATTCAAAATAGTGTCACACTGACTGCTGCTGCATGCTTTGCTTGGTGCACAGAGAAATCTCAGGTCTTTGCATGTGGTAAAAGACTTGCATATGAATGAGTACTAATGCATTTTATACTAATGTGATCTGCTTGGTGATTTTTGAGACGATTTCATGATATAATCAGCTGTGAGGAAAACATTAAGACAGTTTCCCTTAATTCCACGAATAGCAGGTATCTATGACCATCCCCACGGCCATTGATTCTGAATCTGCATATTAACGCGCTTTAGCAGTGGGTCAATCTCAGCATTAATTAATTTCCAATATTATATTCATGTAAAGGATGTTTTAGAGCTGAAACTATTGATCCATCAGCAGAAAAGCAATGGCCTTTTCTACAACTTGTTCATTGTTTCAAATATTTTTCAAACAAATATCACAAATATCTAGTTCTATTAAATGTGGGGTTTTGTTTGTGTCAGTTTTGGTTAAGACAAAATACTTAACATTTTTGGGGGGGATTTAAATAGTTATTTGAGAACTTGAAAATATATATTTGCAGTCTAATTGATGATCAAAATGATTAAAAACAGTATTTGTAGCCCAGTTAATTCCTGAGTCTTCATCTTCACAAATGACACGTTTCAGTTTAAATGCAGTCGAACCAAAGACAAGACGTAACGACCTGCTTGAAAAGGTTTCAGTTTCACGGCCATTTGAATCTCACCTGTTGCACTTTTAACCTTCTTTTTCTGTCTGCGACACTTCCCCCTTGCAGTGCTGGCCTCCAAGCAGACTTACATAAGCTACAGTAACCATGCCATCTAAGACAGAGACGAACCGTAAAAGTGGAGCAAGGGTCTGCCTGAGGAGAAATCACCGGATTCTGGGGAATAGTGGAGAAACACTGGAGGACTTCAACACTTCTACAGCGGAGAGGACCGGGGTGGAAAGACGGGAATTCGTCCCTCCATGAATAGAAAGGATGTCATATTTTTCTAGAGAATCAGGTTAAGGCTCAGGATGCCAAAATTTATGAGATAGCGAAATGATCCGCAGGAGGGAGTTGAGGAGACGTCGGGGGACGTCCCACCCTTTCTGAGATGCGAACGAGAGGTGAACAGTGACGTTTTTCCCCAGATGCAGGCTGAGTGAACACCTGGAGCCGACAGTACCGTTTTCCTTCTGAAATGTATAGCACACAATTTGAGTTCTCTCCGAGGCTGATCCATTTTTCCTCATTTCAACAAAAACAGGGGGGAAAAGAGAGTTCTGTTTTTGCTCTAATCAAATGCAGTTTACAAGATGAAAGAGTTAAAAAATATAAATATATATTCATTATTTTTGGTTACTGGTATTATTGTTGCTGAAAGCTGCAGTACTCTCCAAACTGCCTTACTATAGTACATTCAGTATTCCCACACGAACTGACCACACGTGAAACACCTAAAATTAAAGCAGCAGGGTCATCCCAGTTTTTTTTTTTTATATATAAATGTTTCATAATGATGATGATGATGATGATGACGCCACCATCTTGGCAAACCTAGTGTACAGTCCCAGAGCATGCGTGTGGGAGCATCACGTGTACTGTGCTGTGTTGTCAAACGTCTATGGAATGCAACATTTGTCATGGTTGTCATTCACAGTGGCGATGTCATTTTGAAACCATTACCCACTGGGTTACCCCTCTGCTGAAAAAAACAAAAAAAAGAGTCATTCAAAACACAAAAAGGAGCCAAACCTTTATGGCTCCCGCCGCACTCTATAAATGTCAGCCAGGACTTGGAGCCTTGGCGATGCATACTTTAATCATCCCAGATTTATTGGCCCTTATTTATCATGCGCTTGTTGAAGCCTCCTGAAAGTCAAGCAGTCAACACTAAAGATGCTTTTCTTTTTCTTGAAAACAACAAAGCGACCAAGGTTGTTTCCATACTCAGCATTTCTTTTTTTGTTGTATTTGTGTGCGTTTGTCTGAAGTTCTAGTGCAGAGGGTCTAGATTAACATGGTTGAGAGAGATTCTGTCAGTGAGTGCAGTGCTTGATAATTTTTTACAGGAATAATATACCACAGCAGTCTGTTGTCATATTCATTTCAAAGCTTGAAGGTAAGGAATGGGAGCTATCACACTAAGACCCGCTGTGATTTGTGGTAGGCGCACAGATTACCTGGGCCTCTTGCAAAGTTTTTCTTTCCACAGAAGTTCTCCCTCTCCTCTGCGTCATGAATTTTGATGCTGCAGTAGAAATGATTCATGAGAGGTTTAATGGTAATTTTGGTGCAAAATTAGACTCATGTAGCTTCTCAGCAGGAAGACCCATTTGGAGAAGTTGCAATCGCAGTTTCATCAAAAGAGCAAAAAGATAACTAGGTGGATGACATACTGTACCGCAGCATGTGTGAGAGAGTATTAACTTTTAACCGACTCAGTGTGGCCTGTGTTCGTTTAAATTTAAATAGTCTCCACAGTCCTTGAGAATTAGATTTTGGAAATTGAGAACTTCTCATATGAACGTACATTCATAGACCAGTATTAAGTAACAGTGTCAATCATGTGGATTAAGTCCGATATACACAAGCTATACACAGGTTTCAACCTCATTAAGCTCATTATATGTTTGTTTTTTTATACGACTATGTGGTAAAGTTGTGAGGATTTCAACAACAAACCCCTGTTGGGCTCTTACTTTTTTGTGAGTAGCCTACTGGCATTCCTACATTTAAAAAAAAAAAATACAGACCTAGACAAACAATTAGGGCCGTGGTTATTTTTTAAAGAAATTACAATAACTCATCTCTTTTTTAAACATTAAGCAAACACTATGCAGTGTGTAAGACCAAGGTGCAACGTTACTTAAAAAGGAGATTACTAAAGAATTGTGGAGCCAGACAGAAAACAGTAACAGTGTGTTTCAATAATTCAAACAGGGTAGAGTCTATTAAGTAATTAATCACAAAAAGCGTGTGTGTGCGCTGTCAAACACTGCCATGGACAGCAGGGCAGAGAAAGACAAGGAAAGCTGCATGCACTGTGAAACCAAACACACACACGAGTGAAAGTTTTGCATTGTAGAGCCCTGCAACAAACACTTGTCAAGCAAACACACTAATTCATCCACGTATCTAGATTTGATTTTGATATCTTTTACTGTCTCCGGTGTCCACATTGAAACCAGTTTATGTACGTCTCCAAAAAAACAAAAACAAACATTGAAGAGGACGAATAGAAGACGGTGTTTTTTATGTTTGCTAGCCGTCTGAAAACTGGTCTCATCTTAACTTTATTCCGCTGTCTTGAATCAATCCATCCTAAATGTGTCTTGGGTACATTTACACCTCTTTTTTCATGTGGTTAAGGACTATCTGACCACAATCTGATCAGGTGGGCATGGACAGCATCCATCCTTCCCAGCAGGACACAGGAAAGATATGCAGTAAACCAGTGAGTGATTTAGTTTAAGACCCAGATCTGGGACTTGAATTTGTCAGGTGGTCAAAAGGACGACTAACAGGATAGTAATGTCGTTTGCCAATATGTCGACGAGTCGGTAGTGTCTCTGGTTTTTGTTAAATAAAAAAACACAGCTTAAAACTTCTACTGAGATAACATCAACTTCTAGGTCTAAGACAAATTATTTGATTTCCTTTCATTTTCAAACGGATCAGGTGTACATACAGCTGCTTGAGAAATAAGGGCCAGTGCCTTCATTCTGTGCCTCATATACCCATTCAATCACCACAGTCTTTCCATGGATCCTTCATTTTGCTTTTGTAGCCATTACCCTTTCAAACGTGTGTGTTCCTTTCAAATATAAAGAAGAAAAGGATTACATTTACATTTTGTAATTGTGTGTGTAACCTTCATTCAAGTCTCTGATCTCTAAAAGTATTTGTTATACACTCTGGAATTTGTCTCATTTAATGTTAGCCTCAGCGATGCAAAAATCTGTATGTTGCATGTCAGAACCCATAACAAGTCATGTGAACACTTTAAGAGAAGGGCGTAATGTCCAGAAGGAAAAACTACTGCAGAGGATTATAAATAACAAATATTTTGGTTTGATAAATTATTCTCTCAGCTTCAACAAAAGTCTAAGATGTTGCCGCAAATGTTTTCTCATCATTTGATAAAAAAAAAAAAAAGTATTGTTTGTGGGATTGTTTGTGTTTGTGAATATGATGATTTCAGTTTTTTTTTTTTCTAAAACACTTTGTCCGTGTTACAAAATAGAATATGTAAGTGCTGACTGAAATTAAATGGCAAGTTAATGTTCGTTATTAAAATGGATTGATCATGTCTGCTTTATGTACTGAATTATAAAAAAAAAAAGAAAGATAAAAAATAATTACAGTGCCTGGATATTTATGAATTATCTATAGAAAAAAAAATGTGTAGAGCATGTTCATTTTTATACAAGATATTTCTAATAAAAGATGTTTTGCTAATAAAGTGTTGCTGGTTTTTTCCTTTGATAACATGTTTCATAGAAGTTCATATAATTGAAGACTAACTTTCTCGATTATTGGAACAAACACAACCATCATCAGTGATCATTACCTCCACCAAGGAGATGATGTTTTAGGCCCATTTAGTTTCCAGATTTGTTTTTCTTTTTTAGCAGAATTACATCGAAATTACAGAACAGATTTCAACAAAACGTGGACAGACGTGAAGTAAAGTTCAGAGCAAAAGTGGCGGATCCAACATATTGTCATACAGACAAACACACGAATGAAATCGTCACACTCAGGGTTTCATGCATCACATACCGAAGGAACCAACCCCAGTCCACTTGCAGCGTTGGGTTTTCCATTTGGTTCCACTATAACATTAATAGAGGTATCAGACAAGAAGCTTGGTGAAGCTAATTATTAAAAAATTTAACAAACTGAGCTGATGAGTAGAACAAAAACTCTGAGACTCTCTAAATCCAGCTGTAACAAATCGCAAATAAAAACGTTATATCTTTTAAGTGATCTGAAGATGTCACATTGAACTCTGAAAGCATTTTTTCTGTATATTCTGGTGTTGTTTAGAGAAAATGAATAATCGCTCTATCGAGAAAAAGAACTGGCAGCTCAATCAACAATGCACAAGTCAATTTTAAACTATTTGCTGACAGCATGTACTAAACATGTCAAGTGTTAAAGAGCAACCCGTGTTCAATCTTTGTTGGTATTTATGGAATGACAAATTCAAGTTTGTCTACGCGAATGCACTTGGACACTGGTGGATAATTCATCACTGTGATTCATAGAGACTAGAAACAAACTCCCTTGGCCGGCCCTGCACGAAGACATGTACTTTCATGGTTCGTCAGGGGAGAGGTTGTCAAGGGTCTGGGAAGGCAAATGGATTTCAGCATCAGTCAAAAACATTAAATTGTAAAGTAACACAGGGAAGATCTCAAGGACTCTGTGACTTATGAATACAGGAGCTGAGAAGCTGTGACGTTTTTTGAGACTTGTGCAGAGACAGTAATGAAACACGCACACAAGTAAAATACAGCCCGAGAATAAAATGCTGGAACGCGTGTTGTGAGTTTCACCAGTAATCAGGGAAGCCACAACCTCAACCTCGGTTTAATGGTGGATCAATATGGTCAGCTACACCTTCAGCGCAAGCCTTGAACAAATTGAGAAAATATCATACCATCTATAAAAGCTGACAGAATTATGAGCCTCTCAAAATGAAAAGTAGAGCCAGTGAAACTTTATAGTGGATTTATTGCAGGAGTGGAATTACCACCTGGGCGATCACTGATACGGCCTTATCATTAGCCCTGTGTTTGGTAAGTGAATCCCTTGCCCTGTACAATTAGCAAAACAGCAGTATGTACAAAAACTGTACTGTCTTTTCCTCACTGTGATAGATAGGAAACTGTCTAAGGAGAGAGTGGACATTTTTCAAGTTCTAATAAAGTCTCTCCTCCCTGCTGATAACTCCCCCCCCACCACCACCACACTATACTACAGAGCATTTCTGGGTTCTAACAGAAAACAAGCCTCTCATACTAATGGCTATTGCTGTTTTGTTCAATGAATGTCTTAATTAGTGGTAGTAGAATACTGTCCTAACTAATATGACCAAATTAATGAGAAAACAAAAACACCTTGGCAAGATGGGGCCTTTTAATTTGCAGTGCATTTGGTTTTAGTTTCTTAATTCAAATCACCTCTGATACACAAACAAACACATTAACAGTGGGGAAGTTTTAATGTGGCATCGATTAAGAGGTAATTAATTAGGAAACATTAAAGTCTTCATTCAGGTACCAGCTGTAAAGCACAATTCAAAAACAATGTTCACACTTATACCAGACCAATAATATATCAGAGCCTTTTCATCTTTTGTAGCTTATTGAAGGTAACTTTAACAATGCATTAGAATTTAGATATGTATGGTTGTAATTTAATATATGAAGTAATAAATGATTAGTAAAACTACTGGATCCAACCCGGACTGGAAAAGACCCATCAAGTAAGGTAAACTCTACAGTGAGCGAGTCCTTACTTCAATCTAATGACTTCACTGGACCAGATGAAGAAAATGCTAGAATCACCTAACCACAACTTTTCTTCACAAGACGTCATAACAAAGTGTGTAAGTAACTACATTCATTCAGTTCCCATTGAGCTGTGACAGGCAACAAAACAACCAAAAAAGAATCACTGAGCTCAGCTTTTATTTACAAAGGCTTTACGTAACTTTACATGCTCTTCTAAAACATTTCCCCAAACCATGACATTGAGAGATCTTACATTTAACAGACATATTGCTCAGATACCACATTTTCACAGACGTGTATTTTACAGCGCCAGCACGGAAAATGACGTGTTGCAATTCCACAACTGACCAATGGGGCGAATTATCAGCGAAACTTAATTAGCCTCGCCATATCCACCCTTCATAACTCTCAGCTTCACAGGCAGCGGCTATATTTTTGTCATGGATGAGGATGAACAGCTCGGCCGTAGAAAATTCCCACCGCAGGAAACTGATTAACTTGTCAAGCATGTGCAGTGTCACTGTGACGGCAGGACGCCCCCCCCCCCCCCCCCCCCCGAGGGCAGATGATGTAAGACCATTTCAGAGAAAACATATTGTAAATACTACTCTTACCTTTTTTTCTCCACGCTGTCTGCAGGCTGTCTGATAACCACATACCATACGTGCACCTGTTTGGCAGTCGTGAAATAATTTGTCATCAGTCATAATAATCAGAGGCAGCTGCCAAATGCATGTTTGGCACGGTCTTGTGTGTTTTGAAGGTGCAGAGGTGTTAGTGCGGTGACAGATATTAGAACAGAAGTAAATGGCAGCAGGAAACAGGACAGAGCTGTTCACTGACTCCTGTATGCAAACACCATCCCTCCTTTTTTTTCACAACTGACTTTATTCTCATGCTTTATATTTATAGTATTTGTTGGTAATATTTGTACTTTGGGAGGCATTGGGGTGCGTCATTGGTTAAGAGGCTTCTTTTATCTCTATTATTACCATTATATTTAATGTACTTCCTTCTGTATTTAAACCATTTGTTTTCTGTTTTGCAGTACTTTGTACTATGTGTTGAAAAGTGCTCTATAGATAAAGTTATTGTTATCAATAATAACATTAATAGAGAGTAAAAGTTGGGATCGAGGAAAAGTTGGGATCGAGAGAGAGAAGCAGTTTTCTGCAGAAATAAAGATCCATTTTCAGAGAAAAAACAATTAACGACAAGCATAAACTCTGCATGTGATGATATGATTTGGCGAGCCACCAAATTCACCATCGTCTCATTGACCTTCCTGTCTTACTTATATACAAGAGACGTATGTACAATAATCTTGGGGTGGTGAAGAGAAACAGGCCTGATATCAGGTGTGAATGTCAACAGTTGTTGGTTAGACATCCAGAGAGTAGAAGAAACGGTAACTCTTACAGGGTTGAAATGGAAGTCGCACACATAGCGCAGATGCTAAAAGCTTTATCTAGGAAGTTGTTTCACCGGTGATGTGTTATTTCTCCTTCTGGTCTGAAAGGTTCCCACCCGTCTTCACACAGGAAAAAGCATTTACACTTAAATCATTGCCTTTCTATCCACACTTCCTCAGAGAGAGATTTTGCACTTCTGTTTGACTGAGAGGGTAAATGATTTAGAGGAAAGGTGAGGGATGGTGTTACAAAGTAATATAACTGTTTAAAAGCAGTCACGAATGCATAGAGCAATGCAAGACGAAACGTGGGGCCGAGTATGAGTTAAAGAAAGGCGATAGGTCTTGAGGATTTTTACACTCAATTAATATTGAGTGTAAAAACTATGATCTTGGTGCCGGCTGTTGCAGCAACTCTTCCCTGCCCGACAAACATCTGGAAATACGTCCTGAAGCTCTATTCATATTTTACCAATACTGTAATTTGTATTTGGTGAAAACACTGGGTCACCATCACTTGTTATAGATTCCAGCTTTTCTTTTCCTGAGGTGCATTTTTTCCATCTTTATAATCAATTCATTAAATCGACTAAAGCTCCTGTTGACCCCAGCTATGCACTCTCTGTGCAACTCACAGTGGGAAGCTGTGGGTGGAGATTCAGAACACCACAACTGTAATATTCTGAAGAAGATTTTCCCGTTAAATTTTTCATACATGGTTTATAAGACCAAAATGCATCGTTCCCCATATCACTTCACGCAAATTACCGAGGAAACGCCACATCTTCAGAATATTCTCCCATTAAATCTAATGCTATCGCGATGACATTCCCACTGTGCAAATGAATAAGTACATTTCCACGACATCATCTCGGTACTACACGCTGGAAGTAAAAAGATTTCTCATTTGAAATATCACTTTAATATTTCCACGTTGCTGCTCTAGTCAGGGAGTGGGTATTTCATTTCTTCAGACAGGACAAAAGCATTAAAATGCGTCTGAGGCATTTGTTTCTCTCTCAGTGAGGTGAAGACACAAAACCAGATACCGTGGATGGGGTAAGATTGAATTTCACCCTGCTGGATTCTGGTGCTTTGTTAAATACAGTGAGGTGAAGGAATGGGGTCAAAACCATTCTGAGGCCGTCCCTTCGTGGTCAAACACTGTGCTTGTCCTGCTTTTTTTCTCAAACATACCCTCGTGTTGTTCCAGCAGCTGTATCCAACATACCATTGATCTTAACTTCATGCACATGCATCTTACTTTGTGTGACTGATGCAGCTCCTGTCAACTAATGCTGGCACCAGACTGGGTTTTACTGTGAGTGATGGAGCTGGAAGGTTGCAAGGCTCTAATGACAATGGGAATGAAACTAGGTTCCTTCTCGTGATATAAATAATGTCCAGTGTAGAAATAACACCTTCACACGCCAAAAATACCATCCAATGTTCTGTTTGTGATCTTATCATTTTTATTAAAAAATGTTTGAAATCCCTCTCACGATGCACGTATCCCACTTTAACTTGTTTTCACAAACTTCCTACAAGAAGTAAAAATAAAACACAAGACCAGAAGGGGGGGGGGGACATTTCCTGGGTAGAACAATAAATCACGATGACATCCCATACACTGTTTGGTGGCCCATTACAGCACGCCTGTAGCAGGAATTTCATTTGGACCTCCCCTGACTAGTCACAAAAAAAATGTCGTAATTGCTGTGAAATAATCAGAATCTAGTTTCTTCTCGACTTCTGTCCTGACTGTGTCCCATCTCTGTGACAATTTTCTGATTGGGAAAGTAACACCGAACTGAACAGATGCGGCAAAATTTAAAGCGTCGAAGGCTCATTTCAGCTACAGGAGGTAAACATCACCATAAAGCCAGCAGAGTGAAGGATTCTGGTAGTTCAGCACTGTCAAACTGCATGTGTTAAAATATCCTTTAGGAAATATATCTACACACCCGACCAGTAGCTATACTGCTTCTCCTTCGAGGGTCATGGAGGGGCTGGAGCCAATCCCAGCTGACGCTGGGCAAGAGGCGGGGAACACCCCTGGACAGGTTGGCAGTTTAACACCCGGCAGAAAGCAATCTTTTCATCCCCAAAAGAACAACTAAACACCACACAGCAGTCTGAACGATTAGCAGCGGACCAAAGTGCAGTAAAAGTGTTTACAAAACTCCAGGATGCACAGCAAAGACGGTGCACTGTACTGGGTTTGTGGAGATGGAACCAGGCATGTGAAATATACGAGTTAAAAATACTAAAGACCAGTGTTGTATCACTCAGGCTGCTCATTTGAATTACTGCTTTTGTTTTTGACTTCTTGCTTCTGTCATAACCTGAGTTTAAACTGAAGAGTGTAATGATATAAAGCCATGTTTGTGTCTTTTAGCCGTTCCTGTGCATTTGAGAGTTTTACTCCTGAGTCAAATTCCCAACACTCGGTTATTTGGCTGGAGAGATGCAAAAAAGATGAAAGTTTAATTTCAATAAGACGGGGGCAAAGTGATGTTTGGGTATTTTGATGAAAATGTATTTTCCTGCCAAAGGCCAAACAATACAACCCTGACAACAACATCTGCATCTGGCACATCGCTCGTGTGACCATGACTCAGCATTTAGTGATTCTGTCAACAAGCAAACACTGAATACCTTGTGAAAATTAGAACGAGTCTCAGTAGAGTGCAAAGTTTTGTCAAGGCCAAACAATCGTTCATTTCTTTCTAGATCTCAGGGGAAATAAAAGGAAAAAGGAAGTCATTTGATAATCTGAACAAACTCTTACATAAACATTGACTATTCAGATTGAACACCTCACTCTGGGTCACATCTAGATCAGTATTAACTTTACCTCATGTTTAAATGTGATTATAACAGTAACATTAATACAAAATTACCACATTGAGCTGAAGAACACTGGAAATCTTGTACTCTACATTCTCTGAGGTATTCTCTGTACAGTTCATCAAATCCTCAGCATCAGGACAGATGTCTGCAACAGTTCAATTTACTCTGATTAAACCATGTAACATGAAATGGAAGCAGCACTGAATGTTGGAGGTTAAACAAAATGAATTCTGTGAGCCTACAGCTGCCACTGTTTTTACAGCAACAGCTGAGGGCAAACCATCCACACCCCTGAACATAGCCACAAAAAAAGAAAGCGAGTTGGTAAAGCAGTTCATCTGGACGGAAAGCCATTAACAGTTTATGCATGTCCCAAACGCCTCCACTCGCCCTCCCCGCCAAGAAGTGCTTGTTCAATTTGTTTGAACAACAGCATCAGCCTGCTTCTTTATGAATGTTTAAAGGGCTCGTGTATCTTGAGATGACGTGTGGTATTTTAGCGTATACGTGTGCAGCAACGTTTACGATGATTATTTCCAACAAGTTGAAGAGTTTATGGACATGCTCCATCAAACAATCACATGGCAGAAGGTCTCTTCACTAGAATCTGATAATTGAAATTCAAATGAGCACGTATCCACTACAAACATTTAAATCAGCCGGTAAGAGACTCATTATGCATAATAGCAGCCTTTTTGTGGACCTAGAATAATCTTAACAAACTGCGTGACAGCATAATGGAGGAGGAAAGATAAATATTCCTTCGGTAAATATTAAATCATATTCCATTAGCAGCCCCATCCCCACACTTGGCTTGCTCTTTAAACTTGTAGACACAAACTCTGGACAAGTTTGTTCGAGCAGCAAACAAGCAAACAACCTAACCCGTCATCTATTAAGGTAACAAAAAAATTATGAATTAATGACCTTGAAAAATCCTCGAAATCAGAGATCTGAAGAGGTAGCCACACTGAAATAGTTGGAAATGGATCAATGCAAGGATCAAGGATATAGATGTTATCCAACACACCCAGCTCGCATCGCAGAGATGGACCAGATATTTCGACTTTATTCATGAAATAGCCAAATAACTGTATTCCCAAGATGGAGAAAAAAAATAAATCAAGTTTTGACTTAATTCTCAACATTTTCGACTTTATTCTTGAGATGTATAATCGAATATCTTCCTCAAAATAGTATTCTATACAAACCACATTCCAACACAGTATCATTTCACATTTTGGAATGAAAATGCTCAGATGTGTTTAACTCAACAGATAAATAATCCACTATCACAACTTTCACAAACGATTTCTCTTAAATTAGGATTTAGACCCTAACAACAAGAAATACTGGTCTAGTTTTTGTAGATGCGAGTCTCCAGCTTTGTTTCTCTGGAGTATTAGGAAAAACCTTAAAAGTACTTTAGTTCCTGACCAAGCAGTTTTTGTGCCTGTGTATTGAAGTTATAGTCGTAATGAAGTGCATCGTGCATGCAGATAAATCAGGTATTTACTTAGTTTCCATTTCCTGGACTGTAAGGTAGAATTAATATTGTTTCCCCCTGTGTATTTTTTTTTAAAGTTTAGCTTCAGCAGCTTTTGTAGATTCTGCAGCTGCAGCATAGCCCTGCAGTGAGAATAGTTTTTTTCCACACAGGAAAAAGGAAAACTGACTGTGGACGGGGTTAATGAACGTCCCAGAGCAGGAATAAAATATGTGGTGCGAATCCTTCACCCTTTTATCACAGCAGAATATCTGAATCTCAGAGGTTTAGCTACGATACAAAGTGAGATCATATTTATTTAACTAAGATCTCTCCATCTCCTAAAGAACGAAAGATTCAATAAAGGATTCGCGTTCAAGGAAATTCTATCCAGCCCATCTGTATTCACATTACAGTAGAAGGGGGGAGCTTCATGTGCACATTACCAACACTCCTTACACAATAATGACAGCATGCCCACACGGACAGGATAACTTAATGGGCCTGATCGCAGAGTAGAGACCTCATTTATCTGCGTGCGCGTGAGAGTGAGAGTTTGTGTATGTATAAGCTACGAGTCAGATGAAAAGACGGGTTACAACCCCACTCTGCAGTCCGTGTTCGGCAGTGCATGGTCTGTCACATGTGAGGACGTGTCAATCAAATGTGTACATGCCCCGACAGGAATCCGATCATATTCTTCTCTGCTATTTTTAAACCACTCTCCACAGCTGCTTGTGTTGCCTCTTCCTGCCCTGCCTCACTGCCTGGTTCACACATGGATCATCCACACAAAATAACAAAACTGAAGGTTGAACCCAAAAAATAGTATGCTGCATAATTATCTTTAACATTAATTATATGCATCACATCTACACATGCATGATACACGTCTTTTTCAAATATGAAAACCCTGTAATGTGTGCATGTGCGTGCGGTTGCCACCTCGGCGACACTATTACAGCTCGTGATTTAGGACCGTCAAACCTCCGAGCCATTACTCCACACACACGCGTTCCTCTGCCTCACCTGGGCCGCAGTAGGTATTTACGTGTTCAGTTAGCTGTGCGACTGAAGAAGCCAGCCCATATGTCTCCCTGAACTCTCTGAATAATTTAGCTCAACAGCCATTCCTATAAAAACCCCATCTATATTAATGAGCAGCCTCCAGCCATTTGGATCAGTGCATGAAGGTTGTGGTCCCTCCATCATGCTTGAGTTGTCGTAGAAAGCCCGACTTCGCCAGACAATCTCAGGCAGTGGATGCGAGGGGTAGATACAGTGTGAAAAACTGCCGTGTTCAAATTTAAAAATCACACCTCCTCCCATTCATCAACAAGCTTCTGCTTTCACTTGGTGTCACAGACACACAGATCATCTCCCCCCCCGCTAAAGCCAAGCTATTGTGAGGCATCTATTTAATATCATTCATGTAAAGGGTTTGGTTCGTTGCCCTTTCTGAAGAGCTTGAATAAAAGTCCACCCATGTGGAAATTAGGTTTACTGCCACAGCTGACTTGCAATTTCTGTAGCAAGAAACCCAATGATGTAATATGACCAACAAAGAAAAAAACTAAAAAGGGACAGACTGATAGTTGATGAACACTTTTTTATTTTTTTGTGCTTCATTTTAACAATAAAAGATGGTCATGAATCATAGTTTAAAAAAAAACTGTTACTATTTTGTTTTAGAACTTAGGACAAGACAGAGAATATCTATTTAAAATATACATTTGATGGTCTTTCGCACAAGTTAAGATGCAAACTGCCAGTAAATGTTAGCGGGTGTTAGCAACCACAAGCGGTTGTTAGGGAAATATCTTCAGTTTTGTGCTGTGGCAGGTTTATTGTCTAGGGCTGTGCTTGTCTGTGGGTTCCTAGATATCTGAGCAACCTGATGGTGGACGTTGCAATAAAATCCCTGTAATAAAACTGTAAAATCAGTTTGTTATTACAGCATCTTTGGCAAATATACTCATCAATTTTTGTCTATACCTTCTACAACCTACAGACTGTGCAAAAATAGTAATATTATCAATAGCCATAGAACACAATTTGTATATATATTGATGTATGAATTGTGGAAGCACAGGGAGGAGGTGTAACACACAATTGATTTACCTCAGATTTGTAAAATGTTTTGCTGTTCAAAAAGTTTAAAACCACAACCTTCACAAGAGTCTTTAAATATGAATGGCATTTAACTTGATATATATTGATATTAACTGTTTAGAACATTTTCATAATTATATAATTTTTGTGGCTTTATTGCCAGCCCTTTAGAGCAGGAAGCTGAACATGCATTTTTGAAGACATAAAACCTTGATAGAATTAGGTTTAAACCACTGTTCTCCATTAACTATTGAATAAAAACACCAAAAACTATATGAAAATACTAGTTTCACAAATCCTGATACTTCTTTAACATTTCCTTCAGGGTCTTCTCCAGCGTCCTTATGTGTTGATTGGAATTCGAAATATATGGCACTTTCTCTGAAATATTCATAACTCAGAAAAAGGCCTTCAGCTTGCTGGACCGTTTGGTCACGGTCCAGCGGCAAGAAATTAACTGTACTCAGGGATCAATTTACTCTCCATCAGAACTCAGTTTGAATTGTTTATGAGAGTTGGGACATCTCCTCTGTTTTGTCAACGGAGCAGAAATGAGCTGAATTTCATTTGTGCAACTGATATGCATGTCCAGCACCATCAATCCTCCGCAACACTCGAGGAACACTACAAACACAGAAATCCATAAATGCGGAGGCTGTTTTGTTCAAGTAGACTAAGATCCCAAGTAATTACTTCGGGAAAGTGGATGATATTTTTCATCAAGTGAGACACGGGTGGAATTAACCTCCTCTCTCATCTGTCTAATGAAATAACGCCGCTGCCTCAATTCATCACTTTTTTTGTGCTTTCGATGTTTAATCTGGGAAAAAGAAATCACAGAGTTTTAACGTTGTACTTACAGTAACAATTAGTAGAGCAAAGCATTTTGATTCTATTATTCCACATTTATCCTAAAAACCTGGTTCCTGACTTCACTTCAGAGACGTTGGAAAAACTGCGAAATCCTGCAAAAATACCGCACCTGCACAGTCGCATTTCTTTAGATCCGTATTCTAAGCCATCATCTTCCCCCCTCAACGCACCACACAAAATGTAATTGTCATGACATTGAGGTTATAAGTTGTTATACATTTTTAAACTAATCCTATTAAATTGCTTTTATTGTTGGCTATGAAAAGGCTGAAGGAACAGAGGTTGCCCGCTGATGCCTTTATGATGTGTCAGGTTCAAACACTTGCGATGCTATGAAGCCACAATAGTGGGACAAACAGCCATTGATCACCACCAGTTGGGTGAATTGTCTTGAAATGAAGATTAAAGAGCAGCCCTGTGCAGAATTACTCGGACTGCCCGATCCTTTCAATCTCTCGCGCTTTCCTCGTGTTCTAATAAGCATCCAATAACACCGCGCCATTCCTCAGTGGAGCATCTGCTGCCACGGCCGGCCATTTGTCTTTATGGTTAGTAATTCACTTAGAGAGAGGAACAGTGTATGGCCCAAACTTTCATCAGAAGAAATGAGGTTGTTATATTTGAGAGCAAATGAAATGAGTGTAGGAAATGAATAAGCCAGGAAATAAAAATGGAACCTAAAGAAAAATGAGAAACTCCACATGGCCGACCACAGAAATTCCTCCAGGAGTGCTGCTGTACACTGCAATAATGGGTTTTGTGTATATGAAGCACTTATTCACTGTCAGCATCCAACAGCTGTACGTTGCGTGGCCGCCATCCAGTGAAACAGTTTGCATTCCTGTCTGCCACCTGTCCTGTCTGAGCCCTGCCGACATATCTATGAGAAGAATAGGAGCTCGCCCTGGAGATTATTCCTCAACGCCTTCTGGCACCTGCAGTAAAACTGCTGTAATCACTGTGCTCTTTTAAACCCAGAACGCGGTGGCCTTTCTTCTGCTGCCAAATCCACCATGACAAAGAATCTCATCTGCTGATACAGAAGTATTAGTCCTCCTTCATATTTTGTCTGAATGGCAAAAAGCAGCATGTCTAATTGTAGATTTCTAGTAATAAATAGAGCCTGACCGATTTATTGGTTTGCTTGTAATTTTAATACATTATTTTGATTATGAGCCCTGTTTGTCAAATGTGCCGATTTGAAAACATAGATTTTACTTTTAATATTACAAAATTATGTAAATTAAGTTGTTTGTTGTAAAGTTTATTAAAATATCAAAAACTACATTTCTGTCCCAATGGTTTGATAACAACATCTTAGGGATGATTGCGATTTGTTTATATACACATCAGCTACCATTGGTATCAGCCGACCAAATTACGTAATGGTTGGGCTCTTGTTATAAATAAAAGTCAAGAGCAGGTCTGTTCAACAGTTTAAGATCCCAAAAATGTAAGATTAAGATTTAAAGATTTGAGATTAAAATGAGAGTCGTTGCTCGGGGTATTTTTGCTACATAAAAACCAGGTAGGTGTGACTTAAGAGACGTTTTATACACGTTATTATAATCGTCAACACATTGTGAAGCCGGGAATGTTTAGCTCACTGTTAACATATTTAAACATGCACATATAATATGCTGCAGCTTGAATGGCTATATAAGGAAAGTCTTTTTCTTGCTCCTGCAAATCAGGTGCTTCATTAAATCTATATCTCAGAAGATATGTAATGATGCATCCTTCACTTTCGATAAATGTTTATCATTTCCACTCACCAAGGACCTGCTGTAGCCTCCAGAATGCAAAGCCAGACACAATCATTAAACTACAAATTGAAGAAATATAACATATATGGTTCTGTCACTCTATTACCAGCGACTTTCGCTTTTGCACTCTGAAGTAAAAAGGTATAACTACACAATTTCTTCAGCATAATCAGAAGAACATTTTGGCATTTAACGGCATTAAAAAGCAAACTGGGTTGAAATTGCAACAACATGAAGAAGTGTAAAGTTGCTTTTAGTTGAGAAAACACACCACTGGAGAATCTGGTTCATGTCATTCCTTGTGAATGTGTTCTTCAAACTAGGCACCGTCTACTGACAACCCGACGTGATGAGGAATTTATTCTTAGTGCATTTAAAAGAGGCGTTTGAAAAAGTAACCTTCTCCACAGGCTCCACGGGGAGGAGGGGAGAAGTGACAGTATGCTGAGGTTTCCCAGCAGGACACAATCTGAGTGAATGTGTGGTAACTTTGTAAATTGAAATTACACACCATGATAAAAGCAAACCTTGAGACACTGATCTGATTCTAGGAGCCAATTTCATGGTGACAAGCAGCCTCCTAATCCTTTTAAAACAGTTATTAAAACCAAGACTATCTTAACGACTAATTTGTTCACAATTCTATATTTTCTGTTCTATTGTGATGAGAAAAAGGTGCTGATTAATACTAGACTCCAGTTTTCCATTGTTCCTTGCAGTTTGAAAATATGCTAATTCACACTGAATGACATAAAGTTGAATAGAAAGTAAAGTGAATGAGGACTCCAGTCCTTTCCAGCAGGCCTCGCTTGGACCGGAAAGAAAGAGTCATATTTATTGTTATTTAAAAGGATATATGAGGAATCAGGAAGCTTTGGAGTCTGTTGTGTGGAGCTGCTGGAGGATTAGAGTGTGTTTGCAAAGCCTGTCTTTGCCCAGAACTCAGGATGAGAAGATGAAATGTCTCACCACATGTTGCAAAATCAAACACAACCCACAATGGAACAAGAGCCCCCCCAGCTCCGAGCCCACCTGGGGCTTAAGACAGCACAGCAAAGAAATGAAAGCACATAATGCTGTGCACAGAGGAGCAAAGAAAAGTGCTGTAGACTCAGCAGAAAATGCAAGTATGCTTTGCTAAACATAGCTGGTTTGAACGATCATAGTCTGGCTTGTGTTATATAATATCAATTTCTCAGTGTCAGTGGCCTATTTAAAAAGGTTCGTAATTTCATATCCATCTCAAAACACATATTGTACATTAACGTAGTTACATCCTATGGCCATTAAGAGGTCCCTACTTAATGAGTGTCCAATGTAAATGTAGCAGTCTTAGGTCTTAAGATCAAACCCTCTTTTAAAGTTAAGTCTTTTAAGTGCATAATTAGGGATACTGATCATTTACAAATTAATATCAGTTAATTTGTTAGAAACTAAATCTTTGGACAGACTGGCCCCATAGCACGTGGACATGTTGTCTCAGGAGAAAAGCTGTATACTGATGCCTAAGATGCTTAAAACTTTGGAACTATGGATGTTTTGACAGTCCACCAGGAACGGTTGGATTTCTCCTGACTGACAGGTGTGTGTGTGTGTGTGTGTGTGTGTGTGTGTGTGTGTCTGTGTGTGTGTGTGTGTGTGTGAGAGAGAAAGCACAGCAGCACTGCAGGTGTGTGATGAGTGAATCCTCATTTCCAACTGTTTATGCTGCCGTTCGCACCTGTCAAAATGTTCCTGTTGATAAAAAAGAAATTGGTATTGTACGTGTCAGACACACTCATTATATAACATTCAACCTCATCAGTTGCTAGTTAATAATTGGTCACTGAGTAAAACTGACATAAACACTTAACACACCACTTGCTTTCCCCATGATACTATTTGGCATCTTCCCTTTATGCACGATGAGATCACAGTTATATCCACTCAGCACCTCACCCATCATCGCAGAGTACAAGTGCATCCTTTTTTTCATTCTACAGTATTTACAAGAAGGGCAAAGTGAATTGAATTTCCTGCTTCTATTTTCATATACGCGGTCACATTCTTCTGTCCACACAGATGCAATGCATTAGGGCTTGTTTGGAGCCAGCGATTCTTTTATAATGAATAATGGTTTTCTACACAAGGAAAGAATCCAAGTCCTGCCAATAAAGTGGTGGAGGTATATCATAGCCCTCATTAAGCAGAGCTATTATAAACCTGCTGGTGCACAGTGCCACAAGACAGGATGAAAAACTGGCTCTCTGGACCTCTATTCGTCTGGCCCGGGTAAACAATGCAGCTTCCCTCTCCTCCCTTGATATCATTTCAGCAGCCCCAATAAAAATGGTTGTGTATTCATGCTGTGACATTTCTGTTCAGCTATAAAAACCACCTGCTCCAAGTCTCTATAGATTTAGAAACACATGGGAGGACTTCCTGCAAGTGATCCGAGACTGATTACCGCATTTCAATGGAAGCACTTTATTTTGCAACGAGACAATATTTATCTTATAATCAATGTCTTTCAAAACCAATGGCAACATAAGAAATATGTGAAATACGCCGAATACAATTGGATTTAATTTTGATGTTTTCGCAACAGATGCGCATTCTATTTTATGTGCATAAGGAAATCAAAGTCAAAAGGAGACATGTGCAACGACTTGATGAAAACAAACACGTAAACATAGCTGCCTCAGTGGATCGGTGTGTCGCAGTTTCACACTGATCTTGTTGACCTGCAAAAACAAATGTAGCTCCTGACACACTCACATGTAATGATACACCAGAGGCTCTGGTTTGAGATGAACGACCATTTACCGTCCGTTGAGAACAGGGGGGAAATCTCAAAAACATCAGTGACATGAGCGCCACAGAGCCGCAACACAACCTGCATCTCTCATCAGAGCACTGAAACAGGGGCTTCCTGGTTTTTGTTGAGCTGGAAATAAATGCTGAGCACAAAATTCTCCTGCCATCAATATTTCACCGCATCAACATTGCTCTCTGGATGTCGCATTAATATGAAGGCTATTGTTACATAATGCTGTTTTCAAGTGGGGTACAAAACCACAAAGTAACCTGTGTGCTCAAGAGAAATCAGAATCATGCTGACAAGTGAGAAATTTGATCCAATGCAGAAAAACAAGCAGAGGTCTTGTGATGTTGCTGTAGTTGAAATGTAAGACAAGTCCGGCAACTTAATTGAATTGGCATTTCATGGTCCCTCATGACATGATATTGGATAGCGCTCTCCTCCAATTTGACCTTACTACCCCACGTGGCACTTGTTTCTTGTATTACTTAAGAGCCTGGTCTGTTTTTTGAGAGAATTATTTCTTCACATCACGTTCAGATTTTGTGATACTCTCCGTCGCTCTCAAAAAGTCCCTGCTTGTTTGTCGCTACTCAGATCTTACAACACAATCATTCTGTGCTTCAGTCTGAGTCCTTCCTCTCACACTCAGGCTGCGTCTGTGCACTTGTGAAACTGCACTCGCGCTTGGATTTTTGACCCTGTTGAAATTCCCCAAACAACAGAAAATGTAAGATATAAGGTTGACCACTGAAATCATCACTGCCTCATTGCAAATACATTAGTTTTACAGTGTCTCTCACAGGCGGTTACTACACAACTAGGATTAGTCAGCACTTATTGCCCAAGACAAGGAGTATTTTATAATTTTCAATCCTGGTATCACATTCTTTCAATTTAATTCTAATTTGCAGCACAGTAATACACCCATGACAATATGCTTGGCTTTAGTTATGCAAACAATGTTGCTAGGCAACAAATACGTTTCTATTTTACCTGCATTTCTGTGATAATGACTGAAAACTACCAAGTGTTTTTAGCCTTGTAGGTGGAATCATTTTCTTTCATGCTGATGTAAGACAAGGCAGAATGGTATTGAATTTGAGACAGATTGTAAAGCCAATTAGCTATTCAGAGCTGGTATATTTGCTCGGATGGAAGGACACTGCCCCAGCCTGTGGGTTTACAAACATACACAGCATAATAAATGCCCATCTAGAAATTGACTAACCTTTTTTTTTTTTTTTAAACAAACACAAACCTGAATATCTCATTAAGCCTAAACGCTTGATTTACAACTTCAAATTTTTGAAGATCAACAAGCTCAAAATCTGTTTGACCCTGATTTGAGCCCATAACAACCATCATTGTTATTGATCTCTCACTCAATAATAGTGTTGGTATACTGGAAAATTGAGTCTGAGTCGTTACACTGATTGAGGAAACCACAGGGGGCTCATCAGGACAGTAAAGTAAATTAACACCACAGAGACAATATCAACTGAAAACACAATGAATTGGTGGACGGACACTAGTGTCTGACATTACTAATGATCATTCTGAGACTCTAATCACAGAAGCACAATTAATTGATTGACTGGGTTGAATAAAAAAAAACAGCTGTCAATCAATCTTAAAGGTTACAATAAGAGCAGTGGAGGCAACGTTAATCCAACCTCTGCTGTATGTTGTTGTTGTTCTGAAAGTTTTGATATTAGGTGTGAAAGACTTTTTCAGAGATTTCCTGGAAAACTTATAGCTGTTATATTAGACTCTGCTCTTGACAAGATATTGAAGATTAGAGTTCACCCGCTCAGTTCAAGTCTCATTTACTGCCAAACCTCTGTGCCTGTCAGTCCAGTTAGAAAGGCATTTCACACAGGATGGGTCAAAAGCAAAGCTACCAGGGGGATAGAGTAAACAAAGCCAGGGAACATGTACTGCGTTGTTCTGTTGCTCAGTGTAATCTGTATGCAGCAGCATGCTACAAACACACAACCAGTGATTAACTACTCTGTTTGGAGTACATGTGTGAAGGTGACACCTGTGAGTTCCATTAGGACCCAATTACCTTCAATTATTCATCATTAACTCCACACTTAAAATGTTTAAATCAACAGCACATTTATTTCTAATTAGCCTCCAGTTTAAAACACTTTCTCACACAGGTCTCGGCGTTCAGAGAAACCCACAGACAGCTGCACCTTGTGGGCACGTTCCTCTTTAACTGTGTTCAGCGGTGCATACCGAACAAGGTGTTTCACGGGGCTCAGACCCAGGCAGCCATCCACTTCATAAATCGCTTTTCAACAGGCGGCCATCTCGTGATGTTGTCTGGAATGATTACCACTTTAATGTTAATTAATGTTTAAAAATGAACACTTAGTCTGGTGTAGAGTATTAGTTTCATACAGTGATTTGATGTTAGGTATCTCAGACTAATCAACACTTATATCTATCTCAGATTTCAGTAAGAGCTTATCATGACTAAACAGTTTTCTGATCTTACACTGCTGTGGATCGAGTTTGATATGATTTAGGTACCAAAGCAGAAACAGGCAAAGAACCAGCGGCCTCTCATGTTAAGTCTGATGTTTTGTTGACCCATCCATTCCCCCTCAACCGGCTCCTTCTGCAGTCTTTGTTCCAGTAATGTCACTGGACTTCCTCCTTCTCTCCTCATGGGAAACTAAGTCACTTCAGCTGCCTGAGCACTTTGTCACTTGATTACAAACATGTTTTAAAAAGGTATTTACTGAAACAACTGATGCTCTTGTTTTCTAAAAGGAGCACATTGATTTGCTCTTCACGACCTACTCTGCGCTCACACATACAGTATTTTAAATAAAGCTGTTCTCATTAAGTACTGGTTACAAGTCAGTGCAATGCTCCTGTGAAACCACACAAGAAATTACAACAGATTATATCTTCGTAATTATTCTTACATACTCATTAATCCTCATTTACTGCTTCAACAGTCACTGTGACCTAATTGTCCTAATTTGATTTACATTGTTTTTTCATTCTTATTGATGGTTTTGCATTGCAAGTTTGTTTGAATTCACTATTACTTTGAAAGAATGAAATGCATAGATTTTGTCTATTGTATTGTCTCATACAACTTTATTCTTTAGAATTATGCAGGAGAACCTCGTGCTCAGTGTCAGGCACATAATTTCTGCACACGTACGGGCTATGAGAAAGAAAAGTAAATGTGGGGTTGTAAAGGGCCTTGGGTTGGTTGTGAATTAAGTGATATTTTCCTTCCCCTTTACCTCCCTTTAAATGGCATGTTGCAAATCTCTGATAGCTACGACAGAAAAAGTGGGAGGAAAATGTTATATTTAGGATCCTGCTTT